>JAWNMW010000294.1:10000000-11485000 GCA_035043565.1 Drosophila robusta | reverse complement strand
TGTTATTTGTTGTCTTTACCAACTGGAATTCTTGTCATATTTTTATTATTATTATTATATGAATTGCTGTACATATCCAGTCGCATTTATTATTATGCATGTCGTGTGCCGTCGCAAAGGGAAAACAATATTTTAACCCTTTGTGCGACCGCTGAAAGGGTGTGGGCGGAGGGAGTGGGGCAGGTTGGCTCTGTTGTTTGGCTTTTGCATTTAATGTGTCATAAATATTGAAGAAATTTTGGCAGTCTGTGACAAATCCGTTGTAGTGTACACATATGTTTCTTAGATGCTGCAGCGAGCATTAAAAACTAGATATTAATATAGAAGCCATTGACTAACACATAAATTTCACGGCACACGGATTTATTTTGGATTTCGTTTTATATTCTCTTTTTTTCGCTGTTAAATTTGCCGCCTCGTTGTGGCATTCTTCGGTTTTATCTTTACTTTGTGTATATATACTATATATATTTCGTATAGGCCAATTTGATTTATTTTTAGTGTCAACTAAACTGGCACGCAAAATATGACGCCATTAAAATTTCTTTTATCTGCGTGATTTAAGGCGAAATAAACGCAATTTATTGGTGGAGTTAAAAATTGTATAGTTGACATAGAGTTAACTTATAATGCTGTCAACTCTACTCTACAAAGGTATTTTATGTACTCTACATGGTTGAAAATATTTTTAACGAATTTACCTGTGCGAGGAACTAATTGAAGTGGGCTTTTTATGAAGCACAAGTACCACATAAAAGATGCACTTAAATTTTGCCGCAAACAATTTTATAAAAAAATTATTATTATATGCCAAAACTATGCATGTATGTTACAGCAAAACCTGACTAAGTTACAAAACAACTTTAGTTTTAATTATTAACCCGTAACTTGAGATTCCTTCTTAAAATTGTAGGCCTAAAATATTTTTAGATATTTATGACTAACTCTTAAAAACAGTTAAATTAGATGGCGCGAGGTTTCGAGTCCCAAACTTATGACCCATTTGAAAGTAAAACAGATAGATGATTCTTTTTCAACATATACAAATATAAAATAAAAAACTTACTCGTTTTAAAGTGAGTTTAATTTCTATGAATTCTATGATCCAAAAAAGCCGCTTAATTTTTATAGTTTTTAATAATTTCATTTTTTTTAATCTGAAATAAATAGAAAGAAAGCATAATTTTGAGACTTTTTAAGTTTTTGAAACCGTTAAAAAATATTTAAAAATAATGACCAAAGCCGTATTTTATGTAGTTATAGCAGGAACCGTCAAACTCTATGCTTTTCGACTTCAACTTAGCATAGTACAGTGGCTGTCAAACTACGCGCATGCTCGAGCTTTGCTGTGGCTATAAATACATATATTTTAATGAGCATTAAGTGCTTTAATATTTCAAAAATGATAAATTGCAAAATAAATAAAAATGATTAAAAGAATTAACTAAGTAAATAGTATTTGAATAAAAAAATGTATCAAATGTGCAATAGGCACTTATTATTATCTTTATATATTTATTATCTTTATTGTGTCTTTATTTTATTAACATATCTTTTAATTATACACTGATGACTGCACTTGGCAAATATTTATAGCAGCCGCACAGACACAACGCATACACACCCCCATTGCCAGTAACTGCAACAGTTGTTTCGTCTTTTTGGCGCCAAAAATAGCCACAAACGTAAACAAAATGCGACCTTGTGTAGCAAAAAGCAAAAGCGCTCAAAGCCGCTGCCAAAGCTCGTGTGCTCTCGGACTCTCGCGCTCTCTCGCTAGGCGCTCTTTGAGTCGTTTACAGCTGTGCGACAAATGTGGGTCACACGCAGCGGCCGAGTGAGATTTGTAACGGGCTGGCTGCCAGCCCGCCTCTGGCACTGACATGGGCTCAGTTGAGCGCGAGTCGCGTGCGTTGCGCCACGTTCGTCGTCCTCGCGTCGCTTTCGCGCACGCCGCTTGGCAAATTCGGCGCGCTTTTCCTCTGTGGCAATTCCGGCTCGCCAGCCTCGAATCAATAGCAGAGTGAAAGGACACAAAAAAACGCAAGTGTCGCCAGCAATTGTGCGACTGTGTAATTGTTGTTTTATTTTTGTAGCTTCGAACTTGAGCGGCTTTGTTAACTGCACTTGGCCGCCTTTATTTGCTATTCAAGTGCCAGCAAAGGAAAAACCGTAAGCCAAATTCGCAAATCAGCATTAAAAATGCAGTAGTCCTAAGTGGAGGGTCCGGTGCCGAATCTTTGGTTATCGCTTTAGCAGCTGTGACTTGGCTTTTAAAGTGAATATTTTAAAAATTACGCATACGCAGCGTTGTCGACGCTTAAGTGACGTGACAAACACAAAAGGAGATGTTGCCTGACAGCAAAAAGCTGTGACAAACACAGCACACAAACAGACTGACAGACAGCGAAACTGACAGACGGACAGTCACAAACACACACACACACACACGCAGTGTAAGCGACATTTATGACTTGCTAAAGGATCTCACGAACTTTTTGTTGTGGTTGCCTTCTGCACTTGACGCCAGGCATAATTAAAGTGTATCCACATTTTTGGAGGGGGGAAGGCGCAACGAGGGACCTTGCCAAATGGGGCGTGGCATACTTTTGTCGGGCTTTTATTGTCGTTATTGTTGCGGCTGGCCACGTATCCATTTTGGGCATGACAAATGCCGCTTTCGGCTGTCAACTTTGTCAGCGCGAATTTGACACGAATCCTAACTTTTTGACAGACAAAAATGTAACAGAAATATGCGCTACAAATTATGAATTTAATTTTGATATTAGAAGTGGTCAAATAATTATATCAGCAAAATTCTAATGGATCATTTAGGATTTTGATTTTCTATTGTATTGATTGTATTTTATTCTAAATAACTTTAAGAGTTAATACCATTTCATATTAATAAGAGATTTATATTTAATTAAATTAAGTTTAATTTAAAATTATAACAAATTTGATACCCTAAAAGTAGGCAATGCCAATGCCAATGCCAACATTTCAACCAAAAATAGCAAAAAATCTTCTGGCAACCGAAATCGATAGCTAAAACATTAATCGATAATATTCTCTTTTTCAATGGATTTCATGCAACATGATTTACCTTATCGATAACAAAGCATTACTGTTATCTATATATAGTAAATGTGATCTAAGCTCGAATTTTCAATAGCACATAAAGTCGAATAGAGGCAATGTAATTGTATTGATGAAATTCCGATTAAAATAGCATCGCTATTCGATTATATTGTCATCGAATTTGAAATCTGTATTTCCTTCTGGTAATTGTTTCAGATAATAATTTAGCAGACACTTAAATATTATTGTACTAATTATTTTAACGATTTTATAAAACGAAGTGACTTTCAGGGGTATCTTGAATTCATTCATTTTATGCCAAGAACTTCTTAATTGTTTTCTGCACGTGTCGTATTATTTTTCTGTTATTTTTTTGGTTTTTTGTAACTTGAATCACCTGCTACCTAACTCCCACACCTGTCTTTAAGTTTAGGGGCATTTTATTGGACTACCACAAGGAAATTCTTGTATATAATTCATAAGCCAAACATTTCACTTGTGCTGTTAGTTGGTTGTTTTATTTATTATTTTATGCGCCGCCTTTCGCTTTGTGTTACCGTCCGGCGGACCCCTGATTGAGGCGATAATAATGTCTATTAATACTAGTCCCCCTCGCTGCACGCTCCTGACTTTGAGCTTTAGTTTCTGTGTGTGCGACTTGAATACTCTCCAGAATTTGGTAGCTAATTTAATGGCCGGACTGCTGGGCAACTTAAGTGTGTGGCTCGGGCTTCATTTGCGGTCGAACTTTAGCTAGGTTTACATATATAATTTATATTTTTCATGTATCCCTGCGGCCATTTTATGGAAACATCATCAAGCAGCCGCAGACTTTTTCACTAAGGAAACAACTTCAATTTTCATTCAAACAGAAACAAAAACATGAAGCAAAAACTTTCACATGGCTTTGTATATCCTTTAATGGGCTTACGCCCAACCCCACACGCGTCTCGGCTGTGCAAATTTCCAGCATATTGTTTAAATATTGAATGTAATGTGTGTGTGTGTGAGTCACACACTCGAAACGTGCTTCATAAATTGCAAATTGCTCTGCCGGGGTCGGGGCTATTCGTGAGGTTGCTTTGGAATGCCCCAAGTTGTCTTCCTGTGGGTCAAACTAAGCAAACTAAGGTCAACTTTAGCTAATGCGTCGAGCCATCTTCCGATCCGATGACGTTATCAGGCATCCAGAGCACTTAAAAGTGGAAAACAACAGGTTGATCTGTTGTGCCAAACTTTAAATACTCTTCATTTAGTAAAGAGGATACTGTTATAGTAAGCACAAATTGTAATAAGTAAAAAAAAATTAAAAATTATTTAAAAACAAGTGAAAAGGCTCCAGTCGGGAATGCGTCCACTTCAGTCCACTTGCATTCATACACAAGTACACAGAATCACACATACACACACACACACACACACATGTAAACGCAGGCTGCACGCTGTGAGCACCTATGGAAACTAAATTCGTGTATAACTTCTAAACTAAGAGTATAATCTTAATGAGACTTTCAGGTCTTAACAACAGCATTGAAATGTATGTGCAAACCAAAGCCCAAGTCCGTAGTGTTTGAATTTCGTTTTTTTACATTTTTGTATGTATGGGGCGAATGGGTGGAAACATCCTTCACATAACATTTTGAACTAAGTTTGGTTGCTCTAGCTTTTATGGTTTCTAAGATATCTTCAAAAAACCGAGTAAAAAACATATAAATATCACTAATAAGAAAACGAAATGAGTTAGCTATAGTTTGAAATAAAGTTGATCTGCGTATGGTATACAGTTCTTAAAAAGTCCAAGCTCAGCTTTCTAGCTTCTGCAGTCTCCGAAATCGACGCGTTCATAAAGACGGACGGCCGACGGACAACGGGCAGACAGACGCTTGATTTACCCATTTTGAATGGGCTCAGGGTATAAAAAAAATTCTATGAAAAATAAGCGTAATACGTTTCTAATGAAAGTAAAATTAATTTGGTTGGTACTTAAGGAATATTTTAATAACCAAAATTATTCTTAAAATATGAAATTTATTCTCCCATGAATTTTGGTCTGTCGTTGACTTCGCATACTTTATTTAAATTAGAAGCTCTTAGCTTTTTCTTTAAGTGTATTCCAATATGTTCATGTGAAGACTTTATTAAGCCTTTTGAAATAGGTTGGATTACAATCTCCATATATTTATTAATAATGTAAATATCCAGCAGAGTGTGACCAGATTGTCTTTTACAAAAAAAGTCCAATATGGCATGCCTGTTTATATGCAAAATTAATATTTATCATAGAAACAATCATCCCATATTGGTCTAAGGTTTCATTATTTATTTTCTTAATTAATTTCAAATTTTATTAAATTATTGTCCAAATTAAAATTAATTTACTGTCCGGAGATTTATTTAACCAAATTTTAAAGGTTTTTAATCTCATACCAAATTTTTAGTCTGTTATGCTAACTATTTATGTTGACACTTAATGTTAATGTATGTTAATGTCAACACTTAATAATATTACCCTTAAAGCGTAACCAAGTCAAGATACAATCATAATATCCACACCTTTCCTAGTTATGATAGTGTAATTTGTGCATGAGTCATCAAGTATTTATGTCAACAAATTACATTTTATAATTCCCAAGAGGTTCTGGCACTAATTAACTAGTGCACGAAAGGAGTGTAGCTTTAACTGACTGTTAAATGCAAGCACAGCAAATGGAGAATGTTGTCGGTACTGTCATTGTTCCTATTAGATCTAATCAACTATTCAATATGTATATAGTGCATGGCTAATTCAGTTAATTAAGTCAATTTGTTTTCCCCTTTATGGGTCTGCAATCAGACCTTGCCCCAAGTCTGTGGCACCTAACAGCCGCCTGACAATTTGTAACATTTACGCCGCGATTCGATTTGCTTCACTGCGTGTCCATAAATCAGTGACAACGTGACGTCATTTATCCGAGAGCAAACAGAACAAAAGATGGCAACAGAAAGTAAAACGAGGATGCCTTTAAGGACTTGTTTGCCCAGTTGCCTCAGGCACCTCACAACCTTGTGACCCCAATTGATGTTGTTGTCGTCAGTTTTCGTGTGGCCTGTTGGCATGGAGAACGCTTATTTTCTCTGATTCGTGTTGCGGGGCGACAATCAATGGGCAAACATTAAAAGTTTATTGTTCAATCGGGAGTTTTATTTCAGGTGCGCAGAGTTCAAAGTTGAAAAGCCCACGAGCTCATTATGCATACGCCACGTGTGCCGAGCCGGGCTACTAAAAACTAAATCAAGTTGAGCCAAATCAAATATTTATAAAGCAATTAAATCACGACACATGCAACGAGCATTGCCGATGAGCGCGTGTCACACTCGTGACACGCACGTGACTAACGGTCATTTAATAATCGTGGCAATATTTATGACACTTGTTAAAGCTTCAAGGTTTTAGTTACTCGGAATAATAAATTACATAAATAAAATAAATTTAATGATTAAATCAAATAAAAGAAATTAAATAAATATAATATTTATGAATATAATAAAAAATTGAAATTATATAAGAATATAATAAACAAAAAAAAATAAAAATTAATATAAATATGGAAACTACATTTTAAATAAATTGAGGTGGGAGTGGCCAGCGTAATACACACATATTCATACAGACACATACACAACACCCCCAATAATATGTTTTACATGCTATGTTCTCTATATATTATTTTCAAGTCTTTTATTTTTGTTACAATAAATGTTAAGCCCCTGTTTAAGCCAGGTCTGTTGTGAGTAATAAAATACCGACTGCAGACGTCCTGCTCAAATTCACTCTTCTTTTTAACTCTATTAAATCACGGACAGAAGGAAACACGACTGAATTTGTTCGCACCGGTTCCATCCCTAATTGAGAGGCGCTAATTTTAGGGCCCGGAGCTTAAAGCCTGTCCTGTGCAGGCACACGGCAATGGTTGGCAAATTTTAAATTCTTCAGGAGCGGCATTTGATGCAGAAGCATTTTTCTGGCATTTGCCAGGCATCGCCTGCAGCTATAACAACGAGGTGTGTCCTTCAACAACGTGCGGTGCCTACCTCTTGCCTGCCTTGCCCCACCCCTCCTCATCCCCTTCGGGCAGACAATGTGCTGCAGCAGCATGTGCGTGTGTATGTGTATGCGGGTGTTGAAGGCCACATTAAAGTTGGCCCAGCTGTAGTTTGTTTGCGTTTGAATTGCGCTTTTTGTGGCACGTTGTTTACCTTTTAATCTGCTGGCGGCATTAAAAATGCATATACCACGATTATAACTCATACGTCATGTGTTACACGCACATTTAATATTAATGAAAAATGCTGTTTCCTCGCTTAATCCTGCAGCTAATTGCGGTCGAGTTGCCAAACACAAAAACTGTTACAAAACAAACAAAAAAACTAACAAAAGGAGCTGCGCGTATCAATGAGCACAGAATCCGCACTTAGCCATCCGCAAATAGCAACAATTAACAATTACCAGTTGACCCGGGAACCATCTGTATTATGAGCTGATGAGTACACTGTGCAACAATAAAGGGGGCTTTGGTATTATGTAATAGTTTTATGGGGAAATAAGAAAAAACTCTTTTTTAAAAGAACAAATTAAAAATTACATTTTTAGAAGCAAAAATGTATATTTTCAATTTCATTATCCTTAAAAATTGTGAACAAACAAATAAACATGCCGAAGAAATTGATTTGTAGAAACACAATTTTAAACAACATTAATAATTGTTATTATGTTATTTAATTTCTATTGTTTCATGTTTTACTATTTATTTAAATAATATATTTGACGTTTTGGCATAATCTTCAAAATGCCGTCACTAAATAATATACTTCTCATGCTGACCAGTGTAGCCCAGGCTACCACGATATGGCTACCCCATGGCGCCAAAGAAATTACAGCACTGAGCACCGCATCGCCCGGCTGCTGTGCGAAGCTTTTGCTCAACATCACGAGCTTTCACTCAAAGCCCAAAATCATCTAGTGGCTGTCGCTCAGAATTTCCGTTCAGTTTTCAAAACGTCGCCGTCGACGCAAAGTCGACAAACGCGTCGCGCAAGCTACAAAAAATACAAAGAGCACAATTTTGAAAAAAAAAATTTAAAAAAAAACAAAAATAAAAGTTGTTTAAAGTTTATAAAGTTTTGTTTGGGTGCGTAATATAGTTTTGTAATTGTTGTTTCTGATTACTGCGTAATCAGAATCCGGTTTCCAAAACATATTCAACAAATGCGGTGTTGTTGTTTATTCTGTTGTTGTTGTTTGCGTGGCTGCTTGAAGAACGAATGAAAATTAGAACTTGATAAAAATATACAAATTGTATTCCATATTGGCAAATTTGTATATACTCGATGCCACATAAGAATTTGAGATACTCGCATACATTTGTGTAGGCGTGTAAGTGTGTGTGTGTGTATGCGTATATATATTTGAAGTGAAAGACAATTTCGCTACGTGCTCATATAAAATTTGGATATACATATAGATTGTAGAAATATATAATTGTTTGGCAATTGCAATATGAAATTTCATTCTGAAAATTATTGTTATTGATAAAGTTTAAAGTGTTAATTAGGTACAGTGGGTGAAGCCACAAACACATAAAAAATACTCAGAAGTATAAATTTAAAATAATTGTTTTCATACTCATAGTTATAATAGCCCTGGAATCATGTGCCAAGAATTTTTTGTATGACTCAAACTATTTCTTATAAAATCAAAGCTGAACCAGTAGAAATCGCTAAACCAATAGAACCCCTATTTAAGACCCCTAATTTATATTTAAAAATAAGGTTTATATATTTATAATTTCTTGCTATTATTATTTATAGACATACATATATATTTTTTTAATTTGACGCCTTTTAAACTTATTTATTGTTTTTATTATTATTTAAGAAAAATATATACTTATACTAAATTGAGCAGTCATATATTTCTTAAATAGTATTCTTTGCAGACTATATTTTCATCTGTATAAATATTTGCTCAGATATACTTTTGATAGTTGTTATAAATTATCAGTAATATATTTTTGCTAATGTATTTTCAAGATTTATTTATATAAACTATTATAATTATAGCTTATTGAGCTCATAGCAATAAATTTTGTAATTTCATTACTTATTCGATTTATAATTTTATATTAATTTGCGATCACTTTGTTGCATTTATCAACTTATTCAATTAAAATGTTTACTTATAAATTTCTGTTATACATTTTTAGTTATATTTATTTTTCTATTTTTTTGTAGCGCATACGCATTGCACATTAACAAGAAGAAGAACGCACAGTAACAACAAACAATGCTGAGGTAATGCAACAATTAAAAATTATTTGATTTATTAATTCCGTTTATTTATTAAAACTGAACACATGGTCAGCGGGTCGCCCCAATATAATATACAATATTAATATAAGAAAAACAGCACATATACAAATTACAACAACACCAATCAGACGACTACGTCATTCTATAAAAACGCAGAGCAACGATAGAGAGAGAGAGAGAGAGAGAGAGACACGGAGAGGGAGAGATTGCGAAGAAGCAGCACAACAAATAACACATTTGTATGCGAAAAGTCGTTAAGCGGGTTCAAGTTCTTGGCAATGGGATGCCAATTGGACAGCTTTTGGAGGTAGACAGCGTAAAAGTTATGTCAGACTTCAGTAGTCTGCCTCTCCGTCTCTCTCTCTCTCACACTGCCCCTCTGTGTTGTTTGTTTTCATTGCCTGAATTTGCTGGAAATCAACAGGTGCCCAGAGACTTCCATATGCCCCTCAGGCCCATGGCAAATGTCGCACCACTTAAACCACTTGAGTAAAATGTGAAACATGCCGAAATTCAACGAGCTCAGCGACCGAAGCTTTGGCGACGCCTAGCTACCATTTAATGCATTTCAAAGGAAGGCTTAGACAATAAAAAAATAAACTTCAACCCATTGTTAAATCGTTAAAACATAAGCTTTTTTCAATTACGAAAACAAACCCCATTTAAAAAAGTTTAGACAATTGCAAAAGTTTATAAATTATATTTATACCAGGGCGCGTCAGCCAAAGTATGCCAAATTAGCCTACTCGTAGCAACGCCTGTGGGTGTGGTGGCCGTTAAACAGAAACCGAAAGCAAATGAAAACATAAACAAAACAAACAATTTTCGAAGAAAAATCAACACAAAGCGCCGGCAACAGCGATGGGCGGAGAGCTTGTAAATTTACCCAAGAGCTTTAAATTATTGATGAACTTTAAAGGTGGTTATATTTCTTAAAAGCTGGTTGTAGTAGGAGTAATACTATGATGATCCCTCAGTTGTGCGTATTTAATGGATTATCTTCAGTTTAACTGTTGATAGTTTAAGAATTCGTTTTCTCAACATTTTTTGACTTCCAGCAAAGCTACCAGAATTAAACTCTTGAATAAATTTTAATAAAAATTGTAACAGCCACAACAGATTTAACTGAATTAATAAAGTATGTGACCTTTAAAATTTTATATTTTATCTTAAAATAAGCTTAGTAAAGGTTAGCTTGACATACACTTAAATTTGATGAAAAGTTACCAAGCATTTATTCTTTTTAACAACTTCTTAAAGTATGTTAAGAATTTTTGCAAGTGTGGCAACGTCACAACGTTAAATTGAAAGCTTATCAACAAATTGGAAAAATGTTGGATAAATTGTAAACTCGAAGTTAAATATTCAGCGCAAGGTGTTTTTACAAACTTAATAATTAATTTCACAAGTTGGCGGCATTACAATAGCAGCTTCTTTTACAATTACAACTGTTTTAATTTTGACAGGGGGATAAATATATTAAAAGTAAATTAAATTAAAATTATAAAATTTTTGTATTACTTTTATCTGACTTATAATAATTGACACTGTGACAAATTAAATTAAATTAAATTCTTAAATGAAATTTTAGCTAGAAGATGAGCTTAGCAATGGCATAGTTTTAAAACTGGGAGATTAACAGACAGAAATATATTGAGAATATATAAATAATTTGCTCAATGCTTAGTTGAGAAAATGTATAGAGTCAGACAACAATCGGCAAGAATATATAGATAACAAGGTGTAGATTATGTGACAAGAAACATATAAAAACCAAAGTACACAAGTGAATTTTTATATTAAAAGCCAACTGACTGGGAATTCAACAGGTGTTGTTGTAGATGCCACTTGCCACTTGCCACTTGGCTCTTGCCACAAAAACTGTGTCAATTGGCTGAGCCCACGCGACGTATGAGTAATATCTAACCATAAAATAAAAATATTAACCACCAGGTAAACACAATTAGGCAAAGTGAATATAAAAACAAACTTTCAACCGGCACAAGTTTTACTGCATCTCACGGTGACATCATCATCAGTCCGGACCACGGTTTTAACATGCCGGCAGCGCTAATGAATCAGCTGCCTTCATTTAAGCTAATAGAATCGACAACAACAATGCTAATTACTATAATAATAATTATACATTTTTTTGCACATTTCTCTAGCGATAAGAACACAGCTGAGTCAAGCGTGCCACTGGCCGATTTCATTGTGCCCCCCGATCCGGATCAGGAGGAGCCAATTGTGCCGCTGGCACAACCGCCCAAAATGAGTGAAACAACGCCCACGACAACAACAACAACAACAACAGCACCGGCAACAACAGCAACAGCTACACCAGCAACAGTTGCCAATGGCAACACAACCACAACTGTGGCCAAGGCGCGCACCAGCGATGAGGACAGCATCTTCACGATGCTCTACTCGGTGGTCAAGAAGGTGGCCATTGTGGGCTCCATATATCTGGTCGGCTACATGGGCTGGTCGGTGGCCTGGCTAATAGCGCCGGTCATTCTGTCCGTGGCTCGCGATCAGCTGGCCAAGACCTCAGAGAAGAGGCGCGACATAGCCAAGACATCGGCGATGGCCAACGAGAAGGATGTGATCCTGGCCCGCATCGACGAGCTGCCCGCCTGGGTCTATTTTCCCGATGTTGAACGCGCCGAGTGGCTAAATAAGGTAAAAACACTCAAAGGGTTCCTAATCTATATTTAAAAAAATTCCGCTAAACTTGCAACTAGAAAAAAATATGTACAACAGTCAGAAGATGTAATTTAAAGATAAATAATCTGCCCATCGTCATCGGATCAATGCATCGATCTCGAAAACTCTAAAATCTTAAGAGTTGAATACCATTATATATTTATATTTATATTTATATTATATATATGCAGACCGAGATTATTTTAAACTTTTACGAAATCGAAAGGCATCGATTTTATCCTTACACTCGTATTTAAGAGCTTGAAGACAATAAATGTGACAGCTAACTTCTCGTATAGTTCAGAAATTTTAACTTTACGGGTCTTCCCTTAAAATGTTAAAAAAAACACGTAAGAATGTTACGATCGGGTGTAACTGATTGCTCAATACTCGTTGCCAGTATAAAGACAGTTTAAAACGGCTTTAAACCGGTCTTAGTTATTATTATTATTTTGGAAATTTCTCAAATTTGATAATTTGTTGAGGACGGGGCTAGGCATGGCTAACATTTTTCGATTTTCGCGACTTACCCGACCTTAAGATATATTTTATATTCTTTTAACTTCATGAACGTGTATAAAAGTAACTTTCATATCGAACAAGTCCTACGTACATGGATAATATAATATATAATATTATACATATAATAATATCTAATAATATCTGATGCGTTTTCTAGACTTTTATTTCCCAAAAACGTTGTTAAAACTTATTTGAACTTCATAATGAATACCACTGGTTACTATACTTTGACCCCTATATTGATTATAAATCAGATAATCATATTTCTTCCAATATAAATACATTTCCGTTCCCTGCTGAAAACCTATTCGAATTTCATACTGAAGACCAAAACACAGTGTATAGAAATATTTTTAAAAATATTCCCAGCATGCTTGACTTTTTAAAAACCCACTCAAAACTCAAACTCTCTAAACCTTGTTTTTTCCCCAACAGATACTCAAGCAGGTGTGGCCCAATGCCAACCACTTTGCCCGCACCCTGGTCAAGGAGACGATTGAGCCGAATGTGGCCTTGGCCCTGTCCCAATACAAGATGAACGGCTTCCGCTTCGACCGGATTATATTGGGCACGATACCGCCACGCATTGGCGGCGTGAAGATCTACGACAAGAACGTCGATCGCAACGAGATTATAATGGACCTGGACCTGTTCTATGCCAGCGACTGCGATATTAATTTCTATCTGGGCGGCATGAAGGGTGGCATCAAGGATTTCCAGATACACGGCTGGGTGCGCGTTGTGATGAAGCCGCTGATACGCTCCATGCCGCTGGTGGGCGGACTGCAAATATTTTTCCTAAACAATCCCAATATTGACTTCAATCTGGTGGGCGTGATTGACTTCATGGACATGCCCGGACTCTCCGATCTGCTGCGCCGCATCATCGTGGAACAGATTGGCAATGTGATGGTATTGCCCAACAAGCTGCCCATATCCCTCAGCGAGGAGGTCTCCGCTGTGGCGCTCAAAATGCCCGAACCGGAGGTAGGCCTGACGAATTATAATCTACATATATTCACTTTGATTGACTGATCAACCGATTGTTGATCAATGCCCATCTTAAAGTAACTTTGTGCCGGGTCGGTGTTCATGATTAAGTGTGATTAACTGTGTTCCATGCTCAGCTTGAGCCGTAAGGGCTGGGTGTAAGTAACCTTGAGCCGGAACGGGGTTTAAGAAACTAGGTCTACGTAAATTTGATCTATATATTTTAAATGTGATCGACTGATTGACCGATTGTTACTCAACGCGCAGCCTAAGCTGTAAGGGATAAAATAAAATAAGATAATGCAGAGACGGGGAAACTGGGTCTAAGCAATTTTAATATATATATTTTAACGGTGATTGACTGACTGATCGATTGTGTATCCATGCACAGATAGAGCTAAGATAAGAATACTCCTATACCAATGCTGGAAAATTTGTGAAAAAAGATTGTAAAAAATTATGTTGTTCATTATCCAAACGAGATTAAAATAATGTTAAGGGATCTGTGTATCAAATTCCCTTTTCCCCTGAGCAGTAAATGGGGATTAACGGTTTTATGAACGACAGGAAAAAATGCAGCTTAATACTATTTGTTATATATATATAATCATAAATATATTTTGATTGCAGGGTCTGCTGCGCATACACGTTGTGGAGGCCAAGAATCTAATGAAGAAGGATATCAGTGTGCTGGGCAAGGGTAAATCGGATCCATATGCCATTATCAATGTGGGCGCGCAGGAATTCAGGACACAGATCATCGATAATAATGTGAATCCCAAGTGGGATTATTGGTGTGAGGTACGTAAGCTGGCTGCTATGAAACCACAGACACAGGGTTGCTTTTTGTAGTCTGTTGTTGCCGTTTGCCGATCGATTGCTGCATGCTACAACACACCCACACACACACACACGCCCTCAAACAGTAAAAATACACACACACACACTCATATTGAATTTATCGTTACGAATTTCTATGCCGTAGAGTTTGTTTTTCTATTTTCATTTTACATTTTTGATTTCCATGCATATTTCTTGACACTATGTACTCGTATTTTGTTTGTGCGTCTCACGCCTGCCTCCAGGCGCCAGTTTTTATTGAAGTGGGTCAATGGGTCGACATACAATTGAAGGACTCGGATGATTCTAAGAAAGACGAGCTACTCGGCAGGTAAGCTATAAGTTTTAAAACTAACATCTCCACACTGGGAATGGTTCACGACGTTGAGTTGTCACTCAAGTAACGCTACCCTATCCAATTTCCCCATCCCCTCGCAAATTCACCGAGTATCGTATGTGAGTAATAAATATCCGTTATATCTATGTTGGCTAATATCGAATGCATGCTTTGTTCTAGTTCCGAAAAGGGTTATCCGCTCAGCTCTTGTGCCTTGTTTAGCTCTCTCTCTCTTTCTCCTTCGCTGTCTTTCTATTTGATCTGTCTCTCTCTTTCTCTCTCTTATATACAATTGTTTTTCTAGGCGCCTATTTTTACCACCATCAACCACTTGGTTGGTTTTTCATTGTGGGACTATGATCAGAGTATGCCAGGCGTAAAGGCCGACGATGTATTGGGCAGGTTGTATTGCGGCATGTGACTGCATTGTTAATTAACTCCTCTTGTTGTCATTTTGAGTTACAGTTATTGCTAAAAGTATGCCTCCTAACTAACTAAGTACTACTTATTGGAATTTACTAACAAATCTGACAGTTGACTGCGAATCGACGTTTTAATTTCTTATAAAAGCTCCTTTTTAGGTGTGTTTTCATGGAGATAAATATTTACAATGAACTTGGGCAGGTGCAATATCTGTTTACAGTGTTCGTTCGCAAATTCCAGGTGCTTTTTTAATTTGCCAAAAAACTCTCGGAAGCCCTTTTTAAAAAATGTATATAAAACTTTTAATGAAAAATATAAAAAAATCTAAGTCAATATTACGAGCTGTTTAAAAAGTTTTATATTTAAAATTAACACGAAAATGGGCGAAATACATTAGTTCTGATTAATTTTAAAGAAATTTAACAAGAACAAATTTTACAAGCACATAAATAAAGTAAAACATTTTGACAACATGTTTAGATGATTGTCAAACAAGTATTTTATGGTTTTGATTTTTAGTAAATTTAACGGTTCCAGAGCTATTTACAAAATCTATTTCAATTTCAAAACCTTTTCGTTAACAGTTAGAGTTTTCTTTTACTTACCATTGTGTATCCAAGTAACGACTGCATATTGCTTACCCCTCAAACAATGCCTCATGATTGTTTCCTAACAGCAAACGCCTTCGTGGCACGTTAGTGTAGTCTAGGCTCTTAACTAAAACTAAAAGTGACCACTAAACACTAAATACCAAATGCAAAATACTAAATAATACTATAAATGCATGCGCAGTAATAAACACACCATACACACACAACCAGTTGGAGCACCCTGTACCTAACACTGCATGCTCTGTAGTGTAGTTTATGTAGATTGATTGATTGATTGATTGATTGGAAGTCATGCCACTGTACATACGTAACATACACATTGCCGTAGAGTTGCCAAGCCCACTTAAAACTAACAGTATTAATACAATGTCTTTCATATTACCAAATTACTGTTACTGCCTGAACGGATTAGGCTCTGGTTGAGGTCTCACAACGTGCCATACTCGTCCTTAGGCTCTTTGATTGGGACCGTACAAGTGATGACGAGTCGCTCGGCAGGTTAGGCAATCGTTTTCACATCACCATCAATGAGTATCTCAAGGAAAAACAAAAAGAAAAAACAAAATACAATAAATTATAAATGAACACACCCAAAACAGTACTTTATCAACTAAACTCGAACAGCCCACACAGTTCTCACAGTACTCAATCCCAGAACCGTTTTATTCCAATGCTCCACTTTTGGCCTAAGACCCGCTTAAAACACATAACAACAGCTTTTAGGTTATTTAAACATTTTTATATAAGAACTAAACACTAAATGCAACTTTTACTTCCACAACCTTCAGAGCCTCCATCGATATATCCAACGTTATCAAGAAGGGCGTTCTGGACACAGTAAGTAATATAAATGTTAATATATGAAATTTTCTAATTAACTGAGTAAATAGGGTTCCACAAATCCACTGTGTAGGGTGAAAAATGCGTGATGAGCAATTTATTTATTTTAGTACTTCGTTTTTTCTAATCGTATAAGAGCTGACTTGAGGAGTAGTAGGAAAACAAATTTAATCTTTGCCTTAAAGAAGTGAAAATGAGTTTAACAATCGGAGATAAATTTACTAAAAGCGTATATTTAATATATTATATTAAAATATTTAGATAGAACATTAAATCGAATCGACAATTGATTCATAAATTTAGCCAATTCACCCCCGCGTGTGAAATATGGGTGATATTTCAATTTTAACCGTTTCTTTAATACATTATGCTCTCTTCGCTTTCACAGTGGCTCACACTAGAGGAGGCCAAGCATGGCGACCTCCACGTGCGTCTGCAGTGGTACAAACTGACCGCCGATCCCAATGAGCTGCAGCAAATATTACTGGAAACACAATTGTTGCGGGTGACGACCATGAGCTCAGCTGTGCTCAGCGTTTTCATTGATTCCGCCAGGCATTTGAAGGTGCCTACAAATCTAAATCAGCTCTTGAACTCTGTGAATCATACACCTAATCTTCTTATTTGTATTCATAGCAAGCACGCGCTAACTCCAAGCCGGATCCGTATTTGGTGTGCACCGTTAACAAGCAAAAGAAGCAGACGGCGATGATTCTGCGTGACGATTCGCCCGTTTGGGAGCAGGGCTTCACCTTCCTGGTGACCAATCCGGACAACGAGTGCCTGAACATTAAGATCTACGATCAGAAGACCGGCAACGATATCGGCCAATATACTTATACGCTGAGCACTCTGCTGAAACAATTCAACATGAAGGTCATACAGCAGCCCTTCCAGCTGCAAAAGTCCGGCCCCGAATCGAAGCTATATATGTCACTGGCGCTGCGCATTATGAAGGCGGGTGAAATTGACCAGGAATCCGAAGCTTTGGAACAAGTGACTGCAATACAACGCAGCACCTCGGTTAAGACACCCGATGCGCCCGTGCTGGCTTCACAAATATCCAAGGTAAATGACGTTTAAAGAAATTAAATAAGGCATATTATATATTCGCTAGATATATAAATCTATTTTTAAATATTTAAACATATATTGTTGTGATTATTTATAAATATCACGGCTGCTAACCGGTTTTGAACCGAACCGTAACTCCAATATTTTCAAAACCGATCCGAACCAGCTGCCCAAAAATGCTGCTATTCCCAAGCGAGAGCCGAACCATTTTGTGTTTAAAAAGGTTTGGTTTAATTTCCGAAAATTGAAAAATATTCAAACCAGAAATGTATTTTGCCTATCTTCAAAGGCGACATAAATCTGAGAATCTGAACCGATTTTAAGGCAAGGCATTGGTTTGAACTGTAAACCGAACCATCGACAATTTTATTTTTAGTTTTTCCCCCATAATATATAATTATGTAATCTAGACTTTCTTCTAAAAATAAAATTTACTGTTTAATTTTTTTTATATTAAAATGTATATTCTTATGTTTTTTTTGACATAAAATATTGAAATATTTAAATAGTGATTAATGTTTTTTAAAAAATTCAACAAAAAATAATTCTGTTTGAAAAGAAATTTATTCTAACGTATATATAAGGTTTACATGACGCAGATACGCGATATACTTATACATTTATTATTCCTTGGTTATAGGATTAACCTAACTAATTAACCTACCTAAATTATCTTCAGTAAAACTTCTTCCAGCTGCCAAGGGCGTCCCTGTTTTGACTACCTGCCCAACCCTTTTTCACTACCCTTGACTAATCCGCTGTTGTTGTTTTTCTCGGTTTCAAGGACGATCACACGAAGACCAAACGACTCTCGGCCGAGTCGCCGATTAGCGAGGAGGAGCCAATCAAGAGCAGCCCAGTTATCCCGGTGTCCGCATCGCTGGAGAAACCGATTAGCGAGGTGGTCAATACGATCCTCACACATCGTGTGCCCGAAACGATTTCCACGGCGGGGGAGCATGGACTGGGACGCATTCAGATGTCTATCACGTACTCGGCACTGCGCCAGAAACTCGACGTGGTCATACACAAGATTATGAATATACCGCTGCGCGATCCGAGCAGCATACCGGATCCGTATGTCAAGCTGTATTTGCTACCTGGCCGCAGCAAGGACTCCAAGCGCAAGACCAGCATCATCAAGGACAACTGCAATCCCGTCTATGATGCAGCCTTCGATTACCTCATCTCGATTGCCGAATTGAGGCACTCAGCGCTCGAGGTTACCGTCTGCACACAGAAGGGTTTCCTCTCCAGCGGAAGTCCCATCATTGGCATGGTAAGTGGCCAGGCCGACGAAAACCCACCCCTAATCCGACTGCCTGCGTCGGCTGGCCGATCGCTTGTAATTCCCAACAGTTTATTTGGCGTTACCTGCATTTATATAGCGGCATTTTTACCTTACCTTCGTTCTTGCTTCGGCAGAACATATACTAAAATTGGAACGATACAGAGAAGATTAGCATGGCCCCTGCGCAAGGATGACACGCAAAATCGTGAAGCGTTCCACATTTTTTTGTTTACCCTATAATTACATACACATTATATATTTCTAAATATTTTTAAATCAGAGCCACGTCAATCTGTCGGCTTTTTATACTCGTTCACAAAGTGAAGAGAGTATATTGGGTTTGTGCAATGTCCGTCCGTCTGTCCGTATAAGCGCAATTTTTTTCGCCGCTATTGAAACTAGAGACTTGCGACATGGAATATATACTCGTGTATGCTCGCGTCAGACAAAGTGTTAAGATTTTTATGCCGAGCCCACTGGGAGGCTGGCAAATCGATAACACGATGATCGCAAATCGATAAAAGGTGAATATTTCCCAAAATATTAAAGCTGGAGCTACCAAATTTTGTATGTAGATTGCTGAAGACCCCCTCAAAGATTGCGATTAATATCCCGACCACGCCCTCTAAAACAATAATTTTTTATACTAATTGTGTTAACCACAATCGATTAAAGATGTAAATTTGCATTTCTAAATTTTGAAAAAAATATATTTTTTCGAAAATGAGTTTGTTATAAGAAAAACTCTTTGTTTTTCAACCAAGTCACATCTAATTCGGTAATTAAGAGAATTATTGATCTTTTTAGTACATCTGAGCGAAATATACCAAATGTCAGACATTTATATCACATAGTTGTCATTGGAACAGTTGTTCACACACACACAAAAAATTAGGTTTTGTATAAAAAAAGTTTTTTGTTTCTCAATAAACTCTGCCCAAACTTAAGAATTAATTATGTCAGTTATATATCCAAAATATTTTTATTATTGGACTACTATATCACATAGCTGCCATAGGAACCATTGTTCAAAAAATTATTCTTTGCGTGAAAAACTTTTTTCTCTTACAAGATATCCTTACCAACTTGAGGGAATGTGATCTTTGTACAATTTTTTACAAATTCCCTTTGCTTTCTTTCTTTGCAGCTGAAAATACCATTAGATGACAGCGATATTACAACGCCCGCTGGCCTCAAGTCCTGGTTCGATCTGCAGCCCGAGCTGAAACATGAGTGAATTAGTTGGGAAGGGTATTTTCATCGAGAATCTCTCAGACAGCAGAATCAACTGAAAATTTAACACTTCTTTTGTAATTGTTATGTGTATAAAAAAAAGAATATGTATTTATGATTCTCTTAAGAAAACTGGTTGATCTTTCAACTCTCGAACCAAAACTCTCTTAGTCGTGCCTCCAAATCTTTATTTTCTATTGTAATTTAAATAAAACAAACAACTTGTGTTTACAACTTTAATAAATACGTTTTCATTAAGTCAGAAAATAATTTTTAGAATACATTAATAAACATTATAGGTGGAAATTCATTTAAAGAGAACTTAAATATAATATAAAAAAAACTCTACTTGATGTAACAATCTAGTGACGAAAGCACATTTAAATTTTTAATTTTTGAACAAAAATTTTAAAAATACATTGATTGTGAGGGTGTCAATACATAGCCAACAAAATTATAATTCGCAATCATTAATAAGGCTTAGAATATATTTCCAACATTGTTTTTTTTTAATGTTTCTTTTTAAATCTTAGAAAATGCAAACACTTTAATTAAATGTCTTACTCGACATAGTTCTAATGTAGATATTACCGCAGTCGTCATCCCTTCTCGCTTAGCGTGTACATACACCAAATATCGCTTTGTTGCTTTGGTCTGCTTGTAATTCCCAACAGCTTATTCGGCATTACCTGCATTTATATAGGAGCATTTTTAACCTACTTTCGTTCTTGCTTCGGCAGAACATATACTAAAATTGGAACGATACAGAGAAGATTAGCATGGCCCCTGCGCAAGGATGACACGCAAAATCGTGAAGCGTTCCACATTTTTTTTGTTACCCTGTTATTACTATAATATATATATTTCTAAATATTTGTATACATAGAAAGTTTGTAAATCCATTGAAAATGGGTAAATGAGGGTATAAATGATTTTGTGCAAATGTTTTTAACAGGCAGAAGGACGCGTCTCCGACCCCATAAAGTGTATATATTCTTGATCAGCATCACTAGCCGAGTCGATATAGCCCTCTCCGTCTGTCCGTCTGTATGAACGCGCTGACTTCGGCGACTACAAAATCAAGACAGCTGAACTTTTTAAGATCGTGTATTCCATACGCAGATCAATGTTATTTCAAATCATCGTTAACTCCTCTCATTTTCATTACTATCGATATTTATCGGTTTTTTTAGCATATCTTAGTAACTGTAGACTTTAGTAAAGCGTTTTCATTGAGTCAGAAAAAAGTTGAAGATTGTTGGTTAAATTACACAAATATAAATTAAAGGCGGAAATTCATTTAAAGGGAACTCAACTAAATAAAACTCTAGACGATGTAACGATCGAAAGCATATTTGAGTTAATATATTTTTGAATAATTTGTAATTTTAAAAATACATTGACGCGAGGTTATTTAGGGTAGCTTACAATCTTGTAATTTGTTATCATAATCATAATAAACCTTTGAAAATATTGCCAATAATGTTTTAATTAATACTTTTTTAAGTGTCAAAGGAACAAATACCTAAATAAAATTTCGTATTCGTCATACTTCTAATGTATGTAGATATTTAATTACCACAGCTGCAATGCCTTCGCGCTTAGTGTGTACACGAACCGACAGAAAATACGAACAACAGATGTCGCTTTGTTGCGCTGGTCTGCTGGTTGTAATTCCCAACAGTTTATTTGGCGTTACCTGCATTTATATAGCAGCATTGTCAACCTACTTTCGTTCTTGCTTCGGCAGAACATATACTAAAATTGGAACGATACAGAGAAGATTAGCATGGCCCCTGCGCAAGGATGACACGCAAAATCGTGAAGCGTTCCACATTTTTTTGCACCACCCTCCATCCTCCACCACTCCAACGCTTCGCATCATCTTTAAATATTTAAGTTGCGGTTTTTTTCTGTTTTTGTTGCTGTCGCCATTTATTTTCATATTAAAATTTTGGTATGTATTTTAGTATATATAGACATATGTAATTTTTATTTTTGTTGGTTGACATGCTTAATGAGTGTATTTTGTGTGTGGTTTTAAGTTCGTATTCTATATTATTATTTATGTTTTTCGCTGTTCCACATTATTTTATTTTATACATAATATTTATGTTTTTGTTTTGGTTTTGCAATTTGAAATTTTCAACACAGTTGCTTTAAAATTATCTTCTTTTTGTATATAGGTAGGTATATATATATTCATAATTGTTTTTCAATTTGTTGGACACCACATAAATCGTTTGGTTCTCTGATAACCTTGCAGGCACAGTCTAAAGAACTGTATTATTCAAATATTTTCTGGATCGTAACATAACTGCAAGATAATCAGTACTTCGCTTTGTAACGAAGCTCCTAAAATTTGGTTGCTTTTTATGCCTAATTTATTTGAAAATACGTATTGTATGCTTTAAATGGACACATATGAATATGAATCAGGCTCTCTTGTTGTATATATATTATAGTTCCCACAGTAATTTATTGGTTAACTCTCAATATTATCATTTTTTAACCATCATTTAAGCTGTTCGTAAATTTACGACATATAAGCTATGTACTTTTATGTATATAATTTTGCTCCTTAAGTATTTACTGAATATGAAACTTGTATTCAACTTTTGAGGTAGTTAATCCTTTGTTTAGTTCATTTTATAATTATCGACATATACAAAAAATGGTAAATATGAAGCACATTTATTTAAAGCACACATTTACAATACATAACCATAACATTTACAAATATGTTTTGCATGTATATATATTATTTTGTATTCGTTCTTGTTATAATATAATTAAGAATTATATATAGATATATATATTTAGTATGCTCTTTACACATATTAAACACTGAGGAACTGTCGTGCTTACTTCAATGCCGCCTCGCACTTATTTTGCAACTGTTTGCAATTGGACAAAGACAACCCTAAACCTAAGCAACTCTGTAATACACTACAATATATATAGAGCAGGTATGACATCAAAACATTTTTAGTCGTTTTGCTTGCGCTTGTACTTTGTGTGTGTTTTTTTATACATAAATGTAATTTTGAATTCGTATTCATATCACTTATGGATTTGAAGCTCCTAAAACATGAATTTGAAAACCCTAAACAAAATTGATGGCCAATTGTTAATTATTTTTATATGTGTATATTATATATTAAGTTCAATAAGTTCCATATAAGGTTAACTTGTTGCTTCTCCTTCATTCCTTCCATCTTCCTTTTGTTTAAGCCTAAACTAACAACTACAATTTGTTTGTCACGTGCTCAACTTAGTGGGTGATACGAGTGCCTAAGTTCTAAGTTTTTAACTTGAATCACTTTTGTATTTGTATTTTCGTTTCATTTGTCGATCAACCAAAAAGCAATGAAAACGAACACCAAAAAAAAAAATAAACGCCCTTAGAATGTTTTGAATTTTTCTTCTTTTTTTTTTGATATCAAC
This sequence comes from Drosophila robusta, assembly GCA_035043565.1. Classification (NCBI taxonomy): domain Eukaryota; kingdom Metazoa; phylum Arthropoda; class Insecta; order Diptera; family Drosophilidae; genus Drosophila; species Drosophila robusta. The sequence goes on along the minus strand of JAWNMW010000294.1, from coordinate 11,461,257 downwards.
TGAACACAATTTGTTGCGCAACAAATAGCAGTTATAAGGCCAGACTACTGTAACCCACAAATGAGGCAAACCTAGAAAAAATATATATACACACAAAATACTCAATACAAATATCACAAAATTAGCATCGAAGCAGAGCAAAACGTTCTTTAAAAAGTACAAAATAAAATAGACACAATCGAAAATCATAGAATATAATAAAACTCAAAGTGTGTTAAGTTTGTTTTGTTTTTTTTAGGTTTTTTTTGGTGTTTTTGTATTTGAAACTTAATTCGAATGCACTTCAAAGAGCGACCCACAACTAAATTATAAGAAATGAATGTAATTTAAGTTTTGCAATAGTATGTTTTGCCTAAAAGTTAATAAATTATGTTGTTTTTCATATATTGAAGGTATTTCATATGCGAAACGTAAATAATATGTATTAATTGATAAAACTTAAAAGTTATTAAATTTATGTAAAATACCCGAAAAGCATTTAGCATTAGCCAAAGGTTTTTTACATGAACGAAAGAAAATTAAAATTATATCACCACGCATATATGTATAGATGTACAGTATAAGTAATTATAAAGTATTTAGATAATATATAAGACATGCATAAAATTTAACATCAATTATGCAAGTTGAATTCAATTAAACAATAATTATTATTTTTGTTTTTTCGTTTTTTAACTTAAGCGCAAACAAAAACTTAAAAAACTGACAACCTAGGACCAAAAAATAGTGTGTGTGTGTGTGTGTGTGTAGGGGCGGGTGTTGCCAACAAACATAATATACATAATTGTTATATATTCGTATATATATATGTGGTATATATGTATATAAAAGTAAAAGCTCTCCATAGCAGCGAATTAATATAGAAAAAACTTAATGCTAAACATTGAACCAATTTATACATCGTTTATATAGCTTAAAAACTTAAACAAATAAATCGCAGTTGTATATATATATGTGTATGTATATAGGTATATATGTATGTGTATATATATGTTTGTTTTGTGTAGCCTAAAATAGTTTCGCAATTGAAATGTTAAAACAAAATCAAAACTTATGTCGTAAGCAGGTAAAACTGGTAGCTAAATCCTAGACTCGTTTTCTTTCGCATTAACTACATTCTTTTTCCATCTTTCTGCTTTCGTTTCTTAACAGCTAAACAAATTTTGTAGTGTATACTTTTCTTATGTTTTTGCTTTTGTGTTGTGGTTGCCTCTTTCTTTACATTTTGTTTCGTTTATTGGGAATTTATTTCTTCGTTTTCATTTTTTGCGCGCTGGCCAAATAAGTTGTTGCACATGTTTCACTTATCTGTTGCATGCAATGCCAGGCTCCTAAATCACAGTTACAACTCTCACTCTCTCTTCTCGCTTTCTCCACTCTCTCTCATTCTCTTATCATTCACATATTATTACGCACGCGCGCAGAGCTTTTTGAAAATTGATTGTTTGGTTAGTTTCGGTTCTTAGTTACATTTGTCGGGTGGGGTTGCTGGGGGTAGTAGGATTTCGGGCGGGGGGGACTGTGGCTACATGCTAGTTAATGCTTAAGTCTAAACTTGATGGGCGGTTCGTTTTAGCTTTGGATTCGATCGAGGATCTATTGCGATTTGCGCAGCTCCTCGAGTCCGCCATTTGGCATGCCTCCGCGCATATTTTCCAAGACTTGATTCACAAAATCGGTGGAGCCGCCCGCGATGCGTATACCCGCTATAAGAAGTCAAATTAAGAGAGTATTTTATGATTAATTTTTTTTCAATGTATATGTTAATATCAGGCACCGTAACTGTTATAAGTTTTAAATTAAACATTTCGCGTAAATAACTTATTTTTATATTGCTCAAAGCATATTAATTATTTTTCATCTTATATTTTAAACTTTAAAAAATAATAACATTTGCATTTTTTATAAAAAAAAATCGTTTTTTTATATTTTTCTAAGCACTTGTAACTTGTGGCAATAAAAATTGTACATAAAAGTTATTTTGTAACTATCAAAAATAAAAATTGAATTCAAATGTATATATGCTTAAATGAATATATAAATATTTGTAATTATATACATATTTATCAAAATAAAAATAACTAGACTGTTATTTTGAATTCTAAGAGTTTTGAAAAATATCAAAAAGAGTTATTTCACTTTTTAATACAAATTTAAAATGTGATTATAATTTTTAACTTTTAAACAAAAGTTTAAAAAATTAAAGTTTAAACTAATTTGTAATGATATAACAAAATTACTCCTGAGGGCGTGGAAAATCAATTTAATTTATATATCCCTCTTAATTTTCATATTAGATATATCAAATTTCAATTTTTAAAGAGAATACTGCAGGCTTCCCTAAAGATGGCATACAAAATTTGTTTGATAAGCCCTCTAGGGACAAACTGCGAAAATCCATATCCATATTATAACAGTTATTCTCGGTGCCTGGTTAACAAATGCCCAGACAAACTTACATGAGGCCGTGGCATAAATGCGTTGAATCTGCTGATCCACCTCCTCGGTGGACTCGCCCTGACGCTTTGTGCGAACCTTCAGCTCCAGCGCCTGCTTCAGCTCAGCAATGCCATTGATCAGACGTTCTGCAACAATAATTGGTCATAAGATTAACATAGTTAAGCATAGTTTTCAATTGTTATAGCTGAACGCACTGTGCTCGATTTCGAGGCCATAGAGCTTGATCTTGTTGGCCTCGTGCTGGGCCTTCTTCTTCAGACGGCAGGCGCGCGAGGCCAGCTTGTTCTTCTCCTTGCGCGACTTGGGGCGAACGTTGAAGGGCAGCTCCGAGACGGGCGTCATGTCGTTGATGGTGCGGCTCAGCTTGTCCAGTTCCTTGCCAATGTTGTGCAGCTTGCGCGCATTCGGCGTCAAATCGTTGCCATCCCCCTTGCGTGCCTTGCCACTGTGCTGTTGGGGCGGACAGAAGGACAATTATTAGAATTATATTTGTTTTTGCAGAATGCTATATTATATAGTGTTGGTAATATTTTGCTTATATGTTGGGATCAAAGGCATGCCCACCACTGGCAAGTTTTATAAGGATATCTTTAAGAACAAAACAGTTTTTCATACGAAAAGTAATTTTATTATCTATAGTTCCTGTGGCAGCTATAAGCTATAGTGGTAAAATATTGATAATATTTTGCTTGTGAATTAGAAGCATAGCGAAATCTTTTCATTGCCAAGTTAGGATATCACCAAAAACAAAAAGTTTTTCATACAAAAAATAGTTTTTCGACCAAAAGTTCCTATGAGAGCTATATGCTATAGTTTTCCGTTATTGAAAGTTTTTTTTGCAGAAATGTTAGGAGCACATTTTTAACTTTAATTCGCAAGCATCTCAAGTAAAACCGAGGTTCATGCAAAAACACATTTTTCGACTGATAATTCCTAAGAGCACTATAAGCTATAGTGGTACAATATTGATAATATTTAGCTCGTGAGTTAGAAGAATAGCGAAATCTTTTCGTTGCCAAGTTTAGTTAGAATATCTTCAAAAGAAAAAGTTTTTCTTGGAAAAACAAATTTTTCGTCCGATAGTTCCTATGGCTCCACTATGATATAGTTATCCGATAGAGCTCTATATACTACAGTGGTACATTGGTGCCATAGTAGCATAACAAAGCTTATAATATATAACTTTTACTAAATACTATTTTTAAACCTGTTAAGTTTTAAATCTTTACTTTCCTTCTTTTAAATTATTTTTCGACCTAACTTGAACAAACTATATTAAAATATATAATTTATGCTATCTACTTTTTTAACCCTCTTAAATTTTGAATTTATACTCTACGTCTTTATTTTGTCATCCCCATTTCATTTTTATTAAATATTATTTCGAACTAGTAAATTTAAACCCCTTATATGTATATATACCATACAATATATTATCATATCTGCTATATCTACTCTCTTTCATTTACCTTGTACACTTTAATGCCGCGCACGGAGCAGGTGGGACTGAACACGGGATCGGTGACCTCGTTGAGCACATGGGGATCCTCGAGCTTCGACTGGAAGACCAACCGCTTGCCTTTGGGCCCCTTGGCCTGGACATTGTACTGCCAGAAGAAGCGTTCCTTTCCCTTGCTGCCGCTCAGCTGGTTCGGTGTCGAAGTGCGCGTCTCGTCCTCATCGCCAGAGCCGCCTATGAAACAGGATGGATCTTTAGTATTCACTCTTTTACGAATTTTTATAACGGTTTTGAAATAAGGCATGTCTGTCATTAAGTGGATTACTTTTTGTAATCTGTGCTCAGGAATTTTTTAATAGGGCGTCGTCAAAAAGACGAAGGATGAATTTAGTGTATAAGAAAAAAGGATGACGTTCCAGGGTGATAGAATTTTTCACTTTTTAAGCGAAAAGCTGGAGGTTTGGCAATTCGCTCAAATCGATACATCTCTCTCAGTTAGAGGGTGAAAATATGCTACATACATATTTTATTAGATTACTGATGACCTTCGCTAAATATCGCAGAAAGATATTCATGCATAGCCCCATTGAGGACGTGACAATTCGATAAAATCCATCATTGTAGGACCATCACTGTATTATTATACTGTGAACGAGTATTTCGCAGTCGGTTACACTCGACTTCAACGTTCTTACTTGTTTTTAATATATTTAATAAAATCTCAACTGAAAAGTAAGGAATTGTTTACTTATTGTACTTTTAAGATGCCTTTTTAGGTATTAAAACAAACTACTATTTTCCGTTATTTTTTTATACGATTTTTTTTACACGAATTTTTGGGGTATATATGTATCGTGTAAAAAGACAATTGAGTCTATACTTGTGAATATCGATATTTATCGCTCGTTTGCACTTACCGTTGTCCGAGCTGAAGTCGTCGTAGTTGTCGCTATTTTCGCTGGACGCATCGTCGTCGTCGTCCTGCGAGAAATCAATGCCATCCGGCGAGAGGACGCTGCCGGTGCTCAGCGAGGAGAAGCTCTCGGCCTCGGCCAGCGAGCCGGTGGACTGTAAATGCGGTCGCGGCTCGCGCCGCGTCCAGATTTGATCGGGACCGAGGTGCGTCGGGGCCGATGATGAGAGGCGCGACAGCTGCGCGCTGTCGACGGGCGTCGGGTAGCATCTGATGGTGATGGCCTCCTGGCCGGAACCGGAACCAGAACCGGAGCTGGAGCTGGCATTGACAGTGGCCGTGGTGCTGTTGCCGCTGCCAAAGCCGCTGCTGCTGCCGCCCGGACTCAGACCAAGCAGCGAGTGGCGATCCGGCGGCGAGGACACGCGCGTGCAATGCTTCAGCAGCTGTTGCATGTTGCGCGACTTGACCAGCGGATATTGTGTGCGGCTGGCGTTGGATGCCGGCGGTGGCGGCGGCGTCAGCGGCGACTGCGAGGCCTGGCTGCCCGGCGAGAAGCCGGCGGAGGCCAACTGAGATGGCGGCTTCTGCGGCGTGCTGTGGAACAGCTCGAAAGTGTCCGCTTGCTGCTGCGAGAGCAGCGATTGCAGCTCCTGTTGCTGCAGATCCTGGTGCTGCTGCAGCTCCTGTTGCTGCTGCTGCTGTTGCTGGTGTTGCTGCTGCAGCAGCTCCAGCGGTGGCCCCACCAGCGCATCGGGCGTCTGCGCCTGCGGCGACAGCAGAAAGTTCACGCTCGACGGCGTCAGCATGTTGTTGATCACGTCGAGCAAATCGCCGTTGTTGAGATCGGCCAGCTCGGCGGCCTGCATCTCGGCCTTGTCGTTGGGAAAGATGTAATCGTCGTCCAGGTTGAAGGACTCGTTCTTGGGCACAATCGTGCCGCCGATGCCGCTCCACATGGCTGAGTTGGGCGTCATGTCGTAGAGCAGCCCAGGGTCGCCGACCTCCTGCAGCAGCGAATGATCCGTGGACAGCGTGAGGCTGAGGCAAGAGCTCAGATCGGGCGTGAAAAAGCTGCTCGTTACATTGTTGTCGCGACTGCTGCTGCTGCTGCCACCAGCCAATGTCGCCGGCGTTGCATTGTTGCCGCTGTACAGCGGCGAGCCGGCTCCCAGACGGACGTCCTGGAGTAGCGTCGGCGACAGCGAGGCGGCGTCCAAGGCATCCAGGTCATACTCGGAAAGTTCGCCCAGCTGCAGCGACTGCTGCTGCTGCTGTTGTTCTTGCTGCTGCTGTTGTTGCTGCTGCTGCTGCTGCAACTGTTGCTGCTGCGCCATGCTGGGCAAACTGTGCAAATGATGTTGCTGCTGGCGCGGCGTTGTGGGCGTCAGTGTGGGCGTGCTGCTCAGCTGATGATACGGATGATGATGATGGTGACTGTGATGATGGCTCTGATTGGAATTGTTGCTGCGCGGTATGCTGATTGCTGTCGTGCTCAGCATCACATTCGACGTGTAGCTGCTGCCGCTGCTCGAAATGGCACTCGAATTGTTGTTGCTGTTGTTGTTATAGCTGCCCGTTTGTATGCTCAGTGTGGGCAGTGCATAAACCTCGTATTTTATGGGATTGCTGCTGCTGTTCGAGCCGCTGTCAAAGAACTCCGACGACATGGGGTATACCTGATTCTCTGTCATGGCGTCGCTATATAGTTATATACTTCCTACTGTGCTGTTGTTGTTGTTGTTGTTTTGCGCCTGGCGCGCAGGCGCTGCGCTGCGACTGCGCAGTTTGCTTCACGGCAGCTGTAAAGAGAGAGAGAGAGAGAGAGACAGCATTAGAGCATTGATTGAACTGTGCTTAAATTAAGCATAAATTGATTTTTAATAGCATATTTAATGGCTAAACGCAACGTCAAGGCCTGCAACATTTACATCGAGTACGAGCACTGATATCGGCATGACATTAACTCTATATCGGCCTGAACTTTCAGCACCCTCAACTGCAGTTGGAACGCTTGTCAAATCTTAAGATATTTAAGCATAGTTTATACATTCCATGTCATTAAAAACTCTCGAAGGTTACGTTACGTTATACGTTACGTAATAAAAACGTTAACGTTTATCGATAATTTATAATTTTAAATAAATAACAGTACAAAAATTAACAAATTGGCAATTGTGCTTTTTTAATTATACACGCAATAAATTGATAAAAATCAATAAATTCGAAAATATGCTTTTTATTATATGCACAATAAAGTGTTATATAATTCTTAATTTATTTATTTACTTAGAAAGTAAGATAAACGATAATTGAATAAGAAATAAAAGTAGAAAAAGTATGTAAGTAAAAATATATTACTAAGACTCAGTATTCTTTCGAGTAAGCCATATCTTGTGATTAACGATGAATATATATATATTTCTGTACGTTATGGAAGTGTTGCATATTAAGTTGAAAATTTTTACATCGATTGTTTTGAATATTTGAATATGACGATATTTAATAATGTTCACATTTCTTGTTGTTTATTTTATTTTATTTATTATTTTCATTTTATTTATTAATCTTTTTATTTTATTCTATTCGATTATTATTTATCTTTCTATATATTTTTAGTTTATGTATGAATGTAAATAATTATTTATTTAATAACTAATAACTAACTATTAGCAAGAATATCCATATTGTTAAAGTACTGATACCATAATCGTTAAAATAGGAAAACAGATTAAAAGATAACACCATCTGTACTTATTTATATTTTACTTAATTGTTTATTATTTATTCAAATAAAATTCAATCCACTCAACTCTCAAAACTATATTTACTTATTAGACTTTGTGCTAATTAGATTTGCAATGCCAGATAGATTTTAATGCAGCTGTTATCTAAACCTGAGCCGGAACTGAACTGTAAAGCGATTATAGGTAATGCCAAGCTTGGGCGCTGTAATATATGATTGATGGGCAGCTAAACACGTGGCAGAGAAGAAGAAAGAACAGAGAGAGAGTTCTAGACCAACAAAACATTACTTAAACACTAAGACATTTAAACTGAAATAGCATATTGCATACATTTATATCAAGTTTTGTTCTTTTATTTATAGAGCAACTTTTAAAAAACTATGTTTTAGTTTAAAAAATATATATAAATTAAATATAAAAATAAAAAAATCAAAACTATAAATTTATTATCGCAAACCAGAATAGAAATACGAATTGGCAAAAAAAAACTATTCAACTAGCTGTTAACTTTTGTTATTGTTATTATTATTGTTTTTGCTTATCGTTGTTTTCGTCAAAACGAATTGACAACGTAGAATCTCAATTCCCCTTCTTAAAACCATTCGCACTTTTGTTTTGCTGCAAAAAAACCCCAAAAATAGAAAGAGCACACAATAAAGAATACATAATTTGAAAAACAACAAGAAATCAAGCCAAAACGAACTAAATAACAAAATAGGGAACAAAATAAAAATAAACAAATAAAAAAAAACTATCCCAAAAAGAGTAGTTTTTTCGATTGTTTTTGTTATTGTAGCCAATTTGTTGGTTCGAAGGCTTTTGCCTTTCCCCAGGCAGGTGACTCTACATTTTGTTATTGTTCCTTTAAACTGCTGTTGCTTTCGTTCTGTGCTTCTTGTTGTTGTAGATTATAAATATTAATTAGTTTGTTTACAAAGAAAAACGAAATTTCTGGTCGATTTTAATGGTCATAAATTTGAACGGAAAAATGCATCTAGTATCTGGATTATAAATTTCAGTGCGGCGAAAATTATTTATGGTAAACTTGGGAAAAATAAGAAATATTCCTTGAGTGAATAAAGAACATAAGAGCTTATTATCATTAAATACTATTATGTACATGCATATTATGATTTGTAATTTCCAGTAATATATAATTATATACTCTATGCATAACCTCAAAAATATTCATCTTTAAACGAAAAACAAAGATATCTCCCAATTCTAAAAAGAGGAAAAGCTGTTGACAATTTTTAAGATATATGTACTTGCTATGATTGTTGATCGATAGTGTTGACGAAATAAATAGATTTTCCTAACAAGATAATTGTAAAAACAATATTAATTTTTTTCGAATAATTCCACAATTCCACATACTTTTACTTATTATTACAAATAAATTAAGTAATATTTTTTGGCTTCCTTAAGTAATCGATAATGTAAACGATATTTTTTTGCGTTTAGCTAACGAATTATTTTAGTCACAAATTCAGTATAACAATTTTACTGTTGAGTAATTTATTGAATCGATTCATCGTTTATCTAATGTTATCGATGATTCATGAAAAACATTTTGTTCATAAATTATTTGAATATCAAATTTTCCTTTGAATTATAATTTGGTATCACATTTAAATTAAGTGCTATCATAAATGCGATATTGTCAATAACATTTTGATCTGCATCATCGATCGATTATTTTTTATTGACTAAACAAAAATATACAATAGTAATTTATAGTGTTTCTACGAATTACAAAATCAGCTGCTTAACATCATCCGACATGCTCGTATAAATGTAAATATATGTACATACGTGTGTCTGTGAGTGATGTATTTATAGACCTTGAAATTAATATCGCCGAGTCAGCCGGGCTTATCTATGGTGTAGTAGTCAGTCCATTTCAACGATAATTTGACATATTCACAGCTGATAGCTGAATCACTTACAACAGCCCCAAACATGAGAGTGGACCGAGCATTGCCGTCAGCCCAGCCGTCAAGGTCAAGCGAGAACACACAGACCCAAGCAACCCCGAACAAGCCAAAACACACACACACACACACACACACACACACACACACACAACGTGTATCATCTAAAGCAGCACTTAAATGGCAAATAAAACAACAATTCTACTTTAGCTAAGTGATATGCTCGTTTCTCTGGTTTCTTTACATATTATTCCTATGCCCGAACCCGCCTCTTCAACAATACACCCTACTCCCCACACTCCCCTTGTTGCCATTTAAATTGTTTAATATTCGTCAAAGGTTGCCGAACGCGTCGAAGGCCAAACAATTTTTATTTTTTGTTTTAAAAACCAAAAGCGCCCTCTATGAACAACCGTGGGTATTAGAAAACAAACATACATGTACATACGTACATAAATATAAATATAGGAAACATACGGCGAGCGCTTATATACAACCGCTACGAATGGGAATAGACAGAAGCACAAACAAAATTTATTACAAATTTTTTTCCGAACATAAAAAAAATAAAAAAACTATATTGTATATAAAAAAATAAAAATAAATAAAAAAATGTTAAAAAACTTAAGTGGAATTGTACAGAAAAATGACAAGCAAACATTTTGCTGGAGCAAGTGTTGCAGAGAGAGAGAGAGAGAAGAGAGAGCGGAAGAGAGAGAAAGAAGGAACGAGCATGTCTATATAATTATCATGAAGAATATTATAGCAACAACACGATCACAGCAAAAAGTTAATGAACGCGCGCATGTTTGCAGAGGAAGCAAAGGCAGAAGAAGAGGCGAAGCAGATGAAAACGACAAAAAAACATCTGATGCAAAAAATTTGATAACAAAAAGACAGATACAAAAGAGCTTTGATGGCAAAAATATAATAGAGTACAAAAAGAAAAAATGTATTAAATAAATATGTATGTGCACAAGTAAATTCAAGTTAAGTTGCATGTGTAAACAAAGCAAAGTAAACAAAATGGAATGAAAGATGCGTGGGCTGCACGTGAAGAGCATTTGCTAGAATTCATACTGAGAAATGTAGTGGGGGACGGGGGAGTTTAAAGTACAAAAGTACTAAAAGGCGTGAGCAAACAAACAAAGCAAGGCAACAAATCACAACAGCAACTGCTCATGACGTCATGGACAAATCAAATATAACAAAATATACAACATTAATAAGCATTTAAAATTACAGAAAAACAAAAATAAATAAATTCTAAAAATGTATGTAGAAATCGTAAACACAGGCAATTTCAACACACAATGAAATAATGTGCAATAATTATAAACAACTGAAAAAAGAAAAACAGTTAGGATAGCCACGCTATCAACAAATTAAGGGAGAGCAACAAAAGAAAGGGCGGAGAGTGCCAAGCACAGAGAGCCAGCGCTGGGAGCACAGTTATTAACCAAACTCAAGGTCAAAACTGTTTATTTTTTATATTTTGTTTTGAATTTATAATTTATCGCAGCGTTGCCTTTGTTTTACACACTCACACACACAGAGACAACAAAGAGTTGTAAACAAAACTAGACGCTTGTAAAAAAGCTTTCGAGAGCGTGGGCTGTTTGTATACTCGCTCTCCTCTCCCACTCACTATCGCGCTCAACGTTCGCGCTCTGAGCAACATATGTTTTCCGACTGTTTGCTTTTGTCGCCATTTTCGTTGCTATAAGAAGTGTGCATGTGTATGTTTATGCATATGTAGTAAAAAATCTAGAGCTTTTTGTCGCTTTAGCTGCGGGTTTTTTGTGTGTAAATAAAATATATTTTACAATAACAAAACACCCATTCTAAGGAAGCTTTTACATTTCGCCAGAATAAATACTAGATGCTTGTCATGCACACACATGCACATACACGTATTTGCTCACGTTGTGTACATTTCGTGGGGCTGCTGATAATGCTTCAAGTGTGCAAAGATATAGGCGAATAAATAGCACATAAATAGGCACAAGTAACCATGGAACTGCCCTATAGACTGGCCAACTGACTTTGTAGTGCCGCACGTAATAAAAAAAATACAAAAAATAAATTAATAGAAAAGAAATTCAATTCAATTTTGTTAATCAGAACTCTGGCACGTTGCATAAAAGTCGGCGAGACAGACAACGCTTTCCATTATCAGTTTCGAGCGAGAAAGCGAGCGCGCATGCAGACAAATCAAAAAGACAGAAGTACTTTAGCGGATGTACCCGACTGACAGCTACCCTGTAGATAGCCAGATAGTCAATACATACATTTGAACTTTCTTGCTCACACATTCTGCAGTCTCTTTACTAAGCGGATGTGCTTCTTCTTCCCTAACTATGGTGAATTTTTTCCTTTAATGCCTTCAAAGTCTACTGCTATATTTTTATTAAATGTTCATTACCTTAAGAACATCCAAATATGTAAATAAACCAAAATTAAATATGTTTAATTTTTGGGTGAGTGGATGAATGTATCCAAAAAAAATTATTCTTGATCTATGTATACATATTAAATTTGATGGTTCTAGCTCCTATAATCTCCGAGTTATGATAAAAAAAATCATGGCTTAATTTTGATATTTATCGCTATTAAGGAAATGAAAAAATTTTAAACTTCTGCGTATATGCATATTTTAAATTTAAAGACTCCTGCCTGTTACAAACATATGCACAAAAACAATATACCCTATTCTGCGCGAGCGAAGATTTACACACACACACGCAGACAATCCGTTGGCACTCTCGCTCTCTTTCTTTGCACCGGAAAGTTGCATTTGTGTCGATGTCGATCGTCGAACGCAACTTCCGTTATGCATTATCAATGGGTCACTGACTAGTTCTTGTTGCCCCCTTTGACCCGCCGTCCGCTTGCAGTTTTGATTTGTCAACAGTGAACAGTAATAACAATAACAACAACGAATATAACAACAACACTGTTGCTATCGTCATCGCTGTCACATGTTCCGAGTGCATGCAATTTTTGTTTTGTTTGATTTTACTCTCATGCGCACCCGCTCTCTCTCTCTCTCTCTATTTCTATTTTCTTTGTTTCGCGTTTTATGCAAGTCACTTTTGCTTAGTCTTCTTTATTGCTTCTGGCTTTGCAATGTTTTAATTTTAGGCAGCTACAGACATACACACACATACACACAGCCAAACAAATTGATGTTGAGGTAGCCACAGTTACCGCCAAGTGCAAGTTCCTGCTTACACCCCCCACACCTCTCCCGGCCACCATGCCACCTGCCACAAGCTATTTTCACCTATTTTTAGTACGCGTTTTTAGGGCGCCAATTTCGAAGTTAAAAATAGCCCCACATAGACAAGAAGAATGCGGGGGTGATGATTTGTTGTCGTTTTTATTTTACATAGTTTTTCATATTAATATGTTTGTATATGTATATATATATATATATATATTTATATATACATATCAAAAAGGGGCTGTCAATTGATGATATAACAAGCGACCGTCGCATTATATACACTTATTATATATTTTCCTATCCATTATACAAACAGCTGACGCAAATTGTGAATTGTTGGAAAGAGCGTGTTGTGGGGGCAAATGGGGAATTGATCGGAACCAATGGATTTAGCTATACAACAAAACTTTGCTAACTTTGCTTTAGTTGCAAATGAAAATAAGATAATATCGTTTATCGAACTAAAGTACTTATCGAGTTTTTCTTGTTACAAATTTGGTAACGAAACAATATTAAAGCGAATGAAACAGACTGATAAAACAATAGTTATCGGAAATTAAACTGGCAAATAAATAGTAATGCTGGTTTAACAATCGTATATATAAATAAATTAAAATAAATTTAATGAAAAACTTATAAAACTGCCTATTAAATCGTAAGTTATCAGTTTCAATTATCGAATTAAATTAAGCTAACATCAAACTGTTTATTTTTTCTTTTAAAGGGGTAACGTTTTCACTTATTCTTAAGTTTCGGAACGTCTGAAAGATAACGATGACGTGACTTTTAACAATAAGTTACCAGCACTCGTCATATGTATTAAATAACAATATTGTATTCATTTATAGAGCCTAATCGAATTCAATTGAACTAAAAACAAATCAAAGTGCCAATTTTATAAAATCGATTTACTTTATCAACTTATAAAATCATCTTATAAAATAGAAGGAAATTAAATTTAACTAACAATTCAACAAACTGTCCGTTAAATCAATAGTTATCGACAACGTTTATCGACATAAATTAAGCTAAACGCCCACAAAAACTAAAACATTGTTTGTACAATAGTTAGCAGGCTTTTAGCAGCAAAAGCTACAACTAAAAACTTTTGAGAATCGCTTAGAAAGGTCGCACATAGATATTTCACACATCCCTCTCATTCCCCAACTTATTTGCCGTGCAATTTGCTTGATTTCATGCCCTCCCATTCGATTTCCAACGCCAATCAATAACAATGCGAGTTCGTAAACCGCATATAGAATATGAAAGAAGAAGTAGCAGTATATATATATAGATATACATATATGTATAAATTGCTTGCCCGCTGTTTCGCTAATAGATAAATAATTAAAATCAATTTATATTGATTTAGCAACATATTTGTGCACAATACACAGAAATTAGCACAAATCAGCTGAAATGTTAGGCAAATACTGGATGCACACGTATATTCGTAGACCCGAAAAGCAAGTTCCGATTAAAAGCAAGTGAAAAGACTTTGTTCAAAATTGAAATCGTGACGACTTTCCAGCCAAGCAAACAGCAAATGCATTGAGATAGCTGTATTTCTTTTCGATTTCATACATATATAGAATATATAATATACATCCAACTTCGAATTTAATCGGATACGTTGCAGGAACACGTGAGATTCGTATCAGCTAACGGTTTGCCAGCGACGTCTGATCTCTCATTTGTGCCCATTGCAAATGCTTATCAGCGCCCAGCCGCGTGCCAGTGACGATGGAAACTACAACTGACAGCTGATAACAGCCATTGGGTCAAGCATATTGCAAATTTCTGGTAACGACACTGTCACAGGTAGGAAGACGCATATTTATAATTATTCATTGCCTGCCATACAGAGTATCAATTATTGTGTAATAACTGCTATTGACTTTCCAAAGTCAGCACTTTACAATAGCTGACAGATTCGATCAATGGCGATTGTTTGGAAGAATAAAATGTTAACAAGTTTACTGATTTACAGCTAAACTAATTTGTATTGCCTTTTTAATTTCCAAAACGAGAACTTCAAAAACCATAAAGTGGAGACAGTGATGATACTTTTAGAAAAAATTGACTGATCAATTTGATGTTTCAAAGCAATATTAAAAAAGTGTGATGTTGCCTTTTAACTTCCAAAACGAGAACTGGAAAAATTTTTAGAAAAAAATGTTTATGATTGTCTCGACTTTTAAAGCGACATTAAAATTAAATGGTATCGCGTTTTTAAGTTTCAAAGCGATAGTTTGATGATAGCACAAGATTTTGCTTTAGCGACAGTTTGAAGTAAGTGCGGAAACTTAACACAGCACTGATAGCTAACATTAATATCGCCTTTTTAACTTACAAAGCGAGAATTTGGGAACAGCAAGTAATCCCCTAGAAGGCATTTATTTTTTTTACCAAGAAAACCTGGGAAGCATTTAGAAGCCAGTTGGAGGAATCACAATTCCATGTCGTCCACAATAGATAAACAAAAATACACACACCGCACAACTTTATGAGTACCCCGCGCATATCTCTTATCGGCAGCCTCTAACAAACAGCTGGGAAATACCAAGCGCGATAAGCTTTTCACGCCCACTGGGAAAACTATTTGTTTTTAGACAGGCACAAAATGTTTGCAAAAAAAAATTAAAAACAAATAATGAAGCGGAAATGTCCACTCAACGTTTATGGATAACTAATTTTATCAGAAGAACAGCGAAACGAAAACGAAAACAAAAGAAACTGAAATTAAAAGCAAAATCAGTTCTAGGAATTCTTCTGAAAAAAGGGTTTGTTGGCTTTAGATTTGGCTAGACTGAAAAAACAAATAGCTAAGAATAAATGACATGAGTCAGTTGAACAAAATCAACAACAAGCGATATCAAGGAATATATCTGCGAGTGTGTATATATAGATATATTCTATATATGGTACATATTTGTATACTTTTTACGAAATTTCAAAGAAAAGCAAACAAGTTTGCTTAATGGCCGCATCCGCAGAGGCCTCAGAAAAAACAACAAAGAAAGTTGAAGGCCGACAAAGCAATGACCGTATATAGAATATATATGCCTATAGATATATATACAAATGTCTATATATATGAAAGTACTTATGTATATAGCAATTTGTTAAGCAAATCCAATGATGAGCACTGTTAAACTATGCACTTAATATGCTCTCAATCGAAACGGGGCGATAAACAACAATCGACAGAAATCAAAAACAGAAATCGAGAAATGATGCAATATCTGCGAGAAATACAATCAGCATTTTAATCGCATCAAACGGGATTCCGATACAAAAAGAAGTGAGATATTTAATGGAAGATAGAGCAGGTGGAATGTTTTTGTTCGTGACACGACGTGTTTGAAATACTGATACTAACACGACCAAAAGATGCATTACTTTCTAGCTTTACACAATTTCGCTTATTTGTATAAGCAATGATAAACTGGTTTTAAACTAGAAACATTTTCTTCAAATGTTAAATTTCAGTATACCATATTTTTTAATATTTTTATTTTCATACTCGTGCCGTATCATAGCAAAAAAAATCTCACTCATCTCTAGTTGTAACCCATTCTAATTCAAATGCAGTTAATTTCATAATTCATATAATTAATTAAATGATTGACAATTTTATGGAATGTCGTTTGCTACTTAATAAAAACTTAATTAGTTTGTTAAAAACAAAGTGATCAAAATCTGTAGAATATATAAATATATTGCAAATCCAATTCAATATGGTAGAAAAATAAAAAAACGTTAAGTCTACAAAAATTATTTCATTTTTATTTATTTGTTGCTTGATTGTTTATTTTTTAAAAGAAAATCTTGGACTTACTCATTAGTGAGCTTGCAAAGTAACCTCTGAAGATTTAAACTAAAAAAAGCTTTAAGTAAATAAATAAATTTGCAAATAATTCGACTTGTGCAGTTTTATTAAAATTAAGTTTAACTTTGTAAACATAACAAAAAAATTGCATATATACTCAACAAACATATAGATAAAAACTAGTTAAAAAAGTGCCCGAAAAAAGCACCAAAGACTGTTTTCTATTATTAAATATTTTTTGCAGTAGAATTTGTTAAATTTTAGAGTAAATTACGCTAGAACGATTCTATAAAATTAAGAGCATATTTTTTTAATTGTTGATTCTGTCGCACGTAAGATAATTTATAAAGCTGAAACTTTAAACCACAACTTAACTGTGAATTTAAGTTTAAGTTTTCTCTAAATAAAATAATAAAGCAAAACAACTACTTACAAGGGAATTTTCTGCATAAGCCGTCGTTGACTTCCATAAATTCAAAAAGCCAACAGTTAACAGTAAAAAACAGCTGATTAAGTTACCAACTTGCTTGTATTTACCTTTCTTTTGGCTGCTTTACGAGCGGCCCTTATCGTGCGCTCAACTGTTGAGTCATTGCCTAAGTCTACTGATATAATCTATATACATACATATATAACAAAGGAACGAGTAGAATAGGTATAAGGTGATATCGCAATGTTCAACAGTGACGGCTGCTGCTGTTAAGTCAATTAAGTCAAGTCAAGCAGACAGCTGGAGACCCAGTCGTATACGTAATAAAGCGGCGCCTAAAACCAAACAAGGCGTGCGTTGAATTGGTTTGGGAATTTTGGGTTTGAGCTCTGCGTTTAGAAGACAGCAAGAAACTAGAACTGAATACGGTAAAAGGCAGGGGACGCGGCGGAAGGGGGAGGGAGTGTCTTAGGTTGCGGGGGATTCCACTGTTGGTATTTGCCCAACATATGGCCGGTTTTTAGGCATTCAACTCGATTAGGTTTTTGTTGTCTGTGCGCTTTGTATTTTCTGTTTCTCTCTCGCGTCAACAGTTTTTCAGCCTTGAATTTTCGCGCATTGACACTGAACTCTCTGAACGCGTTGAAATTCGAAATTCAAATTGAAATCAATTTCAAATTTAATTTAATTTTTTTAGCCTCTTTTTCTCATACCCTATAACAAATAAAAGTGGATAAAATAAGGGGTGTTCTCAGGTTATGCCGATGTATGTGATAAGCAAAAGAAGAAAAGGGCAATAAATATAAAGCAGTTGAGAAAAACATCATATAATATTGGTATGACTGTTTGAAGTTCAAACTTTGAACACATAAATTTTCTTGGTATGCATTTTAGCCTTTTAGAAATCCAAAATTTGTTGTATTGTATTGTATTGTTTGAAAAAAAAAACAGGTTTCCCAACTGGAATTGAAACTTCAAATTAATTGAAACAAGAAAATGCATTTCAACGCACTTTAAACTAAAGCACAGGGTATCAACATGTCCCGCACTCTGCACTAGAGCACTCTTATTTGTATTTGTATTTGTTTTCTTGCGTTTGCAACAAATTTTTGTATTGTATTCGGCTTACTGATTATATATGCACAAATGGGCAACAAATATCAGCGTAAAAACCGCTCCAAAAGTCTTTATGTATATAAAACATATAGAGCATATATAGTATTCGTATAATCGAAAGATTTAAAAACTTTTTTTGTCTCTTTTTGCTGATTTAGCTATAGCTAATTTGTGAGCGTTCATCAGATTACAGTTGAGAAGGGAAAAGTTTGGTGTTTGTTGTATTTGTTTCGTACAGGAAATGCTCAAGTTTTTCAGCTCCAGTTTATGGCCTAAATACAAACAAATGCGAGCTGAGCGCTTGTTTGTGGCGTTTTTTTATTGTCCGCTTTGTTGCAAGGTCTCGCATTACACGATTTCGATTTCAAATCTCATCTTTGAGAATTTTTTGTGTGTTTGTAAATTTTCTGGGATGAGTTGACATTTTAATTGGTCTGGCCACATAAATAACGAATTTTGACAGCTCCAAGAACCAAGCATACAAAAAGGGAGCTTTCAAATATAGTTATCAAAATATGATATATGTATAGGTTTTATGTTTTGTAAAGTTGTTTTTAGAGTTCTCAGCCTTCTTAAAATTTTAATTTATTGTATGCATATTTTTTGTGCTCTTCATATTTTATAAATAATAAATATGATCTATGGTGCCGAAGTTTTAGTAGTTTATTAAAATTTTAGTTTGTTTCACAAAAGACATCTACATATATGTAAATTATTAGTTTGATCTGTATATTTAAAAATTTGTATAGTGTTTTGTTTAATTTCGTTTCCCATTCCATTTTAAGATTTTATGCCCTGATTAATAAAAATGGTTTTAAAAGAAAATGTTTTCTGTTTGGCTCTCAACATTTATAAAAAATTTAATTAGCTTTTAAGCTAGCCAAAGCAGTTGTAAGAAGCTGATCTCTTTTAACTTTCTATTTTTATCCATTAAGAAAAATGAGCTTAAATCTTGCTTTTGAGGCCCAAAATCGAGCGTACATCTTGAAAGCTAACCTATAATTAAAATATTTGACTTTTCGGCTGTTTTTTTTTAACATTTTTTTCCTTTTCTCTTTTATAGATTTGTACACATTTGTTTCCTTTGTGGAATTTTGGGTCGTCGTCTGGCATTTAAAATTAAAAGTATATGCATGTGAATATAAATTTCCCTATATAGTATATGTGCCGCTGGAAAATACCAACCTTATAATTTCGCACCGTATTAAAATGATATATACTATACAAGTATATAAACAATTCCAGCTGGGTGTATTTGTTAGTGTTGTAAATCGTCTATAAAGCGCTTGTTTTGACTTCCGTGTTGGGATTTTAAAGATCACGTAAAATATGTATGCTTGAATGTATATTCAAAAATTTGTTAAACAATTTGTTTATACAAACATTTCTCGGTTATTGTATGTTTTCTTCCATTAATTAATTGATATGCATGGGCACGCATATGTGAGAAGGAGGAGGTTTTTTTATATGTAAATCGTATATTTCATTGTTGTTGGTTTTTATTTATTTTTTGTTAAACTGGGTCACACATGTGGCGATTAAAACAGAAATAATATTATATATGTGTGTGTTTAATATTTATAACACAAGAACTATGCACACTTTGTATAAATTTTGATAAGTAAAATTAAATTTTATACATATGTATATATGTGCACTCGCGGCAAAATCTTATCAGCTTGTCGCCAGAGTAAAAAAACATAAGCTCCAAAGAATTGTTATACTTGAGAGCACATTAGTTTATATATATACATATGTATATGTATGTATGTATATATACTCCAAATGTTGCTGTTGTTGCTGTTGACGTAAGACTTGAAATTTGACAGTTGAAAAAATGTAGCTGTTCTAGCTTCATTCGACTGAGTTTGAGAACACTGACACTTGGATGGCACACGTTAGGTTCAAATATTTATTGTAAATTTGGTTTATAAAATTAATGGCAAAAATTTACAACAACTCAAAGCTTTGTTGGCTTTTGTTGCGGTTGTTGCTGTCAATTTTGCGGCGATTTCGACCGAGCAGCTGAGCGCGTTGCGAACAACTGATCAAAGCAGGCGCCGCGAGAAGTCGAGAGTAAAGCAAAGCTCGCTATGTCGCTCGCGTACGCCTCTGTGTATTTGCGTGCGTGTTTGTGTGATGGAGAGAATGTGCGAGTGGGCATGCAGAAGAATTTTTGTAGTCAAATTCCAGCGCTCTTTTAATTTGGCAGCACTGTTGTTTTTTTTTGTGTATTTTGAATGTTTGCTGCTTTATTTATTTATGCAAATGAGTTGAACTTTTGTTGTTGTTGTTGTTGCCTTACGCGTTATTTTTTGTGATTGAACGTTGTTGGCGTTTATATTTTTGAAACTAGTTCGCGCTTTGTCTAAGCGAGTTTGCTTAAATAAATGCTCGGCACCTGAGTTAATTTATTTAAGCCTGCATTAAGCACAATCAAAGCGCGTTTTGTTGGCGTTTTTCTAAAACGCGCGCGTTTTTCCGACTTGTTTTAATTGCTCGCTAATTGAATTATGAATACAAAAACAGCAACTACTTTTTAATTCAGTATATTATTTGATTTACTGATACGTATGTACATATGTATTTATATCTATTTACTTTGTTTTGCACGCGCTGCTTTGACGTTCCTTGTTTATTCTATCAGCATTTGTCATATGCACAAAACGAGAATAAATGTAATTTTTGCCGTTTTATTTTGATTATCGCACTCTGCACTGCACACACACAAATAAAAACATCAACTTGTATTTTGTTGCGTTCTGTGTCCGCGCTTGTCAAACGTTCTTGACCGATTGATAAGTTTCGTAAAAGCTCGGCGACAAAAACATACCAAGCCACAGTAAGCGAAAGCTCGCGCGTTCGTTAATTTTTGTTTTGATTGTTCAGCTGTGCGGGCACACGATTGAGAGAGACAGTGAAAGAGAGAGAGAGAGAGAGCGCACACGCTCGTGTCGCTCACCCACACAATAACAGGCGACGCGTCGCGACGTTTTTTGTCTCTTCGTCGGTTGATTCTTTCACTTCCACTTTTCCATTTGGGTTCTTGAATGCCGGCGCTGGGGGCGTGCGGCGTGTGGCCAATAGCTTGGTACAGTCTGTTGCGTTTGTTGTTGTTTTGATTTTGTGTTCTTTTATTATTCATTTTTTTTCGTTGTTCGCCTTTGGCATTTGTTGTTGCTGCTCACGTTGCTTTCGCTGTTTATGTTTATTCCCCATTTGATTAATAAATAAATTCATTTACAAAGCTTCCGTTCGCGCGCTCTCTCTACTCTCTCTCTTTCTCTATGTGTTGCTGCTGCCCACCCGTTTTTTTTGACGTCACTTTTGTTGTTTACTTCGGACCTGGCGGCTGGCTTGTTTTTATTTTCTTGCGCATTCGCATTGTTATTGCTGATTTTTTTTTGTGTAATGCAAATTTGTTGTTATGAAATTGTCTGGCGCTTTGATTTGTATTTTGATTTTTGCGCAAAAATAAACTAGTTGGACATTGAGAAAAATACTGTAAAATCGAAATGTTTTTATTTATAGGAGAGAAAAAACGCAACAAGAATAAGAGATGCAGCAGACAACAATTGTGCGCGCTTTAAAAACCGTTGCATGCTCAGCTTTTTGCTGCTGACGTTGTGTTTTTAATTCCTTATTTTTTGTTTATAGAAACCAGTAACATAAAAAATAAATAAATAAAAAATATTTATATATGTATGTACATAAATGCATCGAATATCAGCTTTGCTTGAGCTTGCATTCGGTTTAGTTTTCCTTCTTCTCTTTTACTCATTTCGTTCCGATTGGGAGTTCTCATCATAAGGCTGATGCAATATGTCATAAACAATGTGTAATATAAATTTAATTCGTTAATGCGTTCAGGCTGACACAATAACATTTTTGGATATACATACATATTTTCTTTCTTTGTATTTGTATGTATGTAGCAATATGCTGAGTAGAGAATAACTTGTAATACACACACATTGTCCGCGTACACCAGCCGAAAATTAGGAATTATAATTCTAATGGTATATATGTATGTAGGTATATACATATATATGTATGTATGTATGTACATACATATATCCGTCGTCGTATTTAGTTTAATTTTTAGCAATTTTAAAAGTAAATATAAATTGATTCTTACGCATCTTTATTACAATTTAATTATTATTTCTTAACAAGTGGCTAACTAAAAACAAATAACAAAAAGTTCCATAATAAACTTTGATTTATTTGGTTTATTTTTGCTGCAATTGAAACTGGCACATTCGCTCTTATCAAACACAATCTTTAAATTGATAATTGAAAAATTTGCTGACGAAAGCGCAAAAAAAATAAAATGAAACCAAAGTTTATTCAGCGTCTGATTCACACAACAATCTTTCCGTTTTAAATCTATTTAAGTCTCGGATTTCAGTTCAACGGAAACACAAATCCAATAAGCAATTGAATAATATGCTGCCTGCCTGCCCCCAACTTTAGAAAAGAAGATTATGTCGTGTTTGGCATTCAATGACAATCGAACTGACGCACGGACAATTTTTGCCCAGGAGCTGTTGCTGCTGCTGCAGAAATATCACGACCTTGAATGGCAAATTGCGACACAGGAAAAACAAAACAAAAAAAAACAGCTCGTGAATGAATTACATAAATATGCTCGGGAACCGACGACAGGACAACAACAATCAGTGGGAGGCACTTCAGGAACCGTTCTTCCCGCACATACACAGACATGTGTATGTGTGTGTGTTCATTTGAGCAGAAATGCCAAGGATGCCAGACCCGACACACACAGGAGACACCCGCTCACTTCAAGGATCCGTGTGGTAACCGATTGTCAAGGACGTGGGCGCCGGTATCTTTCGATTATTTACTAAACAGCAGCTAAGGCAGACGCCTACGCCCGCCCACTTTCGGGACGTGGGCGTGAACGTCACGGCGGCTGTCAAGCACCGGTTTATTTATTTTCTTCTTTCTTTCATTTTCCTGTTTTTTTTTTGGTTTTGGTATTTTTCTTCGCCTTTGCTTTTTTCCCTGCAGCCCACTTTCACTTTTCCTTCGTGGAGCCGCCGACGCGATATCGGGTTCATGGCAGTCCGAAGTGTTGGGACCTTGAGAACTTGTGGGCGTTGCCAGAGTTACCACCCCCACCAAAAAAACAAGTGGGGATGCACTAGTTGGAAGTGCCCTACTAGAAGATATCCTCTATCCAGCAGCTAGTTGGCGTAACGTACATTCGAACTTCCTTGTATTTATACATACACCAAATTTGGTTTTGATTATCTCTCTTAGATTGTTATCAAATCTTTATCAAATTTTCAGCACTTAAAAAATCATTCTAATGTATGTTTAAGCCATAGCGCCATGCTGTACATCTTTGTACATATATAACAAATAGTACATACATACTTCATCTTTGTATGCTGTACGTGAATATACATACCAAATTTGGTAGCTATAGCTCTTATAATCTCCATGTCTTGAAATCTATACATATTGATATTTAGGAAATAGGACGAGATATAAAAAAACATATAAACTTTATCTACCTATGGTATAGAACAATGTTTCTGATTTCTATTATGTATTATTGAATATTATTTATTATTATTTATTTTGTACACATTTCCACGAAACCATCACACCCTTCTCTACGCATTTTCAATGCGTACAGGTTATATAGAAACAAAGAAACCCCCATAAACGTTGGGCGTTGTTTTTCCAAGCTACTTGCGTATTCTTTATGCTGTCGCGCGCGCGTTCTTTTTAATTAAACGCAAAGCTTTTGACAAGCCATAGCATAAATATGTTTTAATTAACCAAAAAGCCATCACGCTTTAAAGGTCCGGCAACGCCAGCCGGCCAAGTGTTGTGTACGTGTCTCATTAATTAGTTTGAAATACTTTCAGAACTTTAATTGCTGAGGGTCAAGAATTTATAATTACCTAACAGTATTGAAAGTATGACATTTAATAACATTTATAAAACAAATTATATAAAATAAAATAAATATATATAAAATAGATAGTTAAATATACAAGTTCCCTTTTATTTTGTTTTATATCACATTTAAATGTGGCTCACATTTTTTTAAATTTATTGAATAACTAAGATTTCCTTGACATTCTTCAACAGCTATTAAAACGTTTACGAATGAAAAAATAAAATATTATTTAAAATGTGTATTCTTTTGTCAAATAAACTAGATAAAAGTGTTTAGACATGTACTGGAAAATATAACTTAATTGAATATTTTTAGGCTCAAATAAAGGATATTCATGTTGTCGGTGCTTATTTTTCTCAACTTGTTTTTGTTATGAATGTGCAGAAGCACAACAAAAATGCGACCGCAGACGGGCGATGTTGTCAAGGACATGGGGCGTTTTGGGGGTGCTGCGTTTGACATTGAGTTGGGGATTGTGTGCAGAGCGTGGGATTTTATTATGCGCGCACATGCCAGAATGAGAGAGCGGAGAGAGAGAGAGAGCAAAAGCGACTATCCAGAGTTTGTTTAAGGGTTTCAAGCGCAATTCTGCGTCGTAATTTTCCAACATGGCAGCCAAAATCTTCACAACAACCCCCACGCACACAATCCCCAACGCAAAGGGGAGCATGTGGATGTGGGGACAGCAGCCGGCAAATGTGTACAACGAAAATACTGTATGTGTGTGAAAAGAGAGTATTATATATACTATATGCTATATAGTATGGTTGGGCACACACAGACATTGTTGGCGTTGTTGTGACGCGTATCGATTTGTTTATGTTTATTAAATGAAAATTCGCAACAAGAGGTTGGAGGTTGGAGTATGGGGCTCTGTTAATGGTTAGCGTTAAGAGGGTGCAAAGCTACAATGGAAGGTTTTGCGCTTTATTCTCATGGCTGTTCAGAGCAAGCATATGAAAAAGGAAAAAAAATTAGTTCAAATTACGAGAAATTTTAATTTAGAAGGTGTTAAATATGAATACGGTGAAAATCGTAAAAGAATGGGCAGAGAGAGAAAAATCTTCTTTTGTAATTGGAAAAGCTTTTTGAGCAAGTCAAAAGTTTAAATGCGTGCCGTGAGTTTTTGAGAAGCGCACAGAAGGGCACGCGTGCGTTAGCAGGTTTTTTGGGTTGCCTTTAATCTTTGAGAAGCGCAAAGAGAGGCACGTGGACGGTTGGAATGTGGTCAATAATAAATAAGTAGTTAATGTTATAAGAAACAAGTTAATTGTGCTAGATGTAGAAAAACTTAGACAATAGCTTGACATATTTTCATACCAAACAATACCAAGGAGAACATAAGATTAGAGGAAGTTTAATCATAGACTTGTTTTTATTATGTATTCAAGTTGTTTTTTTTTTGATTAGGCTGAGGTTTGATTAAATAAATATTTTTTATTACAATAACTATTTGCTATTCAGATTTTAATTTGTTTGAGTTCAACTTTTAGCTATTGAATTAACTTTTAGAAAATATTTTCCAAAACATTTAACCAGCAAAATTCACCGCAACTAACATGCACTTTGCATGTGACTGAAAACCATTCAGCAGTTTACTCAAATATACAATAATATGGTTATATTGTTCATTTTTTGTTTTCCTATTTTGTTTTTTCTGCTGATTCGTGCGCTTAACGTTCATTGGCCCCTTTGAACAGCGCGCACACAAATTATATATCTCTGATAAAAAAAAAAACAAATAAAAACAACACAACACAATAACATTTTCAGCAACTAAGCTTTTTTTCTATATAGTATAGACCGTATAGACCAAAACGTTGACGTAGTGTAGAGCCATTGACTTTTCCACAGTGTTTAAGTCAAGTTCAGGGCCAGTTGGAGCTACACAGTTTTTTTTATTTATATTTCTCTTTGCTTCTAGCAGTTGGTTTATCAAGTTGGCAACACTTGACAACTAGATGTATGGCCATTATCAGAGACAGTTATATATATATATATATATATATATATATATATATATATATATATATATATATTCTATTCTATACATATGTATTCTATATAGCTTACAGAATACGACACGTCACAGCGATAAAAGCAACTAATTTTAGATGCTTTATAAAGTCCAATTTGAATCATCCAAGGAAATTAAAAAATATGTAGTAAAATGTGCGAATACGCGAGACAAAGTCAGGCTAAATGTGGGCGTTTTTAGTGACAATTTGGCAGCGATTCGAACATTGCTATATTTATATAGAACAGCTAATATAGTGTATATGTTATGTGGAAATTTACATTACTAACATGGACATGCATTATATTTGAATTTAACTTAATGCATATTCATTTTATTTCCTCCATAGATAACATAGTATATTTACTCTTTATATTCTCTAGTTTTTCTTTTGCATTTGACTTTATGATTGTACAATGATTTTTTAAAATTGCAAAATTTGTTGTAATTTTTAAAGATAAGTATGCGTATAGATAAGAATGGAGTAACTAACAAAAGACAAAATAAGTGACATACAAAGTATAAAAAACGTCACAGTAAAATCTTGAAAATAATTTATTTTAATCTGTATTAAGCCTCATTTGATAAACACTCACCTTTTTAGTAACAGCTACCATAACAAATCATTTTAGAGAGCTCTCAAGAAGAACACGTAGTCGTCTAGAAGAAAATTAAAAACAAAGAAATTATATACTATAATATTTGGAAGGGGAAAATTTAAAAACATGAAATAATGAACACATATATATATGCAAAATAAATTAGTTTTTATACCAGTACCAAAACAAGCATGAGTTGGGTATATAACGTTCAGGACAACTAATAGATTTTAAGTGAAAAACACAAAAAAAGTAATGAACAATAAAAAATAAATAACAAAATTAATTATATAAAAATGAAAGTCCAGTAATTTAGAACTATGCAGGTAATTTGAATTGCGTATATTTAATAAATTCCAAAAAACTTAAAAAAGTTCTTTATATTAAAATTATTTAAAAAAAAGTATTATTATAGAACTAAGTTTCAAATAAGTACAAGTAATTTTAATAATATAACTGGAGTTATGGTAAGCTTTGAGTAATCTAAAGTCTATATTAAGAAAATACACATTGCATATATTTCCTTAATATGAACGGGTATATAGCAGGTCGTATCTTGTTTTATATAATTTTTAATTGCAATCTATATGCATATAAGTGCGATATATGTGCTGAAAACTTGTGTGGGGCTCGGTTCATTGATTGCAGACGACTTGGTCGACAGCATCAGCAGCAGCCGTCTATATATTCGCTTTCTATATGTTTGACAATGCGGAAGTTGTTGAAATATAACAAATCCCAGGCAAGGCATAAAGAGAAACTGCATGTGCATTATAGAAGATATATAGAGGAAAAACAGTTATCTGCGGGGTGCCGATGTTGAAATACCCTTGCAGACATACATATGGAAGATTAGCGAGGTATCTATTAAATGTGTTGGCACACAAAAACGTGATGTTTGAACGATTGTTTAATAGGGATGTGTTATATAGTAGTGCGATGTTGGTTATATTTTTTTTTCATACAAATACTTTTTTTCAACTATTTGTTCCTATGGGAGCTTTATGCTATGCTATGTTGGACCTATGCATCATTTGGTGACTTTAAACTAACAGCTTTAAATTAACAGATTAGTTTGCTTTATACTGATCAAGTATATATATTTTTTTAGACTCGGAGACTTCTTTATGATTTACAGAATTCGTGGAAAAATAATAGTACCCTCCACAAGGGTATACAAATATATATCTGTGTCTGCAGTTGCAACAAAGCGCAGACAGGCGGTCTATGTCTATATAATTTATATATATATGCCAGTTCATTATCTGACTCGTAATTAATGGCTGGCACTTAGAGTGTTAATGTCAGCAGAGGTCCAAAACGCCAGAGATCGTAGAATTACACGCCTTAAACTTACCCAAAAGAAAAACAAGAGGAATCAGAACAACAAGAGGCCAGAAAACGCCGACAAGCGAAATGCGATTAAGACAAAAACAAACAAAGCGAAAGACGGACACAAAGATACAAAGAACGCGCGAGTTGGATCAAACAGAACAAATGAAAGAACAACTATCTAAGGATTAAACAACAACAACTGGGGGCTACAAAGGATATAAGAGCGAAACGCGAAACCCTAAACCGGAATACGAAGTAAACGCGACGCGAACGGTGCGCTGCAAGGAGTAGACACAACCGACCTGTCTGAATTGCACTCGATAACTGTGTCAGTGTGTGGAGCGACGGAATGCCCAAAGGCCAACGCGACAGAGGCGAAAAGAGAGGGAGAGCGCGCGAGCAAAAAGATATCCCTGAATCGCACTGGATGCGCTCTCCTGTTGGATTGCTGTCGGGGAGGCGAGGCGAATTGGAATACACAGCCACCACCAGCAGCAGGAGTAACGGCACCACCAGCCAGCCAGAGAGTTGTAGAGAAATTTGCGTGTGTGTGTGCACATATCCTGGCAAAAGACGCGGAGATAATAAAAGAAAACTAAACAGTGGTTTTGTCGGCGGCGACGAAGTTGAAATGCCCTTGCAAGCGATTGGCTAAATAAACGAACCAAAAATATATGTATGTACATATGTAATAATTTAATCTGATTT
The DNA here is from genome assembly GCA_035043565.1 of Drosophila robusta. Lineage (NCBI taxonomy): Eukaryota > Metazoa > Arthropoda > Insecta > Diptera > Drosophilidae > Drosophila > Drosophila robusta. The sequence continues at coordinate 11,432,540 of JAWNMW010000294.1, read as the reverse complement.
GATATTAATATCTGATCTTAACGAATCAGTTTTTTTAAAAGAATTTTCAAAGTATTGTGCCCATACAATATGATATCATAACTTTATTTCAAACTATTAAAAATATAAATAATAAGTAAATAATTAAAGAAAAGTTGTCTTTCAGTCTTGAAACTCATACTCGATATGAAAAATATATAAGTTTCATATAATATAATATGTATACATATGTATGTATGTTAATACAGATATAACGTTCAAGAGGTTACAAATTTCCTAATAATATCAAAATGCCCTTTACAAGGGTATTATAAAGGAGCGTAATCCTTGAAAGACCTAAAACTAACCCCAAAAGGCAAAGGCTGTTGAATGTTTTGCGAAATCTTGTGGGTCTTTCCTTCTGTTTTGAGTCGATTTAACTTACGTGTTTGGCCAGCAAACGTCGCGGGGTGGAAAGCGCCCGGAGCCCAAGTTTCCCCGTGTGTAAGAGTGTGCGTGTGTGTGTATAGAGAGTGAGTCAGTAATAGCCTGTGCTTGGCAACAGGACTCCTTCTTTTTTACAACTACAGCATTTATTACTCACATTTTCTGGAGTAAAAGAAGCAACACATAGGCCACAGCAAAGTACAGTAAAACTCGTCACTTCTCTTTTTTGAGAGATGATAACAAACTGGGGTTAGTTAAGGAGGGGAGTAAGGCAATAGGCATATATGGCTAATAGAGACATAAATTTAAATTCCCCCTAGATTAATTATATAAATTATGTTAACATTTGTAACTTGTGGGTTTATAGTCATACATATGTCCTTTATTCTAAGGTAAACCCTTTTCATATGTTGCTTCATTTTAAAATGGTTCAGAAAAAGTTCTTGCAAATATATTATTTCAACTGACTGTCAACTAAGTTTTATTCGCATCTATGTATATTAAATTTGATTTCTTGTTATATTGTAGGTTAAATAGTTTGGTAATAAATATAATTATAAACTATTAAACCGAGACAACGCATTATTATATTATTGTATATTTAATTCTTTATATCTATTAAATAGTGTAATTTTGCTTAAATCTAAATCAAATAAGATTCAAAATTTTACTCTTTTAAATGAGTTATTTACATCTTTTAATTTCTTGATTTTTGCACTTTGCTTTAGTAATAAAGTTTGCAAATATAAAATAAAGTTTAATCAGAAGTTGTTGGACGAATTCTATTTATATAATGTCACATGACTGGACACTAAATTACATTACTAGAAAATCATCAAGCATCTTCCATCCCATTTACTTCCCCTTGTTGACTATTGAAGCGTGTGTGTGTGTGTTTTTTTTGGTGTGTGTGAGGACAATTGTTCTCTACCGTTTAATTCCCAGTAAGCAGAACTTGTGCCGTATTCTCGAACAATGGGCACGGAGCGAGAGAGACAACACGGTGCCCTAGATAGAGCCGGGAAAGCATCTTTAAGGAACTGGGATTATTATTATTATGATTATTGTAGCTCGTACGCTTTATGCCAATTCAGAATTCCAGTTTGGGCTGAACAAAAGCGTTGCACATAAAAACATTAACTTTTGTCCCACTACCGGCGAGGAAAGACCCGAAAAAGGGCAGACCAAACTGAGGATCTTCCAAGACAATGGGAAAGACAATAAAGCTGAGGCAACCCTATTTCGGCTTTATTTTTATGTTACTTTTATGTTTTTCCAATTTTTCACGACCAGCGATTTACGTGAATGTGTAAAAAGTACTTGGGTGCGCTTTTCCCTAACCCCTCCCCACAACCCTGGCCCTACCTCCCTCCCAGGGCGAGCAATTCATTTCAATAGAAATGTAAATGTAAATGTAAATAACAAATTTTAATAATAATTGAAATGGATTCGAGCAGGAAAATCCCTTAGGGTGGACCAAACCAGAATTGCATGTGGCAGCCCACAGTTAACGGTGCCCTAAGTAATTTTCTTCAACTTGAAACTTGAAAAACTGCGTCGATGATTTATAAACTGTTTTAAATCGCTTCAATAAAATAGAAAGAGGTTTTCAATCGATTTTACGGTGCATGCATAATTGGGATTTAGGGAAATAAACAGAAGGCATCGAAAAATGTGACTCGGAACCCTCCCATTGTGAGCGTGTGCATTGTGTATGCTAAAGAGGAAAATGGAAAATCTATAGGGTATAGAAGTTTCAAGAGTTATCGCAACTACTCAAGTTTGACTTAATGAATTTTGATAAGTTAAGTTGGAGTGACGAATCAGTAAAGATCTTTACGATCGTTAGAAATTATTATCAGATAAAAAAAAAACTGTACACGAGGTAACAATCTAGTTACGAAAGCATTTTCATGCCCCAAATTATCTGATATAAAATTTGATAAATGTGCAATCCAAAATTATAAAAATAGTTGTGCAACCATAACCTGTATCCTGTATTTAAATTTAATTCGTATCTGACAATATATTTGCTTTTCATAATTTACCAAATTCACGAAACTTATATTTAACTAGAACTGGAACTGGAATTTTATTTTTATGTAGGTAAAACAAAGCTTCATTAGGAATCTTTATAGTTAATTTACGATCAGTACAATTATACCTATAATTTACTACTTAAAAGTCTGATTCCGATTCACGTTTTAAGTTTTTTTAGGTTAAATTAAAGTGGTAAATATATTTAATTAAATATTTAATTGTATTATTATTTTCAACTATTTTTTTAAATATTATGTTTAATCTATCCAGCAAATATTAAAAATTTGAATTAAACTAACTGAATGTGTCAAGGATTTTAATAGTCTTCAACAACAAAAATATAGTTTCAGTAAGTTCATAGTCGTAACTAGTTCCAGCTGAACTTTACACAATTTGAACTTTAACATAGCTTAACATTGGAACTACCCACTTGACGTCTTGAACTCGGAACTCGTAGCAGTTCCATTGTCTTAACAAGCTTCCAATTATTTACAAGATAAATGAACCAAACACTTTTCTTAAGAATAAGCTGAAAATAATTTTCTCTTTTTTTGACGAATTGCTACCAAAAAATTAACATTAATTTGCAGTGTCATTGGCTGGCGGCGTTTTGAACCTAACACTTCCTGCTCCCCCTCGGACAACCGGTTCCAGCGGGATCCTTTTGTCCACGGAGTCTATTGTCTACGCCCAGTTACGTAGAGTTTTGCACGTGTGCACAAATTAGCAGAACTGGTTTTAACAGAGTCCTTTGCCTGATGTTTTTCTTGAATTAGGGAAAAAGATGCCTGGTATGAAAGTAGTTTTCCTCCTGGGGCGCTTTTACCTATTGCCATTGTTCTTATTATGAAAATTCTATTGTTTTCCTTTCATTTGCTAAGCCCGGCGGGGATGTTGAGCGCCGTGTGAAGTCGGTATTGGAAAATTATAATCAATGCATTAAGTTTTGATTTTAGAGATTAAAGCTGAAAAAGAAATACTCTTCTTTTGATTTCCTACAATCAAAACTTATTGGAAACACTGGAAGATGTGCCCGTAATTCAATTTCCAATTAAAAATTCCTGTACGATCATCCCCTTTGAAAGCAACCACGTGATAGAAAATTCCATTCAATAAACTATGTGGAACAAAAGGCATTTGAATAACTCGCCGTACTTCGAGGCATGTAAAGGAATTAAAAAACGCTTTACAGAAAAGAAAAAAACCAGCAAGAAACTCGAAGCAAATCAACCCCCTCAACTCTGTGTGCCCAGAGAGAGAAAGGGGGGAAGGGAATTATAACCATGGGCCAGGGGTGCACACGTACACGGCACAGCGTGAGATGCGTGTAAATTTCTAAGCCATTACAATGTCACTGGGTCCTTGGAAGCACCCTAAAAACGCCAATTGTCAAGGCAAAGGCGAGGCATTGAAGTCGCAGGACCGAAGGACAAGGGTTGAGGTTCAGGTTAAGCTTCGCCTTTAAGGGGAGGCAATGGGCGCACAAGTTACCCAAGCAGAACATGAATGAGTAAATCACAATTACACACACACATACACGCGTACATACACTATTATGCTGGGGGATGTTTGGACCTGCGTTGTGGAGGCAGCTTCCAAGCAAAGAGCTTTTTGCTGGTTCACGTGTTAGGGGATCGAAGCTTACAAAATGGCGATCATTGGAAATGTAAAAGCGCCATTCCAGGACACATGAACTGATGAAAAAGGAACTAGAGATAATAATTTACTTCGAATTGTCGGTCAAATGTTTACATATATTTAAATCGCCTTAAGATTTAGAGTTTCTATGCTTCAAGTTTAGTGTTTATTTTACTAAAGTAGATATTGTAATGCAATAACAAATCAGGAAAACATATATTTATTTTAGGTTTTTCAAATTTTTTTTTATATATTTCTAAATATGTAAATGAAAATGAAAAATGTATAAATGAAAAAAAATTAAATTTTGAAAATTGAAATTTAAAATTCTTACACATTAGTTAACTTATCAGAAAAAGTCGGCTATTGACATAAAAATATTAAGTCAAAGTTTTGTAAAATGAAGATTTTTTTGCCCCTAGCAAACAACAGCAACAACACATGTTTTAGTTTTCGTCCTTTGTTTTTCTTTTTCGATTATCAACTTAAGCTCATCTGTCAAAGCTCCCGAGTGAAATTTCATCTCTTCCTGTTATTTTCAACTTATAACAAGACAACAAAAAGCAATTAGCTAAAGCAATGCAGCTGCCTCGCTCAGAGAGCCAAAGCTCGTTAAAACTCTCGCACTGCTGCACAAGGCAAAGATCAAGAATATGCAAATGAGTAAAAAGTTATGCATCTTACTCGCTCGCACGAAGTCGTAAAGTTTGCCACAAGAACAACAAGAACATGTTCAATGAGGGGGAGGGTCCATGAATGAATGACATGGGCGGAAGTGTGTCAGGCAAAATGAAAGAGAGAGAGAGAGAGGGACCCAGCGAGAAATAGAGAGCGCACAGATGTGTGTATGTGTGCATATACATATATTCATGTGTGGCATGCAGCATGCAGCATGCGCATGTTGCACTTAGACACCCATAAACATGCTGCTTGGCACACATTTTGCAGCTGGCAAAGTTTTCGCGCCAATTTGCACGACCATAAAAATGTGTAGCATACAGCTGCAACAGCAACAATAACAAAATCACAACAAACAGCAGCAGCAGCAGCTACTACAACAACAAATAACAGGTTTACAACGGCTGACTGACCGACTGGTTGCCATGGTGAAGGTTGCACTAGAAGCAGCAGAGCCAACAATAAAGAGTGCTCTAGTCTGGAGTGCATGACTAGGCAATACCCTGTACCCAGTATGTATGTTATAGGAGATGTGTATGGTAATTAAATGGTGTTGTTAATATTTCAAGTTCCTAGCTCTTAAAGTTAACGAAATCTTATAGTTATAAAGACGAACGCAAGAACAAATAGACGAAGATTAAGAATATTTACCCTTTATGGAGTATCAAATGCCTGTTACAAACAGATGCAGGAAACTAATATACCCCTGTTTACATATTCAATGAGTACAGGGTATATAAACACAATGCAAGCAGTCGCTCGTGTAAAAAAAATGCAAGCAACAACACGTTTTTCGATCAAAGTTATTTTTTTCTTATACTGCTTTTATTATGCTTTGCTTGCTTTTATGGCAAACGTTTTATGCTAATTAGTGGAGGCGTAGGCGGGAGCGGGCGGGGCTACATGCACACACTCTTGTTTTGACACCAAAATTGTTACGCTTTGTTCTACCTTTGGCCTGTACAACAACCACAAAGCGTTTTACCCAGAACACACGCACATATACATATATGCATATGTATGTATGTGTTTTATATACAAACAAATTAACAGTTTAAATGAGCTAATATAAACTTACCTTACTTCATGCGACACTTGGCACGAAACACACAAAGTTTATTTATGCTATTTGTTTGTTTCTATTTTTCTCGAGAATTTTAAGGCAATCGCAATGCAGCACGCAGGTGTTGTGTGAAGACTATTTAGCTATTTACCATTTGCTTTTGCTATGCTATTCTACACACAGGGTTGCATTTAACGCGCGCGCACTACGTAGTGTTGGTGGCGTCCAATTGAATGTTATCGATAACATGTAATTGTTTTTAAGTAATAATGTATAGCTAATATTTAAAATTAAGTGCGGTTTTGAAACTATTGCTAATTTAAATATATTAGAGTATAGAGTGCAACGTTAAGCCTTACAAATGTGTGTTATCTTTGGCCAGTGCTGTTACAGTGTTATAAAGTGCAGTAACTTGGCGGGCAGTTTGAAATATTAAAAGCTATCGATAACACGCTGATGCTTGTATTAAAAATAAACATTTTATTCATTTTCTTTAGTAAATGCACAGAATTGTCTTTACATATCTTCCACGCTGTACTTGTACGCCTCGTCCTGCACAGCGCGCCGTTCGTTCTGCTTGTCGAACCAGCGCTGCTCGTAGCCGTTGGAACGATCCACGCCATCCCAGCGATAGCCCGGCCGTATGCCATACCGATTCTCCGGATAGCTGCCCTCGTACACGGGCATCACGGGCTTGTCCGACTGCTGATCGCGCTGCTTGCGCTTCTGCCGCATATATGCCAGCATGGGATCGTCGGCATGCTCCTGCTCCCGCAGATGCCGGTCCAGATCCGCATCGTTGGCGTACCTCGCCACAGGCTTGGCAGCCTCGTGCGCCATTTCGGCGTGCCGTGCCTGCTGTTCCTCCAGCTGCTTGAGGCCCTTGCCCCAGCGTTCGTACAGCTGCTTCTTCTTCTGCTCGTGCGCCTCCTTGCGCTGCTGCTCGGCGGGATCCTCGGCGGCCGCGTCGCGTGCTCGTCGCCCCCGCCTGCCCGTGCTGCGCAGCTGCACCTCCGCATCCCGGCCGGACACCGTGCCAGACATCTGCTCAAACAGACGCTGCTCGGCGCGTCGTCGCTCCTCCGTCTCGGTCTTCAGCGACTGCGCATCCTGCAGTCCCGCCCGCTTCCCGTCCAGCGTGCGCATCTCCGCCGGCCCCTTCGGTTTGTGCGTCGGCGGCGGCGACAGCGACGTTGTCCGGGTAGGCTCTGCTCGCGCCCAGCGGCTATTGCGCGGCTCCTCCTTTTAATTTTCTCTCTGCTGCCGGAGCGACGACGTCTGGGCGGGCTCTGATCCGAATCTCGTCTCTTTTTGGGCGACATTTGACGTCGCCTGGGCGGACTCTGGTCGGAGCCGTGTTTCCTTCTGGCCGGCGATTGATCTGCATCACATCGCTGCCTGGTTGGGCTTTGATCGGAATTGCGTCTTCTTCGGGGCGGGGATCGATCTGCATTTGCTTTCCTCCTAGGTGGGGATTGATCCGCATCGCGGCCACGCCTGGGCGGGCTCTGATCTGAGTTGCGTCTCCTCCTGGGCGGAGATTGATCTGCCTTACGTCGTTGTCTGGACGGGCTTTGATCGGAATCTCGTCTCTTTCTGGGCGGGCTTTGATCGGATCCGCGTCTCCTCCTGGGTGGGGATTGATCTGCATTATTTCGACGTCGGGGCGGGCTTTGATCTGCATTTGCTTTCCTCCTAGGTGGGGATTGATCCGCATCGCGGCCACGTTTGGGCGGGCTCTGATCTGAGTTGCGTCTCCTCCTGGGCGGAGATTGATCTGCCTTACGTCTTTGTCTGGGCGGGCTTTGATCGGAATCTCGTCTCTTTCTGGGCGGGCTTTGATCGGATCCACGTTTCCTTCTGGGTGGACTCTGATCTGAACCTCGTTTTTTTGTAAACGAAGATTGATCTGCTTTCCGATTGGAGCTGCGTTTTTGGAGACTGCGTGCCGGACTCAGCTCGCGAGAGCTGCTGCGTCGCTCTAGCTTGATTTTGATCGCAGGTGGACTGCTGCGACTGGGCGACGGCTCCCTCTTGATTTGACGGCCCCACAATTCCGGCTCCGCCTTCGTCTCCACCTCCTTGGGCTCCTGCTTGATGCTCACCGGCAATCCGTTTGGCTCTGATGCCGCTTCCTGCTCCACTTTGGGCTCGTCCTTGACAGCAATATTGCGCCACTTGCTACGAATTGCGTTCGCGTTCTCCTCGATGTACTCACCCACAATTTGGGGCGCGTCCTCGCCGCCCAGCAGGAGATCCTCGTCCATTTCGGCGGTGTTCGCATCGCAGGCGTCGTCATCGATGATCCTCACTTTGGCCTGCTTTTTGTGCTTTTTGTCCTTCTTTTTCTTTTTCTTCTCCTTATCGCCGGAGAGGTATTTCCTTAAATATTCCTTTTGATTGATTAATTTGGCATTCTGCGTGGACATCGCGTCGTTTGTTGGGCAATGTTGGTAAACACCGATTGCCGAGTGCAGCTGTGTTTCCTATCGATAGTTGTGCAGCCCTCAACAAGTTAGTCGATAGCAATTTTAAAATTTATCTAACATTTATTTATAAAGCTAACCACAACTTAAGCAGCTATGCATTATATAAAATGCATATATATTTAAAATCAGCGTGTTTAATTCGCACAAAATGCTCTGGTATTTTTTGCATTTGCATGCAGTTGGCAGCCCATCAAGCATGCTTTTGATAGTTTGTATAAAATACATTGGAGGGTATTCTACACTTCGTCAAGTTCGGTCACACTGCCAACAAAATCCTATTAACTTTTTCGTGCGCCGCTTTAAACTTAATATTAAATATTAAAATCAACTTTAACAAACAATAATCAAAAAGTTGTTGAGTTTGGGTTGAGGTGTTGACAAATTTACGTGCCCAGTGTGCAGCAAAAATGCAGCTATAGTTGCATCGGTGTAATATTTTACACGCCGCCGCCAAGGCGGTGGCGTTGTCATTTTTTTTCCGCAAAATGTAAGTAAAGTGTAGCGTGTAAAGAGCACATTGCAAACACCGTTATGTTGAGGAGCCTTGAAAGACACACCCAGACACACGTCCTTCTCGAGATTTCCATCACTTTTCCTTTTTTTCTGGTGCTCAAAATATACAGACGCGCAAAGCGCCAAGCGGAGAGAAAACGAGCGCCTACGAATTTCAACAGCAAAACGGAGGCAAACAAAAACAGAGCGCCAAATACGGAATTTGAGAAAATTAAGTTGAAACAAAAAAAAATCGAAAATGCTGCACGCGCTGCAATTTGTGGCCTTAAGAACCATTTAAATTTCTAGCCCTTTTTTTATTTGTTTCTTTTTCGCGTGATTTGCAGTTATTTTGCAATGACTGCAATTTGAGTGAAATTTAAGGCACAACGTGTGGGCCAATTACGCTCTCCCGGTCAGCACGCGCTCTGCTCAAACGCATACAAACGTACGTGCAACTTGGATACACAGAAGAGAGAGAGCGGGAGAGAGCGTATGTGTCAGTTGAGCGTGTAAGAGCGCGAGATTTACGATTTGAACGTGCAGCATTTTTGTTGGGATCTACTTGGACTTTTCTCAGTTTGAAAGCAACACGCGTCGCGTGCAGTTCATGCTGCTGCCTTTATACAAATTAAAGAAAAATTACCTCGCGCCATAAGAAAATCAAATAAGCTCGTGTGCGCCTATAAAAGAAATCAAAATCAGTTGGCCTCCTCATCAGTTTTTATAGTGTGTGCGTGTGTGTTGATTGTTATTGTTGCTATATTCTTATTTCAATTTAATTTTGCGCCCGTTTCTGTGTGTGTATGTGTGTTTTTCTGCTCGTCCGTTTATTTAAATTTGAATTTACGTTGCCGCAGTTTGGGGCAGCATAGAACAAAAATATAACAAATTTAAAGATTTATACATAAAAAATACGTTCCATTTACCGCATTTATTTGTGGTTTTTGCTGCTTTCGTTGTTGTTGTTGTCTATGATATTGCCCAATAAGAATATTTTGTTTCTTTTTTGGGCGCACGCGATGCTGCCATAAAGCCCGCTCATTGCTATAATTAGAACGCCAGCAAGGGCGCCCGTCTCTCTTACTCTTGTACAAGTGGGGTCTGTCCTAGAAAAAGTAGGCTGCTCAATGCGCGCTCTTTACTCAAAATGAGCCTAAAAAAAGCACACGGCGTGATCGCATTAAGGCCCAAATCTTGCGGCCGTTGGCCTACTAACCAAAACTTGTCCCAGCTCGCACACACACACACATATATATAAGCGCTCAAGAATTATTTGTTTTAACGTGTATATATGTAATGATGTGTATATGAATGTATGTTTATTTGTTGCTCCCCGATCTGATTTAGGTATTTTCTGTAGTGGTCAAAACGAAAGCGCGTTACGCCAGCAGAGCAGCGGCAGCGGCCTCAAAGAAAGGCGGCGCAGCAGCAGCGATCGTGAGAGAGCTTGTGCAAAGAACGAGAAAGTCCAAAAAGAGCGAGCACGCGCCATTCAATATAAATGTGTAGCGTGCGTGAGTGAAAGAGAAAATATTGAAAATATAAAAAAATAGCGTAGATAACGCCAAAGTGAAAGAACAACAAAAACAACAACAAATTAAAAATAAAATGAGTGCCAACAAGCGACGACGTAGCAACAGCGACAAGAAGGATGTGCAAAGCAGAGGAGGAATGCAAGCAATTGACGCCGGCAGTAGCGTTCACGTCGCTGAGCTGCTCGAAATGCCGCGCGTATGTCGTTGTTGTTGCAAAGGCGACATGGAATTGCTCCGTTTGTTCGAGGCCGACGAAGAAACAGCCAAACAGACGACACAACCGCACCAATTACGCCAACGCAAAACAACAGCAACAAGAGAAATAGCAAAATCCACACAACAACAACAACAACAGCGCAAAAGTGATAATCCCGTGGAATATGCGCTCAGTGGCACGCACAGCAGCATGGACACTGTTCTCGAAGAGATGCACGTTTGGATGCTCAATGTAAGTACTCTCTCTTAATTTAAATGTAGATGCTCAGAGCATTTTGAAAGCTGCGCTTAAGGCAGCGAGGCAGGAACTAAGCGCACTCAAGCGAATTTGAATTCGCCTTAACGAAAATACGCTCAATTTGGCGCTATAGAACTTTTTACTCATGCACAGCAATAGCTCAGTCGAAATTTAAATTTAGGCAGCGACATATAACTCGAAAAGAGCTCAAGCGAAAACACGCTCAATTTGTGCTGTATGTTGTAAGCTGCGCTTAAAAGCAACAACGTTAGCTCACTTGAAATGGAAATTTTAGCATCGAATTTAATTTGCGCTCAGCACAAACAAATTCTTTTTGTTTCAGGCAGTTAATTTTGAAGCTGTGCATTGTTTGAAAAGCTAAGCTTTAAGAAACTTGACGTATGCTGCTTGTGTGTATGTCTGTATGTGTGTGTGTGTGTTTGGTGCCTGCACTGCATTTTGATATGCCGACTCTTACTGAATATTGCTATTGTTGCTGCCTCCCGCTCTTTCTGTAGCTGTCTTTTTGCTCTGTTTAATTTTTAATGTGATTTATATGCCGCACATTGTGACTGACTCGGCACGAACCAAAGAACGTATGTTTAGATATATATGTACGTATACTTAGATGCACGTATATGGGGCTGGATGAGAGATTTGACTGACTGACTTTGACGTGCCTTTTTATACCCTGTACATTGAAAACGGTCAATCATGGGTATATTGATTTTATGCAAATGTATGCAACAACCGGGAATAGTCAAATTATATATATTCCAGATTGAGTAGATTAACTGAGTTCATTTTATGCAAGCGAGTTAAGGGTAGAGGGTATTTGCCAGTCGAGCAAGCCCGACCAGGGTACTTTTGTTTCTTTCTTGGATGGCTGCCAGCCAGCATTCATATCGTAAGTTTGTTGTTGCTGTGTTATGATTCTGTATTCTATTCTACTTTATTTATGTGTGTTAGCAACTAAATTAAATTAACATGTCTTTGATTTGATAAGCTTATGCCAGTTTCTTGTATTGTACAATAGATAATGATGTTGACTTTTCTGGTGTTAATTGAATGAATTTCTGATATCTCACAATGATATCATATTTCATAATACATAATTGCGACATGCATTGCAATTAAGGTTAAATCAACTTATTATTACCGTTAAACAGCAAGCAAAAAAGTTAAGGCCAGAACAAGTTTCATAATTATAAAAACGTTAACACAACTCGACAAAGTCTTTCAGATTCAAGATATCATAGATTTTTGCTTTTTTAAAGCTCAAAATATTACTCAGTAAGTTTTTCAAATTATCCTTAATTTCAGTTCTTAAATAACGCAACTCATTCATGCTATGGCGTATGCGAATTTTATATTCAATTCGTTGAGTGCTTATTCGTATACCCTGTACCTAATTTGAAATGGTTTAAATAGGGTATAATGAAGATGGGTGTATGTAACAGGCTTAAGAGGGCATTTCCGAACCGATAATATATTTTGGTTTGGGTTTAGGCTCGGCTGATATTTTGGGCTTCAGGTTCCGTTTATGATTTTTTAAATATTGAAATTTCGCTCTAGAACCGGCTGGGTTGATCTTTTACCACTCACCTTCGCCTTCTCACAAGTCTTATCTTAGATTAGGTTAAAAAAAATCGTACATACAAATATTTATTTGTCATCTTTTTGCATCAAAAATGTTGTAACAATTGGACAACAAACATAAAAGTTATAAAGGAATGCATTTTTACCCGCCGATAAGAGGGAATCTATTAGTCGAGCTCTTGATAGCGCTTACTTGTTTATTTTGCGCTTCACCTGATTTCTTAGCCTATTTGTTATTCTTAGCTTTAGGGCCTCATCGCGTGTCAGGTGGTACTGCTGCCACTCCCCTCCCCCACCCCACTGAGCGTGTGTCATAAACACGCACAGCACAACTGGAGCCTTTGTTGTGCCACTGTGCACACGTGGTCAACACCCCGAAAGGAACTTAAGAGGGTGTAGGGGCAATCCATGGTATACCCATATAAAAAATGGAATCCGCTTTGCTTTCCGCTCAATTAAAACGACTGCAGTTCCCGCTGTTTGCGCTGAGTTGAGTTCTTGAACGGCCATCAGCAATATGGCACCCCCTCTAAATAAACATATATATACATCTATATTTGTGTGTACATATATATGTTGTAATATAATGGCTGCGATCGGGCTTTCGTAGCGGCAACAATTATTCATACTCATTACCAATAACGCGCTGGGCTCGACGACAAGCGGTCGCAAGGCATGGCTTTAACCGGTTTCCTTGAGAGAAAAACCCCCTGGTGCCCACCCTGCCATTGAGACCCGCATTGCTAAAATGATTTGAACCCACGGTGTATGTGGATTTTTGTACCCTTGCGGCGGATGGATATTTACGGTTTTTTAACGTAATTTGTAAGAGGAAGACATTTACGGTATAAAGTATATATATTCTTGAGCAGTATCCACAGCCAGTTTGCAAAATAGTCTTCTAGGAGGTACTTATGTCAGATCGGACCACTGTATCATATAGCTCCCATAGGAAAAATCTGACAAAAAATTTGTTTTTGTATAAAAAAAACTCTTGATTTTTTTAATATCCACACCAAACTTGGCCATTGAAAGTTTCAAAATGCTACTAATTTGCGAAATAGTTATTCAGGGGCATCTGCTAGAGGTAAGACCTGCAAGAGTATTCAAACTTCGTCAACCCGAAGCTAACTGTTCCTTCTCGCTAAGAGGTGTGTGTGCCAGTGTGTGTATTGGTGTGTTTTGGCCGCAGCTCAAGGTGTTGCATGAAAAATTGTTTGACCTTAAGTCGTGCGTTTGGTTCGTTATACAATTTGGCTTGTAATTATTTTCATTATTTATTATTAGTCGCATAATGTGTATACATACACACATATACTTGCATAGTTGTTTGCATTTGTGTTTGTATGTGAAAAGCAACGAAATGAGTTCATCTGAGACGTTCGATTACACGTTACAAATTCATTAGCATTTCGAGTACCTGTATTGAGTTCACTCCAATGGCTATTTCCAAGGTAGACATCGCTGCTTGAGATTTTTGTAAAGTAAAAGGGGCTACTGTTTGGATATTACGGATCTTAAATGTACTATTTAAATATTTAGTCGAGGGAATCCCGATACGTATGGTGAGTGTGTGTGTTGCATGTACAGATCGAAAAATTTCGTGAAATAATAACGTAAAGAGTTTTGCTTGAGTTCGTTTAAGATAATTAATCAAGACGAGGCCTTTAACTGGAAATTTGTTAAATACCCTTTTAATTGTTTGGAATATTGACAAATATGATATTTTACTTTAGTTTTTTTAAACTACAAACATACCAAACCAACTGAATTTATAGTTTGTTGTCTTAATTTGGTATATCAAAGAGTTTATGAAACTTTCAAAAATTTTGGATAGTTTTTATAAATATATTATACATATGTTAACTAACATTTTTTTTAGCACCTATAGCTTCGCAAATGTCCGAAATGAACTCAATTTAAAGAGGGAGTTCTTATACAATACTATGTCCAAATAAAAACCACTCAAGCATCAAATAAATTGTGAGCTTTTCGAGTGATCTTAATCCCAGAACGTTAGCAGAGACGCTAAATCTGAGTACATTTGGCGATTTCTCAACAATTATAAAGATTTCTAGATCGCCATGCGCGACGATTAAGATTTACACCAAACACGGAAATAGCTCACACAGACAACGGCACAATTGTCCATTTGCGCTCAATTTTACAATAATGCCTGAATGTGTTGCTGTGTAGAACCAGCATAAAAAGCTCTCTTTTTATTTTTTAGACACCATGTTCTTATTTTTTTGCTCACTTTTAATGGGATTATTTGGTTGTCGAATGAGAAGTGAACGTCTCATGTTCCTTTTTATCGTTATAGGAAAGCTTTAGAATCATATTCTTATCCTAGTGCGCTCTCTCTCTCTCGCACCGATTCCTCTCACTTTTATTGCACTCTCAACACTTTGCATACGAAATGAGCCGTGTTGCATTTGGTTGCAATGTTTATACGTGCAAGGCATACACAATTTTTATTTGTTGTTGATGGTTAGCAGGCAAATGCGGCGCATAAACGATTTTAATTGTTATAGCAATTAAACGAGGCGAACGTATAACACTTAATTGTTCCGGACATTGCCGTTAACGGCTACTATGGAAATTGTGAAATCTGCCCAAACAGTTAAGAGGTAGGCTAAGTGCTGTCATATTTCAATTAGTAATTGCAACGCTTATAAACTAAGTACATACATATATGGTGAAAATCCAATCTAATAAATAAAATGCCTTATCAATTCTGTCAGCTGTTCCAACAAACTATTTGAGGGTATATTTCTATATATATTTCCTATATATTTGTATGTTTAATTGCAATTAATCAATGGCCACGCTGTTCAATGCCCTCTCTGTCTGTATTTCTCTGTGCTTGATTTACACAATTTACTGATAATGAAAAATAACTGAAAGAAAAAAACGAAATTTCATTGTGGCCGAGTTGCAGCTATGCGATTTCTGGGTCATTATATGGCTTGAATTCGCCGTGAAAAAAGACTAGAAGTACCCGGTTGTTATCTACTAGAACTCACACACAAACACCCACTCACTCACGCCTCTTATCGCTTAATCCAATTTAGTTATAAAAAAAGGAAGAAGAACCTGAAACATTTTGGTAAACAATTCGGCTTGTTTATTGTTTGCCTTGCACTGGAGATGGGCGCGTGATCATTACCCAGATCAGCAAATACTAATGCGTAAAACACGTGACCTTAACAAAAAGTTATAATAAATACGTTTACGTTATACAAACCAACTAAGGCTAATCTTTTGTAAAAATAATTAAGGAAACACGCGCTTAAGTGTTAATGCTAATAAAATTAAATTGTTATACCCTTTACGTCTGTAAACGTACGTATGTTTGTCCGTCTGCTTGGCGTTGAATATGTCATAGATGATCCGATCAGACAACTGTTTCATATAAATACAATAGAAAAACTTAAAGAAAATAGAGATCATGCAAATTGACCTATTTAAACAAAAATTTGTTTAATGAGTTTAAATATGCGTCCTAATTAAACGAAAGACATGTCTTTCATATTATACCATTATCAGACTAATATGTCATATATCTCTCATGACAACAATCGAATTCAATTTTTTAAGATTGTTTTTGAAAATATTCTTTGTCAAACTCAATAAATCTACTAACTGTATAAGACAGCTCTCATAAAAATAATCGGGCGTCAATTAATTATTTGTATGGAAACAAAAAAATGGGCTTGAGCACTCAGAGTATCTAATCTTCATTTTGCTTACTATTTGCAAGTCAAAAAATATTTTACATTTTATCATTTCTAATTTATTTAACGAGGATTCCTTGTAATAAAATTTAGAAAAAAAAACTTGATAAGACAATTCGTTTAAACTTTGAGTTGTCTACAATGCTTATGACCCAGGATCCACGTAAATATTTCTTTATAACTAACATATTTTGGCGACAAACCTTATGCGACGCATTGATTAATAGTTAATAAAATTAATTGTCTTGCATCATGTTCTATTTAGCGGTTTTGTTGTTTCTGTGGCCTATTCAATGATAACGGAAGGTGAAAAGTCTTGGAGCTTACATAGAAACATGTTCGTGAGTGCGAGTAGAGTAGATAGAGATAAGCAATGAATGTATTTATATATAAAATTCCCGGGTTATCAACTGTTGCTGCGAGCCTCGTGTGGCAATACTATTAGTAACGAATTTGTAAACAAATAAAATGAATTATTAAAATTCCTAAGTAAAACATATTACAAATGAAATTTGTGAATTTCCCAACTTAAGTTTAAATTAATAATTGGACTGGCATTATAAAATCGAACTGAACAAATGCAATTATTTGATTTATTATTACATTATACAAAACGCGCATGCAACACAATTTTATTTTAATTTTGCAATTTTCTAGTACGATAAGTTTGTTTCTTTTAAGCCTGTGTTAGTGGTATTCCCTTTACAGCACAGCTGTTTGATTTGGCTTGAAGTTGTGAAATATAAACATTGGTAAAAGCTGCTAAATTCAATAAAACCACAAAAGGGAAGTGCTAAATAAAATTGTTGGATATGCTCTACATATTTTAAAGAAATAGATGCGAACTACAAAATATTTAATTAAGAGCAATCGGTCTAAATAAATTAACTCAACAATATAATAGTGATCAGCTGCGCGAAGTGTGATCAGATAAGCTTCAGAATTGTTATAATTAATATATCCTTATCAGATTTGTGATAAGTTACAGGAGGTACGGCAATTAAAAATATTTTACTATTAAAATTTGTGTGTATTTAAATAAAGATAAAACATAAATTAATTTCGGCAGTAACATTAAAATTAAAATTTTAATAATTTAGTGATCAGATATAGCAAATTTAATCACTTAAGATTAAATGAAAATCAATTGCCTCAAAAAAGATCAAGAACACTAAAAATAAAGTTGTCAGATCTTTTAATAGTTGCTGCTCGGTTCACAAAACGCTTGAACTATTTATTTAGAAATGTGATTGGACTGTCTTTCTGCAGCTGCAACGTTTCTACTGAAAAACCCCCATTTGTAAGTCTCGTTATTCAGGGAGTACCGTTTTCTAATTTGATTTCCAAATGGTTTTTTTATATACATATATTTTTTTTGTAAACAACTTTGCTTATCAGGCCCGGCGATTCTGTTAGCAATGCTAATCAATCGACACCAAACGTGCAGCCACGCCCACCGCCTCCTGCACACCATTTGATTTTTACCTTTAGCCGAAACTTTCCGTGGCTAATTAAAGCAGACGGCGGCAATAATAAAGCAAACAATGCGGCACACTCTCTTGTCCACGCCAGGAACTGTAAAATGTGTCCAGGAAATAAACAAACAAAAGAAAAACCGAAAAAATAATAATGTAAACCCCTGACAGGAGCACTAAGTGTTTGGGGACGTTGGCTATTGAAGGCGATTTGAACGCTTTTAACAAGGTGGCAGAAACAGAAGGCTACAGCGAATCGTCAAAGCATTAATACCGATCCGACCCAGCACTGCACGCACATAAGAATTATACAAACTACCTGGCATGTGTTACACTCGGAGAAAAATCTCTAGTAACCTTGGGAACTTGTACAAATCTTGTTAAGGTTCAAGAGTAGTTAACATTTATTGGTAAATTAATTTTAGCAAATATTAATCGTTAAACTATAATACTGAAATCTGGTGATTAAAGTGATTTGTACTTCATTCGTGAATCAATGAATCTCAGAAATCCTGCACTTCCCTTGGAAAAATATATTTAATATATATAAACATTTTATCGTAACTATTTTTTTATTAAAAAATATGTTAAACGTTAAAAATAAAAGTAGAAGTGAAGAATAATTTATAATCAACTAAGGAAAGTTCAAGAATTAAAGGTACCTAAAATATTTTGAAGAACACTTCAAGAATTCACCAGGATATTTTTCCAGTGTACATATATTATTTAGAGGGAGGTTTGCAACCTGGGCGTACGTGCCGCTTAGCTCGCTTTTGTGCGACTGGTTGAGACAGGAGGAAGGGGCGGTTACTGGCTACTGAAACTGATTCTACGCTATTCTCAGGCCTGTCTATAACACTCTCGAGCACACACACACGTTTTTTTTATTTAATGGTCGATTTCTCTATTATAAAATTTGTTCCAATTTTCGATTCGATTTGTGCGCCATTGTTTACTTTTGATAACAAAATAGACCCAACCAACCGAGCGATCATGAAATCAACAACAACAACAAGAATACCTCCCGCAACATATTTACTATTTCTAAAATATATTATTAGTTGTTATTGTTGTTGTGCTATTTGTTCGGGGCACACGTTTTAAGGCTTTTCGCACATTATTATTTTGCAATTTTCTATTATTTACCTGCGAATGTCATTGAGCATACATTTGCAGCCCATTTTCCACGCTGTTATTACCAAACCCAAGACCAACAGCAAAAGATGTTTGTTGACGGTAATTGAATTCGAGGGGTGTTTTCAACAATAACAAACGGTTGAGTGGAAAGGGAAGCATTTAATGCTGCGGGGATGTTTAGACAACCAGCCGGTTACCAGGTGGATATTTCAACGAGCCATAATCTCTTATTATTAACTTAATTCATATGGTAACTGGCTTTTGTTTAAGCATTTAACTACTTGAAGAACTTCCTTCCAAAATAGCTATTTATCCATATTAAAAATTTGATACAATGAAATGGCATTATTATGACTTGTCGATTAAATTCATAAAATTGAAACTCTTTGAAGACCACATAGTTAATGTTGAATCGATAGTTGGCAGTCGATAATAATTTCTAACGTATTTCTATTTTAGTATAAATACCTTTATCATCCTGTGAAATCTGGAATTAAGCAACCAATAACATTATCGATTGCATCGATAACACAAATTTTTGTTAATACCAATTTCGACACACTTTTTAATCATTATTTGTCAAATTATAGATAAGTATTACATTGAGCATTAATATCAGAATACTTTTAATACTGTCGAAGTACACGTAATGTTATAACTAATGCTCAGCAGTTTTTTTTATTAGTATCATAAATCAATCGTTTTCGATATCGATGACGTCGATTGCACATAAAATGACGCAATTGATATTGTAGGCACTTAAGCAATCAAGAAACAATATAAATTCTGCTGACAGTGTTATTACAACTTTTTATTAACGTGACAAATAAATCGATGACATAATCGATAACTTAAAAAGCACAGCTATCGATGTCATATCAACCAGTATTCCATTTTTTTAATTTAACCTTCATTCTGAGCTAAAAATAAAACATAAATAAGTGGTAACTTCTAGTCGTGCTTTTGCTGCTTTAAACTGGATTTTGTAATTGTTTTATGGAGTTTTTTTTGTTTTGTGGCACAAGCATGAAATGCAGCTAGCTATTACTATTGTTTTTTTCTTCAGTTTTTTATGCTTTTTTTTTTTTTTTTTTGAATGAATGAGTTCGTTTCTCACGTGCATGTGTCAGTGTGTTGTTGTTGCAGTTGTTGCCTGTCCATTCACTAGCTGACATTTTCTGGCCCGTTTCTCAGTCAGTTGGTAACTCGACTTTGTTAGCCCGCTTTAGGCTTGAATAGACCAAATGCGAGTCGCTTGAAAGTGACTTTTGTACACTGTCTTCGAAAAGGGCATTATGACATTGTCACTAATGTTGTTGTTGTTTTCGTAGTCAACAACCAATTGAAATGTAAGCGTTGGTTAAAAAGTGTAAATTCACGAAATTGATGTGCGCAATGGCTTGATGATGATTCGAGTGAAAGTTGTTTATTGCAAATAGAAATACTCCAAAAACATGACGCTGCTTATTTAATCAACTCTGAACATTTGCTTGGAGCTTGTATAGTTTTCCTGTTTTTATATATATTTCTTATCGGATTTCAATAAAATTCGACTTGACTACTGATATCTACTTCTGTATACAAGTTGGAATAATCAAGTCAATCAACTGGGTCAGAGTTTCAGAGAAACAAAAGAAAAACACTGTCTATAACTCAAATATGCATTGCATGCATTTAACATATTTTTTATTTATTTATTTAAAGAAATGTTGGCCTTCTCCGAAACGTTCCTTGAGAACGTTACTTGAGAATTATTTATAGTGTATATATAATTTATTTACGAGTATAACTAGCTTAAGATCTATGCGTGGCGATTCATGTAAACAACAATTGGGAAACCAATTCAGGTGTGTGTGTGTTTGTGTTCTCTACTCAGTGTTATGTTTACTCTGTTATTACCGAAATTAAGGGGTATATAGGTTTAAGCAATGTTTGGCAGTCCAAATTTATGAAGCAGGGATCTATAATATACAAATATTGTATATACTATACAAATTAGAACTCTTGGTGTCTTTTAGATTCAGTAATATATAATAGATAGAATAATTTTTTACTATTTTTTAGTTTAAAATTGAGTACGAAGAATAGCTAATTACGCAATAAAACAATATGTATCCCTTGGATTAATTTAAACACGTTCAAATCCACAAAAGGGAAAAATTCAAATTTTTTGAGATCCAATTTGCATTTTGCCAATCTAGCTTTTTTATTGACACTGGATTCGACTCCACCATGTCAAATATATTTTGTTCACTATATTTAGAACTTGCTTATATATTTTTTTGGCGCATTTCATTATATATTATTTTAAACAATTTGTTATGAGTGACAGTTCTTATTAGCACGCGGCCACAGTATTTAGCAGTCGCTCCCGATCGAAAGCAATGTTCGTGATTCTACCTTCTTATTCTCTTCATACCGATATGCACATGTATAATAGCTACATTATTTTCAGGCTCTTTTGCCTCAATGTTATTCCAAAAATTGTAATTGTGTT
Source organism: Drosophila robusta (assembly GCA_035043565.1). Lineage (NCBI taxonomy): Eukaryota > Metazoa > Arthropoda > Insecta > Diptera > Drosophilidae > Drosophila > Drosophila robusta. The sequence goes on along the minus strand of JAWNMW010000294.1, from coordinate 11,411,298 downwards.
TCTCATTATTTCGAGCACGCTTTGCAAGGGCATAAAGACTTCGGCGCGCCCTAAGATTTGCCGCATTTGGTTTTTCTTATGCTATTTTATTTTTATTTTTTCTTCTATAGCCGGTTTACAAGCCTTGCGTTTACTTTGTGTGCGTTGTTATTGTTGTGGTAACATTGTAGTTATTTTTATTGTATTAGTAGTTGTTGCTGTTTATTTTTTGTTGTTGTTGCCGTTGCCGTCTATCGCTTGTCTGGCCACTTTTTGCATTTGTTGCGCTCTATTTGACTTTTACTTTTCATTTTGCCAACAGCGGCAGCAGAATTTACTACTTTGCATGCCTTCCGTTCATAATTCGGCCTGTCTATTGATTTCCGCCTCCGTAAATCCCCACAAAATCCCAATTGTATATCCAAGCAGTTGTTATTTGGTGTACATTTATTTTATTGGATTTTTCTTGTTATTTATTTCTGTATCGTTGCTAGGGCTCTAAATGAAAGTTAAATTTTATGACGGTCAATTGTTCAACATATGCGATAATTGTGTTCGCCTCGCCGTAGGAGGCCTTTCAATTTGCTTCGGTTTCCTACAGAGTATTTGTTTTCGCATTTGTCGTTGCCGCTCATCCATAAGAGTAAGAAAAAGCTGATGGGAATTTATGGTTGTTGCTGGTGAGCTCATTGCTCTAGAAAGAATAAAAGTGGCCGAGTGAGAGGGGGTGAGAAAGAGCGAAAGAGCAAGCGATACGTTTGCAGACATTATTAGTGTAGACCAAATTAGGCTACGGCACATTGGCTTGAGAACTCAATTGTTGCTTTTGTCTTGTTATATATTGTAAAAATTCGATTTGATTTGATTGATTGAACTGCAGTTTTATGGGAAAGTAAGCAAAAGATTTGATAGCTCTCTCAGTAGGGTCCCAAACAATTCTTACTGTTGATTTTATTTTATTAAAATTCAAATCTACATTATTTTCACACATTTTGGGTCTATTTATACATATATTGTTTAAAAGTGACATCTGCTTTAATGTGTTGTCAAAATTCACTTCATTTTTTCATCTTTTTCCTAGCTGATTAAGCGTGGGAAGCTGAAAGTGCTAAAATTAAGCTGTTATTCATTCAATTCCATTAGGCGATTTTGGTCAAAAGTTTCCTCAAATATATATTTGAAGAATTTCACAATCCCCAGCATTTGTGAAAATTTGCTACTTCCATAACTTTCATGGGGAATCGCTTTTTATCATGTTCTGACTTTAGATTTATTTCTGTATTTAAATAAAAATAAGTAAACATCATAAATTCCATATAATTTCATATATGCATGAATTCATGAACTTACCTTTTATTTTTTGACAAGCACTACCAACTTGTTGCCAATTTTGTGACATGGTGTTGCCACACAGTGAAAAGAAGTTGTGAAAGCGTAGCATAAATGAACTGCTTGTCAACTTAAGTACACTTTACAATATATAAGTAATAGAGAGATATTCTTGGCAAGCGCTGCCAACTTGTTGCCATGAAAGTGTAATATAAATTAACTGTTTGTCAACTTAAGTACACTTTACAACATATTCCTAGCCAGCGATGCCAACTTCTTGACAAAAGTAGCGAAAGCCAAGAAATAATTAAATGCATGTCAAATAAAATACAAATATGTAATATAAAAAATATTTAATAATTATTGGATATTTATGTCATCAATTATCTTATCTATATACTGTACGCAGTAATAGCTGCCGTCTCATTGTTAAGAGCTTCACATAAAGTTTTGACGTTCACGTTAGCATAGATGCTAGCTAAAGACAAATCAGCAATGGAAGCTGTTGGCCATTTGTCAGATGGCTTGAAGCGGCTTGAAGCGCCCGCACCTCGATATCTCATGGTATCAAATGCAGCGAATCTTAATTAAATTGTTATGCCTGCAACCAAATGATGGAACAGTCAATTAAATGGGCCAAGGCGCAGTTGTGACTGTTTGCGGTTGTTATGGTTATGGTTATGGTTATGGTAAATGTTAATGCTACTCTTACTGTTGTTGTTGTTATGATGTCAGTCGTCAGTTCAGCTCAACCGCAAAACAGCTGGACGACAAGTTCCAGCCAACATAACTGGCAATTAAAATACAGCACAAAAAAATATAAATTGCATTAAAATCGTTTATGTGCCGGCCTGTACCATGGACACCCGCTAAGCAGGCACTAATGCCAAAATTTGAGACGTTTTTATACGGCGGATGACGACACAATGGCTCGAACAAAATTCAAGGAGCGTGGCGCAAAAGATATCAGAAACATGATGCAATCAGATGCAAAACCTCATGTTTCCGCCCACCATTCAAGTTTCGGCTGCTCTTTCAAGTGTATTGTATGCTAATATGATTTAACGCATCTCACGCCCCGTATATTATATATATATAACTATTATATGTTGTATCATGCAGCTGCGCGCATGAAAATAAGGGAGGGGCTGGGGAGGGGAGGGGGGAGGAAGTACTTAACGTAAGCATCCCACCCTCCGTTGTTAACCCAATGCAGCAAACAGCTGTTACAATTGGCCAAGCGTACTTCATATCAGCAATATTCCTTCTTTTCTATTAATTTTTTTATATTTTTCCCCTCAAGTGTATAAATTTTCAAGTACTTGAGTATTATATTAAATGTTACCACAATTGCGGCTTGTTTGTTGCCATGTTAAGTGCCGCTTGTCTCTGAGCAGATTATACACATATATTTTTAAAAGCAACTGATCATTATACAGTTACCGCACACCCTCCCTAACAACTGCTGATATGGCACTTTTTCTGTGTAAGTACAATATAATGTAGCGTAGCGAACGGGGGCGTCGGGGCGTGTACGTGTGCTTATAACATTGACCTTATGTATAGGTCTTTGATAATAGTTGTTTGCTTTATTACCACTTTAAATAGGTTTTCTTGTTATTTTAAATGTTATCTGCTTTCGTGGGGGATATTTCAGGCAGGAAGTGGTGGTAATCACATTGTATGTATATTTATGTGGAAAACTAAGAATCAAAGTTTCTGACATCATCTATACTATATTAAGTTATATAATTATATAACTTTATTAGGTTTAGTTATTAAAACTCATAATTGATCTCACATATTTTTAATTACAATAACAGTTTTAACACAACCACAATAATTTAAAATAGAAAAATTGTAAATTTTAGCGAATGAATGTCGAATCGATTACTTATCGATATTTTATATTGTCACATTTTTATTATACTCTTAATCGTTTTATTGGACTCAGGGTGCAGAATAATTAATGCAAAAAGTGTAATTTTTTCATGGCAAAATAATTGAGATAAATATCAATATTTTAAATAATTTTTATCGATAAATCACTATTTAATATGGACTTATTGTAACTATATATATTTGTCTGTACATATGTATGTTTTGATACCTTTTTATTTAAAAATGAACATTTATAGGTTTATAGATAGGTTTTGATATTACCATATTTCTGTGTATATGAAAAAATTCGGTGTTCAAGTTTAACTTGTTTTCATAGTTTGGATGAAAACCAATATTATTAATTACAACAAACTTTTAATAAAAAATCCTTTTTGGTTGCCATTTTAAATAATTGTTTATCACTTTATTAATGAAAATAGAACAATTTATGGAACAGCTGTAAAACATTCCGATAAGAAATCAAATAGTTAAACATTTAGTTGGGCGTCATAATGTCTAATTCCATTGTTGTTTGTCAATTTGTCATAAAGCATTATCTAAAGTTGCGATACGAAAAGCTGACAAGTCTTAAACGCTGTGTTTAGCACGAAATTCACTTTGACTGAGTATAGCGTGACCCGTTTCCGATATTATCGGCTCGCTTGAGGTGCCATATGGTGACAGAAAACTGAAAAGGGGCACAGCACAATTAGCCGAGTTATTATCAGTTAGTTGCGCACATCAATGTCAGTGTAAAAGGGCAATTATGCCATTACGCTGTCTTGCCAAATAAGAATGAGTGCATGCTGAAGATCTCTTGCTGCTCCAATTCGGGCCGTGTTTAGCCACCCCTGACACGAATGTGGCAGACATTTGGGTTTCGGTTTGGTGCATCGCCCGAAAGCCAGTCTCCAGCCAAGATCATCTTTCACATCGGCGGCACGTTGCCAAGGCGCACAATTTGATGGTCCTATTAGCACCGGTTTTGACTTCCTGGTATTTTAAAAGATTCGTGCAACGCTTCCATAATTCCACACCAGATCCGTCCCACCCCGCCACGCTAGCAATTTGCAGCTTCTTCGGCTTTGACTGATGCGGCAAACGTGTTGAAACTCTGTTCAAATTGTTGTGGTTTTTTCGATTTTATTTTATGGCTTTCACGCGGAGCGAAATTCACAATATTGCAGACGAGATCAGCAAAGCGAAAGACAAATAAAAAAATGTGTGGAAAATAAAAAACCCAAAAAGTGGAGTTAACGTCAGGGTGCTGAAGATTTAATACTCTTTGCAGACATATGAGAATTAATCGATATGATAATTTGATAATATATATATAAGTAATATACAAATATTTAAAATTTGCCGAAATGTTAGGAGAGAGTGATCATAATAAAATAAACATAATACACAATAAATGCAAAAACATACACTGATGGAGAAAATAAGTATTTTTTGTTTTCTTAAGTTTAAATTTTGTTATAATTTTTGTTGAATAATGCTTACAAAATAGAAACAAATATAGGCTTTCTAAAAATGCATGTAATTAAAAAAATCAAAACACAGTATATAGAAAACAATATATATATTTTATACAAAAAAGTCAAATGTACGGATTTTTTATGCTATAGATATAAAGCTTTAATCCGGTCGACTGCGTTATGTGTACTGTCATTATCAAAATAAATATAACCATTCCCGGTTTTTCAAAATATTTATTTAGCTCCTCAGCCTGTATATAATTTTTAAAATTATTCCTACGTAGCTCGTTCGTCCAAAAATTATAATACTCATTGCAAGTGTATTTCGCACAAAGAAACCTTCTTAGCACCAAATATTTACTCGCAAATTCGTTGTGCCACTTACAATGGGAATATTTGAGAAGATTTCACAGAATCCATGAAAACAAAAGTCCTAAGCGGTACGTGTTAAATATTTTTCCTTTTTAGCACAAGCAATTAAAATCTCAAAAAAAGACAAAAAACTTATACAAAATAAATAATAAATAACAGAAACTAATCTGTGGTTTATTGAACTCTCGCGTAAACTGGCTAAACAGCATGAAAGCCATGGCTTATAAAACAACCTGGGCTATACCTACCGCTCTACCCATCTCTTTCTAACGCTGTTGATATTAGCGGCAAAACTTGTGAATTAACGTTTATGAACGAAGAAGAAGCAGCCGCAGCAGAAGAACTTGGACACGTTCCAAAACAACAATAACAACAACAACAACCATTTTGAGAAACCAAACAATTTGTTGTTGGTGTTTTTTATGGACTTTACTCATTTCCATTATGCAAATGACGTGGTCGTCTTCTTTTTTGGCCCCGTTGTCGGCTGCGTCATCGTTTCGAGTGCTCTAAGGTCAATGGCGATGAGTTTTATTATTATTTTTTTCTTTTGTTAATGGTTCCTTTTTCTTCTTTCTTTTTTGGGTTTCTTGCATTATTTGCCGAAGAATTCTTCGTTTGCAACGCATCCGACGCACGGCTGCGGTCTGTGTGGCATTTTTGATAATTCGCTGATTCTTTGTTTACCAGCTGCTGTTTGCTTTTCAGCAGAATTTCGATCACCTGGTGTGTACTTTCACTCTAATGGCTGCTCCACCTTGTTAACATATACTCTGGAAAAGACCTTAAAAAGGGGTAAAGTAGATAATGAGCAGGAATTAAGTTTAACCGTCTGTAAGGACTGATCAGTTTTTAAAAGAAAGGCCGATCAGTCTGTTGATCTAGCCTATTCCATTGATCCAGTTAGCTGGAAATTTGTTATATATATCTTGTTTTTGGATTTTAAAACCCAGTATTGCAAATTTAAATTATAATTAAATTTAAATGAAAAACATGCTTGAACTTCGTTTAGTGTATATATTTTTATATCAACTCTGAATTCGAAAAATCGCTAGCTAGTCGATATTCCGAATTTTAACCAATCGAATTAAACGTTTATGAATTATAGTTTTTATTAAAATAAATACTGGATATCTCCCAGTCAAGCACGCTCATCTAGAACACTGCTGTGCAAAAGTCTATTGCTGTTTAAAAATTTGTGCCCACTATTTTGAGTTTGGCGCACTAGCACAATTTGTAGAATTTGAACGCTCTGTACTCAAGCCTTTAAAAATAGCCCCAGCACAGTGTGAATTTATTTGCTCTACGTCATGCGGGATCAAAAAAGAAAAATATAAATAAAACAAACACGCAAGCAATGTTCTAGACGATCGAACAGTTGCGTGGGCATTATTTATTGCACAATATTCCTTATTTTTTCTTTCACATTTTTTTATTTTTCTCATGGTTGTGCAATCCACAAATAGTTTATTTTATTAGTTCTTTCAACCCACATAGAGCAGCGGTTGCAGTTAAAAACATATTTGCTAATTTGGTAATGTAGGCCAAGCGGTCAGGCCGTTTATTATGGCATTTAGAACACAACTCGAATATACTAAATAGTTCTAAAAACAAAAGGCTAAAGTGTTTGTTAAATCTTTGACACTTTCCGATGATCACATGTTCCGCTTTTTGTCATTTCGCACCTTTTAGATAATTGTTGGAGAGGGAATATCATTGTAGAGCTCGTTTTAGTTGGTTCGATGGTTTTTGCGGCAGTTTTGTGTGAACTAAAAAGTTTTGCGAACCTGATTTTCGAAGAAAACAAATTTACTTTCAAAAAGATTGCTTGCATAAAGTGAAACCGATAATCACACGATGTTGTTAATAATATATATAATTAACTGCTTATATCATATACATATTAACTAACAGCTGTTTGGCTTAAATATAATAATTTCAGTACATATTCTGATGAAAGTGGTACTAAATATTTATTTCTTTTGCTTAGCCATTAATGTTATTCAGCGTAATGTCTTGGTACTCATTAAATTTTAAATACATTTTTAGAACTGAATGAATTTATTCATTTGTATAATTTATTCAGCTTTCTTAAATTATGCACAAATCCTTTATTTCATTTGTCTCTTGCACATTCTTTGAACTTGCCAGGAAAAGAAAATCCTCAATGTCAGCTGCCATGCCTTTCAGCCAACAACATTTTCTGCTGCATATCGTGGGTGGCAACAAGGGGGGCGAGTGCAGGGGAGGTTCCGACGGCAAGAAAATTACACAGCACATTATTTAGCTAGCGTGTCAACGAATTATTTAAGATTTTGCTTGCAAAACAAGAAGACGAAAATAAGTTTAATTAATAATTTGGGACCTCGGCCAATTGCGAATTTAAATTACAAATTACAAACGAGCCAATGGCAATAACACCAACAAAAATAAAATATAAATATAAAAAGACAAACAACAACAATCATTCAAAATGTTTATTTAGCTAAATGAGCGGCAGCCAGGCGAAAATAAAATAAACAATAAAAGAACGACGTGATGGGGGATTATAATCAAACGGTGATTTATTTGAAAAAGGTGTACGGAAAAAGTGCAATAAATGTTCTAAAAATCCCCATGAAATTGACATGAATAAAAACACACATTGAATGATGCAAACTTGCAGATAAATGCAAAAGAAGTGGGCATAGTAAATAGCTAGAACAGTTATTTATAGAAATAGCCTAGAATCATTTACGAATTATAAGCTGGAAACAGCTTAAAAGCTGCACTTGATTTAAAGAATGTTAAATAAGAAATAAAAATGCATCCAAGAGAATTCGAGTAAAACACAAGCTGTGCCAGTTAGTTTAAATAACACATTTTTTTCAGCACCAAAACTAGTTGCGAAATTTAAGCTACATATAGCTGTTAAACTGATAAAGCTTCTATAAAAATTTTTCAGCGCTAAGGCTGGCTATGAATTAACAAAGCGTAAAAGCTTTTTATAAATAAGAAATTAAATAATGATACAGCTATTATTATAAATACCTCAGCGCTTGATCTAGTTGTAAATAAAAAGCTTTTAAGCTTATTAAAAATAAGACAAATTAATTAATGTTATAGCTATTATTATAAATATCTCTACGCTAGAGCTAGTTGTGAATTACAAGCAAGTACACATCTTTAAAAAGCAATGTTAAGCAGTTTTTAAAACAATTATGTTAGTCCGCTTTAGAACTAGTTGTGAATTTTAAGCTCGAAGCCGCGCTAAGTGCTTGCTTATGGCTATTTTACGTAAATTGTACTGGTTTATTTCTTTTTGCACGCCCCCTTCCCCTGGCACTCATAAATAGTAATACACTTTCTAATGGCTAAATACATTTGCACACCCTTCAGCCAAGTGAGTGTGTGTGTGTGTGCGTGTGTGATTCGTAAAAGCATAAATAACTCAAAAGTTATGATGTGTAACAAAAATCCAAATACAGGAGCTGCTGTCTCTTACGACTGTCTGTCTGTCTGTCTGCTCGTCTGTTATGGGTTAATCAAGTAAACAAACAAAGGCAACAACAAAACTCAAACACCAGCAGCTGGTGCGCAAAAACAATGGGAGAAAGCAACAAGAACGAGACCAACAACAACAATCGAAACACCCAAAAACACCAAAGAACAAGCATGAAGCACATCCCCCACTCTTCCACCCTGCCTTCTCCCAGCCTGCCCAACAGCAGCAGCTAAAAGTCAGCAACACTTAACGCCTTTTGATTGTTTAATTTCTCAAATTGTTTTATGGATTTATCCCAGCTGTCGGTTTTGGCAATGGCCATGGCTGTGCCCGGGGGCCGCACACCAATGAAAAATTAATGCCAATGCCAGCGCCAAGGGTTGTCCTGCACAAAAAGGACGAAGAGTTGTAGCTGTTATTGCCGCGTGCAGCATCCAGGCAGGCAGCCCCGGGACAACATCAAAGCCGTGTGGCTTCATTTTTCACCGCTTTTGACATTTTGCAGCCACCGTAGAGTCGGAAACAATCAGCCAACCAAAGCGCCAGCAGACAGCTGACAGACGCCAACAGGCGAGGGGGGGAGGAGGGGAACGCGGGGTGTTAACTTTTAGTAGCCACTGTGTGCGTGCTAATCCCCCACTGACGTACACCCAACGACCATGCACAACATCCCGCCCGTCTGCGCCCGCCTACCTCCTGCGCATATTCCAATCAAATTAAGTAGAAAGGTTTTGGTTCAGTTCTCCAGTTTCCAGAGGGCTTATCTATATTTTTCCCGTTTGCACTTCACATGCGCTAAACGGTAATTAAACTGACACACCCCTTTCCGTGCATGATTCATCGCTGAGATCTTTCAGATCGTGGCTATATAGTATAACAGGCAAAAAAAATGTGAGCGTGCAACGAGATGTTATATATACGTATTTGTTTTGAAGGTCACATTAGATAAGATCCCTGACTCATCGTTAAATCACTGATAATACATACTCTCGTCTACCAAATACTCATTGAATTTTGCTAGCTAAACGCAATTTGTTAAACAAATTATATATGTGTATATACCTAGCTTCTAATTGCATTAGAGGCGGCCACAATTCCCATTGAAATTGTCTAGCCCCTAAGTTTATTTGCGTTCTCATTAATAAATTTTCCAAAGGTTATGTTATTTCGTGTACAAAACGATATTATTTATACCTTTTTGAATTTATATATCCTAAATATTGCTTTGCTTTAGATACTTCTTATTTTTTTTATTTATTTCTTTCTGTTTTGTTTGTTTGCCTCGTTGATCTATTTTGTTTACACAATTTGGTCTTTTAGTTTTGAACTTGTTCTTTAGACACGTTCCTTGTTTGTTTCGACCTTTTCAAAATTTGTTAGTTTTCCAATTTTATTTTTAGCTATTTGTTTAGCATTTAAATTTTCAAGTGGATCTGATTCATCGAATGTTTTGCCTTTTATGAGCTAGTTTAAACTTGAATTCGGATCATTTAGTTGTGGTTTCCTGTGTACTTGACCCAATAGTTGTATTAATTTTTTTTTTTTGTGATAATTGTTAACGAATGAAATATATTTAAGGTTGAATTAATTTTTGAGTTGCTTTTTATTCATATGATTTTATTAACGCCAAAATTTTAAAGAACAAATAATTTGTTTTGTTCATGGGACTTAGTATTAACTTTAGTTGAGATCTTTTATTTGGTGGTTTCTTTTGTAATTAATTTATTTTACGGAAGTTCTGAATTTCTTCAACTTTAAAGCGGAATTGGAGTTGTGTTTTATAATCGTGTTCATTAGGTTAATGGTTGATTTTAATAATTTTTAATTTAAGTTTGTTTTTAAACTTATATTGTTGCCATGGTTCCAGTCCGTACCACATTTCTGTTGGTTCAGCTAAACTAGTTCATTTTATTTAATAAGGTGATGCCTCTGAACATCACTCGTATTCGGGCTTCCTTGAATATTAAACTGCCATAAATGAACTAGTTCACTTCATTCAATTAGTGGTTCTCTTTGCACTTGACCCATTTCCCTGGGATATGCTCCATGCTGTTAAGTGTAGCGCATCCACACAAAGCACCGGGCTGCTGGTGGACTGTTTTGTGTCATGTTAACGGTGGCTGTGTCCACCCCACTACCACCCGCTCCGCCCTTGTTGTCGCTGTTCCGCCATGGCTTTTATTGCTCCGCCTATTAGCACGCACACTCCACGGAGCGCAGAGCATAACGCAACAGAGCGAGACGGCAGCATCCTTTTTGTTTATCTTTTTGCCAGCTGCGCGCCTCCAGCCACCAGTTGCCCCCGTCTCCATTTGAACCCCCACCAGTCGGTCTGTCCTTCCGCTGCAATTAAGTTGCAAATTGTCAAAGCCAACAAGTTCCACAAGTGGATTCGTTGTTGTTGTTTATTTGGCTTTGTGTTTGTTTCATTAACTGCGAAAAGGCGTTGCGTATCCCCAATTCGAATCCGAACTCAATTCCGAAGCGCAACCGAACCAACTCCTGCACCTCTCCTCGCTCCTCTCTTCCGAAGCTCTCGTCGTTCGCTTTGGTTGGCTGGCAAAGAGCTAACCACTCAACGTTGCCCTTGGCAAGGGGGGGCCGAATGAGTTGGGTTCTGGTTATGGGATAAACTGTCTAATTTGCACGCCCACCCGCCACATCTCCTTGCTCTCGCTGCTATTAGCTATGATTTATTAAGTGCCGCCGTCTCTCTCCAACGCTCATCTGTTGACTCTCTCTCTCTTTGGGGTTTTGGGCGTGTGCAATTTGATTAGAATTTGATGTCTGGCGCTGTCTGCTGCGGCTTTTTTATGGCTACATTACAGTCGCAACTTGTGCTCCAAATGAATTGACTGAAATTTATACCCGCCCCTCTGTTCAAATAAAATAACAATGGTGGGGGAAACAACCCCCTGTTAATTAGTTAAACATTGGCATTGTCAACCCCTAGCCGAGAATGATTTGAAGATACTTCTCTCGTAGCACTCGAGACCCGAGACACTTCCATTTGAGCCGTGTTGACTTATGTTTCCACTTTAATTTGCCGTCGGCCGAGTTGGGAGCTCGCACTTCGTTCTGGGAGAATTATCATCAAAAATGTAAATTTATGTTTACGTACAAGCGATTTATTATCTGTATACACGGCCACCGTTTTTGTCTTTTTTTTGTTGTGTTGTGTGCTCTCTGTGTTCCTACCCTAGACTTATATTTATGGCCAATTGCTGTGTTTCTGTTATTAATTTCGTTTTTTGCCCAACTCTCTTGGCGGACCGTCTGTATTTTCAGCTGCAAATTGTTTTTCATTGTATGCAATTTTCTCAACGCTTTTCCAAGTAAAATTAATACAACTTGCGTGTTGCTGGGAAAAAATAAAAAACTGTGGAATCTTTATAGAGAGCGGAAAATATATCGAAAGCTAGGCAAAGGTCTAAGCACGTGTTTTCTCTTAACGATTAGTTTTAAATTGTCTCGCAAATTATATTTTTTTCTTCATTCAGCTTAATCAATAGAAACTTGTTATGTTAAATATTTACACGGAGCTTACAAGATCTTTGGACGCGGTTAAATATTTATCGTAATCATTTAACTGTTTAATGCGGCTTTTGAACCCGCGTTCCGTATGTGATAAGCAAGTAAATACACAGTTAGACATTAGTCACAACTGTAAAACGAATATTTATAAATTGCATAAAAAAAGTTTTCGATTGATTTAGAAATTTTATTCAAATAAGTTTTTGTAACAAACTTGACACACTTTCGACACACTTTAGAAAAAATTGTAAAGTAATATATTTAATATTTAAAAGAGTTACACCGGTCCTTAAAGCATAAAAAACAATTTTAAAAACTACAAAGTTTTTGGGCAATTCAGAACATTTTATTATTGCTTTATTTAAGATTGATAACAGTTTTTTTTAATTATGAAGGTTAAAGATATTTTTTACAATGAGCTAAAAAGAGATTGGTATATTTTGAGTATTCTCAAGTTTAAAAATCACTTTAAACATTTCTTGACTGATATGATAAGATTTAATTGTTAAATTATTTGAATGAGCTATTTTTATGTGTTAATTTATAATTTATTTTCGTTCTGTATAATTTAGGGCATCATTTTTTTTTAAATTTTTCTTACCTAATTTAGACAATCCACATTTAGGAGTCTTTAATTTCCGTTTGTAAAAATCATTTCCTATGAACTTTTACCTTGTTTTACATAATATTTTAATGTTCAGCTTTGGTCTCTGTTATCTCCGATACATATTTGATATGTTTTCTCTTTGGCATTATTTATCTATCATTTTGTGGCATTTTTTTCTTGAAATGCGGCATATATTATGCAAAATTTAATCACACTCATAATTTATTTCTCATTTGATGTAGACTTTCAATTCATTTGCAAATTATGTCTGATTCGTATCGCAATTTTACATAAGGCTAACATTTCTTTTCACTGATCTTTAAATTAGGCTTACAAAACTTTAAATATATTCACCACACTCAGATAAAGATATGAATTTTGTTATTAAATAAGTACATATTACTCTCAAGACTATGCGATGTAAAGTACGTCGTTATATGAGCTAATAAGTACGTGATATTTTTTTCATTATTGATATCGACGATATATTTAAAAAAAACCTTTCCTTTGCGTGTGTATTGCATATGGTGTGACAAATTTGTACTTTTTTTATTGCTTGGTTAACTGATGATTACATTCGGTATTGACAAATGGAGGATTTGTGTATTGTTCTCGGTAAATGCCGTTAAAACGTTGATCAATCACTTGTAAGACGTATATGCATATAATATAAAATATATGTATGTAAAAACACAGAGTGTAAGGAAAACTCGACTAGTGGATTGCCTATAAACTATGTAAAATTTGAATTTTATATTATAATGTATAATACAAAATATAATTGAAAATGTAATACGAAATCTATGTGTATACTAGGACGACGTTAACATGCTAAAATATGTTTAAATGTATATAAGAAAATTCCTCTATTTTAGTTCTAATTTCAAATCTCTTTTAAAATATACTAAGAGTATGTTGTTCTCAGCAAATATATAATATAACCTATTACCTTCTGGTGCAATCACAAATATATATACTTTGTCGCTTGCCTGACATACTATATAATTCCCATTTTATAAAAACGTAAAACGTATTTCATGCACTTTGCAGCGTAGTTTCAAATTATTCCTTTTCTTATTTTTATGTATTTTTTCCTTTTTTTCAGTACGTTCAATTGTTATTTTCGTTAAATGCGTGTCGAGGGTTTCTTCCGTTCAAATGCATTTGTAAAGAAAATTCGCTGTATACTCTTTGGTGCATCTATTTTTATTTAGCTGGGGGCAGGCGTTCGTCTTTGATCGGCCGTTACTTAATTTGTTGCTTTTTTCTCGTTTTCTTTTTATCTTATTTCTTCGTAATTTACACTTGACAACGTCTCTGGCACTTCCTCTCCGTCATCGTCGTCGTCATCGCTGTCGTCTCGTTTATCTATTTTGCATCTCTATCCAATGCATATCTGCATCTCTGTCTGGCGCTCTCGGGGACTCATTGGCTATGCAGAGTCGGCGATTTTCATGCATTCAAAATGCTGAGTTTCCGTCTCTTTTATTGTCCACCTCTGCATAAATTACGATCACAATTGTGTAGTTGTTCTTGTGTACGGTTTTATGCCAATTTGGGGACTTGTAGCCAATTTCCATATGGTTCATACTTGGGGTAACGTCAATACAATTCATATGCCCTTATCTGTATCCAAATCACGTTGCTCGCCTTTTCGAATCGTTTTCGTTACGCGTTTTTCTTTGGCCCCTCTGTACCTCTCTTGTTCTCTCTATCACTGTTGCTTCTTCGTTTTGCATTTTTTGCATTTCAAGTCGAACTCCTATAAAAAATTCTCTAAAATAAAATACCTTGCTTTGATCAGCTTCACTCTGCTTTTGGTGCTCTTCCTTTTACCTAGACCCTGTGGGTGCCCTCGTCTATTGACAAGGGATTATCGATCAATGACGAGATCTTGAACCAACAGTGTCAAAGATAAGGCCTGGCCTCTATGTCAAATTCAAATATTCGATTACATTCGCGAGATTTGTTCACACGTGTTCCGAAATGTTGATTGCAATCCAAATCTATCAATAAAATAGTTCGTAGACTCTTTGATCTTAGTTTCGCTGTGATTTAAAATTATGTCTATTCTCTTTCTTTACTTACTTACAGAACTTAGCTAAGCCATTACAGAGTAAAAGAAAATAATCAATTCTTTTATAGTACTTGTGTTCTCAATTTAAACACAATAACGTTTACGAATACGAATCAAAAAAGAATATGAAAGTAATTTGCTCTCAAAAGAGAATAAACTCTTAAGAGTGCAAATGCTAACTTAACTCAAAAGACTATAAACTCTAAAACATGCAACAGTATGCAACATGTTATATGTTGTTGTAAAACGTTTACGAATACGACACAAAGAATAATTTAAAAGTAAATTGCTTTCAAACGAGAATAAATATTAACTTAGTTGCCGTTAAACGTTTAAGAATGCGAAACAAAGAAAAATGTGAATAGACTTTGCTGTCAAAAAGAATAAACTCTAAAAAGTATACAACATTTTATGTATTGCCATATTCTATACAAAGAGCAAGACACATAAATTTGCTTCTAACAGTTTTTAAACGTGAGAAACGTGCACAAATATAAAATTAAATATTATTTTCAGGGTTCGCCAATTAATCTCAAAATGAAAGGTTAATTTTATTTTTAAAAGCAGATCAACGATAAAGTTTTGCCCAGTCCATTGCATAATTATTTCAATATCAATATGAGCTCATTAGCAGTCTTAATTATTTTTGACTCTATACAACAAATAATACGCTATTTTCCGTTTCGTTGTGCTATTGTTTGGTTTTGTTGTTGTTGTGGTTGTTGTTGTTGCTGTCCTACTCTAATGAAATCGTTCATTTGGATAACAAAGACAAATTATTTGCTCCAAATCACAACGTGAGGCGGCGACAAGTGGCTGCAAATTTTGCCACTTGGCTGGCCAGGCCAACATCGCCGCTTGGCGTTGCTTTCCTCACACTTTGCTCTGCCGCTTTGTCTGCTCAAGTGGCCATAAAATACTTATTTATGCCGAACAGAGACTATAGCTTATGATTTAATATTGCTTACTTTCCAAAAAATAAATAAAAATAATAATTTTCAATGCCTTTTAAGCAATTTTCAATGCCAATAAATAAATGCATAACATTTTTTAATAAACCAAAAATCGAACCACACGACAAAATAGCGCCAACGAAAAATGAAAGATAAGCAGTTGACAATTGAGTCAATATATATATATATTTATTTTATACTGTTTACTTAGGATACAAAAGACGACAATATTTTCAATATATTTTTGCATCTTTTAGCAGTTATTTGCTTAACAGCTGTTCGCTTTTACACTGATTTTATGTTAATGTTAAGCAACTTTCATGCAAATCTAACACTTATACATTCTTATTCACAGCAGGCTTTTCAGATTTATTATGTTAAGCAACTGTTCATTAAAATTAAAGTTTATATAATACAATAAGTACACTCAGTTACATTAATATTTTCAGTGATCGCTCGTTAACTAGAACATTCAATTGCTTACAAATTGAATTTTCAAAACGTACACTAAAATTCATTTTTAGTGCATTATAAACTCTTTAAAACTTGAATTCTGTTATACAGATATTTTTTTGTTTGTTATACTTATTAAAACCGAAATTATGAAAAACAATTTTTTTTAAATGGGAAACGGTATTTGAACTTTTTTATCAAATTATTTTAAATAAGTCATTTATTTTAGGAGGACAAACCCTGACCAAAGCCAAACATACAAATAGGTTGTTTTAAAAAGTTATGGGAGTTTGAAATATGGGAACTATACAAAAAAAATATTTCGGCTATTTTAATGTCAATAACGTTAAATATGCTAAGAGTTATAGTGTTGAGCAGCTCTTAAAAACATTGGTGCTATAATTTAACAGATATCTGTTTTAAAATGTTCTGTAATAATTAAGACCCTTTTCGACTGTTTTAAATTGTTTTTATATTGTGAACAAGTGTGCGCAGTCGGTTACGCCCGACTTTAACGTTCTTACTTGTTTTGAAGTGCTGTTAGTATTAACAGGTGCGCTTAAAGTAAAGTTTATAATACTAAGCTGATGTTAGCAAATGAAGTGCTGTTATGATAACATTGAAACTAACATTGTTACAATCATTTATCAGAAATCTGTGTTATAATTTTATATTTTAAGAACCCATTGAAATTTTCTTTAGCTGTACTAACTGGTTTCTTTCCTTGCAGATCTCGCGCAGCGATGGCCTGCCCCAGGAGATTTGCCGGCAGTGCAAGGCACAATTCATCATGGTGGCCAAGTTCCGGCGGCGTTGCGTGCGTGTACAGCAGCGTCTGCAGGACTATGCCCAGAGCATAGCTGCGCACAAGACACAGCCAGCGGCGGAGGCGGAGCAGCAACCACACCAGTCCAGTGAATGCCCGGCCGAGGATTATCTTCATCTGCCGGAGCCCAAGCGTCGGAACACACAGACGGAAACGAAACCGACACCGGAGCTGGAACAGGAGCCAAAACCAGCGAAGACTGAAGCAGTCGATCCGGCGCCGACGCCTCCGAAACTGCGACGCCTGCAGCTGCGGGTGCGCAACATGCGCATCGCCTCCTTGCCAACCAACCGAACGGAGCTTGAGATTGCGCAGTCGGAGCAGCGTTTGCCGACGCGCAGCTCCTCGCAGCCGGACGAGGTGAGGGCGCGGACGCCGCAACGGAGCGCCTTCAAGAGATTACAAGTGCCCTGGAAGACGAAGGCGGCACGCAAACAGCTCTCCGAGACGTGGTCGAGCTGCTCGACGGGCACGGAGGAGCCGCAGCCACAGACCCCGCCACCAGCGCAGAGTTCGGAAGGGGAAACGAGCGCAGGTCAAACGTCGCCGGAGCAGCTCAGCGATTTGTCCGTAATTCCCTGTCGCGGCTTTGACAGCGATGGCTGCTCCTCCTCCAACTCCAGCTCCACCTCCACCTCCACCTCCACCTCCCACCCAGCAGCAGCAACAGAACCGGGAGCGAAACCCAAAACAAATGCTAAACTCGAGTTTCCGCCCAAGCAATCCTCCAGCAAAAAACAGCTCGTGGTACTGCGACGCGGCCGACGTCTGCGCGCCAGCTGCGTCCCGCTCAACCGGCCGAGGCGCGTGATCCCGGAGAAGCAGAGAAGCTGCAAGACAAAGGCAGCACGGAAAGTGGAGCAGCAGACAAGCAGTTCCTCGGATGAGGCGCCGGCCAGCAGCAGCCCGGCAACTAGTACAGAAGAGCAGCTGCCCAACAAGAGAGATGAGGAGGTGACCACAATGGAGCCAAGTGAGCTTGGAGCACAGCTGGATGAGCAATTGCAAATCCAATCTCCGCCAGAATCAATTGAAAGTCAGGCGAAGCTGACACTAATGGAATGCATATCAATGGAAGTGTCACAAGAGGAGCACGAGCTGGCCACCACCAATGGAATGGCTGCAACAGCTGATTCCACGGTGCACAGCGAAGAGCTAATCTCTGGCAGCAGAACGCCCGAAGTGCCGGCGGCTGAATGCGAAGTGGAAGTGGTGGGCGTGACAAATGACGAGGCGGAGAAGTTGCCAGAACAGCCAGAGGACTCGAAATCGGAGCTGATAGTGAGTATACCTTTGGATGTGCTCGGCGAGGAGCTGCAGCGTAAGCTCTGCGTGGATGGACCGCAGACAGAGGAAACGGCTAGCGAGCCCAAGGAGCCGGCGGAGGCGGACGACGTGAACAACAATGCGAATGGCGAGAATTTTTGCCAGAGTGCCGCAGCAGATAGCTTCAATGCTGCTGTGGCACTCGCGACCCAACAAATTGAAGCAGAACCCAATGAAGGAGCATCGCCGCCGACGACCCCAACGCCGCCGGCGCCGCCACCCTCGACGACGACATGGACTCGCTGGAGCGGCTGGCCGCAATGCCGTCGCCCCAGGAAGTGCAGCCGCTACGGGCGCCGGCCAATGCCAACTCCATGGATTTCCTGGCTGAGTTCGAGAAGCACTGCGAGAAGACGCTTAAGCTGAAAACGAAGACGACAAAGGGAATGGAAGTGGAAGTAGAAGTGGAAACGGAAACGGAAAGGGAACTGAAACTGGCCGAGGCCAAGCAGCAGCTGCAGGTGGAGATGAACGACGTGGAGAGCACGCTGCACGGAATACTCAACGAGATGCAGGATGAGCATCTCTACACACCCATCGATGAGTTTCTGACGCCCGCGGATTACGAGCCACCAGCGGAGGGGCCGCAGCGGGAGCAGCAGCAGCAGCAGCGGGAGCAACAGCCAAAGGAGGGCAGCCTCTTTGACAGCAGCAATTTCAGCAACGAGCTGATCGGCTTCCAGAACGATATACCCTGCTTTGAGAATATCGAGGCGACGCCGGAATCTGTGGCCGCGCAGCAGAGCCTGCAGTTGGAGCTGACGCAGTTGCTCAACGAGTTGCAGCCGGCGCAACAGCAGCAGCAGCAGGTGCAACAGCAGCCACAACAGCAGCAGCAATTGCAGCCGGAGCCTGTCGGCTATGAGGCACTGTATCAGCCCCTTCCGCCCGCCGCCTCTCTGAGCAACAAGTTGCAGCTGATTCAGATGCAGCCCCAGGAGACGCTGTGGCAGGCACAGGCGACGGCGCAGCAGACAACAACAACAACTCAGCTGCAATGGTCGGCGGTGGGCGGGCTGGAGGCCATCAAGACGACAGCGACGCCACTGGACAATCTGGAGGGCAGTGCGACAACCACGTACTACATCAATGCCAGCGATCTCTATCCGCAAACGGGCGAGAGCTACGCGCTGCTCGACAACAACGAGAACTATGTGCAGCACCAGCAACAGTCGCAGTCGCAGCAGCAGCAACAGTTGCTGCCGCAGCAGGCGCAGCAGCAGCCTATTATGATACTCATACAGCAGCCGGAGCTGCAGCAGCCGGTGGCATCCGCAAGCAATCCGCAGCAGGCGCCACTGCACATCAGCTACAACAACAACGAGTTGCAGGCGTATCAGCAGCAGCAGCAGCAGCAAGCACAGCAGCAACAACAATCACAGCAACAACAACAAGTACAAAATACAGTATTAGCCCCTGTGCCGCCGGCGCCGGCGGCGCCCACGCGCGGCCGTCCGCCGATGCTCAAGTGCCGCTTCTGCCAGAACGGACCGCGCTTCTCGAGCAGCCTGGAGTACAGTCGCCATATCATCGAGCTGCATCCCGCCATCGCGCCCTTCAACTGTCCGCACTGCCCGCTGGCGTTCGCCGGGCGTAGCAAGCGCAGCCAGCACATCCTCAGCCATCACATGGTGCAGCAGTTCCACTGCGGCCAGTGCTCTCAAATGCTGCCCTCGCAGCGGGCGCTCGACCTGCATCTGCAGCGCTTCCACATGCCACTCCCCACGGAGACGGCGCCGGGGACGGCGGGCGTCCGGCTCGAGGAGGTTCAGCTGCAAATGGCCAACAAAAAGAACAACGAGCAGCAGCAACATCAGCATCAGCAACAACAACAGCCGCTGCATCAGCAAACATCTCCACATATGCCGGGTGAGTGCTCAAAAGAACTAGTGAGTACAGCTGTGGTTCAGGGTTTAATTATGGTTTTTGTTTGATTACAATTAGTTTCTAGTTCGTGTTGGTTCTCTTTTAACAAGTTCTGTTTTTATTTAACAAGTTAATAAAAGTTCATAAAAATTAATGGCAAATGGCACTAGTCCCCATTTAATCAGCTAATTCTAGCGCATTAAAATTGTTAAGAAGTCAACTAGTGCTTGTTTATTCAATTGGTGACAGTACAAAATATTGCAAAATGAACTAGTCCGCATTTATTCAGCTAGTTGTAGCTCATTAAAATTGTTTTAAACGCGGAAAGTTCATTTAAATTTATTTCAAAATTAACTAGTAAATATTTAATCAGAACGAAATGAACTAGTGCTTATTTAATCAGTTGCTGATAGTTCATTTAAATTAATTGCAAAATGAACTAGTAAATATTTAACCAGCTAGTTAAAGTTCATTTATATTTTTAACAAAGTGAACTCATTTAATCAACTAGTTCAATTGACTGCCAAATGAACGAGTGCTTGTTTAATCACTTAGTTACTTCCTATGCGTGTTGGTTCTTTTTTAAACAAATTCTTGTTTTCATCAAACCAGCTACAGTTCATTAAAGTTGACTACTTAATTTAATTAGTGCTTATTTAAACTAAACAGCCACTTCTAGTTCACTTCAATTTTTTCAAAGTGAACTTGTGCTATTGTGTTTTTGTTTGTTATTGGTTTGATTGATAAACCTTGAAAAATGGATCTGTGCTCATCTGTCCTCAATTAACTTGCATAAACTGCAAACTGAACTAGTTCTGCTCCATTAAACCAGACTATTGATAAAAACGGGCCATAGATTGTTTTTAATTAAAGCTCTGACTTTCTGTTGAAACAATTATAGAAGTTATAAGTTATAGAACTTTAAAACTTTAAAATTAAAGAATATGGGCATTTCCACGGAAAGGTCCACCACAAAATATATGAGCGCTTTCCATAGTGGAAAAAATGTCCCGTATCGAATCAGTATAAACTTTATTTAAAAAAAGAACAATTTCTTAATCAAGAAAATCTTAAATAAAGTGACATATTATGGTCACATTTTAAAATTAATGGCATTAAAAAATTATGCAAGGTATCGCTGACTTTGGGTTTTCTTTAAGTGGTACGAATCGGGTTTCTTTTGCTATTACCATTGAAGCTCGGATTTCGTCTTCAATCAACTTTTCCACTAAATATAGCGCACCGAAAAAGCTATAAGTTAATGAAATATACGTTAAAATAAAATGAGTTTTGCTTTTTTCACTTTTTTCACTTTAAGAGTGTACGACGATCTCGTTCGACACCGAAGAAATGCTCATATAAGCTCTTAAATTAATATTCATTCAAATAAGTTCCTTATAAGATAATACTTAAATTCATATTTTCTAAATGAAATGAACCAAAATGCAATACCTGCGATGATGTTTTTATTTAAATACACTTTTTAAGTATTTTATGAACTAGTTGTTTTTTATGTAGATATGGTAAAACTTGTGCTCTTACCAATTATATAACAAATTTATTCTTATTGTAAACGAGTTCTTTTCTGAAGCAACCCAATTAGTTTCCTTTATAGGCCGCAGTTTCAGTTGGTGCCTTTCATTTACCAGCTCTATCCTCAACTTTAACAATATAATAAATAAAATAGTTATTTCCCACCTGCATAAGCTGTTACTAATGCTTACGCTGTCTCCCTCTCTCTCTCTCTCTCTCATCTCTCTCACTCTCGCCAACTTTATTCTGTTAACTGTATTTGCCTGCGCATGCGTAGCTTTGGAACTGCAAACAAGCCCGTCTCAGCCGCGCAGAACGCGCATACTCTGCTGTCCGGACTGCGAGGACTGTAAGTAGTATTTTATTCCTGCCACCCAAACACGCAACTTTAATATGTTCTTCTTGCTCTCCTTCCCTCGCAGGCTCTTCGGCCAGTGGACACCAGCATGGAGGCGTCCAGCAGCCGTATGAGGAGCTTAGCCATTTGCAGGCGCCGCCAACGGTGCTGACGCCGCCGTCGACAATTGCGTCGCTGCCGTCGCCGCAGCCGCCGCCGCTGCACATAACGCTGCCCTCGCCGGAGCAGTCGGAACCGGACTCGACGACGGCAACGTTGCGGCAGTTCCGCAAACGCTGCATGGCCAATTGCACACAAGCAGCGGCCGCAGCAGCAACATCAGCAACAACAACAACGACAGCAACAGCCGCTGCTGCAGCGGCAACAACAACACTGCTCACAGCCGCATCTCCGTCGCCCTCCTCGTCACCCTCCTCCTCGACCATGGAGACGAGTGCCACCGTCCAGATGGGTAAGCTGCGGAGCAGCCATCCGTGCGTCGTCTGCGAGAAACGCTTCACCAACATCATTGCGCTGCGCAAGCACCAGCAGCTGGCCCATGATTCGCAGACCACGATGCCCTGGGTGTGCTCGATCTGCAAGCGGGGCTACCGGAAGCGGACGGACATGGACAATCACATGAAGTCGCACGAACCGAAGGGTCGGCCGTATGAGTGCAACGAGTGCTGGGTGCGCTTTCCCGAGTTCAAACAGCTGGCGATGCACAAGTTCACCGTCCACGAGCTGATCAAGCCGCATACCTGCGACGAGTGTGGTAAACAATTTGGTACGGAGAGCGCCTTGAAGACGCACATTAAGTTTCACGGTGGTAAGTTTTTGGGTGCTCGCACGCATGCGGATGCGGTGGCTAACCGGGTGCCGGTTGGATGCTAGCTAAGCTTTATATACTTATATAGAACTGATACCTAATTCTCTATTTACACAATCTTGGCTTAATGGCAAAATAGTAAATTGGTTCCAGTCTTAAAAAAGCAACTTATAAATACAATAAACAATCTTAAATAATTCGTGTTAGAGGTTAGTTGAGCTTTTAATGCTGACGTATTTTAATTCATTAAATATATTATAAAACAAAATATGTTGACTTGTATACAAAAAATTTAAAACTATTATAAACTTAACAAAATTGTATTTTGAATATTATTTCTCTATTATTATATATATTTCCCAGTTTAGAAGGTGAAAATCATAAAATATTTAAAAACAAATTCATGTAAAAAGAGATCAATTTTAAATTTTTAATTGGTGTATTTCAAAAGCGTGTAAAAGAGAATTGGGTGTGTATACGTACATTATAGAATACATACATACATGCATATATACATATTCACATTTAGTTACATTTACATATATATCGTAGCATTTTTACCCTATACTCCCTCTTAGTACGTAAATTTGTTTACTAATCTTTTAACCCCCAAAACAAATTTACCTTCATCTTTATTGTCGTTGTTGTTGTGCTAACAGTTTATGCCAAAGTGATTGTTTGCTCGAAAGGTAAAAAATAGAGTACGTTGATCTATTGCGACCGCCATGCAAAGCGATAAAAGTATATAGTTTTTATTGTATACCTTATATTAATCAAATATATATTGCATAAGTAACTCTCTCTTTGATTTTTAAGAGCATAAGGTTTTTTGACTCTTCATTGCATCTTATTCGTAAACGCTTCGCTGGCTTTGCAGTTTAAAAAACGTATATAAAATTCAGAATTGAAAACTCAAATCAGTTGTTCTTTACTTTACAAGAGTTACAGATAGTTTAAAAAAATATATAGTTGATTTTTTTTGAAAAAAGTTTCATTTAACTACAAGATGCAAATTCTAGATACCCTTTAAATTTCTCAGCTTTAATAGAGCTAATTCACGCAGCACACAGCTTGACAGAAATTTCGCTTAAAAACTAATCCAATAGCTGCTTTCATTGCACCCAAATGTATTCGAAATCATATAGTTAATTTAACTAGCACTTAATTTATGTCAAAATCCCGCTTTTCTCGAAGACCGAAGCAAAACAAATATATGCGATGTGGTTTTAATTTGTGCCCTGTCCATCAATATCAATTAACGATCTCGTTGAGTTGGGTATTAGCATAAATGAAGTACGTATGACTATTATATGATAATCAAGTAGTACTAAGTATTAAGTATTGTATGCAAATGTAGTTCGTTTGTATTTTGATAATTGTTAGTGGGTTTTGTGTTTAAACAAATGAAAACCAATATTAATATTACACACAAAGCTAATGGGAGAACACACAATTATTGTTGTAATATTTCGGAATAATTAAAATGTCTTTTGGCGTTGTGTGTTCCAAGATCTGAAATTGTTTACTGTGATTTCAAATATTTGTATTTTAATTTCCCTACATGTCGCATCAAAAGTCAATTTAGACTCTATGGAAAGTTTAATTCCTTATATTCACTGCACTTTGTCAACTCTCGCACTCTGTTAGTTGCTGATAGAGAACCTGAAAAAAAATGTTAACATGCTGATAGCAAATTAAAAATTTTCTGTGATCAAAAACGTATTGCAAACCCTCACCCATAAAGAACACTGGGAACTTAAAGTATAAAATAAATGTACACGCTTTAACCCCGAATCTCTTGGATTCACTGCACTCTCTGTAAACTCCTTTACTCTGCCATCTGCTCGCATTGTTAACTTGCTGTTAGAAAACTTGGAAAATATTTGTTGTTATTCCCTTAAAACCATAACGAAGCCTAGGGTATTAAATCATAGAATCTACACTTTCTGGGATACCCTGCACCTACAGTTAACTGGCTGTTAGCAAAGTTTGACACCTATTGTTAGAAAACTGTGTACGCTTTTGGTGGTAACAAATGTTTCCCAATCAATGTTAAAGCTCCTTCTGTCTCTAGATCAGAAAATACAGATACTTTGTGTGAACACATTCTGGTTAACTTCAT
This sequence comes from Drosophila robusta, assembly GCA_035043565.1. Lineage (NCBI taxonomy): Eukaryota > Metazoa > Arthropoda > Insecta > Diptera > Drosophilidae > Drosophila > Drosophila robusta. The sequence continues at coordinate 11,386,312 of JAWNMW010000294.1, read as the reverse complement.
GCTTAATAAACCTTAACAGGCTGCAAAGCTACAAAGCGAGAATTGATTTTCTTACAGAGCGCGGCTTCGAGTGCGATGAATGCGAAGAGGCTTTCGCCTATATCAAAGATTTGCGCAAACATCGGCGCACACACAACACCAACTTATTTTACAAATGCGATTATTGTGCGCGCACGTTTCTACATTTTACGAGCTACAACGGTAACGTTTTAGGCCATGAATTGAACTCTAAACTAAGTAGACTGCAAATGTAGAAAGGCTAGCATTAATTAGTTTTAATATTATGATTAGTTCTCGATTTAAGCCCGATTGCCTGATGATATATTATGCATAACACTTGCACCAGCTTTAGACTTTAAGTAGATTTGCATTTATTTGAATACATTTTCCAATTGAAACAAATAATCATTGATTGAATTTTGCTTCAGCGCATATAAATACCCACCTGCCGCTGGGCGTGTTCCTCAACGACAAGATGCCCAGCAGCGTCAGCAGCAAATCCGATAATCCATTGACGCCAGCAACAAACGAGGACTCCTCGCTGCCACTGACCCCGCTTAGCAATTGCAATGGAAACAGCGGTAGCGGCGAGGATTGCCCCAGCTCCGTGGAAATGATGGTGGAGAGCAGTGGAGGATTGGCGCCATCGTTGGAGATGATTGTCGATACGCCATAACAATTGGCGCAGCTTTATTATTTAATATACCAGGAACAAGGAACGGCACCTTCCTATTACTATTGCTATACATAGCGATGGCTTCCATTTTAACACAGAAAAACACAAAACACAGAGAGAGAAAACCCAGCACAACATGAAAAACTGTTGCAGACTGCATTCAATGCACAAATCTAGTTCTAAGCCACACACAAAAGCACACACTCTTGAATTACTTAAAAATCTAGTAAACTTAAGTTTAGACCTACAAATTGAAAATGGGGGTACTTTTATTGAATGAATGTTATATAGCTACTACGAAGTACTCCTCAAAAAAAGAAAAAAAAGTGTATATACTTTTTATTATGGAACCTCATTTCATAAATTAATAGCCAACAACAGCAGTTAAAATTTACTTTAAGACGAGTCTATCCAAATATTTGCCTAACCAATCGAAGCCACACACATCGTGTAAAGTCTGCCATGGGAAAATAATTTCATAAGCGCATTTTAATCTAATGGAACTGATGACATTGATTCTGAACTCTACTTAATTTAGTTCTAAGACACCTCTATACATAATATAATATATATACTTTTTTTTTTAATGGGTAAATATTTGGCTGTCGAAGCTCATTTCGAACAAATTACGTAAAACAAGAACAATTAATATATTTTAGAATTTAGTTAAGGCTGAGCTCAAACTTCATTTGTAACGAACAACAAGAATAAGCTTGATTCTAATTTGTTTTTATTTTTAAATATAAATTATGTAATAAACAAATTATGTTTTAGAGTGCGATAACAAAAACAATAATGCGTTTTTCACTAAGACACAACAATTTAATTAAATTTTAATCGTAGTACCAGTCGAGAAACAGCAGTGAGAAGGACATGACCAGCAAAAAGAACAAGGACCAGACGCGCAGTCCCGCATTGCGCTGCGTCGCCTGGCGAATCTGCTCGTTGGCATCCTTGACGTTCTCCGTGGAGCCCACCACGGCGCTCACAATGCGTTCAATATTGTTTTGTTGCATGGCAACCTACAACAATGAAATAAATTAGATAAGTTAATAAAAGCATAAACTGTCCGCTCTCACCTTCTCCGTAAAGATGTCCTGTAGCTGTGCTATGTCCACGACATTCCTTTCGATTTGTTCGACCTCTTCGGAGACGCCCTGCAGCATATTGTATATGTGCACATTTTCCGCCTCGAAGAGCTGCATATCCTCGGCGCTCAAGACATCCTCATCGTTCTCCTCCTGCTGCTGCACCGTCTTCTGTATGTCCTCGTCGAGCGCCACCTTGGCCGAGGAGTCGGCACTGTTCGGTCCGGCTGGCCGGCTGCGCTTACGCACGCGTGGCTTGTGCTGTTTGTCTGTCGCCGAGCCGCTGTCCACCTGCACCTCCTCCGACGCCTCCTCCTGATCATCGTCCCACTCAGCCCAGCCGTCGTCATTCCAATCGTTGTCCGGCTGTTCTCCGTTGCTGTCAATACTACCATTGCTCATCTGACGCCTGACCAGCTTGCCGCTGCTGGCGCCTGCCGGTCGTACTGGTATCTTCTTCTTGTCCGCCGCCAGCTTGAGCAGCCGGTACGTTTCCAGCTCGTACTGGACGCGATACTTCTTCTGATCCAGATAGATGTGTTCGATGCTGTGCAGATAACTGACCAGTAAATCGAGCACAGCCTCAATGTGCTGACGCTCCTGGGGCTTTCGTTTGGCGCTCTTCCAGTCGCCACGCATCTTGGCCAGATGGTGTGTGTAGTACGACACGAATCTCTCCGATTCGCGATCGATCAGATCGCGCTGGGCATCCGTCATGTGCGTGGCGCTCTTCAAATGCTGGCCAATGCGCATGTACGCCGTGCGATTCTCAATCAGTACATTCCGGAGTGTTGTCATTTTGTTGCACACATCCTTTGCCTGTTTGGCGAAGTCGTTATTGCCAGCGTTGGGCTTTGCGGTGGCGGCCGGACGTTGTTGCTTGTCCTGTGCTTTACTCTTGGCCGCCGCCAGCTCAGTCTTGCGTTGCAGTCGCACAGTCATAACACTGGCCTTAAATTTCTGCGTTATGTCCATCGCACTGCGTTGATGGTATATTTAAATAATCAAATAAAGTGAGGCAACAATTGAATTTGTAAATTCCACATCATCATCTAACGATTGCCAACACTCTCTAGTGTTGTGTCGCAGCGTTTTGAACAGGTTCGATTGAACTCGTCTCACCTAACGGAACGAACGAACTAGTTGCCAAATTATAGTTCATCGTTCGTTTTATTCCGATTATAAACAAAATTTGTCAAATCTGATTTAATTATTATATACACGCAAAATAATATTTTTATTTTTTGTTTGTGAAGTTGTTGCTAAATAATATAATTAACATCTGTAATTTAAAGATATTAAACGATATTAAGACTTACATGCGTAAAATGAGCGAGACAGAAGGCGGAAAGAGGAATTGTTATGAAAATAAAAACGAAAAATTCTGCTAACGTTAACAATTCGTTCGCACAATAATAATAACAACAGTAAAAATTTAACAACTGAATTTACTCTATCAAATGAACTACGATGTATAACTCTAACGACAGTTTACAGAATCAATTGAACCAGTTCGCTGCGCGAATAACATTCATAACATATTTGGCTTGGCTCTGTTATTGTCATTTTGAGTAAACTTTTAGTTCAGCTGTTCTATTCGCGCCAAATTTTTGTTGCGGCATTTAAGTAAAAAAGTTTTTAACAAAATGCAGGCGTTTTTAAAAACTGGCAAATCTACTGCTGGCAACAGCACAGCAACAGACAAACAGACGCCCACTGAACGTCGGAAACCGCCAGCGCCCTGGGTGGAAAAATAGTAAGTAACATTTAAAATTTTAACACATTTTGACTGCTGACAACAGTCTTTCAATGCTTTGTTTTTTAGCCGACCCAGAAGCGTCGATGATGTTGTCGAACAATCGGAGGTAGTGGCCGTGCTGCGCAAATGCGTTGAGGGCGCCGATTTGCCCAACATGCTGCTCTACGGCCCGCCCGGCACGGGCAAAACCAGCACCATTCTGGCGGCGGCCCGTCAGATTTTTGGCGATATGTACCGGGACCGCATTCTGGAGCTGAATGCCTCGGACGAGCGTGGCATCAATGTGGTGCGCACCAAGATCAAGAACTTTGCCCAGCTAACGGCGAGCAATGTGCGCCCCGATGGACGGCCGTGTCCGCCCTTCAAAATTATTGTGCTGGACGAGGCGGATTCCATGACGCACGCGGCCCAAGCGGCGCTGCGTCGCACCATGGAGAAGGAGAGCCGCAGCACGCGTTTCTGCCTCATCTGCAACTATGTGTCGCGCATTATTGTGCCCATTACGTCGCGCTGCTCCAAGTTTCGCTTCAAGGCGCTGGGCGAGACCCAGATCATTGCACGCCTGCAGCACATCTGCGATCTGGAGAGCGTGCGCATTGAGCCGGAGGCCTACAAATCGATTGTGAAGATATCCGGCGGCGATATGCGACGTGCCATAACCACGCTGCAGTCTTGCTATCGCCTCAAGGGCGCCGAACACACCATCAACACAGACGATCTACTCGAGATGTCCGGCATTATACCGGAGCACTATCTCGAGGACTATCTGGAGGTCTGTCGCTCGGGAAACTATGAGCGCCTAGAGCAATTCGTGCGCGAAATTGGCTACTCGGCGTACAGCGTTGGCCAAATGATGGAACAGTTCGTGGAGTTCATTGTGCGCTGCGGCTCCCTAACGGACAAACAGAAGGCGATTATATGCGATAAGTTGGGCGTAAGTGGGAAGCTGTGGCCAGGAGGAGCAGTTGATGTTATCTTTAATATTTTGCAGGAATGCTGTTTTCGCCTGCAGGATGGTGGCTCCGAATATTTGCAAATCATGGATCTTGGATGTGCCATTATTTTGGCGCTTAAATGAAGCGCCCTTCCTAGTCTCTCCCCTTTGCTTATCAGTGAAAGCGGGCATGTTCCATTCTGGCGCTTAAATGAAGTCCTTTAGTCTCCCTTTCATTCTTCTTCTTATTCATTTTTCTTTTCAACCAAACACCCCCTTCTATTTATATTCCTACTTTTAGTTTGCCTCTTAGCCATGTGGATGATTTTATTGACCGTTTTTGATATCGGTTAAACTCCAAGTTTAGATATTCCTAATTTGTTTATACAAATCAAAACTATTGTTTAATAAACAACCCAAATCTAATAAACATTTTTTCGTGATTCTAGTAGTTAAAAGAAAAGTGCTTGAATTAACCGAAAGTATCGTGTTTATCCTGATTGCATATATGTAAATCCAAGCCCAAGTACTCTAACAAGAAGCTATTAATAACATTTCTCAAATAGTTATGAATTTAAATGTACATTTAGTCACACAAAAATTGAATGAAAATACAAAGGTTTAAAATGCGGCGAGCAGTTCCAGAAAGTTTACAAATATAGGCCTAGAGGTACAGGTGTTTGGTTTATATATATATATTAATTCGCTGTAAATTCGAATTCCTCCTCTTCACGCTCCCGCTTGACAGCCACGTTGGAGCCTCCAATGCTGCCCACGGCCGCCGCATCGCTATCCACCTCCATTTTCATGTCGCCGACGGGCTCGTTCTTTACCTCCATCGCGGAGACGGTTTTCGTTGTGGTTGTGAATTTGATGACCGGCTTGGGTATGGTGACCACCTGTTGCTTGGCCACCATCGAATGGGCGCGCTTTGGTCCATTTGCGCTGGACACGGGCTTGACGACCGTTTTCACGGCGCGTCCTTCCAGCGCCGACTTGGTCATCTTTTTGGGCTGGTTAGTGGCGCGCAGCTTGTAATTGACGCCGGTCAGACAGTAGCGATCCGGCGGCAAACGCAGTCCGCAATGCGGCTTAATCGGCGGCAGCGGCATCGCATTGCGCAGCTCGGCCATCTTGGCCAGCACATGACGCGACGGTGGCCCCGTGAAGCTCTTGTCCAGCGTCATTTCGGTGGCCAGACGGACGTCTTCTAAATCAATGGTCTTCTTGCGCGCATGATTCGCGTACACCTTGGCGTCATCCAATATGCAAGTCACATAGCCTGCGGGAGCAGCAAATTGGTTTGTTTTTTTTTACAACAAAACTAAATTTGGGCACTTACGAAATGTGAACTCGAGCATTTGGTTCACAACGCGCGGTTCGTACTCCTGGATATTGAGCTCCTTGAGTATGGACATGATAACCTGTGCATCCTTTGGCACATGTTTGATTTGTGCGCTGACTTTGGCCTTTTCAGCCTTTTCGCTACTCATTGTTTATAACTTTTAGCTCAAGAGCTGTTTGCTAACTGTCAGTGTGCCCGCATTTGCTAAAAATAAAATACCAAAATGCGTAACACTGAAAATTAAGTTGACAGCGCTTTTGCAGCAGGTTGGCATGTCTTTTCGCAATTAACCAACACTCAGCGCGCAATTTATTTTTTTGAAAACACAATAAAACTAATGTTTTTATTGACTAGTTTTTATTGAAAATATATAATACACAGCTTGTTCAGGCGTTAATATTTGTATATGTATATATAAATGCCAGTTTTGCATTTAAAATCAAACAATTATTTACTTATATTTTTTGATTTGATTTTTACATACAAAAAATGCACTTTGGTCGCACAACTAAAACTTAAAATTAGACCTTAACGTTACATTTTCTACACACGCGCACTGTAAAACAAGCGCAAGATAATTATATAGTTACAATAATACAATTACATATAATAACAATATTTAAACATTTAGCATACGACTTAATTATAGAATTTTGCACGTCTGTTGGCTCTTTTTTGGCTTCTTCTCCACCGCGCGCACCGCCTCCTCGAACACCTGCTGCAAGTTGAGCTTCTTCTTCGCGGAGCACTCAACTAAATTGTGCGCATGGATCTCCTTGCGCAGTCGCCGGCCCTCCTGCGTGGTCACGAACTTCTCCGAATTGGGTATGCGCAAGTCCAGCTTAGTGCCCACCAGCACCACCGGCACATTGGCGCCAAAGTGACGAATCTCCGGCCACCACTTGCTCTTGATGTTCTCGAACGAGGTGCGACTGCTGATCGAATAGCACAACAGGAAACAGTTCGTCTGTCGGAGCGAGAAGCGAAGGCGATTAGATAAGCAATAGACAAGCAGAGACGCGAACAAACATATGTTGCCACAATTTATGCTGGAATACTCACATTGGGATAGCTCAATGGGCGCAGCCTTTCGTAATCCTCCTGGCCGGCCGTGTCCCACAGCGTCAGATTGTATTCGTTATCGTCGACCGTTATGTTGCAGGCATGATTGTCGAACACAGTTGGTATGTACTCCTCGGGAAATTCGTTCTGTGTGTAGGTTATCAGGAGGCAGGTCTTACCGACCATGCCGTCGCCGACGATGGTTATTTTAAGAGGGCGCAGACTTTTCGACATTGTGCAAAACCAACTGGGGGAAAACATATAAAGAAAGCGAAATCGAGGCGTTAATATAATATGTGAGTGTGTGTGTGTATGTGACATTTCTTGCTTGTGGCATTGCACCATTTGGTGGCATATGTTGCAACGACATGCGTTGTTTATCTTGCCACACCCACATCCCTTGCAACCGGAAATCTCTTGTATGTGTGTGTGCGCGTGTGTGTGTGTGTGGCGCATTTCCTTAACATTCGCAAGCCTTGCAACTTGACATACAGCGGCTGTTGTCTAACATGCTGCTGTTAACACTTGAACTTCAAAACTTTTAATCTAATCAACAAACGCAAAGTCAAGAGTTTTACGATTTTCATTTTCAAATGAAATTGCACACATTTCGTTAGAGTGAGATAGCCATGGTGGCCACAATTCAATTAAAAGTTTCATAAAACCACATGCTACAATTGATTCTGTGAAATTTATTAACCATTGCTGTAACTCGTTGTTGTTGCTATTTCGGCCTTATATAACAGTAAAACATTTGAAAAGCTAATGCACTTTCACCAGCCAAACAAAACTTCGTTTATTAAATGTTGCTTTTTTAGTTTTTTTTTAATTAAAACTGGTTTCTTCTGTCCAGCGTCAACCAAACGAGTTGCTGACCCAAAACTTGAACTAGATTTCCCTAAAGCATCTCCAAGCCAGTGTTAAACAATAACAGAAAAGCGCAATTTGTATTTAAGTTACAGCACTAAGCAAAGAACATATGGATGAGACATTATATCAAAGTATCAAAGTGGCAGATCTCAAGAGGACTTCGTGTTTGATCGGTTCCATAAATCACTCACGATCTCAGAGAGCAGGAGAGAAATAAAATCGCCATTTTATTGGCTTACACTAATAGAGAGCATTGCTTGGATTGGCTCTCATTGATTTCTAATAGGGCAATTAATTCTGTATGTGTGTGTGAACAAGGGAAATTTGCATTTGTCAATATTTGTTCCCTCTTTTGTTTCTTTCACTTGAGAAGTAATGTGAAATATGTAAAGGGGTCGCCAGGAAGCCTTATGATTTTTTAATATTGATCGTTGGTAAGCGTAACTAAGTGTTGGTGTTTTTGCAGAAAAAGTTTTTCGACCCGAGCTGTCTGGTTAGTGGTTACAGTTAGGCGGCAATGTTATTCCGCAGAAAACTCATGCGAATTCTGGGAAACAGAAATCTCAAAATATGACTCATGCCAAAAGATTGTCAGTCAATTGGCTGGGCAAACTCTCTTATTACAATTATAAACAAACTGTGTGTGTGTATAAATTCTGAGAGAGCGTGTGCCTAGATTACCAAGAGGCTGGTGATGACAATCTGGGCCTGGTGACTCATCGACCGGCAGCCAGCGGGTCAACCCACATAATAATTGTGATAATAATTCAACTTATATCACATTCAGCGGCCACGGGTTACAGCAACCTAACGGAAAACCGGTTATATTGACATTTCCATAAGCCTGGCTCATCTCGTTTACCGTTCGCTGCAAGCATTTCCATTCGAACTTTTAATTTGTGGCATGCCGCACACAAAAGACATCATATTTCTATATATGTATACAGTTGCATGCCACGCGCTCTTAAGACCCTGAACTTTAGCTGCAAGCGCACTTTGAATGCGGCTTCTTGGCGCCAATGGCATTCCCCCTCCTCCCCCTCCCCCCACACATATACAATTAAAGCTAATTGCTGTATAGGGACCCCAATAGGGGTTAAGTGCTCGCTTTGTAGTTCCGTTTTTGAGAGTATTTTAATTTTGTTGCCAAATGTGTAAGGTATAGGAGACGTTTCCGACCCCATAAAGCACATATATAGTACATATATACTTGATCAGTAGCAACAGACGAGCCGATAAAGACATTTAATTTAGCTGCCATGGGAAAAAGGTCGAAAAATTAGTTTTTTTATTTTTCAGGATATCCTGACAAAACTTGGCAATTATGAGTATCACAATGCTCCTAATATATCTAAAAGATATCAAAAATATCGAACAACTAAATAATATTGAAACCTTCATTTTTTTCTGCGCAAACACAGTTAACTACAAATATATATGTTTGCAAGGGTATTTAAGCTTCGGCACCCCGAAGATAAACTTTGTTTCTTGTTTTTATTATTTTTTTCAGCACACATGTGTTTTTGTGCTTCTCAGTAGACAAATGTATGCTTTTGGGATTTTTATTTTTAAGTGTAGAATAATGAAAGTAAATTTTAGTTTCAAGAAAATTTGGATTTGATTAATGAAATTGAGATGAATAAAAAGAAAGACTACATAGCGAATTCAGATTCTATATGATAACATTATTTTGCAGAAAGCTTCGACTTAATAAATGCTAAAGCTAACAGATATGCGCCAAAAAGAAAATGTTTTATATTTTAAATGCCTTTAAATGCATCTTAAGCTAATAAATTTGCTTTCGTGTAGCTTCAATTGTTTATAATCACTTAAGCAGTTGCTGTCAAATACAACTTTATTTTAAAATTTTTAGTGCCATTTTTATGATTAATCGAATAACAGCTCAGAGAAATTGCATTAACCCGTCACTGACCACATTTATTGCTCATTCAAAAACATTTCGATTACAACTTCTGGAATTGCTACTCAAGTGTGTTTTTTGTTCCAACATCTGACCATTCAGAACTTTCGGCAAGATTGCTTAATCAGCTGCTTATATAAATAGTAACAGACTTTGTATAAAATATGCATACGGTACATATATATATGTATATGTACCTAAACAGGTACACACACGATACACAGGTGCACAAAGTATACAAAGTAAATTATTTGCACGGCAGTCACTAAAACAGCGCCCACATTTTGTTTGTTTATAATAATTTAAAAAGCGTCGAACAAGAAACAAGAAGCAAAAAGCCAATTAAAAGCAAAACAAAAGCAAGTGTTTGTTTATTTTTGGTCGGCTACGTGTTGTTGTTGTTGTTGTTTCTACCTCATGGTTGACTGCTTCACCGCCTGGCTAAGAAGTTTGTTTAGAATTTGCCAAAAACATAGAAAAGATGTAAGAGTGCCCTATTCGGGAGTGCTCGACTAGGAGTTACCCTGCTGCGAGCTGTCATAACTGTTATTTCTATTAAATTTGTTTATGTTTGGGACGAAAGGGAGGATATATCCAAAAGGTGAAATACTCCTGATCTGTGTAAGCTATACGGGACCAAACGTGCCAAATTTGGTGGCTCTAGCTCTTATAATCTCCGCGATATCCCACGAAAACTATGTTTTAAAATCGATAATTATCGATGTTTTTTAAAAAAACGAAATATTGATAAAAAATTATGATTTTGTTCTGTGTATAATGCACAATATATAATTCAAATTTCAGTTTTTTGGCATTTATAGTATATGCCACAAACAGAGAGACATGGTTAAAAGGATTCAGTTGCTCAAGAATATGTATATATATATATATACATATATATATTTTATGGAATCGCAAATGCCTCCTGCGCTTTTGCCACAAAACCATTATGCCCCAGTTTTCCTATTCTGAATGGGCACAGGGTATAACTAGAAAAGCGGAAGCCAATTGTTGCTATTTTAGGGCGGATGATCAGCCACTATTTCGCCAAATTTTGTTGACCATGTAAATAATTGTTATTGCTGTAAAGCTCCAAGAAAATCCGTTAAAGCAACAACAAAATTTACATAATTGTGATTTAGTTTTTTTTTAATCTGAGATAAATCATGTTGATATATATCAATTTGTATAGTTGTGCTGACATTAAAACAAAAGTTACAAGCCCAGTAACGGTTAGTGTATATAGAGTATATATATGACATGATTAACGGAAGCCGTCTATCAAAAGCAGACACCAAAATAGTTTTGTTGGGCCCGACAAGTGCTTGCATTGTAATTAATACACATAATAAATTATTTAAACATAATTACGCTTTAATAAAAATGTGAAAAATATGTACAGTAAATGTCTTCTTTGTTATCGGCGTGGGGCATGCACAGGGGGGGGGGGGAGCGGCTGCGTTGGCCTCTTGTAAACTTTACATATCAAATTACGCCTTTATTGTTGTTGTTTCGGTTGTTGTCGTTGAATTCTTGGAAGACTTGCCACATTCACACTCTTTGCCACTGCTATTGTTGCAGTTCTACTCCCTCACTCTTTCTCTCTCTCTCTCTCTCTCTCTCTCCCTGATTGAGGCACTCGAAAATTGCTTAATGCGAATTTATGGACTTTTTTTCTTCTAAAAGTCAACTTAGCTTAAGCGACTCTATAGAAGCTATACATATTTATAAATTCTTATACAATGTACTTATATGTATTTGTAATATATATATATTTAAGTGTTATAAGTGAGACACTCTTCCTTTGTGCCTTTATCAGCGCTTCGTAATCGCCTCTGCATCATACTCTATACGCATACTCAAAGGCGGCTATGGATGCTGCCGCAGAGTTTATTTTCCCTATATAGCTTCTTAAATGTGCATTGAAGCGTTCTCTGATTTATATACTAATTACAGTCAAAGCTAAATTATGAGCAGCAGTTGCAGCTGTTTAGCTGCGCTTTTGGTTACAAAAAACGCATTGAATTAAAAACACTCATTATAACAAATGGGTTTGTATTTATATTAATGGCTTTTAGTGAACAACAAATTAATAATTGAAAATCAAAGATCTTCAGTTTTTCGGCTTAAGATTCGAACCAATGTTTTGGCTCTTGGCTCGGTTTGTGTACACCTAGGGCCAAGTTTTTTTTGACAAGGCAAAAATCAACTTTTCAAATTTTATCGTATTTTCAAACTGTTCCAGACACTTTTGAACTAAACCAAATTTTTAAATGTTCCAAACCTTCTTTTAAACCTAACCCTTTTTTTAAATAAATGTGTATGTGATCAAGTTTTAGGTTTGGCTCTCTTTTTTGGGCAACTGATTCGGCTAAAGAAAATTATGAATATTTGCTTTAAAACCGGTTCAATACAGCCCCAGTTTGTAGCCGAATATCTTATGTATTTTGAACACATTTAACTATTTAATTATTATCTCTGACCCAGAGAAGGAAATTTGGTGTAGGTTGTTTTTATCACATATAAAAAGTATTTAAAATAATCTTGAGTGCCTTTTACTATATTATAAATTGATTTAGGTGATTATAATCGAAATACTGCATAGCAATAATAATACGGAATGATTAGCTAATGAATTTCTATTTGAAAATATCTTGGTGAATACAGCTTATGTAGATTTTTATAAAGTGTTAAGTATTATTTCTTGGAGATCAAAGTAATTATTTCAAAGGTGCCTAGCACAAAATCATCTTCTGTCAGATTTCTAACTATATATGCAAATACATGTAAAGAGTGAGTACAATTGTTCTTATATACTGCGTATGGCAACCGAAGAAGTTTTTGTTGTTCACTTTTTGCCAGGTATATGTGCATGTGTATATGTATTTTGTTTTATGATTTCTCGCATGTGTTTTCGTATTAAATAAACAGATTAGATAAGATATATGTGTATGAATATATGTAGGTGTGTGCGATTACTCCTATATAAAAAGAAATCAACTTGAAAGCGCGATAAGTGCAACTATGAAGCTGCTTAACTGCCCAACATTATACGGTTATATAGCTATATATACCTAAATATATATATATATATATGTACGCGTATGTGTGCATATACACCTATGAGTACTCTCGTTATGGGTGCTATTTGATATAGGTAAATTTGCTGCGATTTGGTTAGGGACTTCACGCCGCACGCTCTGTCAATTAGTTTAATTAATTGAGGTCATATTTTATGGCAGAGGTCGCAATAAATTGATTTGCAGTTGATTTACAGATGATTTGATGGGGATCACTGTAAGTGGGTGTAGATGGGCTCCTCTGGCGTCATGTACTTGAAGGTTTCCCTTTCTGGCCCGTTGGCCTTTAAAGGCTATGCAGCCATATAATTGTTGTTGGCTAAAAATGGTAACGGGCCTAAAACAGAGCGAGCCAAACAGCGCGAGAGCGCTAGAGAGGGAGGGAGAGCGAGCTATAGGGAGTGTATGTGTGGGAGAGCGAGAGAGAGAGGGAGAGCGAGCGAGCGAGCGAGATCAGAGCTGGTTGGCATTCCAGAGCCATTGGGCGGGCGTGTTGTGTGAGCGTGTGACGTGAGCGCCATACAAAAGTGACTCAGGTGATAAAGAGGTGATCACGATAAAGAATCAAAAACGAAAACAGCAAAAACAAAAAACAACAACAGCAACAGCAGCAACATTAGCCCAGAATGCAGTTAACAGGTTGTCTGGCTACTGCTCCAAGCCAAAAACAGTTGCCAAAGATGCTTTCTACTGATTATGCTAATGATGTTTACACAAAAGATACACACACACACACACACACGGACACCGTTTGCGATACGCAGTTGCACAAGGTCAGCATGGTGGCTTTTATATGTGTATAAAACATATATTGGGTATTGGCTTTGGCATTTCGGGCCAACTTCCAGTTGCGTACAATTGCAATTGGCAGTGCACACAACACGTACTTATAGATACACGTAAACGTACTCAAACGCGCACACCTATTCGTATTCTCACTTTTTTTTGCTGTAAATATATTTATATATATATTTGTTTTGTTGTTGCGTTTTGCAACAAATCAATCGGGCGACACGTCCGTCTCTGGCGATGACGTCTGTTGGATCAGCGAACGTATTTGAAAACACGAAGATAAACGAGACGCAACACAAAACGGCAGCTAATTCAAGAGCTGGGCACAACCGATCGCTCCGGCACTCTTCACGCAACTGAGAACGCGTATCTGACGGATAGCCGCAGTGGCTGCCAGGTACAGAAAGCCAGAGAGCGAGAGAGAGAAAGAGAGAGCGGCAGCCACAGCAGCTGCACTCAAAGAAACAAATTTAGCTGCGCTCTAGTTTTTAAGCAAAAGCACCTGAAACGAATTGTCTTTAAAAGGTTAATGCTGCAAATTTAATCAATCAGAGGATATTTGCATACCTAGTGCATATTTTGCTTATTTTATAAGATTTTACAACATGACAGCAGAATATTGTTTATCTTCTGATTATAAATTTGAACTGAATTCGGGCAACTGATTCGGCTGAAGCTTTGGTTTATGATTTTGAAATGATTTCAGTTTTGTATTCAAATCGGTTTGGTTTAAAACCAGTTTGCTGCCTTATTTCAAAACACTAAAACTTAAAAATCTTTAATTCTCTAATTCATATTATTAAGTTTCTCTTATTTTCTTCATATTTGAAAGAGACAGCTTGATTTCTGTGGGTATCTTCTCTGACTAATCTCTTTAGCTCTGGAAAAAAAGAGTCACAGCTGCTGATATGTCCAATTGAATCCACTTTGCAGCTCTTGTGTTTCCCTTAAAGCACAATTAAATAATGTTACTACTCGCATTAACATATTTAAAATATGTAAAAGTGTACATTTCTTTGTAAGCCCAACTCTTAGTCACTGCGTTTTATTTTCGTCATTATATAACTCAGTTTTTCCATTAATGTAAAGTGAACCGCAAATAACAAAAATAAGTTTAATCTGCGGTTATATTTATTTCACGAAGTAAAATGAATAAAACGATTAGTAATATCGATGACATTCTGAATTCTTGTAGTTTTCTTAACTCTGTGTTGAAATTTTTTCCATTCTTTTTGAATCATGATCTTGAGACTATGGAGTCATATTAAATTAGGTGAATAATACAATATACATAACATCTTAAACATATATCTAAATGAAACAACTCCAAGTATTTTTAATCTTTATGAATCTTCCGATTACTATTATTTTATTTTAATTTATTTTATTACATTCAAGTCACATTAACCTAAGCACTAGCATTAACATTAGCTTAATATTAAGCAACGCCTTAAATCCGAAATTGCGTAATTCTGTAACCAGAACGTAAACGCGACTGTCACGACCAATTAATCAACGAGTTGACCGCGCTTCTGGCCGGTCATATGCGTGCCCGTTAAGTCGTTGTAACTGTAATTAAAGCTCGCCCCTATATATGGGCAAGGCACGAGCAACGCAATGGAACAGCCGCAAACACAGC
Source organism: Drosophila robusta (assembly GCA_035043565.1). Taxonomy (NCBI): domain Eukaryota; kingdom Metazoa; phylum Arthropoda; class Insecta; order Diptera; family Drosophilidae; genus Drosophila; species Drosophila robusta. The sequence continues at coordinate 11,371,146 of JAWNMW010000294.1, read as the reverse complement.
TTATTAGGCATTAATTATAATTATCATTGCACTGTCCGATGCCTTAAAGGGCGGCAAACTCTTTTTAAGCGCTGACTGGCAAAAGGTTACTGCGTGGGCCGTGGCCTCCACACTAAAGAGTGGACCGGAAAAATTATAAAAATAAATTCATTTATGCCAATTAGATACAGCTGCTTATGTGCCACATGAGCAACATGTGTTTGTGTGTGTGAGAGAGTGTAGAAGGGACTGGGCAGGGGCAGGGGCAGGGGCAGGGGCAGGGCCAGGTGCAGGCCGGTGTCACTTTAAAACAATGCAAATTGATTGCGAGCAGTTCAAGGTCAAAGCGTATAGTGAACGCTGGCGCCTTATCCTCCATGCATCCCATTCCCCCATTTTTTGCTCAGCTGCACTTTCGTTTTCCAAGCGACACAATCTGTCTTTAGTTCAGCGAGATTTTCTCTCACGAAGGAAGGGCCCAGAAACGGGCGACAAGATAATATTGCATGCATTTTCCGTTTCCGGTCGGGTTTTGTTGTATCGCGGTCTCGAGTGTGTGAGTGTGTATGTGGATTGCACGGATAGTGTTGTGTGCCGGTTGTTTGCTATTTCTGTACGGCACTCATATTTTATATCTTATCTTGTGTACGCGCTAGCTGAAGCCCGCTATAAGGGTGAGTAGTAGCAGCAGAAGCGTGACAGCGATGAAGTGACAAAAACAAATATAATGTACTCATGTTACAGAGCGCGGCGAAATTGAGTAGAACTTGCCATGTTGTGCTACATGTTTTTTAGTAAAGAAATTTTTTAAAGAGTAGAGAGAAAGAATATATCATTTAAATTTAAGCGCCTTGTTTGCGTTTTACAACACTCAGTTACAAACTTTACAGAGAGTGCTCCTCACATAACAGATATTAAATATCGCTTGCTGTTAATAACAGTAAGTGTGGACATTATTTTGCGCAGAGTTGCCATACTGTTTAACTCAACCAATTTCATAGAAAAACCCTTGTTTGTGCCGCAAATTTGTATAAAAACACAAATAAAATGCCAGAAAGCGATGTTACCAAAATGAAGGTGAGCGAGAAGTAATGTTAACAGTCAATAGACAAACAACCCACGTTTATACAATGCAGGTGGCGGATTTAAAGCGCGAATTAAAGCTGCGTGGGTTGCCATTGAACGGCAATAAAAATGAATTACAGGACCGCCTGCAAACGGCGCTGCTCGAAGGCGACATTTCGCTGGAGGATAGCGCTATTGCCGACGCCATTGTTGACGCGATCGATGACGATGTCTCGCTGACCGACGAGGATGAGCATAAATTGCTAGGCGACGATCACGAAGATCTGCTGCTGAAGAGCCCCGTTAGCACGCCCATCGCAACAACAACACCAGATCTCTCATCTGCGGAGGATGCGAAAGCGGAGGCAAACAGTGCATCGCTGCCAGCTAAGAAAATCGTGCTCAAGCGTAACAATTCGCAGCAGCTGGCGACGACGTTGAGCACAGCGACAACGACACCATCGAAGGAGAACGCCGCACCCGAAGCATCCGGCAGCACATCGGAGTCGGAGGAGAAGTCCACAAAGACACAACGCAAGCCCATTGTGGTGGGTGGCAAGGATGCCGCAGCGGCCGCCGACAAGAAGCTAGGCGAGCTGAGCATACAGGAACGCTTGGAAATGCGCGCCAAAAAGTTTGGCATTACGCCCGATGCGAAAGCAGCAGCTGCTGCAACAGCTCCTGCGGCCACAACTGCGGTTGTGGCGCCGGCGATTAACAAGTCATCCTCAGCTTCAATCAAGGCGAACAAGGGCAACAAGGAGACTGACGAACAGCAAAGGGAGGCCCTAAAAAGACGCGCCGAACGCTTCGGCTGCGTGGTGCCGGAGAAGACGCCGAAAACTTTGGCCGACGAGCGGCTGCAGAAGCGCAAGGAACGCTTCGGTGCCACGGCCGGCACAGCGGCGGCTCCAGCCGATGCCAAGGGCCAGGGCGACTGGGCTGAGAAGGCGCGCGCTCGTCTGGAGCGTTTCAAAGGGGCAACGGCGGCCGCAACTGCAACTGAAGCAACAAAATAGTTGTCAAGCCATCCACAAAACCCCAGCTCAGCATCCACGCACATAATCACGGTCGAACTCTTGTATTTAAGCCACAATTAACCACCAATTATGCGTTTAGCCCTTAAGCAAAAGTAAATTACTACAATATTATTAATTTCTACTATGTGAACTTGGATTGAGCAACTAGCTTTTATTTGGATTAATACATTTTAATTTGTATTTGTATGAAAATAATAAATACCTGCTCATTTCTAATGGGTGTGACATCAAACTAAAATATTTCTGTGTTCGCGAGAGCCGTTATTCTTGGGACAGCTGTTGATTAAATTCCCTTGTAGATGATCCCATCATTTAGTTTTTTGATTTTATGATAACTGAAACGCTCACAATTGCCAAGTTAAGATAAGATATTAAAATATCTTAGAAAACAAAAGTGTCCCACAAAAACTCATTTTTGGACCGATTGTTTCTATATGTTGTAGTAGTGCATTATTGATATTTTGCAGATATATTAGAAGCAAGTTGACACTCAATTTTCAAGTTTAGTACAAATATCTTGATAAACTAAATGTTTATCACACAAAAACATATTTTTTGCCCGATTATTCCTACGCCAACTATAACATATATGTGGTCATATTATTCTTTGAATCTGACTGCTACTAAAATGCGCATCTATTGCAAATTTCATTAAAATATATTTAAAACTAAGCGCCCAGTTCGCATAGAAACTAATTAATGGAAATCCCCGAATCGAACTTAGATCTATTTCGTGATCAACAATTTATGATATATATTTGATATACCCTATGAATGAACGGTATGGTCTCCTTCAATGTGTTACATATTTCGCTAAACATTTTCAAGACTTTTAACTATTACAATTAATAGCTTTTACACTAACAAGTTCAATTTTCCTCTCCTCGTTTATTTTATTTTATTTTAAATATTGTTTTATTTTTATTGGCTTCAATCACTTATAAATTACATGAATTGCGTCTTCTGTTTTTTGGAAAGTCAATTATTTAATGATACTTTTCTTGTTGTTTTATGAGTAATGTAAACGTATGTATAAAAATTAAACAATTATATATGTTTGTGGTTACTACGAACTAAAACCGTTGGGACAAGCCTAGCCGCTGCTCTGCTGCCTGCTGTGGGTTAAGGTAAGCCGTTGGTCGTGTTTAGATATTAGTTCATTCGGTTAACTATTTGCGTTGACAAACGGACATTGCGTTTCAAAAAAACCTAAGAGATACGACTTAAAAGTATGTTACTTTAATGGTGCGACCATCCAGACGCGATCCGTCCATCAGAGCTGTGGAGTAGAAACCGTTACAGTTACCAATGAAATACATAAACCAGATGTATTCTCACCTATGGCCAGTTCCGCGTCACGCTCCTTGAAGAAGCGCACCACGCCCACATCGTTGCCGCGTATCTCGGCAAACTTGACATCGCCAACGTCACGGAATTTATCGCGAAGCGTCTGCCATGTGCAGCTGAGGGGCACATTTTTGATAATAATTGTGTCCGATTTGCGTGCACCGCCGCCGGCATTGCCAGGGTTGCCACCGCCGCCAACATTGCCACCACCGCCGCCGACGTTGACACCGCCGCCGCCAAACATGTCTAGTTGATTGCCAGGATTGCCATAGTCGTTGCCATCGAGCTGATTGTTGCCGGCATTCGAGACGCCACCGGCGCTGCTGTTGTACGAATTGTAGCCCACATTGCCGCCGGAGACGCCACCGCCGCTGCCGGCGCTGTTGCCGCCACTGTTGTAGTTGTTGCCAGCACCACCACCGTAGCCGCCGCCGCTGCTGTAGTTATTGGACAGACCCACATTGCTGGCAGAGACGAGGCCGTCATCGTTGCCGCCCGCATTGCCCAGATTGAGTCCGAGCGTGCTCAGTGACGAGGTGAGCAGCGGATTGGACAGCGCCGCGCCCAGATTACCCAAGTTGCCAACGACAGCAGCCAAATTGCTGGGATTCAAATTGTTTAGGTTGATGCCGCCACCGCCGCCGCCAGAATTGTTGCCCATGCTGGGCTTCTGAACGGGCGCCACGGGCGAGGGCTGTACGGAAGCGTTATTGCCAAAGATGACGCCATTTAGGCTGCCCAACAAATTGGCATTAGAGCCACCGCCGCCGACAACAGGACCGCCAGTCACGGCGGACAGCTGCTGCTGAGCGCTCTGCACGTTTCCGAGCAGCTGGGAAGCGTTCTGATTGCCACCGCTGGGCAGATTATGGGCTACATCCTTGAGCGGCTCACCGTTGGGACCCAGGCCAATGCCCACGCCACCCAATCCTTCGGGCAGCTTGAGACCCTCACCTTTGTCGGGTATGCGATCCAGACGCACGGTCATGCGACGATCATAGAGCATCTGACGATCCAGCATGGAGATTGCCTGCACGGCCTCGACTGGATGATCATATTCGACTACAGCAAAGCCGCGACTGTGACCCTCCTTGTCCAGGGATAGATCCACGCTCTGCACCTTGCCGGCTAGCTTGAACACCTGCTTCAGCTTTTTATTGTCCACTTTGTAGTCCAGCTGTTGAGACAAGAACAATGCAAGGTTTTTAGCAATTGTTAATATACAAACGATGTGGCCACTGAAAAATGGATGAAAGCGTTGTCCACACACAGTCACACACGCACACACAGTTGTTGACTCTGACTCCGGCCGCCACCTTCACTAGGAGCAAACGAAGTCTGAAGGAACTCGGGGATTTAGACGTTGGCCCAGTTGGCTATACCAAAAGCGACGGTAGCTAAGACTGTTTCATATTTATAACCCAGCTGCAAGTGTCCAGATCCAGTTGGAAGTGTTCTTAGGTGACGAAACAAGATCAGAAATCAACGTACTCAGGATTTATTTTATCCTTACAACCACTCTGCAACAGGTCGTTGGATTACAAAATTGTTCAGTAAGAAATCGAGTTATCGACACATTCCATCGTGTTTGAAAAGGCTTAAAATTTCCTTATTCCGATTCAATTTTTTTTTTAATTACAAACAAAAAAGTAAGCATCTAGTAAGCATTCCCGTAGTTTGTCTTTTATTTATGGTAAGCATTCTTCCTTTTAGTTAACGATAATTGAGAATGAAACTAGAAAAAATCCTCTTCTTTCTAGAATCTAGAATCAAATATAATTATCTTTTATATTTATAAAAAAATATAGTTTCCATATAAATATTTAAATTTTGCAAATATCGGACAAAAATTGCGATCTGTATAAGTTTTAAATTCACGATGCGACGTAACATCAGAAAAAAAGCAAAGATAATATTCCAAAGTCAGGTATATCGATCAACTTCGTGACTATACGACGACAAAGCGGAAATGTCCAATAAAAATGTATGTAGATATGGAGATTATGAAACACAAAGGAGGAAAACTAAGTTAAAGTAGATGTATAGTAAATTTGTTCCAGCATCTTGTCCACAAATCATAAGATAAGCCCCAAAATAATGTTTACATAGTTGGGTTATAAATACGAAACAGAGCCCATGACGAAAACCAAATATGTGTTACATACTTTGATAGAATACAGGAACTTACGACTTAAACACAACTGGGCGAAGAATATGCACAGGCTACAGATCATATATCTAATATATAGATTGTATGTCTTGTTATGGTTTGGTATTGGTATTGGTATTGGATTTTGGTTTTTTGGTTCAATACAATAGTTTTTTACATAGAGTTATTGGAATTTTTTATGATATACATATACTCACATTAGCAACAAAAACCTTATTATGCAAAGGTCCACTTATGCCAAGACTCTCCAAAAACGAAGCAGAAAGCCCATACAAATTGTAATTCGACGAATTAAAATCATTCGACATCATGTTAAAATTATTACGCCCAGATCTAGAAAAAGAAGCCAAAAGATCCAGAGAGAAAAAGTAACAAAAGCAAGAGATAAAAGCACAACAATTACTCGCATCCCAAGAGCGCACGCATCTCATATATATTCTCAATTCTCAAAATAAATGAGATCCAATCCAGAACGCCGTAACTATGCAATTAATTATGATTAACGCTTAAGCTTTAAAAATTTAGTTTAAACTCTAGACGAAAAAAGTACAATCTCACGGTCTAACAATTATTCTTCATTGTATTTTTTTTCTTTTCTTGAATTGCAAATTTCGCAGCAACTAAGTTAAAGAAAATTTCCTTTATTTTACCAGCACATAATGTTCTAAAGTAGCCAATTTGTGACAGAGCTCGTTTTCTGCTCTATCTAACTTGGGATAGGTGGAATAAATAGTAATTCAATTTTTTATTTGTAAACAAAATCAACTGAAGATAAGATTAAATTCCCTTTCAAATATAAGGCAAGACTTGAACAAAGAAATTAAACCAATTTTGTAATGAAAAGATGTAAGTTTTTCCTATAATCGAGATTCGAATTAAGGCCTTAGATGAACCTAATATGTAGATATGTTCTATATTTGAGGTGTTTGAAATCAAATATCTTAAAGCACGTTTTCAAAAAATAAAAAGGCCCAAGTGTATTATATGCAACTGGAGCTTATTCTGCAAACGTTGCAATTTTGTTGTTTGTTTTAAGCATTTGATAATTCTTGTTTTCCCATTTAGGGAGGATTACAAACATCCGACCGCTGAACAACTGAAATTTTAAGAGCCAAATGTATTGAATAAACGAATAAGGCCCAAGCCATTCTTTGTTCTCTCCCTATGAATTTGAAAGTAAAGTTATCAGCACAGTGTCACAGTTCAAAGTAGAAAGATCATTGAACCCGTCCCAGATATTCTGTTAATTACATATTGCGATCTGAAACCACTCTCTTTGCAAGCATTTAAAATCCCTCGACACAAAAATTTCGATAGCACTCTTCTATCGATACCGTTAGCAATCGTAAATAGATTTTAACTTTAACGAAGAATAAATTAATCTTTTGCAAGGAAGGAAAATGCCCTGACTCAATGTCGATAGCATAAGCAATAGTATTCATTGTATATCGATTACATAAACAACTTATAGTTTTTAATTCTGACGAAGAATCGGCTGCTTTGTTACTTTGCAAGCACTGAAAATACCCTAGCTCAAAACAGTCGATAGCACTAGCAATGGTTTTTTACATTTATCGATAATATTAGCAATTGTAAATCGATGATTCGCCTGCTACTAGATTGCTTGGAACAGAACAATATTTCTTCCTTTTGAGATTTGCTAAAGTGCTTAGAGTATTGGAAAATATGCACATTGTGGTATTAAGAGCTTATAATGATACTCACATCCTGTCATCGTCACGTCGTGAAAAGCCGCGATCCCGATCGTCCATGTGATCGCGGCCGCCACCGTTACCGCCACCGCCACCTCCACCTCCACCGCCGCCGCCGCCACCACCACCTCCTCCGCCACCGCCGCCGGCACCGTCGCGCACAATGCGACCGTATTGATCGCGCTGCTCGCCATGGTCCTCCTTGACAACAAGTTCACGGCCGTTCAGCTCATAACGATTCATTTTCTCCATTGCCTTTTGCACGTTTTCCGGATCCTTGAACTCGACAATGCCGCAGCCACGGGCCTTGCCGCTCTCGTCGTGGAACAGCTGCACATACTCAATGGAGCCGACGATGCGCCGAAACAGATCCTTTAGATCTTGCCAGCGATAATCGTACGGAATGTTCGAGATATAGACACGGCAATTGCGTCGCTCACGGCTCCGGTCCCGTGCATTAACACCGCCGCCACCGCCTCCTCCGCCCCCACCGCCGGCAACGTTGCCATTGTTACCATCCGCATCAGAGAAACGCGAACCACGTGCGCCACGCCCACGGCGATCGCGCTCCTTTTCGCGATTCTCAACAGCATTCGCGTCCATATTCATATTTCTGTCGTCTGCAAAATACAAAACGGCTACAATTCTCTTTCACACTCTCGCACAATGCAGCTCATCGGCGTCATTGCGAAAAAGATGGCGACTTGCGGCGTCGTCGCGCATTGTGCGCAATATTACAGCAAATTTACTGCATGTTATGTATTTCCAATGCACTCACCTTATACGTTATTTATTTTGTGTACGTTATTTATTGGTTGTACTAAAATTGTTCCGTTATGCAACAAAATATTATTTAAAGCTACACGAAGTTCAATAATCAATAAAGTGGACATATGCCGCCTACCGTAAGAAAAAACTTAGAGATGGTTGACATTCAGTTATTGTGAATGGGTTTAATCGAACTAAATGAGTAAGTAAACTGAACAAAATGAGTTAGCTCTGCAAAATGAACACATGTTTGTTGACGATAACTATCGAAAATGTAACGGCTTCAATTATTTGAATCGAACAGTATAAAAACCTTTTAAATATGGTTTTAATATATTTGCAGCGTAATTCTGTCTACTTTTTGTAAATAAATGAATTGTGTCTGTAAAATGTATGCAATTGCGATCTTGCATATATTTTCAGTGGGTACAGGGTTTAATAATACCTTTTGTTGGGTGTTTATTTAAAGTTCTTGTAGGTGTTGTTATAAACGAACCTGTCTTAAAACATTTGCCATTCATAATTGATAAAAGGTAACAATAACTGCAAGAATTTTTACGTTCACTGGAGGAATATAGCTTGGCTCAATAACCAAAAAAATAATTAAAAAGCGCTTCTTGATTTATAGCTGTTCGTTTCGCGCAGTGATTGCGTTTTTGTTGCTAGCTATCGTCGCGAACCCGTTTAGCTGCAGCCTAATTAAAGCTAATCTAGTTTTGTCGCGGGCTTTAAATACGAGCGCCTGGTGATATTAACGGTATTTGGCTGCCAGCTTTACCATGATGTGCATCAAGTTCAATGTGAATGGCTATCCGTACGAGGTGCAGCCGGCGGACTACGCTGCAGACATTACGCTGAACACTTTTCTGCGGGAGCACCTCCATCTGACGGCCACCAAGTACATGTGCCTCGAGGGTGGCTGTGGCTCCTGCGTCTGTGTCATACGACGCCGCCATCCCATCACGGGTGACATCAAGTCCCTGGCCGCCAACTCGGTAAGGACGATGTGAAATTCGGGAGGGGTTTCTCTACATTTGAAATGCTCTTATTCCCAGTGCTTGACCCTGCTCAATACCTGCAACGATGTGGATATCATTACTGACGAGGGTCTGGGCAACAAGAGCAGTGGCTATCATCCCATACAGAAGCGTCTGGCCAGACTGCATGGCACCCAGTGCGGCTACTGCTCGCCGGGCTTCGTGATGAACATGTACGGGCTGTTGGAAAGTCAGGGCGGTCACGTGACCATGGCTGAGGTGGAGGATGCCTTTGGTGGCAACATTTGCCGCTGCACCGGCTACCGTCCCATACTGGATGCCATGAAGTCTTTTGCCGTGGACAGTAATATCGGCGTGCCGGCGGAATGTGTGGACATTGAGGACTCCTTTGAGGTGATCTGCCCGCGCACTGGCCAGTGCTGCAGCGGCAGCTGCGCCCGTCCGTCGCTGCCAGCGCAGCACAACAGCCATTGGTATTGGCCCACAACACTGGGCGAGCTGTTCAATGCACTGGCCCAGGTGCCCAGTGGCGAGGAGTACATCCTGGTGGCGGGCAACACGGCGCATGGCGTCTATAGACGGCCGAAGAGCATTCAGCACTACGTGGATGTCAACATGGTGCCGGAGCTGAAGCAGTACAGCATCGAGCCGGAACACCTGCTGCTGGGCGCCAACCTGACGCTTACCGAGACCATGCAGATTTTTCGCCGGGCCCAACAACGCGCCGGCTACGAATATTGCGCCCAGTTATGGCAGCACTTCAACTTGATTGCCAATGTGCCGGTGCGCAATGTAAGTGCTCGCCATAAATTCACGAAACCGGATTCAAAACTCGTTTCAGCCGCGATCTAAATCCGATTAAACACATTGGGATAACAGCTTTCGATGGGCAGTGAAAGACGCTAAACGAAACTCGGAGGCTGTGCCATGCCAATGGCAGTGCAAGGAGTAAAAACGAGAAGGAACAGGTTTTTTTTCGGGCTGCCGAAGTTTAGATACCCTTGCAGACATGTAACAGGCGTGTGATTTATATCTGATTTTTTATTGATTGTTTCTATGTTATTTAGGAGTTCGGTGTTGGTGACATTTTGCTAATATGTTAGGAGCATAGGAACTCCTCAATTGCCCAGTTTGTTTGGGATATCTTTAAAAACAAAAAAGTTTTTCATACAAAAGCTAATTTTTCTACTGATTGTTCCTATGGAAGCTATATTCTATAGTGGTCCGATTTTGATTTTACAGATAATTTAGGAACTTAGTGATACTCTTAATTGCCAAATTTGGTTCATTTATTTTAAGAAACAAAATATTCTTATTTTGTACAAAAATAAATATTTTGAACGATCGATCCAATGGCAGCTACATGATATAGTAGTCCGATATTGAAAGTACTCTGCAGAAATGTTAGGCACTTAGTGTCACAATCAATCGAAAAGTTTAGTCCGGATATCTAGAAAAAAGTTTTTCATACTAAAAATAATTTTTCGACCTATCGTTCCTATGAGTGCTATATGTGATGGTGGTTGAATTTTGATAAGACTTTACAAAGAACTGTTAAGCTTAGTAACACCATTAATTGGCCAAGGATTGATCACATGAACACAAACTCCTTCCGAGGCAAAGCATTAAAATCCGAACAATATGTTCTCGATATCTATAGCTTGTACTCAATTTCAGAATGGCACTCTGGCAGGCAACATCTCCATCAAGAAGCAACATCCGGAATTCCCCTCGGATGTTTTCATCACCTTCGAGGCCCTGGATGCGCAGGTCCTAGTGCACGAGGATGCGCACAGCCAGCGAGTGATGAGCCTGTTGGCTTATCTGGAGGACGCCACGCCCAAACTGGTCATTGGAGCGTTCATACTGCGACCCTATCCCAAGCCCAAATACTTGTTCAACTCCTACAAGGTGAGTTCTTAATAGGGGGATTAATGTCTTAATCTCTTCTTATTTTTTCATTATATTCATTTACAAAGGATCAATTCTGCATTTAAATTATTGCAAATAAATTTTTTTTAATTTTTGGTAAAAAAAAATAATGTACCTTACTCTTAACTATATTCGATAAATTTTGTTTCAACAATTTTTTTTCAAAATTTAGAATTGCAAATTTATATTTTTAAAGCAAAAATCACGCCAGATTTGACATATATTTTGAGGGTACATATTTTGGTTGCTATTACACTGTGAACAAGTATTGCGCAGTCGGATACACCCGACTGCAACGCTCTCACTTTTGTTTCTATGTATGTAGATCCTGCCGCGTGCCCAGAACGTGCACGCCTATGTGAACGCCGGCTTCCTCATCGAGTGGCAGAGTACGCAGCAGCGTGTGGTGAGCTCGGCCCGCATTTGCTTTGGCAACATACGGCCGGGCTATGTACACGCCGTGAAGGTCGAGCAGTTGCTGGTGGGTCGCGATCTTTATGACGCCGCGACGGTGGCGCAAATCTTCGAGCAGCTGGCGACGAATCTGCGGCCCGTGGAGGCGCCACCGGAGGCATCGCCCGAGTACCGCCAGAAACTGGCCTGCGCTCTCTTCTACAAGTTCCTGCTCGGCTCGGCGCCCAGTGAGCTCGTCCGGGCACGTTTCCGCAGCGGCGGCGCGTTGCTCGAGCGTCCGCTCTCCTCGGGCAGCCAAACATTCGAGACCATAAGCAAGAACTATCCCGTAACGCAGGCGGTGCAGAAGCTAGAAGGTACTGGAACCAGTGGCGTAGATAGACGGGTGGGGGTTGGGCGGTTAAGCCCCCATCTAAATATATATTTGCAGTATGCTTATATTACAAAATATTTATTTAGAAACACTTCTCCACCAACAAATCCTGCCTACGCCACTGACTTGCGCTCCCTAACCTTAGCCTTATATAACACGGTATTTTCTTGGTCTTTCCGCCAGGCCTCGTTCAGTGCTCCGGTGAGGCTGGCTACATGAACGACCTGCTGACCAACTCCAATACCGTGTACTGCGCCTTCGTCACCGCCACGCGGGTGGGCGCCACAATCGAGCAGATCGATGCCCTGGCCGCGTTGCAGTGCAAGGGCGTTGTGGCCTTTTATGGGTTCAAGGACATACCCGGCGACAATAACTTCAACAACACCACACTGCTGACAGCCGGAGAGCCGGAAGAGATCTTCTGCTCTGGACGAGTGCAGTACTATGATCAGCCGCTGGGCGTGATTGCCGCCCTGACCCACGACGTGGCCGTCTATGCGGCGACACTGGTGCGGGTGACCTATGCCAATGACCAGGTGCGGATCTACACCAGCATGAACGCGGTGCTGGCGGCCAAGCTGGAGGAACGCCTCTCGACGAGCCGAAGCATCGGCGAGGAGCGCTTGCCCAGGCCAGCGTTGGAGGCGGGCGATGTGCTGGGGCGTGGCATACTCGAGCTGGAGTCGCAGTACCACTTCACGCTGGAGCCGCAGACGACGGTGGTGGTGCCCACGGAGCAGGGACTGCAGGTGTGGTGCGCCACCCAATGGATGGACGTGACCCAGGCGAGCCTGGCGCGCATGCTCAAGCTGGACGCCAATGCGGTCCAGCTGCAGGTGCGACGCGTCGGTGGCGCCTACGGGGCCAAGGTGACGCGGGGTAATCAGGTGGCCTGCGCCTGTGCCCTGGTCGCCCACCGGCTGAATCGACCGGCGCGCTTTGTGCAGACGATCGAGTCCATGATGGCGTCCAATGGCAAGCGCTGGGCCTGTCGATCAGACTATGAGTTCCAGGCACGCGCCAACGGCTCCATACGAATGCTCAAGAATAACTACTACGAGGACGGAGGCTGCACCCTCAACGAGAATGTCGTCGACTTTCTGACAATGCCGGCGGTCAGGAACGTCTACAATCTGACCAAAGCGAACTTTAGGGCCACGGGCACGGCCGTGCGGACGGATGCACCCAGCTCGACCTGGTGTCGAGCGCCAGGCACAGCAGAGGGTAAGACATGCCCAGGGTATCCGCAAGCTTATCTCTTACCTATAACTCCCGCCCACAGCCATTGCCATGACGGAGACGGCACTGGAGCACATCGCCTTCGCCTGCAAACTGGATCCGGCGGACGTGCGGCTCGTGAATCTGCGACCGGGCAACAAAATGGTGCAGCTGCTGCCCCGATTCCTGGCCTCCACGGAGTACCGCAAGCGGCGCGAGCAGATTAACCTGTTCAATGCGCAGAATCGTTGGCGCAAGCGCGGCTTGGGCCTGTCCCTGATGGAGTTCCCGCTGAATGTGAGCATTGCCCTGGGCTATCCAACGACGGTGGCCATTTACCATGCGGACGGTTCTGTGGTTATCTCGCATGGCGGCATTGAGATTGGCCAGGGCATTAACACCAAGGTCGCCCAGGTGGCCGCCTACGTGCTGGGCGTGCCCCTGGACCGGGTGCGGGTAGAGAGCAGCAATACAATTGTGGCTGCCAATTCCTTTGTGACGGCCAACTCGATGGCCAGCGAATTGGTCGGGATTGCCGTGCGCAAGGCTTGCGACAAGCTGAACCAGCGCCTGGAGCCGGTCAAGCGGCGGCTGGGCGCCCAGGCCACCTGGCAGCAGGTGGTGGAGGCCGCCTTCATCCAATCGATCAGTCTGATTGCCACCGAAGCCTACAAAATGGGCGAGCAAAGCGACTACAGCATCTTTGGGCTGAGTCTCAGCGAACTGGAGGTGGACATGCTGACCGGCAACCACTTGATACGGCGCGTGGACATCCTAGAGGATGCAGGCGAGAGTATAAGTCCCAACATCGATGTCGGCCAGGTTGAGGGTGCCTTCGTCATGGGCCTGGGCTACTATCTGACCGAGCTGCTGCTCTACGATCGGCAGACGGGTCGGCTGCTTACGAACCGCACCTGGAACTATCATCCGCCGGGCGCCAAGGACATTCCCATTGATTTTCGCATCGAGCTGCTGCAGAAAAGTCCCAATCCCGTCGGTTTCCTGCGCTCCAAGGCCACGGGTGAACCGGCTCTTTGCCTGGCCGTGGGCGTGCTCTTCGCCCTGCAGCATGCCATCCAATCGTCCAGGCAGGATGCCGGCCTGCCACGCGAGTGGGTGCGTCTAGGCGCACCCACCACGCCAGAGACCGTGGTGCTCTCGGCGGGCAACGAAGTGCCCCAATTTACACTGCAATAAATTGCTAATATTTTTCTTTATTTATACGACTAAGCATACAATACATCTGTATTTGTATTTCTAGCGTTAATACGTAAGGTGTGGTTTATAATTACCATTAAAAATTGCTCAATAAACTCTGTCTGTCTTAAAAAATCATAATTTAATTTTTATAAACTTTTAAAATTGTGAAAAGAAACAACAAAATATTCGCTTTATATTAGACTGGAAACATTCCTTTAAGTTCGGCCTAAATTTCATTTACATTTCAACCAACCGCACACCACGGTGCGTTCAGCTGATACTCGTAAACAAATGGAAGTGATTTTAATAGTTTCTTATTTTCATTTAGCAAGAGAAAATTGGTTTGTTTTAATGCTTTTGCAACGGGACATAATGTATGGGAGATAAAGTAAAGCGGCAATAACAGCTCAGAGCGAAACGCCGTTTCTGTCCGCCTATTACTCAATAAATGTAAACAAAACGCAATTCTTTCGTACCAACGACGAATGATAGAAAAGTGCTCGGCGCAACTTCGAATTCTCGCTATCATAATGAACTTTCGTATTTATCTAATCTGTAAATGTGATAGGGGGAGGACCTAAGAGCTACCTTAGAGTTAGAATCAGAGTGAACTAAGTAGTGCGATAAGCCACCATATTGTGAAATACATTGCCGAACATTTTTTAAACGTCATCCTAATACCAATTAATAAAACTAAGTAACGCGTGAGTTAACCATTCTTTTTATAAGCACGAAATAACACAATTATATTATATTATTAAAATATCAGTAAGTTGAAAATATTGTGGTGTTTTTAAGTTGGCTAGTTCATTCAAAAAATAATTTACTCGTTGCCATTTATACAAGTTTGCAGCTCCAATTCACAGAGTGACCATACTCAAATGCACCGCTTATGCGTCAGCTGTTGCTTGCTTACAAACAATTTGAATGCACGGTCAAATTGTGATTAACTGTTTTTCTTTTTAAACAGATCAGAGAAGAAAACGTAAAATTTAAAAAGACATTTGGCAGCAGTTCCGCCACCATGGCATCATTAGAGACTTCAACTCCTTTGGAACCCGCAACAGCCGAGGAATTAATTGATATCCTACTCGACTTTGTGGATACAACTAAAGGAGAAGCCGTAAAGCGTGTTTTACGTTTCGTCTGCGGTTTGCTGAACACCAACAGCAGTGAAAATCTAAACTTGGCCTTGAAATTGATCAAAAAACTGATTGCCGTTATAATTTGCGATATCAACGAAGAAGATAAAGCACTACAGATTCACGATCCTCAACTGGTGGCCGACCTGCTGCTGTGCGTGCAAATGTGGACGGCACACTTTCCGGATGCAGGCAAGCTTCCATTAACTCAGAAAATCTGAGAATTAATGTAAACACCATAGTTTACTTTTCTCAGTGAACCAACTCTGCTCAAGAAGTTCCAGCGAGGAGAATCAATCAGAAGCTGGGCGAATACTCGCGCAGGTGTTTGACGATTTTCTAAGTGAATCGGGAGCTGAGCGTGGCATCGTCGAAGCTCTTCATCCGTATGGAGCAACTGTTCAAATCGGAGGCTTTCGAGGAACGCAGAACTGGCCATTTGCTACTGAAAAAGTTACTCGACCTGAGCAGTGGCAACGAGCTGGATTTGTTCGCCCGCATAACGGTAATGGAATGCCTGGATGTGGAGGAGATCCCTGACGGTGCTCAGTTGTCGCTTTGGAAAGAGAGGAGTAAGGCTGGCAATTGGATGCGCCCACTCTACATCAGGTTGTTACAGCACATAAATATGCCAATGCTGTGCACCAGCCTCGAATTCATCATGGACCACTTCACAGTCGCTGAGCTGAGTAGGGCCGATCTGCTGACCGAGTTCCTCGCAGCAACCAATCTTCTAGAGCTACACAACTTTGAGGTTTACGCCCTGCCCGAGCGTAAGATGCGCCTACTTGTTGCCCACGTCAAGAAAAAGCACTTTGTGAAGGCGCTCGGCGAGGTGGACTGGCTGGGAGTTCCACTGCTCCGATGGTTGGATTGCCTAGAGCCAAAAGAGCAGCCACAAATTTCCAAGAAGCTTTTGCTGAAACTTTGTGCCAACGTTCGGGCATTGGAAAACGTGCATTTTCGCAACAGTGCCAGTGAACGTATCTGTAGCGTCTTCCAGGTGGGTTCTATTCCCTTTAAGAAAAGTGTATTCTGCCCTGTACCCATTGACAATGGATGAATAAGGCTACAGGGACCATAAACCAATAAACCCATAATAAAGTCTTGTCGATTGAGTCAAGACAGTCTGTTGGTCCGTCCGTATATTTTAGTATATATCATTGATAAATATCGATTTTAGTGTATAATAACGGTAAATATTGATTTTAATATATTATCGATAAATATCGATTTAATTATGATATCAATAAGTATCGATTTGAAATTGACATCGATAATTATCTATGTGTATATACAATACATATAACTATCGATAGTTAAAATGTAATATCGTTAATAGTAAGACATGATGTTTTCAGCATATCTCAGAGATTATATCAAGATAATTTCACTTTTTTATTATCTCCCCGAACTGGCCCCAAAATTCTTCTCTCTCTCTTTCCTATCCCTCCTTCTGATCCAGCATGCAATTGCAGATCACCATCGAGAGCTTGTCTCTGGCCGATTACATGATATTTATCAGTGCGCTCTTCAACGACGACGACGTTGTCTCCAGCTATGCGTTGTATTTGCTTGAGAATATAATCGAGAATTGCCCAAACATGAACGAAGAAATTGTGTATTTATCGAAGAGCAACTACGAAAAACTCTGTAATCGGCAAGATAGCGGCTACGTGTGGCAGCCACTTCTGGGGCTGGTGCGAAGTCTGGAAAATATGCCAAAAGCTCAGCACGGTTGGTGGCGTTTTCCCGCTTTCTTTGTTCTGCATAGCTTTGGTGAGGCCCAAGATTTCTATCGTGTTGAGTATGATATCAATGGCGAATTGATCGTCGAGTGTAAAAATCTGCAAGAGTTGCAGAATCATTTGATACACAAACTTGATTGCCAAACGGAGGAGGACACACTGTTTGTCAAGCAGCAAAGCGTGGATTTGTTTCTTAAAATCCATGTCCGCAATTGGAGCCAACTCGAAGAGTTTCATTTGGACCCAATTCAACTCTTAGAGAATGGCACATTCAACACATTGCAACAATTAACAGAACTTTTGGGACGTCATAACGAAAGGTTGCCTGATGAGAAAATAGTCGAAACTTTTTTGGAGCAGTTAAAAAAGTATTCCAAACGGTGGCTCATGTAAGTATTTGAACACGCATTTGAATATTACTTCCAAGAAAATGTTGTGTGATCTTTATCTAGCTATCTGTCTGCAAAAATTTATGTAGCTTTAAAACTGAGGGAGATATATAGATTTTTTCGATTTGCTTTTTGGGCTTTTAAACCAATCTAACCAATTATATTTGTCTTTCACTTATCTAGCCCTGGACAAATATTAAGATATTTGTCTAAATATCTGGATCTAAGTGCTACACAAAAACTTCGTGAAGATATGATTGCCAATGCCCAGTGCGACTGGGAGCTTCCGGCAATTTTGAATGCTACACAGTCACTACCACGATCTACTCTACTCAAGGGGTTATTTGGTGGTGACAGCCCAACGGGTGATGAGCGGTAAGTTTGCTTTAGTTGTTGTATTCAATTATTGTGCCCGTAGAGGGAGACGTCTTCGACTCTATAGTGCGCAATGGCGTTGGCAGCGGGGGTTCCTAACTCCCAAAAACTATATTTGGATCTTTGTGAAAAAACCAAGCGGAAATTTTACAATATCCACACATTACAAAAAATATTTATTATGAAACCCGAAAAAAAAATCCAGCCTACGCCGCTGATACTGTGTATCGATGTATTCTGGATCAGTATCAGTAGCCGAGTCGATATAGCCATGTCCGTCTAGCTCTCCGGCTTATCTTTTTGTTTCCGAGAGATCATTTCACTATATTATATAGCTCCTATAGGAACAATTCGCCGAAAAATGGAATTTTGTTTCAGAAACTTTTGTGTTTTTTAAGATAACCTAACCAAATTGAAAGAATTGAAAGTGACAATATACTCCTTTAATATCTGTAATATGTTATTAACATCGTATACTATGGCCTATAGCTGTAATAAGAACAATTCAGCGAAGACTGGGATTTTGTATACAATTTAGGTTACAGCCTAGATAGCAATATATGATAAGATATGGGGCACATTTATTCCTTCGGAACCCCGAAGATAACTCTTCTCTCTCGCCCCATTTATAATTAATATTCTTTTTAAACGAAAGCATCGAGGCCGCATATCTAAACTGTCGATCGAGATGGAATTTAATAGATCATAATAAACGAAACAAGTATATCACATATATCTGTAATATGACAAAAAAATTATGCAAATATGAAATATATAATGAATTGTTAACAATCAACGAAGATATTGTCAAAAAGGATATGTGCTTAGAGAATTCGAAGGACCATAGAGTCCAAATGCGCATTGCCCGAACCTTTTATTCAAAATATCATTTCAATGGCTTTTGGTCGGATCGCTTGTGGACCGCCCTGTTAGCCCCAAAGAATCACCTGAATATAAAATACTTGTACGAATATTTGGTGGCAAAACAGTTGCCAAGATTGGAACTGCTAATAGAGCAACTGAAGACACTGACCAGCCCCAGTTATCAGCCCGAGCAACGAGAGTCCATCGTATCTGTTGTGCACATTTATTGTCTGTTGAATTGGGAGTCTTTACGATTGGAGCAGCTTCAAGAAGTCCTTGAGCTGCTTTCGCAACAGATAACGCCTATTGAATTATGTACAACGGATTCTGACATGTTTCAGATTATGGTACTGCGGCGACTGTTGGCTAAATGTGAGGAGAGCAGGTAAAATTTTATATAATATAGTTGACATTGCAATAGTATAAATACACCTATTAATATATTTCAGTTTCGAACTTCCTTTGGCCGCTGCTTTGAAGCCTATTTTGGAATGTGCCCATGTAGATAAGATTTCCGATAATCAACTGAAAGCTCGCCTGTTGCTGCCGGATATATTACAATATTTCCATATTGACGATACAATTTTATATTTGACAAACGCACCGTTTGATGAATACGACAATCCAAAATGGGATCATTCACAAAGCGAAATGGACATTCTTCATAACGTTTTAAGCCCAAAAGTGTTGTTATTTAAAGACGACTAATAACAATAATAATGTTATGATTATTATAATTATTCGTGCTAAATCGGTCTAACAGCACTTAATAATAAAATAACTAATTCATTACGTTTTTTAAATAGTACACACAATTGATTTATTATTTTCCTTTTTTGTATGGCAAAATGAATACAAAAAAAATATAAATATTAATTTATGTATGTATAAAAAGCTTAAAGCAAACTATATATGTATATATGTAATTGGCTGCTTGTTGTTTTATGCAGCATCTGCTACATAAGTTTTTCTAGCTTATGCGAAGCTCTTTAATTTATAAACTGATAAATTATATACGTGAGTTGGCTGCTTAAAGTCATTTGAATGATGTATATGTATATGTATTTATACATATGTGCTACTTGACACGAGACTGTGGGGTTTGGGGTCGGTTTTACTCAAAAGAGAGCTTTGCATAAGCTAGTTAACTGATCGATCGGGTCAGTTAAATAAGTAGAAAACATAAAATTGTCGATTTCTTTTAAATAACTCAATACAATAATTTGTGCTTGTTTTTCTTGTTGAATTTTTCTTTTAAATTTAGCACCACAAAAAATTTATAAGAACAGTGAGCTTCTCGTTAAATTTTCAATTGTTTTTTGTTGTTGTTTATCTTTGTGGAAATTTCTAATGGAATTCTGTCTGTGCGTGTGAGTGTATTTATGTGTGTGTCTGTGTGTGTAAAATGCTATGAATTGTAAAGCCAACCAGTTAATAAAAGGAAAACATATCCGAAATCTAATTAATTCATTTACATACAAATATCGTATAGTGTTTTAAGCACGGTACACACAAATAACATAGAGTTCTCGTATTAGTTTTAGTTACGTGCTCGCTAAAAACAAATGTTTATCAAAATGCGCTGTCGCAGCAGCTTTAACCAAGGCAGTTACAATAGTATTCATAGTTATTTAATGCGTGTACGCATAATTAATAATCTTGAAAAAGGGGCGCCGCAAAGTATTTGAAACGACACACATGTTGCATAAAATGATTTTTGACATACAATATAACTTTACGTTGCTTAAATTAATTACAATTTTGTTCATCCTCCCAATTGCACCAAGCTAACACGCGCACTTGTGTGTGTGTGTGTAGGTCTGTGTGTGTGTGAGGGTGTGCATATGTTGTGCGTAAAATAAAAAAGCCGTAGAAAACGACAAATAATATAAACTCATCCATTTGACTGCCTGTTCGATGATGCGCGTCTTACAAGATCCTGGCACACACAGGACACACACACAAACACACGCATAGACCGGACAGGCGTTACTGACAAAAATGATAGAAAACCAATGCGGCGACAATTTAGAGCATTTTACATTTAAATCTACGATTCGGTTTATTCGTTTTTCGTCCTTTTCGTCCCTTGTTATCCTTATCCTTGCGTATTTCGCGCACCAATGTGTAAAATGCATCATCGACGCCCATGCGCGTCTTGGCTGACGTTTCAATATATGGAATGCCATATTGCTTAGCCACCTGCAAGCGGACACGGGTAAAGAAACGTCAAGGATATTCATGGACTTAATGGAAACGAATTTACCTCTCTTGCTTGCTCGTTTTGAACGTTCCACGAAGCTAGATCACATTTATTTCCCACAAGCACCATTGGCACCTCCTCGGCATCCTTGACACGTTTGATTTGTTCGCGATATGTGCCAATATCCTCAAACGATTTAGCACTGTTCACCGCAAACACCAGCAGGAAACCCTCACCGGTACGCATATACTGATCACGCATGGCGGAATACTCTTCTTGGCCGGCGGTATCCAAAATATCCAGCAAGCACGTCTCACCATCTGATAAAGGTGAAGTTTTTGTTTTTGTTTACATTTTATTACAATAATTAATCGTTATCGTTTCGCAACACACGCCAGTGTGGAGCATTTTAGTTCAATATGCTGAATTAGTTCAATTGTTCACTTTTGAGTGATGAATAAAATCAGTCAATTTATTCACTCGTTCATGAACGATACAAACTGTGCAGTTATTTAACCGCGCATGAACGATTTATTCTATTTAGTTATGTTATTAAGGCTATGCCGATAATCGACCAAAATGCAACAGCTGAATTACATGACCATTTGAATATATTCAGTACATATTAATGAGCCGGTTCAATCAAAATTATTGTGAACTAAGCAACACAACTCTAATACACACCAATAACCACTTGCTTCCGATATGAGTCCTCGATTGTGGGATCGTATTCATCAACAAAATGATTTTGGATTAGTTGTATGGTTAGCGCCGATTTGCCAACACCACCGGCACCAACAACAACTAGCTTGTATTCCGTCATTTGGCTCTGTTCGCTCCGTTGTGCTGGTTGTCTCGATGTTTACAAATTGCAGTCGTCGTAAGTCTTATGAATGTATGTGTTCGTGTGGGAGCTTGCGTTTGTGTTAGTGTGCGTGTTCCTCGCCCCACACTTAAAAATTTGGGGAGCTGCAACTGAATATTGCAGGCGACTGCAAATGAAAAAGAGACGTGTACACAAAGTATTATTAATTAAAAATGATTAAAATTAATTAAGCACTCATAATTAGGCATAAATTAATATGAGTCAGAGTCGCTTTGCCTGCGTTCAGGCTTATGTATTTTTCTTTGCCGCTCACGCACACAGATACATTTGCACGCACGCACACATACAACAAGCCAAAGAGAGAGAGAGAGACGACAATGACTCAAACGTTCGCGAATTTCCGCTTTAAATTTAGTTAATTAAACAAAATTATCAACCGAACTAATCGACACTTTGTTTTATGTATACTTTATTATTATTTATTTTGATGGAGTTGTAGCTGCGAGTGCAGGCTTATCTATGCAGCTGTATGTGTGTGCGCGTATGTGTGTATGTATGTATGTATGCTGCCGGACCTTCTTTGTTGCTGTCGCTTCAATTGGCTCCTCCTTGTTTTAATTTTTCCTCTTATATCAATTCCAACTTTAAGGCTTGAACTTTGAACTTATGCTGAGCTTAACACTATTGCGTTTACGCAATAATTATATTCTAATATTTCGCTTAATAATAATTTACGAGTTTATGTTTTCTTGTACAAAGAATTTTTATATTGCCGTATTTTGTGAGTGTTGGCTAACTTCGGGTGTGTGACTATTGTGCAACACTACCGCTGAGCGGCCATTCAACAAATTATCGAAATCACCAAAAAATATTATCACGATAATATTATCGGTATGAATAAAATATTAGAAATTTTTGGCTAAGAAGAAATGCACTTGCAATAGCTATCCATTTTGTAAACATACAATAGTTTCTCTAATGTTCTCGCGCACTTGCAACACTTAAAAAAGCAACTATCGATAACGTTTCGATAATCATTCAACGGACAAAAGTAGCATGCTCTGGTTGCAGATACAAAATGCTTGACAAATTGAAATTTAACAATTTGGTAAGTATATTATTTTGAGATTTAACTCATACTTACGTGTACTCATTAACAGGTGATAACCAACAAGAAATTAATACAAAAAGGGCGTGCCCAGACAATTGCAAAGCTGGTGAATAAGTTGCGCAAATTGAAGGACGCCCAGGAGAAGCAGCCGGAGGATAAAAAACACCAGGAACGTCTGCGCCGAAATGTTGAATGTATGTCCGAACTGAAGACGCTGAAACATATGGAAATAATGCGGGCACTGCTGCTGCAGCATGACGACAAGAAGCACATGGCCGTGCTTACCAACGGACGTGCCACGCCGGACGAAAGAGCAATTGCCATGTTGGGGTTGAGCAAAATTCTGCAGACACTGGTGGCGGCCTTTCGACAGGCCCTGAATCTAACCGATGGAGCCAGCGTCGATTGGCGTGAGGAACTGTTGCAGACCAGCAAGCGTCGCCAAAAACTGGAACGCACCGAGGAAAAGCGACGCAAAAGGCAAGAGCTCAAGGCGCAGAAAGCACAAACGCGCAATCGCCTGGAATGGCTAGAGGAGCATCAACCAGAAGCGGACACAGCGTCGGCTTTGCAGGCAAATGCTATTGAGACCGTAGCCGGTATTTGCACGGTGAAAAAAGCGGAAACAACTGAGCCAACAAATAAAGATGATAAGAACAAGAGTACCAATAAGCTAAACCGCAAAGATAAATTGCTAAAGAAGCTCAAAACTGAAGTAAAACAACAGAATCGTAAAGCAAGTAAATCACAAACTGAACTTAATATCAATGACAAGCCCGAAGAAGAGCAAATACATCTGCCAGATATCAAACAGCAGAATCAGAAAGCCCAGGAGCAAGGCCAACAGGATCAGAAATCCAAGGAGTATGACCAGATACAGGCCAAACTCAATCCGAGAAGCCAGAAACTCCAGAGAGACGAGCTGCACGAACTAAAATGTGTAGTCCAAAAATCAAGGAAAGAGGAGAAACAAAGACCCACACACGTGGTCGATCCGTTTTTCATTACCGAATCCGGACAACCGTACCTATCGAGCGCTGTTGTGCTATCCAGCGATAGTAACAATGAATCTGAAGAAGAGGAACGTTATGTGGAACGACGCAAACGCAAGCCGCTGGCCAAAAAGCCGGAGTATAACAGCAGCTATAGCAACAATTACAGCATCAAAAACAGTAACAATAACAATCACAGCATCAAAAACAGTAACAACAACAACAACACACATTCTAATGATCGCCATCCCTCGTGGCTGGCCAAAGAGCAGCAAAAGCCGATTATAACCAATTTTAAAGGCAAGAAAATAAAGTTTAGCGATGACGGTAACGTTGCTGCAACAACAACATCAGTTGCTGTGGCTTCAGCTCCCATTGCTGTTGAAGATAGCGCAGCTGGCATGCATCCCTCCTGGGTGGCCAAACAGAAGATGAAGCCCAAAATAGCCGCATTCGCCGGCACAAAAATCAAATTCGATGATTAAATTGATACATATTTATATATAAGCTACGTTTATTTTGCATACAACGATCCTTAAGCATCCACCTTAGGAACAAAATGGCCACGGGTCTTGTCACTGTTGCACAGCTTCTCGATGTCCACGTCCGGAAATTTGCGCTTCAGCATCTCCAAGCTGAAGTTCGGATTGCGTCGGAGTATCATCATGACCTCATTGCGTGAACGACTAAAATAAATATTGGAATGTTATAAACAAACTTATATGCCAAGTTTAAAGTTTGTTTAGCCCACTTTTTGGCCTTGCGCTTCGCATTGTAGAGCATCTCCCGGTACTTCAGCAGAAATTTGTGCACGGCGCGTCCACCGTAGCCGATATGGCGCGACTTGATCCATTTGGTGTTCATGAACGGCGGCAGGGCGTGCTCGCACGTTTTGTACGTGCACTGTAATCCGAACGAGTTGTGGACCTGCCGCTGTGGTCGTTCGCCCGTCTCACCCGTCTCGAGCAGATGGTACGCCTTGTTGCGTTCACGGACAACTGTCTCCAGATGCTCCATGGATATTTTCACCTTGTCGATGCGTTCGGGATTCGGAAATACTTCCATTTTATCGTTGCATTCGTGCTCCATGGTCAGTAGCATGTTGCGTTCCTTGAGCAGAATGAACCACAGCTGGTGCAGCTCCTTGTTGGACTTGATGCGCAGCTCGTCTACTTTCCAGGCGCGTCCCACCTTCACCTCGTTCTCAGTCCAATGCTTGGGATCGTCAAAGAACTCCATGAGACGTTCTTGGCGCTCCTGGTGTACGATGGTGGTCGTGTGCACGCCGCATTTCAACAAACCTCCGACTGCCCCCGGCCTGTGTGTTATGTAAAAACACATAGAATGCAATCAAAACACGAGCCGATAGTTGATATACACGTGGGATGGAGTGCCATCGATTTAAGTTATTTAACTCACCTCCATGCTGTCGGTTGCTTTTGTGTTGTCGTTAGCAATGTCTTGAATGTAACTGTGCCCACGGCTTTGGCCAAATTAAAACATTTCATTAATGTTGCGGACATTTTTCCGAATTAGAGGCAGCAACAGCTGTGCGGCGCTTTGAGATGTGTAGCATTATATCGATGTAAATAAATCCAGTTATCGATAGTATTGATAAGTTACTTTAGAACCTTGTTTCAGCTCAAGAAAATTTGCGAGACGTCTCCGAGAGGTCTCCGATATTATTACATGCAGCCAATAAGAAATTGCAATATATATACAACTAAA
Source organism: Drosophila robusta (assembly GCA_035043565.1). Lineage (NCBI taxonomy): Eukaryota > Metazoa > Arthropoda > Insecta > Diptera > Drosophilidae > Drosophila > Drosophila robusta. The sequence goes on along the minus strand of JAWNMW010000294.1, from coordinate 11,345,552 downwards.
ATAATTATCCCATTTATATTAAGTCAAAATTGACAATAGGGTAGCGAAAGAATCAAACTAGGGTTGTCATGAATCGTTCCCAATAAGTTCAGTTGAACTACTCACTTCACTGAACGAACAAACTACGTAAAATATTATATATCATCGTTAATTGTACTCCTATTATCGTTCGCTTTGTTCGTTTAAGTACGATTACTTATATTTTTTTTCGTTTGCTTCCCATTACCGTTCGTTTCGTTCGTTGGAATCACCATCAAACTTAACGACTCAACTTACTCTCTGAATTGGGAAATGCTTCAGCAACATTGTGAGTTGTTCAACACTGATTGGCAAAACAATCGATATTGCCTCATCACTAAGCCAGTAAGAAGTACGACGCGTTCTGCTATGTGAGTGTATGTTAATTGTGCGCGTTGGTGAAAAAATTAATATTCTATATAAAAGTAGTTTAAATTACTTATGCCCAATATTATAAAACGGATGTTTAAGTGTGCTGGCAATATACAATTATAAAATGTAAGTTGAAATTGCTGTCAAAAGCATGATAATTGATGTGTGAAAAATTTCTAGTTTCCTTCGTCTCATCTAAATACATATGTCCATACTTACATACTTATATGTATGTATATATATATATATCTATGTATATATATATGTATTCTTCGTATGCAGGAACGCTTCAGCGTTTAGCTGCATGTGTGTGCAATGTATGTTTGTATTTTATATATTAAGTACACAATTTAAATTGATAAAAATTCTACTCAGCCATTAAATCGGATTACAAATAAGTGTGTGGCAAAACTTAAAGTGAATTCTTAAATTGTTCGCATGTCAACCTCCAGTGCACTGGAATTTAGTTGTGCAAAAGTTCAAAACGGCTTAACTCATTCATTGACAAAACAATACGTTAAAAGTGGGTGGGTGTGTGAGAGAGAGAGAGAGAGAGAGAGAGAGAGAGAAAGGAAAGGCGATGTAGTAATCCCGCAACAGTGTTGCCGTGCGCTGCCTGTGTTTACGCTCCCAATGGTAGCATTTTTATGCTTATTATCAACTGCAGTTGGGTATTAAAATTAAAACTAAAGTGATAAATATGGGTGTAACCGCTGCTAAGTAATACCCTTGATGAGGGCATTGTGCCTTTGTGACGATGTGTCTCTGATACCATAAACTGTTTTTATATATTCTTGGTCAGTATCAATAGTTGAGTCAATACAAACAAGTTCCTCTATATAAACTAGTCTGTCTTAAAGCTATTACATATAATATAACATTATTTTTATAGTTTCTAGTTTTACAGTTAGATAAGAACAATCGGTTAAATGTCCAGTTTTTGTGTGTAAACACACTCAACTAAAGTTTATAGATATATAGCGCACATTTTCCACATGTGTGTGTAAGGGTATTTTAACTTTGGTAACACATAGATAACCATTTTTGCTTGTTTCGTAATGCGCTTGTTTAAGTACATTGCAAATGGAGTAGGAGTTGGGGGTGTTGTCGTGCGGCGACCTAAAAGGGAGCCATAAAATTCTTGTTCTTACTACCTGCATTGTTATTTATATATGTATATATATTTTTGTAAGTATGTATATATATATATATATAATTTTTTTAAATTGTAAGCCCGCTCTTAACATTTACTACAAATTTGCATTGGGCATTTTATTAATTTGACGTGTTAAAGACCGTCTGAATTGTTATGTAAAGTGAAGAAATGCGCCTATTCAATTAAAAAAGGTCAATAAAATATAGTGTACAGAAAGTGAATTGATTCATCAATTTACTGGGGACGTGGGCAAGTGTTTTAAGGTGCTTTTGTTTTTTTCGTATTACGCTTTATGCTGCTTCTCTTGTCGCATTGCGTTTGTGTGTGTGCGTGTGCCCAAACATCGATAAGACGCGCAGCAGCGGCTTTGCAGCGGTTCACGCCCAAAACATTATCGCAACTGCCACAAGGGCGCGAGTGTGTGTGTGCGTGTATGTGAGTGCGCGTTTGTGTGTGTTGTGTCAGCCAAGGTTAATTTGTTGTGCTGTTTTTCTTGCATGCTTTATATAACTGTGAAGAGCCGTAGAAGATCAAAAATCTGACCCATTTCTACTTCCGCTCGCACTTTATTATTTACTAATCGATACATCGGACCAATATTATAAATATGTGGCAAATGACACTGACACTTGTTGCACTGCACTTGATGCACTTGAAAGAGCGTGAGAGAGAAAGACGTTCAACAGTATGCTGTTAATTGATCTTGTTAAGAGAGTCTTCGGCTTAACAGCGAAGCACAGGAGGATTCCACATATTGCACTGTTAATTAACCTCGTTAACAGAGTAAAGCTATAAAGACTATGTGCAGCTGGTTAAATAACAGCACGTGATTACGTTAGTGTGTCCACCTGACAGAGAAAGAAGTTATAGTTAACAGAGCATTTGGCTTAATAGCACGTCAATATTTAAATCCCAATATTCATGTTAATGATCCTAATTAAGATCGTTAACACTGCTCAGCCGTACAGCTTACAGTACGTGAATATGTTTAACTGTAAATTTGAACAGAAAACCTTTTATTTTAAAGGCTAGCTGTCGTAATTAGCAGCTGTTATCTATAAATAGCACTGTTGAGTGATAAAACTAAAGCAGGAAGCAAATTTACTTTTTATCAAGTTTTGATAATAATACAATAATATATAAGCTAAAAGTGCTTGTTGTTTTCATTGTATATGGCTAATTTAATTGTTTAATTATATTAGGGGTGTTTGCATTATTTTTTGCGCTTATCAGGCACACACATAGACATGTGTATACGCCCATTTAAATTTATGACAAATTAGCAATTGAACGTAGAGTCTTTTGACCTTTTGGGTCACTTTAATTGTTAAACATATACCTTTTTTTGTATCAGTTAATATTGAAGAGAACCACAGTTTCTTGTAACACATACTCAATATTGTATGTAACATAATTTCCCTTTCAAAAAGTAAACAAAGCAAACAAAAAATTCAATATGTACAATAACGGTTACATCGCTTACTAGCGTACGACCAACAACAAACAACCGCAGAAGCAATTTTAATTAATTCTAAAAATGAATACACAGCATATTGCCAAGTACAAAATAAAGCCGAAACTTGTAATAAGCTGGCTAATTATGAGATGTTCATATTATGCTTTTTCTCTCTCCCTCTCTTTGTATTTTTGTCGCGCACAGTTCAATGTCAGAAGCAGCTAACGACAATCTGGCAACGCCGCCAGCAAATGCCGCCGATACTTGTCGCAAGCGCGCCTTGTCACGCTCGGAGCCCAAATCGATAATCGAGATACACATCTCGAACGAAAGTAACAGCGACTGCAAACGCGCCAACTTGGAATCTGACATGGAAAAGCTTAACAATGTTATCGAACTGAGCGCGGAGGAAAAGCAGCGCGATAATGATAATCGCGCCAGCTGTGAGATCTTTTTGCAGCATTTGCCGTGCTTTAAGCTGCAGCAGCTGTTGGCTTTGACGCCTATACCCAAATGCCGCGAATGCCGGCGGCGCACCAGCAGCAACAATTACAAGAGCAGCAACAGCAATAACAGCATCAACAGCAACCACAACAACAGCACCAGCAGCAACAACAGCACTAGCAACAACAGCTGTAGCAACAACAGCAGCAGCAACAACAACAGCAGCAACAGCAATGATATCTATTGTCGCTTCTACGAGTTTCGACGACTGCAGTATAATGCCGCTGGCGAGCTGACCGTTGCCGGCTTTCCTAATCCGTACAAGGAGCCAACGAGCGTGGATTACGCCATTTGGCAGCCCGATGGAAAGACGGCGCCCACCGCAGGTTATATGGATATACAGGTGTGCCGTTATATTCTTCTGCACGCGGGCGATCAATTTTGCTATCTGTGGCGCCAGGAGGCGGAGGCGCTGAAATTGCACGAGAACCCGGACGGGACCATTGCGTGGAAGAAGGCCGTACAGGGCATACGGGAGATATGCGATGTGTGCGATACGACGCTCTTCAACTATCACTGGACGTGCCGCAAGTGTGGCTTTGGCGTGTGTATCGATTGCTTCAAGGATCGCAAGGAGGGACTGCAGCATAGGCGGCGACGCGTGGAGGCGCAACGCGGCCAGGATGCCTACCACTGGCTGCTGTGCACCGCGGACGATCAACAGGAGCACACGCTGCCCGACCTAATGCTCACACAGATCATAGCCGGGGATGCGCTCAACGTTTTGGGTCGCCTGCTGCACGAGGTGCGCACGCTGTGGCAGGTGCCGCAGGTGTGCGGCTGTTTGCTGAGCAAGCAACAAGTGAGGGACGAGCAGTTCATGCAGATCATCCAGGACATGATCAAGGAGTCGCAGCTGAAGCAGCAGACGAGCGCCTCCTCGCTGGCCACCGCCCAGAAGGTGGAGCAGCAGCAGCGTCTCGAGGAGCTGCACGCCAAGAAGCTTGAGTTTGCGCGCCAAAATGGCATCGACTATGTGCCCGGCCGCGTCTGGACCAAGGAGACGCTAGGCAAGGACCCCATCACGAGCGCCTTCGACAACTTCAAGCACATCAACTTTCTGCGCAAAGGACTCGCAGGACTGCGTCGCTTTTTGCCCCCCCGTGCAATGACGTTGGCGCACTCGACGCAACTGGCGCCGGGCGTGCCCCACGAATGGCTGTGCGATGGCAAACTGTTGCGTCTGACGGATCCCATGCATCCGGACAATCGTGTACTGTACCAGGAGGTGTGGAAGTGCGGCCAGCCCGTCATGATCTCCGAGGTGGCGCGTTCACTCAATCTGGAGCTGTGGCATCCGCAGGCCTTCTGCCGCGATTTTGGCGAGAAGCCCAACGATCTGATCAACTGCCTCAACGGCAACCTGGTGCCGAATCAGCCGATGCGACACTTCTGGGAGGGTTTCCAGTGCATGCACAAGCGGCTGCTCGACGCCAATGGGAAACCGATGCTGCTGAAGCTCAAGGATTGGCCGCCGGGCGACGATTTCGCCGAGATATTGCCGACACGCTTTGCGGATCTGATGCGCGGACTGCCCATGCCGGAGTATACGCTGCGCACGGGCAATCTGAACATTGCCAGCTGCTTGCCCAAGATGTTTGTGCCGCCCGATCTGGGACCGAAGATGTACAATGCTTACGGCTCGGCCTTGCATCCGGACAAGGGCACCACCAATCTGCATCTGGATATCTCCGATGCGGTCAACATTATGGTCTACGTGGGCATACCCACCGACGAGGACAGCAAGCCCCAGCTGGCCGCCACACAGCGCGCAATCGCGCTCGGCGGATGCGATTACATAACCCGGGCACGCTGCCAATCGCCGGACGTGTTGCCGGGCGCACTGTGGCACATTTTCCCGGCACGCGATGCGGACAAGATACGCGATCTGCTTAACCGGGTCACGCTGGAGAAGGGCTTCCGGCTGGAGCCCGATCATGATCCCATTCATGATCAGAACTGGTATCTAGATGATAAACTGCGGGCGCGCCTCTTCAAAGAGTATGGCGTGGAGGGCTATCCGATTGTCCAGTGCCTGGGCGATGCGGTCTTCATACCCGCCGGCGCACCCCATCAGGTCCAGAATCTGCACAACTGCATCAAGGTGGCCGAGGATTTTGTCTCGCCCGAGAATATCACCCACTGTTACCATCTCACTCACGAGTTCAGACGCCTCTCCCACTCGCACACCAATCACGAGGACAAGCTCCAGATCAAGAACATTATCTATCACGCCATCAAGGATTGCTGCACCATCCTCATGCGCGCCCTGGACGAGCGCATCGATCTGGAAATGGCCAAGATTCAGGCTGAAGTTTAAATGACAGCTGTCTTAACTGCTTAACCCTTTTATTATATTCTTGTCGTGGTTAAAAATTAAAGAGTTGTATTTTAGTTATTAGCGTTTTTTTTAATTTGTGCACAATTCAAATAAAATATATGTACAACAATATATAAATTATATATTAAATTTGATGTAGACAGATTACTGATGGTCTTTTAAAGATGGCACACAATCATTTTTTGGACTGGGGCGTGGCACATAGCTTTAATCTATATATTTCCAACAAATTTAGAGCTGGTTTCTGCAAATTTGGTAGCCAGTTATTTAATAGACTCTAAAGATCGATCCAAAAACATATTTCCCCAAAATATCAATAAAAGTTAGATAGTTTAAAGCTGTTATTACACTGTGAATGAGTATCGATATTTTTATTACTATTTAAAGTATAGCATATAGTTATAAGCTAGGTACATAATTATTTTAAATAGCCTTCGGTTACCCAAACCAGGACTAAGGCCTGCGATCTTTTATTTTGCTTGCAAACATTATCTCCAAACAAATATACAACAAATTTCAAAGTTATTCAAAAATTTTAAATTATAAAACATTTATTTAAAAATACCCATTTATATTTGCAGTAGCTGCCAATGCGTCCGAAGAAGCGTGCTGAAGACGAAACTGATAATGATAATGATGATGATGAGCAGCCCAGCCAGCTCCACACTGTTGAGCCGCTAGGGCATTGGGATTGGGAATCCGAGTCAATTATATAGGCACGATAGCACCAGCAACAACAACGCCAAAGGCAAAACCAACAACAGACAAAAGCAAAGCGTGGCAAAGCATTTTTTTCTTAATTTTTTTCTTTGTTGTAGTCCTTTGTGGACTTTGTAAGGCATAGCATTTAAGGTGCAGACAACACTCAAAATGACGGTAGATTTTAATGATTACTTTTGGGTGAGTCGGAATCAATTTCAAACTGCAAATTCTAAAACCTGAACTTTCGTGTGCAGGGCGAGAAGAACAATGGCTTCGATGTGCTGTATCATAACATGAAGTTCGGGCTGGTGGCCAGCAAGGAGCTGTCCGAGTTTCTGCGCGAAAAGTCCAATATTGAGGAGCAGAACTCGAAAATGATGTCAAAGCTGGCGCACAAGGCCAGCACAGGCACATTGAACAGCACCTTTGCCCCGGTCTGGACCATATTGCGCACCTCGGCCGAGAAGCTGTCCACGCTGCACATGCAGATGGTACAAAAGCTGACGGAGCTCGTTAAGGATGTGGCCAAATACGCCGATGAGCTGCACAAGAAGCACAAGTGCGTTAAGGAGGAGGAATCTCAGACGCTCGAGTGCGTCCAGGCGATACAAACATCGACCGTTGCCGTACAAAAGCTGCGCGATCTGTATGCCAGCAAGGTGCTCGAGCTGGAGAAGCTGCGCAAGGACAACGGCTCGCACAAGGATGCCGAGAAGCTGGAGAGCAAACTCAAAAAACTGCAGGAGGACTACAAAGCGCTGCTCGACAAGCACAATCCCATCAAGAACGAGTTCGAGCGACGCATGACCCAAACCTGCAAGGTAAGGAAAGTGTTGATAAGAATTTAAGCAATGAACTAACTAACGTTCTCTTATGAAACAGCGCTTTCAAGAAATCGAGGAGGTCCACTTGCGCCAGATGAAGGAGTTTCTCTCCACGTACTTGGAAATGCTGCAGAATAATCATGATATGGTTGGGCAAGTCCACTCGGATTTCAAGCGTCAATTCGTGGACATGTCCGTGGATAAACTACTCGAGCAATTCGTGTTGAATAAGTACACGGGTCTCGAGAAGCCCGGTACGTATGACTATAATGGGAAACTCTTCGTTCAATTGCCGTAAATGCACACTTCGATTTTTAAATTTATTCTAAATTCTGGTAGTCAATTTCAACTTTAAAAAGGTTTTTAAACATTAAGAAAAATATTACATTAACAAAATATAACGTTCCAGTTGGGAGTAACCTACTGTGCAATACTCGTAGCTCGCAGCTTTAAACAATCGTAAAGGGTCTTAATTATTATTGATATTTTAAAAAAATATCTTGTAATTTGCAAAGGAGGTCAAGCGAAAAAAAAGAATTTTCTAACTAGCTCTGAAATTGTGGAAGATTGGATTTTTGCAGTTTAACCAAACCCCAAAATATATGGATTTGATTTGATTTAGACTTGCCACCAGTGGGCGTAGCCAAAAACCTGTATGCCCGATCTTTAAGGGAGGTCAACAGTAATCTGTCTTAAAAATTGTATGCATGTAGCAAAAAATGAGAGAGATAAATTGATTCTATCGAATTGCCACGCCCCTAATTTGCGTTGCGAAAAAATGTATAACATTTTACGCTTTTACAACCCGAACGAATATAATAACAGAGGTTCTATAGTTAGCAGAGGTTGCCATATCATTTACCTCATTTGCTGTTATTAACAGTGTTTAGTTGTGATTTTCACAGCGGCGTTGTCAATGTTGGTTGCCTTTTAGATAGTGTGGGTCAGCGAGTTAAAGTCGATATCGAATTCCAAGAGAGTTGCTAATTTCAATTGCCTTTTTTGCTGCACAGAAATGCTCGAACTGGAGTTTGTTTCGCTGTCGAGCGCGTCGCGTCTGCAGCAGCCGCAACAGGCCTTGGTGACGGCATCGAATTCGAACTCGAATTCGGCGACCAGCATACAGGCTGCTCTGCGCTCGGGCGGCGCCGCCGCTGTCGCTTCGGGCAGCCTGGTTTCGATGGATCAGCGCGGCGGCAGCGGCGGCGACGCTTTGGCCAACATCTCGCTGGGCAGCGGAAGTGCGGCCAGCGGCAGCATACCCTATGCGGATGATGCAATGCTGGGCAGTGTCGGCGGCGGTCCGTCATCACCGCGTCCCACTTCGCCCGAAACGCTGGGCGCTCAGTTGCCGGTAGCGGCAGCGAGTTCCGCCACGTCGACGGTGAAGAGTCTGCGCTCTTGGTTCATGCCGACGGCCAGTAAACAGCAGCAGCAGAATGCCAGCTCGGGCAGCGCTGGAAATTTCGGTATGCCTGCGAACAGCAACAGCAACAGTTCCAACAACAACAATTACAACAACACGAACATCACAACAGCAACAACCAACAACACAACAACCGGCACGATTAATTCTACCACCAATGTCACCACCAAAAATACCCCTAACTCAGAGCTTCTGGATACTAGTACTCAAGGTTCATTCTATTATTATTATGATTATTATTTTTCTTTCTTAGTTAATGCTTTTTTATGTTTCTTTTAAAACGGTACACGTTTCTTTCATCATGTGTTTTGTTTTGTTTATTTTGTAACTCTCCTGTGGTAACTACTCTGTTTTATTTACTCTCTAAAAATACCGTTATCATCTGTCTTGACAACTTCAAAGGAAAGGCTTTTTCTTACTTCCTGCTAATGTAGTTTTTATCCTCTGCAAGCGTTAATTGTTTGAAATTAGAGTATCACAATTTTATCGTTCAATATGTCCAAGGTCTGATACTTTCTACAGATTTATCAAAGTACTGTCATAGAATAGAATTGTACTAGCATAGAATATCTATCTGTCTGTGATAAAAATTAATTTGATTTAACAAATAATATTTTTAACTAATTGTTAAAAATGTTTTTGACTTATTTTAAAGTTAAAAAAGTAGCAGGAAATTAACTTTTTTTATTTGTCAATAAGCACATTGTCTTAATAGGAATATTCCTGTCTTAAGCTAAACATTTTTCCTTATATATAAAAAAGGGTTTACAATTTAAGTATTTCTTTCCATTTGATATAGACCAATCTTGATCTTGATAATCCCGCTTGGAGTTATCGAAGTCTAATTTTTCATAGCTTTACAGATTGCATTCTGTTTCGATTGAAAATTAAATTAAATAGTAAGGGTTTTCTTTCGTGCCCATCGATAAAGACCATTCAGAGTTCACTCAGCTCCCCTTTTGTGTCTATCGATGAAAACTAAATTTATAATTAATATCAAATATCAAATGGTTGCTGCTGTAAATAGTGGTATTATTTTCTGTCTCCGTTTGTGCTTATCGATACCACATTTATTTTCGTAGTTTGTTCGTTTGCAGGAAGAGCCCTCATGAAATGATGTTATTTTTTTAGAAATTTCCTTTATGTATATAAACTTATGATTGTTTATGTTCATTTAATGTTTTATACTCTACAAAATGTACACTCAAACACCAGCCAAATGCCAAATGTTAACCCCCATACACACACCCACAAACACTACTCACACACACGCGCACACACACACAAACACCCTCAACGGTGACTGACAACTGCAACTAACAATTTACTCAACGCTTAAATATATTGCACTTTTGTGTCTCGCTTTTTGCACGCCACCATTCATCGAATACATTTCATGCATCAATCATTCAATCATCCATGCACCACCGATCAACTAATCAAAATTAAAACTTTAGATCAGCAACAACAACAACAGCAGCAGCAGCAACAGCCGCATGAGGCCTTAACACCAAATGCCAGTGCAATTGGTAGAAAGCAATTGAATGCAACGACAAGCGAGCAACATTTATCGAAATCATTAAACGAGCAAGATCATCTGAATCACCAACAACAACAACAGACTGCAGTGGGCAACAATGGCGCCACAACAACAGCAACAACAACGTCCAGACGTACAACGTCACTTTTAAATATATTCACATCAAACTCTCAGGGTAAATGCCACAAAATAAACGTACAGTGCCCCGCCCCCAGCCCAACCCATATCCAAAGCGCGCTATCCAACAAAAAAACAAACCACACACAACTATTTATATATATATAATATATTCATAATTATCTATGCTTATATATTTAGTATTAAGTACAATTTCCAATGCTTTTACGCACGGCTTTTTTTTATTTAAACAACAAAAACTGAAGCTATTCTCACCAGTTTCTAACATATTCACTAATTCATTTGACGCACTTTCTATTGGCGGTGTTTGAGTTCAGTTCACAATCTTAAGTGTATTCGAGTTGTATATTGCGCTGTTGTCCAACACTTTGTTCTACCTACGCACTTTAACACTGCGCCAGTTCAGTGTAAACTTTTCGATAAAAAGGTTTTTATATTTAAATAAGTTTCAAATTTTATTAATCATTCTTTATAGGAAAATTTCGTGGTATGAATATTTTAACTGTGTTTGTAGGAAATTTCCTGAATTGTTGTTTTATAAATATATAGAATATTCGAAGAGCAAAAATAAGAAGATACGAAAGAATCTCAAAACTTACTTCTCTTTAAAACTTTTCCTTTTTTAAGCACTTGTTGAAATTGTAGAAATTCAAAATTTCTTCCTTTTTATAATTAAAAAAAGGAAAAAGAAAAAATAATGCATCCTGAATTTTATATTAAAACGGTTTTCAATTTGTATTTTCCTTTAAATCAAAAAATAGAATTTATAATTACTAAAAGAATATATTTATTAGCAACCATTTTATAAACAAAGAAAAAATTGATTTATATCATTGATTTATACTATCTATAGTACTGAAGTAGATGATTAATTTATCTTTTTATAAGATTTTATATAATTATATTATAACTTTACTGAAATGTTAATCTGGAGTTAAAGTGCGTAGCTCGTAAATCTGATTTGTTTAGAATACTTTATGTACTTACCCACAATGATTGTTGTAAAGCTTGTTGCCAAGAATCCGTACTTTATGTTAGCTACTCAACTCGTTTTAAAATTGAATATTATTCCAAAACAGTTTCGGGCATTTTGCGTAGTAGACGCGACAAGGCGAAAACCAAAAAATCCAAAAAGAAGAAAGACAACGAGGCTGCGGATCACAATATACAGGAGGAGCATTTGGCCAGGTAGAATATATTTATATCAGTTTCGCCAGCTACTTGGGTTCTAATTGGCTTTTATTTGTCCACCTTGCAGCGTGGAGCGTGGCAACAACACATTGCTCGACTATGATGATCATGGACGCAGTATGAAGACGCAGAATTCCAGCGGCAGCAGCGCAGGCGGCGGCTTGGCTGCTCTCTCGGCTACCTCGGCGCAAGGCAGCGTTGATTCGGCGGGCGCCAGCAGCATGGGCGGCAGCGGCGGCACCGTGGGCATAGCTGTGGCCAGTGGCAGCGGTCTGGCCAATGCCGGCGTTACGTCCGGCGTAGGCACAACGGCTGCGGCAACAGCAGCTGGCGCAGCCGCAGCTGGTGGTGCAAACGCCAGTGGTGCAGCTGGCGGCTACGAGGTGGATGAGGAGGGCTTCAGCATACAGCCAGCCAAGGAAATTGCTTGGGAGGAGGGCCATGACAAGTGTAAGCCTCCTTGCTCCATATCCACTGTTTTGCATGCTCAAAGTTCAACTTGTTTAGCAGCTGGCAGCTTCTATACCGACTCGGACTCGGATTCGGATAATGACAAGCGACGCATTCACGTCAAGATTAAGCCGCTCAACAATGGACAGGCGCCCATGTCGGCCAGCGTGGATGAGCTTCGGGCAACTGTGGAGAATATATCGCTATCACCAACGGGAATTTTTGCGGTACGTAAAGATTTAAGAAAACTGTAAACTGTTAAACTCTGCTGTAAATATTGCTTGTAAATAACTATTTTTAATATTTTACACAACATATTTGTCGAATTTCAAACGTTTTGTTTGGTCAACATTTTATCTGCTCTGTCATAACGTAATTTCCTGTTAACATCGACTGCAGAAATGCCTTAACTGTTAAACAGAGAGAGCTAAATAATCTTATATATCTCATTTAGTTCTCTCTGAAGAGAGGCTAATGTTAACATGGCTAGCTCTGTTGTAATAATAACATTTTGAGTTAAATTGAACAATATATATGATTCTGATTATGATTAGGTGTTTAAAGCCAAAATTAAATATATAAATTCATAAGAAATTAAAATTAATTTTGAATATTTTTCTTGCTTTGCAGCATCACAGTCAGCAGCTGCAGGGCGGAACACGCGGTGCGGTTGCCTCGCGTCAGCAGTCGCCAGAGATATCGAATGCCTCAACGCCAACGGCCAGTGTACATCCGTATGCGCCGCTGCAGAGTCCGACGCTGTCCAACAGCAACAATAATGCCAATAATGTGAGCCACAATCGCTACGCGGAGCTAGGCGACATTTTCTCGGAACTGGGCGACATGACCGTCTCGTCGGCACCAGCATCGGCCACTCTGAGCAAACCGCCGGGCCGGCAAATACCCACACCCACATCCGCCGGTGGCAGCAGTATTGCCATACCACGTCCGCCCTCGCGACGCTCCGATATGATTGCCATTGGCCCGGCCGCTTCGGCAGCAGCTGCAGCGGCAGCAGCAGCGGCTGCTGCTGCGGGCGCAACAACTTTGGGTCGCGGACGCATGAGTCCGGCGCCGGCGATGAATCGGGCGGACAGCATTGGCAGTCTGGAGTTTCGCACCGCCATTGGGGGCATGGGCTCGTCCCGAGGCCCGTCGCCGCTGACAATTGGCATATCGGACACAATACCACTGGCGGTGGCATTCCATGAGATTATACACGCCTATTTCAGGGGCAGCGACGAGTCGCGCTGCCAGGTGAAGGTGTCCGGTGATATGATGCTATCATTCCCAGCCGGCATTGCCGGCCTGTTAGCCAATAATCCAAATCCAGCTAAGCTGGGCTTTCGCATTAAGCAAGTACAAAATCTGGAGAGTCTCGTGCCCAACGGCAAGCTGGTGCAAATGTATGTGAATTATACATGTCTAGTATTACACCTCATTCTCTGTTTACACGATAGACACGTAAAAAAGATATTGGGCGTATGGAAAAATATTAGATTGGTTCCAGACCTAAAAAAAACTTAAAACTACTATAAGCAGTATTACAAAATGCTAGTTACTATTAACTTGGGAAATATTGTTCCATCTTTACACATATTAATTTATTGAGTATATTATAAAAAGCAAATTATGATTTGGAAAAAAATAATATCAGATATTCATTAATATAGAAAGGTAAAAAACTAATATAACAAAATTTTGTTTATTGGCACTTTCTTAAGACTGCAAAATCACTGCTATCACTACAATTATATTTCTTCGTAATTTTGGTAAAATTGTCAAAAGAGGAACATTTTAACTTTTTACCGCTTGTTATTTCCAAATCGTGTAAAAGAGAATTATTTAAAATTTGTATTTTATAATCTTCATCTGCTAATCCCAATCTGTTCCACAGAGATCGCCAACAGTCGAGCGCTTTGAGCACGCTGCTGGAGTTTAATATGCCCGCGTTGACTGCACTGTTGCGCAAGCAGGCGGAGAATAATCCGACTGCCTCGTACTTCAACGTGGACATACTGAAGTACCAGGTGCGCACCAAGCCGGGCGCCAGCTCGTGTCCCTTCCAGCTGGTGAGCTACTGGAAGTGCGAGCCCAGCTATACGGCGCTCAAAGTTGACTACAAGTACAATAATCACGCCATGGCCAGCGCGTCGCCCCTGCTGAATGTCACGCTCTCCGTGCCGGTCAACGGCTCCGTACGCAATGTGCAATCCAAGCCGCATTCGTCCTGGTAAGACAGCGTGGTATATCTTTGCTCCCACCATTGCTCACTCTCAATCCTATACAGGCTGGGTGAATCCAATCGCTTGGTTTGGAACTTTACGGACATCTCGCAAAATTCACAGGATGGCGGCGTGGGCACGCTGCGTGCCCGGCTCGAGCTGAATGATGGCCCTTCCACGCCGGCCATGCTGGCCACGCAGTTCAATTGCGAGGGCACCACCCTGTCGGGCATTGAGTTTGAGCTCCAGGGCAGCGGCTATCGGCTGTCCTTGGTCAAGAGGCGTTTTGTTTCAGGTGTGTTGGAAATTGCTTGAGAGATGTCAACAGATTATATTAACATTTCCTTTTTTAACAGGCAAATATGTGTGCGAGGGCGATGGCATACGTAGTGGCGCCACGCCCACACCGCCCTCGGTGGGCTCTACCAGTCCGTATTCCGCTAAATCGAATTAGTGCACAACCTTATGGCAATTGGCTCGTGAAAACCTAGCGAAATTTGTATCTAAAACTGAACTATAAAAGCTAAAAACTAAAGCTAAACAACTGAATGAAAAGAAAAAGAAACCATTTTGTAATACGACAAATCCGACTTATTCCGGATTAAAGCGAATGTTATTGGCCTCATTTGTATTTTGCTACTGCTGCGATTGGGTTGATGTTCATTATGATGTATTTTTGTATCACTTGTACTGTTGAATCTGTTGGAACGACTTGCGAGGCCCGATTTTGTATAGCCGTAACAACTGGATGTATTATTTGTTATATTTATATACACTATATATATTATATTATATGCTTAGAAATGTATTTATTATGTTTAATTAAATATGATGTAAACAGAACTATGTAGCTATGTAGATATCTAAAAACGAACACACACTCAGATACACTCACAACAGCGTGTGAAAGTACGTTGATTTTCTGTTCACTTTTGTACACACACACACACTCACACAACCAAATGTATTAAAATGCAAGATTTAAAAGAAATTTGTTATTTAATATTTACTAAATTTAATTTATATTTACAAATATTTCTTCCTGTTCAATTAAGTCTGTATTGCATCGACTCGCTACAACATAACAGCAACTTTTAAATTAACGGAGCGGGTACATTTAGCTTAACAGGTCTCTGTTATCGCCGATATATAGTCAATATAATCGATAGTTCGATTGTTGCAAATAAGTGCATATAATATATATTTATAAATATGTACACGTATATTATCACATTTAATGGGTATATCTGATTAATTGGTGACGATTTCACATATTTATTAGCAGACACCCTAGACACCGTACTACGATAAATCTATGCTTCTGACCAAATTTTTGCTGCCCAACAGCTCACGCACGCACGCATAAAACTGTCGCCAAAACGCGTTGGCCGCCGGCGCCTTCTCAGCGTCGGATGTTTTTCTGTTTTTCGGTTGCTTAATTAACAAAAATACATTCACACACACAGGCATACGCATATTAGCCAGAGAACATGACAAACCGGTTTCGCTTTCTGCTAGCCATTAAAAAAGGAAATTGGCCGCAGCCAAAAATTAAAATAAACGCGTGCGACTAACGAAGAAATTCCATCAAATATTTTGTGGGTGCAAAGTGGTTTCGAAGCTATGCACAGAATTTGTGCCTGAAATTTGTAGTTGCAGCCAATTTTAATGGTTAATTCTTATTGGCACATACAGAGAAATAGAGAACAGCTGTCGTTGCTTGTCTCTGTTGCCTGTTGCGCCAGTTTGTTATTGTTGACGCATGACGTCATCGCGGCACCAATTGATTTCAAGGTCGCCGCCGGTCGCATTTTCATTTCACTTGACACGCTTTGCCTGCTCCTGCTGCTGTCGTTGCTACTATTTGAAGTGTTATAAAATGCATTAACCCACTGGGTGAGGCTAAAAATTCATACATTTTTATCAAACAATAAATTTGCAATTAAAAAAATATTTATTGGAATCTAGATACATATGTATATGCGGCGCATTTAAGTGCACAGTGCATGTACTATATTTTGTATACCCTGTTCCCTTTGAAGGGGTATATGTGTGCTGGGTATGTGTTTGTAACGGACAAGTTTGCATATAAATTAGAGGTACTGGATCTATCAAATTTAATACGTATGTTCTTGTATATCATACACAGATCAAGTATATTTTACTTTTTTGATACCTTCCCCCACTATCCCCAAAATTTATTGAAATTCAGCGTTTTTTTTAATTCCTGAAAACTTCCTCTTACGGCAGCTGACCGCTGTGCATGGGAAAGTGCTAGCCGGGCAGTCCCGACTAGAGCGCTCTTGTTTTTCTGTAGACTTGTTAGCTGACCATATTATAGCGAGTATATCTGGGAAAAGTATCTATATAGTAGTTGTCAAACGATAAGATTAAATTACAAAACAAAACCCGCAGCCAGGCATTGTGCGCATTGTGTGCGAGAAATCGTCAGTACTGTATCTATATATATAACTATATATGCTCATATATAGTAGTCAGTCAGTTTAATTGTTTAACAAAAGCAGCACAGCAATTGTTACATATGTTTGTTTATATTCGCCCATTGTACTTCTTTGGAATTAGAACTCGCTGGCAAAGTGAAAATTAAATTACAAACAGATGCTGGCAATTAATAATAATGGCATATACATTTATTTATGTGCCGTATTTCCCCAAACATTTTATTGGCAAACTAAATAAGTCTATATTTTAAAATAAATTCCATGTAAATAATAGCTAAATATATATTTTGCTTGGTTAAGGACTTTTTAACTTCAACATCATTGCACTTTATTTATATTGACTGTATTAGTAAATCTTAAGTCTAGCACATGAATTAATAATTATTATAGTATAGCTATAAATTATATGGCAAACTTGTGTTGGGGTTTGCAATATTGAATTTTTCATTTTTTTGAAAGTTGTAAATTGAATTAACATTTATAATGTTTCGCCCATGTGTCTAAATTAATATTATTTGTATCAAGTTTTATAGATACATATTAGATAGATAAGCTTTCGCCTGACAGCGTTTAGCCTTAAAAAAAATTACATTTTGTAAACAGAAATAAAAAATGTGCACACCATTTTTTTCAGGTATCTTATAACGTGTTAATCTTTCCACAGTGGAATAAAGTCAATTGGAAAAAAGTTAAAAATATAATTGAATTTGAATTAAACAAACATTAATTTATATAGCTTTCAATGTTTAAAATTGTTTTTACAATTCTAACGGGATTTAGTAATAAAATATTTAAGCTAACCAAAAATTAATTTACAAAGCTTAAAATAGATTTTTAGTGTAACTGTTTGATGTTTCTTACATGATCATATAAAGTATGTTCAATTATTGTTAAGTTTTTAATGTACAAGGACAAAAAGGCACTGCATAACTTATGGATATTTGTTTGAAGCACATCAACAATTATTTATTTAAAAAAGGAAAGTATTATTTTATTTAACACATATTTGTGCTTTGTTCCACTGTGTGTTTAGCCAATTCAAGTGTGTGTGTGTGCCACATAAACTCTAACTGACATCATTTTGTTAATTTGTTTTATATATTTTTTTATTTTCGTGTCGCTTCGTGTAATTTTCGTGATCGTTGCGTGACATTTGTAATTAAATTGCGCTGTGCAACACTGTTCAGTTTTAACGGTAAGTCACCTGAAACAAAAAATAAGTGGAAAAAAATAATGTTAAAAATGGCACTTGACTAAGCACAAAAGGTCGTTAAATCTATATAAATCTATTAAATCTATAGTATGTAGCTTTAATTGCTTAATCGTAGATCAAACGGAACACTTGATCGGGTCATTCGACAGTGTCGTAGAAAGAATGAGAGGGAGAGAGGGGCATAAAATGGGAGCGAATTGACGTATGTTTACTCCGCAATCTTGAGCAACTTTTAATTGTATTTTTAGAATTTTCAATTATATTTACTGTTACTTTTATACATGAGCTCTGCGAAATCGTTGGATACAAATAGCAAAAAACAATAAAAAAAACCAAAAAAAAAATAAATAAATAAAACAGAAAAAAACGAAAAAGAGGATGTTGTCTTCAGGTGATGAAGATTGAATACCCTTGCAGTCTCGTGGAAGATGTGTGTAATGTGTGTACATACATATTTGGTAAAAAAGATTTTGGACTGATTGTTGCTATGGCAGATATGTATATGATATAGTTGTTCGATGTTGAAAGTATTTTACAGAAAAGTTAGGCATGGTGACATTAAAAATTGTCCAGATTGGATTATAGTATATGCAAAGCAATGCAACGATAAATGACGATGGTTTAAAATTTGAGAGACTAGTTTAGGTAGAAACAGAGAGACAAACATATCTGTATCGACTCGGCTGTCGACACTGATCGAGAATATATAAATATTTTATATGGTCTCCTTTTATGCGTTACACATTTTGTGACAAAACTATAATGCCCCATTCCAAGGGGGATACAAAAAAATACATAAAAATTCAAATACGAAAACACGTCTGGAATTAATTTTTTGCCGCCGTTCTCTTTTGCGTTTTCTAAAATGCGCAATTGACGCGCGTCTGTATGCGTATTTCCACTGAATTTGTTTAAACATTTGCGCTATATTCGATTCTTACTAATGCTTTGCATATATGTATACCGTTATTTATTTGCCTTTATAGTTTTTAGAAAAAATTCCAAAGTTCTGAAACTTGTTGCCTTGAAATGTATTTATTTGAAGGATTTTAATGATCTATATAAAGCTAAAACAATAAGAAAACGTTGTATAATGTGTTGAATAACGAGGCGAAATATAAACTATAATAAACAAAAGTTACCTTTTCTATAATTTATAAGCATTTGAACAAGTATTGGAAACAAAATATGAAGTGCATTATATTAAGAAGGAAACTCTTGCATCTTTTGTAGAATATTTTATATATTAAATAAAAAAATCAATAATAAAAAAATTTAAATCTGTTAAATAACTTTCAATTTTAATAATTAAGGGTTTTATAGATAAGATATACTCAAATGAAACGAAAGCTGATATTCCCAATCATTTATATCGATACTCAATACTGTCGAACTGTCTAAAAAATACGAAAACAACGACAAATTGAGCCGGCTGATAGGCGAAATGAAATATGTGAGTAATCAGAAAAAAGTTGCCTATAAGCATGTCTGTGCATAGTGGGCACTGTGGGCCTTATCGGGCGACCTCAACACATGACCGTGAGCTAGGCAAATTAATCAAATATACAATATAGAGAAATGCCTTTAGCAAAAATTGTACAAACAGGCGTGGGCCCCATTAGAATCTGCTGCCATAAACATCCGAGCGAAAGCCTTTACAGATCGAAAATCAATCCAATTTGTATTCGGAATCATATTTTGGGCAACTGACTCATGACAGAAACTTCCGTTGAGTTTGTGTGTTTTAGACCGTGTTTATGTGGCATGGCATATATACATACATATATAATCACGCATCGATGGGTATGTGTGAAGACCATAGAACAAACAAACAGGCAGCGTTCCAGGGGCGGCGTGGGGGGACATTATGTTAGATAAACAAACAGGGGGAAAAGCCAGAGAAACGGCCGAGGAAACTGAAACAATTTTAATCGTTTTCCGCTCGACGCTAAACCTGATGGAAGTTTTTGCATATACAGTGAATACTTTGAATAAGGGAAATATAAAAAAAGAAATGGAATATTAACTAAACTTTTCTGTTTGGTTTTGTTTGTATAATGAAAATCTCTAAGACAATAATGAAATATAGTAAATAAAGTTAATGATTTAATTTAATTTTTGTTAAGGAACAACGTTTACTTCATTATGAAACTTTTAAACGTCTGTGAGATACAAATGACGAATAATTGAGAATACAGTGAATGAACATTTGTATATGACACCTAATAAATATATTTTAAAACATTTTCGAATTACAATCGATTCCAGACATAGAAAAAGCCATATTTTGTTTTGAAGTTTTAACACTTAACGCAAGGTTCTTGGATTGGCAACTTCTGACTTCAAGCTGGAGTAGCTGGATCACAAGGTAACATTAGTTCCTGAATTCTCGCAAGAAAACACTTTAGTATTTTTCTGATATTTTCAGCAATGACCGCAGCAAGCGGGGAAATCCAGCCAACTCCAATAAGGCGCAGTGGGGTAGGACCGACACAAAAGCAAGGGGTGAATTGCTCTTAAACCACGTAGCACTAAACACTAACAGGAAACAAGAAAGAGGAGTTCGATTCCACCTTCACCATAAATGACCACTGCACCGAGTGCCCACTGTAATTGAATGCACGCCCAAGGACGCCACACCCAAGACATTTGCGCGCGTTTTATGGCCCTAATAAATGCCCGGCCACTCACCGACTGTTCCTCCTCTGTGTGTTCCTTAGAGCACATAGTTGCGCTGCTTCTCGGTGGGCAGCGTGCGATTGGCGAAGGAGACAATGGCCGCCGCGGGCTGGGCGACGGATAGGTCGCAGAAGACGTGGCACTGGTTATCCTTGGAGCTGTGCGATTGGCGCGCGACAAAGGCGAAGATGGTCTTCTTGTCGGTCTCGTTCGGTTTGGTCCATGTGCGATTCTCGGGATCGATGGCGCAATGCGAGATCACATCGGCCGTGTAGTGTTTGCGGAAGAACTTCTTGCGCGTGTTGTCCGTCAGCGTGATGCCCTGCCCGCTGACCTTGAAGTGGACCTCGGTGGGCGGCGGCAGCTGCCGCTGCTCGTACATCAGCCGTATCGCCTTGCGTATGGCCTCGTTGCCCGTCAACGATTCCGTATCGCAGCTGTACAGCCAGAGCACATTGGTCGCCGCCCCGTGGCTGAGCAGCTGCTGTTGGGCGGACGTGGTGCTGGCCAACGCCGGCACCACATCCGTCTCGGGTATGCGCAGCAGGCACGGCAGCGCCAGTCGGTTTATGGAATGCTCGTAGATCAGCGCCGAGAGCGAGGTGAACGTGGGCTCGTTGTCGCTGCCCTTCAAGTGGACGCCACGCTGCGTCGGCTCGATGAGAAAGTGACGCACCAGCTCGTGGCTGCCCGCCGGCGGCTCGGCGACGCGCAGCACCAGACCGTACGCGTTCGCGTACGTGGTGGAATCGCGGACCAGAAATGTGCCCGGCGGGGCATTCATCAGCAGCGCAATTGCATCCTCGCGAGCCAACATCGGCTTGTACCAGAACTTGGCCGAGTTCCGGGCGAATTTCACCAGATCCGCGGCCACCTCAAAGGTGGGCGTCGAGGCGGAATTGAGCCGCTGGTGCGTCTGGTAAATGGACTCCGTGGCGGCGGGCGAGGCGCGCGGCAAAGTACTGCTGCCGAAGGGGGTGCGCGGCGTGACCGGAAAGGCGGGCGTCTCCGGGCGGCTGGTGGGACTGGGCGTTAACAGGTAATCCGCCTGTTGCTGCTGCTGCTGGCCATTGCTATTTGGAGCAGCTGCAGCCGTGTAGTTGCTGCGCTTGCTGCTGATCGCATAAATGGGCGACAGATCGCGACGGCTGCGCGTGTGCGTCTCCAGCTGCAGCTGGTTCTGGCCATAAATGTGCGCCGGTTTGTGTGTCACCTCCATTGCAGGTCGCTCCAAGCTGATGCCGTTGTTGTTGTTGTTGTTGTTAATTGTGTGATAATTGCGTTCCACAAATGTGGACTCCAAGCGGCGACTGTGGCCACGGCTGGCGCCATCGAGCACATCCTGTCCCAGCTGCTGCGGCTCAATGTTCCGGGTGTTGTAGGGCGCTGGGGCGGGCAGGGAGCTGCGCTCTCCCAAATCATCCAGATTGAGATTGAACTCGATTTCGTAGTTGTATTTGTTGTGGCCGGGCCCGTTGCTCTGGCGGCGCTGCGGCGGCATGGGCGGCACACGTGCCATAGCACGTTCCTTTTCACGCTCCTTTTCACGCACCCGATACTCGCTGTAGACTTTGTCGCGCCGCTCGCTCAGCAGCTGCTCGAAGTCGGGCCGTGGCGGCGTTGCTGTTGACCCATAATGATAGGTATTCGATATGGTATTCGTGTTCGCATTCGAGCCATTCATGTGGCCATTACCGAGTGTTTTGCGCACCAGCAAAGGGCTCGTTAGACGTGGCTGCGGCTTTATCATATCACTGCCGCTATTATTGTTATTATTGCCATTGCCGTTACTGCCGTTTAGGCCAAAAACGACATCGAGAAAACTGTCGGGCCGCGTTGGAGTTGGCGTTTTGCGCAGCGGCGTCGCCGCTTTAGCATTGCCATAGCTAAAGGGCAGCGAGTTTTCGCGCGCGTGATAGGGTATCCCATTGCTGTTGCCATTCAAGTTCGTATGGTAATTATTGTTATTATTATTGCTATAGCTGCTGCTGTGGCTGCTGCTGTTGCGGCTGGTGTAGTACTTGTGATCCGTGGACACGGCAGCGCTATCTTCGTACGGCGACCGCATAGTTTCGCGAATTCCGAACGACTGATTGAATATGGAGTGGCCCCCTGGTCTAAACCAGAGAGAACGACATGCACACACAGCACTCTCGCACACACACAGACACTCACACATGCATACGTGCAGCAGCCATAAACGTAGCGCGTAAAAAATAAAATGAAAAAGTCAGCGTTGGCGTAAGCTTAGGCAAGCGCGCGCTCTCTCCCGTCGGTTTGCTCTCTCTTTTAGCAACCGAACTATTAAATCCACTTGAATTGTTGTTGCGCCTACGTGCAAGCGCACAGTGCTGCAAAGCATATTTTAAACTGTGCATTATCATTTGTGTGCATTGCAATCGTAACAAGTGCAGCATACTTTAGAAATTAAGTACAGTACATGGCGATTATATGGAGCTCCGCTTGTGTGAAATTATTGTATGAATGCAGTGCATTATATTCACTACTATTATTATAAAATATGCAAAGATGTGCGCAATTAAAAATTTATTGTGAATATTTTTTTTACACATTTAATTATACATCAAATTTGTTTATATAATTAATCAATGTGTTATATAAAAGTATCTCCTATCAAACATAAACTCATAAATAAGTATATATACACATATGCACGCATTTTAGCCCACTGTGCTCAACCATACACACACACACAGCTGCTAGTTTTGTTTAGGTGTTGGCGTCTCAATGAAACTTAGAGAGCAACGAATTTAGCAAGAAAGAGAGACGGAGAGAGATAAAAAATACTACAGTGCGAACTTTGCGACAGCAGCGTGCGGTGATGTCATCCCCCCACAATTTTGTACACACACACACAGACAGGCGTTAATCTGAACAAGCGATCGGCGTGGATACTCACTCAATACGTATTCGATCGGCACTCACTCTCAGTGCTGCTCTTCCGTTTAGAACGTAGTTGGCCCTCTCTTTCGCTCGCTCTCTATTTTAATGCTTGTGCGCCTGTCGTCAACATTTTGCTGTAAATTGTAAACAAACATTTCGAACGTTTTCAGCATAAAAATACGTCTTCTGCTGGAGTTTCCTTTGCATACTTGCCACCCCCGCTGCCGATCGGCAATTGTTTTTTTTTAATTCTTTCACTTTGCATCAATTGAATGCCGCCGCCGAGTTCGCGACGTTGTGCTGCTTTAGGGCTCCAGGCGGCAGCCATCTGTTCTGAAAGAGCAGCCATTGTATGAGTAGAAATAAAAACGGAGAGCGAACTTATCAGTGTGTTACATTTTGATAGATTTTTATCAATAAATTGCGGTCTATTTTCATTTTAACAACAACAACAATGAGGTCTCAAGTTGCTTTCCCAGTGAACTTTTGTGGCCGACACACAAATACGCACGCACACAAACATAAACACATACAAATAGAAACAAATACACGGACAAAGCGGTGGCATCTTTTTGATTTCTCACATTTTTCTTGTAGAAAGTGGAGAAAATTGTAAGCGCACCTTTTGTGGGCACAACAACAACAACAGGCTGACAAACCAATAAGCAGCAAACAACAATCAACAGAAACAACAACAACAACAAGATCATTTTGTAGCATGTGACGTCAGCAAATGCAAAAATATTTGCTTAAAAATGCAAAAGCGCTGTTAACGCCAGCGTCGCAGCCAGCGTGAGCAGCTACAACATAGTAGCTGTGGGTGGTTTGAGGTCATAGTCAGTGTTACATGCCTCCCACATACACACTCGCACACATTCACTCTCAACCAGTTACATTGCTCTCTCGGTCTCTTCGGCTGCGCTCGTGAGCGCAACTCGTTTACCTTTTCGCGCAGCTTCGAACATCTGTTGTTATTGTAGTTGCCATTATTGTTGTTTTTGGCAATTTTGACAGACAGCACCAGATATGTGGAATGCGCGTGTGTGTGGGGGAAATGCCCATCCATATGTTATTATAACTTCCAATTGCGTACACAAAGATCGGCTCAATTGGTTCTGAAACACCAAAAATTCATTTAATTGTTATCAAATTGCAGCTGTGAATTGTTTGCATTCACAATGTTGCGGCCAATTAGACACAAAGCTGGAGGTCGCGGCATCAGTTGACACGCATCTGCATTTGTGTGTGTGTGCATCTGTGCGTGCGTGTGTTCATGTGTCTATAAATATGGGGAATCCTTGAATTTGTGCTCTGAAATGCGCTTGAAATCGAGACAAGTGACGCTGAGACTTAGTAGATGTATGATAATTATTGTTTAAATGGGAAATGCAATGGCTTATAAAATATTTGTATTTGTAGCGAATTTTTTTAAGATGATATAAAACTTATAATAGTTTTATTCATTAATTAATTTATTTCTTAATCGTTTTATAAAGTTTGTGTTTAGTTTCATCAAAGATGTCGATCTAAAAAGAAAAATGAACCTTTATTCGGGTTTAAAAAAACTATAAATTAGAAAATAAAGCGGTACCTTTACCAACTGAAAATCATAAATACCATTATTGGCTCTATAATTATACAGTTGGTTCAATAATTATATATTGTGTATCGTAATTTAAAGTAAACCTCATCCATATCGAAAGTCGTTAAAGGTTATCGCTATATATAAGTGACTTTTGTTTTATCAACGCATGGCAATTATAGGGTATACTAAACGTCATACCTAGTTCAGTTCACATCCACAAGCCATCCACAACATTGCGTCTAAATCATTGACAGACTGGGCTGGTTGTTGCGTTGGCTAAAGCGCTCAACTTTTGTGGATCCCAAGTGTGTCTTTGCTATAACATTTTGTTTGAATTACATTACATTGTGAAGAAAGATTTTAATTGTTTATGAAAACTTGTAGCTTCTCAAATTTATTTAAATGTTGTTTAAATACAACATTACATTCTAAAGTTCGTAGAAATAATACTTTAAGTAGCACATACATATACCTTCATTCTATGAGACTTCTACTTAAAGCTAGTCAATGAGGAAATCTGAATGAGTGCGGAATATTCATTCATGCATTGGTTCTAGGCAGTTTTGGGCTTCTGTGATTCCAAATAGGCCTGAAATTGAATAAAAGAGATAACACTATGTAATCGAAATCACATTATTCAGGACTTACCTTCTCCGCGATCTTAAGCAGATTATCGAAGCTGCATTGACCTGTTTCCATGACCATGCTGTGGAAGATCTTGGTTTCGCCCTGGGTCAGGAGCTCATAGGGTGAGCCGAACTCCACCAGCTGGCCAGCATCCATGACCAAGACCTTGTCCGAGTCGATAATCGTGTTCAGACGATGCGCAATTGTCAGCACCGTGCACTCCCTGAACTTGTTCCTGATCGTCGTCTGGATGAGCGCATCTGTCTGTGGATCCACGTTGGCCGTGGCCTCGTCCATGACCAGGACGCGGTTCTCGCGCAGAATAGCGCGTGCCAGACACACCAGCTGCCTCTGGCCCACACTGAAGTTGGTGCCGCCCTCGGAGATCTTGCTCTGGAGTCCACTGGGAAGCTCGCTGATGACGGGCTTCAACTTGACTTCCTCCAGAGCATCCCACAGCTTGGCATCGCTATACTCCTCGAAGGGATCCAGATTGTAGCGCATGCTGCCCGAGAAGAGCACGGGTTCCTGCGGTATAATGGAGATCTTGCTGCGCAGATCGTGGAGTCCCAGTTCGCTGGTGTCGCGGCTGTCGATGATGATGGAGCCATCGTTGTAGGACAGGCGGAAGAGGGCGTTGATGAGCGAGGACTTGCCCGCACCCGTGCGACCCACAATGCCCACCTTCTCCATGGGCTTGATCTCGAAGTTGAGGGACTTGAGCACGTACTTGGACTGCGGATCGGGGAAATACCTCAGACTAAGATCATCCGCCACAATTTGGCCCTGCTCCGGCCACGTGAGAGGTGGCTTCTTGCTCGGCTCGGACTCGTACTCGCCCTCTGGCTCGATCTCGTCGTACTCCACGACTCGTTCCACTGCCGTCATGGTGTTCTCCAGCTCCGCCGACTGGCGCATGCCCCACTGGACCATGCCTGTCATGCCCATGGCCTGGGTAATGGCCAATCCCACCTCGCCCGAGTTCTCGGGCGGGTTGATGAAGTAGTTGAGGATGATTACCACGATGTACAGCGTGCAGAAGCAGTCCAGGTAGTAGCCGAAGGCGCGATTCGTGGACAGGAAGGTGTAGTAGCCGGAGCTGTGCAGATCCTGCAGATTGTCGAACTCGGCAATGAGCGCCTTCTGTGCTCCCATGGCTCTGATGGTGGGCAGACCGTTGAGTGAGGCGCTGAGGTGGGAGTAGATCGGAGATCGGGCAACAGCCTCGAGCCGCTTAACGTCCCTCGAGGTCTTCAGGTAGAACTCTCGGATGTAATAGAAGACCACGCCCAGGGCAAGGGTCAGGATCAGGTAGTAAGGATTGGTTATGCAGATGACGACAATGATGCCTGTCAAGGTGAGGAAGATCTGCACCACATCCAGCATGACGGTGGGCAGAAGCTCATCTATCTGCCCCAGATCCTTCGAGAAGCGGTTCAGTATGCGCCCCGAGGGATTCGTGTTGAAGAAGTACATTGCCGCCCTGGTGATGCCCCGGAACATGGCATTGTGCAGCTTGGTGGAGCTGCGCATGGCCAGCTTGTAGAAGAGCATGGTCCTGACCAGAGTGAACACGATGACGGCGACATTTAGGGCAGTAAAGTAGTAGATATCGATCGGATCCGAGTTTAAATCCGCGGCATTTTTGTTCTTGTCTATCCTAGGATAAGGAAATGTTTAGTTGATTTATATGGGTAGAGTGTGAATAGCTTACCAATAGGCGAGGAAAACATCTGCAGACGAGTTAATAATTTGTGTACCCAGGCAAAGGAAGACCAGTATGCTTATTAAGAACCAACCGCTGCCAGCTGTAAAGTATTCCTTATAGAGACCCAAGCCGATCTTGCCTTCCACACGTGTCTCTCGGCCATTCATGAGCTCCTCCTGGCCTACAGACTCATTTAGGGAGCTGAACGAATAGATGCTCTCTGTTTGTGATGTCTGGCGGCTAATCTTTTGAGAATGTGAATTAGATATGGTGTCACCAGCATCGCTCGTATTCTCATAAGCCTCCTCAGCCTTGTTGGGGTCGGTCAACAGCTTTGCGAAGTCGAGGCCACTGCGCTGCATTGTCGCATATGTGCCCATTGCACTGATTTTCCCCTTGTCCATAATGACTACGAGGTCGGCGTGCTCCAGAAACTGCAGCTGATGTGTGACCAGGATGACCAGCTCGCTCCGGAGGTAGCCCCTCATGCACTGGTCGAACAGGTGGCGACCCACGTGAGTGTCCACGGCGCTGAGTGGATCGTCCAGCAGGTAAATGTCCGCCCGACGATACACAGCCCTCGCCAGGCTGATGCGCGCCTTCTGTCCGCCGGAGAGCGAAGCTCCCCGCTCGCCAACGATCGTCTTATCGCCCTGGGGAAGCAGCTCAAAGTCGCGTTCCAGGGCACACTTCTTGATCACTGTGCGGTAGCGATGCTTGTCCAGGGTTAGCCCGAACAGAATGTTCTCCCGGACGGTTCCCGTGAAGAGCCAGGGCTCCTGGGCGGCATAGGAGAATTTGCCGTTGACTTTGAGGTCTCCCTTCTCAGCGGGTAGCTCGCCGAGAATCGATTGTATCAGGCTGGACTTGCCGGCGCCGACGGGTCCAATTACAGCCACCAGTTGACGACGACCTAGTTTCAGATTGATATTGTCGAGGGTATTCTCCGGGGCTTTGCAGTCCCACTTGGCCCAAAAGTGACTAAATTCAACAAGGGTTTCATTATTGCTGTAATTCTTTACCAAATCTTCATTTGCATTGTTAATCGGCACACCATCTTGATTTGCTTTTGCATTTGATTTCCCTTCGAACTGAGTCTCCTCCCTAAGCATGAAGGTCTCCAGACGCTTGATGGTCACCAGTAGCTCCAATAACTGAGAAATGCTCATCGGCACGAAGTTGGTTACAGTGCGTTGCAACAAGCTGTAGTAGGCAGTGATGAGGAAAGCCTGCCCGGCCGTCAATGTATTTCCCAGTAGCACAAATCCCAGCAAGCTGACAAAGGTGAAGGTGCGGGACAGGCACATGCCCATAGCAATGAGAATGCCACGAATATAGTTGACTTTCCTAATGCAGACCATCTCTTTGCCGCGAGCTAGCGCCAACAGTTTGCCAAAGGGTTTCTCCCAGGCGTACATCTTTATTACCTGGATGCCGGCTATGATCTCGTTCATCATGCGGACCCGTTCGTCCGTGCGCAGAGCCGTACGTAGACGCAGTACGGCTGTCCTCCTTGCCAGGTGGTATTGTAGGGGCAAGAAGAGCAGCATCAGAGTCACGCCAAAGAAGCTGGCCAATCCAATCTGCAATCGGGTAACGAGAATAAATCGCACTGTCAATTCAAGTTCAAATCCCAGTTTACCTTTTCATACATAAGGTAGGACACAACGACCAGCTCGAGGGGCCCTAGCCATAAGTAGTGTATGTTGGCCAGCACCGAATCAAAGCGGCCCACGTCGTTGGACAGCAGATTCACCACCTGACCGATTGATGTGTCCCCCAGTGCTGTGTGGCTCAAGCGCAAGGCCTTCCTATAGATCAGGCTGCTGAGGGCGACGCGCATTTTCATGCCCAGGTGCATAATGGCCAACATGCAGGGATGACCGGTTAGTACCGAAAAGATGGAAGCTGCTATTAGGGACACCGCAAAAAACTGGGCCTTGATTGGGTTCGTGTCCTGGCCGGAGAAGTAGGCCATAAGACCGAAGAGGCAAACGGGTTGGGTTACCCTAGAGAGAAATAAACGTTAACCAAATAATTTGGGACACCCCTTCAAGTTCGACTTGCTTTGTTAGGAACTCCTTGGAGCCCAGCAGCACTCCGGTGATAAATAGGTGCCAGCCAAAGACACGCATCACGACGCGTCCCAAGCGGGGCGGCTTCTTTTGGGCCGATCTCTGTAGTAGCTCCTCATCCCAGGCGATGCAGAGCCGATCTCCTAGTGTATCTGATGATTAGTTGGGTTTGATAGATATTTAATAACAGTTCAAATTACAGACGGTACTAATTTCATTCCAAGACTTTGAAATATATTCTTAAACATTACCTGATTTGTGCTCCTTGAGTGGCCGATATAAGTCCGGTTGTTCCAGTGTCTTTTTTCGACCTTTGAACAACAAAGGAAAGACAAAGCTAGAAGATTTAAAATATCCAAATACGTAAATACAATGTTAATGTCGGTATTGGGCGAATCTAACTACTATATCATATAGCTGACACAGGACTGATCCGTCGAAAAATGGGTTTTTGTATATATCTTATGTCTGCCTAGGAACAATCAGTCAAAAAAAGCGATTTTTGTGTGAAGAACTTTTTGTTTCTTAAGATATCGCGACCAAATTTTATAATTGAGAGTCTCACTATGCTGGTAACATATCTGCAAAATCTTATCAAGATCGGATGACTATATTATATAGCTGCCATAGGAAGAATCGGTCAAAAATAGTTTTTGTATAAATAACTTTTTTGCTCTTTAATATAACCTGACCAAAAATGGCAATCCAATGTGTCCAATATAAAACCCATATTGATTTACTATATATTATAGCCTTCTGTAGGAACAATAGCTCAGAAACTAAGTTTTTGTGTGAAAACCCAGTTAACAATAGATTGAATTTGTCTATAAGAGTATTTAATCAGAATACAAATAATAATAAACGTTGTCTTATCAATAAGCTGCGAAATTTAAAATGTGATTCTGTGACGTCACGGTTTCTTTAGAAAGGTCTCCCTCGCCGGTGTCGTCAAGTGTTGAGGCATTGTTTTTTATTAGAGCACACGTTTCAATGCAGAGCCTGCTGATAAGTTATCAAAAAAGTACGTTTGGACTATCATTAAATTGTCATATCGGTGGGAAATTTAAACCTTGAGTTATTTTTGCCTACACAGTCGTATATAGATTATCATGATTCATCAATAAAGAATGAAAATAAAGAAATTAGGGCACATAATTGAACTCACCAAAACATACTCTCCGCTACTGGATTCATATGCTCGCGGGGATTTTCTGGTAGCTCATCGGCTTTTAATAGTGTCATTATAAATTATTCACTATATGTCAGATATTGAACTTAACACTTTTATTTATTTTGCTTTATAGGTTTGTATCTCTTTTTATTATTTATAATTTAAAAATTAAATTTTTGAATTTGTTCACTTTCACAAGCCGCGTTGCGTTGCAATGAAATGCTGGGATTTTTCCACTGTGCTTCACAGATATTACCCTTGATATGATCTATTTTACTTCGGTATCCAAGAGAAACTTATTCATGTCGTATATTCACAGATAAACCGTAATTTCGTCAAACGATGAAAACGCCACATTAAAAGCAATTACATTCATTCCACGCTTAATTAATTTCCATTCACAGACGAACTGTTTGCTCTTCGGCCGCTCAACTCGTACTAAACGACAGCTGATCGGTCTCCGCTATTTATGTGAACTGCTTGCTTTTTGCACAGCTTTCGCTCTCTTGGGCTGAACGAGCCTCCCGTTCCTCTCAAATACGGGTTTGACTTCTTATCTTTACCAGTTGGCGGGCATTTTTATCGCTTTATCGGTCAACATATTTCTCGGAGGCTTTAACGCTTGGCATTAACGGATAAGATAAATGGCCGCCAACAAGTTAATGGAGTACTAAGTATTAATTAATCTGAGAAACGCATGCCAAGCTATTGGTTGCCAAATGCGTCTTTGAACTGCAACTGCTTTGTTCCTTAATTCAAATTGAACTGCTTGCAGGTTGGATTGCTACATAAATTTAAAATCAGTCAGATTTTATTAGTTTGTTATAGCTTGTAGTCGCGCAGATTTATTTTAAAGTAGTTTTAATGTAAGTTTACATTCTAAAGCTCGTAGAAATAATACTTTAAGTAGCACATACATATACTTTCATTTACAAGCAGTAAAATTTCTATGAGACTTCTGCTTAAAGCTAATCAATGAGGATATCTGAATGAGTGCGGAATATTCATTCATGCATTGGTTCTAGGCAGTTTTGGGCTTCTGTGATTCCAAATAGGCCTGAAATTGAATAAAACAGATAACACTATGTAATCGAAATCACATTATTCAGGACATACCTTCTCCGCGATCTTAAGCAGATTATCGAAGCTGCATTGACCTGTTTCCATGACCATGCTGTGGAAGATCTTGGTTTCGCCCTGGGTCAGGAGCTCATAGGGTGAGCCGAACTCCACCAGCTGGCCAGCATCCATGACCAAGACCTTGTCCGAGTCGATAATCGTGTTCAGACGATGCGCAATTGTCAGCACCGTGCACTCCCTGAACTTGTTCCTGATCGTCGTCTGGATGAGCGCATCTGTCTGTGGATCCACGTTGGCCGTGGCCTCGTCCATGACCAGGACGCGGTTCTCGCGCAGAATAGCGCGTGCCAGACACACCAGCTGCCTCTGGCCCACACTGAAGTTGGTGCCGCCCTCGGAGATCTTGCTCTGGAGTCCACTGGGAAGCTCGCTGATGACGGGCTTCAACTTGACTTCCTCCAGAGCATCCCACAGCTTGGCATCGCTATACTCCTCGAAGGGATCCAGATTGTAGCGCATGCTGCCCGAGAAGAGCACGGGTTCCTGCGGTATAATGGAGATCTTGCTGCGCAGATCGTGGAGTCCCAGTTCGCTGGTGTCGCGGCTGTCGATGATGATGGAGCCATCGTTGTAGGACAGGCGGAAGAGGGCGTTGATGAGCGAGGACTTGCCCGCACCCGTGCGACCCACAATGCCCACCTTCTCCATGGGCTTGATCTCGAAGTTGAGGGACTTGAGCACGTACTTGGACTGCGGATCGGGGAAATACCTCAGACTAAGATCATCCGCCACAATTTGGCCCTGCTCCGGCCACGTGAGAGGTGGCTTCTTGCTCGGCTCGGACTCGTACTCGCCCTCTGGCTCGATCTCGTCGTACTCCACGACTCGTTCCACTGCCGTCATGGTGTTCTCCAACTCCGCCGACTGGCGCATGCCCCACTGGACCATGCCTGTCATGCCCATGGCCTGGGTAATGGCCAATCCCACCTCGCCCGAGTTCTCGGGCGGGTTGATGAAGTAGTTGAGGATGATTACCACGATGTACAGCGTGCAGAAGCAGTCCAGGTAGTAGCCGAAGGCGCGATTCGTGGACAGGAAGGTGTAGTAGCCGGAGCTGTGCAGATCCTGCAGATTGTCGAACTCGGCAATGAGCGCCTTCTGTGCTCCCATGGCTCTGATGGTGGGCAGACCGTTGAGTGAGGCGCTGAGGTGGGAGTAGATCGGAGATCGGGCAACAGCCTCGAGCCGCTTAACGTCCCTCGAGGTCTTCAGGTAGAACTCTCGGATGTAATAGAAGACCACGCCCAGGGCAAGGGTCAGGATCAGGTAGTAAGGATTGGTTATGCAGATGACGACAATGATGCCTGTCAAGGTGAGGAAGATCTGCACCACATCCAGCATGACGGTGGGCAGAAGCTCATCTATCTGCCCCAGATCCTTCGAGAAGCGGTTCAGTATGCGCCCCGAGGGATTCGTGTTGAAGAAGTACATGGCCGCCCTGGTGATGCCCCGGAACATGGCATTGTGCAGCTTGGTGGAGCTGCGCATGGCCAGCTTGTAGAAGAGCATGGTCCTGACCAGAGTGAACACAATGACGGCGACATTTAGGGCAGTGAAGTAGTAGATATCGATCGGATCCGATCTGCCTGCGGCATTCTTGTTCTTGTCAACCCTGGAATTATGCAATGATTATAGGACTATCTCATAAAGAACAAAATCGCTTACCAGTAGGAGAGAAAAACGTCCGCAGAGGAGCCCACAATTTGAGTTCCAAGGCAAAGGAACACCATGAAACAGATCATCAGCCAACCACTGCCAGCTGTGAAGTATTCCTTGTAAAGTCCTAGGCTTATTTTGCCCTCAACTCGCGTTTCCTGTGGCGCCATGGCGACGTCCTGGCCAATAGATTCAATGGAGCTCAGGGAACTGAAGCTCTCATTGCGTGAGGGCTGGTTGCTTTTGCTGGTTTTGCTGCCACGCCTGCTGCGCGAGGCCATGCTCAGACGATCCCAGATATCGCCTGCCTCGCTCTCGTGGTCATTCTGCTCCTCATCGGCCTTGTTGGGGTCGGTCAACAGCTGTGCGAAGTCGAGGCCACTGCGCTGCATCGTCGCATAGGTGCCCATTGCACTGATTTTGCCCTTGTCCATAATGACTACGAGGTCGGCGTGCTCCAGAAACTGCAGCTGATGTGTGACCAGGATGACCAGCTCGCTCCGGAGGTAGCCCCTCATGCACTGGTCGAACAGGTGGCGACCCACGTGAGTGTCCACGGCGCTGAGTGGATCGTCCAGCAGGTAAATGTCCGCCCGACGATACACAGCCCTCGCCAGGCTGATGCGCGCCTTCTGTCCGCCGGAGAGCGAAGCTCCCCGCTCGCCAACGATCGTCTTATCGCCCTGGGGAAGCAGCTCAAAGTCGCGTTCCAGGGCACACTTCTTGATCACTGTGCGGTAGCGATGCTTGTCCAGGGTTAGCCCGAACAGAATGTTCTCCCGGACGGTTCCCGTGAAGAGCCAGGGCTCCTGGGCGGCATAGGAGAATTTGCCGTTGACTTTGAGGTCTCCCTTCTCAGCGGGCAGCTCGCCGAGAATCGATTGTATCAGGCTGGACTTGCCGGCGCCGACGGGTCCAATTACAGCCACCAGTTGACGACGACCCAGTTTCAGATTGATATTGTCGAGGGTATTCTCCGGGGCTTTGCAGTCCCACTTGGCATCGAACTGGCTGAATTCAATGAGGGTCTCTTCATTGCCACTGCCCTTTGTGGCATCGCCATTGCCCTTGCTGATTAGAGCGCCATTCTCCTTATCGTTAACGGAAGAAGACGCAGAGCCAGAGCCCTCAATTGACTGGTCGCGGACCTGAGTCTCCTCCCGGTGCATGAAGGTCTGCAGACGCCTAATCGATACCAGAAGCTCCGCAAACTGTCCAATGCCCTGCGGAAAGAACATGGTGACCGTACGCCTCAAGATGTTGTAGTAGGCGGTGACATAGAAGGCCTTCTCGGCGGTCAAGATGTGTCCCAGCAGCACATAGCCCACCAGACTGGCAAAGGTGAAGACCCGGGAGAGGAACATGGCGAAGGAGATGAGTATGCCGCGTATATAGTTGACCTGCTTGATGCAGAGCATTTCTTTGCTGCGGGTGAGCTCCACCAGCTTGCCGAAGGGCTTCTCCCAGGCGTACATCTTGATCACCTGAATGCCCGAAATGATTTCGTTCATCATGCGCACTCGTTCGTCCGTACGCAGAGCCGTACGTAGGCGCAGCACGGATGTCTTCTTGCCCAGAAAGGCTTGCAGGGGCAGAAAGAGGAGCATGATAGCGACGCCAAAGAACGCGGAAATTCCTATCTGAAAGAGGGAGACATTTAGGGAGCAGCCCTCTTCAAGCACCTCTTAAGCCGTACTCACCTGTTCATACATGAAATACGTGACCACGACGAGCTCCAGAGGCGCCAGCCACAGATAGTGTACGTTGATCAGCACGTGATCAAAGCGTCCCACATCGTTGGACAGCAGATTCACCACCTGCCCGATGGTCGTGTCGCCCAATGCGGTACGGCTCAGGCGTAGGGCCTTGCGGTAGACCAGACTGCATAAAGCAATGCGCATTTTCATGCCCAGATGCAGCAGGCTCAGCATATAAGGATGCCCAAAGACGACCGTGAATACGGTCCCCGCCATCAGACCCGCTGCGTAGAGCTGCGCCTTGGTCCGGTCCTTATCGTCGCCCGCGAAGTATGCCATAATGCCAAATAGGCAAATGGGTTGGGTTACTCTTAAATAAGTTGTGATTTGAATCGTTTCTACGGGCTACTTCAAATGCCACTCACTTGGTCAGAAACTCCTGAGTGGCCAGCAATAAGCCGGTCACGAACAGATGCCAGCCAAAAACGCGGCTTACCACGCGGCCCAAACGAGGCGGCAGATTTTGGGCCGATCTGCCTTCAACTTCTTCATCCCAGGCGGCGCAGAGGCGGTCACCAAGCGTATCTGAAGATAATATTATTAACATTAGCATATACATATATATTATATATTGGTGATATCTTGTGGCGTTACTCACCCGACTTGTGCTTTTTCAGCGGCCTATAGAGATCCGTTTGTTCCAGAGTCTTCTGGCGACCCTTAAACAGAACGGGCATGGCGAAGCTATATGGAGACAGCAAATATATAAAAAGTATACAGATAACATGAATAGATTTATTTTTGTGCTAAAAAAGATAGCCAAACACAAGTAGAAGTGCGTTAGTCGAGTTGGTGATACCTGACTAGGAGATACTCTGTACTACGCTACGTAACTTTTGTGCTTATGGTCAGATTTTTAAGAAGTTTTCAAAGAAATTTATAGTAAATCAAGTTATATACTCAAAAATGCATTGAGGAAGTGGGAAAGAGGAAAATATATTAAAAAAAACTAAAGTATTTATCATCTGTGTACCGTCAATGAGAAGGTACAAAGTTGTAAATTCAGAGGCAGTCTTAATAAATTTGAAATGAAAACCGATATTTATCGATTTTGGTGAAATATACAATAGCCAACAAGTCAAATACATGTTTTTAGCTCTGATAAATTCCAAGAGTCCCTTAAAAATGCAGTTAAAGAGCGATAATAATCGATTTCGTAGATATAATAGAAGTTATAAAAAATAGCGATGAATTTCAATTATACAAGATCTTACAAGAAATTGATATTTATCGAATTTTGATAAATTTTCATAATCGAGAAAACAGAATTAGTAAAATATTTTCCAAATTTCTTGTCTCTAGAACTTGTGGTCTCAGAGATTGACAGGTTCCCTTAAACTTCCACTTGCCCCTTTTCACTAGTAACAGGGTATAACAAACATAAACAAAGCTATATTTACAAGGTGTTAAAAGTCAACTAAGTGGGATTTTACTCTGTGTATCTAATGTGTAATGTTAACGTTAATAAGGTTAACATAATGTTAAGTAAACAGCTAGTTGCTAGCTTATATGAATTTCAAAATAAATGTAGGTCAAAGTTCTGCATGCTGTTGAGGGTATCCAAAATTCGTTTAACAAACTACAAAAAAAAGAACATAAAAATAAAATTCTCTATCTAACCTTTTTCTAAACCGCAACAAAACCCCAACCAAATTTTTGTGTTTAGTCAGACAAAGTCATTGACAAAGGGATCTATTAGCACCTTGAGAGATAACATTTGATATCTATGAAATTCTTACGTGTGTGCACATAACTAGGAGTTGCTTGTCGCACGTCACTATGACAATGTCATATCAGGTTAATGTTGAAGCTCTGCCAAAATGAATTACATATTTTTTATGGTGAGTTGGCTAAACGGTCGCTTTTTATTAGCCTGCGTAGCTGTATTTGGCCGAGCGGACGATGTTAAAGTTGCCTTAAGTGACAACCAATTGAAAAATCAAACTTGAAGTACTTCGCGCAAATATATATATATATATTGATATATATGTGTGCCCCGAGGAAGCCCAACTCTGACGCGCTAACTATGTAAATTAAACGACCCAATGAATACAATAATAAAGCACTCGACAGCTAGTTGTCACGATGTCAGCCAGCCCTGTGGCTAACGGCTCGAAGCATGTCCAAATGGGGCATACTTGGACTTACCAGAACATCAGCTCCGACAGCCAGTTGGCGCGCTCCACGGGATTCTCCGGCAGATCATCGGCCTTCAGCGATTGCATTTTGTTCTCTTGCGTTTTATTTTAATTGTCGTACTTTTACTCTCCACATATATAGTTTAATGTAGTTATTTGTTTTTTTTTTGTTTTAATTTATTTCGTATAATTTTGAATATTTTGGTGACTTTTTGGTTTGGACTTCATTAGCACCCATCAGGTATTGCAGACACGCGCTTGTCGTTAGTATAATTATTTAGGTTTTAATAGCGTTCGCCTTTATATAGAATGTGTAGAAAAGATAGATGGAAATTAAAAATATTTCAAAATTTTCCACTCTTACTTATCGTTTGGATAATGCGAAGAAACGTTCTACAGGGCATTCTGTTTGGTTTTGTTTGTTGCTGAGATGCTCTCCGTAAATTAAACTTTAACACCAATCTGATCACAATAATTTCCGTATACGATGTAAACGCATATACGCCTCTTTTGCACAAGTCCGACAGCACAATTTAATTCCTGTTATGTATGTGTGCGTGTATTCGAATAGATAATGAATTATTGTTTTTGTGCGCTATTTTTTCTTTTTTTTGGTTTATTTTGTTTGGCGGCCAACTTTTCACTTATCAAAAATTCCCTGCGTGCTTTCTCACTGCGCGCTCTCCGGCCGAAGTCCGTGTTGTTTACGCTCCGAGCGTCGAACACGTTCTAACGAACAACTCGGCAGCTCGCATTGTTTTAGCGCAACTGAAAAGATCAACAACTATTTGCTCTTCCCGCTCCGTGGAGCTTTCGCTCACTGAACTTCAGAGTTGGGGATTAATAGCGCGCGCGCTCTCCCTCTCTCTCTCTCTCTTTCCCGCTCTTGTTGACTTACGCAAATTATCGGCAATCACGTTTGTTGGTTTTGGACTCTGGTTATTGGCTTTACGATAGGCCGGCCGGAATATTCTCTATTGTGATTGGCATTTGTGTGCTGTAATCAGTCATTAACACTTGTTATACAATTTGCTATCAATGCAAGCTATTATCAAAAATGATAGCCGGGCAAAAGACCAAAAGAAAGTAGGCTGGACTGTGAAATGCAAACAACAAGACATTAACTGTTATATATATCATCTGTTACAACCCAGAGCTGTAAATTTGCACCACTTGCACAAACAACGATATCTATTAAAACAAGTGAGAAGGCTCCAGTCGGGAGTGCCCGACTGGGAGATACACTGAACCCTGTGTTTTAATACATTTCAGTCCCCCTGCATTCGTACACTCATGCACAGAATCACTCACACACACACACACACACATGTAAACGCAGGCTGCTCGCTGTGAAAAGCCGTTGCGCTTGGCCCTCACTATAGAAACTAAATTCGTGTATAACTTCTTAACTAAGAGTATGATCTTAATGAAATCATAGTCAGGGCTTAACAAGAGCATTGAAATCTATGTACAAACCAAATTCCAAGTCCGTAGTATTTGAATTTCGTTTTTTTTCTCACATTTTTGCGTATATGGGGCGAATGGGGGTAGGTATCCAAAACTCGCAAAATACCTTACCCGCGTATGCTTCACGCGAGCAATTTGAATCTGAATTTGGTGGCTCTAGCTCTAATGTTTTCTAAGATACGCTCAAAAATAATAAGAAAACGAGATGAGTTATCGGTGATTTGAAATAAACTTGATCTACGTATGGTATACACGAACATAAATAATCCCAGTTCAGCCTTCTAGCTTCAGTAGTATCCGAAATCGAAGCGTTCATACAGACGGACGGACAGCCAGACGGACAGGGCTAGATTGATTCGGCTAGTGATGCTGATCAAGAATATATATACTTTATCGGGTCGGAGACGCCTCCTTCTGCCTGTTACGTACATTTTCATAAAACCATTATACCCTGATGAACCCGGGGTATAAAAATGTATTTAAATTTATATATAAAATCGCAATGGGCGCATTTATTGCTTTTATTACGTTTTAAAAGCTTTGAGCAGAACTTACGATCATTCAAATTAAACTACATTTGGAACTGCACTGCTTTGTCAACGACGTTGGTTTGGAACTTAGCTAAACACAAAGCAGTGTATTTCGGACGCTTTTCATAAAATGCCAAA
Source organism: Drosophila robusta (assembly GCA_035043565.1). Lineage (NCBI taxonomy): Eukaryota > Metazoa > Arthropoda > Insecta > Diptera > Drosophilidae > Drosophila > Drosophila robusta. The sequence goes on along the minus strand of JAWNMW010000294.1, from coordinate 11,305,959 downwards.
ACTTTGGTCACATTGGCTATCAAACAAAAATGTTAAATTTTATAATTTTATTATATTTTATAAAATTAAATATATAATATAATAATAAACTTGATAATAAAATTATTTAAATAAATAAATAACGAATTTGATGCTACTAAATATAAGAAATGTTAACTTAATAGAACCCGACACGTGGCCATTTTAATTTTATTTGCGCCATTTAGATAAGGAAATGTTAAGCTTGATAAAAAATAAATGAAATTAAAAACCGTGTGTTCAGTTTGGATTTCGATATCTCCTCACATATTACACTATATACACTATTTATCTTTATGAAATTCATGATACGATTACGGACAGCAACTGCAATGGGGAATAGGGAAGGGGGAATTCCGAAGACGCTAATTGAATTAATGAGATAAGAAAGCAACGAAATATATAATTCGGCAGACATGGCTAGCGTGGCATACAAAGACTCTGTGGAATTGCATTCGGTGGCCTTATTTGGATTATAATGCTCGATTAGATTGTTCGCACAATTTGCCATATATTCTTATAAATACTGTACTAAGAATAACACGCGAGGTTCTTATACATTTGCAGAGGGTATTTTAATTTTATCACGCTTTCGATCCTAAAATGTATATTAATTCTTCTTATCCTCCTTTTATGCAAATAATTCTGTCAGTTTAAAAGCTTTTGTCATAAAATTTCGCATATGTCTTTTTGTAGTACCCAGTATATCAAAATTATATAAGTAGAATCGGTTAAAAATTTGGTTTTTGTTAGAAAAAAAACTTTTATGTTTTTCAAGATATCCGAAAGTGACAATTTATAGAGCCACGAAGTTCTTAAAATCTCTGCAAAACAATATCAATTTCGGAGCACTTTATAGTATAGCTGCCATAGGAACAACCGGTCCCCAAACTCTTAATTGTGATCGTCCCACTGCTCAGAAACTAAATATTATCGCATCCAACTAAAGTATATATAATGTAGTTGAAGCAATCGGTCAAAAAACCAGTGTTTGCTCAGTTTACACATATTTCATATGTCTTTAAAGGGTATTTAAACGTTTGAAGCCCGAAGATAGACATTCTGGCTGGTTTTTTTTTATTTTTTTGCAAAAGCATAAAAAGTATATGAAATGTGGGTGTTGTCGGGTGAACCACAATAGGCATGAATGTATATAGATATATGTATATATATATGTATAAGTATATTAACAGATACACGGCACTTGAACTTGCAGTTCTCACAGCATTCGTGATTCGTGCTGGTGATATACTTATGACAGTTATGTGAACGGCACGTTTGAATCAATTAAAGTGCAATTGATCAAGTCTAGATCGGGAGGGACTGGGACATGTCTGCGAATAGAGACACATATTTCTTTTTCGAAGCGTACGCCAATCAAAAGAGACTTTTTCCCTGCACAATTGTTGTATAATTCTGTGGAAAATTTAATAAACGTAAATATAGTTCGGTATACATATATATTTATTAAGAGTATAACGGTCAAAGCTTGCGCAATTATCGATTATTGTTATTTTCAACTTATATTTCGATAGCTCTATATGCACACTTAATTAAACAAATATTAAGCAATATAACTTACACTTTGCATTCATTCATTTTATTATTTGATCTGTTACAGTAAGAAAAATAACTTAAATTCTACCTTTGTTTGTTAAAATAAACCGCTGCACCTATATCGATAACGCACCACACTCAAGCTCTCTCTCTCTCACGCGCGCTCTCCAGAACAAAACGCAAGCGAAGCTTTCGCACAATTTCTTACAGCTGGCAGTGCTGCGCTCGCCTATAAAAGCAGACTGCTTGCGCGAGCTTTCAGCAGTGGTGGACTGATTTGCGTGGAACTTAACCAAGTGAAGACATTTGTAAAATACCATAAAAATGGCATCTTTCGTTGGCAAGAAGTACAAACTGGACAAGTCCGAGAACTTCGATGAGTACATGAAGGAGTTGGGTAAGCTAGGATTTTTTTCTTTTAGTTAATAAAACTCCTGATAAGATAAATCATTACGTATATGCGGCACGTGTGGTCGTCCAAGTGGAGTGAGCAAGAAAGCGCGTGAGAAAGCAGCCGAAAACGCACAGCCGAAAAAAGCCGCTAGCCGGCCGGCGAAAAAAAAACGCTTTTTTGTGCAGCTGTGCAAGAAAAAGAAGAGGGAGGGAGATAGCCAACGAGAACAAAAAACGTGGTTGCAAAAATTACTTTTTTCGCTTTAGCATTTTGGAGCTGTTCTAGTTTTCGCCTGTGGTCCCAAAGGAGAGAAATTCTGACGAATCAGGTGCACGGCCCACAAATGTCATAAAACATCTTATCGGGCGTGAGGTAATAGGGCACTAAACTTAAAAACTAATTAAAATGAAATGTGTACTTTGGCCAAAGACGGTTTCCTTTTTTTTTGTTGCTTGCTTTTCACGTATTGTTAATTACTTTGGGTCTGTAGATAAACAATACTAAAATATACCATATGCGGCAGTATGACTGTTCATGACTATATACGATATTTAGGCTTTGTGGTGAAAAGAATTAAGAGGGGTATATATGTTTGTATGTCCGTCTTGCTGGAGTCAACATTTAGATAAATCGTTAAATTTTTGCGGCGACTAAATCTTCCATCACTATATTACCCATAACTTAACTTAACCAAAATAGGCTCTAAAAATCGAAAAAGTTTATATAACTGTCTTACTATTTTAAGTCATAAAAGCCTCTATCAAAAACTATATTTCTGTCCACCCATTTTTAGGTGTTTTATTGCGCAGTCGTTAACATTCATTACTTTTCATTTTGAAGAAAAGTGCGCCAGTCATCCAATAATTTGTTTAGACACCAAACTTCGTTCTGTTTAGTCTATTGTCTAGACTATGCCTAGCAGCTAGGTCCAAGTCGGTTAGGGAACTTGGAAATTTGATTCGATTCGTCTCCTATTGTGCTGGCTCTCTGTTATTTTGTTATTATTTGCGGTCTTTGTGCGGTTTATAGAAAAATCGAACCCAAAGTAATGTCTCAATTTTCAACTTTTAGTCGGGTTGGGTTTTCATTATTATTTTTACACTTTGAAGAGGTTTGGATTACCAGATTTTTAATGAAAATAACTCTTGAATATGGTTGTTGAGACACGTCAATAATACTTGTATTTATCTGATTGTTCGATGCACCGAGGACGTAAAGTACAAATGATAAACATTATATATGTATGCCCATAAAAGTAATGATAATTCAGTTTTGCGATTACGAAGAACTTTTTTGTTTTTTGCACTTTGCACGTTATCAATATATATTACTGTATGGCAACAAAATTAGTAATAGTGCGAATTTTTTATTCGTTCGTTTGCTAATCTATTCAAGTCCAAATAAATGATATACAAGGCTTCTACATTGTTTATGCACTGCAGCTGTAAAGGTTCCCAATGAAAAACAACCGAAATGTTTTATGGATGGGCAGTGGGAACTTATCGAACCATAAAACACTTGAGACCCAAAGGTTGTCCACTTAAAAACATTTACAAATACATAATTGAGCATAATTGATTTGTCTGTGCTGATGGCTGGTCACCAAGGGGTGACTATATACTTACTATATACTACTATATACACTATATGCATTTACATTTATATATATATATATAAATATATATTATCTGTGTAGTTACTTGTGCATTGCGATAAGGCTGCTTGCATCTGCATTGCTCGTACAGTTCGCTATATTTAGGCTGACCAATTGATAAGTACCGGAGGTTGTTGTACGTCTATCTGTCCCGCAACCCCCGGCTCGCATCGTTAACCTTGGGCATGATTCTCGGTCGGGTCTGGGCTGGGTTACTTGCCGGCAGCTTCATAATACAGCTTTATTATTTCAATTAAATACAATATGATTTGCATTGTGTGTGGGTCTTCAACTTTGACTGGGTAATTCAATTAGTAACCATTCCAATCTTCAGACTTTTTCAATGCATACATATAATGCATATATATATATATACATATCGAAATTATTATTCATGTTATTTGTAAAGGATGCAGTTGAAATTATTCATCATTAAAGTTAAACATAATAAATACACAGTCCATTGTTCAATATTCTAGATAATATTTATTGTTATTTATTTTTATTATTAGGGCCATTTACTACTTTGACCTTCGTGTAAGTTACAACTCTTGTATAATAGCCTGAGGTTCAAACCCGCATCATAAATGCTCAGTGTTTTTTATTTTTTATAAAACTAGGTGCTTGAAGTGAATTTATAATAGTTTGTCGCATATTATTTAAAACATAGCTTAAATAGCGTTTAACTTATTTTAAGTTTAGATGTTATATAAAGTTTGTTTCCATTGACTGAAAAAAAATAAAATGTATTTATATTTTAATGAAAATAAAGATAACGAGTAAAAACTTATTACTTTATAGATCAGATACAATATTCTGTAAAAAATGTAATAAAATATATATCGGTAAATACTTAGTTGTTTTTTAAAATACTTTTTTTAGGCGTTGGCATGGTTCTGCGCAAAATGGGCAACTCCGTCAGCCCCACTGTGGAGGTGACCCTGGAGGGTGATACCTACACAATGACCACAACATCGACATTCAAGACCTCGGCCATCAGCTTTAAACTGGGCGAGGAGTTCGACGAGGAGACTCTGGATGGACGCAAGGTCAAGAGCGTGATCACCCTCGATGGCAACAAGCTGACGCAGGAGCAGAAGGGCGACAAGCCCTCGACCATTGTGCGCGAGTTCTCGGACAACGAGCTGATCACCGTAAGTGCACTCAGATTTCAACTTGACTCTCTAACTGATCCTAACTCTATATATATTTGGTTTCTAGACACTCACCATTGGCAGCGTGAAGAGCGTGCGCGTCTATAAGTCAGTCTAAGCACATTTTCGACTGCAAAACATGACTGAATTATCAACTGTCTAAACTACATTTGCATTACGAACTAATTCCCAGTTTAGTAATATCTATATAATATATATTGTTATTGATTAACAACAAAAAATATGAAAAGAACTGCACTCTAATTCTAATGTTTATTTATAAACACATGCAAAAATCTGCATGTTAATGACATGTGAACTATTTTCAAAATGCATTTGAATAAAATTAAAATTTCGCTTTAAACTCAAGATTTTGAGGCCTTCGGTTTGTCTTGGCCTGGGATTCGAATCTACTTACCACCTCCCTAGATATAATTTTTGCTTGTGGCATTGTTTTGTTTTAAGGTCAAAATATTTTTGTCGGCTGCTCGCTTTGATATCATATCAGTTTACATGTGAACGAATGCTATTTGTTGATATGATCTTGAGAGCTTTATGTATATACTGTGGGAAGCTGGGTCAGTGGCTAGACAGGAGGAGAGGAGCTTTGGGGGCTAAACACCCCTATCCAAAAAAACAAAACGGTAATCTTGCAAAATCCTCATATTCAAAAAATATTTATTTTGAAATTCCCCCCAACAGTTATTCGCTGACACTCACATTTATGCACTCAGTTTTGCCCATAGTACTTTGGTTTCACACTCCCACGCGTTTCCTGTCTGCCGGACTCGTTGCTTTAACGGTGCATGCGAGCACATAACGAGCTCTGCCTGTATTTGTGTGGGTGGCCCTGGAGCATGCGCAGTACAGTTACATATGGGGGACACAGCGGTGACTAACCTAACAGCAGTTGGGTTAGCTAACAGTTACAGTTTGCCGGCTCCAGTATTATCCACATGGCCGCTGATTAAATAAAATAAAGCTAGGTAAATGATAAAAAATAAGCGTATATATCTGTGGCATAAAGTGATAAGATTTATATCGATTCGCTGGGTAATGATAAATAACTATACATGACTTAGGTTAATCAACAATTTGATATAAGCTCGCCCTGCATATATGTGTGCGTGTGTGTGCATTGTGTAATCGCAACAAAAAAAACTGTTGTCTACTTTGCGGCTGTTTACTGCGCGCCCATTTGAAAACTTAAGCAACAAAACAAATTCATTTATTTTTATTTTTTTTGTTGCTGCTGCGTTTAACTAGCGCAGGGCGAGCTTTTCCAGTTGAAGAAAAAAAGCTCCGGCAAGTTTGCGCTGTGCCAAACGGGTTTTGCTGATTAAGAGACGCCGATCTTTTTTCTGCCGCGTCGTCATAAAAAAAAGGCAGAAATCCAGTGTCACGCCATCGCCGTTACTTTCGCTCTTCGGCAGGCTCTCTCGCCCTCACCGACGCTCTCTCGGCGCTCTCAGCCGCTTGATCTGCAGTTGGTTGCTTTTCAGCTTGTTTACAAACGTGTGCGCTGCTTATTTGAATTTTTGTAGCTTTCTCAGCGATTGGAAAATGGAATTTTTTCCATAGCATTTAAACAGTTGAGTCGCTGCCCTAGCCGCGAACGCGTCGCAGTCGCATTCCAATTAGGCCACCAAAAAGTGCTCCACTTCCAGAGTGCTTTAATTGTTGCATTTATTCAATTGCTAATTAAGTGAGTTGAGTTCCAGCAACTAAAATTACATTGACAATCGGTGTACGGTGTTTCCAATCAGAAAAGCCGATCAAGACCGCGTCAGCAGCTCTCCAATTTGAAGCCATGCGGCTGCGTGTGTGTGCGTGTGTGTGTGTGTGCGCGTATATTTCCAATGAGCAGTTATCGTAAAACTTTGTTTATCTTTATCGCAAATGTTTGAGTTTGCAATACATTTTAAGCAAAATTCTTAAATAAACACGCACAATAATTGCTGTTAGTTTCATAATTCATTATGTGATTTCTAAAAGTTATATAACAATATAGAATAGAACAAAAAAATTGTCAAGTGCAAAGAGCGCAAAAAGAGAATTCTTGTTAGAGTTCGATTTTTTCTGCTCTATTATTCATTCGAAACTCTATCATACGATCTTAAGTAATCGCAATCAGTTGAAGATGTTTCAAAAGCAAATTAAACGGTTTCAGGCCGACTTATACAACATAGTTTTTGTTTGAACTTTGGTTTCAAGGTGAAAACGTCGCGATAAAATCATGAATTGTCGCGAAACAAGCAGACGTTATAGATTAGCCATATACCTAACCAAACAAATTACTTCGAAAGTGCTCAATATGTATTTGCACTCTGTTCAGAGGGCGAGAAAAGGGCATATTAGTATTGTATAAATCTGATAACGTTTAATGAGTTAATTACCAAATGTGATAGCTACCTGATTGACGAACTTCTTTAAATAATAACATAAAGATTAGAATTTTAAAGTTCAAAATCTGCCTTCGGATTACAGTTTTAAAATCAGTGCAAAAGCTATAGAAAGCTGATTTTTTCAATATATTTTCAGCCGTTATGCCAGTTTAAATAGGGTATACGATAGCCGGTCCTTTTTTTTGTTTTATACTCTTGCTGAGTTATTGTAATTTTTCAGGAAATGTATATCGCATAGAAAGAGACGTCATCGACCCTGTAAAGTATATATAATCCCGATCAGTATCAATAAAATAGTCCGTCTGAGTGTTTTAATGTAAACTAGTAAGCTAACACCATAGGTATATTTTCTTGTAGCAGCTAGTAACTATATCGGAATCGGCCGGGTCAGACCTCTATATTATATAATAGTCATAGGAACGATCGCTCTAAAGAGTTTTAGTAAGAAAAACTTTTTGGATTTTTAAGATATTCGCACGAAACTTGGCAATTGCTGCCAACAAATCTAAAAAATTTTATCAGTTTCGTACGACTATATCATATACTTTCCATAGGAACGATCGGTCGGAAAATTACTTGTTTTACATATGTAAAACTCTTTGTGTTCGAAGATAAAATCTGCAAAATATCACCAACATTGAACTAGCATATAAATAATTAGTCAAAAATTAGATTTTGTGTACAAACACAACTATAGATATATAGCGTAAATCTTGTTATCTGTTTGCAAGGGTATTTGAACTTCGGCAGGCCGAAATGAACATTTCTCTGTTGGTTTTTTTTTTTAGCTTTGTTTCTTATGCATCCATTGATTATGCCCACCTTCAAAAGCTTGTATTCTACCACAGCTATTTTTAAACACACACCAATACACACCCCACAGCATATACCTCCTTCCCCAACAAACACACACACTCAATTTGATCTTCTCCTAGTATTAACTTTTACAAAATAGGTACCAGAAAATATATTTGGATTTCAAATTGAATTCGCGTTTTATTGAACTTGTCCGTAGCCTGATATGGATCGCCCCAGATTACCCACGTTTGTCGTCCCATTCCACACACGTCCCTGGATGGGCCAGACGGGTGCGGCCGCGTCGGCAGGCGGCGGTTCCAACGGCCTAAAGGGCATCGTGGCCGGCGGAATAACGGGTGGCATTGAGATCTGCATCACATATCCCACCGAGTTCGTGAAGACCCAACTCCAGCTGGACGAGAAGGGCGCCAACAAGCGCTACAATGGCATCGCCGACTGCGTCAAGAAAACCATCCAGCAGCGCGGCTTCTTCGGCCTCTACCGCGGCCTCAGCGTTCTCATCTACGGCAGCATACCCAAGTCGGCAGCCAGGTGAGCTTAGAACTCATGCCAGGTTCGGATTGCATCTTAATATGAATATCATTGCAGGTTTGGCGCCTTCGAATTCCTGCGCTCGCACTCTGCCGGCTCGTCGGGTCAGCTGAGCAACTCCGGCAAGCTGCTCTGCGGCCTCGGCGCTGGTGTCTGCGAGGCCATCATTGCGGTGACCCCCATGGAGACCATCAAGGTGAAGTTCATCAACGATCAGCGCAGTGCCAATCCCAAGTTCAAGGGCTTCGCCCACGGAGTCGGACAAATTATCAAATCGGAGGGCATCGGCGGCATCTACAAGGGCCTCACGCCCACCATCATGAAGCAGGGCTCCAATCAGGCTATCCGGTTCTTTGTCATGGAGTCCCTGAAAGATTTGTACAAGGTAATTAAATCATCAAGTTGTCATCTAGTCAGTAGCATCATCTACGAAATTTAAATTTATTGATACAAAATAACGCAATAATTTTAAAAATTCGAAAAATTATGCCCTACCCAGACGTCAAATTCCTATAGCTTGATCAAATATAAACCTATCTTTCAATGAAATTTTGATAATTGGGTTAAACATGAACCGATTTTGACGATTGATACCATTTTCTTGGATTGTAAGAATTTTACATCTGAAATTTATTCATATATGAATATTTGATGATCGATACCAATTCCATCATATTTGAAACTAATGATTGATATAAAGTTAATGGATGATTAAAAATGTTTTTCCGTTGCAGGGCGACGATCCCAAGAAGCCCGTGCCCAAGCTGCTGGTGGGCGCGTTTGGAGCCATTGCCGGAGCCGCGTCTGTTTTTGGCAACACCCCGTTGGATGTTGTGAAGACGCGTATGCAGGGCCTGGAGGCCGCCAAGTACAAGAATACGGCGGATTGTGCACTGCAAATAATGAAGAACGAGGGACTGCCGGCATTCTACAAGGGCACGGTGCCCCGCCTGGGACGTGTGTGCCTGGACGTGGCGATCACATTCATGATCTACGACTCCTTTATGGACTTGTTTAATAAAATTTGGAAGGACTAAATTTAAGTTAAGTTCTTAGCAAAGTCTACCTAATATACAGATGGAACGTTGAACCAAAAGTAATTAGAAACTATCAAATATTTTCTGCATGTTTTTGGCACTGCCCTAATTAAAAGAGAGAACTACAATAGCGATAGAAAGTATAAAAAATAAAAATATTTTTTTTCAAAATTTTAAAACCAACAAAAAAGAATAAAATAAATAATAGCAATTGGAAGCTGGAACCGTGTGTAAACATTGCCTTTACCCACAAAGCTATGGGACCTAAGCTCCCAAGCCAGCCAAAACCCGAACTAAAAACTTTAAAGAACCCACCATAAAATTTGTTTATTAGGGATGTTCCACCTATGTACTGTATAGACTTTGCTCTAAGTTACCGTCGTGCATGTTACTTTGACCTAAATTTGACCTAGTCAACTGTTAGACACACACATATACATTATATATAATAGTATGCAGACAAAAGCAGAATTTAATGAGCATTGACAAAAACTTTTATTCAAATTGTCTGTGTAGAGCATTTAGCAACGAACTGTAAATAGCTAATAAAATCGATATTGTAAAACTGAGAAAATGTTTTTGTTAACTCAGAAATTTACCGAGTAATTACAACATCTATAAATGGATCTAAAAGCTGCTCAAAATGCAGTTTTTGAAAAAGGCTTTTGGATTGTTTGTCATGTTTAAACAAAAAAAAAAACGTTGCAGTCGGGTGTACCCGACGCTTTTATCTTTACAAAAAACTCGCATTCAATTTGAAATCTGTCCAATATTTACTTTAACAAAAAATCATCGTCGTAGGAGTCTGAATAATAATATATGGACACGAAATTAAATTCGTATTGAATATGTCCATAGCCTGATCATGGATCGCCCGAGCCAACCCACGTTCCTCGTTCCCTACCATCGGAGTCCATGGCCCAGCCACAGGAGAGCATTGGACACGGCAGCCGGCGGGTCCAGCGGCCTGAAGGGCATCGTGGCCGGCGGAATAACGGGTGGCATTGAGATCTGCATCACATATCCCACCGAGTTCGTGAAGACCCAACTCCAGCTGGACGAGAAGGGCGCCAACAAGCGGTACAGTGGCATCGCCGATGTGGTCAGGAAGACAATCCAGCAGCGCGGTTTCTTCGGCCTCTACCGCGGCCTCAGCGTGCTCGTTTTGGGTAGTGTTCCCAAGGCGGCGACCAGGTTCGTTTCCAATTGGAATTGACGCCAGGCGCACTCCGTACATTAATACTACTGCAGATTCGGCACCTTTGAATTCCTGCGCTCGCACTCTGCCGACTCCTCGGGTCAGCTGAACAACGCCGGCAAGTTACTCTGCGGCCTTGGCGCAGGTATCTGCGAGGCCATCGTCGCGGTGACCCCCATGGAGACCATCAAGGTGAAGTTCATCAACGATCAGCGCAGTGCCAATCCCAAGTTCAAGGGACTCTTTCACGGAGTCGGACAAATTATCAAAGCGGAGGGCATCGGCGGCATCTACAAGGGACTCCTGCCCACCATTATGCGGCAGGGCTCCAATCAGGCTATCCGGTTCTACGTCATGGAGTCGTTGAAGGATTGGTACAAGGTAATTAAATCATCTAGTTGTGTGCCCCGAACACATTTCATTTGGGCATAGCTATAGAAAGTGTATTTGTAAAAGGAAGAGCCTCCCTATAAAGTATATATATTTATGATCAGGACTGAGTTGTTTCTCCGGCCGTCCGCCTACAAACTACCAAAGCTGTGGACTTCAACTTTTCCAATGTAGGTTCTCCTATACCCTATGTCCCGTTGAAAAACACTAGATTTTTTTTCAAAAATATGACCTCCCCAGAAATTGCGACCTGTGGGAGATATAGCTATTTCCACATTCCACAGGTCGCAATTTCTGGGCGAGGTCACCAGCAGCCTGCGTTCATCCAAACAGACGGACATACCAATATACTATCTTCACTTCGTGAACGTGTATAAAAATTCGTATTTGTAAAGTTCACGTTCCGTACCAAATACTCTATCAAATCCAAATACTGGGCAAATCTGAACCGATTGTGGCGATCGATACCATTTCGATCTTATTTTGAGCCTAGCAGTATTATCAAATAAAATGAAATAAGTAATGCAAATTGGTTTCGGTTGCAGGGTGGTGACCAAAAGAAGCCCGTGCCCAAGCTGCTGGTGGGCGCGTTTGGAGTCATTGCCGGAGCCGCGTCAGTTTTTGGCAACACCCCGTTGGATGTTGTGAAGACGCGTATGCAGGGCCTGGAGGCGGCCAAGTACAAGAATTCGTTGGATTGTATAAATCAAATAATGAAGAACGAGGGACTCGCGGCATTCTACAAGGGCACGGTGCCCCGTCTGGGTCGTGTGTGCCTGGACGTGGCAATCACATTCATGGTCTACGACTCCTTTATGGAATTGTTTAATAAAATTTGGAAGGACTAAATTCAAAATTAACTTTTTATAGCATAATGCAACGTAAAAAGTAAAAAAAAGGAAACTACCAAGATTTTCAAAATTCGAATTGAAATTTTATGCATTAACCAACTGAAAATGGCATGAAAAAACTGATATTTTCGTAAGTTAAATTGACTAAATTATACATAATAAATGTTATATAAAAATCACATACGAAATGAATAAAAAGTTTCAAAGACATTAAATTTAAAAGCCAAGTCAAGTTAATAAATTTTGAATAAGCTAAATTATAACTAAAGATCTCTAGTTGGAGGATATAAATGCTGTATTAAATATTCCTAGGAAATATTTAAAAAACAATTGCGTGTATAAAATGTTTCACAGACATTTAATTTCAAAGCCAAGTACGGACAAACACGTCGACTCGGTTGTCTTAGGAATTTACTTGCAACATTTGTAAGATTAAGTGGCAATTGGTATAAACTAATTATAGGGTATGTGTATATATATATATATGCTTGCACCATTGAAACAGAGGGGGTAGATGAGACTGGGGCTACGCTAACGTATCACGTTCAGTGGTATGGAGCCGTGCTTGCTGCTCAAGATGCGCGCCAGGGTCTCGTCCAGCGGCGCGCTCAGCTCCTGCCAAATGCATTTACCGATTAGCGAAATCTCTTCGAGCGGCGGCCGGAAGGCCACTAGTAGATTCAGGCAGATGCCGTCGCTGGCCTCGCCACTGGCCGCCGCATGCTCCAGGCTGAGCAGGCCGTGGGGCCGATGTTGCGGCAGCTCGGCGCCAAAAATCTCGATCATAAATTTGCGCAGCGTCGAGTGCAGGCTCCGGTTCGGATGCAGCTCAACCGTGGGAAAGTGATGGGCATTCTTCTCGCTGATCAGTATGTTCATCGAGTTGGTGGCACGCTTCCGCGCCACGGCCAGCACCCGCAGATAGTTGCGCTTGTGCGGATGCCGCGTGGGCAGGACATTGCTGTGCCACTGCAAAGCCGGATTCGATAGCTCTTTCGGCTGCTTCTGGTGCTGGTGGTGGGCGCGTCCGATCTCGATGATGTTCAGTATGTCGTTGGCACGCAGCGGCACCTCTTTGGGATCGCGCAGCCAGAGCGCCTGGATGGACTCGGCGTCCGCGTCGGCGGGCGTTTTGAGGCGACCGCCCGTAATGCGCCCCGTGAGCACGAAACGAAACCAGGAGCCGCCCGCCACCTCCACGGCCAGCAGCGTTGTCATCTCCGCATTGAGACCGGTCTCCTCGAACAGCTCACGCGCCGCCGCCTCCGTTATGGATTCACCCTTCTCCATGCGCCCCGCGGGCAAATACCATTTGCCTGAGAGAAAGAGACAGAGAGAGATTAATTGGAATTTTAGGGATTGTTCTTGGCTGGACTCACCCGCACAGCTGGGCTTGGCCTCCTCGATCATGAGCAGCTCATCCTGCTCGTTGAACAGCACACAGGCCACAATATAGTTGATGGTCTGGCCGACTTTGGGCACAAAATCGGATGTGGCCGACGGCTGAATACCCTGCGCCTCGGCCGTGGCGTTTTGCTCCTTCAGCGAGAAATCGCACAGCTCTGTCGTTATGTCGCCCAGATCTTTGGCGTTCAATATGCTGCGCACTTTCTCCTCAATGGACGACATCGTGGCTGCTTAACTATATATGCTATATATGGTTAGGTGTGGCCTAAATGGAAAAGTTTTGAATACAATTTCAGTTGACAAGCGGACGAGACTTACGTTTAGCACAAAATTCCACAATAAAATGACTCAATTGAAGAAACATGCTCAGCTTGAGTTATGCATATGCAAATTGTATATATATATATATATATATATAATTATATATATGTATGAAATTCTTGTGTGAGAAAATCAATGCGAAACGAACTCAAGAGCGGGCAAGATGTGACTGTCGGGCCAATACAAGAACGGCGTTCAACTGGCTTGTTGTTGCAAACAGGTGCTTAGTAGTCTGCTAACAACGCAAAATGCGCGACAACGAGCACACTACGGTTTTTGGCCTCTATTTTTTCTATTGATATCGAATAGATGTCAAAAAAAAGCCGTAAGACAGGTTTTGCACCAGCTGGAGAAAGTGCATTGGAATGCTTGTGTCGCTGTTGCGTCGCGGCTGCTCCAGCCGCAGTGCTGCTGCTGGCCAGAACAAGTAGTTGTTGTGCTGCTAATTACTCTAAATCAAGCACAGACACAATTAATTGGCTTCATTTATTAAACATCTGTCGTAATTGTTGTATAAACAGCATTGGACTGTCTGGCAACGCTGTTTATTTGTTTACAAATGCCTCGCAATGTGACCGCAGTAGCTCTAAGCCAAAAACCCTCACTTGCAGCAGTCGCAAAAATACTAGCGCTGGTATTAAATGTAAAACAGCTGTTTTGTATGTAAAGGGCGGCACAAGTTGTTTATTTATACGTTTATTTTTAAAATTGACTTCAAATTTTTATGTTTGCACACACACAGGCACACTTCTATGCTTGTGTAATAGCAATGACAATCATTCAATTGCTATAGAAAATTAGCTGGCAAACAGCAAAAAGGCGGCACTCCTGCTAGATTAGTGCAATTTGAGTAGATAAATGTGTGTGTAGTACGCCCTGTATGTACTTATCATTATCGCACATTATTGTGTAGGCGCAGTGGGTGCAGGAAGGCGCCACTGATTGCTGGCAATAAAATTTGAATGCGGAAATTTCATTGTTTACCCAAATCGATCATCATTAAAAGCGTTTGCCATTCACAAGTGCGAATTGCTCGATTCCATGGCGTATACTTAACGCAAACGTTGAGTTCGGGTTGGGCGCAAAAAAAAAATATAAGCACAGGACGGGCATTGTAGGTAATTCAGTTTTCTTTTTACACCCAGTAGCCATTTTTACACGTGGGTAAGGGAGGGCATATTGGTTTAGTGCAAATGTAGCAGGCAGAAGAAGGCGTCGTCGTGGGCACTAATTATATATATATTCTTGTTCAGATCGCGAAGCTGAGTAGATAAACTATGAGAGCTAGAGATTTGGAATTTTATATATATACCATATTATTAATATTATTATTATTATAATTATTATTACTCTTATTGTTACTCTTATTGTTATTATTACTTAAAGCATAGTATATATTTATTCTTTTTATTTGTGTGAGAGTGGGTATGTATGAGAAAGTTTGTATGTATGTAATGGCAGCTCGCACAGACACAGCTGTTTACGGGGTGTCTGCAAGTCGGTCACTGTCATATAGAGTGCTCCTGTTTTTTTTTGGATAATTGCTTGATGCGTTATTAGCTTGTATTCGGAAGAAGCCGCAGCATACATGTGTTTTATATATATACATATATATGTGTATGTGACTATGTATATTTATATATATTTCTTTGTTTACGTTTGTATATGAGCTACATAAGACTTTGTCATTACATTGTTAATTTGTTTTAGTTGTTTTTTAATTTCCTTGGAGACTCGCAAAACTCATAGATGTGTGTTCACGTGTGTGTGTGTGTGTGTGTGTGTGTGTGTGTGTGTGTGTGTGTGTGATGTGTGTGTGTGCGTACGTGTGTGCGCTAATGTACTGAGAGTGGGCGTACTGCGGTAATAAGGAGCAAAGTAAAATACTGATAAAGTGGTGAATGTTCTGTGTGGAATGCGTTGCGAATGTTCGGCGCGAAGCGATGCGATGACAAGCAAAAGCGAACACAAAACGTTCATTTCCCACAAGCGCCATTATTCGTTAAAGCCCGTAAATTTTGCTGGAAACCAACACACACGCACAATAACAAAACAAGTAAGAACACTGTAGTCGGGTGTAACCGACTGCGCAATGTGCACAGTGCCATAAAACCTAAGACATGTGCGCTAACATTATTTGTACATTTTTTATTTTTTATGCAAACTTTGAGGACCACAATCGATAAATAATATAAATATGAACTTCTAAATTTTGAAAAATTATGTAAGGGAGGACATGATTTTTTTTTACCAAAAAATTCCAAAACATTTTATTTTCTATAATGTATATATTAAATGCGGAATTAATCTAGAAGACAAACCATGAACAAAATGCCATCAAAAATGAAAACCGCCACAACACAATCAATCACAATCGATTAAAAATGAAAATTTTAAATTCTACATTTTTGAAAAAAAGCAACCAAAACCACTATCGATAAAAATATAAAAACATTATGTAAGGGAGCTCAATTTATTTTCGAAAAATTTAACAAAATTTTATTTTTTATTTGCATATATTTTAATAGCAGAGATACAGAACAAAACATGAACAAATCGGTTTAGCTTTCACTAAGTTATGGGAGTTTGAAATATGAGTGCTATAGATCCTAGAGTTTTACATGTCAATAAAGTTGTCAAGTTTGGAAAAATATAGATTTTTATAATTTGTGGGGGCGGGATTTTTAGAGGAGGTCATTAGAAAATTGTCTGATAAAAATTTGGTGTATCTAGCTCTAAACCTGAGTTAGACATACGTATTATATCGGCTGGCCCCCGCTGGGCGTAGCCAAAAAATGGTAGCACTTTATCCGACGTGGGTAAACACGATGCGTTCATTCGTATAGACGGACATGGCGCAAAGCCAATATACCCCTTTCACTGGTTGGACCAGTGCGAACAGCAGGGACAGAAGGCAAGAAGCTGCTGCTAAACACGAATATAATGTTTAAAATGTTTATTATGTGTGTGCAAGTGACGCGCGCTTCTGTCCGGGACCAGAAGAGACCGGAGCCGACGAGACCAACAATGCTGCACGCATATGTTTTGGCCATATAACTGTATTACAGGGCCAACATATACACAGCATTTGTGTATGTTTGCGTTCGTTTGTGCATGTGTTGATTTTGGTTTTTGCCGGCAGCGACATTGACGCCGGATGTGAAACAAGTAGCCCAAATAACCCGCAATAAGCTTTTGTCACGATTAACAAGGCTTACGCAGAATGTGCGCGAGCGAGACGGCGAACGTGCGTGGGAGCGGGACAGCCAGCGTGAGTGAGTGCGTGTGGCTGAGCATAATTACATGCACATCGTTATGCGTATGTGTGTTCGTGTGTGTGCGTGCGTGTGTCTTCGCCATATTTTAGATTAATGATGGCGTCGACTCGTATTAGGCAAATGAAGAAATCGACATCGACAGGCTTTTGCGGTGCGGTGTGGCTGGTGGGAGGGTGGGAGGGGGGCTGTGATCCCTTTGGGCTGCGGTTTCGCGCAGCATTTCCGCCAACAAATTTGCCACAACAATAAGTGCATATCATTATGCTGATTTAAGTGGCAGCACGGCACGTAGCAACCGCCGCACATCTATAGCAAGTTATTACGCGCACACCTGACCCCACACCCACACTCACACACATACATACACACACTCATATTCTACTCGCGTAGCTATGAGTATGCATGCAAGTGGGTACATAAATCTTTGTTTAAAGACACATGCACAATGTAAGTTAAATTGGCAATAACGTGCTTTTCTTTTATACGCCAGCTACAGGCACACACAAACAAACACACACACGTGTATATATATAACGGCATAACGGTAACGGAACCTTGTTTGCAAGGAAGTAACAACCTGTTTTCACCCCATGTAGTGGGTTTCGCTTTTATGTGCGCCTTGCCTCGCCTCGACTTGCCTTCGCCTCCGTCTCCGGCTCCGTCTCCAGCTCCGGCTCCAGCTCCAGCTCCCGCTCGTCTGCTTCAGCGCCTCGCCTCATCCGCATCGCCTTAACTAGTAGCTGTAAACGGGGTTTTTTACACTCATTCACGCAGTGAAAAGGCTATATTGGGTTTGTACAATTTCCTGTTCGTATGAACGCAAATTTTTTCGCCGTTATTGCCGTTAGATACGTGAAACTTGGAATATATACTCGTGTATACCCGCGATAGATAAAGTGATAAAATTTTTTGACCACGTTCACTGGGGTCGTAGCAAATTGATATAATACATATATCTCCGTCAGTTTTAAATTGTTTTTAGACACTTTGTTGATGATCTCGAAAAATACAAATATTTTTTTGAAGTCGCCCATTGGGGGCGTGATAAAATCCATATCAGGCAGATTACTGATGCTCTCCTCTAAAATCGCATAAATGGGTTTGGGATACGCCCACTGGATTCGTGGCAAAGCGATGAAGTCTATATATCTTGGGGTCGGGTAAGCCGCGAAAATCCATATCTGTCACAATTTTGGGGTTAGAGTCACCAAATGTGGCAATACTTTTCTGATCATTTCTGAATATCGAGTCGAAATATTTCAGCCACGCCCACTTCCATTACCACAAATTACAAAAAGGAAAATGTGATCAAAATAACAATAATACTTGAGACCCTTTACGAATGCTTCAAGCTGTTATTATACTGCGAACGAGTATTGCGGAGTCGGTTACACCCGACTGCAATGTTCTTACTTTTTTTTTGGTGGGTTGGCGATGGGGGGCATGTTTTGGGCACGTTAACGGGGCGTTGCTGTTACTCCTGTTATGCTTTAATTATGCCCTTGTCAAAAGGTGGGTACGGCGCCCGGTTGCCCAGAACTTCGCTGCTTTGTTATGTATAAACATACACAGACACATACACACTCATATACATATACATATACATATATCTTTATGTTATTCATGTCGACATCGAGTCCAGTTTGTCCACACAAAACTCGAGCGTACACAAGTTTGTTATAATAAAATGAAACTGAAATACAAAGGGAGAAGTAGAAGAAGAATGGAGAGGGAATAAATATATAAAACACATTTGTAAATACATCAATTTTTAAGTACTAATTGGAAGTTTGAGTTACAAAATGGTTGCCATATTTATGAGGCAGCCGCCCAAAAAGTTGCTCTTTACCAAACCCGGCGAATTTCTAAAAAGAGTTATTTCACGGCTGAAGGTTGTGCAAAAAGTTGGGAGTTAACAAAAGGATGTTTTCGGATATGGGGAGGTCGGGCGAGCTAAGGCAATTTATTTTTATTGTATTTCTTTTGTTAATTGGCTTTATATCATGATCAAGAATAGTGTACAAGAGTACAGCAATTTGGGAGAAGACAGACAATGAAGTGATTTTATTATCGTTTTTTCATTCTTTAGAACATATTATATTTCTTGGAATTGCTTTAGAGTTTTTATATGTAAGTGTTTTTGTGGTGTATTATTGATTTTTATAAATTGTTTGTTAAAGTATTTCTTTTTCATTTTCATTTATGTTTTATTTTTTCCTATTTAATTTTCTAGGAAATAATAAACGTATGTTTAGGAATATAGCAAAAATGTTTCTCAAGGGCTAAAAAATCCAAATTAAAAAAAATATCTGAAGAGTACATTTTTGTTGGGCTTTTTTGTTTAGACAAGGGTCTCGGCTGCCTTCATGGAGCTAATCAAATCTGGCTAATGAACACATTGTCGCGTTGACCAAATTTTAACCAACCATTGGGCAAACAGTCCCAAAAATCCAAAAGCTTTTTGTGACAACTTTAATTAGTTTATAAATAGACGTGGAAGCTCTTTAGGCTAACTGCGGTTAATATTTGGTCTTGTTTGTGGGGCTCGTTAACGTTGCGGGAACCACCTTTTAGGCTATATTGCGAATGCTGCAGATTTGTTTGCATTTCATTCATGGAAATCCTTTGGCGTTTCCAAAGCGCCAGCTCTGCGTGCGAATTCCGATGCGTAAGCGCATTCCAAAGTGCGTTATGCTCGGAATTGTGAAAGCCAGTCAGCTGCAGATGATATATGCATGGCGTGAATGCAGATATATATTTATGTATACAGTGATAGCTTTAGTGAGCGATTATCAAGGCAGCCAGGTGTTTTGGGCTGCTGCGGGAGTTGTCCGCTTTAAAGACATGTTAAAGGCATATTAAAAGTACAGCACAACATCAAGGAATTTCTTTTATTACTCTTTTTAATGTTATTTGCCCCTGCTCAGGGAGCTGTCTGCTTTAAGGGTTGTTTGCATATACAGCAGCAAGACAGGTAGGCATTTAAGAAAATCATCCATATTTTTTTATATATTTTGTTTAAGTTTTATTTTTTTACCTTTTTGGGCTTTGGTGCTTTGCGTATATCAGGCATTTGTTTTGAACCAAAATATGTGTTGCGCACACATACAAATTGTTGTTCATATTCAAAAAATATTTTCTCGCGGTGAAAAAACAAGAGATACTTTTTAAACCCGATAACAGCGAACCGATTTAATAAATTTATATAGAAGCAATTTTATTTGTTAAATCTTTCTCATTAAAATCTTTTCATTTTAAATTAAATTATAAGTAAATATATATTTATATATTTATAAAAGTTATTCTTGTTTTGTTGAAAAAAATAAATCATAAATATTCTTGACTGTTTAAAAATTTCTTGCTATAATTTTTTTTAAATAAATAAATACTTGAGACTAAATAAATTATAAATAAATATGTATTTAAAAGCATTTCGAGTTTTGTTTAAAAAATCGTAATTATTGTTGATTGTTTAAAAATTCCTTGCTATTATTTTGCTTTTAAATCCAGTTGCGTATACTTTAAACATTGAAAAGTTTTTTTTATAAAAAAAATTGTTGTAGCATAGGGACGCCCACAATTCCAAGTTTGGTTGGGTTATCTTTGAAGACAAAAAGTTTTTCATGCAAAAACTAATTTTTTGACCCAGTTGTCCTATGGCAACTATAAGGTATGGCGTATATACATGGCATTAATAGTATATATAATTTTTCCGGTAGAAAACATCTTCTTCTATGGGCTGCACATTTCGTGACAAGTTTATATTGAAAATGAGGCCAGCTATTGAGCTGTTTGCTGGTGGGGTTTTCACTGTACCTGCTGTACTTCAGCGGGCTGTGCTGGCATTTGGATACGCACCGGCTGGTCGTCGCCTGGGCATGGCATAATCTTATCGCACAAAGCGCGCGCTTATCTCATTAAATGTCAGGAGACGCCATTGAATCATTTTACAAATGGCTGAGTACATGTCGCATATGAATAACGGGGCGGGGTGCGTGGACGTCTAGGCGGGCACTTGAGGCTTTGGCAGCACACACACACACACACACACACTAGTGCACACACACACTAACACACGCACAGCGCAATTGCTGACAAATGAGATAATTTACACGCTGAAATGAAGCCCATAAAGGCTCATTTAAAATTCAGCGGCGTCTGGGGCATAATTTTTTCCTGTTTTTCCAGTGCTTCCTCTACATATTTTTCTATATACACATACACAAACATATATAGAAGTGTTTGTATATATTTTGTTCCTTTTCTGTTTTGTTTCGCTCCTGCATTCAGCTCTAGCATTTTACTTTGCTTTTTGTGCTTAATGGTTTTGTGCCATGACATACGTGGCTGGATATTAAAACGTAGCCCCAGCCACTAAAGAGAGGGGGGAGAGGGCTGGGGTTGGGGGGAGACGAGAACCAGTGGCATAACCAGTGCCATAGCCATAGCTTTGGCCGTGGCAAATGGCTTGGGGCACGACAGAAAATCTTTATTAGCATACGGCATAAAAATTTATTAAAGATGAACGCGCGGCTAAATGAAAAGCGCGCCAAGGATTTCAAGAGTGCTTTCTTTTTACATTTTTACATTTTCGTATTTTTGTATTTTTAGTTAGCTCTTACAGTTATGTTTGCTCCTCTGCTTTGCTCGTTGTTCCTTGTTTTTTTTTGTATATCGTAAATCGATTTGAAGTTTTGATTAAACCGTGCAACCAAAAAAACAACTTGGGGCGTAGTTGCCAGCTATTTAGTTTTTCCTTTATTGTATTTTGTTTTTATTTTCAGAGACTTTTTTTGTGTTATTGTCAGTTTGTTTGTGTGTGCGGGGGCCGGGCGGGTTTTATGTTGCTCAACTTAATTTTATACAAATGACCTTAGGTCATATCACCATTTATATCCGTCAATCCCTTTTTGGTATAAGTTTTATATTTGCTTCGTTTTTCTTGCTTTTTGCTGCTTGTTCTTCTCCACTTTCTTGTCTGCTGTCTTCTGTCTCTGTGCCGGCTTTTAAGGGCATTTTTATGTTCGCTTGAAGCGCCAACTAACGGCAAGCTGGCCCTAAAAGCCTTTAGCCAAATATCTTCAAGAGACAGTCAGTCGTATATGTCCATACACCTATATAAAAATGTATATATACTTAAGTATATATACTATATACGTACGTATATGTCTGTCTGGCTATGTGCTTATGTAAATAAACAAAACGCAGCATTTGTTTGTGTTGAGAGCTGAGTTTGGTTAAGCGACACCAGAATGCTAATATAACAAGTTTGCTTGGCTAGAAGATACCCTGTTACTGTACAAAGAATGTCCTTATCGATGTAAGGACAACAAACAGGATTTATAAAAATTTTTACTTAGAACAATTTTAAAATGATATATCAAATAAATTTTTTTAAATAAATGGTAAAAATTTCATAATATTTTATTAATTTTTAAATTAAATATAATAAATTGATTTATAAATTAGCTTTACTATATAAAAGTTATATTCTAAATATATATTTTTTAATTAATTTTAATTATGGTTTAAAGTTGTATTCATTTGTAAAATAGAAATTAATTGTTAGGAAATTAAGCTAGATTAAATTATATTCTGATAAATATTTAAATTTTATTTTTAAAATATAGTAAAATTTTTTAAAGAATGTTACATTTTTAATTATGTATAATTATTATCTAAAAATTAAACTTTTGAAAAATTATATTCTGAATACATTTTATCTTATAAAAATAATAAATTATTTAAAACTGTATTAGTTTTTAAATTATATTTAATTAGGTAGTACAAATTAGTTCATTATTAATAATTAGAGTACAAATATAAACATTTTAATGTTATTCTTTTATAAAAAATTGTTTCTATGTAATTTATATATATTTAATTTGAATATAGTATTACATTTGGTATATGTATATGTCTGGTTTTTACAAACACTAAAGGAAATACTGAGATTATGATATATAGAAAAATAAATGTTTTTTATACCGCTGTTACCTGCCTGCTGAAGAACGCTTAAAATAAAATACCCTCAAAATCGAATTAAATGTTACAGGGTATAAAAAGCAAATCCGTAGCCACTTGCGAAAATGAATGGAAAATGTCAGGGTGAGTGTGGCATGGCGAAAGCGCACATATAAATATGAGGATGGGGAGATAGGGCTGTGAGGGGAGACAAACGGGTGCCCAAGTTTGGGCTAAGTCAAAGTATTTCCTGGTCCTATTCAGCTCAGAAAAGAGCCCAGCAGCCCGGCAATTGAGTTATATTTGATGCATATCAGATGCTCAATGTCCAAGTCTAAAACGAACGGCAGACAAAAAGTCCTTCGGCCCGAACGGTAGTAGTAGTATGTGGTCTATGTAAAATGCTCCCGCGGGGTAAATAGCTAGGGGGCTGGGATAGGGGTTGGGCAGCTGTCGTGCGGGGAATTCAATTCAGTGTTGGACAGTTAAGCTCAAGTGGAAAAAGGATGCCAATGTTGCCAAGTCGAAGGGAAATATATGTATGTAAATATTTATATGACATACAACGCACACAAACACACACACAAACTCATGTGGCACATACATATATCATTAATTATTATATATGCATGTTTTGTATGCAGATTTCTTTGTTTGGCCATTACATAAATCATTATAAAGCGGAAAAGCAATGCTAAAGTTTAACTGACCATGTGACATTTAAGTAGTTTGTGGCCCCCAGTTAAAGGCCCCGTTAACAAATCAAATAATCGTTAAGCTCAAAAGGAAGTTTGCAAAAAGATTATATATAAATCAGACGCCCAATGGAATATGCATAAATGCAATTATCATAATAGGTTGGGTGTGCTTGAGGTATAAACCAAAGTGGGCTGTTAAGCGAAGCTTGTAATATAGTCGAATTTTATCAAAAAAGAATATAATAAATGACTCGAATACATATAAAATATTTTTTATCTGGCAACGAATAACTCTCCGTTTAAAATGTCATCGTGAAATCTAGGAAATAATATATAAATACAGTCGCTTCATTGAGAAAACTGTTTCGTTTCACGGGCAATTTGAATTTTGGAAAAGAGTTTCTACTGATTTTTATCAATAAATACAAATATAGTAATATAAATACAATATGACATTGTTTTAAAATAAATGTTTGTGTTCTGAACGGATAAATTGCAAATAGTTTTTTATTTTTGAAGAAAATCAATTTCTTAATATTTTTCTTATACAAATTGACTTATTTAGAAAAATTTTTGTTATTTAAATAAAAACATTGCATTTGACACAAAACTGAGATGATTGTTGAACAAATTAGTATAATTTTCAGTCAATGTATAAGCTTTTAATGCTAATATGGAGCTACTTATTACTAAACGGTTCTAAAAGAGAGTGCTTTTATATCGAGCGCTCACCGGATTTGTATATTTACATATATAATGCACTAACCTTCAACATACGTAAGCCACGGAAAATTCAACTTTTAATGTCAACAGCAAGGCACAGCTGCCAGTGAAACGTTAAGGATGCGACACAAAGCAGGCGACAGAAGCCTTCGCTCTCTCTTTTGAGAGCGAAAGTGCCAGAGTGAGAGCGCACACATGCCTATTTAAATAAATATGTATATTTATATGAGTATAGAGCTGTTTATCTCTGACTAATATTGTGGCAAGTGTAAGCGACGTATTATCTGCCACACAGAGAGGGAAGGAGCGAGAGGGAGACTGAGAGAGAGCGTGAACTCGTCTACATGCATTACCTCCCGGGGTGCATGTAATGCACTGTGTCGACTGTAAATAATAAAATATAAAAATTGAATTGAGAGAACAAGACCCGTGTCCATAAATCGTGACCGTATCTCCATGACAGGGCTTTAACCAACGCATTTAACCTCATTTAACTTTGTTGTGCTGCGTTTTAAGCGCTTTTTATGGCCAATACAAAATAATTGGAATGATTGAATGCTGACTACTCCAATAAGTACTCGCTGCAATAAAAATCCGAAAGTGCTTTTTAATACGCCGCCGTTCGTTGGCAATGCCGGTTGGCGATTGCGATTGTAAATTTACATTGAGCTGTCGTTATCTAAGGCAAGATATTGCTTATCCTATTTGGCCTCGACAAGGAAATATTCTCCCTAATGAATTGCCGGTATTAGTTGGCTCGACTTTTGCATGCAAATCAAATTGGGAGTCCTAGAAAATCAGACATAGAAATCGATAGGAAAAAACACACACATACACACAGTCGCACACGCACAGAATGCAGAGGCCTTGAGCAGCATCCAGACTAACTGAAGGTGATGTTATGGCAACTGAAGCGATGCTATGCGATGCGATGCGACACACACACACTCACACACGCACACACTCATGTGGATGGGTGACATTTTAAGACAGCTACAAAAAGGGAATTGTTGATTTGTATGCCAAAGGTCAAAGGGTGAACGTTAGTTATGCTCTTTGATATAGTCTACAAGTTAACTAAACCTCTGTAAACACCTCAATAGGTGTTTGTCCACCTGGAGAACACTGCAAGGCCGTAAACCGGTTTGATCTGAACCAGTTCGAACCTGGATCTACTTAATATTCTTCAAGCCATCAACCGAATTGTTAACCGAAGCAAACCATTTTTCTGGTAAATTGGTTTGATTTAATTTTGGTAAAGTTAAGCTCCCAAAAATATATGTTATTTTTTCTATATTATATTGTTCAAGGGCTTTTTCTTATTATTCTTTCTAAGGTGTAAGTGATATATTGTGGGTTCTATGATATTCATTTTATGTATCTATTCTTTGTATTATGTTTTATCTGATATTTTATTTATAAAAATTTCATCGTTCATTGTTTCAGGTTGTCTTATTCTATTCTATTCTATATTATATGTTTTAAATTTTGTATCTATATTTTCTATTTTCTATTATATTATTTCTCAATATTCTATATTTAATATTTTATATACCGTATTCAATTCGCGCAAAAAGTATAAAATAAAATATTCTTTATTCTATGTTTCTTATTATATATTGTCCATTCTATTTATTATAGTCTAAATTCAACAATCTAAATTCTATATTCTATATTCTGTATTTTATTCTTTTCTTATATATACTATATTTTATATTCTATGTACTATATTCAATATTTCATATGTATTTTATACTTTTAATTTATATTATATTTTCTATATTATGTATTTTGTGTTTTATGTTCCACTTTCTAATTTTTTTCGAGTGTTTGGATCGTGTAATGCACACCCATCAATAAGCATAGACGTTACGGTTACGGCTGATGCCCCAATCGGCTGCACATCTAAATCTACCTCAAATTGAATAATGAATGCAAATTGAGTGAGTGGCCGCCACCGTTGCCGACACCGCCCATTGCTATCGCTGCTCAATGAAATGCATTAAATCAGAGTATCGTTGAAAGCAACTTCTGGTCGCAAAGCCCCCACCTGCTCGGACAACAATAGCAGCAGCAACAGCAGCAGCAAGCGCAATTGGACAGGTGCCCCAAAAAGTAGGCAACGAAATTGTAATTCACGAAAAGTGAGCGACGCAACGCTTCACGCTCCGCCCCCTCTGCCCCTCACCTGCTTAGCTGTAAACATCAATTACGCCGCCCCCAAAACTATTCACGCGATTAGCCGCGTTTTCTAGTTATTGGGTAATAGCCATTCCCAGTTGCCAGTCGGCGCTTTTTGGTAGCTGCCCAGTTGGTAGATTGTATTGCGAGGGGGCGGGGGTGGGCGTGGACTAGACATATAGGCGCGAGCGAATTTCAGCGTTGCGCTGAATTGAATTAACGGGTCCGGCTCTGCCGTGGCCAGCTGTAAATTTACAACGGTGCATCTGATAAACGTGGCCGTGCCGACATGCGGGCCACATAAAAAGGCCGATCCAGTGAGTCAGCAGCCGAAGAGTTATTTCAAATGTTGAAAACTGTGCGAAAAACACAGCGAAATGTAAAACAGACAACGCGCCAAGGACTACGTGTGTGTGTGTGTGTGTGTGTGTGTGTGTGTGCTGGGTGTGTGCGTGTGTAAATTTGCTGTTCTCTGCTTGCCAAGCCTGGTCTTAAAAGCGAAAAGCCATTTGTATTCATTTGAAATTAATTTAGCATTCATGCAAGGCGCAAGACGCCCCAGCCGCAAGAGACGCAACATCAGCAACAGCAACAGCAGGGGGTACGCAGGGGACGCGGGGGAGGGGGGCGTGGCAGTATCTGGAACAGTGGCTGTGGCAATATATGGCGCCTAGCGCTGAGCGTCAGCTAAGCAATGGATAAATACGTGTACGTGGCATACATTTGCCCCAACAATACAAAAGACGAGCCAAACAATTTGGTCCTAGAGCCCCGTCCTTTGCACCGTTATCGATAAGCAGTTGACGGCCCCTCCCCTTTTCCCCGACAGTTGCACAATTGAAACTACCACAAGGCACTGGGCTAGGCTCGAGGCGTGCGCCTGCCCCACTAATTTTAACAAATTAATTGGCAACAATAAATTCACTTGCAAAAAGGTGCGCAGATAAGGTCTCGCATAGGTTCTCTAGCAATGTAATGGAGGGGGCAGCTATAGATTGTTCCACTAATTTGATTCGCTCAATGACAGACGCTTAAGCACCGCTACACAGCTAATATATTTCAGATACCCAGCAGTTACGGCGGGCTTACCTATATAAGAGGTTGATTTGTTACCCTGCATAAATCATAACCTCACTCCTAGTAAACTGTAACAAATATGCCAATGCATGGGCACTTAGAGCTTTATGTTAACTAGATAAATTAGGCACTAAAAAAGCTCTAAAAAGTTTTGATTCAGCAAGATAATAGAAAATTAGGTAAAATGTGTCTATCAGGCTAGATTTAGGGCAGATTTGTGATACTTTAGCTGACGTTTATTAAAGTTTTCTGCATTTACCATTGAACAATGAACTTTAAAATTTTTTAAAGTTCATAAAAATATGCATATTAAAATTTAATGCTTATTTGATCTTTAAATTTAGCAATCAAATTAAAAATTCCAACTTACGCTAAGCCCATTTGTTGTTCAAGTATTATTTTATTATTTATGATAAGAGTATCTTATAAAAAAATATTTTTAAATTAAATATTTACCAAAAGCGTTCGTAAATCAATCACAGCTTAGCCCAAAAATACGTTTTGTCATTTTTTATTTTAGAATAAAATGTAACATCCAATAAAAATTTTATTCTCTGCTTTATTAAACTTTTTACCTAAGGCTCTTAACTTATACAAAAGTCTATTATATACAAAATAAATTTTTATTCCCACAGTTCCCACAACAATCAGAAATGCCAAAAATAGTTTTTATTGTGCCACAAAGTATTCTTTACAGTATATATATTTATATATATGTATATATATATATATATATATATATATATATGAAAATTTGAATGTATTTTTAGTCTAGGGAGTTTGCAGTGGAATCGTGAACTTGAAACGCCTGAGTGCTCTCATTGTCCGCTAGGTGTCGCACTTTAGCATTTATGTATTGTTCCCAGCGACAAAAAAAAACCAAAATTTACATTCAGCAGCGCACTGAGCGTTTTTCTAGTCAAGTACTCTCGACCGAAAATTTTTGGCACTTTATTTATTAGCTTGTAAGCCGCGCGTTGAAATACCCCCTCGACACCGACGCCGACCTCGGACCCCAACGGCTCAGACTGAAAGCCAAGCGCTCAACACGTCCCTCTGCTGTCCGGCTGTGCTTTGTGTGTGTGTGGGATGGAGGGGCGAGAGGGGGGCCAAATGCGGGTGGATGAGGTTACGGATACGCTTTCGACAGCAACATTTGCGGGCCATAACACGCAACATTTGACACGGTCGGCCATGGAGACCAGAGCAACAGCAGCAGCAGCCTAAACGGGAGCCGGCTTGGGGCTAGAGGGGGTGCAAGCACCACGGGGTAGCCGCAGCTACATGTACAGGTGTTCATGGCTGGCGTTACCCTCGAGCAGCGGCCTCACAAATCTTTCACGATTGCGACGCGTGTACATAAACTGAAATTGGCCTATAACTGTCTGTTCAATTGTTTTTGTCGCATGCGGACGGACAGAGGGGCGATGCACGGGTAATGTGTGCGCTGTACGTACCTACATATTGCGGTAAAAATCACATTTCTGTGGGCCAACGTAAATCATTCATGTGCGTTGCGAAGCCCCCAAATGTAGACTATATTAATATGCCAAAACGAAGGCGTGTGTATTGCGAATATTCATTTGTACGTGACTATTGAGCGCATTATGCTCGGGCCCGCGCTCCGATGCGACGCCACGAATTTAGTTGAGTTGCGTTGAGGCAGGTTGTGCTAATAACCCAGTTAACCCGAGAGCACCACTCTCTATTTCACTGGCCCTCTCACACTCGCTCCCGTTCTCTCTCTTTGCACTTCGCTCAACTCAAGCTTTAGCCGCAGTCGCTTGCTACCTGCTCGCACGAAGTCAAACCCAAACCCTTTGCCGGAGCTTTAAAGCATAATAAAAACTTCGCCCACTTGGCTGCTTATTAAAAATGTAAAGAAAAAACGCAAATTAAAGTTTCATGCTGTTGCTGTTGCTCTCTCTCGCACACTTTCGCCGCGACTGCGCTGTGCGCGCACATAGCGAATTGCTTCGGGTGGCTCTTCGGCTGGCAGCTCGGCTGACGTTCGGTTGCGCGGCTCTCGTTAAGGTAGACATCGGACACGCGCTGCCTGCTGATGAATCAGTTCCAGTACGCGAATCCTACCGCAAGGATGCACGTGTGCGCACGGTCGCAGCTTTTGTGAACTTACATTGTGCCACATTTAAAATAAAACAGCTTAAGCAGAACCGAAAATAAAGAAAAACAACGGCTATTTAATAACTGAATCCCCAGTCAAGCCAACAACAACAACAACAACACGAGCATTGCTCACGTACGAGACGGATACACAAAAATGCGACGCTCGCGCGCGTCTCAGTATGTGCGTGTGTGTGTGTGTGAGTGATTGTATCGGTGTGGCGTAGTGCTTATATGGCATACCTATAGAGCTGTACCTAATGTGCCCATGCATACATATACATACTAATAAAATAATACAAAGGCAACGCGCTGTCCTCGTGTTCCTGTCCGTGTCCGTGTTCATTGTCGTTGGTCGAGTGCTAAACGGAAATATTTGGTAGTCCAGGTTATTGCCAGCGCAAATATAAAAAAGTAAGCAATAAAGCAAAAGAAAACAACAAACGCTGAACCGGAGAAAGCAACAATGGCAGCCAAAATGGGCGGCAATTGAGGCGAGAAATGTGTGCACACACAAATGCAGAGTTTCCACTAATTATTCCGCATTGCGCAATCGATTGTCAAAATAAATCAACTCTGCAAAAAAATATTATAATATATATAATTCTGAATTGGGCTCAAAATGGCGCCGGAACATGGGCTCTACGAGGAATACACATAAGACAGGTGCCACGTAGGTAAGTAAGCACAATAAAGGTCAACAATTCTTTAGGGAGAAGTCTTTGATGGAACTCTAGTATAGTTGTTGACTATACTAGACAGTTTGGAGTCCCTTTGAGAACAGATTCTAGCTGGTGGGTAAGAAATCTAGCATATGGAGAATGCATGTAAGGCTATATATATATATATTTTTAAGTTATAGCGAATAATATAAAGAAGAGCTACGGGCTCCTTTTGACTAAGGAAACAATCAATTTTATCAATCATTTCAAATTTGCTTAAAAAAGTATTATTTTTTATAAAACCTAGGCTTTAATCAAAACAAAATTAATTTGGTACAGCAAAATATGCTAAGGAAACTTGAGGATACTAAAGTTTCTCTTTGTGCAGCTTTGACCCAAGAAAACCCATTGAATAAAAGATATATAATATATTGTGTTAAGATATGCAAGTCTTACAGAAGATTGAGAAAAAAATAAAGGAATATATTATGTACAGAATCTAAGGGCTAGAGGAGATTTAAGCGTATATTATCTACAAATTAAATACAGCATATCCACTAAATTTTAAAAATTATAAAAGCCTATATTATCTATGGGAAAAAAACAAATAAGATCTAGATTTAACAAAAATATCCTAGATGGAAAACGTATTAATAGAAAATGTGTAAAATACATAAAGCCTAGATAATCCTTGATCCTTCTAGCTAGATAAGTCGAAGGTAAGAGAATAGCAAGAGCTTCTTTCTTAGGAGGCTTATAAATTATATAGAGCCCAGAGCTGTAAACGACTTTTACTAAAAAAACCATATAAGCTACATATTATCCCAAAAGGCATATGCCATATACAATCTAGAGGTCTAATATTGTATGTGACTTTGACAAATATGCTGGTTTAAAAAGCTGTTCAAAATTTTAGCTAAACGTCAGCGACGAGCTGACATTTGTTTGTTTGATTTCCATGGAAAACTGACGTTTCAGGCCCCGGGGCGATAATTCTTTATAATAGCAGCGCAAAATGCTCATGCAAAAAGGGACAGCGGTCGGCGGCACAAACAAATAAATACACATACACACTCACACACACACAGATAGAGGGGGTACTGACCAAAACAAATAGCGGGCCACACGAACCCCTTGACCCGAGTCACGCAGCTAATTGGACTGACAACGAATATATATATATATATATATGTGCATATATACACTCACATATATACATATATTTTTGAGTAATGGCCCAGGATTATGAATATTTTCCCGTGCTAAATGTATTTCCATGGAATTTTTTATTTCGCCTTTTCCGTTTACCCATCGCAGCTGGACAAATTTTTGGGCGTTCTGTTTTCGTATTCGGCTATGATGATAGAGCGAAAGAGCTACGTTCCGTAAGTGGTCGTCATAAATTGTAACTGTAATTTATAACAAATGCACTGAGTATTACGAGTACTTGCCCGCCCGAGAGAGAAATGGGTATTAGAGCGTATAAATAAGCACTTATTTGGTGATAAAGCTGCCTCGTTTATTTAACCAGCCCGTGAAACTCCCCCAAAAATAGTAATTACAATAAATTATTCTATTAAGCACTGGCTCTGGCCTAGCCACTTAAGATCTCTCACTTATTCACTTTGTGCAGGAATTTCGAGAATGTTTTTCAATCTCATTTCGGCTTGAATCTGGGAAAAATCTAATTTCATTTAAGACAAGCTAGAAAACGTATTTCAAGGCTATAAATTTCAGTGAAATTGATTTGTAAGTGAAATTACGTAAATAGAAGATTTTCACTTGATGAGCTTAAATAGCTTACAAGTTCAGTTTTTTGTATTTTTTGTTTAGAATTGCGTTTTTAAAGCTTAAAAGAAGTTAAAATTAAATCTATGGCATAGCTTAAACCTTCGTAGTTAAGTTTCTATAAGCTTTCATAGTTTTTCTTTTTGGCTCTTAGCTAAACTTACTTAATTAAAGTTTTAATTTAAGTTCTCAATCAATTTGTTATTAACGGCTTGGGCCTAATAAAAAGCTTTCATCGTTTTCTGTTATCAGTAAGTTCAGGTTTTTAATTTCTCTTCCATTTCCCCACATTTCAAAAAGCACGCTTTTAATATCCTCAAACAAGATTATCAAAAACTCTAAATTGAAAATTGCCCAAAATGGAATCGAAAGCAAAACCCAAAACAACCTTGTTTATTTCGCATTTTTATGTAGCATACTTTTCAGGGCAGTACCCAGTTTATAGCGAGTTTATAGCTAACCGTTTTTATAGCTTTAATGCAGCAAAACGTGAGTTTGAGGCTAATCAAATGTAATGGTTGGGAGAGCACTTAAATATAATTTAATTTTTTAATTTTAAAGATTATCTTTAACCAAATGTCTAATTTTGTGTGTTCTAGTCCTTGATCTATTGATATAAAGTGCATCTAATATAAAGAGGCCATTTATTTTCAAACAAAGCCAAATATATATATGTTTAAATATATGCACATTTATATTTTGTGTCTGTCAGGTGTCTGGCATTATTAATGGTACTGCGATGGACAGATAGAAAATTCATTATAACTAAAAATATTATTTTTTAGTACATTAAAGCTATTAAAATTGTTTGAGGGTGCTCATTAGGCAAAATTTTATATTATAACGGCAAATCAATAAAGGTCTATAAAAAATGTGCTGCGGGCTGTTAATTAAGGAGGAATGTTATGTTATTTGATGATAAACATTACACATATAATGTATAAAATGTTACATAAGTAGTAAATACACTTTAGGATATGTTTATGGGAATATTGGTTATGGAAAACATGTATACGTAAATCACATAATAATTATTTTAATCATTTTAAAAAAGTATCTGTATAATAAGTGAAGACATATATGAGGAAGAACAAAGTATGTAGAAAACCATATTAAATTTGTTTACTTAACTAAACATATAATTATTTCGCAATAATTCTCGATTCGACTAATTATTAGTTTTAATGGAGAAACTAAAACTTGGGCTTTTATTTAAATTTATTCATATTTCTGAAACTTATGTTTATATAATTGTCAAAAATATATATTTATTTCCTATTACTGTAAGTTAAACTTAAAACTTCGAACATTAGCTACTTTTCTTAAGAAATTTTAGGTAATTAATAGATGTAGTAGTCATAGATTTTTATATAAATTTTAAATAATGATTATATGAAATATCGTTACTAATAATCATATATAATATATATTTTTTCAGCTGTGTTACAATTTATATTTAGTTATGTGTATCGTATATCAGATAAATCTACAAATTTATAAATACACTATTTGCCCATGTGTATTTATTTTCTTCAGCATAATTTTATCTAGACAGTTTAAGCCCTTAATTTCAGGCAATTCCCATTTGGAGCTATCTAATAATACAGACATTCTTTTTAAACACGATACAAATTTGTTTTTATATATTCTCCATTTACATATAAAATATTTATATAACTTTTAACCTTGGCAAATTTATCGCATGAACTTTTTTAGACTGTCAAAGCTAAAGCCTCTCGAAGACCTATAGGATTTCCGTCTATGTTGAGGCATACGAAAGCCCATTGGTAACAGCAAAAGCAACAACTACATCAACAATAATAAAGCAAAAGAAATTCGGCTGCCAGTTCATCGATCAACGTGAATTATGTCGACGGACATCAACTACAGCTGGGGCTCCTCCCCCAAAGTGCTTTGGCTAACACAACTGTGGCTGCTGCTGCTGCTATTGGGTAAGTTCCAGGATCAAGATGCCAATGACATGCCATTTAAATCGACACGCCGAGCATGAGCTAAAAACGTTCTTTTATTTGATATACGCTGTTTGCTAAGTGAAAGGGGGTATATGGATTGAGTGCTATATCAGTCGATTTGTTTGATATTGAAATTACGCCGAGCATGAACTTAAAATCTTTTTTTATTTCATATACGCTGTTTGCCAAGTGAACGGAGATATACATATATGTCAATCTCTTTGTTTGCTTGTGTGATATTGTAATTAAAGATGCAAAATGTTGAATATATTAGATAAAATATTTAGTTAAAGTTAGTTAAAATGTTAAACAATTTTTATTAAATACTTTTATTATTAATATATCTGATTTACAATCTTAGACTCTTTAAAAGTCAGTCACTTTTCACTTGTTTTCTGATGTTAGCATAAATACTGCAAATCGGGGGTTCATCATCTATGAAATAGACCGTAACCAAATTTTGAGTCAAAACAGTTTTCTCAAAAATGATCAAACTAAACTATATTGAATATTTTTTTATTTACTGGAACTGGAAACACAGAGTGCAAATTCAAATAAAAGTATATATAAAAAAATATATTATTTGTTATAAATTTTTTCAACACATTTGTAAAAATTATTGCTATTATATTTTTTATGTAATGTAATTCGAAGGTAGTTTGAACCATAAAAGCACAGTTCGTAAACCGTTTTAACGACAGCAGAGTATTGCGCAGTCGTTTATAGGCGCTCTTAACTACTTACTTATTTTGTTGTTATTTTTATTGCGTTCCAGAAAGTGGCCTGGTCATCAGCGAAGTGCCTCCACATTACTGGGAAACCCCCTACTCGCAGCCATACTTCGACAACTCCTCCAGGCGCGAGGTCACGGCGACCGTGGGTCAGGCGGCCCTGCTGCACTGCCGCGTGCGGAATCTTGGCGACCGGGCGGTGAGTTGAATGATATTTGCCTGGCTTGGGGTCAAGCCAGGGGCACGCAATTAAAATGCGCCCGAAGTCAAAGCCAAACATAATATATGTATATGTGGAGCAGAGGGGGGTTCTGGGGGGGGGGGTCACAAACAAACGACCTGCGGCGAGCGCCTGGCAGATTTGTAGATTACTTTTAAAAGATTACGCCATAAAGTTGGCGGTCTAACCACCACAGCCCCTAGCTCTGTCCCACTCTGTCTCTTTCCCTCTCTCACTCTGCTCTTCCGCCGTTTCTTGTTCTTGTTCTGGTTCGCGCATTTGTAACACGGCTTCGCTTCCGCTCTCGGCGATTTGTTAGCAAATGCAACAACAGGCGCTTCCTCTTAAGCCCCCAAGCCCCGCCTCTCATTCCTTGCCACTCCTTACCCCCTCTATCCCACCACATTGGTTTCTACCTCAAAAGCGCTGTGGCTGTGCAATTATGCGGTGTAATAAATTTCGTGCTGTCCGTGTTTGGCCCTGTGTCCTCGCTGCGCCCTCTCTGTGCCCTTCTTGACCCCTCCCTGTCTCCCTCCCGACCTTTCTCCGCATAGTCAGCAAGTGCGTTGTGTCGCCTAACTTTTTGCCCAGACAGTTGAATTGAGTAATTAACGCCCCGAACTGAAAGACAAACCAAAGTCTGACAGACAATCAGCCAACCATTCCCTCAGTCAGTCAGTCAACCATTCAGTCCGTCAGTCAGTCAGTCAGCTAGTTGACAACGTGCTCTAATCCGGGACAAAGCCAAACGCATTGTCGCGTCTTATATGCAGCTAATTGGAGACGATGTCAGACAATTGCGTGTCAATCAGAGTTGGGATCAGAGATGCCAAAAGCCAGCACAAAATTGTTAGCTGTGCAGTGCCGAATGTTGAATGCCTTTAAAGGCATTTAGTGCGACAGTGATAGATATGTTTACTTAGATAAATTACTTAGATAAAGGTGTTTTCAATATGAATGTCCTATGAAAGCTGTATGATATTGTTATTCGATTGTAATAACAATTTACTAATATGTTGAGATAGATTTTGCTTAGGAGCTTGCAAGTGACCATATAAGATATTCTAGTAAAAATATATTTGTTGACCGATTCTTTCTATGGAAGCTATGTTATATGCTTATATATTGACGTTGGTTAATATATCTTAGAAAACAAAAATGATTTTCATAAATAAAACTCAATTTTAGATCGATCCTTCCTATGGAAGCTAAAAGGTATAGAGGTTCGATGTTGTTAAAAATTTTTTTTAATAGTAACAAGCATAAAGCCCCTTGTAATTGGCGAGTTTTGTGAAAATATCTTGAAAAGCATAAAAAATTTTGCGAATTTACGTCATGTTTTACAAGAATATATGTATTTAGACTGAAGAATGCATATACTTTACAGTGTCAAGGTTGTCGTCCTTATGCTTCACACATTTTGTGAAATATTTATAATACACGTTGCAATGGTATAATTTCTATTTAGGAACCAACTTAAATATTTCTTTGTTTAAACCAAAAATGTGAACACTCAACTGAAATAATAATTTTTCTAACCACACTATTTCACACGCAATTAAAAATGTATAAATTAATCAACATTTGCATATTTCATTTGATTTCAAACTAATTTCTTAAAATAAAGATTATCCTGCATTCACAATGGCTTACAATTATTCACAATTTCAGTGCAACGTTTGCTAATAGGTTTCACCAAGTCCCGCATTTGTTTTACTCCTGAGATTTATTTCAGTTTTTCAGCTGAATACAATTTGCCATTTGGGGAAAAGGAGTTAAAAACAAATGTGCAAAGTTTTTAGCTTGCAGCTGCAATTGCTAAAGTTTAAACCTGGTTAAATAAACGCTTTAACTATAACTTCAACTTACGGTCTTAAAGTCAATTAGTGCAATTAAAGTCAAAACGAACTCAAAAACAGGTTGAGATTTTCTTTTATACTTTCGGGCAATTTGTTCAGCCAAGCGCTTTAGACAGCTTCTGCAGGATTGAAAAGAGTTTTAAAGGATATGTTTTGCTTAATCTAAAAACTTAATAAAAATGTTTCAAGTCGATTGTTAGCTAGTTAAATGAAAAGTTAAATGTAGGAGAGATTCGTAGTACAAATATGTCAAATATATATAAAGAAGTTCCCTTTTTGAGTTTGATTTATTTGGACAGGTAATTAATAACAAAAATGTGCAGACGGGAGCTAATTACAGGTTGTATGGGCGCTATTTAGTCATGTTATGGATTGTGTAATTTAGTTATTTTAAGTACGGGTTTGTGGCACAGGCTAGTATATAAATATAGTTATGTCTAGGCTGAAGGCCTTGGCCGCCAGTGCTATTTATAAAATAGAGGTTAATAACTTATAACTGGTGTAACATAAATGTATAATACTAATAAGTGAAATAATAATTGTAAAAATAATAACAACAATTTTAAGAGTTATAATAATAAAAATATTTCTCATTATTGCATATTAATTGCCGTAAAAGAAATAATAGGAAAAATGAAAATCAAATAGAAAACATATTATATTAATAAGAAATATTTGAGTAAAAAGTTTAATGTTTTTTTCAATTTGTGGTTAATTTTAATTTGTGCATCTTGTATTTTCGAGCTTTGACTATTAATCTATTCTTAGTCCTTCTATTCTTCAGGGACATTTGAGGAGACAATGACTTTGAGTTGAACCTGAAACATTGTTGTTGATTTACTGCGGTCATAAATAAACGATTCGGTCATTTGAAATCTTATCTGTTAGGGTCGCCCTTTGAGCTGTTTACCCAACTTATAAATATGTGCTATTTATTTATGTTTAAATAACACAGTAGTTAAATATAGCCTAATCTGGTGCATTGACCTGTCGGGTCAACAATAGAGTTTGACAAACACAATGTAAATAAAAGATATGACATTTTATAGCCTTACTATAAAAAATTATTTTGTTAAATGTTGAGGCACTTGAGCGTAATTTAATATACGTTAAGAAATTGAATTTCTTTTGATAAGATTTGCAATGAATTTTAATGAATTTTAATGAATTTTAATTCATTGTTGTCTTCCTTTTCTTTACATTCTGGGCTGTAGGTGTCCTGGATACGCAAGCGGGACCTGCACATACTGACAGTGGGCATATTGACCTATACGAACGATCAGCGCTTTCAGTCGCATCATTCGGAGGGTTCCGACGAGTGGACGCTGCGTATATCCTCGCCGCAGTCCCGGGACTCTGGGACCTACGAGTGCCAGGTTTCCACAGAGCCGAAAATCAGTCAAGGCTTTCGCTTGAATGTTGTGGGTAAGTGGATGCGGGTGTGCGTGTGTGCGAGTGTGTGTCTTTTTTAAGCATGAAAGCAATTATTTGTATTGTGCGGTTTTCTTTTGCACAGTGTCGCGTGCTAAAATTCTTGGCAATGCGGAGCTGTTCATCAAGAGCGGCAGCGACATTAATCTCACCTGCCTGGCGATGCAGTCGCCGGTGCCACCGTCGTTTATCTACTGGTACAAAGGCAAGCGGGTCATGAATTATTCGCAGCGCGGCGGCATTAATGTCATCACCGAGCGCTCGACGCGCACCAGCAAGCTGCTGATAGCCAAGGCCACGTCCGCCGATTCCGGCAACTACACGTGCTCGCCAAGTAGCTCAGGTAAGTTGTTGCCTCCCCCTTGCATGCTGCGGTGGCAGCCACAGCTGTCGCTCCTACATCTTCATCTTCATCGCCATCCTCAGCCCCATTCTCATCGTCATCTTCATCTACTTTAACGCCAACGTCCTTATCCGCCTGTCTGAGTGTGTGTCAGCTGCAAGTCTCGTCCTATGCCCGCTGGCAATTAATGTGACGTCTCTTGCCAACGGCATTTCCAGCACAAATGCCATCACCAGCTCATCTTCCCTGCCCTTCTCCCTGCTGTCGCCTAGAGATGCGCGTGTGTCTAATATTGTATGGGGAAACACTGAAACAAAGAAAAGATTCTATTAGAAATTTGTCGAACAGTTAAATGTCGTGTCTAAGTCGTGTTTGGAAAGTCGTGAGTCACGCTGAGTTTTTCTTTGCGTCGTGTTGAATCGTGTTGCGTCGGGCTTCAGTCGTGTCTAGTAATTGAAAGTCGTGTTGAGCTGTATTGAGATATGTTGAAGTCTTATTTAAGTTATTTTATGTTGAGTTTAGATCGTGTTACGTTGTTTCAGTCGTGTTAGGTCGTGTCTGATTTGTGATTAAATCATGTAAAGTTGAGTTTGTGTTTCGTTAAAGTCGTGTGTTAGGTCGTGTTAAGTCGTATTTAGTTATTAAACGGTCGTATTGGGTCGTGTTCGAGTCGTAACCAATTTAAAATCAGTTTTCTGAAGGCGTGTTAAGTTGAGTCAATTTATGTTACGTCGTTGAAAGTCGTGTTAGGTCCTGTTCAGTTGTGTCTCAGTTGTGTTTAAGTCGCTTTAGGTAGTAATAGATTATCGTGTGTCGTGTTAAAGTCGTGTTTGATTTTTATTAGGTCGTGTTAAGGCATGTTAAATTTTGTTAGTTCGTATCAAATCAAAAATGTCGTATTACACATTTCTTGAGTTCCGCTTAAGTCGTGTTAAGCCGTGTTTTACTCGTGTTTCGTTGTAGAAAGTCATGGAAAGTCACGTAAAGTAAGTTTTGAGTTGCTCTTTTGAGTACTATTTAGTTGCACTAAGTCGTGTTTATTCGTGCTTTTCCAATGTACTTTCTTAAGAGAAACACAACACGCGCTCAGCTCTAGATATCATCTGTTTGCCCCCCTTTCTTGCTCTCTGCTTAACTGCATCTTTGTGTGTTCTACTTTATATCCTTATCTCGTGCGCAACGTGGACGCAGATTCCGCCTCGGTGGTGGTCCATGTCATAAATGGCGAACATCCGGCCGCCATGCAACATGGCAACAGCAGCGCCAGCTCGTTGCGCTCCTCGTGGAGCCCAGTGCCTTTACTTGCCATCACGACGACGACAGTGGCGGTGGCTGTCACTTGGAACTGGAATGGGAACTGCGAGTGGAACTGGAACTGGAGCAGTGGCTGCCTCATCGCTGCCAAGGCGCTATTGCCGACGGCTCTGGCGAATTGGTGGCGCCGCCGCAGCTCCAGCTGGAGCTGGCGTTGGAGTCTAAGCTGATGAAGTGACAGCTGTTGCTGCGGCAAGCTCCTGCGGCTGAATGACAGCCCCGGCCTAGTTGGGGCAGTTGCACTTATCTTCTGTTTAGTGTTAATGATGATGCATTTAATGTGTGTGTTTGTGTGTAGCTCGATGCGGTTCAGTAACTGAATGGTGTACATAATGCAAAAGTCCTTTAACGAGTATTATCTATAAGAAAAATAAAATTCGATATGTGGCAGTCCTGTGCTGACTAAAAAAACATAAAAATACAAGTATTAAGATGGAACCTTTTAAAAAAAAAACAAATTAAACAAAATCCCGAAACTAACCATAAGATTGCCTAACATAATAATATCATTCATAAACGAGCACCTTCAAAACTTTTCTTTACAAGTGAAAACCGATTTCTTCACCGGAATTTCATAATTTAAATTTGCATTTTTTTGTGGCGCAGCTTGTTAAAAATTAATAAATAAAATATTACGATGTACAAGCTTCTTTAACATAGAAATTCATTCAGGTCACGGGTATAAAAAACTTGCTCGCCAAAAAGTATGCAATAAAAAGTTTGAGAATTTGAGTTAAAAACGTTTTCAGCGCCGCCTTTCGTTCCACTTTGTACACAAAACTAATTTGTAATACAGTGACATAATACCTACATATACATTATATATAAACATATATTTATATATATATGTAGAAAAACTATAAATCTATTCAGCTCACAGCAAAGTCCAGCCAAATTACACGCTATTTAATTTTCATTTTCCGTTTGAATTTAGGCACAAAAACCAAAATTAATAATAAAATAACAAATATGTACAATGATTTGTGTGCGGCCAGCTCCTGTGTATATAGTATAAATATTTGTTGTTATTCGGCTTGCCTCATTCATTGTGAAAACAAAAACAAATATGTATTAATAAACACTCAACAAAAAAGCAACTACAACTACAAGAACATCCAACAACAATAACACTAACTGTTTTCCCTCGTTTTTATACAATAACAAATAAAAAAAAAAATTTGTAAATCTTTAACAATAAATTTATGTGTATATTTCTAAGTTCTTATCTGGTTGTCTGCCATGAAGTTCTATGTAGTCCATCAACGTGTAAAATAATTAATTATTGATACATAATAAATAACTGTAAATTTAGCGCTCGATTTTAAGCGGTCTTGATAAGACTTTTAAGCGATAAGTATAAACGCCCCCAAAGTTGACAAATTTCAAATCACAAAAACCAAAACATAAAACAAAAAAAAAACAAAAAAATTGAAGGTAAAAAACACAAATACAAATAATAAATAATGTTTTCTGTTTTAAAATGAAAATGAAAAATGTTTCTCCATAATAAAAGTATGGTTATGGTTAAAATATAAAAAATATGTAATGGCTTTTGATTCGCTGGAGTGTGGGTAACACAAATGCTTGTAAAATGGTTGACTTGGCAACACTGGTAAGTTGACTTCTTGATGATTGATGTACATTTTTAAGCTTGACTTGTGCGCTGTCGGAATGTTCGCTTCGCATACAAATGCATTTCGAGTTCAGCGCTGCGTTAGCCAATCAAAAAAAGCGTTGGATATTTATCGCTGCATTTTGATATTCGCCTGATTCACTGAGAGCAGCCATTGCAATGCATTGTGAGCACCTGTCAAAAGTTCGCTGATATGGCACGCAATGCCATTAGTATTTAAGAGCAGAATAGCGTATGTATGTGTGTAGCATACAAATGCATTTCGCTCTCTGCGCTGCATCTGCCAATCAAAATGCTATTGATATTCAAGGCTGCAGTCGCAGTCATTGAGAGAGAAATAGTGGGATATTTGTCAAAAGTTCGCTAATATGACACGCAATGCCAGGGAGTATTTGACCAATCAAAATGTCTTGATATTTATTGAGAGCAAAAATCATTTGTTAAAAGCTTGTAGATATGAGCAGAGCACAATTGTATTTAAGTTTCAATGGTGATAAATGCGTGGAGTAAAAAGAGCACGAATCGAATCAAAGCTAATTATGTTATCAATAAAAATTGAGGTAAGTTGGCTACATTTCTATTTACATTTTGTTATTGTTCATGTTTTTGACTTATCCATTGATTTGGCCTTAAATGAGTTGGCAACACGGGCTAATTGAGTTAAAATCAACATTTGTTGTTTGCTGAGGCTGTGCGCCTAATGATCGAAGTTAACGAGCAAACAAAAAAAATGTGTATTTGTATGTAGCGTAGCGTTTATCCTATTAGGCCAATATTTAATTAACATGCCAAATGTGGTATTTTGCTCGCCTTTTTGGTTCGATCTTCTTCATTATGTATACGACATGTTGGCCACGTTACTGGCCCTAAAATCCGACAGTTTTTGCGGCTGAAGTGCACCCGAAATGAAAGACTAATTAAGCGGCTTATTTGCGCGTATTAATAGACCAAC
The DNA here is from genome assembly GCA_035043565.1 of Drosophila robusta. NCBI lineage: Eukaryota > Metazoa > Arthropoda > Insecta > Diptera > Drosophilidae > Drosophila > Drosophila robusta. Next base: position 11,263,272 of record JAWNMW010000294.1, on the reverse strand, counting down.
TTGTGGTCAGCTTCTGTGTGTGTGTATGTGTATGTGTGTGGGTCAACAGCTACCATAACAATAATAACAACACCAACAACAAACAGTCGTGGCCGTAACCATTTATTTATATTTCGATTTAAAAATAGCAAACACACAAATGGACTTATAAAACTCTCCGGCAGCTTACGTGCCGGTGCCGCGGGGGATGTCCGAGCGCAGAGAAGCAGAGCGGCAACAACAACATCAAAAAAGGGTACAAGAGTCAAAAAGAAATAAATGGCTTTTCAAGTCTTATTTACTCGGCAGAGTGAGACAGCCGGAGTCTGAGAGAGAGAGAAGGGTAACAGCGAACGGAATCAATGTAAAGGTCACAATTTATTCAATTGCCCTGGCCAAGATATTTTTATAGCGTGTTCATGCGCCAAGGCCCAGACCTAATCCCAAATCACAACGGAATTACAGACTGGTAATGGTTATGTAGCGAATGAGGCGCAGAAACTGCCGGAGAACTGCCCGGGTTCGAGAATCCAACGTATAATGGCCAATTGATAGCCAAAAGGCATTAACACGCCAAAAGAAATTCCCCCTGGCTAAAAACCCGAGAGATGCCCCGCATCTCGAATCCCGTTTCCAGTTCAACTCAAAGAGAGCAAATTTTTCGCAAAATCACACACACAACACACAGACACATACAGCGAGACAAAAATATTAAGTTCAAATGTAGCAGAAATCCAAAATACGTGCCATGCAGTAGTAAACAGCACCAGGGCGACCCCTAGCGAGCGACCTCAGAACCACCCCAAAGCCCTAACCTTGCGCCTTGTTTAGGTGTGGCTTATGGGTGTGCGTCTCTGTGTCTCTGTGTCTGTGTGTGTGTGCGTGCGCTGAAAATCACGTCTTATTCAATGCGTTCCTTTGAAAATTTATTGAGGGATAGGTCAGAATATTCATATATCGATATTTCCTTGCTTTATGGCTTTTTTTTATACACCTTCACGAAGTGAAAAGAGTATATTGAGTTTTGCCAATGTCCGTCCGTTTTTCCGTATGAACGCAATTTTAATTAGCAGCTATTGAAGCTTGATATTTGAAACTTGGAATATATACAGACATAGCAGAAAAATCATGTCACTTTATCTGATTCAGGTATACTCGTGTATACCTGAATCAGATAAAGTGACATGATTTTTCTGCTGTGTCCACTGGAGGCGTGGCAATTCGATTTAATCTATATATCTCCCTCAGTTTTAAAGGTAAATACATAAAACTTTTCAGACAGATTACTGATGATCTTTTCAAAGGATCGCACAAATATTTTTTGGATAAGCCCACTGTGGATGTGGCATATAAAATTGATGTATTTTGGGTAAACCGCGAAAATCCATGTCTCTTACAATTTTAGAGCTAGAGCTAGAGCTAGAGCCACCCTTACAAATTACAAAAATCTATGTTTTTCCAAAATAACAATTATAGTTAAGACCGTTTTCGATTGTTTTATACTGTGAACGAGAGTTGCGCAGTCGGTTACACTCGGCTGCAACGTTGCTACTTATTTTTATTTTATAAAATTTAATAAAAATTGCTGGCAGCTATTGAGATGGAGACAAATGATGGCCAGTGCGTTGCCGGGACTACATAATGGCCAAGGTAATCCAATGGAGCTGGCCCGCAGCGCTTGCAAACACTTAGAGCTATTAAATATTTTACGATATAATATACATGCACATGAACATATACATATAAATATCCATATATACTATATAGGTTCAGCCATTGAGAAAGAGAGCGCATGAGACTTGGGCCCAAGTTAATGGCTTAGAAAGGAATAAGCGAATGTAACGCAACGGGCATATTTATGAAATTTTTATCATCATTTTTCAAAAGCCAGCCAAGAATGCAGCACAACGCTCCGAGCGAGCGGGGTGGGGGCTGGCGCATGTAGTGAAAGGGGGGTGGTGAATTCTGCCCCTGCATTGAGTTCCACAAATACTCACATATTTGGTCGCCTTTGAGCAGCAGGCAACAGGACAGCCCAGCAGCTAACCACAATATTGGGTACGCAGCAGATATAAGCAAATATCATAGTTATGTGTATGCACTATGACACCCTGCAAAATATGCGTGTGTGTTTGGCATATGCGTTTTATCTGAATTTAGAGCGTTTTCAGTGTTAAACTTTGTTTGAAGGTTTCTTCTTTTGGGCGGAAAATGGGTTATAAGAAGAAGTTTAATTCGCATTTCATAAACGAACTAAATTTTCGCATAACCATATTTAATAAAGAAGATAAAGAAGATTGTTATATGTAAAAATCAACTCTAAATTTCAAAAATATTCAATATACCCTATCCGTACAGCTCGCTTGCAGGGTATGTGCATTTACAAAAATGAAATAAAATGAAAATTGTTTAAACGCATGGAAAGTGCTTGTGGGATGTGCGCATAATGTTTTTGAGCTACTTAGAGAGAGGGGTTGAGTGGGGAAGAGGGGTGGGGGACTGGCAGGATTGGCAGGATTGGCAGGGGCTTTGGCGTTTGCTAAAGAGTTGCAGCTTAGAGCATGACCATAAAAAGGTAGGATATGGATGAGCTTTAGCTAAGACAAAAACCAAACAAAAACAACAACATGAAGAAGAAGAATAAGAGGCAGAAGAATAGAAAAATTGAAATTGCTCAAGTGCATGGAAATTGCTAATCGGATGTGCGAGAAATGTGCTCTGAAACGAGTTGACGCCAATAGAGACACCGTCTAAAGGAACTAGAGATGAGTCGAGGGGTAGTGTGTTTGCGGTAGCAAAAGAGTGGATAGCCAAGACCACAACCAAATGAAAATTGCTTAAGCCAATTGCATGGAAAGTGAGCAGCGGATGTGCCAAAAGCCATTGCGACAGTTAACAAGGCTTAAAGACAAGGCACAAAACACAAAACACAAGCCGACAGTCAGCTAAAGTTGAATAAGCCAGATATCAGATTACTTACGAGATGCGATACCAAAGATGCTCTAAGGGCACATATACACTATATACACTGAGCCTGTGTTTGTGTGTGTGTGTGCGTGCGTAAGCAGCTTGCGACAATCAAGTTAATCGCTCTTCACGTCTGCCAAATACTTGGAATGAAAGTATTCCTCGGGTCAAGCACATTTTCTGCGAAAAATTCTATTATCGATAAATACTGGCAAATGAGTTAAGACTGTTTAATGAGTAAAGCGGATATTTTGATTTCCTTTGAAGTGTTTTTATTACGCAGTTCTCGAAGATGAGTTCCACGAGTCAAGATTAAATGTGCAATTTTATAAATACTTCAAGTTTTTCTTTTTATCAATTAATATGAACAACCAGTTAATATTTTTTTTACTCGTTCACAAAGTGAAACTACCATATTGGTTTTGTGAAATGTCCGTCATGCTGTCCGTCTGGCCGGATGAACGCAACTTTTTTCGGCGCTAGATAGAGACTTGTAATTTTGGATGCAGACTTGTAGTTATCTGCTTCAGACAAAGTGTTAAGATTTTTGTGTCACGTCCGATAACATGTCGATACACCTTATATTGCAATTCGGTAAAAGCTCAATATTGCCCACAATATTAAAGTTAGAGTCACCAAATTTGGTATGTAGATTGCTGGGGACTTTCTCTGAACATTGCGAACTTGATTTCCCGACCATGCTCACTAGAAAAATTACACGATTTTCACGATGTTTACCATTTTCTATTGTAGATTGATTCTGCATTTAAATATAATTCGTTTTTGAAAATATTTTTTTTTCGATTTTTTTCCAAAAATATCCTTTACTCCCCTTAGTTATTTTGAAAAAATTTTTTTTTTTATTTAGATTCGCAAACTTTTATTTTTAATCGATTGCGGGTACTCAAATTAGTATAAAACGCATCTTTAAAAGTGATTCTGAGCGGTTCGATTTTTCTGTCAAAAATCACGCCAAAATTGACAAAAATTTAGAAATGTAAAGTTATACATCTCAAATCGCTACTCGATTAAAATTTGGTTTGTTGATTGCTGGTGATCTCCCCGAAAGATTGTGACCTTGATATCCCGGCCGCGCCCACTAGAGCGCCCCAGACACCCTGGTCCACGAATCGCCCAAGCCTTTTATCTCCCACACTTTTAGAGCTAGAGTCACCAAATTTGGCACACAGTGTTTGGGTGACGTCCTCTTAAGATCGAGCCAAAAATTTTTACCACGCCCATTCTGCTCCGACGATATATAAAAATTCTATATTTTTCCAAAATAACAATAATAACTTCTGAATACTGTCGGTTACGCTCGATTTCAATGTTATTACTTGTTTTAATTGAATAAATGTATTGCGATTTACTTTTATTGATTTATTATGTTAATTGATAATTAATAATTATTTTTAAGTCATTTCAATTTAATTATTGTTAAATACCTAACATTTTTCTTTTAGATAAATAGTTGTGGAAGAGTCTTTACTATCCGTAAAGATTTCGATTTGTGATTAAGGTACGAAATGTTCATCGATTTCTTACATTGGATATGATACAAATTGATATATCGATGCTTTGTAAACGAGACTTATAGTACCATAATATTTCCATACAGACCTTATTCCAAACTTTAAGCTCATGCGATTATCATGGCATATAGATTTATTGGCAATTTTAAATATAAAACGACCTTTTTCCTAAAATATAATTCACAAATTCTATGAAAACCCATATAAAGATATTTTAAAATCTCTCTCTCGTAACTTTGTCAAAACTTAACTGATTTTATTGTTGAACGAATTTCAACCATGATTTGCCTTCTAGATAGATTCAGCATTTTAATTAAATGTTGCAATTTTGCTCGAAAATATATTAAGGTATGGATCAAAGATTCCCACTTTGATAATTTTGTCAAATTTAAACAGAATGGCTGGCCTTAGCTTCTATATAAATTCTACCATAAAAATAATAAACAGAAATTAGGTCAAAATGTATGTACAAATTCATGTAAAAAGAATATATGTATTCGAATATAATGTCATAAAAGCAATGGTCCAAGTCCCCACTTTCATGTTAGTGGGCAATTTGTGTTTTATAAAATCAATTGATTTGCATCTCAACAGAGTAAAGAAAACTTCGATGTTAACAAAGTAAAAATAGTTGAAATGCAAATATATATATCGATGTTTCAATGTATTGTCTCTCAACTACAATACACACGAGTTTGCTCGGAATTCTATTGAGCTGTCAATAAACACTTAAAGCTGAGTAAATAAAGTTTAAAGTTTTGCAACAATGAATACGTGTTAAGGCAGTTTTGTATTAGCTCTCTTGTGGATAATTTATTACTGAGCTAATATTGTTAAATATTTTACTTGATTTTCGTTGGTATTTTTATAACGAAAATAAATACCTAAATAAAACAAAGAGTTATTATTATTATGTTTTGAATTAAATGCTTCATACCCAAGAAACAACTGAAAGTGCATTTCTATAACATTTGTAATGATTTTGATTAAGGTTTGTTAGACTATGTTTATAACCTAAGTATCTCAAAGGATTTACTTGTTACAATTAGGGATTTAATCAGTTCTTTGGCAACTTTAGCTTTGTGATAATTTAATTTTAGATTTCAGTTGAGTTGTTTAAAGCGCATAAATAATGCCAATTACAAGTTTATTGCATTCCAAACCGATGGTGAATGAAGAACAATAACCGTAATAATAAGATAAGAGCTGCAAAGCTAAAAACAAAACAAAGTGCAAGCAAAACAAAATAAGTAAGTCGGGCTGGGAAGTGTGATCGACGCGGAAATGCCCTGTAATGTGAAAGTCGTCGTAAGAAGTTATACACCTAAACGCAAAGTAATACCAAAAACCATAACGTAATCTCAAAATGCATTTAATGCATATTCACTCACATATTTAATTTCATTTCTTTAGTATTAAAAGTTCCTGAGTTTATTGGATAGTAAAAAGAGAGATTGCTTGAAAAGAAAGGACATTTATTATTTTTAAGATATTTTAATAATAAAAAAAAGTAAAATTTATATATATTTGTTGTAAGGCCAGTTACGTTGTTCAATAGGTAGTGTTTTTTTATATAACTGATGTATATATTTTTCTTTTGGAAATATATATATTATATATTAAGGAATAAGCAATAAAAATAAAATATTACCAACAATCACAGCTTATAGTCTTAAAATGCGTTCCAAAGAGCTCACAGACTTAATATTAAGTTTTTAGCTCTTATAGTTCCTGAATTCTTTGGATTATAAAAACAGGATTTTTAAGATATTTTAAAATTAAAATGATAGTAATAGATATATATATATATATTTTCTAGGAACCATAACTTCTGCTCTTGCAACTTAAATAAACCCCTTTTTAACTACCTCCATTTTACAGGGTATACACAAAGCCTTGAACGCTGCTCAAGTTCTCAGCGGCGGCAGCTGCAGCTACCGCACAACGCCTTAGCCCAGACCGAAACCTTTTTAAGCAGCGTAGTTTCGGCTGCTTTGAAAGCCGCAGCAGCAGCCTTGGGGCCAATACGAGGGGGCCACAGCCCACTAACAAGTGTTTGCGGGAGGGTTGGGGGCGGGGGTGGCGGTGGCGGCAGCTGTGGGACTGAGGCTGGAGACTTTGCGACTTGTCGAATTGTGCGCAGCGATAAGGAGCCAAAGTGCCAATACACCTGGCAACAGCAGCAGCAGCAGGTGGGGGTAGGAGCGGAAAGAGGGGGGCGGGGTGTTGGCAGCCCCTTTGGCATGTTTTGGTCGGTGCCTTGCTTTCGGCCATTTTGCAGACTGCATAGAAAATGGGCAATGACTTGGCCCTATAGCTCATTTGTGCGCGTTTCAGCATGTGTGTGTGTATGTGTTGGGATGTGTGTGTCGCTGTGTGTATTTGTGTGTGTGAGAGTGTGTGATTGTGTCCATGGGACACGTTTTTATGACTTAATGCTAACAAACGCGCCCACGTGCCAAAATAATCGTCTGCCTTTTCTGTCGACTCGGCTCATTGTGCAGCTGTTAGAAACCCGCCCGCCCCCATCCGCCACTCCCTCAATTCGGCCCTTGGCCCATGTTTTGGCTAGGCAGCTTTGGCATTTTGTTGCCAATACGTTTTAACCATGTTTGTACAAAACGCAAACGGATTTGCCAATGTTTATGCCGGGGATTATTGCGGTGTGCGTAAATGCGTCTCTCTCGATGCGTGTATGTGCGTGTGTGCGTGTGTGTGGCCAGTGGAGTGGCCAGCATATAAGGTCGCGTTGGGGCAGCGTTCATGTCCAGGTGGCTGTCATAGCCAAACAGCTAACGGCCAAAATGTTGAAGCCATATTAAAATTTATGAGCCAAAAAAGCCCAACAAAAAAACAGGCTATATAATAAAATAGCCAAAAGCGAAAGCTGCTATCGCCAGCTTTTAAATGTCAGTTTTTTGCCATTCCACAAAGCAGTTGAAAAGCTGCCAATTAGCGTTGGCAAAAATCAGGGGAAAATTGTCTCCACTTTTAATACGTTGTTGAGAGACTAAAAATAGAAAAGCAAGAAAATAAAGAAGAAAAACAGAAACGAAGTGAACTAAGCTGACATGCAACATTGCAACAAATTGAAGCAGCTGCGATGACGAATGGCAGAGGGCGGGCGGGATTGGGCGTGGCAGCAGCTGCAATTGCTGCTCAAACGGAATCTGGGTCTTAGTAAGAGAAGACGCGGGGGAGTGGGTGGGGAAGGTGTGCTGTCGCCTGCAGCTTTGACAGCTGCTCGGAAATCGTTGTGCGATTGAATTATCAAGCAGCTTAAACCAATCAAATTTATATGCCAAACTACTTATGCAGTACATATATATATAAATGCACTATACATATATTTACCAATAAATATATACACATGTATATATAATCCGTTTGTGCATTTTAAATTGATTCTGCGTGACATGGCAATTATGTTTGTTGCGTTTGGCATTAACAATTTTCCTGGGTTTTTGTAATTAACACGTTCCAGCAAAATAATAATCTTTATTATGCATTCATCATATTTGCATTTGTTTTATTTAATTTAATTTAATTTATTTCATACATAAAGTGGCTGATAAGAGAGGGGCAGGGTAGGGGGTTGTTAAGCGTTGACTGTAAACTAGAGGCAAAACCCGTTCAGTTTTGTTCAATTGTCCGTGTTAATACCGTACATATTAATATTGCAATGTTTCAATTGGATGTCATGTTATTTAATATGACACATGGCTAAGCCTTCAGCTAGCTTTGTACTGCCACTCATACATATAATATTCAATCGAAGCTATCAGAAAATATTAATCATTTTCTAAAATTAGTGTTTCTACCATGGGATTATTAATTTTATTGTTTATATGGCAACAATTCAATTTAACAACAAATAAAACAAGAAGAGTCAAGGAGGTGTTATATTTTGTTACGAAACAGAACGCATAAATTATATATATTCTTGATTAATGCTAACGAATTAATATAGCCAAGTCCATCCAAGTCGGCAGGTTTTGACTACATTGCATATAGCAGTCATAAAACACTCGCTCAAAAAATTAATTTTTATATTAAAATCTTTTTTGTTTACATAGATAACCAAACTCAACAATATATAGGTACCGAAACCTTTAATAGCCCAATTTTAAAAGCGATTCCGATGGGTTTGGTGCAATTTCCGTCATGCTGTTCGAATGAATGCAACTTTTTTCAGCGCTATTGAAGATAGCTTCTGTTTCAGGCAAAGTGTTAAGATTTTTGAGCCACGCTCTCTAGGAGGCTGGCAAATCGATAACATGTCGATATACCTCAAATCTTTTATCGATTAAAGGTGAATATTCCCCACAATATTAAAGTTAGAGTCACCAAACTTGGTATGTAGATTGCTGGTGACTCTGCCCAAAAGAAAATTGTGACTTTGATAAGCTGCCCATATCCTCTTAAGATCGAGCCGAAAAATGTTGGCCACGCCCACCCCAGCCAGTACGAAATATAAAAATTCTATACTTTACTAAAATAACAATAATAACTATTATGTGAACGAGTATTACGTCGTACTGCGACGTTCCTACTTTAAAATAGAGAAATTTTATTTTTAATCGACTGCGGGTATTAAAAGTAGTATAAAACGAACTGAAACAGGAATTATCGACTCTGCTGTAAAATATGTGAAGCTCCGTATCTGTATTTGTCAGCCTTATAACTTAGTCAAAATTAAACCGATTTCATTATGCTTATTTTTATGATGGTTTCAACTCTAGATTGTTTCTGCATTCAATTTTGAAAATACATACACTGAATACACACAAATATGTATGAAGCAATGTGAACTGTCTGTTGAGATATTTCATGAAATTTCTGGCATCAGGAGACTGTGCTATCGATTGCCGGTATGTCAACACCTTGCCCATTATTTGAGGCTTCAACTTGTTGAGAATTGTAATTATTTTTATGCACACAATCTGGAAATGTAAGCTTTTAAAATTGTGTCTCAACACACGAATTTTATTCTACATAAGATCTTAATTTAAGCAAATAATACTTTCAATTTTCCTCTTAATTTTTTCGGTTGAGCTTCAACTATCCTTTGTGCTCAAGAAAATTGTTTTCCAGCTACCCCTCAGCTCATTTGCATATTCCTTTCAACATTTTGCCTATATCAAAGTGTTGTTGTTTTCCTTTTCAGGGCATTTACTTGAGTGTAGGCGTCAGCTAACCTAATTTTCTTTCGTGGCATAGGGTTGTCAATATATTTTGATACGCGGATGGGGTTGCCGTGGCTGCTGCTGCTGCTGTGTCTTAGTAAATGCAGAAAATATTTCCCTGGTTAGTGGGTTAACTGCCACATGGAATCGCTCTATTTTGGCCCAAGCCCGAGGTCGGAGGCTGGCCCGGCTGAAACCCACACACACACACACACATAGATTGCAGCGGGTGTGTGTGTGTGGGGTGGGGGTGTGGCTGGTTGCCTTAATGTCTGACTGACTGGCCCAAATGACTTGGCAAATGGGCTGGCGTATGCTCATTTGTATTGGCTACAAATACAATTTGATGGTCCTGCTGCCTGCTGGATTGCTCGGCTGCAGGCGTCAGGATATTTATACACACATGTTCGCTTGCAGGCCAGAAAACAGTTAAACACAACTCATGGGCAAGGGGAGAGGGGGAGGGAGGGCGCCGAACAAGTGGTGCTTGCTCTGCCGTTTGGGCTCGGCCTCGGCTTCGGTGCGGAATGTCTCTGGTACACCTAGGCGTATGCGTTATAATAATATGTATACGTATGCAGAGAAGGACGGACCAAGTGCTGGACGAGGGCTGCTTCCGGCCCTCGCTGGGCTGGGCTAGGGCTGTAGGGAAAAGGGGAGGCTGTCGGGGGCTAAGATAAAAAGTTGAAAATAAATTTTTATTGTTATGGGGCACACACGTTCTTCTTCTTCTTGCTGTCCTTGTATCTGTTTGCGTGTTTGCGACACTCATTTTCTGCAGATGTCTTTTCTGTGTGTGTAAGTGTGTCTCAGAGTACGCGAGTGTGCGTATGTGCGCTGTATGTGCAATGGAATCCAATGAGAGCATGTGTACTTAACATAAATCGCTCACTCATTGAAAGCAGTTGCATAAAAACGAACACTGAATGCGCCATTGCCAAAGGTCTGGCAACCCTGGCAACCCTGCAAGCAGGAACCACACACATATATATTTACACATATATATATATATATAAAACTAGCTAGAGAGTGCGCTGCATTTACAAACATTTATCGATTTCTACCCGAAAAATTATCTATGCAGATTTCCGCACATGCGAAGCGCAGGCACCTAACTTTCCGTTCATCAGTAAACGACAACCCCGCCCCCCGTTCGCCGCCCCCCTTGAATATCCTCCCTTAACACTGTTCGTTGCGCCCACGGACCCACGTGTGCAGAAAGTTTTGCCAACAGTTTTAATTTCCCATAATTACACAATTACAAAGCGTAAAGTTTTCCAGCACACGCCACGCCCCCAGCCCCCTATGGGCACCGCCTTGCACAATGCCAACTGCGCGTCATGGAAATGAGCAGTCGACACAAAAAAAAATTAACTGTGGAAAACAAAAAAACAGAATGCAGGAAGAAGGCAAAAATTAGTTTTGCAGCTGAACGAACTGCGAAATGCCCTGAAATAATCTATCGAAGATCGATGGAGATTTTTAAGCCATGTATAAGTTTGGTCAACTATATAGTTAAGGAACAATTTTTATATATATAGAAGAAAGTGAAGTTGTAGTTGTATTATACATATAGTCTGTTAAGTTCTTAAAACAATAGGAAAAATATGAATATGAATAAATAGCAGAAGTGCAGATTTAGATATTAATTTAAATAGAGATATATGTATATATAAATTGACATACAGATACATAAGTGTATATATAATTGTTAATTTAAATAGATATACATACACAATATGCAGTAAAATGTATATATTCTTCGTAAAGTTTAGAAATAGTTTCTAGCTAACCAGATAATTGTAAGAGCATACATCTACTCTTAAGTATCATATATAATTATAATCAATCATGTTACATTAAAATTTATATAGGCCTGAAAATGACATGAGCCATACATCATCTCATTCCAATCAATGTCATTCCCCACATTAAATTCAGTTTGTATTTGGATTACATAAATGAAATGGGATATGTACTTGTAAGCCATGTTCTCTTGGGATTAAGTGTAAGATTGCGAGATTATGCTATATTGTATTAAAAATCAATATAAAAGTATATAAATGTATATAAATGTATATCCGATTGTTAAAATTTGTTCTTATTCAAAAAGTAAGTGTTGTAGCTAAATTTTTTTAAATCAAAAACTCAAAAATTATGTTTAAATGTTGATGCCAAATCAAAACCAGTTATAAGCTGGCCCCAACTGTCAGTGCTATTAAATTATGTTTGTTTAATATATAAATATGCATGTGTTCCTATTATTCATATATTATTCATATTCATATAGTCCCCGGAGCACAGCACATGTTCGCATAATGAACTTTAATAAAATTCATCGATTTTCTGAACAGGTTACTCATTATATACCAATTACGAATTACACAAACTTTCTACCCACATACACACCTACGCACACCCACGCACAAAGCCTAAAGTGTCCCTTGAAATATTATCAATATGGCAGCAGGTGCTTTTGATTAATGCAATGTCACAAACGACGTAAGGAAAACTAGTTAAATCTATCGATTTGGTAATTTAGTGTTATGAATTCTGGGTGGTGCTCATTATGGAGCCAAAGTGGTTCCTAAGCGCACTATGTTGGCCACGAAACGAGGGTAGAGCTGAGCAACCGTCAAGCGAGCAGTGAAAAACTTTTTGGCCACACATCGACACACACATACGCACACAGATAGAGGCGCACATATAGGCAAAAGTATTTATTGAAAACTGTAACCGTTTGCAGGCAAACACTTGCCCTTCGCCCCGTGCACCTGCTAAAGGGCCCACCAACTGTGGAGCACAGAATTGCAATTTTTGTTTGCTGCACAACAACAAATGTGACAACAACAACAACAGCAACAAATGCAACAACAACAGTTCACACTTTGGCTGTGTGTCGTTTATCGCTGCAGTGCGGCGGAAAGACGGGCGGGGGCGGGGGCGGGGCTGGGTGTTTTAGTGGGCGCACAGCCGGGTTTGGTTGGGCACCTTCAAATGACATCCTGGCAACGCCTGCGCCGACAGCGACGTCAGCGTCAGCGCCTGCGTCATCGAGGACAACGGCTTTTGTTGGGGATTTTTTAATCAATTGTAAATGCGAGTGATTCCGCCTTAAATCAGCGCCTGTCCAGCCTGTCAATGGCTCGTAATCCATGGCCACTATTTAATTTTCAATTGTAAGCCTAACAATTTATGGCAGTTGCCTCCCAGGCCACCCCTCTTTACGATAAGCGCCTTGCATAGTTCTTAAAAGACAATCAAAATTTTGGCCAGCGGCTTACAAGTTTTTGGGTTGCGCTTCCATAATTTATGCCCGGCCAATAAAAGACGTGCGTTTGTCCGTCCGTCCGTCCGATCGCATTGGCCATCAATTTCAGTTGGCTAAAAGCGAGCTATGCGTAGCTGCCAGCGGGCCAAAACGACGGGGCCGCGTTAATTATGCACGGGGTTAGCTGAGCCGCAGCCAGGGCCAAACTAGGCCACATGGTTAGCCCATGAGCGGGGGCGTGGTGCGGGAGGGGGGGGGGGCGGTGGGGTGGCAGCTGGACCGGAGCAGGCCTGCACGGCAACTGGCAACTGCCAGCCGGGTAACTGGTGACTCCGGCCGTGCATGGGTTATGTATGTGCGGCGTGCAGCGAACTTTTAATCCGCTTTAACTAAAAACATTTAAATTTGCCTGGCGGTGGGACGCGGCGGTGGTGCAAAAAACCGACTGCTAACCAGCCACCCGCCAAAAACACAAAAAAAGCAACACACAAAAAAATGAAAGCCTTAAATAAAAAAAACTTATTGCCACATGCTAATGCCTAAACACAGCTGGGCATTTTGGCTATATTGTAGGGCTGGGCGGGCCTGAAAATAGGATATATTACTTATTGCTAGTAAAAGGGGTAAATATAAGTTATCTATTTAGGCTAGTTAAAGACGTAAGAGTACTTAATCGAGATAGCAATACAAAATTATTTATACATAAAATAGCATTTTTAAAAATATATTTGTATTTATTAAGCTAACTTACTAATACTTTTCAGTAGCTTTTTCAACTAGCTTTTAGAGCATTAAATGCTTTAAGAATATACTGTTGTTAATTTCCGTAATTGAATTATATTTATAGTTAAAAATAATTATATTTCGCAATTAATTTGAGTTATTTTATGGCTTCCGCTTAGAAAGAGCTAAGGTTAAAAATTGTTCAAGTTATGTCAACAGATATTATATAAATCAGCACTCTCCCGACTTATTATAATTGCTTTTTAATATTATTATTTCAAACATTTTTAACATTTTCGTTGTAAGATACTCCTTCTTTTTTCCACTTATATTACAATATTTAGAGACAGAGACACGGGGGGAGAGAGAGAGAGAGAGAGAGAGAGAGAGAGAGAGAGAGAGAGAGAGAGGGAGAGAGGGAGTGAGAGAAAGAGAGAGAATGATAATGTTAATGTTAATAATGATACAATAAAAACAATTTAAATGTATAACAAACTTTAATTAATTGATAATTTTATCAGTTCTATCCGAAATTTTAGGAAAGAGTATTAACTCGTATGCTCAACAATTGCAACCTCATTTTTCATACGTTTTTTATTGGAAGTGAGTGGTTTTTTTTTCTGTGTGATTTTATTTTATTTTTTTTCGTCGGTGGTTGTTGTGGGCTGTTGGAGTGTTGAGTTTTTTTTTGTACGTTTTTTTCTGCTTTTTTTTTTACTAATGGAAGCCGCATCGCGTTGCAACCACAAGCTGCTGTGGAATTCTGTGTGCTAATCACAACTTGCAGCTAAGCAGCTTACAAAACTTGTGTTTTTTGCTGTAATTTCTGTTGAATTCTGTGCTGCGAATGAACCGAAAGTTCTTCAGTTGAGTAACAGCTGCTAAATCATTTAAGGATATGCTCAAAAGTTGTCATCAGAAGCGGACGTTGTGTGTTCAGTTGCCCTTGTTGCGCGGGCCGTGTTGGAGTTTATATTATGTCTTTTGTCAAGTTCCTTAACAGCACAAATTAAACAATAAACAATTTTTCATGACACAGAGCAACAAAACGGGGCACGAGGCACGAACAACGATCCGCTGGGGAAACCGCAAAACAGCAGCCCGAGCCGCAACCATAACTTAAATTTTGACAAATGTATCTGACACTTACAATTAGTATAAATTGACTGGCATGTTGAGTGCCACACACGCACACACATACCACACCAAAAAGCAGCGCACACAACACAGACACACACACACACTCCCACACACACACTCCCACACACACATACTCAAAAGGCCTGCCATGTCGGAGACCAGACAATAGAGCAACGAGTACGCCAGACCACAGCAGCAGCTACAACAACAACAGCAGCAACAAAAGTTACAACAACAACAATGGCAACGACAACCACAACAATAATATCACGATATCTGCTATTGTCAGCTCACAAAATGCCGATTTGCATTACACTCGAGGGCTGCCTAAAACGTTTAACATATTGCGTGGGTGAAGTTTCTTAGCCTAATAAAGATTGTGTGCTTTGATAAGCCCAGGCACGGCCAAGCCAAACCTTGACATGGCTGTTAAATATAAGGTAACGGCTTTCAGCGAGGCTAATTGAACAACTTAATAATAAACACTCGCCTTATCATTTGATATATTTAAGATAAGCTAAGGGTTCAATATACTATTTGATAAATGTTACGATTTACCTTTTAATATTCGACGGCACTATTCAACTAGCTATTCAATTCAATTTTCTTTATATATTTTTCGATTTTATAACTATTTTATATATTGTTTGGTATACTTCTCAATATTGTATTCATATATAATATAACGAACTATTCGATGTAATTTTTAAATATATTTTTCTCAATAAGCTATTCAATATACTAGTCGATATACAGATTGCTTAACATACTACTCGATTCATTTTTGATATATTTGCCAATACCCTTATTGATATTCAGTTCGTTGTGGTATTCGATTCAGGTTTTGATATATGGTTCGATACATTTTTCGATAAGCTGTACTGTTTAATATTTAAATACTATTATATTTAATATTTAAATACTATTTAATATAAATTTTAATCCATTTTTCAAACCAACGTGTTTTTCAAACCACCTTTCGATATACTTATCGATATACGTTTATACTGAATAGTGTACAAAACACGATGTGCTTGTTTTAAATACTTTTAAATTTTTTTCGACATATTTAAAGATTTTCTAATCGATTTACCATTCGGTGTACATATCGATATACAATTCGATAAGCTGTTTAGTAAAACCTCTCTCTCTAATTGATATGCTCTTTTCTATACACAATAGCTTAACTTTTTCATATATACATAAATATTTGTGGATTCATAACAAATAGTTCAACCCTCGCACATACGCCATTTACTGAAGCTGCTAAGATTTATATATACTTATGCATGTACATAAAGGAAATATATTTAGGTGTACGTGTGTACAACACACACTATATACAAATATATCATCGAAGTTTAAACTGCTGCAAAAGCTAAGGGCAATTGCTTTTGACAGTTATGTATAAATTTATGAGACTTAATGGAGGAACTGGCACATGAAGCACCAGGAGATGGGGGAGGGGAGGGGGATCGGTGGGGGCAGTGGATGTTCCTCTCCGCCACTTGGCGCAAGTTTTCCTTAGGCGCCCATCGACAGTGGCGCGGGTGTAGATTTTAAGCTTTAATTGATTGACTGACTGCCCCATGCCAAAGAAATTCTTTTCACTCGACCTACGGCCTCCGACCTCCGCCCAGGACTGGCAAATAGAAACAGTTCTACCTATTCGATACGTAAGTATGTAAGGTATCAAAAATTACTTACAATTCAAAACAAACTTTTGCGTCGACCAACCTAAATTTGTAAGTCAACAATGGCCTGGAGGGAAGGGGATACGGTGGGGGTTGGGGCTGGCTCTATAGGGAGAGGGGTGCGACTTAAGCGTTAGCCGAAATCCGAAAATGTCGCAGAGCCAAAAGTAAAACGAACTCGTGGAAGAGCTTGAAGATGGGTTTTGAGAAGGAGCCGTAGCTGGGGCGTGGGGAGGGGCCGAGGCAACTGCCTGCTGCAAAGTGAAGAAAAATTGTAGAAAACTTTTGCTGATTTCGCCCAGTGCGCTTCATTTATTTCAACGATTTGTTGCCAGGACAGAAGAAGCAGCAGCGGCAGCAGGATGAGTGCCAGAGCCAGCGCCGAGACCAAGACCAGAACCAGCTTTAGCCACGGCGACAGCAACAGCAGGCTCAGACTGCCTCTCGCTCGCTCTCTCTCGTTCGCTCTCACTCGCTCTCGCTCGCACTCGCACTCGCTTGCTCTGCCTGGCGCTAGCTCAGTCATTGTCCAAAGAGCAGCTGTTTTAGTTCTTGATGGGGCTGTCTACTAAACCAAACCCAGCCCGAGAGCCAACTCCAGCCCGTGCACCTACCTGCAACCCTACTCCCCACCGCCCCCTACCCCTATCCAGCTGACTTTATCGCTTCAGTAAGTTGCCCTCCTGCTGCCGTTTTATAATATTATAACGTGCGTTGTTTGTGCTTGAACAATTTTTCGGCGTTACCTTCGCCTTTTCTTATTGGAAAATTGCAAGTTTTCGGTCTGTGTGTGTGTGTGTGTGAGTGTGCACAACAGCAACTAACAACAACAGCAATAACTAAAGATATGCACACTAGATGGCGCTGGCACAAACTTTCTGACAGCCGGAGTTAAGTTAGCGCAGAGAGGTATTTACCTAACAGATTCCTATTTGAGTTTTATAACTAGACGAACACACACACACACACAAACACACACCCAGGTACCATAAAGTCAACAAAAAGTGTCGCAATGTTAATTGAATTAGTCTCCTCTTTTTTTATTACATTATTCCTCTGAAAATTGCTTTGTGTACAAATTTTTGTTTCCCTTCTCTTTGGTAATTAAAAAAAAATAGGTACAAATCAAAAAGGTCAGCAGAATATTTTTCCTCAGCCAAAAAGCAAAGAACAAAGTTGAGCTTATCTTTAAGTGCTTGCCAATGACACTTAACTTTTATTTTCATGGCTTCAATTGTAATTTGTAAGCGTTATCTCACTTTTGCCACCCATTCTGCCCCATCCGCTTACACCTCCCATCTATTGTCAGGAATTTTTTAATTTGCTTTATTTTTATACCGTGTGTACCATAAAACTGTATAAAGGGGTATAGAGAGATTAGGGAATTGATTGAAAAACTAACAAAGAAATACCTTTAAGAATTGTATGCAATTGATTAGTATTGTAAACCAAGTCAATTATATTTTTTATTTCTTCCAAGTATTCATTGAACTCGGGAACTATAAGAGCAAGATGCAGAAAATTTGGTATGCATATTTGTATAGACTAAATAATATATAGACTAAATAATATTCAAATTTATAACATATCTGCACATAAAATTGGTAAAAACAGATTTTTTTATTATTTAATAGCTTTCGTTTTATATACAGGATATTCCTTAGTCCAAATCTCTCATTTGACGAACTTCTGTATTTTTTTCTCTTCTATTCAAATTTCTCACTTTTCATCTACAATGCTTACCCGTAACAAAAAGTAATGAGAGCCATAGAAAAAGGTTACACTCAGACCCGAACGAACTATTTTCATTGTAACTGACTTGCAAATGAGTCAACTTAATTGTGCCTTCAATTTATATTTATTGCAGATGTTAAAGCGTGCCATTGCGCAGAGTTAAGTATAGAATTAACCAACTATTATGCTGGCCAACTGGAATTGTTTTAATTTTCTGTAATTTTAGCTCTGCGTTTCGTATGAAAAAAAAACCCCATTAATGTGAACAAGAAATAATATCCACTGTGCATTGCTTCATTCAACTTTTATTGAACATAGGAAATTTACAATCCCTATTATTAAATTATTTATAAAGGGGGCAGTACAATACAATGCAATTAGAGTCGTGCCAGTTATCGTTTTTAAAGCTATAAAGGGCATAATTACAAATTGAACGTTGAATGTGGAATATATGGCATATGATTAAGTAGAAAATACTGTTATATTGCAGGGTAAAGGGTTATCTAACTGCATGTGATGTTGGGTTAGGTTTGATGTATACGGCAGGTCATGGCCCTTCATAAAGTGCAGCCGGTTGCCGTTTGCAAATTGGGAATATTCTTGTGAGATGTATTACGAAACTGAAAAAGTGGCGTTAAAATAAGTAAAATAAAACTAAGTCTATTTAGTAACTACGTCTATTTAAAAACTTTAGTGCGCTGCTCATTTTTCAAAATCATTGCTTCAAGTTCTCCTTAACCTTTAGCCAATATCAGCCAGGTGTTCAAGTTCCCGCACAAACAATTATTCGGCTTGTTTCAATTTCCGTAGCATACTTTCTAGGGCATCAGCCAAATTTTCTGTAGCTCTTAATTTATGCAATTAAAAGCTGCAAAAACATGCTCTCGTGTATGTGTTATAGAAGTTTAGGAGCATTCTAGATTATTTGCGAGATTTGTTATTTAAATTTGCTGAGAAAACAATTCCATAAACATTACTTCTACAAACACAGACAAAACTGTTTGCATGAGTTCCACTCAATTTCTGTGCTTAAAACAAACAATAAATTGAATTTTGTTATATGTATTGCATTTTATTTTACTTTCGTGTAACCAAAAACGATTGAAGTAATTAACTTTTTGGAATGTGCGCCTTGTATTGAAGTGCTTTACATAACTTGACGAACTTTGCGACTTTGAATAATTGAAAAGGGCTTTTTTTGTGCATTGTGGATTTTATTAGTTTGAACAAAGTAATCAGGCAGCTGTGTGGAATCTTGTCAGTGGTTCGTTAGGCAATCCGGTTAGCGGAACTGGTTCACTTTAACAGCATTTTTGCCATGCAAATGCCGATCCAAATGCAGATGCAGCATCAGATTTGAAATTCTTTGCTATCGCTTGCTCTGTTTTAGGCAGCTGCATTTTATGTGCATAGCTACGAATTTTAAAGTATCTTCAAATGTTGCCTTGTCGTTGCTGCTGTTGCTGTGCGTGTGTGTGTGTGTGTGTGCGTTGCAAAACATTTGCAAAAAGCAACACACGCTGCAAAACTGCACAATGGAGCACTGCATAGCTCCTCATTGCTTCACGGCGGCTTCGTCTGGCACGCCTCTCCACGCTACTCCCGGCAGCTTAACAAAAAGCATTAACACAATGCAGGCGCAGCATGACGAGGGACACGTTTCGCAGGGGTCGTGGGGGTGAGGGGGGGTGGGTGGTGGAGAGTCACTGGCGTTGCCTTCGCGGGTCGTGTTATGTACCGACATTGTCGTACATAGTGTGTGGGGCTGGGGTCGGGGGGCATGTGGGCGCTTGCAGCTGTTGCCGGCGGGCATTGCGTGGGACTTCCGCTGAAATGTAACCACAGCAGAGCCAACGGCAGCGACAGCGACAAAGCGGCACAGAGCGAGCGAGACAGCGGCAGAGATAAGAGAGAAAGAGAAGCAGAGCTAGAGATATGAGCAGCGGTGGCTCCCCCGCGGCTATGCATTGGCCGGGACGGACGTATTTGCAAGCTAGCCATGGGCATGGGTTTTTGCGGCAGCGGCAAACGGAATGGGTTTAAGCCAAAAAGGAGTGTGGTAACTAAGCGGTGGGTTGGGTGTGGGCCAAAAGTGGCGCAACGTTCGCCCGGGCAAGTTGCAAAAGGGTAATTGCTAAGCAATTACCTTCTTGCTAAGATTAATGGTCATGGCAACAACTTGAAAATGTTGCCGCAATGCTAACAATGAGCCACACACACCCGCACACAAACACACACACATGGGGCTGTGGGCTGGCTGCATTAATTAGATAATTGTGGGCGCGGTCGTATTTCATGCATATTTGTGCGGAAAAAATGCTTGAATTATATGCAAATTAATGTGCATTTTATTGTGAAGTAATATTCAGTTGAAGTTCGACTGCGGCTTGTTATTGCAACGCGCACCGGATATATATGTGGGCATATCAGAGCTGCTGCGAGTCGCATCCAGATGGCCTGGCAATGCCATCATACCTTGGGTCACCCGCTGCGCTTTACATAAATTATATTTCCGGCGGAAAAATTAACATTTTTATGAATTTCCTTTCAGCGGCGCGCATTGTGGTGTCAGCCAGGGGAGGAGAGGGGTAGAGAGAGGGGAGGGGGTTAGGGCTGACAGCCAGTGGCACAGTCAGCATTGCATTCGCAGAACGCACACTGGCGCCAAGGCGTTGCCCACAAAACAGGCAACAGCTTCGACTCGACTCGACTCGAGTCGGCTCCCCAGCGTGCGTTTTTGGCTGAGGGTAGACTGCGGACTGAAAATGAAATGTTGTTATTGAAATTGGCAAAGTTTTATGTGCGCTCGTAGTTTTTACATAGAAATGTGGCCATGACTTGCTGCTCAAATCATAGCCAAGAGCCGCAGCCAGCTTTTTTATTTTTCATTTTAGCCCCATTGGCTGAAAGTCGTTGCCTATTTATGCGTTTTGAGCATTTGCGTTTTTTTTTTGCAATGGTTTGTTGTTTCTTTTTGCGCCTTTTTCAAAATGATATCCGCACATTTGCGCCAATGTGCCGACGCTGGCGTCGCTGTCGACGTCATGTTGGTGCAAAATGGCACAATACGCCAACAACAAGAGCAGAACAATAGCAACAGCAACAGCCACAGCTAAAGAATAAAGTGCCAGGAAACACATTTAATATCTACGCATAAAAATAAAAGTCTGGCAGCACCGGCAATGGAAGTGACCAAACGTAGCAGAAGCGACATCAGCAGCAGCGAAGGCACCAAAAGGCTGACCAAGCCAAAGACAGAGTGAGAGGGAGAGTGAGCGGAACGTCGACGACGTCGGTTGAAGGTCTTGTTTATTACGCTCGCATAGCCAAATGCATAAATTTACGGACCGATGCGTGCAAACTGTGCAAAACTTAAAAAAAATACAAAACGCAGAGGAAGAGAAAACGAAACGAAAACCGTACAGCAACGAAAGAAATGAAAAAAATTATGGCAACCCCGAAGCTGCAAATGAAAAAAGCGACTGAGTATAACGACAGCAACAAGCGTAAGAGAAACTACAACAACAACAACAACATCAGCGACGACTAGCGTAATGGCAACAGCCACTTGCAAGCTATAGTTTACATGCACTGCAAGAAGAAGCAGCAACAACAAAGGGGCGAAAAAGTCAGCTGGGTGTGGAAGAAGTGTAAATACCCTGGCAATTGAAGCATTCATAAATCTATACGAACAGGAAAAATATACACAAAAATATGATGCAAAATACATAAATATGCATATAAATTAAATAAATTAATAATGTAAACCAATGAAAAATTAATAAATGTAGCGATTTTTTTTATATTTTAGAACAATAAAAAAATATATTTCATTATACAAAATAGCCATAATATTTTTATATATATATATTTATATACATATATTTATAAAATATATAAATATTGAAAAATAAATAATATAATATGTTGGTAAAAAGAAGTATAAAGAAAAGATGTTGAAGCGCGAAACTGTTTTATTTAATTTTAACTATTGTTTGCGGCTGTTAATATTGGCAAGCAGGCGCGGTTAACTACATCTGGGGGATGTTAATGTTCTCAATTTAATTTTAATATTAGTTTAATTTTAATGTTGATTTTCAGATTGATTAATATAAATTTTTAACTTATGCCAAGCACATTTAGCTGATATGCGACAAGATTTCAAAGTAAATGGTAAACTTGCAATGTACATGTACATTAATAATATACCTCAGAGGGGGTGGTACCACCTACGGTATTAGGAAGAATTCCATTAAACTTCATTAACTGGTGCACATACATAAAATTTGAAGTAGTCATTGTTTTTCGACAAAATTTTGACGTCATCAATGCATTTGTGAATATATTATTCAGATTCAATATAGAGGTATCTTTCAATCTGTAATGTATTTACGTTAATTGCAGATTTATTGATAAATATTTTTTAATGACATTTATATTATCATTGTTCATTATTTTTTTAAATAGGTATTAAAAAATTTTTTTTTATAATTTATTATGTATATTTTAATTTACCATTCGTTACAAATTGCTTGATGCAAACATACTACCCACTGCGAAGATATAAAAAATACATAATCAGTAATTTTATAATAAAGAATCAACCAGCTTATAGAAAATACTTCGAGCATAAATTTAAAGCAAATCAGTGTGATAATTAAGTGAAAAATATGCCAGCGAATGCTTAACACTATCTACATGCAAATTCAAAGAGTTGAAAGAACAAATGATTGGTATATTTTTATAGTGCACAGTCTCTTTGACAGCTCGACAAGATAAATAAATAATACAGTGAAAAATGTCAGCTGTGCTTTGATAAATAAACAGAGAATGCCGGGTGTAATTTTCGCACAGTGTACAGACACGCTGACTAAAGTTTATAAAAGAAATTATGCAGACACCGAAAAGATAAAATAGTCTAAAGAAACAAAACAAACGACGATCGAGGAAATGCAACAGAAATGAGAATTTATGTATATAAGCTATTTTTAGCAGGCGCACCCCTATAAATATTCGCACTCATAAGTGTGTGTGCGTGTGTCTGTGTGTGTGATGAATGGCTTTGATAGCTGGTAGATGGCAGCTAGAGCTCTAGACAGAGACGGCTCTAATGAAAGTAACTTAGGTGCATATTTATGAACATGCTGAAACCAACGGAAGCTGCTAATGTGCTTAGTGCTTTAGGCCGTCAGGCTGTCGCAATAACCAGCTAATGGGCTGTCATTTGTACCCAGTTACCAGTTACCAGCTACCAGCTACCATCTACCATTTACCGTTCGCGAGTCCATCTCAGAAGAAGGCTAGTTCTGGCCGTGGCTCATTTACAAAAGCTCGTCGATTGAGCTTGAGCTGAGCTTTTGGCAGCCGGCACAGTATGGCAAACTGCCCATAACTAATGTAGAGCTTGAGCTTTTAAGCTCAGCGCAGCTTTTGGCACTTTTATGGTAGGCGAAATATCCTTTTATGTTACTTTGGCGTCTTATTTAAATAATTTCCCTTTTATGGCAATGACGGCCAATAACCGAAAAACTTGAAGCACATTGAGAGTTTTTAGCGCTTTCTTCCCACTGCCCACTTTCTGCTTCTTCGGTTTTTGTTTCTGTTTCTGCTGCTGCTTCTGGTTTTGGCGTTTGGCTGGAAAATACATATTTAATAATTCAAAGTTGACTGCTATAAAATCTCAGCGGGTGTTCATATTTCAGAGCGGTAATTTCATATTGTTCGGTCGGCCGGGCCAGTGCTGCCAGCCAGGTGGGGCAGCCCCTCCCATCCCGCCCCATTTTTATGCGGCCTGTTAATGTCGAGGTTTACTTAGCGCGCCATTTCGCTTTAAGGTTATTGAGTTGTGGGCTTCCTGGGGGAAATTAACCTCTTGCCAGCGGGCGCAATTGTAGCGTGCAGTTAGCTGTCACACTTGCCCCCTTTCAGGGGCCAGCGATATGGATCAAACGATTTTGTTTGAAGATTAAACTACATGCGGAGCCATTGCAGCAAATGGTCACAGCTGGAGTTTGGCGCCCAAACCCAAAGAAAACGCCGCCAATGACATTTGCCCCATGCCCCACACATATGTGTGTTTTTTGGGGGCCAGTTCTAAAACGGCCTACAAAACTGCGGCGCGACCATCGCGTGTGGCATGCGAGCAAATGACAGTAACAAGCAATGCAACAAAACCAAAAAAAAAAACAAAATTAAAATGAGGGTATAAAATGAAAAGCAACACAAATTGCTGCAAAATGCAGGCACTTTGCACTTTTGTGCGCTGTTGAAACAAAACTTAAATTGAAACTCAAACCAAAACCGAAACTCGGTGCCAAAACCAAACCGAAAATAAACATTTTTGGGGCGGAGGCTATTCAAATAGTGCCAGGCCATTTATTACCCCGAGAACTGACTTGGATTTTAAAGCCAGTCAGCAAATCACTTAAATCTCTCTTGTGCAAAAGTCGTGGCCAAGTTAAAGCCTCTCAGACTGAGCAAATCGCATGATAAATGTTTTCTAACGCTTTTACGCTCAGTTTAATTGATTTGTTAAGGCCATATGCGCTGCCTAACCCGGCATGTAACAGTTGAAAATGGTTATTGGATGGGAGAAAATAAAATATTATAATTATCACATAATTTGAGCTAGTCTTTAAAAGTAAATTATGAAAAAATAATGATATTGAAAGCTATATATTAAATTGAGATGGTTCCGAATTTAATTACCTTTAACTATGTAAATTCTAAGCTTCAAGTTCGCAAGTCTAATATTAATCTATAATCAATCTATATCAAAAATGAAGCAACATTTAATATTATGTTTACAATTTGATATAAAATAGGAAATTTAATTATTATATAATTATTTATTTATTATTTATTTATTTATTATAATTACATAAAATCCGTTTTAAGTATATCTAATAATGTATTATATTTACAATTAATAAAATTAAAAATTCTTTGATTCGTAAAGAAAAACTAAAGGTGTCTCTGGATATATAAATAATAATAAATTAAATAAAAATAAATAAAAAAATCAAATTCAATAAAGTTATACATATATTTTATCTCAGGGCATCCAAATGTGATACATGTTTTGCATGTACCAATCCTAAAATCAAGCAAACTTTCAAGCAGGGTATTTCTTTTGATTCAATCTGCTGTAGTTGCTGTTTGCTTTTGTTGTAGTCGTTGGTTTTTCGTAGACTTTGCGGTTTGCATTGTATATTTAATAAAATCGTTTGCATTTCTTATGTGTTGCTAAGTGTCAGCGGGCATCTAATTTGATTTATGGCCCGCAAAGTTATGCCCCAATAATATCGAAAGATAAAGTTTTTCAGCTGCTTGTATGTCTTATTTTGTGCAGCTTCTTCTTCCGCCTTCTGATATTGTTGTTGTTGTTTACTGTAGCTAGGTTAACGACAACGATGACTAAGGCCTTTTTAAATGTTAAGAGTTGTCATTGTTTTTGCCAAAGTTGCGTGAATACCAATCATAATTTATGCATGTGTGTGTGTGTGTTTGTGTACTATATATCATGACACATACATGCACGTACAATTTATTATAGCCAACCCACCCACGCCCCTCCTCTCCCCCTCGGCGCAGTGAGCCGGCAAATATTCATCGGATTGAAGCCAATTGGTTGCCTTGGAGGCAGTCTAGAAATTTG
Organism: Drosophila robusta; assembly: GCA_035043565.1. Taxonomy (NCBI): domain Eukaryota; kingdom Metazoa; phylum Arthropoda; class Insecta; order Diptera; family Drosophilidae; genus Drosophila; species Drosophila robusta. Next base: position 11,237,389 of record JAWNMW010000294.1, on the reverse strand, counting down.
TCAGGCATAATACCTGATAATCAATGGACTAACAGCACAAACTGAATAATGAATTGTGTTCGCACTCGTGTGAGTGTGTTTTCTAGCTGAAGTGACTATCAATCAAATGGCCTGCATCGCTTACCGTTTGCTAATTAGCAAATTAAAAATGTTACAAGGTTTTTTCGCGCTCTTTGTTTTTTTGTTTTGGTTTTCTGCCACGTATTTAAAATGTTGATTTTGCTGCAGCACGAAAAACTCATTAGTAATTAAATATTTTCCGGCGCACCCGAACACGTCCCGTAGTTTCTTAACGCCGTTGTTTTTGCTGTCAACGTGTTCGCACAGTCGGAGCTTCCGCACTTCCTCAGCTCCTGCTGCTGACACACACAGCGTATACGCAATTTTTCGGGCTTGTGCGTATTAAGAGCGTAAACAACATCTACGGCTGCTACGACTACGCACTACGACTACGGCTCCAACCGAGCTGCGCCTGGCTGTTATGGCCGTAGCCCTGAGCATGATTTGTTACTGACAGCGTCTCAGGCAGGCTCCAGTTCCAGTTCCAGGGAGCAGCAGCAGCAACAGAGGCTGAGTTTGATTTATTTCACGCTGTACAATTTATGAGTGAAGGTGAAGCAGCGGCAGCAGCAACAACAACAAGCAAGAACCTTGCAGTCGGGTGTAGCCGACTGTGGAATATTCGTTCACAGTATAATAATCTATCGCAAACGGTGTTAATTACTAATATTTGTTTTTATTAATTTAAGTGTGGCCAACATTTTCTGCCTCAATATTTAGAGGCGCCAGTCCGAAAATTTCTGTCAAATTTGCTAATTCTAGCTTCAAAATTCTGGCAGTGGGCATATACATAAACTTTTTATGCGGTCTTAAGAGGACGTCATCAGTAATCTGTCTGAAAATGTTAAAATGTTACTGTGGGATATATAGGGACTTTATCGAGCTACCACTGTCCTCCAGTGGGTTGTTCAAGAGTATATATTTCAAATTCCAAGTCGCTAGCTTTAAAAGTGGCATAAGATGGACAGTGCAGAAGCCCAATATACTCTTTTCACTTCGGCGACGAGTGTAAAAACTGGTAGGAGCTGCAATTCATTGAGCTGAGGCCCAATGGGTTATATATATATATATATATCTGTATAAAATATGTATGTTACTTGGGGCTTGTCAGCGCGCATGGCTGCAGATACGCAAAATATTCCCAAAAGATTTGAAATGCCTTTGGGCACAGGGCCAAAAACAGCATGTTAACCGGGCCAACAAGAACAACAACAACAACAACAATTGCTGGGCATATCTTTAGCCCACGCTCTGTGGCTATTATGATGGATGCGGTTGCTGTTAGCGTTATGTGCGTGCGATGCTTCACTGTACCATTAGCACCGGCTCGTGGCGGCTTTTATTTCAATTAGTATTGGCTGCTGCAAAGTGCCAGCTTATCCTACCGCCTAAACGCCGCGCGAGGAGCGCTCTTCAAAGTAAACACAGCCCCTCCAAGCGCCCCCCGCCTGACACTCCACTCTGCTATTGTGTTGCCTACTTAGAGGCGTCTTTTGCAACGGCGCTTACATGGGAGCAGCTCGGAGGGGAGGGGACGGTACTTCTTGACTTTGATATTTCAAATTGCAGCTAAAGCCACAAGCGCGTTTTGCGGCTATGAAGCGCTGCAAGTGGTGCGTATTTGAAGATTGATTAAAATTAAATTTGAGAGTTTCTTTGATGCTGACAGCTTGCAGCTGCTGCTGACGTGCCGCAAGTGCCGCAGTTAAACTTGCCCAAGTGTTGTGGTTAAATATAAACCTATTTGGAAAACACATGCAATACAGAAAAAGACTTAGTGCCAAAATAAATATACCCATGCCTCGCCTTAAAGCCTTAACGCGTTCCTAAAATGTTGACCTTAAAACGAAGTGTCGTAAGTCGAAACAGAAAAGTTCGTACATTTTGAATTAATTGAAAAAATTATTTACATACAACAATTTATAAAACTAAATTTTTTTTTCATTTTCATTTCTAAACTTACCCAAAATTTTACAATTGAGAAAAGACTTCAATTTATACCTATTTAAAAAACAAAAAGAGAAGAAATGCTCTACGTTAACCTAAAAAATAGGCCGCAAATTGAACTTTGGTATAAAATAGGCAGGGCCGCAATTATACACTTTGTATGTACAGTACAATACCTCACTTTGTATGTGTTATTGTAAATGTTTATTGTGTAGATAACTAAAATATTGGAATGTATAATTATAAATTAAGAAAAGGGAAATTTTGGTTGTAATTTTAACAAGAATTTTTTCTTTACAAATCAAACAAAGTTGCTATCATTAAAATAAAATAGAACAATATTAATATATAAAGGAAAATAAAAAATTAATGTAATATTTATTAATAAAAATGAAGAAATAGTTATCAATAACATGAGTGTAGTATACCGTAAAAAATCTGAAACAATAAACTTGAAAGAAGTTTTGATTGATAATTAGAATAATACATCTATTTTTAAATAAATACAAAAAAAAGTTTACTAACTCCCTTATTTATTTAACTGAAAGATAGTTTCTTCTCTCAATTATTTTTTGTTTCGATTTAATGAGGTATCTATTCCATTAACATAGAGATTGTATATTATATTTTTTAAAGCAGTGAAATTTATAATTCCTTAATACTCTCGAAAGAAAAATGTCAAATTTCATTTAACATAAAAATATATACATTTAAACACAATTTTTAAACTCAAATTTTGTACATTTTATTTTCTGATTTTTATTAAATAAATATGTAAAATTAAAAAAAGAAATAAATGAAAATAAACTTACACATTTTTTAAAAATAACAAAATTTATGTTTTTCCTACCGAAATTCGGTATTTATCGATTCGCAGTTGAAAAGTGTTGTCAATTCTGCGCCGGCGGCATTGGCAATTTCGAACATTAAAATTTGCCATATATGCGTGCAGGTGCAAAGAGACCTTTATCGTTTTTCAATTACCGCTACAGCGTGCGCGGCATGCCCCCTCGCCGTTTCCCATTCCCCGTGGCGCAACAAACTGCAATTAAGCCACATAATCTCAGTCATAACCTGGGGCAATCTACGGCGGAAAGTCAGAGTCGTAAATGTTGTTCAATTGCTTGGAACTGTAATGAGGGAGGAATAGAGGGGGATTGTAATTGGAGGTGGGCTAAAGTTCGGTTTGGTTCGATTCGGTTTATATATTCATATTGCCATTAATCATTTGGTTTTTTTAAAATTTAATTTCGCACTCGCACTGGCACAATTTATCATAATTAATCTAGATGACAGTTAGTAGCTATATGTGACTTTATGTGTGTGTACATCTGTTGTGCACACCTTCGTCTTGTTTGGGGGCGCGACACTTCAACATTGTTTATGGTTTTTTTTTGGGGTTTTTGTTAATTAAGATTAAACATTTATTTACAATATATTTCGATTTTATGTTTGCAGTTTCGTTTCAGTTGGCTTATGGCTAATCGATTGAAAGACTTGTCGATTATTCGATTACATGTTGTTATGCTTTTGAATGCGCCTATTCACTTAATTACGTATAAAAATACTTAAAGCTGCCTAGACAAGAACCACAATTCGATTTACATATGTACAGGTGCTCCGCCCTCGCAATGTACAGCCTGCCGAGTGTGGGCCGAGTGGGCGTGGCGGACGCCAGTGCTGCAAAGTAGGCAATGAAATCAATTTTCAACACCCAGCCGGCGCAGAACTTACCCCAGCTCCAACCCAACAGCAGACATCGAACATAAGGTGCGGATCGGCTTAGGCCAGTGCGGCGAGTTGCGGCATGTGTGGCAGCAAGAGCAGGACGAGCAGCAGCCACAGGCTGGGCAGGTCCAGTCGCACGCCCAGCTCGTGTTGCATGGCCGCGTGCTGTTCGCTCTTAATGATATGCACAAAGACGCTGTCGGAGTCTGGAATATATGTATATATATATTTTTTGTAGCGTATATAGAGAGAGCGCCGAAAAGGGGGCGTGCTGCTGGCTCACTTGAGTTGTCCGCGGAGCATGTGTAATTGCCGGAATCCGTGTGCAGCACTCGAGATATCACCAGATTGCTGGTCTTTATTTGCTGCTCAGAGATGACGCGAATGCCGCCGCGGGTCGAATCGCTCACCAGTTCCGTGTCCTTGTACCAGAGCATGTGCGTGTAGGGCCCGGGCGCCTGGGGGGCGATGCAGGTCAGATTGATGTCGCTGCCGCTTTGGATGAACAGTTCGCGATTGGCCAGGATTTGCGCCTTGGATGCTGTCAAAAGATCGCAAAGGGCTTGTCAATTACAACCAGTTGGCAGCACTGAAAGCAATGTGTCATTCAGTTCGGTTCGTTTTGGACAAAACTCATTAGCATTTGGTGGCGCTGCTGCTGCTTCCTCTTCTCATTCGCACCTGTCGCTGCACAGCTCGTTAAACTAATGCGCCCCTCTTCAGCCCCACCCGCCACTTGGGTGCCTTGCAGTTGTGCGAAAATTGTTTGCCCCCCCAATTTAAATGTAAAAGTTTCTCTTTTTCAAGTATTAAAAGCTAGTTTATGTTGTCAAATAAGTTTCAGCATGATGAGATTTTTAAAATCGCAACTAAACTCCAACTAAACTGCAACTTTCATCAAACCTTAGTTGTGTTAATAATAACTTAAGTATTATAAAGTTATAAACGAATTTTCTTTTTTTTTCAATTTTTTATGTATATATTTCTGTTTGCCTTTTCAATTTGGAATTTGCCGTTTACTGCATTTTGACCTAGTTGCGCATCATGAATTTTTCCATTTTTGCTGCACTTTGCACTTGATTTGCTTTTTTTTCTCATACTCCACTCAATTGTCTGTCTTCTGACATAATCTTACACACTTTTTTCTTATTATTTCTGGCGAATAGTTTTGCTTTCTTGTTTTCCTTTCCTAATGTACACAATTAGTTTCTCTTCTATCTCATTATCACTATTCCCTGTTAACACGTTTTTACTCATTCTCTTTACTGTGCCTTCGACACCAGCCAATTTGGGGATTTGTGTGTTTTTTTCTGTCTTCTCCTTTACTGTCATGAAAATGTAGTTGAATAAAATATTTAACAAATAATAGTGCTGAATTAGCGAAACAGTTAATTGAGTTATATTTAATAGAGTCGGGTATTAAAGATATTTTCTTAAAGTTTACGGTTGTTTGAATTGATAAACATAAAAACGCATTAATAAAACGCATTTCGCGGTATTTACTTTTTTAAGGTCATGTCGTTTAAAAAAATTAGAAAACATATAATATGACTTATAGTATGTATAATTTATTAAAGCAACATATTATCAATGAAATTTATTACAATAATAAAAATTTTACAACAATTTTAACCCACTTTTAATGCTACTCAATGAATTAATATTTTTAAAAAACCTTTTAAAAATAATAAAAACCGTTTTTTTAAATTTTTTTTTCAATTTAAATAATAGTCAAAGTCTTAAATTTTATTTGTCTCAAAAGAATTGGCCACTATTTAATTTTTCGTAAATTTATATTGTAGCCCATAAAAGTATATAATATAAAGTATACTATAAAAGTTTTTCAGGAATTGAGCCGAAAGTGGGGAGCACAACAAGGGCGAAAATTGTTTTCCAATTTAAATTAAATACCAATTGATGGATTATTTGATAAAATGATACTTTTTCCTTCCCCAACCATACTAAGCTCAATTTTAGCCCCAATACTTACTCACAACCATCAGCTTGTAGGCGAGACTAATTTTGGGCTCCGTGGACACCTGGCACTCGTAGACGCCGGCGTCGCGCGGCTGTACGGACACGACCTTGAGCACCCACTCGTCGGAGTTGTCGATGTGCCGCGCCAGGAAGCGCTGATCATTGGTGTAGGTCATGATGCCGATGGTGAGAATGTGCAAGTCACGTTGCCTAATCCAGGATACGGCCCGATCGCCCAGATTACGGACGCGGCAATGCATCCGAGCCGTGGTGCCCAAGGCAGCGATTATATCCCGCTCGGTGTTGTTATCGAACTGGGGATCGTACTCTTCGGGTATCAGATTGGATAGCTCCGTGGCCAGCGCTGTGGAAGTAGATAGCAGACGTGAATAAGAGACTGTGTTCGCTTGGTCTCGAGTCAATAAACGCTTGTCAAGTGGCTGGAGACTACAATGCGAGACTTGCCACACTCAATCAAGCCAAACGCACACATACGCACACACGCGCACCGCAAACACTTGAAAAGGGTATTAAATAACTGTATCTAAATGTCAATCTAAATGTATTCATGTGCATTTATATTCAACATCTGAGTTACCATCGAAATCAGTTTGTGGGCGACCACTTGGCTACATGTTGCAAAAGACAGCTGGTCGAATGGATGTGAATGGACAGCGAACGAATGAGTGTCTGAATGAGTGAATGGGTGAGTGGCCAGACAACGAAAGCATCAACGTTCATTTGATTAACGAGTATTTGTGCTTAATTTATGCCAAAGTTTGCCATCTTATTGGCATATATGCTTTAGTTTACGACGCCACACCATACTATTCATATATGTATATATGTATATATGTATATAGCTTTGGCCAACACTCATTCGCATTATGATCCATCATTGGGATTGGGGCCGCACTTGAGGCAAGTGATTTATGTGGCGGCCGTTTTATCAACATCGTGTATTAGCCAACTAATGCGCTAATAATCCACGAGTGCCTAAGCAAATACAAATACGCACTCCCGAATATGGCGTGTGCTTGCCAAAAACATACATTGCCCCACACTGATGTAGGCGCACATACATGTACACATATTGATTTATAGGCTCCCCATTAGCCCAATGTGGGCTATCAAATGTCGAGCAATAAAATGCCGTTAAACACTTAATTGAAACTGTTGCTGTTCTGCGGCACCCGCCGTTTGCCCTACAAACATTTTACAAATGAAATTGCTTTTTGTACTGCACTATAAAAAAAGAACGGTACAAATTTACACACGCATATAAAATATAAAAAAAATTTTTTTAATAAAAGTTTTGTATTTACATACAAAGTGCGCGGCGCCGTTCAAAAGTAACCAGAGCCGTGTGTGTGAGTGTGTTTTTTTGGGTTTTCAAATTGTTGAGCTCAACCGCAGCAACAAGCTCTTCCAAGGGCCATAGCGCTGCCACGCCCTCTTTCTCCCTCAACCACACCCATGTGAACACTAAAACTGAGGCCAGGTGCCATAAATAATAAATGAGAAATTGCAGTTGCTTTACCCAAAAATAATACCAAATGTTTATACAAATAAACAGCCACAAGGGCAGCACTTCAGCTTTTTTTATAGGCCTATCCATTGAGTAGTTGGCTGAAAGGTATAACTATTTATTGAGAAATTATTCCGTGTTGATGATGACATTCGGCTTACAAATATACATATCCATTCAGATTCATTACTCATGTTCGTTTTAAATATTTAACTGCAGTTGAACAAGATGAAGTAGTTAATTTCCTGGTTGCTCGAATAAACTGAGTGCGGCACTGAATATTAGATCAAAGCTTTGTTGTTCATTGATCAAGTGGATTGAGTTGGTTCCAGACATAAAATATCTTAAATAATCTCAAACAAATAATTGATGTAAAATATGTAATTTTTTACTTTTAAAATACTTTATACTTAAAGCTCAGTTTCCTAAATATATTAAACTTTAATAGGAGATCAGTCTCTTAACTGTCTAAAAGCTTAAGATGGTGGATAATCGATTTATTAAACCTTTGTGATGTTTTGATTAAGTAAACTAAATTGGTTCTGGAAATAAAATATTTTTGATTTTTAAGAGATATGTTATCGCAACTTACACAATGATTCTAAATGACTCCCTGATCCAGTGTATTTTTTAATTTTAGTAATAAATAAAATTAATCAGGTGCCATTACATTACCACCAAATTAATTTGTTTTATTTTTAAATTAAATTGAGTTAATTTCGCATATAAAATATTTTCAATTAGCAAATCCAAAATTCAATTAAAATCTTGTTTAGCGCTTTTGCCCTTAAACTGTGTTGGCCAAGGGAATAATTTTATCCCCTTATTTATATAACTTAGTTTTATTTATATAATTACATCCAGCAGCAAGTCTTTAAATTACTTTCAATTTTACAGATACATGATTAAACGATTGAAGCTAACTCCGGAAAGTAATTTCATAATTTATAAATTTCTTTTTAGACATCCCTTTTAACTGATTAAGTTAGCTAAACTCGTTTCGGCAAACAATTAAAATGGGCTATTTAAAAAGGTAAACCCAATTTACCAGCCGCAATTAAAGGTGTCAAGGGCTCTAGTTCGTAAAGAGAAATGTATTAATATATATTCAATATATTCAATGAAAAATATATATGTTCTAATTTTGTGTATTTTCTACACACATACAACAGATTTAAATTTTTATATATTTAACTGGCTTTTGTTTACTACACTTTCCCGTCTCTGCTTCTTAAACTAAGGCCAGGTTAGGCTGCCAGACTTGTTACAAAACCTATGCATTAGAAGTTTTACATTACAAGTGTGCATAACATATTGTTCGGCAAAATAATTACAGTAATTCTTAATGAACAAATCCGCATTGAATAGTTCTTGAAGAGTAAATAAAATGTTTATTCTACTTCATTGGTGTATTCTACACAAACATCTTTCTCAGTGTTTGTTTGCTCAAATTGAAAACTACTCGCGGGTATTAAATATTATATCCATTTTGTGGAGTACTTGTAAATTGCAATACAAGTTTCATAACTCGAAACTTGAAACTTGCATTCTGTGAGGATGGAATTGCAATCGATGTGTGTGTGCGTGTATATGTGTGTGTCTCGGGTACTTACCAAAGTGTTGCATGTGGCTGGCGATGCTGCTTGTGTGCTTATCGAATGTTGTGGTTAATCCCATGATCACAAGCATCGCCATAAAGTATTCCAACAACATTTCATGCGCAATTTGTGACGCTATTAAATTATAACTGCAACCAAAGAGCAAAGACAACAGCAAAAAGTAATTAAAATAAATGATGGCAATCGCAAAACTCGAGACAAAGACGCTGCCAAGGACTTAAATGAGTCAACGCCATATTGTTTTGCCAGCCGCCAACCGCCATGCTCAATTTATAAGGACACAGGACTCCGGCACCAGCAGGAAGGGATTAGATTTTGAGTCCTAAGTCTTAAGTCTTATCGGAGCCGGAGACGGGCGCACATTCATTTGAAATGATGACAAGTCCGCAATGCGGTTGAGTTTTCAATCACCATGACGGCCGCAGGACAAGGGGCGGGGTCGGAGTTGGGGATGTGGGGGTAGCCAAACTTGAGCAATTTCTTCATTACGCACTAAGCTGTTGAGAAATTGGAGGAGGGGCGGGGCGAAGGAGGAGGCGTTTACGTTTCGGCCAGCGGCTATAATTTCGGTCTGGTCACGTTTTACTAATACACTTAATTGTGCGAGTACTCGAACTCATACTCGTGTATTCACGATTTTGGCATTCGAATTTTGCGGCTACCTTTTGGCGGACTAGAGCAATTTGTGGGCGATGCGTTTGGAGTCAATGTAGCGCGAACTGCGTGCCGCCATTTCATGCGTCACGTAACGCATTCGGGCGCGTTGCGTTACGTCTTACGTATTACGTATTACTTTTTAAATTTTTTTTTTTAAATTTTACGTCACAGCACAAAACGTTGGAGCACTCGGTAAACACACGAGTCGTCGTGATTTGTGCTTGTGTCGTGACAGAGTCACTGCGAGTCGCGGCGAGTCACAGTCACCGGTTGACGTCTGAATGCGTTGGCAATGCGCACAGCTGCGTTGCGTGTGGCTTGAGGCGCGCTTAACAACTGACGACGAAGTGAAAACTAACCTATGCCATGGCCGATATCGCCAGCCAAAGAGTGGTATATGCAAATGTTGCAGCTTTGGCGCAGGCGCCGTGCCTAAATGTAGCCGCAACATGTTGCGGCAACATTTATTGAAAGTGTAATTTAATTGTAACATATACCATTAGGCGCGGGGGTGGGGGTGGTGGTGAGACTTACGCACTCGTATATATTTCAACGATGAGCTGGAATTTTCATGCGAATTGCTTATGAAATATTTAACAAGGCATTGAATATAACGCCAAAAACACTTACAAAATGTCGTTTGATTTGTGTCACGCAACAGCAGCAGCAACAACAACAACAACAGCAGCAACTATAGGCACAACAATGCCAATAAGAGCAAGAACAAGAGCAACAATTGAAGCAGAAACAGGAACAACATTAATAAAAAGGCAAAAACTCATGCATGACGGGGCGCGTTTTACAAGTTGTGTCAGCGCGCGTCTCAATTGAAAAACACACACGCACACCTACAGGCACGCACACACCGTGACCCATTATGTTAGAGCGGAAGCGGATATGAAGCCTGTCGCAGCTGGGTGGCAACTCTGAACCAGCGCCTTATCAAAATCGATGAGGCAACATATGGTCGATTTTAATTTTCTAGCATACAGACAACGACACCAATACACGCACACACTCGTACACTCGCACACACTCGCCACTCGCCACTCGCACCCTCAATGCAAATTCGTTTAACATATTTTCTTTAGAAATTGAATTTTCCAAAGTTATTATAAATATTTTTCAGACAAATGCAATTTCAATCGAATTTTCACAATTTTCACCTACGCGTATTTCCTGACAGAAGGCAACAAATTTTCATTTTTTTCTTGCGTTGTTTTACCGTTACTACCAATAGGAAAAGCAACAAGAAAAATCGAGAAAAACAAATCATCAAATAGCCAAAAACTGTCGCCCAGCAGGCTCTTAAGCTTAATACTTATGCTGCCCGCCCCTACTTCCCAACAGCCAATACCCCATGGACTAGCCCTCTTGGCATCTATTATTTTACACTAACAAGACAAAACATTCCTCAACTAAGCGGCGACATTTTTCCATGAGTTTGCCACACCCCCTCATAAAAGGCTCCCTCCCTACCTCCACTTCTCGCGCAACACATCGCTCAAAGCTCTAAGTGAATTTTTATGCACAAGTGGGTAGCTCCACGTGTTATGGCTTCCGCTTTAAGTTGCCCAACTTTTGTAACAAAAGTATTTTTCTATGAAATTTCAAAAATTTCACAAAACATTTTTTTTTAATAGGCTGAAATAAATTTTTATTTAATCTCATGCGTTTTACGACATACTTAATTTGATATCAATTTTTAAAGATGCAGTAAAATGAATGTATTAACTTTAATATAAATTAAAGTTGCGGCAGATTTAATATTACAAGTCGATGCATTAAATAACATTCAATTTGTAAAATATATATGTATATATTATATATTTTATTTTTTTTACACAATTTATTCACCTTCAGCTGTTCAAAAATTGTTTAATCATTGTAATTAAATATTATTTCGACATGGAAATGCATTAAATTGAAAGCTTTAAGTCCTTTATTATTTCTGCATATGTATTTTGCAAATTTCCAGAGCTGAACAATAACCAATTGTTTGCTTCTCATATAAAATATTATTGTTTTAATGTTGTATTAGCCGATTATCAAGCCTGAAAAATAAAGTAGGCATTAGGCGATGCATTCGAAAATTGTTTAAATCAAGGCAGCTCCCTTCCAGAAGTTATCAGCCTGGAATGATTTAATACCTATTAATATCGAATGAGATATATGGCAACAGCTTTCTGTTCTAGCCCATTGCTTTATCTGAGACCCATATTTTACTTTTCGCTTGGTAAAAAAATTAGAAAACGTTTCAAGGTATAAAAAAAGGAAAACAAAATAATTTATTAGCCTGGTCTTTAATAGATATTTTGCTATATATTCAGTTCGAAGGACACGACTGCGATAAAATAGAAAAACAAGTTTAAATCGATGGGCACTGTTAAAATTGATGTTGCAATAAATATAAAATAAAAGGAAAAGCCCTGGAATTATAGCTATTAAATGAAAATTAAAACGTAATATGTATTAGCTAAGTTAATTATTTAAATTAAAGAAATCAAAATTAAGCCTAGAGTTTGGTGAAATTATTGGCTAATTTAACTATTTAAATTAATGAAATTTTTAACTCTAACTTTTAAAAAGAAATATCTATAAATAGAACAGTGTTATTTCTATATAACTACTTGAAATTGTGCCCAAAAGAAACCTCGAGAAACAAACCCCTAGTTGTATAGTAGTATTACTGACCTGTGTAAACTCAGTTGAGGCACTTCAGAAAACCGTTGACAAACAGCTTGATTTTGTTGCTGTTATGGCTCTTGTATACGCAATGTGTTAAACAACCCTTGGAGGACGACCTCTGGTACTCCATTTGTTATTGTTGCTGAGAGGCTTCGTCGCGCTGCGTCTTCGATTTGGACATTGATTGCATACCGAATTGATGGAAATACCGACACACCGCGGTGCTACTGGGCGAGGGGTGTGTGGATCCCAAAGAGGGGGGGGATACGAGCGGAGTGGGTGATAACATGTTGTTATCCCAACGGGTGGGCCATCCACCGGGAAATTGAATGCGGGGCGTGTGTAAAATTGATAACTTTGTTTGTGTAAACAGCGTCGCGACATTCAAGCACCTCCAACCCTCCATATCCGGAGCATCCCCCAGTTCAAAGCCCGTGCCGCACCGACAAATTTTACTCGACATGATGTATGTGTGTGTTACGTGTGCGTGTTTATCGCGCATACGTACCGTTGGCCATGGCTACACATACATATTCCAAGGCACACACACATGCGAATTATCGGTGTCAATTTTTATGCTGCTACGTGTGCGAAATTTAACAGAGAGCAGCTGATGATGAGTGGACGCGCACGCCGTGGTCTACCTTTAGACAAAGAATGCAACAACAACAACAAAAAAACAACAACAACCACAGCAAGCGGAGCAACATCGAAATAGCACATAAAACGATGTCGCCCAATTTGGCATTACATTTTGGTCCATTGTTGTCGACATCGAGTCGATAACGAAATTAATCCAAAGGCAACAGAAAGCGAGGCACATAGAAGAGATGGAAAACTGAAACAACACTAAAAACAAAAGCAACATCCAACAACCACAGCACAATAACAACAATAGCAACAATTAAGTTCGACTATTTTCGACTAGGAGATATCCTGTAACCACCTGAGCATAGGTTCCTTTTTCCATTGTTAAATTTTTAACGTTGTTAAAAAAATTATTTATAAATTTCTCTACATGTCAAAAAATAAAATGTTTTTTTTTTGAATATTTGTTGGAGTGGGGAGGTATCCAGAAATTGAATTTGTATTATATATAAAATATGAAATATTTATATATATATATTAAGTAGTATCGTTTTATAAATAAAATATTTATATAAAATATATATATACATAAAAGCTTAAAAATAGAAAAAATAATTACAATCAAGTATACAATTGATCTTTAGCCTTAGCAATGCCCTCTTCAGCGTGTTACATAATTTTGCACAGCTTATTTATACCAAATAAAACCCATTCTGTATATATTGCATTATTATTTCGTTGTTAGGAAGGTTCACATATAAATTGTAAGCTTTCTAAAACCGGCTTTTGACTCACGTTCAGACACAATATACTCATTGTGCATGTGTATAGGGTATCACAATATCAATAGTCCAAAGCGACATTGCGCCAAGTGGTGGCTGTAACGCAAAGCACAGGAAATCCAGGAGCTGTTGACTGGTCCTTGCCGGTGGTCCAGGATTTCAGGGAGTGTGGTTTAAGCTCTGCTCAACTGTTCATCAGAATTACAAATTGTATTCGATTTCCGGTATTTGTGACGCTTGAGTTAGCAATCGAAGTATGGGGGTTTCAGTTTTTTCGGCGGGCTGCCCGAACTAGTCACGCCTGCCCCAGCCCCGCTCCCCACACGATTTAAATGCCATATAAAGTTTTATGCATATTGTGCATTTGTTGTTGCTGTCGATTTGTGCTTTAGTTTTACAAGTTGAGGCAAAGACAGAGACGAGAAATTCACCGGTTTCTAGCCATTTGAGCCGCTCAGTTGTCAAAAACGTTTGATTCGATTAGACCGATTGATTTGTATTAACATAAAAAACGCATTGATTTCGCTCACTTGAGCAGCCACAGCACTTCAAAGAGAGGGAGGGACTCCCCTAGATATAACCCCTTTCTGTAGTTCCGTGTGCTGCAATCGTCGCATTTCTTTTTATAGCTTTCAATCTTCAAATAACTCGAATGCAAATAACAAAACCCTTTAAATCAAAATAGTAAACAATTTCAGTGTTCACATGACAGAACAGCATTCAAAGAGAATTAGTAGAGGGGGATTATCTTCCTCAGTTCCCTATAGTTTTTACATATTTGAATTACTGCAATTGATTTAATTTTGTTATTAAGCCATCAACATTTTCAACAAAATTAATTTCATTGAAGTTTAAAGATAAATACGATTTCCACATTCGCAGTGGTCCGATAATTTGCATTACGCATTAATTTTGTTTTACATCAAATAAAATTATTATTAAATTATATTGATATTGTTATTAGGAAATTAATTTTGGCAATTTAATGTTTTATTATGCTAATTAACTGAGTGCAGTATAAAAACGTTGACGAATCACGCGAAATATTTGTTGCCGAGCTAAAAGCTTTTTATGCCCTGTACACAAACAATTGTCCAGAGCCGGCATAATCCACTTGACGTTAAGGATTTCACTATAATTTGGCTAACTATGCACTTGGCCACATTTGAGGGATAGATAACATTTTAGGCATGTTGAAATTGATTGTGTATTTAAAATTTGTTTTTAATTAATTTTTAGTATTTTTAGTAAAAATATCATTTTGAAGAAATATTTGTACAGTCTTTAAACTTCCAATCCTTGAATGCGTGATTAGTTTTTGATTATTTATGTGTTTATACTTTTATTGATATATATTTCTTATTTAAAAAAAACGTCTGTCTCTGTTTTAATTTTTCTCATTTATTTTAGGCAAAAACAAATTCTGTATAATGGGTTGAATTTGTTATTTGCATTCAGATTTCGACAGCTTACTATTGCTATATTATTAGCTCAGATGATATTTAGACTCCATTTGCAGGGTATTCGGTAGGCGAGCACCTGAAGTTAATTTATTAATAAATTAACCATAAACATAATTGAGTAGATACATCTTGTAACAGCCTCAATTGAATGGAAAAATTAAAATTAATTTAAAATCAGTTGCCGATTCGCAAATCAAATTGGCGAAATTGCCAAAGCACACAATGTCATAAATTATTTAATGGAAACGCGAGTTTCTGTTGACTCCGAGTTGGAATTGAAACATAAAATATTAATTTGACTTCCGCTGATGAAATTAATTATTTCACTAATTGAGTCTTGACTTTAAGAGAGTTTCTGCGGCTGATTTCTGTGGCTTATTGAAGTGTTCACTTTGGCCTGAAGCGCAATTACGAATGTGCTGAGGTCATCGGCTAGGCGCCAGTTTAATGAGCCTGAGTTGGAGGCCGGGTCAACATTCACACTTGGGTCACATAAATGCGAATAAAGTTTAAACGTCGGTTGGCCATAAAATCAACCATTGATTGACCAGCCATCAAACGGCCTTTGGCTGTCACATGGTCAAAGCCAGCGAACAATTCAGCGGGAAATGGCAATTGGAATCGGACCGTTGACGTTGGCTAACTGGGCGTTTAATTATGGCCAACATAATGCGCACAAATGGCAGGTTACATTCAATTTGACATGTAATTTTATCGCTGCAAACAAAACGAAAACTTTATGTGTGCGAGTTTATGTGTGTGTGTGTGTGCCGCGTCATGAGCAATTCAAATACATATATTTTATTATTTTATTATCTACTGTTTTATAACTTTTTCTGTTGCTAGTCCTCCTTTTCGCCCCGCTACCCTGGCGCGCTCTAAGCTGGCACTCAAACTTTCCGCACGTTTTACGTATAAAAAATGCTCCGAGTCCGAACGTATCCAAAGCTTCCGTCAGCAGATTTGTGTCATACACGCCCTCCCCTCCCCTCCTCCCGCCCCAATCGCCTGGCATCATAAGACGCGGCAAATGGCGCAATTGTGTGAAAGTTGAAAAACGTTTTTGGCGAAATGTGCGGCACTAAACAATGCCATAAAGCGTCAAACTTGTCGATACTTTTTTCCCATCCACGAGGACGTATCAGCGAGTACGCCGCGCATCCGTATCTGCGAATGTATCTGTATCTGTATCTATAGCTGTCGCTGTCGCTGTGTATCTTAGCTGTATCTCAGCTATGTATGGTTTTGTATCTGCTGGGGTTTTCATATTGCTTGTGCTGTCAATTTCAGTTGGGGTTTTTTTTTTGCATTTCTTCTTCTACTCTGGTTGTTATTTGTGCTACTTTGATTATAACAATGGCAAACTGAAACTGCGATGGAGCTGGCAGAGGAGTACACAGAATAAACCAGTGGCTAAGGGTGCTGTGCCAGGGGCCGGGAGTGGGTTTGACACACTGTGAGACAATCGCTTACAATCTTGGCAGAGAAAAGTTTTCAATTTGTAACTATTTGTTGTTCTGGGTTATGTAAATTGGCTCATGTTCGTTGTTGGAACTTTAAAAAACATTTTCATTGCGTTTGCATTTACGAATGCCCCCTTCTGGCCCCTTATCTGCTTTACACTTCATTTGCACCGGCAGTTGGCAAAGCGTTTGCCAAAAATTCAAGCCGAATGCTCATTAATGTGCATACCAGTTAATATATATGTACATATATATATGTGTGTGTGTGACTAATTTCGTTTGGCTGCAAATTACGTAAAGTGTTTGCACGGGTCATCATCTAAAAGCGTAACGCATAACTTGGCCCATTAATCATTTATGGGGCGCATCAGTTGTTCACTTTAGCAGTTTTTCAATATTTCAACAACTTGGCCGCAACTTTCTGCCACACAATGCACTTTTATAGGCCATGCTCGACGACGAGCGCCCGGGACCTTAACATAATGGCAATCGGTAGCTAAAATTGCAGTTCGCCTCTTCTTGTGCTCGCATTGTTATTGTTGCAACTTGCGGCCTTGCCACGGCCGCTATGGCAACAATTGTTTGCCCCAGGCAGCCGCTTTCAATGGGCAATTTAACCCAGCCCCAGCGATAGAGTTGTCTCTGCCAGGGAGTTCGGTTCAAGGGGGCTGTGTCCAGTCATTGTGTCCCTGGCAACTATCTTGATAAGTTTTCTCAATATCCTTTCGGCTTAATAAATACATATACATATATATTTTTGCAGCGATAAAAAGCACAAACATCTCATTGACAACCTCGCCGAGTGGCAATAAAATGCTTCAATAATTTAATTTAATTTAATTTTCGTGCCAGCTCAAAAGTGGCAAAAAGTACTAAAACAAACCACCTTTGGGAATGTTGTATGCGCTACAGATTCAACCCACCGGAAATAGAAAATTATAAATAATTTACCAACTTTAATTTAAGGTAAAGTTAGTTTTTTGTTAGTGGGGATCAAGTGTGGAATTTTGTTGCGCTATTTAATTGTTGTTGGGGTTTTTTGCAAATAGCGTACAAAATTTGTTAATAGTTGTTTTATAGTTCAGTTTGGTTTGCACCTGCGAAATATTAGACTAAATAATTGTAAAGCCAGCAAAAAAGTTTCAGTTACAATGAAATATAGTTTTAAAAGGGTTATTAAATTATATTTGCACAAAAAATGATTAAATTCAGATAAAATTGTTATCTATCTAAATTATGTCTAGAAAAAAGGACTATAAATATAATATATTCAATAAATAGAAACATTAAAATAAATTAGTAAAACAAACAAAATAAAATAAAAGAGATAGGTCTACTTTTTTACAAAATTCTTAAAAAATACTAATACATAATTTTCTTAACTCCTTTCCCTGCTTTATGACTTAAAAATGAAAACAAAAATTTAGCTGATTTTTTCTTCTTCCTTTTCAACAGCTATAATCCCGATAAGCATATACATATAAGCGCTATTTGTTCTTGATCGATTGGTCATTTCTGAAAATGCACGCAATAATGCAGCATTGCAAGTGGACTTTCTATGTTCCGTATGCCCCGAGCTCTGGTAGAGCGCTCCAATCTAATGGTGCTCGACTCTCAGCTGGTCAAAAAAAAAAAAAACACACACACACACCCAAACACAAAAGCAGCAGCAGCAACAACAACAACCAGAGGGAAGAACAACAAAGTAAACATATGTCAATTTTCCACTCGAACTGCGATGCAAAGCTGAAGTGAAAAACGTAACGTAAAAAGTACAAAAACAACAAATGGAAAAAAGATGAAAATAGAGAAAAGCGGAAAGCGGAGACCAGAACCAGAAGCAGAAGCCAGCACCAAAACCAGAGAACAGGGACGAGGAGACCAATGCCCAGGAATTTGCCATTCGCATTTACTTTCCATGTGTGTGTGTGTGCATATGTAACTGTATAACTGTAAATGTGTCTGTGAATGTTTCCCATGTATTTTCATTTTGGCAGCCAACAAAAGTCGATTTTATTGAAAATTTCTTTAGCTATTTTGCAACGTTTTCTTTTATACGATTTTATTTGATTTTTTCTATAATTCGAAAGCATTTTAAGAAGTTGCGCCGGGCGCCCAACACGAACGCTTGTTGATAAATATTGGCTCAACCATATACAGAGCACATATAATATATATATATATATATATAATATAGACATATATATAGGACATATATACAGGAGTCACTGACTGGGGTGCTGGACAAGGACATGTCCGTTGACAAGTGGGCGGCTGCCGGGTTAGAATTGGCCAGCGTTTGGGTTTAGTTAGGTTTGGGTTTTGGTGTTGGTTTGGTTATGCCGGGTTGACAGGGCCATGTCAAAACGGCAAATTGCTGGGAAACATGTAATTTTCATGGTTAGTTACATTTTTATTGTGACATTAAGTGGTTCGAGTTGTTGCTCAGTTTTTTAGAGCCTATGAATTGATTGCAATGCCCACATGAAAGGCCATTATCTCAGCGATTACGAGAATTTTCTGATAGCGCTGCATGCTGTACACATCCCCCACCCCTCCCTCCCTCAGTTGGCCTCAGCTCGTGATGTTTGATGTGCACACGCGCGCAAAAAAAAAGGAAAAAATTAAAAAAAATGTAGAGAGAAAAATAATTTTGGGCTTGCTAAACTTTCAATACTCTAGCTGTTATTTACAAAATAAAAATAAAATAAATAGAAAGTATTTTATCTTCTCTGTTAACATCTTATCAAATTTTAATAAGCTAATATGTATTTTTGGAATGTTTAGCAAACAAACGTTTTTTTCCTTTTTACAGATTATAAAAATTTAGCTCGTGACACTTTAGCACTTTCTTTTATTGGTAATAGAGTGAGAAGTGCTGAAACAGAGGAAAATATTACGGATAAAGAGAAAGAGAGAACTAGCTGCAGGAAATAAAATTATTATTTTAATTTGTGATTTTTAATTTTTCTTTCCGCTTTTTTCACGCCATAGTTGTGTCTCCGATCTTTTTACGTTTCTTTTTTATAAGCGCAAACATTGCTGTCTGTTAAAAAAATAAAAATGATGTTATTACATATAACATAACAAAATTACATTTAACATACCAAAATTTCCATGGCCACGCAGCTAGAGTATTTTGACCATCAGCTGTTTAGCCGGAAATGTGTGTGCGAGCCAAGTGTTGGCCATTTAACAGGGTAATTCAACACTCCAAACACCGGACGGACTAAGTTGGACAGACATGGGCTGGCCGGGCTGACTGATTGACTAACTGGCTGCAACGTCATGCAGCTCATTGGCGTCCTGCAATTTCAGAAATCCGAGCACATTCATCAAGTCTGAAGTCTGCTTGAGTGTTTTGTTGGGGCTATTTTGCTATTTGGCTCTGTCATGGCGTTTATTCTGGCCCTGACTGGCCTGCGGATTAGATCAACATTTGTGTTGACTGGTGGTGACCTCAAAGGCGGCAGCAGCACCACCAGCCAGCAGCACCACCGGCCGCACCACCCAATACGCAGCGGCAAACGTCAAACAATAAATCGCAGCTCCTTGTGCTTGCCAGCATAATAAGTACGTGAGGTTCTGGGTTTACGTAATCCATTGCCTACACGGCTACCCATTTGCGATTAACCCGCCCAGAGAGAGCCACACACACACAGATAGACACGGCTACAGCTCACAAACACTGGGCTAAGCCGCAACGGCGGCAACTACAAAGCAGACAGCATCAGGTTGAGCTCACCTTATCAGGCTTGCGGGTTGCGGGTTGGGGATTGAAGGGTAGCTGGCTCAGCATGACAGGGGGTGGGGGTGGTCTCTACTGGTATCTTCTGTTGGTTGCCTCTTTGCATTTTATTGTCGAAACGTTGCGCTCATTGTTGTTCTTCTTATTATCGTTGTCGTTGTTGTTTCTGTTGTTGTTGTCATTGTTGTTTATGTGCGGGTATCAAAACGCTATTATGGCATGACTATGACGACTGTACCTCCTCAGTCCACCGCGCGACTCTACCTCTATAGATCCTATACCTACTTATGCTTATGTACTAGAAGAGGCACGGGCTGAACTAAATATTTTGACTATTGAAATACCCTAGATAACTGTTTGGTTACTTAATATTCTTAATAGAGTATATATTTATGTATAAAGATAAAGTGTTATGATGTTGTGGCTATGCCCACTGGGAGCGTGGCAAATAGATAAAATCTATTTATCTCCTTAAGTTTTATAGTTAGATAAATCAAATACATTTCGGACAGACTACTGATGACATCGTCTAAAGATCGCACCAAAAATATTTTGGTCGGGCGTGGCAAATCAATAACATAAATGTATATATCTTATAAACCGCGAAAATCCATATCTCCCACTATTTTAGAGCCAGAGTTGCCAAATTAATCTAAAGATCGAGCCGAAAAATTTCAAATCCTGTTCCCAGAAACTATAAATACATGTATTTTGTAAAATAACCTTAATATTAAGACCGTTTTCGACCATTTTATATCTTCATAGCTATATATCATATTTGCCCCAAAAAAACAAAAAGATCATAACATTATTATATTAACCCATACATAGTTTAAATATATGCATAACTATTTAATTTTGACTTTGAATTTGATATGTAATTAGAAATGAATTATAAGGCTTATTTTTCCCTATAACTGAACATATTTTCTTATTAATTTAATTTCAAGCCTTCAAACTATATGGATATCGGCAGTAATAAATATAAATTTAAATAAAAACCAAAGAAAATTTCTTTTTCAAACAATCTTGAATGATACCAGATTTTATTCCACTGCAAACATAAACTTGTTGCATACCTTTATTACACCGTTAAGTATTACAGGGTATATTATGTATATCGCATTGTTGTAGTTGGCAAATAAACAGTAAGTTGTGTTTTGTGAGTGTTGTGCGTGTATTGTGTGTGGGTGTGTGTCTCTGGCGCTTGTTAACGCCCTCGTTTTGGCGGCTTTCGAAAACTTTGTCAGCGCTGCTGTTATTAGGCAAAATTAAAGACTTTTGTCGCCTACACGCTCTCAGAGAACGCACGTACCCAGAAACAAATGGGCTTCGCAAATAAGCAAACAAAGCTGGGCCTCCTGTCAGAGGGAAGGGGGTGTTTAAGGGGGGGGGGGGGGGGTAGGAAGCATAAGCCTGGACAGCGTGCAAATTATTTTAAGCAAACTTCATTCTTGAGTTTGTACAACTCGTTGCTGCTTGCTTGCCACGCAAAAGTGACAGAAAGAGAGAGAGGGAGAGAGAGGTTGGGCGGGAGTGAAGGCTTCAAGTGGAACTGGCAATTTTGGGGGAAAAGCTGAGCAACTAAGGACACAAGGCCCACGCAGCGGAGAGACCCGAAACGACCAAGCGGACACCCCGTTCATTGCTTGTTTTTCAATCATTATTCAGGAAAAGGCTTTTCCAAGGCTTTTGGGCCAGAAAACATTGTATACGACTTGGCCAGATTGTTACTATATATATATACATATATATAAATGAGTGCGCGTGTGTGTGCATCTGTGTGTTGCTGTGTTTGTAGAGTATCGTGTTTTGCACGCTTTTAATTAAAATGGGGGTCTACGATTTTTCACTTTTGCTCGGCTTTGTGCTGTGATTTATGAAACTTGCTTTCATGTTTTATAGTTTTATATATAGGTATAAAACTAAATGCTAAGTAAATGCTAGAAAGGTTCAACCAGACAGAAATACATAGAAACACACCTACTCACACACGCATGCAATAGTTCATCAGGGTCTGCAGTTTTAATTGAAAACAAGTTTAAAGGTCAGTTGAATGCGGCCAACCAAGCAAAAGCAACCTGGCGAAAACCTCAACAACAGTTTGTTAGTTTCTGCCGAAGGGCCAACACAATTACTGTTAAAATATGAAGAAACCAAGCGCATATACATAATATATATATATATTTATAATGAAAATATATAGTGGGGAACAGGCAACGTGTTCTTATCAGACGGCGCAGGCTCCTTTCTGCGCTGTGTGTGTGTTTGTTGCTTGTACATCATGCGATTAACAAAAATGCCAGCAACTAAGTACACCCCACTAAACTAAGCACAATTAATAGCCTAGCCCCCCACCAGAAAGACCCCATAACAATGCGGCCGTAAGACATTTGCTAATATTGATACATACATAATAAGATTATGGGGCACGTGAATGTTGCCATTTGTTATCACTCATTAAAGGCATGAGACGGCAGTTGGGACACTTAATGACAGACGCCTCCTGCTTTTCGCTTTTCATATTTTGCCTTAAAGCCTTTTTTGCGCTGTCACACGCTGCGTATGCGTAATATGCCCATAGGCTGACATTGACAGCGCTTAACGCGCAGCTGGGCACTCTTATTTGTGTGTGTACCCGTAATTGAGTACATATTGAGTACAGTAATTGCAGTAATTTTCATCATTTTCCAAGCTCAGAAACAATGAACGCAGCAGCAAACAAAAACAACAATGTTTGTTTTAACAGCACACAACAGTGCGAATACGCAATGCTAGCCGAACTTTGCCATCTGAATTGAGTGTATTTAGTCAATTAACGGAAACAATAGCTCGACATTTAATAGAGTCTTGCACCTGTCATGGCCCGATATAATGCATGTTTGACATCAACCATAAATAAACCGAGCGAAATAAATGTGCGTGCAAGTATTTATTATTTATGAGTATTCATTGAATTCATATGAATGTTATAAATAATATGAATTATAAATAAATTGAATTATTTTTGAATTATGCTTGGCTGGCTTTTTGTAGAGCTTGTGCTTTAAATTCTGTTAAAATCTATAAGTAATAAAACAAATAACATAACAAATAACAAGCAAGAGTATTGAATGATTTTTAATATTTGTTGATTTCCGTTTTGAAATTGAATAAAGGTCTCCAACACTTGTGATAAAATATGGACTTAAAATTAGTTTTACTTTTCGATAATCCTAAAAGTATTTCTTTACAGGTAGTCATAAAATTTACAGTGCTTACAACAGCTTCAAATTGACTAAATGTCAAGAAATTAATTCTAACCAACTGCTCGCAATTCCCATACATCTTTTCATATTCACATAACTGAAAATTACTTTATCATTTATTTTGAGCAATAAATGTTAGATACTTTCCAATAAACAAGTGGCAAAAGCAAAGCAAGTTAATTGACAAACTATTTGCAGCTGCAACATGAGAATATTTTCGATATGCGGTAAGAATAATTTTGCATTTGGATTTGTGTGGAAGTCGAAAAATACTTTGGCATGCCCATAAAATGCGGCCGAAAAATACCATAAACTATTTATGGCTGACTGGCTTTAGTGGCAACTGCCATTAATTGACTTTTCCACTGAAGCATCTTGCGCAAAATTTGTAGAATTTTTGAAGAGCTCTCGACGCAGAAATCAATAAAAATCGCATAAATGTTGCAGCAGGACACGTACAATTGTTGTTGTTTCTTGCCAGTTTTGTGCAAGTCATCAAAAACTTATTAAAAATACAAACCAGCTTTTATTTGCCATTCAATTTGACAAAAGCTGAAAAATATAATCGAAAAATGTCCTTTTTATTGTATTCTATATATATACTTCTGTTTTTGGCTTTTATTGAAAATGACTTTTGTCATTAGAACTGAGTGTCAAGTCAGGCTCAATAATTGTTGGTAAAAAGCAAAAGGAAAGCAGCTGAACAATGGTGGGTGAAAGACAGAGAGAATAAAACCTTTTGTCATGTCTCTGTTTCTGTTTTATGCCTGCTGCCAGCACTGGTATCAATGGCTGTGTATTGGCCATTATCCATTTAACAATAACAGTTAGCCAATTAGAAAACGGTATTGCCTTTTGGCCATGACTCTGCATCCGTTGTTGTTGCCGTGGCTTTTGTTCCTGCCATTTCCTGGTCGTTTTCTGTGACTGCATTTGGATTTGTACACATTTTTTTTTTGTTGCTGTTTAATTAAAGCTCGTTATGGTTTCGAAGCCATAAAAGTTGTGGTCGGAGCCAAGTCAATTGCCTTTTGGGACCAATTGCATTTAGGCACGTGAACATCAAATTTAAACGCTGCCCGTTGCAGCTAATGAAACTCAGCCCATCAGGCAATAAAGGACAATGACGTGACAGGCAGACCGAAGCCCAAGGAATGGCGCTGGCTGCTCACTTTAATTTGAAGTGTGCATATGCTGGCCATTATTCTCACATTATGACACTTCACGGGCCGCCTCAGGGTCTGGTCTGGCCCGAACTTCATTCACGCACATCCCGCAGCCAGGGTCCAGCATTCACATTGCACACATGCCGCGCGTCTGTTGTGTCTGTAAGCCCCAACATCTATTTTACATTTCCACATCATTTGTTCTAGCCATGAATTGAATGTATTATGGAGCATCCGCACCGTAGGTGGTCGCACAACAACCACATTCACATCCCACATCCCACATCCACATTCGCATTCACAATCGCATTCGCCAGCTGGCTGACCATTTCAAGCTGCGCGTCTGCGTCTATGATGTAGCGCATAATGATAACGTGGCCCGAATGTTGTCCTAAAGCAGGACATATACCCACAGTGCGCCCTCTGTCGCTGCCACGCCCCGTAAGCGTGCG
This sequence comes from Drosophila robusta, assembly GCA_035043565.1. Classification (NCBI taxonomy): domain Eukaryota; kingdom Metazoa; phylum Arthropoda; class Insecta; order Diptera; family Drosophilidae; genus Drosophila; species Drosophila robusta. The sequence goes on along the minus strand of JAWNMW010000294.1, from coordinate 11,212,275 downwards.
GCATGCTAACCGACTTTTTATTGGCATATGATTATGGGCTCCCATTTTTTATGCCCCACTCTGAACAGTCAGCCGAGTGCAGCTGATGAGAGTAGCGCATAAAAGTTATATAAACACAACATAAAATAAATTGAAATATTTACAAGCGAGCTTGTAACTGTTCTCACAATGTTCGACGAGCGTCTTCTCTGTCATTTGAATACCCAACACACACTCATGAGCGTGCAACAATGGACCATGCATAAAATGCCTTAAACACCAAGCCATCAATTCATCATTTTCACTTGCAATAACCGAAGACATCTTCATAACGAATAAATGGGCACAGGCAAACGATTTTCTAGCATGTGATAAATATTCAGAGAGCTTTTGGACCTCAGCAAAAATACTGAATTAAAAGAATGAATTGTGAATGGGCATTCGTTAGGTTCAAGTTACTGTTTGGCAAGTTCGAAAAATATTTGTAGTTCAATGGGAAAATTTTTGCAACTGCAAATGACAATTTCCGGGAGGCATAATATTTTGATTATTATTAAATTTTAGCTGTCCGCTGCAGTGGCTTTCGTAGTCGATATGCTGCCCGTTCCGAAACGGTTTACATAAATAACTGCCGATTATTCCTCTTTTTGGAGTGAAGTGTAAACAAAGTGAACTACAGGCTGCAGTTGTTCTGACAGGCCATGCGCTCCATCACAACCCGAATTTTTACAGTTTATTTACAATATTATGCAGTGGGAAAGGTTGAGCTCCGTTATTGAAAATAGCATAGCTTTCATTTGTATTCAATTTAACTTTTGCGTTTTAAATTATTTGGTTTATTGTTTGTTGTAATTCAAACTAATTTTGTGCGCAACAATAAATTGAATATTTACATAATAAATACATATATCATTAAATACTTTTGTGCTGTCAAATAAAGGCAGATATCAAATTGTAATCGCCACAATTCTAAAACCGAAACACTAAAAGCGAATGCAATTATCCAGAATATCGTTGCCTACTTTTATGCGCAGCACTTAAATGCTTGCTTTGGAACTAGGCAACGAAGGTAAAGCAGTGCAGCTGATATGCAAAATATTATTGCATACCGTGAAGGGGCAAGGTGTATGCCGCCTGTTTTTATAGTGAAATTACCTGTAACTTGGCATCTTTTCTCGCAGGTCTTCAGGGTATATATTTTTAGCAGCTGTAATAATAATATTTACAAACGTTGGGTATTTAAGAGCCCGCGGCTTATTTATCAAGCTAAAAGCTCAGATTAAATTATTCAGCCTAATTTTAGGCATGTACATTAAAACAGTAAAAGCCTTCTTCTGGCCTAAAACAACAAATTAAAGCAAATTTATTAACTTTCGGTCATGCTTTTTTAATAGTATTTATATCTTTTATTGCTTGTAGATAAAATTACATTCATATTTTGTTAGACATTAAACATAAAGTTGCTGTTAACTGGGCTCATTTACAAAACGTTTTCGGGGCCGTGGCACAGACTGTGATTCCTGGAACTGATGTGTGCTTAAGTGAGTGTGTGCGTGTCCCACTTGTCTCCATATCAGTCGCTATTAATGTCGACCTCCCGCTGACTTCGCTCTGGCTAAACTTAACTGGTCCGTTAGCTCACGTTGGGTTACCTTTACTTTATGAATTTATGGCTTCCAAGTTGCTTTGCCAGTTAAACTGTCGTCAAGTGGGCTGAGTGCTCCGGGGCTGCGTCACTATTTGCGGTCGCCAAGTCCATGTAACAGCGATGAGAGCCGAGCATTTACAGTTCATACAATATTCCTTAGCATACAACTTGGAGCAGCGCTTTGTGCGAACGTGTGTGTGCGTGAGTGTGTGCGTGTGTGTGTGCATGTGTGGAATGTGCATACATACTTAGCACAAACTTTTGGCGGCCTACAGCCTGCCAACTTTGAACTTCGACGTTGTCGTCGCTGCTCGGCCGCTGTTTACATTGTTTCAAAGCTAAATGTCATTATAGCTGGGCACCCCTCATCCTGTACCCCATACGCCCCCCCCCCCTGCACTCACTCCACCGGCTCCTTTTGATGCAAAGCGAGAAGCGTGTTTGCTTTTATGCATGTCGCCTGTGTACACATCTATCTGCGCGCATCTAGGCGGGTGTGCCTCAGTGTGTGTGACACTGCGTATGCGTGATGCGCATAAAATGCCATGCGAAAATAAAAGCCTTACGCCACCCTACACACGCACACACAATTCATTTATGTGCTCGGCGCTCTCCCCTAGATTTTTCCGACTGATTTCTGCGTGTGTCCTTCAGCCAGCGCTACCCCTTTCTGGCTTTGGGGCGCGTCGTCGTCGTCGGAGTGGAGGCGTTGTCACTTTATCTTAATGTGTTACCACCTACAACTTGGCTGTCGCCCCTCGCTCGATGGCCGGCTAAGGGGTGTGTGTGGCAGCTCAATGTGTCCCTGCGGTAGCATAATATCATCATTTATTGATCCGATTTATGTGACAGGCGAAAACTATTCGCTCGCTTCTACATTGAAGGGCTGTGCGACAATTTAAAACAAGTAAGAACGTGCAGGCGGGTGTAACCGATAGCGCAATGCGCGTTCACAGCTTAAAACTGTCGAAAATAGCCTTCATTATATTTGTTATTTGGAAAAATATACATTTTTTTGTAATTTGTAGAGCTCGCCTCCACACATGGGCATGCCCGGAACATTTTGGCTCGATCTTTAGATGAGGTCATCAGAAAGCTGTTTGCCAGATATTTGACTCCAGGGATTTATGGATTGTGGCGCACTTAAAACATATAGATTTGATTGATTTGCCCCCTTGGAGCGTATCCAAACTAGTTTTGTGTGTTTTTAAAAGAGGTTATCCGTAATCCGTCCGAAAAACTTTGATGTACCCAGCTTTAAAAAAGATTAAATCGAATTGCCAAAATTCTAAGCATTTTTGCTAGTCGCTAGCTTTTCTAGTCAGACGGATGGATAGCCAGAAGGGCATTGCACAAGCCCAATATACCCTTTCACTTTGTGAACGAGTCTAAAAAGAGAAATTTATAAATCACAAATTAATTGGGGCATCTTGACGGGGCGACTTTAAAGGACTGCTGTGCAAGGTGGCAGCTAGCTGTCAATTAATCATCTCGTTGATGGTTTCGGGCGTTGCTTGGCGATTGCTGGCGGTGTTCGGTGGCTTCTCGTGGTTCCTGTCCCAATCACATGCATAATTTATATGTTAATAAATATCTATTTTGCTTTTGCGGTTTTTGCCAGAGTATAAATTACAAATTCATGCCCAGCTACACACGCACACACCCGTACTCACTCGCACGCTCTGTGAACTTTAATTTACTGACTTTTGGGCAATCAGCTGCCAGACGAGGCAGTCGGCGTCGGCAGCCAGACCTGACCAGGCCAGCACAGTTGGCCAGTTAAGTGCAAAGCAAATCCTGCCAAAGGCAGGCACAGTAATACCCTGCCACACCCCCTCCGCCCCCTGCTAACCAATCGAAATGGGGCTCGTACGTGTAGCGGATGCGCTCATAAATCAATGTTGAAATCAAATAGTACTCGTAGTTTTATATACGCAAAGCCTCCACTTCTGGCCAAGCCGACTAGGACAGGCCAAGCGGATGCCAGGGAAATGGTCAGCGCCGTTGCCGTCGCCGCCGGAGCAGCTCGCTGAGTGTGACCTGCCCTTGCCCAGGAGGGGTCTAGAAGGGGGAGGGACCTACGCTAACTGCCAGTGCTGAGCTTTTTGACATGGGGCCCCAAGCAAATGGCAGCTGTAAAATACATACATATACAAAAATACATCTACAAAAAAAGCGTGAGAATTAAAAATAAGTTTTGCAGCTTTTTATTTTCATTCTTAGCCTTTTGGGTTCAACCTTTTCGCACACCTAACAAAGTTACACTTATTCAAAAAAAGGAAAACATGAAAAAAAACTCACTTACTTAAGGCGCAGCTGGGCTTTTGTTAAAGCAGTCCATTAATACAGAAAATTCTGTACGCTATTTATAACACATATATTTTCCATTTTGGCTGCCCACATATATTCAAATATATATGTATAATAAATAAGCTAATATAAATTGAGCTCTTGTTGGCTTTTTTCTTTTTGTATCAAGTTTATTAGCATATTTGTGTCTTTTTTGTCTTTTTGTGTGCTCTGCGAAATTTTTACAATATCAAATGAAAATTGAAAATTCCTGGAAAAGTGTCGAATGTCACAAATGAAAACCCGCCAGATACATATACATACGTATACATTTTTTATTAGCTCAACCTGAGATTGTTTTTTCTCTGTTTGGCTGTTTAATTTTTTAACAGCTGTTAAATTCCCTTTAATGGGCGGTTGAACAGAGCTCTGTTAACTGTGCAACTGTTAACCTAATTAACATATATATTTAGTGGCTCCACAAATTAAGTAGCATTATGTTTGATGCGATTTATGATAATATAGGCTGAAGTTTATGCAGTTCATAAAATTATGACGATATTATATTTACAGTACACATTATTTAAGACTTTCCATAAAAACTTTTTATGAGACCACACCTAAGACAAATTTTTAAAGTGATGCAATTTTAATTTAATTAGTATTAGTTTAAATAAATATATACAAAGAACTAATTAAATGTTATAATATCAAATAGCATTTTAAAATAATATATAATTAATCCCTCCTATGCTATTGCATTTGTTTATTTTATTATATATTATATATTATAAATTGTTGTTTTTTTTTGCAGAATTCTAGCATTCAATATTATTAACTATATATATAAATTTATATAATAATGAATAAATATATATAAAGCACAAATGAAATTTTATAATATTAAATAACATTTTAAAGTATTTTATAAGTATGCTTTTGGCTTTGCTGTTGTATTTGTTCATTTTATTTATTATATTATAAATTAGTGTTTATTTAGGATAAATGCATTCCTGAAAAGGCTCAATGTGAAAGCCTTTCAAACCAGCTATATATGTGATACCTGCTCTTCATATGTATTTACAAACATTTCAAGAGTATGTATGTCACATTGTTGGTTTAAAAATTCGCAGAAAAAAAGACAAAGTCAACAGAGATAATTGTGAAACTCTTTTGGGCGTAACCCTAACAACGCTTTCTGGCCCATTAACAGCTGACGCTTTTGCGGGCCCACAAACGGGCTGTTAATACAGTATCTGACAGAATTTAACACACACACACACACACGAAGCAGACACTCCCCCCGCTTAAAAAGCCAATTAAGTAATCAGGTTGTTGGCTTACCAATTTTGCATGAAATTCTCTTATCAGCTCATTTTTTCTTTAGACAGAAGCCAAAGCCAAAGACGGCTTCAGACCGGCTCAGTCTGATTCTGCCCAACTTTTACGTGTTGTGCTTGTCCTTTGGCGATGTCGTCAATTTCTATTCTCGCAGCGGGGTTAAGTGCCTGGGGCAAAGTTTTTAAGAGCCTATTCAATTTCCACGCTTGATTAAATAATGTGCCACGTTGTTAGTGTGCGTGTTGTTGCTGTTGTTGCCAGACGCTTTTAGCATTTGAGACCCCGACTAGGACAATTCCCATGCACACTCTGCTCAGATTATGTTTATTTTGGGTGTGTGCGCGTGACAGACGGCAGACCATCAAAATGGAAAATGTTTTGCTCGATGAGCTGTGAGGGAAAAAACTTCAAAAAAAACAAAAAAAAACCAAAAAAAGAAGCAGCCACATAAAATATATATGATAGCGTATGGCAGTAACAGTAAATGCGGCTGTGGCCATGGCCCGAACAAGTTGACGAGCTCTTTTGGCCTATAAATGTTGCACTCATATACAATTCGAACTACATTCAATTCTATTCATTTGCATATTTTAGCAAAGACAGAAAAGTACTTGCATATACTATATATGCTTGCACACATATATGTATTTATCGCTGTTCATTAAATTAATTTTCTAACGCATAGAAAATTTAAAGGAGCCCGCAACATGTTGCCAGCTCAGCGAGCGCAACATGCTGCTAGCGAGCGAAGTTTCGGCTCTCGCGCTCAACCGAATGCTCTCTGCGTGCTTATGCGCGCTCTCTTCGACTCGCTCTTTTTATGGCCCTCTGTCAAGTGTTAGCTAGTCCTTCGTCGCACCACATATGGGTTAATGTGGAACGCTGTCAGCAAGTCAGTGGGTCAGCCAAATGCGCACGGGCAGGCGCCACCGACTGCAGCTCATTGAAACTTGTGCAGGCATTGAAATTAAAGCTGGTTAATTAGCAGGTGGCAGAACGTAAATTGCTTACAAATTGTCAAACGAAGAGCGCACGGAGTCTATGTCTATGTCTATGCCAACAAAAGGCGTAAAGACGTCAAGGCAACCAATTCTGGTTTAGAATGGCTAAACAGGCGACAAGTGACAGGTGAAAAGCGAGAAGCGAGAGGCGGGCAGGGAGAAGCGGTGAAAAGCAGCACCGGTAATTGGCCGGGTCACTGGATCAGGTTCAGACTAAATGTTTGGCTTGCGTTTTGTTCATTTTTGTTGTACAGTTTACAGTTCACATGTTTTGGCTTTGGCCAAGCGCAAGCAATAACAATAACACGTTAACAGGGTCAGGCTCACAACCGGCAGCAGCAGCAGACAACAACAACAACAGCAACAAGAGAGACAACAAAAGCAACTGCAACGAGCCAAATGTAAACAAAACGCATGTAAATCACGCATACGCAGCGTTGCACGCGCACAATAACAATGCCTGGCTCGGGTGGTGCGGGTGGTGCGAGTGCTGCGCGTGGTGCAGCTCAGGTGCCAAAGGGCTGAGTCCGTTGAAGTGGCTGACGAGCGTCTATCTGGAGCATTCACCGCATAATTCTAAGCACATTAAAACCACGCACATCCGAAATAAAAAGCACAATAGACAAGGCACAGGATGTTGCCCTGCCCGAGACACGCCACCGCCACCGGTTTGGCTCCTGCTGTGGCTCTGACTAAAACCCAATTTCCAGCTGAGCGAAAACTGCAGCGTTTCGAATTTCTCTGGCAGCAGCAAAAAAGGAAAACTGGCCTATTATTGGGTTCATATCTCTATTAAATGCATGAAATGGAAAAAACTGACAGGGAGAGCTCATATTTTTTTTTTAAAATTAAGTTGAAATTCATATTGACAGGCATTTGCCGATATAAAAAGGATTTTTTTGTGCATTTTCAACAAAGCCTTTTGTTTATTTATATTTGTTTTGTATTCTCGTTGCAATTAAATCATTTCTGAAATTTAGTAATATTTATTTTATTATATTCAAAAGTGCTTTTAAATTAAGTCAACTATTCAGCCAATAAATGCATTTTTACATTGTGTACTTTATAAACAACTATTAAATTATTCACTTTTAACAATTAATAGTATTTAAGAAACTTTGGATTTCAAATAAAACAATTCAACCGAAATATTTATTATATAAGTTTTTTGCACACTAAGCGACGTCTATTATATGTTTTTCCCTTTCTGCTTAATTTTAATATTTAAAATACATTTTCAAAGAATTAGTTCATGCACGTGTGAACTCAGCATAATGCCGAACACAGAACAAAAACCCGTTCCTTTTCCATCGCAAAACCAGTTTGAACTGGTTCATTGCTTATGCGACACTTGAAAGAACTGAATCCCGTATTAAAAGAAGCAATAAAAACAATTCATTGGAAATGCAAATGCTGGGAATCTCCTCCGCAAATGTAAACTCATAAACCATAAAAATGAATAAATAAAAATAATACAAAAATTTAAAAAATCCCAAAAATGTAAAACAAGCGAAGAAATTCCCGAGAAATCAATATAATATTAAGATGTGTGGGCCCCGTTCGCAGTGGGTGTAAGTGGACGCGGCAGTAGCAAAATAAAAGGGTTAAGGTGGATAACCTGCCAAGTAAATCTTGGCTAATGCTCTTTGTAGTTAAGGTTAGCAATAAATATATGATTACAATAAAATAATAAATAACAGCATAAAAATCCACGAGTTTGCCAAGGACAATACCATAACAAAACAAGTAAGAAAATCGGGTGTAACCGACAGCGCAGAACTCGTTCACAGAATAATTAAAATAAGTTATAAGTTTTGTTAATCAAAAAATAAAATAAATGGGTGTTTTAAATAATGTATATATTTTAAATGCATATTTAAACTAGACTATACTCCTTGACCAAAATGGCAATGCCCAATATACGCTCTTCAACTCACGATATATATTGTTTTTATGTATATATGTTGTTTTTATGTGCCTCTTCCAAATAAATATTAAAGAACAATTTCTTAAAAATAAATGAAAATATGTTATATACTAAAACCTTGTTTTTGATTGATTATACCTTTGACAGGCCACTGAAATGATCTAGAACTCGGTTAAACCGAGATACAAACCGACGGAAGAAGAAATTAATATGGACAGGTCAACTCGACTGTTCGTACAGATAAAGAAATATAATATATTATTCAAGGGAATAAAAATAAATAAATATTATATACGTATAGATATACACGAAATAAGCATGAGAAAAAGTATAAGAAAAAATAAGACAAGCAGAAGAGATTCTTCATAAATCTATGCAAATGTATATGAAATACTTGCATATATAAATTTCCTTCCATATGCTGCTGCAAAACTTGAACAAAAGTAACTCCCAGTACCACTAAACCCGCAGCTCGTGTGTGAAAATTGAAGTGGTTTTCATTTGTGCAGCACTACTTGCCTCGCTTTCACACGCTCCCTCTCTCACTCTACCTCTCCTGTCTCTCTCTCTCGCTCGCTGTGTGCTCTCCCTTTTGGAGGTTTTTCTTTATTGTGTGCATTGCACTTTTGCCAGTCGAAATTTCATACAAATTTCATACATTTCTTTTGAGATTGCCTGTGTCGCGCCCATTAACCGCCAAGTGTGCGCAATTACAGGCGGGCCACGTGGCACGGCGACGACCCGGGTGTCCGCGTAAGTCGCAGGAAGTCGCCTGGTTCGCGCTTTACAGCTGATTTGCATTTTGGGGTGGGGGCAGGCGCTGCAGGTGGCAGCCAAGCGAGGCACGAGGAGCTGCCAAGGCTGCTCTTCTTGGTGTTGTTGTTGTGGCAGCTTGACTTGGCTCGCAGCTTACAGTTAGCAGCTTTTGCCTTATGGTAGGGGCGCACTTGTGGCATCCGGGCCACCCCAAGCTCTGCTCCTGTCACATTTCCTTTATGCCCGAACCGTCTGTTGAGTGTTTCGCTTAATGCAGGTAAACGAGTTTTTTATGTTGGCTGAGTGAAGGGGGGCGTGGCTGGCGCTACCCATTCGCTGCTTACTTAATGAGACATTCTGCGCATAAAAAACAAGTGCTGCAGGGCAAGAGCAACGAGCGCCAAAGCTGACAGCAAGTGCAGTTTATTGTATTGACGGATGCTTCAATTGCCCAACTGGCAGCCAGAGCCATAAATCTTGAGTGTGTATGTGTGTGGTATTAAAATTAACCAACTAGCAGCTCAATAAACATTATCTGGAATACGTCGAGTTGGCAGCATCAGCCACAGGCTGTTGCTGCTGCTGTGCTGCTGTGCTGCTGTTGCTGCCAAGACGACGACACTGACAGCATGTGATGAATTGTGCGCACGTTCCGGACGAAGTGGAGGCTGAGACTGATGGTTATGCTGCTGCTCATGTGGGCCACACACACACACACACCTTGCCCGCAGTCCAATCGAGGTTGAAGCTGCTGCTGCTGCTGGTGCAAAGCCTTTTTGATGCAGCAACCATAACTCATCGGGCCAAAACACTTGCCGCCTGAGATAAAAACTATCATTTGCCAAAGCTGGCTGTGAAGATGGCCAGTGTTAAGACCAGGTGACCCCACCAGCTCCCCTTTCACCTGTCCCCCGCCTGCTGCCTGTTTCGTGTGTCCTGCCTGCCAAATGGCATTTCACACGTTTTTATCGCATACGAAAGCAAATAAAGCATCTCCAAAATCTGTTATCTACGGGCTGTCGAATATTTAATGCCCTTGCCGGATAAACTAATTGGAATGCGGAAGGAATGCTAAGGCTAATTGGAGTACTGGCTAATTGGATATGGTGCGGGTTCGAGTCTAGTTTTTGAATATTTAAAACTGTTGCTGAATTTTAAACAATATGAAGTCGGGTTGACAGAATATTCAATAATATGCTGATAATGATTTTAATAAAATAAATTGTAATAATATTTTTATGGAAAATGTTATTAAATTTAACCTTGAAGCATAAGGGGTTTCTTCCAATAACTTGTAAAGTAATATGTATTATTAGTATACTAAGATGATCTGAAAAAATTTATACAACTTATAATTGTTTAACTTAGCCAACATATATTCGTACAATTTTATATATTAAAACAATGTTCTTATTTTTCTTTTAATAATTTCTGTCGCATCTAAATATACTACACATATATTAGCCCGTTTATGAATAGCTTTCGTCAATTTCCATAAAACAGATGAAACTAAGATTTTAATCTTTGTAAGGAAATAACTACGTTTTTAGACCGATTGCTCTATCAGCTTTTCAAATTATTATTATATAAATTATTAGTAAGAACATGATTAAATTTGAACATATTTTATAAACCATTAGAAGATTGATATTTCTTGATCTCAACAAATCTTAAAAAAACAAAGTGCATATAGTCGGTTTCACTCTGATCAGGGCATGGTCTACAATATTTTTCTGTTTTCTCATATATAATTTTCTTTCGAATTTTCTACCATAATCAACCAATAAAATGCCTTAAAATTTGTATGTGAACATAATTTTTGATGCCAATGTTATTTATCTGGCATATTTCGTGGCATATTTATGAGACCCTCAGGGAGGGTATTTAGCTTTATAAAAACCGAAGTCATTTGTTTTGCTGCTGCTGCTGCTGTTGATGCTGTTGGTGCGCCTGATGACGCTACTGATGACTAGATGACTTGATGACTTGCCGACTTGACGACTAGGCAGCCGCTGCCCCCGAACACCATCCCAGCCCCAAAATCTTGGAGCCCAGTGTGACGCCATTGATGACACGCACGCGGCGCTTGTCTTCTAAGGCCTGTCAACTCGATTTGTGTGTGTGTGTGTCTGTGCAAGTGGATGCCAACACCACACATGGTGCTGCCGCTAAAAAGCCTCAGCCACAGCCTACGACTTTGCATATGTTTTTGTCCATTTGTTTATTGTTTTCAAGCGAGACTAAAAAAAAACTAAAAAGCAAAGGCAGCGACATCGTGGCGCAAATTATTCATGAAGCGAATGAGCTCAACAAATCTGCCACGCCCTCGCAAGCACAGCCCCTTCTGGGGGTCGCGCTACCAAGAAGTAGTCGAGTGGCCTAATACATATTTTTGGCAAGCCAAAGTGCCTTTAACCCCTGCTCCCTTGGCTGGGTAGCCAAGCAGGATTCTTCTTTCACTCTTTTTTGGCATGTTTTGCATATTTGCGTGGGCTTGCCGCAGCCCCAAGACCCCCTCTCCGCTCCCTCGAGTTGTTGTTGTTGGCTGTCTGCAAATTGTGCGCCAGTTAAATCGTATTAACTTTTACCGCCAACTGGCTGAAGTATATTAAGAATATATTGAGCCGCTTAAAACACAAGTCTATTCCAATTTGCGGCCCTCGGCCCCCGTCGCAGTTCCTCACTTGGCAGGCAGTCAAATCAGCCGGAGAAGAGGAAGCAACAACAAAATTGCATTGGCAAAGATTTAAGCCACATCCTGCTGGCTCCCCTGCTCACTTCTGCTGACTGCACCCGAAAAATGTAGCATGGAATGCCAGGAGCAGGGATCCCAAGGATCCGCCACATGCATCCAAGTGGGTTTAAACTGCAATTTATCTAGACAGCCCAAGGCAGGGCAGAAGGATAAGCATAAGTTTGCACACCATTTTCTGCGACTTGAGCCGGTCCAAGGGCCACCCTCTTGGGGTGTGTCTGTGAGCATGTGTGTGTGTGTGTGTGTGTAACTGGGGCAAATAGAAATACGTATACGAGAATACTTTGCATCTGTGCAGCGCGGCTTTGAATCTATTATTCATGGGACGGGCCATATGTTTTATGGCCAAACCCCACCACGCAACATATATCAATAGAACTAATTGTTGCTCTTATTGTTGCTGCACATATGTGCTGTCTGCCCCCTCCTCTCTTTTCCTCTCTCTGTGTACTTAAACAAATCCTTTGGGTGGCTCGATGTCAATGCCGAGTAAAACATTTATGTGTAAATTGTTGGATTTGACGATTATCCCCCAAGGGTTGGACGGCACAAAGAAAGGACTTACGGCCCCCGACCGTTCAAAGAGTTCAAAGCAAGCTCGGCAAAAGCAGCTCAATTGATTGCTTGGCTTAACGCTTTAGTGAGCGTTAAGCTGCTGTTAAGCTTTAAAGCGTAAGTGAAGCAAAAGCTGCGTCGAGGACAATTAGACTGTCAGCGCCTAGAGGCGAAGAGTTCAGTTAAAGCGTGAGAAGCGCAGAGTAAGGCCTGCTAGTTAAGTTGCTTGAAAAGCTTGAAGAAAGCTCGGGTAAGCTGCGTCGATAGTTTATGAGGTGTTGAGAAGCGCAGAGAAAGGCATGCAGCATAAATGTGATTGCAAAAGAAGCTTGAATAAAGCTCATAAAGGGAATGGGAATGGATTTTAAAATATTTTAGAAAAGAAACGTATCTAAATAAATAAAAAATATTTACACATCAAAGGAAAAATATTGGATTTTGTAAATTAAACAAATTCAAGACATATAATTTGTTATGGTCAAGAGAGTTACAAAAATAAATAAAGCAAAAGTCTTGGAGGCTTTTAATAAGAAAATCACACAAACACCATAATCGAAATTATTTTATATTATTATATATAGTTTTATAAAGCTTGAAAAGCTTTTGTTTAGTTTTATATTGTGAATTGAATGGATCTTAAACATACCAGTGCAAAAATTAGATATAAATATGAAATATTAAAAGAAACGATGCACAAAGTGTAAGGAACAGAGAGGGGGAGAGACAGGGAGAGCATTATGAAGCATCATTGATTTTGATGATAAGTATCAAGCAATTTTCAGTTATTAAGCCGCAATATAAAAGCTTCTGCGGCAGCGCTGAAAGCCGCAATTAATGACTTTGAAGCATCCTTAAACAAACTTGACAAAAGTTGAAAGCAACATGGAAGAGCTTTGCAATTTATTTGTGATATCTTGAAAGAATGGTCAGTGCGCAACTCATAAAAGAAGTAAATATTGTTTGTGTACATACTTAAAAAAAAAAGATGTCAAGCTGATGCGTCTGTCGGATGCCAGAGTAAATAAATAACTTTTTAAATTGCGGAAAATGAAGAGAAAACAAATGTGATAATAATAATATTCAAGGTGGAATACTTTGAGCACACCCACGGGACCAATTAAGCGGCAACAGAGGCGACTGGAATATTTAACTGAAACTTAAAACTGGCCAGTAGACACCACCGCTAACCATCTCCTGGCCGAAGGTGGCCACGCCGCTTAAATCACGTTCAGTTTGATTGCCGAGTCACATGTTAATCAACGATTCGGCAATCAATAGAACTAATTATGCTTGTTATTGTTGTTCTTGCGCCGTGTACACGTATTTGGCCAGGATGTTTAAGTACTCCCGGGTGAATTTCGTGTGTAAACAGGCTGGCACAATTTCGCTTGACCTTAGTACCCTAAAGGTTCGAGGTTCCAAGTCTCTGACCGTGTTAGGTAATGCCAAGTATATTGTATACATGGCAAAACATGCGTAAATTAATTTAATGTGCCTTATAAATATGTAAGCTGGCCCAAGCTCAATAAATTCGTTTTCTATGCTACCCTAGAAAAAAGGAAGTTAAAGCAAACGGGTAGTTTAGTATGAGAGAAGTAATTTAAGTAGCAGACAGACATAAAAAGGTATTGTAGTGATATTAACCGATAAAAGCTGGACAGTTCAAATTTAATATGAAGCTTATAGATTTGATAAGAAGCTTAAATTTGTTTGGTATTTTGGTTATGCCTTGTTATATTGCCAAAAAGTGAAGTTAAATATGAATTTTAAATTTGCTCTCTAACCTAAAGTTTATCCTTAGGTATTTTCTAGTCCAGTACTCCCTTTAAACGCCTACTTTGTTTTTTTTCACGCTGTTTCGCAGCCACGTGGCCGCTGGCGAAGTTCTAGTCCTTGTTGTTTCTGTTCTTCTTCTTCTACTTTAGTAGCTGCTGCTGCTGTTGTCGACAAAGTTTGCTTTAGAATTTTTGAGCCCCAACTAATTGCTGCAAATTACAAATGATAATAGCCACAACACACGCTCAAGGTTATATGCCAGGCCATTTATTTCATTTTCAGCAGCACAACAGCGGGAGGGGGGGAGGGGAAGGTCTTTGGGGGCGTCGAGGGTAGCTTTTGGGCTGTGGTACCCCATGCATTGGCAGTCCGCGAGGCGCCTCTAAAGCACTGTAAGAATTATTGGCTATTTATCAAGCGACGCGTTGGCGTCTACAGCTGCCCCCTCCCTGCTCTCCGCTCCTAAGTGTTGACTTTACGTGGCCCGCTAATTAAATATACATATGTAGGTATAACTGTACATATGTACATATGGACATGACCGGAGGGCGTCATTAAAGCCGCGTTAATTGCGCTCAATTAATGACATCAGGTTAAACGTTAAGTGAAATTAAACAGACGCCTGGGACTGTTCCTGCCCAGGGCTCTATATATATATATATTAAATACATTTTTTGCGCTCTTTATTTCGTTGTTTTCCTCTTCGGTGTAGGCATAATAAATCTTGTGCGAAAAAAAGGTACTTAAACTTTAACTAGCTCGGACGGGCCCAAGCCAGCAATGCAGAGTCGAGAGTTCTCTCCGGAGCATTTAGCAACACTGACAGCAGCTTTGACACACTCGCACTCACACAGACACAGACACGCACACAGACACTCCCGGTCAACGGACATTTACAATTTATTTGGCTAATTAAAATATGTTGCATGCTAATGGAGCATTGTCAGTGGCTGCCTCAAATGCTTGCCACACGGCCAAGTGTGAGACCCGCATTCTCTCTCTCTCTCTCTCTCTCTGTCGCTGTCTCTGTCTCCGCCTCGCTCGTGCACCTACATCAAAGCTAACGAGCCGGAAGTACTGCACATTTTTGGGTTTGGATTCTGCAGGCTGGGTCCTGCATCCTGCATCCTGCACCCGGCGCACAGTTGATAAAAGCTATTAAAGTCGGGTGATTAAAGTGCCTGGCGAACAAAAGGCAGCTGAAGCGAGAATTTTACTAAGAACGAACAAACCCTTGCCCCTGCCAACCCACACATAGCTAAAACTCTGACGCAGGCAACATGAAGGAAGTACTAAAAACAGTCTACGAGGCGAATTTGCTAACGTCATAATTGCAAATTGCAATTCAAGTGTTTTTTGTGGCTAGCCTGGAGGCAAGTGGGGGAAGGAGGGAAGCAAATACTCGCACACACTTAAGAATCACTTTTTAAAAAGTACACTGATTTTAGTCTACTGTTATGTTTAGCTTTCCATTTAAGATTCTATTCGTTGCCTGAAAATTTATTTATTTCTTAAATAAATAAATATTTTCTTTTTATTGTTTAACAAATCTACAGTTAATAAAAATAATAATTATAATAATATAATATACTATAATAATAGAGATTTAGTAACCAATAGATCAGGATTTTCGGTATAGCTTGAATATTGTTTGAATCCAGTCCAAACCAAACATTTTTTCTTTGGTTCACTTCTAAGCCTAGCTCTTTACTCTGAGCCATGAACTATACATACAAAAGTGAATAACTTCTTTTTATTATTTCTACATAATTTCCACTCTTTTTATCGACATAAAATAAATAAATAACAATATCTACTTAAATTGCAGCCGGGTGGCAGAATTCCCCGACTACGATAAGCAGCAAGCGCTGCTCGACGCTCCACCGATTGCTTATCACAATATGTCCAGTCATCAGGCAGCTTTTTGCTCTGCCACATAGTATGCAAAGGGCAGTAAATTGCGAACCGAACATCCGGTCTGGTCGACGGTGTCTGTCGAAGAGCAGCGCAGAAGAGGAAGCACAAAGGCAACAAAAACAGAAACAAGTTTGACTTTTGTGAAGAAACTTAAGACTACTTAAAGACTTTGTGGCTCTTATTCTTGAAAGTGACGCTTGAAAAGGAAAATTTCTGTGGCGTTGATAGGTGAGTTTTCTTTTATTTGTAATTTTATTTCTCTCTTGTATATAATGCATTCAAGTACTTTCAAGCAAACACAACCCATGTCTTAATCCTAAAACTTCATACAATGAACTGCATTTATGAATAAATATTTAGTTTTATTTTTATTAAAGTTTGATATCATAAATTTAATAAAATATTATTGTTGTTTTTGCGAATTGCATATTATGGCCATGAGCTTATAGTAAAAGCACAATTGGTATAAAAAATACTTAAGAGTTTAAAAATGTCATGAGAAGTGCAATGAGAGGCGCGCTGGCTTGAGGAAATTGGGTAATCCTTAAAAATCTGATTGCTTAATATATATGATTAGGTAGGAAAGATGCTTCAAGATGCTTTACTAAATCTCAACTATTTCAGGGTATCAGAACTGCAACTAAATCACAGAGTATGCTTCTTAGTTTAAGAAAACTTTAAAAAAATAATTATGTCTCAATTGACTTTCTTGAAAATCAACCGAAGGATTCTTAGTCGACTTCCAGTGCTAACTTTCTAGCCAGATTTTAAGTCAATTCAATTAATCCGCATAATGTTAACGTTAAGCGCCGCATTTATGTGGCGATTGTAATGACACTGACTGACATTAAATGGAAAACTTGAACAAAGAATAACCAACTGGGGTCTGACACTCGGGAGTGCCAAGTGCTCATTAAGCAGGACGACGAATGGGTGAAGTGCGTTTTCTTGACAGGTTCCTAAGGCAAACTAAACGTTTTTGGGCAGCGCGTTGAGTGGCGATGCGGCTCCTGGAGGGGGTGAAGGGAAGGGGCGCGCCGTAGGGTAAAGTAAACCGCTAAGCTTCATTTACGCCCATTCCAGGGATTCATTAATTACGAAATCACATCGAGCGAGAGCATCCGATCACATCATCCAAAATGGCTCAGACGGGGGCTGATGTGCTGGCCCCTGCCAAATGGAACGGGCGGTGATGGCTTTTAAATGCAGAAGACATCGCCAGCGAGGGGCTCAGTGGGTGTGAGCAGGAAAGACGCTGGAGCGAGTCCATCAGCCAATTGGCAAGACAGAGAGTAGCGACAGTAGCAAAGGCAACTTCAATTAAGTTAAGTCAGTTGCCTCATTTCGAGGACAACATTGGGACCCCGAATCCGCCCCCCTCTGCCGAAAATGTTGTCGTTTGTTTCAGCGCTGAAGCTTTTTACATCATTAGCATTTCAGCTACGTTCAGTTGAGTTCAGTTCAGCGCAGCTCAGAGTTTTGCCACAGTCCGCGCCGCTCGCGCCTGGCACAAATTCGCAAATTTTCCCATCATTAGCATTCAGCGCAATGAAACAAATACACTTAGGAACTGAGATGGCGATAGATGCCGGGCGGGCTGCCTCTCGCTCGCACCTTCGACCAGCGCCCGCAGGCAACTGACTTTCACTGAGAGTTTACCAACCAAAGTTAACACAATATTTTTATTCATCCAAAGCCCTAAGCACTGAGCTGACTGTCGAATCTGTCGAAGCAACCAGCCAGGCAGCCAGGCAGGCAACAAACAAACATTCACACATCGCCTTTAATACGTTTCCCCCCACACAAGCTCAATTAGAGCTAGTCCATATCCACGCCCCATCTCTCTTCCTGGCTCAACCAGCTAGAGATGGCCATATTTAATGAATCACAAGGTTATAAATACTGTGCACGAAATATACATTTTGCTATAAAATATACGAAGAATTATGTGCCATCTGATATTTATTAACATTCTGATAGCCTTTCCTTTCAAAGATGTCTTGTGCTCGAATGCCAGGCTATTGTGTGAATCTTTTATTGTATTAGCTAAAGGCCTTAAATGCCAAAGCTATTTAAAAGTCATGTTATTATTATCCTAAACCCATTCTAGTTTGAAGCTACATTCTGATAAATTTCCTATTTCCATTTTATATTATATATAAAATTGCATATCAATAAAACAGTAATTTTCCTTTAAAATAGTGTGACTGTGTTTTATGTTTACGTATTTGCTTTGTGGTATTTGGCATCTAGTTAAGCTTTTTTGGGTCTTGTTAAGTCGCCTGCTAAGTCGTGTTAAGCCGATCTAAGTCGCCCTAAGGCGTTTTGAGGCGTGTAAAACCGCGTTGAGTCACCTGTAAGAGCGTGTTTAGGCGCATGTACAGATTTATTGAGTCATTTTTGAATTGTGTTTAGTAGTTTGGGTCGCCTGTAGCCATATGAAGTCGTATAGAGTCGTGGTTAGACGCTGAATAAATTGCGTTTAGTCAAGACAAGTCGTATCAGGTCGTGTTGGGTCGTGTTAGACTGTGTCAAGTCGTTCTTCGTGTCAAGATATGTTCATTTGTGTTAAGTTTTTTGTTCGTTCTTAAGTCGTGTTAGACTCGTGTAGAGTTGTATTAGATCGTTTAGTCGTGTTAGGGTGCGTGTAACATTTTGTTAATTCGCTTATAAGTCATCTTGAAGTTAACCAGAATGTTCAATCGTTTGAAATTCTATAAAGTCGTCTTAAATTGCGTATTAAGTCATTTAGATGAATATTGATTCGAATGAGGTTATAATAAGTCGTGCTGATTGATTGATTGATTGATGTGTCGTATTGAAGATCGTGTTAAGCTTTGTTATTTCGTAATTCGTGCTAAGTCGTGTTATGCCGGACAACGTAGCCTAACCTCGTAATTTTAGGACTATTTTAGTCATGTCAGGTAAAGTCGTGTTAAATCGCAAGTTATGTCGTGTCTAAGCTTTTGAGTTCGTTTAGGTTACGAAAAGTCGTGCTGAGTGCAGTCCTGCTGCTCGACGTGAACACCTGCCGAGTCAGATTTTAATTTAAAAATGTATAAATATGGAGTTTTCTTTGAGAGAGTCTAACACGCAAACTCACGACACGCGACCAGCGCTCAAGTGAACTGATTTTCTGCTGTTGCGATACTCGCATATCCTGTCTCGTTGTCCTTGCCTTGGTTTGTCTCTATCTTGATTTTATTATGCTTGCGCACTTCTCGAACCACAGCGAGGTCAGCACAAAACATCAAATAGACTGGACCCCCTACAACAACAGTAGCACCCAGTTGCCAGTTTCCTTCTCCCCCTCCCCGTCACCGCACCCTCTATCTCTTTCACGCAGTTCCTGTCGCATTGTGTCCTTTTGGTCCTTTGCCGCTTTGGCCGGGCCAACACTTGGCTGGGGCTAATCAGAAATGTTTTACTTAGAAATCCTTTGGTATGCGTTCTACGTATCTCATTTTCGTTGCGCACAATTTACGATATAAACTTGTCTCAAAGTCGCAATGGCCCAGCCACGCCTCGCCTCTCCCCTCACGCCCTTTATTGATTTGCATTGGTTTGGCATTTAATCGGGGGCGGGGACGGGGTAGGGGGCGTTGCGGTAACTGGGCGAGCTTTTTGCTGTGATTTCTGGCACACAACAAAAACTTTTATACGATTCGCTTAAACTTTTAATAACTTTTGTCAATTGATTATATTCGGGTGTCAAAGTCCTGGGCAAATGTAGGCCTAACCGTAAATGTGCCGCAAATCGATTTTGGCTTAAAGCGATTTAAATCTAAGCCGTGGGTTCTATAGAAATTGTTGAGCTTAAGCATATTTTCATGTTTGCAATCATCTTTTAAAATTAATAAAAGAAATTTTAATTCCGATTTTCTTCGAAATTTAATAAAGCAAAACAGTTCTTAATAAAGAGCCATTATATTAAAAGGTTTTAATTACCATATTAAATTTATATGAATATATTTTCTGCTTGAATATAATATTTCAAAAATAAAAATAGTTTTGAATTACATGTTTTACAATGTTATTCGTTTCAGTTTCCAGAAATATTGGAAGTTGGAATCAGGATAGAGTTTGAATGGATTTAAAACCATACAAGTTAAAATTTTATTAAAATTCTTACAGAAATTTAATTCATAAAGTTAAACCTAATTAATACTCTTTTTGCCATAGCAATAAAAAGTTTTTTAAAGTAGGTAAAAGTACTTAAGATTTCAGAAAATTTTTTTAAAAATATTTTATTACCACCAATGTTTAGAATTTGAATGCCAAATCAATGCGATGTGAAAGCCAAAATGTTATATCCCATTAAAATCGCTTTAGCATTGACAAAGTTATGGGCATGTGAAAAGTTTTGATATGGGAATTGAAAAGTTGAACTTGAACTTTTTCCTAAATGCATTAAATTTAGCTGGCAAAGCAATCAAACAAGTTGAAAAGGTCACTCGCCGGGAAAATCCTTTGTGTGAGCTTTCCATATGGTTTTAAAGGTTCCTTTTTGCTTGGGTTTTTTTTGTTGAGGGTTTTCTGTGAGACGTGGTCTGTGACAGGCATTAGATTTAATTAGTGTACAATTTTTTTTTGTCGTTTTTGTGGGACTCTGAGACGGCTGTCACGTAAGCATGGCCCGGATTTGCGCCTGCTTATGTAATAAGCCATATAAAGTTAATAACAATGACATTTTGGCCAACAACTAACTGACAACAACAACACGGATGAGTCCGAAAGGCTCCTCAATATGGTTATGGGCCAACGTGCAGGATTTATATGAGCTTGTTACACACACTGCCCCCTGCTCTTCCACTCCCCCGCCCCCTCTCTGTGGGTATATTGGCTAACGAGTCTGCAGCCACATCACACATACGCCCGGTAGGCGTTGATGAACTGACAATTTGTGTCAACTGCCGCAGCCGCAGAGCAAAGGGCAATCCCTAGTATCCTAGAAGCCCTGCCCCCACTCTACTGCTACTAAATATCCATAGAGCGACGCCCTCAAATAAATGTATTTTCGAACACAAATGCCATTCATTCCGTTCGTGCAATGTGTAGCAGAGCATCATAAAAATTATTCGTTTCATGTTGCGTCCTGGGACGAATCGAGGAAAGATGGTTGAAGAGGGAAAGAGGGCTGCCAAAGGGCAGGGCTGCGCTGCAAGCACAAAATATATATTTCAGCAGCGACGAATGTGCGGCATATGGCACCAGCGTGACCGTGACCGTGCCGGTGCCTCTCACGATGCGTGCCTGACAGTCGTTACACTGAGAGAAACATTTAGTTTGCAATTTTATTATAACCGGCAAACAATTCAGAGCGAGTTGTGCTTTAAATTTAAAGTAATTACTTTCTTGTTTGTACTTTAAATTCGTACACTTGGCGAAAAATATATGTTCAGATTTAATTCTCTCACTTCACTTTCTGCTACATAATAATAATTGTATGGCTTTTTTAATTATTCAGCAATCAGGGTCCAAAATTGCCGTGTATCTGCCCTTAAACTATATTTTTATAATATTTAAAAAATAAAATGTTGCTTTAAATCTAAATAAAGCCTTAATAGAAGTAAGAAATTTGCGTTTAAGCCAAGAAATAATGATGTTAGAATTTTACAACCCTGATACTATGTTATATTAGGTAAAAAATTAGTGCAGTTTATCACGTAAATGAACTACAAATACTACGTGATTTCAACAAATAAAGTAAAATATATTAACACAAAGGTTTGGTTTGCCAGTAAAAAAATGTTTGATTAATTGAAATCAAAATGACTTTAATGAACGTACAATATTTCTTAGTTTGAGCTTCAAATATATCTTGTATTTTTAGAAATTATATAATAAATATAAAGGTTCTCAAAATAAGAATTTTGTTTTTATATAAAGAAATTTCTGTCGCAGCTGAATTTTGATAATGTTCAAACTATAGTTTACAAAGTGCACAATTTTGCTCTCAGTGCATGTGTAACCATATTGTGTGTGTGGCATGTGTGTGTGTGTGTGCGTGTTTGGCAAAACGCGCAGCTCGGCACGGGAATTATTAACTTGTAATGTGCTCTGCATAGCGTTTTTAATAAAAGCAAAGCTGAGCAGCGCACAACGTGACCAGCAGCAACAGCCGGAGCTGGAGCCGGAGCCGGAGTCGTAGTCGGAGCCATGGCCGTAACCGGTGGATCGACCTGATGACGATGACACCACGTGTGTGCCTGATGGGCATTCCACAGGACACACAGGCTCATACATTTTGATGCCCTCAATGAAGTGACGGCGTAACATTGTTGTTGTTGTTACTTCAGCCCCTTTTTTTTGTTTTTTTTTTTTATTTCGTTTTGCATTGATTGCGTCGTCCGGTTTGGAAATGGGCTGCGGGCTGCCGTAGGGGGTTGAGGCTTCGCGGTGCGGGGTTCGGGGTTCGGGTAGTTGCCGTTTGAATACGATTGATTTAACGAGCGCTATGGGAATCAGTGGCAGTACCACAGCATGCGCAGGCACAGGATAAACAGGATACGCAGGTCACACAGGACACACGTAAATGCTTTAGCTTAAAGCTGAATAAACAGTTATTCTTTGGCCCCCGCCTGCCTGCGTTGGCAAGTGTTTGTCCCTTGGACCCGGCCTAGTTGCGGACTTAATGCGGCGTCATGGCATCATCAGAAACTTTATCAATTAAACTTGGCCATTTTTTCTATACATTTTTTTTTTTGTTATACGCGTGCCCACGGCGCCCGCAGCATGTTTTTAACTATGGCAGCAAGCTGCTGACACGAGGTCCTGGACGCCATCCAGCCTGCGGGTCACTTGTAGGCATTGCAAAAACAATGTCGGGCACACTCCAAACCACTGATACGGTGTATGTGAGTGTGTGTGTGTGTGTAGCCAGCAATGAATGCGAGACCCAACACCCTGTTGCGCCACTGTTGATGACAATTTTAACAGTATATATACAGCTATACAAAATGGGAATTAAAATATATATATAAACTCTAGCTTAGCCAATTTAATGTATGCAAAGCAACACAGTTTGAGGCTGCTTTTAAAGTGCTCCTAAATTGCTGGCTGGGTTTTCGGTAATAAAAATTATAAAAAACTGTTGCAAAGCCCTGAAATGCTTACAACATAAAAGTTTTTAATCAATGTACTTCAAAAATAAAAAAAAATTTATTAAGATATTTTAAAGTTAAATGTATGAAAAAAAGAAGTTATGGAAACTCTGGCACAAAGCAGCTACAGTGCTGACTTTTGAATATAATTCGAAATAGTTTCGAAGAAATGTTATAGTTGAAATTAAAATACGCTGTTTGTGACATAATTATGCATATTTGCATTATTATTAAAAAGAATTTAAAATTTTATTAATTTGAATAATGAGAAATTAGAAAAGATCTTTGTGGTTTGCCCACGCCTGGGGCTTTACTAAATAAAATCTAAGCACTTAGTCTGGGTAGTCCCTACAATGTATAAACACAAATACTTAAAATTCAAATGCCAAATCAAAACCAAACACCGAAAGGTAATTCCCATCGAAGACCATTTGGGTATTGACCAATTTCTGGGTATTTATGCAGATAGAAATTACTTAGAGCACAAATTTCTTGTACAATTGGCATAGCACATTGTCGGCTTAGTCGGTGTGTGTGTATGTGTGTGTGTGTGTGTGTGTGTGTTTGTGTTATGTACAATATAAATTAAACACGATGCTGTGCCAAAGCGGATTAGTTGGGTATTTTAGACAACCGACATCAGGTTGGCTGGGAAGCTGCTTAAACGCTTTTGTTTACCTCCGCATTAGTCAGCATCAATTTCCAATAAACTTTTGCGTTAGCACATTTTCATAATCAGATTCTGACAGCTGGCTGTCGATGTTGGCTGTGAGCCCGAAGACGTTGCAATGGCAACTGCAACAACAAGCAGCTTTGCGCCGTGGCACGCACTTAGCTGGCCAAAAGGTGCGTCGACCAAGTCCTTTGGCAGCACTTTAACAAATTGTGCCAGCGAGCAATGCAGACCAGTGGACAAAGGGGGTGAGCGTGAGGTGGGGGTACACTCGTCGAAAAACCGAAAGAATGTTCTACTTAAATCAAGTGGAAAAGTTGTTCAAATTCGGCGAAGTTTGAAATTTCGTAAGCTGAGAACTGCAGAACTGCCCAAAATTGCTATAAAGAAAACTTTAATGAAGTACTTAATTAAACATATTTTATTACTTTTATTGGAAACATTTTGCTCTTTTAAGTATGCAAATTTCTTGTAAAAAACTATTTTGTAGCTAAGCCAACACTTTCTTTTTATTGTTTTTTATATAAATTATACATTTTAAAATTACACCAAATTCTCTTTTTACACGAGTTTGAAATAGCCCGCTTTAGATAGTTAAAAAATATCTCTTTTTACATTAAATGTTTAGTTGAAACAAGATTTTAAATATTCCATGAAATCTTTTTATGACTTTCGCATTATTCATTATACTGAATTATGAACAATGTAAAATAGAGATAATAAAAGAGAAATAATTTCTCAAAATTATAAAAACAAAAAAAAAACAATAATTTTAGTGATAGCAATTATATTGTCGAACAGTCTTACGCAAACGTATGTGTATTATTGACAGAAAGTGAATAAAATTTTGTGATGTTTATGTTACTTTTACTTTTTTAGATGAATTTCTTATATTCTTTTTCTAAACCATAATTTAGTATTTTAATGTAATATATTCAATCAATTAAAATGTGTAAACATGGCCACCAAATTCCTAAGCGAACTCCACAAGGATTTTTACATTTGATAATTGTGCTTTTAGGTAGCCTTCTTAGGTTCGGAACCAATCTCCAATTTATTCACTTTTCTTGCACGATAGAGAGAAATTATGTGTACTTAATTTACTTAAAGCGTAGCTTAAAGCAATCAGAAAATGGCCCTCAATGCAATTGTTATTCGGATAATACTAGATTTGAGATTATTTCTTTTTCCCGCAGTGTAGCAGTTGCAGCCGCGGCAGCTGCTGCTGCTGTACAGACAAACAACGCTAAGACGCAACTAAGTCCGCCGCGTCAGTCACAGCCGCAAACCGCATTTAACCCCACACGACCCAAGTGAAAGCCCAACCCCAACCCAAAACCCCAATCCAAGCTCTTAGCCACCCCAAAAACTATTGTGCGCCTTTTGCGAGTGCTTTTGTTCTAATGCCACGCCTACCAAACCAACGCCCAATGCTGTGGCACAAGCTGCAGCTGCAGCTTTTTTGCATGGCTGCTTTTGTTGTCGCTGCTGCTGTTGCGCGCTGCCTCCTCCTCTACCGCTTTCCCCGCTGCCTCTGCTGCTGCACTGCGCTGCTTTTAATTACAAAAGTTACGTATACGTCCTGCAGGTGTTGAAGCTGCGTCTGTTGCTGGCTGCCAGGTGACGCCGCAGCCACAGCCGTCGTCGTCGTCGCCGCTCCAGAAACGCTGCTTCAAAGTCGCCAGTTCCGTTCGAGCTCGTTAATTACCGTTACAGCGCACGCCACCAAATACGACCGAGACAGTGGCAAACAGAAAGAGAGGTGCACAAAGCGAGTGGGCGACCCCGGGCCGGGGCAACCCCATTGCAGATAATAATAGCTGGCAGGAAATGTGACCAAACATTTTTATAGGCCAGAACCCTGCACCAAATCCCTTCCCCTTCCCCTTATCAAACGCCCACGCCGTTGATATACACAAAAGCGTATATAAGCCGTATAACTGTATAATTAGTGGCATTTTATGAATGCAAAATATCCGAATGAGAGGTTTATATGTTTACCATGCCAATTGCTACAGTTTCGCATTGTAGCTGTTGTGCCTGTTGACTGGGCATATTGGTTGTGCGCTTGATTATAATAAATCAATTTTTATCAAGATTATAGCTACTTTAAGCTAAATACTTTAGCCCCAAATCTCTCACAATTTAAAAGCAGGAATCTTTAAATGTAATATAAGGTCTGCAAACATAAATCAATAAACTTATTATTGACTATGCAAAATATTAAGTTATCTATCTATCTATCTATTTACATCTAGTCGATTTATCAATAATTTTGTCAATAAAACGTACTTAAAATCTAGTTCAGCTCATAAATATTTATGTCACGTCCAATTGCCCCTCTTTTAACCAAGCTATTTTGTATATTAGCCACTTTTTTCAACCTATATTCCAAAAATTTGATACCAAAACTGACTTAATCATATAAAATTCGTAGGGATTACAAGATATGAAATTATATATCAGAAAGGAACTACATTTCCCCCACAAATATACGGCGAGAGTCAATTAAAATTGGGAATATCAACTAATCGTTATTCTCTTCAAAATTTAAATACAATACAACATTTAAACAAATGTGAATTAAAGTATGTTATACAGTTTATTTAATATATAACACCAATATTTTTTTAGTGTTATAATTTCGATCCTCGTAATTTTCAAAAGTCTTCCACTATTGTCGAACTCCTCATATACTGCAAAGAGAGTATCTGGTAATCGGTAATTGTCCACTCAATATTTTACTCGTTTTGCTGTTGTTGTTGCGGTTGTAACTGTTGTTGGGCAGTTTCATTTACTAGCACTCACACTCACATTCACTCTCGCACTCGCACTTAGAGTACGTGTATGAGTACTCATAGTTTTGAGTGTTTTGTGTCGCTGCAAATGAATTCTAATTTTTTACGCAAACTTTTCGACAAAGCCATAAAGCGAGTATAAACCCGTGAATAAACCCGAGTATAAACCCCGACTATAAACAGCACAAACAGTGCGAATAGCCTTGGATGGAACCGAGTGGTAAAGCCAGGGCTTATATCATTTATATATATATGTGTGTGTATCTGTATATATGTATATGCCATATGGACCAACTTTTGTGTCGAGTCGTTGAAAACCAAGTTAATGGCAAAGGCTCTGATGAGTGCGCAGGACATAGTCCTCGGGACTTGGGAGCAGCGACAATTGTTTTACGGTAAAATATGCTCAACCGCAATTCCTGCAACTGGGAAACTGAGAAACCCGCCGGCGACTTCTGCTGCTGCTCCTGTTGTCGCCTGCCCGAAATACATCTCGACTAACACCTCAGACAATTATGCACCGTCAATTGGATTGCGGTCACACCTCGACAACATAATACTGGCTGGGCGGAGGGGGAGAAGGGAGAGGGGTCAAATTCAACACGGTGTGAAACTCATCCGACACCAAAGTGCCCCAGAAACCCCGCAGGCTGAGCCTTTGTAACGGTAGCAGCGGCAGCAGATCCTTTGTGTATATAAAAATGAAATCAAATAACGAAATGTAAATACGCAGCTTGACTACACGAGTATTTGCGGCGGCGAACAAGTTTCATTTAATTCAATTTAATTTTATGCATATATTGAGATTAAAGTACCATAAATAGGCTTCTCTGCTATTAAATAATAATTAAATAATAATATCTCTATGCAAAAGGGCCACAGTAATAAAGTTAAATAAAATAATTAGGAAAATAAGTTGTTTTAAAGATCTAATTTAACTTAACTGAAAGCTTTCGCAAAGATTTCTCAATCAAAATAACTCAGAAGTCTTGTAATTTATGTAACCCATTAAGTGCGACCATAACACCATTTATTCTTACTAAGTTCTTAGGACTGAGTTACCCACACTTTGAGCCAAAGAACCCAAACCAAAACCAACTTGTGGTTAACCCGATGCACAACAACAAACTGCGCAAAACTTGAAGGAGATATCAATCGCGGTTCAGGCTCCTTTTAAATTACATGCTGCTTTAATCAAAATTGTTTCGTTTTAAACCCTTTTTTCATATGCAGCTTAGGGGCAGTTAGCGATAGATTTGTCAATCAGAAGTAATTTTATTTAATTAAGTAAAACAAAGTAAATAGTTTGTATATAAATGTTTTTATTTACTTTATTCTAGCTTGTGTACCAAAGCTCAAATTATATTTAAATATGGGTGATTTCTTAATAAATATAAATATTGAAATATTATAACCCATGACTGCTCTGAAGTTGCCTCGACTCTCGTTGCTAAAACGCTGAGACTAATAGTTTTTATTTTCGGTAAAAACCATAATTTAATTATCAAGCCACTTTGTCATGAGCCAATAACTAAACTAATTTCTAAAATTCACAATAGTTTTAAGTAGAGCTAACCCCAACCTTACCGACATCCAATTTTCCCCTAGCTATTAATTACATCTCCCAACCTTATCCAAAACTAATATAGCCTAAGTTCATAAGCAGAAATATATATGGATATATTATACTTAAAATTTGAACAGCTGTTTTTTCTGGCTCTTAATTAACTTTGAGCAGGATATGGCTAATAGAATACCTAAAACTAAAAACGGCTCCTCTCGTCTTTTTTTAATAAACCATAATAAACACTTGAGCAAAAACAATGTGAAAATTGAGTGCTTGTTTTAACTTATGCATTTTCTGTGCTGTGCTAAAGCAGATTTCCATTAAGCTAATCTTCACTGTAGCCCAAAAAATATACACGATATGGCTGCAGCCTGCTTATTATTCTCATATCCGCAGCCATGTCGTGCAATGGCGCTGGTTGGGGGCGGGGCGTTCAGCTGCCTCTGCCCTGTGTACACAATTTTGTTTTATGGTTTTTTAGTTATGAAACTGAAACTGTATTACACACTCACACACACACATGCACACAACATGTTACACACATGTTATACGCAACAACAACGTCAACTCGAGCTTAAAGCAGCGCCAGCGAAGCGGCTTTCGTTGCTGCTTTTGTTATACCCTGTAAATTGCAGCTATGAAAATGTATGTAGCAAGCAAAATCAAGTATTGTCGATCTTATAATAATTATTTATTTTAAGTCAGCGTTTTCTTAAATATATTTTAAAAAGTATTAGAGCAGGGTCTTCCTCGTTAATCTTGTTTAATTGATAGTTTATTCCATATTTTCAAAATCGGTAGCGACATAAGGCAACAAATTTCTAGAATATCTATGGGACTTTGGAAGTTAAAGACTTTATTTTTATATAGTTCATCTCGATAAAAAAATGTATTTTTAATTGAAGGCTTACTATAATTACACAAAATCGATAAATATCGATACCAAACCTTAAATTTCAATTTCAAAAGGAGTACAGAAAAAAGAAGACTGAAAGTTAATCACGCATTTAAATGCCAAGCTTAAGTCCTGAAAATAATTTCCAATCAATTACACCGTATCCCCTAGTCGGCTAGTGTGCACTAAAGCTAAAGCTTGTTGGTATTGCTAGCTGGAATATTTACACCGCTTTTTATGCTGCAACTTCAAAATAAAAGAGAAAAAAACGTTGCCCACTGGGATTGAGGCATGAAGTGTTGCTGAGGTGTGGGCGTTGAGGTGGGCGTGGCAGGCAGACAGGCAGCGAACCTATCGCGCGTCAGATAATATAAACGTTGTTTAAAGTTTTTTAAACGCAGTTTTCCTCCCCAACCAAGCATAAAGTGCTAGCGTCCCCGCTGCCCGCAAAAAATTTAACTTTTGCCCAAGTTGCGACCGCTTCTTCTGTGTTTCGACTTGTCTCTAACGAACGGGCTCCGTTTCCACGGGTATTGCTATGTAAATGGGCCAACAACGCACTTTCGACTGCTTGCAGCTGCAGCAGGCAAAAGCTCCCGCCGCAAGTATCTCAACATGCTACTAAGCTCTCTTCCCCTGCCCCTGCCCCCAGCCAAGTCCTTTGCTAGTCATTCGCCAGTCTCTTTTTGATGTACAAGGCGTGGGTTTGGAGGTGGGGTGAACCGTTTATTTGAATGCAATTGACTGAAGGCTTAGCCGGGCAAAATGTGCGGCCTGATGGGGGCTTAGTCTGCTGGCGACATGTTGGCTTACGGCTGAGCCGTTGACTCTGACAGCAACGCTCGCGATGACGTCTGACGGCGCCGCCTGTCCGACTGTCCGTCGGTCTGTCTGTTTGTCTGCTTGCTGCAGCAACAGGATCAGCAGCAACTACAGCAGCAGCCAGTTGCAACAGCACGCATACATGTATTTCCGCATCCGCATCCGTTTCCGCTTTGTGCATTGGTAAGCAACAGAAAACAGGCAACAAACACACGCACACACACCCATCAACACACACACACACAGACTGGGACAGCAACAGACGCTGAGTGGTAGGCAAAAAGACAGGCAGCAGCATCAACAACAACAATAACAGCGGCAATAACAACCACGACTGCTCTAGTGGCGGTTGTCCAACTAGCAGAAACCCTGTAACCACCTTTGTGACATTTAATAATAATAAATTTAAAAAATTTATAATAATAAAAATAATATCTAAAATAAAATTAAAATATAAATAATTTGGCTTTTTTTGAAACTGGTTATTGTATCAAAAATAATAATTATGATTTAATTACACATTCATTATTTTTAAGACCTTCGACAGTTGCAAGTCATAAAAGTTTTAAAATAACAGTTTAGTTTTTGAAGTAACTCAAAACTATATAAATAAATCAATAACATAATAATAATAATCATAATAATAATATCAATACAATATATTTTGTATTTTAGTGTTACATCTGTAAAACGTATCAAATATACTAAATATGAATGGAAATATTTTTTTATTTTCTTATAACTTGAGAACAAAATTAAAAAAATAAATAAAATAAGTCATATGATAAACTAAGCTGTTTCGTTTATATAACTTTTTTTTGAATTTGGAAACTATTAAATATTTCTTATTCTCTTCTTAATCCTACATTATATTTGAATTTTACGGTATGTAGTGTCTGGAGATAAACGCTTTCATATAGCGGAATAAGTGGAAAGACAGAAATTGAAACGAACATGAATAGATTGATTTAAGCTATGTATGCTTTATAGGGTTGGAGCTGCCTGCTACTTAAGATGAACTACATAAGATGCTCTTTTAAGCATGCTCAATGGGTACAGGGTATGGCAAAGAACGGTGACGGCGGCAACTGTCATGGGTTTTATGGCCACATTTGCCAATTGTTTGTTGAATTGTTGACGTAAATGTCACTCGAATGAAAGGCGCGTTGTGGGCGTGGGCGTGGCACAAGCAGTTGGCAAGGCTTGTTGGCTTCTTTGCCGCTGTTATTGCCGCTGTTGTTGTTGTTCATGCGGCTGCTTCTTCTTCTTGCTGCCGTCAACGCATCCGACGGCATCGTTAATCTTATTTAAGGTACAGCCGTAGGACGACTTTTGGCCAAGTCGCAAACGTGGCCAATGCGCATTCCGCACCTGTTTGAATGGAAAATTTATTATTTTTTTCTTGTAATGCGGCTGCAAATTGCGAGCACGCAAGATGCGAAAGTTTCTCAAGCACGAATTAAATTTCTAATGCGAGGGGCAAACGAGCAGTTGCGTAACATCAAAACTAATTTGATAACATAAATAAACTGAAGCTGAAAGATTTATTTATTTTGATTTAATCCAACATGAGAAAGGGCGTGTGAGAGCTGTGCCAAGCGGATTTTTTCATGAATTTGCATCGTCATGGAATTTAATTTATGGTCTTAATTGTTTAAATTATATTATGTCGTTTTTTCGCCCCACTTTTATTTTTTGTAAAATAAAGACAGCTTTCGCTGAAGGCTTCTGAAATTCCATACGTCCATGAATGGATGCAGATTTTTCGCGTTTTATTTAATTTGCGTACATGTCCGATGTTCGGCATTCCACACAATGTGCTCCGACAACCGGCAAACGACAACAAACTGCAACGTGGAAAATATGATATTTATTGTGGTATATACATATATGTAAATATTATGTATGCTTGGTAGGGAAAGGGTATCACAATTTGTACCCCGTTCGTTTGGTATTGTACTTCGGTGTTATTAATTGTAATTTAAATTCTTGTCTCAATCAAAGTATATTTGAGTAAAATAAATATTAAATAAATAAAAGAAATAAATATACAATAAATTTTTGTTTGTTATACAGGGCTACAATTTTCGAATAATTTTTTACAACTGAAGAATAAGCTAAAAAAATAAGCATTGACTTAAAGAAAACACAGCTCAAGATAGTTCAAGTAGCAGCTAAACAGTTTTATTTTGGATTAAAATTTGATTAGATATTTAAAATTAAAGAACCGAAAATGGACTTACCTTAATTAAATTTTGAAATTATTAATGTGTTGGCATACAAAAATTATATTCATATTTGCATAAATTATATTAGTTCAGTTTAAAGGGTAAAGAAATGTTGTATATGAAGCAAAATACTTCAAATACTTATATTTTTATAGTTTGCAGCAACAAAAGATAAACTATGGCTCTTTTCGGCTTACATGCTGCGATCTATAGAAAAGTTATTCCTCAACCTTTATAACTGAAACCTACACAAAAACTTACCCTTAAAAGTTAACAGCTTAAGCTGAGTTAGGTCATCTCATATTCGTTGTGATCAGTGGTTCGACTGCTTGGCCTTTGCAGTAACCAAATCCTTTCGTTTTTCTTCTCAAACTGACCTCGTTAAGCCAGGAGCAAGTGGGCGAGTGTAATGGTTACGCTAACACGATGTCCAAAATTGATGGCTCACTGAGAACGAACGGAAGGGGAGGACGTGAAGTGCTCATGATATACATACCTTCCGCTTGGCCGCCAGTTGGTTGCAGTTGCTCCAAATGCAGCGGGCGATGTTTGCGTTGCGTTGCAGTTTCTTTTTTTCCCTCGTGTTGGTTTTAATTCAATTTAACAATCGCGTTTTTCATGCACTTTTCGCTCTGTTTTTCTATTTTTTTTGTTTCTTGCATTTTTTTGTTCGCTTCTGCTGCGCTGTGTGTTTTGCATTGTTGCTGGCAGCGAAGCGAACCGGAAGTTGCACAGCAGCGGCAGCGGAGGCAGATGCGGCAGCTGAGGCAAGCAGCGAAGGCAGGCGGCGGCCATTAGTGCAAATGAAATTGGATTTTGTGCCCCAAACACTCAAAGAAATTTAATCAAAAGGCGCTGCATACGCCTCCCCGCCATATTTGGCATATTTTTTCGCCCAACTGGCTTTCTTCTTTTTAAAATATATATAATTATTATTATTAAATCAACTGCAAATATTTCAAATTTTATATTTGTTTATATGCCAGAGCCCCGGAACTCAGCTCCCATTTGAGTTGTGTTTGCACATAAATAAATTTTATGACTCAGTTTTTTGCCCCAATTCCTTTCTGTTCCTCCGTCTTTCTGTATGTTTGTTGCCTCAGGTGAAGTAATTGAAAGGAATGCCAGTTTATTTGCATTTTGTTTATTACTTCGGATTTTTCCCCTTGACCAAGTAATCCATAATTACAATAATGAGTGCATGAATTACTTTGCTGACTGGCAGACTGTTCGTTGCATGCTCAAATTGCGAGTAATTGAAGCATTGAAGAATTGTTGAATGTGCAGTCATTGAGTAGAAATTTTACTTTGTCAATATTGTAAATTTATGTGAATTTACTTTAAAAAGTAGGTTTTAAGTGCAATTCCATGAAATATGCATAAATTTGTCTCAATTTCAAATCAAACATGTTTGATTTGTACTTTCATGGCACAAATTATTTAAATTTAAATAAATATTTATATATTCTTCTTGTATTCCTTATCGAATTTGCATTAGGAAATTTTGCACAACTACACTTCAACTTCTCTGTATTCATACACACATACATGTTTCTGAGCTTGGCACCTACTATGGAAAATAAATAAATAACTTCTAAACTAAGAGCATGATCCATATACATTTTTTTATTAAAATGCAAATCAAAGTTAATGTTTATTTTTATATCGAGAAAAAAGATAAGCTCGTCTCTAGCTTTTGTGGTTTCCAAGATCGCTGTGTTCATACATACGGATAGGGCTAAATCGACTCAGCTCGTCGTCCTGATCAAGAATATTTCTAAATTATGGGGTCTGGGATGCCTCCTTCCGACTTTTACAAACATTTGCACAGAGCCATTATACTCTGATTTTCCCATGTTCATAGGGTTCAGTGTATCAAAAGGGAAATTCGCAAAGTAAATTCAAGGAAAGTTCACAGCTTTATTTTCTAAAATAGCTATTTTGCATAAAAGGGAAATTCACTAAAATGCTATGGGAAATGAATGAGAAAAATAAATAATGAATGCAACACGAATAATTAATACAAAAACACCAAAACAATATATATTTTTAATTCTCTGATAAGTTCTAAGTATAATAACTCAGTTATAAATTAATCTTTGCATAATTATAGCGTTAACTTATAAATTCTAGCTAGATACGTGTCCACTCGAATTGAAGAACGCATTTCCTGTTGGCCCACAAATTCAGTTTATTGTATATGGTATAGGATTAGCTTATCGTTAGTATTATCACTCGGTTATGAATACATATATGGATAGCGAGCGTATTTTAGACACAGTTTACAGTAAGCAAACATGGACAGAGATAAGCACACACACCCACACACACACACGCACGCACGCACGCACGCACACACACTCTCAATTAGAATACAATTTAACTAATGCTAAAACATGTACGACTTAGGCTAATAATACGTTGAAAATTTCATTTGTGGATCTTTAAACTAGGAATTGCGAGTGGGACCTTAGGTCCAGACAACGCGTTTGCGTGCAAACTTGGGCGGCACAGACGTCTGTGGATTTACCACGTTCATGGAGCGCGTGTTCTTGAGCCGAGGGGAATCGACGCCGCCACGCACCGGCGGCATATCCTGCCAGACATCCAGATTGAGATTGGTGAACGAGTCACTGACCTTGGGCAATAGCTCGATGTCCTCGCTGGGGTCAGCCTGGCTGAGGCTGGCCAGGGGCTGCTGCTCGGCCAACTCGCAGGGCACAGATGCCAGCGAACGTGGCGACGAGAGCTCCTGCTCCTTGTTGAGCTGCTCCAGCTGCTTGGTGGTCTGCTCGATGCCCGCGATGTGTGTGGAGCGCAGCTCCACCAGCGACTCCTGCTCGGCGAGATTCTCGCGCAGCATGGCGCTGAGCAGCTGCTGCTCCTGCTCGATGAGCTTGTTGATGTCGCCGTAGCGGAGCAGATGCTGCTCGCGCCAGCCCTCCTCGCATTGCTGCAGATTTGCCTTGGCCTCGGACTCGTACATGGCATCGATTTGGCTGGCGGCGTGCGTCTCGATGTCCAGCTGCAGTTGGCACTTCTCGAGCAGCGGCTGCAGCTGCTCCGTCTTGACCGCGTACTTGGCCATGCGCTCGAGCAGATTGACGCAGAGCAGGATCTGCTTGCGATAGGCCTCGCTGCGGTTGCGTATGAAGATCTTGATCTTCTTCAAATTGAAGGCCTGGCTGACGTCCGGCTGCTGCAGCATGAGTGCCGTGGACTCCTCGAGCAGCTGCTTCTCCTTCTCCAGTTCGGTGAGGAACAGCCGAAAGTGCTGCTCCTCCTCCTTGAGCTTGTCGGCCTGCGCCTGGCGCTCCTTCAGCTCCGTCACGTGCGTCTCCTGCAGCGCACGTATGTCCTTGATCTCCTGCTCGCGTATCTGCTGGCGCTCCTTTTGCGCCAGTTCGGTGCGGCTGAGCTCCTGCTGCAGCAGCAGCTGCCGCTCGGCGTTCAAGGCTTCGCGCTGTTCGCGCTGCTGCTGCTGCTCGATCTGCTTGTCCAGCCAGTTGAGCTTGGCGAGCACCTCGTTGTCCGATTTGGACTCGTACAGCAGCTTCTCGTCGTCGACGCCGTGGCGCCAGCGCCCGTACAGCTTGGCCTCCATTTCCAGCTTGCGCTTAAGCTGCTCCTGCTCCTTGAGCGTCTGATTGAGCCGCTCCAGCGTCTTCAGATCGCCCGGCGGCTCGCGCGGCCGCCGCTTGCGTCCCAGCTCCACATCGAACACCTCGTTGTCGCCGTCCAGCAGCTGGCGCAGCTTGGCCCGTCGCTCGGCCATCTCCTCCTCCCGCTGCTGCTGGCCCTTGCGCTGCTGCAGCTGCTTGTCCGCCTTGTCGTAGTACGCCTGGTTCGTCCAGTTCTCAAAGCGGGACGTCACCTGGCCCCAGTGGTCGTAGTAGCGATTCACCTGCTGTATCGCCTGCACTCGCGTGTTCTCCTGCTCCCGGCGCCAAGCGTATGCCGCATGCTGATGGTTCAGACGACCCGACATGACCTGCAAGCAAACAGGAAGTAGATGAAGATGAAGTGGAATGCCAAAAATGTGACCAGCTGAATGACAAGTTCATAAACTTCCAGACACAGCCGTGCCCAGTCGTGCTTGAAGCTGCCAAGCCAGCAGATGAATATAACATTTCTATATATATATATAGATAAAAAAAACAAACTTCAATTTGCCGTCTGAATGCGCTGCGAGAGAATTTGCTGAAAGCCACACACGAGTTGTTGGCTTTTGTAAGCACTTGTATTTATTCATATATATATATATATATTCTCATACTTATTGAGGGCTTAAACGTCGCCTAGTCGAGGGAAAATATTATTTGAGTTTATAGATTATGGACTACAAACAATCGCTTCATAGTGCCTTGAATTATGCAACAAGTGTGGAAGTACGCGAAACTGGGGCAACAATATTACATATCTCAGATAGAAGTTTAGTTACCGGAACTTGCGAATTTCCACACTGTACCTAAGAATTGAATTTTATTATACTATTTATTATATTTTAGTAAAATATTTTCTGTTCTATATGATTGAAACTATATGGAACCCTATTTTAATAACAGAAATACTTAGTTTTAGCAGCATATTTGAATAAGATCCTGAGATATAAATGGTCGAAAATACTCTATATTTAACTTGAAGCACTTTGTATATATTGTTCGAATACTAAAATTGGCATTGATACGTTTCAGAAATATATTGAACTCTAATTATGTACAAGCATTTCAAATATTAGCCACATACTGCAATAATATGTTGAGATTTGCATTGGAATCACTTTAAAGCCACTGTGTGCTTATCAAATATTAAAACAGGATTTTAAGCGGTTCAGCAAGTAGTCAAAATATCGGCGGCATAGTTAAAAGATATGCTTACATATGCACAGGAAACCACAATGTAATCTCTGTGAACTTTAAATAAAAACTGAACAGGCTATTTGTAAGACTATAAAGGACTTATCAGACGTTTATTCGTAGAAAAACAAAAAATATATTTGATTTTGTTTAAAATATAGAGTCACGATTATGTTATATAATATTGGTATAACAGCTAAATTCCTGAGTTTATAAATTTAATGGAATAGTTATCAGACACTTAATCGCAGCAAAAAATATATGTATTTGATTTTATAACTTTATTTAATATATAGTATATATATTATGATTTATGTAACAGCAAAATATCGGATTTTTAAACATATTAACGATATAATTCAATATCATAATTTCTGCTAAATTCCTGGGGGCTTTTATTAAAGATATATATTCATATATTATTTTCATCATAGTAATTATATATTGTATAAATTATATAGATATTTACTTTTATTTTAATATTTCAATAAATAGCTAATTTATTTACTACAACAGCTAAACTGCAGAGAGTTTTAATTTAAGATATATATTCACTCTTGAACAAATATCTCAATATAAGCTACAACTGTTGCTTATTACTTTATTAAGAACTCCTGCATTCCTGAGACTTTTCAAATTAAGTAAGTGTCCTTGTTAGTTTGCAGCAACAACTACCCAGCAACAACTACATCAGGGCAGACAGAATGTCTCAATCTCGGTCAGCTCCGGCAGCGGGGCACAAAATTTCAGGCTTGTTCGAGATTAGATATTCCGCTCTTTACGCTGCCTGCTGTTGCTTGATTCTATTTTTTCTGCATTCTTTTTGCTGCTGCTGATTTCTGCCTGGCAGCAGCTGTCACTAACTGCCAAGCGAGCAGTCAGACGGCTGGCAAAAGCGAGAGCAAAGGCAGCCAACTAACCAACTACCCCAGCCCGCTGTTGCTTGGCAAATGTCGCAACACCCCCCACCCCCATACACACACACACACACACCTACACCCAGCACCCACACAACAAGTTTGCAGATACAGGCAACTGTCCAGCCCAACTCTCCATCCATCAACGTGGCCCCGTTGCAATATGTCAGAGGCCTCAT
Organism: Drosophila robusta; assembly: GCA_035043565.1. NCBI lineage: Eukaryota > Metazoa > Arthropoda > Insecta > Diptera > Drosophilidae > Drosophila > Drosophila robusta. Next base: position 11,174,293 of record JAWNMW010000294.1, on the reverse strand, counting down.
CGCTGTGCGTAGCTCCCTCGCTGCTGTGGGGCACATTTAGGTTCTGCTTCAACCACACGCTACCCCCGTGCCGGCAAGGGGATGCAAATTGGCGCTGGCGTTGCGTGGACGGCGGCTTTGCTAATTTTATGCGAGATTTATGGGCAGCACGAAGCGCATTGATATATGCCAAATTGTTTACAAATTGATTACATTATTAATAATGCCCACAGCAGCGGGCTGGTGGGTTCAGTACCACAGCACCACAGCACCACCGCCGCAAAATGTGTTATTTGGTTTATACAAAATGCTCAATATATTCCAGCAAAGTACTTCTTATGTCAATGTGACTGACAAAACTTTGGCAATAAATCAAGCAAACGGTGCGAACAACAAGCTGTAGCTTGGGTGGGGGCGTGGCACACGTGTGCACGCCCACAGCTCAATCGAGCCGAGCCAGAGCCCGAGCACAAGTTGAGCTCACAGCTCAAATGCCAAGATGACGCCCTAATAGACTTAATACACTTTCGGCACACCAAATTCACTTCCTTAATTGAAATTTTAATTTGAATACTTGCCAAAGTTTTGGCATTCAGCCCAGGCAGCAGGGAGGAGCAGGGGTAGGGTGCTAGGGGGCACACACACACACCCAGCTAGCAATAACACAAACAACAGGCAAACAAACAAGCAAAAGTCGCTGCTGTCGCCAACAACTGCCAACCAGTCAGCTACCCCTCACCCCCTCCCTCCCTCAACAGCCCTGCTGTCTACTAGTCCTGGCCTCCTGTCTCCTAGAGTCCTGGCTCAGCGCTTTTCAATTTACGCGCCGCGCAAATCGTTTGTCATTTTATGTATGCCTTAATATATGGCATGTGCGTGTCCCGAAGCCAGCGCCAGCATCAGTTAAGAGATCTAAAACGCCACGCCCTCAGATACCAAGCCCCCTTCTACCTCACCCCCCTTTACTGCTTCTTACGGTATAATTTCTAACCCAAATGGCAGCCAGCAAGCGTAACTAATCCGAACAGGCAATGATATAAGCGCCAACTGATGAGATGCTGCCTGGCAAAACTTTGCCAGATATGCACAGATATCCAAATATATATATATACATTTACCCAAATGTGTGCACATACAGTGTTTGCTTGCAAATTAGAATCTTTCACTTATTATACTCGTCACTTTGGAAGCTTTGGGTGCCTTGAATATGCAAAAAGAAGATTATTTTATTTTGTAGAAAATTATTGAAGTACATTTTAAGAATATTAATAGAATATTATTATGATTGAATACCTTTTCCTAACAATAATAGTATTCTATAAATATTCTTCAATAGTATTCTACAAAATAAAATAATCTTTTTTTATGCATATTTAAGGCACTTTTGTTTTTTATGTATGAAAAATTAATTCGTCAAAATTTAACAGATTTATGTACGATTTTTTACATTTATAAGGAGCTAATAATTGCTCAGTTTTGTAAAACTATTTAAACAAAATATATAAATTAATTTTTTCCCAGATTGTTCCTGAATGAGTTATATGACATGGTAGACCGATTTGTATAAGATTGTTCTAATATGTTTGGAACATAATGAAGCTCGTAATTGATTGGAAAACAAAGAGGTTTTCACACCTCAATTAAATTTGGAATTGATTGTTGATAATGATCAAGAATATATACGATTTATACGGTCGGAGACGTTTTCATCAATTATAATGTTCAAATAGGGCTTAAAGAAAGTAAACAAAATGATTTGCAAATTGAAATTAACTCCAACTAAGTGTTCAAATTATCAAGCAAACACTGTATGTAAATATGTATATGCAATGTATTAATACAGATACACACATTATATATGCTATATAGAGCAAGCCAACAGCTTGGGCCCATTGTACATTAATTAGGTATTTTTGGCCAATGGACTTAAGGCCCATATCAAGGTACATCAAGATAGGTAGTGTGGGAGGGGGTGGGAGGAGGGCGGGAGGGGGCAGGTGTGTAGGCAAGTGTGTGTAGTCGAGCGCCTGCTTGAACAAATAATTCGCAATTACTTTTGCTAATTGTAATAGACGTTCGTCATTATCTAACAGCTGCACAGATAATGCTTCACCTTGTGGTGAATACCCTAAAAACAATGTGATTTCTATAGAGCTCTGAACTTCAGGCGAACGAAAAAAAAATAAAAAACAATAAATAAAAACAAAATAAGTAAAGAGCGTGCCCAACCGCAGTTAGCAAACATCGCACTTAATACGCTGATAAGATGTACGATTAGCGGACATTCGGTAAATTAAAAATAAAAATAAAAAAACAAAGACTATAGATGGGAACCAATGTGGGATGAGCATAGACACCACAGATATACACTATCAAGTAGAACAAAGTAAAGTCGAACACACACACATATAGGATGAATGTGCGAGCGAATCTGGAGAGCTTCAAGTACTAGAAAGTCGAAGGAATTAGTTGGTTAAAGTTTTGCGAATATTAGAATATTGATTTTAATGCCCCTAGTTTAGATACAGTAATTAATTTAAAAAGTACGTAATCATACTGAGTTTTTATACGCATTATAATAAAAGATTATGATTAAAACATAGTTTTAAAATATTCAAGTACGAGTTTTGAAAATTTCAAATACAAAGCGGTATGAATTAAGAAAATATTTAGAACGAACTTGAATTTATAACTTGTACTATTAATATGTGTTTGGTATAGTAAGTATTCCTACTAATAATAAACTTAGTTACCGGCTATCGTTAACCATTTTTGACTGGTGAAAATGAAATAATAACAAATAGGCAACGCTAATTATTATGATTATCGTAGAATTTTTATAATCACATACTAAATAGTTTTTTGTTTTTGGAACGTGGCAAAAAACCCGATAAATTTCAGTCAACAAAATTTGTATATACAGCAATAAAAGATAAGTGCTTTTTAACTTAGAAGTCCAATAACGTAACATTTCTTAGCTTCAGGATATTATCGTAGACACCATAGAATAGCTCATAAATCCAAGTTGTAGTGAAACGACGTTTTCTAAAATTCTGCTCACATGTTTGATTGATATATTTCCATACCCTTTGTCGATTGCAGTGTATTTTAGAAACGCACAAGAATTAATCAGAGGCACTAAACGGCTTCGGCATTGCCATCGAGACTACGAGTTTTTCGGTTTCCCGGACACGCTTCACATTGTTGTTAGCGGTTTTCAGAGTTGTTTTGGTTGTTAACGATATTGGCACGACATGGGCGACGAGCGGTCTAGATGTGGGTCGGGCTCTGGCTGGGGGACCCTAGCGGTGGCAGCGATGCCAAAAACGCCTGACATCGACGCAGCCGCACGGCAACAGCGGCAGCAGCAGCAGCAGCAACAGCAACCAAGTATAATTTGTGGTAAGTGCCGTGCCAGCAATTCAACTATTTGAACTATGCCATGTGTCTATTGTGAGCTTTACGAAAAATTTCCCTTTTCAAAACAAAATAAATAAATAAAGTTAGCTAGTGGTGTCGAGCGCTTGCGTGTTTACCTTGCCACATAAACATACAACCAAAATATTGGCTGGCAAACGACTTGAATTTCCTTTTGATGATGGCCGTCTGGAGGCTGTGGTAATCCCCCGATATGGCTAGAATACATATATATAAAGTGGTGTGTGTGTGTGTTTCTTAAGTGATAGATTGAGCAATGAAAAACAAGAAAAGAAAAGCTAACCAGAAAGCACAACGAAGCTATAATACACTACGAATTGAAATAAAATATTATATATAATAAAATAAAATATAATGACAAAAAAAACTTAAAAATCAATCCAAGCTATGATACCAAGAATTTAAATAAAATATATTTTTAAAAAATTATGTAAAATTATAAAATAGTTATCATATAAATGATAAAAGAAAACTCAAAAATCAATGCGAGCTATAATACAAAAAAATTTGACAAAATATATTTAAATTTAAAATAAAAAAACTAAAAGAAATATATATAAAATTGTATTAAAGACTACAGCTTAAATGATAAAGAAATCCATTCATTTGCAACTTGCGGAAAACCCAGGTGGCTAGCATAGCCTGTAAAACAAGTTTTAAGCCATAGCTCTGCAACTTGGTTTCAGTTCCCACATTGCCAAATATGGATTTAAAAAAATAAAAAATTGTTGTGCCACTTTTGCAGTAGACGTTTAAAAATTATGTTAATTTCACATATTTGTCATACATAGCAGTACCCCAGGTAACTAGGGGTATGCGTCACGATTTGATAAAAGCCAAAAAAAATCTAAAATTCCCTTTAAACGTTGCAGGCTGTATTAGAGTATAGAAATGCCCTAAAGCATATTTGAGATTTGACAATCAAATAGGAGAATAAAAACGTTGCTAATTTATCTATCAAAACTCGGCGCATTGACTAAAGCAATTTAGCAGATACATTTGCCCAGGGCTTCCCCTCGAAATCAACCAGGGGCATCCCCACAAAAACTCCGTATGGTTAAAGAAAAAAAAACAGTTTTTAAACGAAAGAATTGAATAGGGTAAACATCGGGTAGAAGGGTAAGACCCGATGCATTAGGTCGGTGCAAGACAGTGCTAGGCCATTCAAGAATGCAATTTATAAAGTTCAAGCATTTGATAACATCTTGTGTAAGGAATCAGGGGAAATACATTATATATATATAATAACTTATGTAAATGTAAATAAAGCGATTTCTGGGCAACCGAAGCTTTAGTACATAATAAATAGAAATTGTACACAGCAGACAAAAGCTGAGTGCTATGCAACTGCCTAGCGAATCACAGCATGCGAATAGTTATTATAAAGATATGCGCATATGTTTAACTAAGATTTTGATTGATGTTGTGTGGAACTACCGAGATTAGATAAAAGACCTTGGTTTTTACACCTTTGAATCATATTTTACGACTTTCACTCAAGGTAAACTGCTGCATAAAACTATAAAAAAAGGTTCAAAAATTGTGAAAAATTACGATTAGCTATATAAGATTACCGACAAGAATCTATCTAATCTAAAACCCAGTGACCGATATAGTATATATCACAAACGACCTAGAACACTATGATGAGGCATTAAATAAAATGATATCACAGCAAAACAAAGAATCATTATTTATAACATTATAATAACTATAATATTTATTACTAGTTGATAAGTAAAATGTCAAGCGATTAGTCACCTGCAAATGGCCCATGGAGAGCGCTACAAAGTTCAGGTTCATTTGATATTTATGTCAAGTCATTATTAATGCGATCGAAAAAAGGGCAAAAAAAAGTACCCGTAACCCGAGTGCAAATAAAAAGTACCGTCAATCAGGCCATACAAACAGAAAGCACAGTTCAGAAAAAGAGGTCGAAAAATTTGCAAATGCCCATGTAAATCACACAGGAACTTGAACCTATAAACCCTAACGGTACGCATTTAATTTTGTCAATTAGACCAGGTAAATAGAGACAAATCCCTCCCAAAAGCGCGCACAACTGATAGCATTATCAGTAAACTGAGAGCTAACCGATCGCGAAAAAAGACCGTTGAGCGGAAGCGAGCGCAGCGGAGCGGCAATGAGCGAATCCAACGCGACGATGAGCAGCGCTGCGGCGCAACGTCGGCAGCGACGCCAACGCCAACGCAGACGCAAACGCCGCCGTCGACGCTCAGTAATAAATTTCATGCGATTTAAAAATTGTTTGGCATTGCGCGCAAGCAACAACAGCGACGCTGACGTCGACAGCGCTGGTGCGAAAGAAAAAAACATATAGGAAAAAAACAACATATTAACTTTTTTCTCTTTGGTACGCGTCTATAAACATTGGTGCGCCCTTATGCTGCCCAACCATTCGCTCTTCAGATTCGCGCGAATGCGAAACATATCGCAAAACTAAAATCCAAGTTCAAAAAACGAAGCATGTGAAAATTTTGGCCTCGAATACAAATTTGCACAATTCTTGCCAAAACACAAATTAAATTAAATTAAATTTAACGAAAATAAAACACAGTTCCTAAAATCCAGAAAAAAGCAGTCCAGCGAAAGTCACAGTTGTGCCTGACACAAAAAAGTATAAAAAGTTCCTAACTAAGCAGCCGAAAATACTCGCAACACCTGCAAGCATGACAGCACTTGGATTACTTTTGCTATCAATGATGGGTAAGTGTTGTTGTGGCCAAACACCAGGCCTTATCGCTAGCCTGCCCCTGAAATGCACACACATACTCACACACCCACACACGCAGACAGCAACAGCAATTGTTTCTTATCGCCAAATTCTGCGCGCCTGTCAACTGCCACTGAAAATTGTTGCCAGCGCACCCTGTAAACCAGAAAGGGTAGACAGGGGGTTGTGGGGGCAGAGATATGCATCTTGTACAGATTGTAATTTGTATACTCGTGCTGGCACTGGTACTCGTAATACCCATACAAATTTATGTCTCAGATTGCGCGCAATTTAATTACTTGCATTTAACAAAAATGTCATTTAAGCGCCACAAACACACACGCACACACACAGGCACACAATTATTGACAGTCGGACGAGGGAATTTTTATAATATGCATATAATAATTTATTGTTTTTTCAATACCACTTCATTGTGGCATAAACGACTGGGTAAAGAAGTATGATACTTTTAGAGCTAGGAGAAAAAATAAATCCATTTTTTATTACAATTTTATAGATATAAAAAAATCCCTATTTAAAATATTTTGCGCATAATTTAGTTGAACTATTTATAATTTATAATTTTCTGCAAGATTTCCGCAATTTATATATTCTTACTTTTAAGTTCTTAAAAAGATTGAGAAAAACATTTAAAGAAGGAGAAAGATATGAAAAAAAATACGTCAACAAAATAATTAAATAGTTTAAGAAATTTCTACTTTAAATGTGTAGTAATTAAATTTCACACAATTCATTAAATTTACTCATTAATTTTTTGTTTTCATTAGAGTATTTAGACTTTGTATTAGCGGCGCCTAGCTTCATTTATGGTTCGTCATTGTTTTCTTTTACTTTATTTGCGTATATTTTGTCTTTTTTCGCAGGTACTTTTTATATTTTTATTTAAACTGAGCGTGACTTAATTTGGAATATTTCGTATTTCAAATTATATTGTGGGCATATTATAACATACTCTCACTGTTTAAATGCAAAATATTTGTTTAATGCGTATGGTATGCGCAGAAACATAATGTGTTTGCAGGTGTGTGTGCGTGTATGCGTGTGTGTTTGTGAATAAATAGCATATTTTATATGCTTTGGCTGATTAAAAACAAACAATTAGAGCGGGGCGAGGCGATTTATGTTTGTGCGGTGGCAAATTGAATAAATTGAATACTTCAATTAAGAGACAAACTTGATAAAATGCTCAAGGATAAAGTCTTATCAAATTATCAAAGAAACCAAGCCCCTTTCCCCCTCTCTTTCACTCTCCTTCTTTGCATGCCTTGCGGCAAGTCAATTTCAGGCAGATAGTCAAAAATTACTTTTTTGAAGCAATTTCCTAATGAAATATGAGCCTAACGCCCACCCCATACTAATTATTGAACATTCCAGAGTAAAGACATTTATGAGCGTGTGTGTGTGGGTGTGTGTATGTGTGTGTGTTTTGGCTGTAGTTTGCAACATTGATTGGCACGAGTTTAATGTTTACTTTATTAGGCCGCGCGTAATTAGGGCCAACGATTAGAGAATCGTGTGTAAAGGGTTTTACATTGGGGCGACGGGGAAAGGCCCCTCTGGTTAGCTTTACTGTTGCGTGCGTCAGACCGGGCTTAACGGTAAATATATACACGCAAGTGTATAAACGCAATTAACTTGTAACACTACTAAAAAGCAAAAGGCATAAATTAAACAGCAAATGATTTGACAGCAGCGCCCAAGCCACGCCCCCTTCCCCTAAACGCCCGTGCAAAACACGCTCTGATTATTATTCAAGCACGCGCCGCTAATAGACGCTACTCCAGAGTTCCAAGTTTCCAATCCCGTTCCCATTTCCATTTCCATTCCCATTCCCATTTCCTCCTGTATCCCTATATGAGCCAGTATATAGTTGCAGGTGCCAACAAAAATGTTTTGCTCTCCACAATTTTAATTAGAAACTGCTGCTATTAACTTAGTCAAGTGCCGCTCCAGATGCTCTCGCCAGTTAGACAACTTTGCGTATGCATATAAATGCGCCAGGAAATGGGCGTGGCAGCGCCCAAAGTTGTCGACGCCTTGGCAAACAAGCCAAATGGATGCTGTTAAAGTTTCACTCTCTTTCTGGCCAAACACTCACACACACACAGACAAACACACTCCCTCGCACATTTAACGAATTTTGAATGAAAATAGTTTTGGTGGCATTATTTGCATTTATGGCCAGCGGACGGGATGGGGAAGCGGATGGAGGGGCGTGTTGGCAACCAGAAAGCCGACTTCGAAGGCCACGTTTTGGCCTACAGCTGTCACTGCGTCACTTTGGCCAACTGTGGGAGAAGGGGCCAACTGATAGATGATACCACCTGTTGACATCGCATTCGAATAATATTTAAATCCATTTGTAGATTTTCAAGCTGAGTCACCATTATTTGTGGATTACAAATGAGCATAGATTGAAGCGATAACTGTTAATACTCTACAATGCATATTTGAAATTTAATATGGCAAGATAGTGAAAAGAGTTTAAAAAATAAAATAAAAGATTTCTGTAGAAAGTTTCTAATTTCAAGGGAAATATTCAAATTTATAAAATTGCAATTTTGTGGAAATTCTGCCTGTGATTATTAGCTCCATTCGATTTTAATATATTTATATAGCCTTCACATTCTCTAGTTTTTCTAAATCATCTAATTCTTTCAATTATAATATTTGTTCTGAATATCTAATTGATAACTTCTTAAAATATAAGTAAAAGTATATAACATGAACTAATTTAATTTCGACAAAATTTAATCTTTAGAAAATTTAACTTTTAGCATTGTGCAGCTCGTCTAGAAACCCTGCATACCTCAGTTGTTATAAAATATTTAAGTTGCTAGTTAATAAATATGAAAAAAAACAATATTGAATTGCAGCTAAGTAAATAAAGTATTATTTATCATTAAGCTATATATGTATACAGTATTTTATATTTTTGTATGTATACGTATTTATTTTTAAAGGAACGGTATGGGGTTTAAAGTTGTGTTTACACTGTGTATTATCTGGAAATTTATTTAAGAATTGAACTTAATTTCTTTAGATAAATGACCCTACTTTAGGCATAGATGTAAATTTGTATAGTTAGGGCATATGCACAGATATCTTAAGAATCAAGGTTTCCTAATTTTATAAATTATTTTAGTGTATTGCTTATGTGGAATGCGCTTTAACAAAATATTTATATAAATTAAATAAGTTACAGCTTCCTAAGCAAACGTTTGCATAAAATGATAGTACCCGGGTCGTTTTAGCAGTGTATTAAACACTTTGGCAAACAAAACAAAACGCCGAACAAACTTTATGCATATTTTATATGGTCTGAGGCCGGTTCATTAATTGACACGTTTGGCGAAGAAACAAACGCCGATGGAGAGCGAATAATAGAGAGAGCGAGTTATATATATGTGATATATACAGATGCATATATATTATCTACATACATCTGAAACAGATTGAATATCAAAACCGATCAGCTTGGGGCAACGACTCGTTTGGGGACTTTGAGCAGGTTACTGAGGTCCCCGTCTCTCTCTTATTTTCCCTCTCTTTCGCACTCCCGCGCTCTCTTGTGCATAGCTAAGCGGTATGCGGGGAATTTTTATTGAAGCGTTCCGCTTGTCATTTAGCTTTGGTGTTTCATTGCGATTTCTCACCTCGTTGAGGCAACACACCAACACACACACGCAGACACACATAGAGAAAACCAGCAGCAGCCACAAGCCGGGGGAATCCGTTTCCAATATAATTTATCAATGGCAACAACGCCACACGGAAGCTAAAACCAAACGCGGGACTCGATAAAGTTAAAGTTAAATAAAAAACTGTGGCAATTAATGCTAACAAACTTTTGCCACACAGGCACACACACTCACACACACATACACACAGAGTACACACACACACACACTCGTGGACACACCTAGACACGGTGCGAAAATTGCAAATAAACAAACAGAGCGTAGTTGAAACTGAACCCAACTTAAACAAGTCAATAAACTGATGGCCAATCTCTGCTATACACACAGGTTACGGCCAGAATATGCAGCAGCTCGCCACGCAGGATGGTGCGGGTGGCGGCGTTCACTCGCAGCTGTTGTCTCGCGCCGATTGGGGCGCTCGGATGCCCAAGCAGGTGGATTACTTCAATGGACCCGCGCCGTTTGTCATCATACACCATTCGTACATACCCGCCGTGTGCGAGAGTACGCCGGATTGCATGCGCAGCATGCGCGAGATGCAGAACTTCCATCAGGTGGATCGCGGATGGAACGATATTGGCTATAGCTTCGGCATCGGCGGCGACGGCCTGATCTACACGGGGCGTGGCTTCAATGTGGTCGGCGCCCATGCGCCCAAATATAATGACAAGAGTGTGGGCATCGTGCTCATCGGCGACTGGAGAAGTGAGTTCGCACAGCGTTGCCAGATAGCTTTATGTTTAACCATCTTTCATCTATCTGTATTTAAAGCTGAACTGCCGCCCGTTCGCATGCTGCAGGCAGCGCAGGATTTAATTGCATTTGGCGTGTCCCAAGGCTACATAGATCCCGCCTACAAGCTGCTGGGCCATCGGCAGGTGCGGGACACGGAGTGCCCCGGCGGCCGACTGTACCAGGAGATTTCCACGTGGCCGCATTTTACGCAGCTTAACAGCACCGCCGAAGCGCAGCCGGTGGCCAAAAAGGTTTAAGCCAAACACACTCACACATACAAGCACACAGACAGAAGCTATTTTAATCACACGAGAGTCTCCCAGTGAGTGAGAGAGATAGCGAGACGACCACATACAGTATTTGTTAAGGTCTAGAACAGGAGAGCGCATACGCAATGAATACAAATAAAAACAAACTATTAGCATTACATTTTAAAAACAGCCCGCCTCATTTAATTAAAAAATTATTTGTGCTCGCACAACTCTTGCAAATTCGCAACTGTTCATTCGAATGAAATTGCGCCCGGCGAATGCTTTCAATTAGTGCGACTTTTATTCGGTGTGGTTTTTAGTTCATTTTTATTTATTTTATTTTTTATTTGATTACAAACCGCTGTAAAGTTGTCTACGCTCATCAAATTGATTTACGGCCCTGGCAAGTTTTCAACTTGTCATCATATAAAAAATTTAAACAAGTAAACTACAAAAAATGCACAAAATTGAAATAATAAAAAAATAAATGAAATTCAGTGCCAAAGTGACTTTTAATTTTATTGATTTGTGCTATGATTTTTCAAACAGCCTTTAACTAGGTACAAATACTGATGATTTGGGAATACCCTGTCGTAAGTAAATGGATGTGATTTAATTTATTTTAGCTTTATCGAATTTACTTTCTTATATAGTTTGTTTAATTTTGTTCTCCAATAACTCCCATATTAATTTTTGTTCATTTTTTAGACAAGTTATACACATTTCAGATTTTAAAGCTTATATATTTTTAAACAAACACGTTCGCAAATTTATAACACCCACTTCGCAAATATTATAGTTACAGGTTTTATTTAGATGGTACACGATTTCTGGCACCGCCAAAAAGTATGCAGCGCAAATTTGTTTGCTGCATTTAGCCCCAAAACTATGCGGCATTTATTTACGACTACACCTACACAAAAATAAATACGAATATATTTACATATATAAATTTATGTTCATCTGGGAAATCTCAAACAAAATGCAGAACAAAACAAAAACTACGAAAATTGTTTCACGTGCGCCAGTTGGAAAATATGTAACTATCTGCTTTGCCCCCGTCAAAGCTCCCCCTTTACACTTACCAGGCGCCCGTTTTTATTACGCATACGCCTAGTACAATTTTAATGCATGCAAATGACAGTGTTGAAAAATGTTAAATTACGATGCGGTTTTTGTTTATAGATTGTTTAGTTGTTGTTGTTCATTTTGTTTTATTTAAGCAATCGTTTTGCTAATTTAAAATCGCTTTTTGCTGCGCAGAGCTAAATGAAATATTTTGTTGGCCAAAAATAATATTAATTTCTGGAGCACAAAAATGTTCATAGCATTTGCGGCATTTTAAATAGAAATAAATTAATTAATTATGTATAATCCCCTAAGGGAGCGCCTATTTGAATACTCATCTATTTTAGATATATTTCAGTAATGTGACACTGACGAGCGCCGTCAAGTTGAAGTTAATTGAAATTATGTGAGGTACATTTCACATAGCCAGCCAAGAGGTGGGCTTAATGGCATTTGTTATGCATTCTCTTTTGCTGCCATTTACTTGGTTTTAAAAGTCACGGACGACGGACAGCTCTTGCTCGCCTGTTTTATAACTCTGCTCTCTTATCACATTTATGATTATTATTTTTCTTTTTTTTATTCAGCCCTTTTCGTCACCGCATTTTGGCATTTATTTCCATTTCTTTTCCCCGGAAATGTTCTCCTTATTTCTTCCTTTCAATCGGTTTACGGTTCTCCATCGCCATTATTTTGCTTCGGTTTTGTCATAATGCGTCAATGTGCCTTTTCATTCGTTTTTTAACGTAGCCCGCCTTTTTAAACTATTCAGTTTTTATCTTGCAACCCATCTGTACTTGGCCCTTTTGCTGTGTGTCCCTATATAAAGGTAAATATATGCTTTAATTTACAACTCTTTGCTGCCTTTAATTTTACTGCTATTTCTGCTTCAATTTAGTTCATTTTAAAGTTTATTTTTTTAGTTTCTTTTTTAGTTGCTGAGCACGTTTTTGTCATTTAATTAGTTATTTTTTGACTTGTTTTTATAGTTCTAAACAATTCTCACTTTTCCAGAGTTCTTTTGATCTAGAGTTTGCGTTTCTTTCTGAACTTCTCGCACTGGTTCACTATGCGAATGCAATTAAGCTAATCGATATGCAATCATTGGGTACTAAAAATAAAAGATCACGCACTAAACGATAGCAAATCCCCAATCAGTCTGCGACAAATGTCAACGCATTCAACAGATAGCACCGAGAGATAAATAAGTAGAGAAAAGCGGAGCCGACAACTTGCGGACTGCGACAATGTAAATATTGCAAAAAGAAACTAAAGCATCAACAAGAAAACGAAATATTAAACAGGAACACAAAAGAGCTGAGGCAATAATGGGTTTGGATTTTCTAGACGAGTGGTTTTTATCACAGGGTAAGACGCGTTACGCCCTCCAAAACCCACCCACACACGAACCCGAACAAAAGCAAGAAACTTGCGTAATTGAGACCCATTTAATGTGCTCAAAGTAAATGATAAGATATTCGAATCTATATTGGACTTCCGATACGATATAAACACCAGCCGGCCACTTAAGCAAGACACTCGAGCCAATCTATATACATATGTGCTATAATTATATATGTTCATATTTCCAGTTCCATTGAACTATGCTGCACCTGCTATAAGGTCAATCGGCTGCGCCGAGCGCCCAACTGTCCGAGCAATGGCTAAAAATATTTTGTCGGCCAAAATAATTTTCAATTTCATTTTTCTACATTTTTTTTAAATGAGAGAGCGAGATCGAGAGAGAAAGAGAGAGGAGCGTGAAATTCAAATTGTTGTATTTGTATATTTTCGAAATTTTCAAGCATTTAGCGTGCTGTTAAAAATACGTGAATTTAGTTTTTGAAACGCCGTCATAGGCGCTGCGTGCCGAGCAAAAATTTTGGTCCAAAGCGTTCGCGTTATAAGCGTTTATTTGCCCCGCTATACCAGTGTGTGTGTGTGTGTGCCACTCTATATATATAAGTGTGTGTGGGCGTTCTGTGTGTTATATAGAAAAAAATCTGTCTATAAACAGCCGCAACGTGAAATGCAGCTGCATTAAGCGAATCAAATATTGAAGAAAAGATATAATATTGAAAAAGAATTAGAAAAAAATATAAATTCATCTGTATAAATAAATCAAGCAAAATGCGCAGCCCACGATAAATGCAGAAAATATTAGGAAATAAACGGCTATAAACAAACCAAATTTTAAAAGCTTAAAAAATATAAAATTTAACTGCACTTTCTGAACAAATTCCGAATTAGAGAAATCTCAAATTGCAATAGGTTTTGCCCGAATCCATTTTGACTTTTATGTTGCGTCGTCTATATTATTCCGCCTAATGACGGCATGTTTATAAGTAAAAATTTGTATTTGCATGTCATGTTTAATTAACGCCATCTAGCGAAGGCAAAACAGATTTTCCTACACTTCTTTTTTTGATTTAAAAAAAGAAACGAAAAAAAAATAAATTTGCAAAAGGCCGTTGGACGAATTGGAGAAATGGAAATGAAAAAGCCATGGAAACTGGCAATGGAATGAAACAAATTCACATTTCATTCTCTCGCCTGCTCTTTTGCTTTTTTTGGATTCTCTTTTACTGCGTGTGTGTGTGCGTTTCATTGTATACTTTGTGAAACGAGGCAAAAGCGGCAAAAGACGAAAGCGTCAGAGCCAGCGCTGATTTTTTTTTTGCGTTTTGGCCTTTTTTTGTTTTTTTTTTTTAATTCTCCCGACGCTTTTGGCTCTCGGTGGCACAAAGAACCTAAAATTAAATATTTTCGCCTTTTACATATCGGAGGCAGAGCGAATTGTTAGCGCTCATTTGTTGTTGTTATCGTTAGCTGGAATTGCATAGGATTGGACGTGTAGCACAACTTGTTAGCTGCGGGAATTTGGCCAATTTCAGCAGTTTAGCTGCCCATTGTTACTATGACACAAAGGCCTACATTCCGCCTCCTTTGCTTTTCACTAAAACAGAAACACAAGCAAAAACAAGAACAACAAATGTGCTGCCAGCTAATGAGCGCATGCATTTAAAAATAAATTCTCGAAACTGAAGCATACCCAAATATATACGGAATTGAGAATTGAAAATATTTTAAACAGCTGTTGCTCATCGTCCACAGCACAAAAATTTAAATAAATAGCACAGCCCAACAACAACAAACGAACAAATATAAAAAAATATCAGAGATATAAAAAACAGCGGCTATTTCAAATAACTTTTGGACAAGTGGAGAGTGAGCCAAGTGAAGGTCTGCCCCCGCGCGACGTCGACCTAGACGCTGGTGCTAATGTGCAAAGTTTTGTGTTTTCATCAACAGCATCAACAAAAAGAAAAAATCACAGAAAATTATTTAAAAAGTGTGTGCAAATAGACGACGAAAAGTGGGCGAGCAACAACAACAACAACAACCCCTGGAGAATTAACAGAACGGAAAACAGTTGCCGCGTTGCCCTCAAAAATGCCCTTCGTGACGCCCCGTAGCTCAACAGCAACAACAACAACAGCAGCAGCAGGCGCTGGCGGCGGCGCCGGCGCAGGCAGCAGCGGACGGACCACATTCCGTCCACCCTGGGTGAAGGAGGATGCGGCCACAAAGCCAGCGACAACGCCATGGGCCAAAAAGGCAGCTGCAGCCACCAAGGAGAATGGCGAAAAGACAGCGCCAACAACAACAACAACAGCGAACAGCAAAGCAAAGGCAGCGCCAGCAACAACAACATCAACAACAACAGCCAAGAAGACAGCTGAGCTGGCCAAGAAGACAGCTGAGCCGGCCAAGAAGACAGTCGCGGAGCCCGTAAAGAAAGCAGCGGCAACAACAACAACAGCGGCCAAAAAGCAAGCGGAAGCAGTGAAAAAACCAGTGCCAGAGCCAGTGAAAAAGGCAGCAGCAGAGCCCGTCAAGAAAGCAGCGACGAGTGTGGTCACAAAGAAACCGGCGGCCAAGAAGAAGGAGCCAACGCCGCCGCCCGAGTCCTCCTCGGAGGAAGAGGAAAGCGAGGAAGAGGAGGAGGAGAGCGAAGAGGAAACCGAGTCTGAAGAAGAAGAAACCGAGGAGGAAGCAACCGAAGACGACGACGACGACGAAGAGGAAGACGACGACGACGACGATGACGACACCACACTGGATGCCAAGTTGCCGGAGCATGTGAAGAAGGCCGCACAGCTGCGCCCGACGCAGATCAACAAGAAACCGGAGCCGCAGGAAAGTGAGTTGACACAACGTTTCACCCTAGAGAAACCCAAGTTGCGCAGCGTGGTCGTTAAGCGCGACAAGTCGATGAAGAAGGTGGCGCCCGAGGACGACGACGAGGCCGTCGAGGGCGAAACGGAGGAGGAGCGGGAGCGACGGCTGCGCTTCAAGCTGGAGAAGCCGAAGCTGCGGCACGTGAAGCGCGAGGAGAAGCCGCTGCCCAGCAAGAGCACCGACAATCTGGCCAAGCTGCGGCCAGTGCTGAAAAAGGTACCCAAAATAGATGAAATTCTCAAAGAACCCAAAGAAGAACCCAAGCCCGAGTTCAAGACCAAAACCCTGAGGAAAGCGCCCTCAATAAAGCGCGAACCGAGCATCAAAAATGGTAAGTGCCGATCGGGCGATCGGGCGAGAGAGAGATCGAACCGAACTCTGGAAGCTAAAACCAAAAAAAAAAACTCCACCCCGATTAACAACTCTAATGGATCGCCAAATGCCAAACTGCTGTAAATATTATTCTGACGCTTCGCTAATGTCTAAACATACGTCTAATCCAGGCCAAATGCGTATTTTGGGTTTATTTATTGGGTATAGAGGCTAAACGGATATATCAATGAATTGGCCGTGTGCATTTTTTCGCCTCTCTCGCGCTCTCTCTCTCTCCCTCTCTCTTTATCTACTAAATAAAATGCTGGCGCAAAGGCAAGGCCGACAGACGTCACACGAAATGAATAAAATATAAGAGACAGACGCGCCTAACGCGGCGTATGAGTGATATGACATATATGTAGCTGCGCAGGTATATGGCTTATGAGTCCATAACGAGCTAGAGATGGGCGCGTGTGTGTTCGATTCGTTCAATTGCGAATAGATGAATGGGTTGACAGATATATAGATAGAAAGATAGAGAAATATATAGATATGAAATATTCATAAATATAATTTATAGCATGACAAGCGGAAAAACATACGGAACACGATTTTTCTTGTCAAAAAGCATACAAACATCTATTAGGGAGCTTCAGAAAAATTGAAAAATACTTTTTGAATATGTAAAGTAATGTAGAGATATTACAAATATTTTTATTTCAATTTGTAGTTGCAAGGATATTTGATTTCTCATTGAGACGGGGTTTTAAGTGATATGTAAAAGACTTGCGAACTTTAAAATATAAGTAAACACGCATTATCGATAATATTTCTAAGTCTAAGTCTTATATTACTTTAAAATATATAACTATATAAGGGGGCTGCTTTTATGACTCTTTATTCGTTCATTTGAATTTGTTTCGAGACAATATTTTCAAAATTAACTCTTAACACACAAAGCAGAATGCTAAAAATTCAACGCCTTTGGAATATTAAGCATAGGAAGGAAGAGTAGGCATTTATATTCTGTATATATGCTCATGGTCAACATAACATAATAAACACTTAAAAAAACATTTCTTTCTTCAACTAAAATCTCTTAACATTTAAAGTTATGTTTCTTATTTTGGCTGACATTTAATATTTATGTTTAGAAAATGTCATAAACGTCTTCTGTAATTTAAAGCATTTTATATATAAAAATTAATTCTCTAGCTCATTACAACAATTAGTTCTAAATTAGCTTTAATCATTTCCATTACTCTTTGCAATAAATTTAAATTATTTGCAGGGGAAGGAAAATTAATGGAAGTGTACTTATTCCATAATTGGTAGATATTAGCAGAAGAAGCTGTGACTTATGTAGATTAAATATAAGATAATTGGTTTATGAAGCACGAGATAATCACGGATTTGCTAGAACTTATTTAATTACCATTTAATGAGTTGTGTAAGTAACCCAGTCTTTGCGCAATTGGGGAACGAAGCTGAACGTTCGAGCCTGGGTCTGTGTATAGATATTGTGTAATATTAGCCAGTGCTATGTAAAAGGCTACCTTTACTGAGAACAACACAAATAAAAACCGATAAATACTATCGACCAAGCCAAAGACAAGTTCTCAACTTAATTTGGAAACTTTCCCCAAGTCCGCACTTTTAAATTCCTGCACTAAACTCGTCTTTTAATTGTAGATTTTTAACCCGTGTACCTTTTAATGTAAATTTGAATTTAACATTTTATATCACTTTCACTGCTAAGTCCTCAGTTGTTTGCAATTTATCCCCAGTTGGAATTCCTGACTTCAGCTTGGGATTGCAGCAATAGCAACAGTAGAAAAAGTTTTCTGTGCAAAACAAATGCAATTCCTGTTTTACACTTTTATTATGCATGACGGGAAATTTTTTAGTCATGTGACCATCTCTAGACTACCTGAATAAAGCTGTATGAGAGTGTCTATGTGTGTGTGCGTGCCTGTCACTCATAGAGATGCATACATATATGTAGATGGGTTTATTCAGGTCCAACTGGGCGTCGACTGAAAAACGCATCAAGAGCTACTCGTTTGTGTATATCTATGACTACACGGTACTACCTATATGAATATAAGTATAAAATGAACACATTTCATCAAAAATGTTGTGCGACCAAACAAAAACGACAAAGATACACACACACACTCACACACGCACACTCGCACAACAAGAAACAGAGGGCTAAAAAGCAATATAAATAACATATTTTATTTATTAAATTTTTAGTGAGTGCTGTGCATTGAATCGAAAGAGGCGCAAAACTGTTTTGCCGCCCACCCATCAAAAGGCCAGAAAAATACAAATTACTAAAATAGAAAAGTCGAAAGAAAGAAAGTAAAACAGAATTTTCCAAATATTTAGCTGCGAGAAAAGTTCGTAATAAACGAAATGCATTTTCTGGCCGCGGGCGTTATCAAATTCGAAAAGTCAATTTGCGAATAATAAATGTGAGTTGCATAAGTTAACAAATTGAAAAGCAAAGCGCCCCTCGAGGGGCAGCCGACATTAAGTGTAAAGCACATTAAGTGCCAGCAAGGCGAAAAGGGTATATATGAGGTGTGGCGGGCGGGACGGGGGCGGGGGCGGGGCAGTTAACTGCCAAGCTGCGAGCATGTCCTAATCAGTGGGCAATAACGTGACCGCAAATGCGTTCTAATCTTTGCCAAGGCAAACAAAAGGCAAAATAGAGGAGAGGGTGCGAGGAGGATTTTCAGGGGGTGAGGGGAACAAGGCAGGTCACTCAACAAAATGGTAACCGCTGTGCCCAACGTTTGTCCTTTAAAGCTGTCGCATAAAAAAAAGGCAGCAGCAAAAAAATGAAATAAAAAAGGCAACAATGCAGACAGAAAAGAAAAACATTTATTTAATGTGCTCGGACGACGTCTTGGGCCGCCTTTCAGTGGGTTTCTTGTTTTATTTTTTTGCTCCTCTCTTTTTATGGTCTAAGTAAAATTCATGATTATTGCTCATTGTGTCAAAACTACAACATAAAGTGGAATGTTTAAAACCAGATGAGGATAGATGAGTGGAAAAGGCACTTTGTAGATGGTTTCTGTTTCAGTATTTGTTTTTTCTTCCTCGAAGTTCCTTAAAGCTGCCAACTATCAATAGGGGCGAAAAGAGGCAGAGAACTGTTACAGTTCGTACACTTAAGGACAAAAGCTGGCCAAGATATATGGCCATGTGCTTGATATAGTCGAACTAAATGCGCCATTTATATTCAAATATACGCACTAAAAAAAAAACAAAAAACGAGAAAACGAACAAAAATAAAAAAATTTATATATATATATATAAAAAGAAAGGCCACAAAGCCTCAGAAAAATGTCTTCAAAGGACAAGCGACTGGACAAAAAAATATATATATTTTCTTTTATTTAAATGAGCTAGCTCTATCTACATATACACAAGGATGTGTGTATGTGTGTGTGTGTGTGTGTGTGTGTGTGTGTGTGTGTGTGTGTGTATGCGTGTGTGTGAGGACATGTAACGGCTGTGCTCCATTCCTTTTTTTCCTCATTTTTTATTTGCTTCATTTTTTGCCATTAGAAATGTGGACTTTCAATAGGTGCAGCCATAGGCTGTTAGGGGCATAAAAGATGATTAGGCCATTTCAAATTTGGACATGACGTAAAAGCAAATCGTTGTTACACACCTCATTCCCCTTGGCCAATAATTACACTGAGCGACAATAAAAACTGCTCGACTAAATAAATAATTACCACGCATATGGGCCAAATTATTTGTAAGGACTTTTCTTCTAGACTGATGAATTTGCTTTGATTGCGTGGCTGACATGTGCTCCATGAACTGGAAAGTGCTGATATTTTATTTATATTTTGTTTGATACAATTACGAATAGCCACAGGGCAATTAAATTAAGCTGACAGAAGTAGACACTAAATGATTTGAAGGCTATTTTTAAAGCGAAGTTCTTAAATTTAATATGTTGTCCTTTTGTTGTCATCAATGTATTTTTATTTGACAGAGCTACTTTTTATTGCTTCATATAACTATCTTAAAGATTTAATTGTTGGCATGTAAAAAATATATATAAACTGTTTGCCAAACTTTTAATTAGCACCATAAAAAGCCACGGGATTCCAGCCCGCATTTTCGTTGTTTATCTGCCTTAATTACTATTTTACTTAGAGAACTTATTTATCGATAATTGCTTTTATATGACATATTGTGTTTCACTTTCATCTCAGATCTTTAAAAAACTTTTTCAACATTAATTTGAGAAAATTTAAATTCTTCTTCATTAAAATTGAAAAACATTCTCATCTTCTAGTCTAAAGTAGCTTCTGTCAGAAAAAGTCTTTAAAAAAACGTTACTTTCCAATTAAAATACAGATTAATTAATTTTCGAATAATTCGCTTTCTAATAAACGGCAACTTTTGCTCTCCTGCGTTTACTCTCCCGAGAGAGCAAAAAACTAATCAATTCGAGCAGCATCTGCAACTAAAATCTCATCTCATCATTTATATAATAGTTAAAATATTTAGAATTTTGTATGTGAAACTTTTCCAGCTTATCTCTCTTATATAGAAACTTATCTATAATCTCTGTACCTCTTCACCAATTACAAGTACGCTTTCGAACACTTAACCTAAAAATATGGTGCCAAAAAGAGCTCAACTAACTAGGTTCATATTTGTTAAAAAGGTTAAAGCCTTGTCCTTAAACTAACGATTAATTTGCAAACATAACATCGTGCCTTTTTCAGACTTTTAATAGTATGCAGAAATTTTCCCTTTTATATCCAGAAGTCAACCTAAGTTTTGACTTCTTGAACTTCTCATGGAAGATTTTGAGCTGAAATTTAAATTAGTTACCATGTTGTGCAGTGTTTGTTAGTTGGCCACAAATAAGCAGGCAATACATAGTTATTAACGAGATGAGAAACGTTAATCAGGCGCCCGTAACCCGCCTGGGATTAGGGGCTGTCAGTTTGTGCTCAGGCCGTTGTTCGAGGGTGACTGTAAAATATGGCAGAATCTCCACGCGGCGCTTCATCATGCCAAAAAAGAAGGCGCTCAGACAATGGCGAACAAAGTCAGTCATCAAACTGGAGTCCATGCAAATGCTCCCAATCCCCCCTACGACCACCCTGTGTTTCGCTGGGCACAGCGTGATTCAATGACAACGGCAACATTTGTGCATGCATAGAATATTCTCGGTTGATGATAACACAATGAGTACTAAGAGAGAGAGAAAGTTTAGGGGTAGCGGGTTTGTGTGTGTGTGTGTGTGGAAGGAGAACCCGCAAAATTTATGTTTACATACCCCGCTATTCATTTTGGCGTCGTTGTAAGTGCGGGCTTTGCGGTATATTAAGTGGGTAGCATCATCTCGGAGACGCTGCTCAGCATTTTATTTAAATAAGAAATAATTTTGTCGACATGAATGAATGAAGAGTTTTATCTGGCTACCCCTCGCCTCTCACCCAAGACAAGGGCTTGGGTAAGTTTTTTTTATATTTTGTTTACTTTGCCCTGTTTTCGGTTTATATGCGAGTGTTCGGGGCTGAGGGGGTGTGTGTAGCTGTGTGTGTGTGTGCCCTGATTTAGGTTGGCGCTTTGGCCAGAGCTTTGCCATAAATTACTAAAACGAATTAAGCGAAACTTACTAAACGAGCGCTCAATTGGCTGCCCAAAAAGTTGACCACGTATTTTAATCAGTGACTACAAATGGGGGACAATGGGCGGGTGGAGTGAAGGGATGGAGGAGGGGCGCGCACGTGTAGCTAGGGCGAGGGACATTAACATGCAGTCGGGTAACTGCCAGACAATAATCAAGTTTGGCGCTGATTTCATTGAGCCAAAGTAACACGAGTTCGGGATTAGTTTCTGAGCACACTCAAACACACACACAGGTGTAGCGTATATATGCTACAAATACATATATAAATATATGTATATGTATGGAAGTGGCGCAAGGAATAGGTAGCAGCGTCTAATGCACCACAAAGAAGCAGCCAACCACTTAAAGATTAAGTGCAGAGCCAGCCAGGCGCAACTGCCGAGGCCAGAGCAAAGAAGGGAGAGTGAAAGGGGAAACAAGTAAATGCGGCTGGAAGTGCCAGGCTAGAGTTACCCTGCAAGCTGTCGTCACATACATCCCCATTTCCGTTACAAGCAGATACCTTTTAAATTTGGTGGCTCCTGTTATTATAATCGCCATGATATAAACAAAAATTGTCATGATCGATATTTATCGATATTGAGAAGGCGCGAGATATCAAATAAAATATTTGGTTCTGCGTATTTTATAGGGGAATATATGTATATTACTCTAGCCAACAGAAGCTCAGAGATATGCTAGAAAAAGCTCCTCTTAAAATCGATATTAGGAAAATGGGCCGAGTTACCGAATAACACGTATTATATACGAGAATATTTATATTTGTTTAGCTCGCTTTGTGCCCGGAATATGTTAATAATAACATACACAAAATCGATATTTATCGATACTGAGGAAAAGCAGTGATATATCAGTGATAAACATTCAAATTTATGGGGTCAGAGATGCCTCCTTCTGCCTCTTAAATGCGGAGAAAACCATTCTACCCCTATTTAACCATTTTCAATGGGTATAGGGTATTAAAAAACCGAAGAAGGAACGGCAAAAGGCAGCCAGACAAAGGATGAGGTGAAGGTAACCAGAGCAGTGAGGGAGGGGGGGGGGGGGGGAGGCGGCTGCGGAATGGGGTTGCAACCAGTGGGGAGCGATGCTTGGCTTGCTCAGGGTTCATTCAAACAAAGCTAATTAACAGATTTGTCAGCTTTTCATCACTTGGCGCACGGCTATTGTCTTAAGCAGTTGTTTGACTTTTGCACTTTTTTAACAGCAAACAAAAACAGCAGCAGAAACCTGTGCAAGCGGGGGACAGCGGGGGCTGCGAAAAAGTGTCTGCAAAGAATGCAAAGTATTGTACACAAAGTGTGCGCAAGCGATACGGGCGTAAAACAAAAAAAATGAACTTGCTCAATTACTAATTACAAGGGCAAGCTCAAAGGAGCGAGAGGGAGAGAGAGAGAGGGAGAAGAAAGGGAAAAGAAGTGTGCGTGGGGCAAATTTGTGGAACTTGGCAACTTGTTAGGCCAGCAATTTAAGCGGAAATTTATTAGAGACGAAACAGCTGGCAGCAAACATTACAAGCTAATTGGCCTAGTTAACAAAAATGCGCCCGGCCAAAAGCGCATCTCAGACTTTAAAACCAACTAAACTGAAAACTAAAACCAAAACCAAAACCGAAGGCAACCCAAGCGCAACGAACTAAAGGCGCAAACTACAAACAAGTTAGTGTCCTGCGAGAGAGTGACCGTCGCGCAGATACTCTGTAATTAGCTGAACAACAAACAAGGTGGCATAGCCGAAAATAGCTGCCGATGTTTCGGTTCACGGTTCGAACCCATGCATTGGCTTTATGTTCGGTTCACAAACTTGGGTTTCCCCAGTAAAAAAAACCTGATTTAAAGTTTAAGGAGAAAACATTCCATTATTTTTTATATTTAAAAAAAATTAGTTTTTTCCGCAACAAAGAAGTAAATTATATTCCATCAAATTCTCAGTAATGCAACCTTCGCAACCGTGCCACACATATTATATTATACATTTTATATTTAGCACAATTGACATATACCCGTTTGTAGCAATTTTCAATGGGTGCAGGGGAAAATAAAAATGCAATCAAAGTTTTTGCCTGCTGCGGTGCCAGAGGGGCTGTGTGTGGGGCAGGGGCAGCGGCCAGCTGTGTGGCAGGAGGTGTTAAAGCAATAAAACAAATTGGGTGCAGCAGGATCTCTCGCTTGTGGGTCGCGGCAGTAACTTTTCAATCTCTGCCAATGCGGAGCAAGTTTAGACAAACGAATTGGAATGTAAAGGCAGCTTCAGCCCCAAACCCAACCCCAACCCTTAGCCAAACTCAATTGATATGTATGGCCTGTAGCAAAGACAGAGAGGGAGGGAGGGAAGAGAGGGGGCGGCAGGCGTGGGTAACTTTGCGCAAACTGACACAAATTGCAAACTCATTAAATTAAAATTATATTTAATAACCGCGAGTGCACGCAGCGCTAAACGATTTATACGCAAACCAAACAACAACAAACCGCTAAAAAAACAAGCTGAAAAAAGCTAGACCATTCATCTGCAATTCCACCCACCCAACACTTGAGCCCACAGCTAACCGTTGGCATCCGCACACACTGTGTTTTTTCCCCCTTGCAGTTCCCGCGCCGCCCCCGCTGCCGTCGCTGGTGCCGAAGGCGCCGCCACCGCCACCGCCGCCATTGGCGCCGGGCGAGAAGAGGTCGCTGAGCGACACGCAGAAGCAAACGCTCGAGAAGCTAAAGTAAGCATCATCAGCCAAGCAGATCCTGGAACTTAGGACATGCCGTAACTTAACCATCATTTATTTCCATTTGCGCAGAACACGACCACGAAGACGTCCCGACTGGTCCGAGATGATGAAGGAGGTGGAAAGCGGCAAGAAGCTGCGCCATGTGGCATGCAACGATAGGTGAGCAGCTCATTAGCCACTCTGTGGCCGGCAAATGAATGAATGGCCAGCACTCACATGCGTTGGCAAATGAGTTATTCAAGCGATAAGTTATTGGCCAATTAAAAAAGAAAGAAGGGGCTTCCCCTAACAAACGCATTTCATTTGGAAATAAAATTAATCTAGAGATAAAAACAAAACCAAAAATGGTTGCTACTTATTTGGAAAGCGCCTTAAGTCAACATTTTTGGAATATTCCAGAATCAAGTAATTAACCTCTGAAAGCATTTTGTTCTGTTCTGTTTTAATTAATTAATGCCAAAAAAATACAGGATAAAAACAATATAAAAATAAATTTAAAAATTTCAAAACATCAGCAAAATGCAATCAATCATAAAAATCTGACGAGATTTGACATAATTATGGGAGTTCTTTTTACCAAATCACTTTTTCAATAATGAGGACAAATCATGACCAAAATGCCATCAAACATGAAAATTGGTTCAGTTTTGACAAAGTTATGAAAGTTTATAATATAGGAACTGAGATCCGAGAGCTTTACATGTACAATTTTTTGTCAACATAGCATGACAAAAAATATTACCCCCTCATAATCATTTTTAATGTTGCGATTTATACTAATTATGACACCCACGATCGATTTAAAATATAAATTTCAGATTCTAAATTTTACAAACAAAATTCAAATGCAAAACAATTATTTTTAGAAATTACTAAATTTTAGATGCAAAATTAATCTTAAAGCAAAGCAATGACCAAAATGGCCAAGTTAATGGAGTGAGTTTTTACTGAAAGGTAGATAGCTTTTAAATTACCTTTATTGATGCATTTTGAGCTAGTTTTAATAAGCGGAATCAATTTAAAATAAAAATATTAAAACGAAATCCAAAATAGTAATGCATATCAGATATATCCAAAAACTATTAGAGTGTACTATTGAAAATGGACGCTTTCCACTGAATATACCTATAACTAGGTGCATACATCTGGCTATCGCAACTAACCCGATTTCTTCCCAGATCTCAGCCCATATTGACATGCAAATCGATGACCAAAGTGGATGACAAGTTCATCTACGAGACGGAGAAGGACAACTCGCACAACAAGCTGCTCAAGCAGATCCAGGGCGGCGTCCGACTGAAGCCCACACAGACGAACGATCGCAGCAAGCCCATATTGGAGGGTCTGCGCAAGTTCCGCCGCCAGATGACCATCGAGGAGCAGCTCCACAAGTCGCAGTCGAAGGTCAACATGCTGAGCGAGGCGCCGAGCAGCCATGCACTGGGACCGGCCAGTGCCGCAGCGCTCGGAGCGGGCAGCTCGAGGCCCAGCATTGTGTCGGCGATGTCCATCGATGAGGAGAGTCCGGATGAGCTGGACGACATTGACAAGATACGCGACGATCTGCAGAGCACCAAGCAAATGCTGGCGCTGGAGCTGCGCAACCGTGAGGCGCAGGAGAGGGAGAACAAAAAGCTGCTGGCCAAAATACGCACGCTGGAAACGGAGCTGGAGCGCGAGAAGTCGCGCGAAAAGAATCTCGAGTACGGCTCAAATGTCATCGTGGCCACCATGGATCCCACGCCCACCTCGGAGCAGGCGTACGTGAACTCGCTGAAGCGCGAGGTCGAGGATGCGCGCAAGGTGTCCAAGGAGGTGGAGCAGAACTACCACGACACCAGCGAGCTGCTCGTCGAGGCGAAAACCGAAATCGAGGAACAAAAGCGACAGATACAATTGCTCGAGCGCAAATTGGCAGCTGCGCTGCAGGTAAGCGACAGCAGGGCGCGTACTTTTTTGGGGGCGGGGCAGAAGTAGCACAACGTGTTGTCAGTTGAAGTTCTAGCTGAAGTCGTAGTTGTAGTCGGGGTCATAACCCACACAATTCCACAAATCCACATGTTCTCGCACCTTTTCAGCGCCACCCGCGCCGTCGCCTCCCGAGCGGCAGCTCAGCCTGACTAAAGAAAAACTAAAACCCACCTAACAAAGCAATCGCAATTAGTCGCTTTCGCATTGATTGTAGTTTTTGTTGTAGTTTTTGTTGCTTTCGTTGTTTGTGTAGTTGTAGTTGTAGTTGCAGAAGCCACGATAAATAATTACACATCAGCTGACAACACGACACATGCTTGAGACCCCGCTTGAGGGGGCTGGGACGTGCGCGGGGTACTGATACCGCAGCGGCAATTACCGAGTTCTTTTCAATTTGCTTACGATTCAAACACGTTTAAGACCTTGCCAGATATAACATCTCAGTCGCGCTCTTTAACTGTTCATCTCATTAGTCCTCTCTCTCTCTCTCTCTCTCTCTCTCTCTCAATTTTCCACTTGCTGCCCCCTATTATTTCTCAGTATCTCTCTGGATCTTGCTCTCTCATTTTCACCCCTTTGTTTCCTCCCCTCTCTTGTATTTGCTCAATTTTATTTTATTATTTTCTATTTTATCAATTTTACTTCGTCCACTATTTTCTTATCTTGTACACTCTCTTATACTGTCTCTCTTTCTTCCTTCCTTTTACTGTCTCCTTTTTAATTTTTTTCTTCCTTCCATTTGCTCTCACCTTTATTATCCTCTTTTTATACTTTTTTCCCTACTTCTCTCTCTTCGTTTTTTTCTTGCTCTCTCTATCTAACTTTTGATATTCTTATTTCCTTTTTTCTCTTTGTCCAACATTTCCAACATTTTATCTACCTTTTCCACTATATTTTGAACTCTTCATATTTGTCATTATTTCTTGCCTCTCATTTTCTATCTTTCTATTTTTCACTAGCGATTACTTTCACTCTCTTTCTTGCTCTTTACTCTCTTACTCGTTTCCTCTTTTCTGAAATATCGCCACTCTATGCGATTTTCATGCTGTCAGGTAACCCCCTCGCTACGGTTTCAGCAATCCCACTCGCCGCCCCCTTTAAGTGCTGTGCAAACTTTAAACTTAAATCAGATACTGTAATATTAAAAAAACGAATCAGAAAGACAAACACGAAGACAAACAGCTTCTGCTTCCCTCCCGCCAACTAAAACACTAACCGATTTAACCGAAATGCAATCGCTGTTCAAACAAGGCCAATGCGACTCCGAGCACTAACAGACCGCACATTAGTTTTCGCTTTGCTTACGATGACGAGGACGAGGACGATGCGCACTACGGTGACCAGGTGACCAATCATAAGGTAATGGCCGCAGATGCATTCGCCCAGGCGTTGCCATTGGCGAGATGTTCTCCCTAATTCTCTCCGATCTGTTGTGAATGCAGGGCGGCGGCTCCTTGGATGGCTCGCGCCGGCCCAGCGATGTGCATTTCGGACGCGACAGCTCGCCGGAGCTGGAGCTGGAGATGAGCGAAAGCGATCCCGACGAGCCCGAGGAGAAGAAGACCGAGCGACGCGAGCGACGGGTGGGCAAGGAAGTGAAGGTGCTGCGCAGCAAGCTGACCAAGATGAAGGTCAAGGAGGAGGCGGCCAAAAAGGAGAAGGATGTACTGAAGCAGGCCATGAAGAAGAATCACGTTATACTCAAGTATGAAACCATGAAGAACGGGGTAAAGAACGCTTTCTCACGGGAGAATCCTTTGCAGGGAGGAGAACAAGAAGTTCAAGAAGTTGGAGAAGGAGGTGCAGAAGATGGCCGCATCCATGAAACTGGACGAAGACGAGCTCGATGGCGAGGACAAGGATGACGAGGAGGCGGGCGAAGAGGAGCACGCGGAGGAGCAGGAAGAGGAGTCCGAGGAGGAGTCCGAGGAATCGGAGTCCGAAGAGAGCGAAGAGGAGTCCGGCAGCGAATCCGAAGCGGAAGTGAGTACAATGGGAGATATATGTATATGTTTATGCGGATATTGATATTCAATGACTCACCCTAGGACGCTCCCAACTCCGCCAAGAAGAGCAATTTGGAGCCGCGCGTGAAGAAGCACGAGAGTCGCTTTGCCGCGATGCGGAAGTGCAACGTGCTGCTGCAGGCGAACGTGGACAATTTGCAGGACCAAATTTCACAGGTGCGCTCGCGGGCCACCAATCTGCAGGACGAGCTGGACGCGGTGATTGCCGATCTGGGCTTCTAACGCCCCAAAGTAAGCGACAACAACAGCTGCTCCCCGTGAGAATCGAATGTACAACGTGTTTGTTTACTGTTTTGCGTAGTGTTCCTTTTTTCAATGTATTTAAATATAATTATTAAACTATTATCGACATATGTAAGTCCAAAGCCCACTATGTAAGCGCTTTTTGTTTCTTTGATTTTTGTGGCCGGCAAAGTGTTTGTTTATTTGTTTCGAGTACTTATTGTTTTCTTGAGTACTTTTTGGTTGCTTGTTTTTGTTGTGGCAACCGGTGGCGCCGACGCTCTGTTAGCAGGCTAACTAAGGTAGAAGGTTCCGTCTGTTAATGAGCATGTGACGTCACGGTTACATAGGCGCTCTTATGGCACTGTAAGCTGGCGCAGAACTTACAGCTATTGCCTCTGCAACACACAAATGCTCCTTTATGGAACTGTTGAGCAGCAAAGCGCTTACAGATATTGCCGTTTTCAATTCATCAGACTGCTAATTTAAATTTAAAAAAAAATTTGTTTATTTTGACTATTGGCTATTTTCGAACAATTTTTGCATTTAATTCGTTATAATGAATAAAAACAAACTGTTTAGACATGCATATCAGATTGATGTAGTCATGAGTATCGAAAGATACCTGCAGGTATCGATATGTTGCCGGAACTGTTGTTGGAACTGCAGCGCCCTCTGTGCAGACCAAAATAACCGCCAGAGTATATTTAAATTCAAATTCCCACAAAAGGTTTTGACTTTTACACAGTATTTGTATTTAATGAAGTTTGTTTTTCGAAATACTTTAGTGTAAGCATGTATAACAATGTACAAAACAACAACTCAATGAATTTGGCTAAACTAAAACATTAGAGTTATGTATATATATAAGTATATATACTGTATATATCATAGTCATATGTATGAATATTTCTTTTGATGGTATGAGTATCACGCTCGAACTTTAAAACTTTATGCCTATGTAAAATATGTGTGGGTGTTTATATAATGCGCTTTTCGTTAATACCAAGCTGAGCTTTTCAATATTTCAAGTGTGTGTGTATGAATTAGTATTTTAGTATTTGTTTAGAGCAGTGTTTCCCGATGCCCAAAAGAGAAATTTGACTTTAAACGCTGGCAAGAGAAACCACTTACATATCTAAAGCATTAGCTACGACTACAACGACTAGTTGGTCTACTCCAGCAGGATGAGGCGCAAACGCTTGCGCACCGAGGACTCGCGCGGCAATGTCATGGCCCACTTTTTCAGGGCGGTCAGGATGACGGAGCTAACCACCATGAGGGCGCCGCACAGGGAGTACGCATTGGGTGCTTCGCCAAAGAACATGATCTGCCAGATGAATGCGAACACAATGTCAGCACAACGTGCGATGGCCACCGGGCCCGCCTGCTCCACCTGCAGCGAAAGCGTCAGCAGGATTTGGCCGAGAAAACTGAAGATCCCGAGGACAACGACCAGCCAGCGATCGCGGCCGCAGCTGGGCCAGCACACGGCCCCAATGGAGCCGCACACGATCAGCGTGTAGACGAGTGCGATGGCCCCGAAGTTCGTCATGATCACCGAGAAATGGAGATTTTTGAGGGCGCGCAGCAGGATATAAACATTGGCACCGAAGAGCGTCGACGAAATGGCAGCAACTGGTCCCCAGATGTCGTAAGTCTTATCCGCATACTCCTCGCTGTCCAAGGCGGGCTCCGCATCGCCAAAGACCAACGGGGGGCGGGTGATCAGCACCACGCCCAGCAGCGTCATGTTGATGGTGAGCACGTTGAAGAGCGTGCACGGCTCCTTGAGGAAGGCGCGCGCGAATATGGCAACGAACACAGGTGTGGAGAAGATGATCACGCTGGCATCGGCCAGCGGCATATGGCGGAAGGCATAAAAGCTGAGCATCAGGCCCGTGGTGCCCATGAAGCAGCGCAGCAGCAGGATGACGCGCTTGCCCTCCGGAAACACTGGCTGTCTGGTGTAGATAAGTATGGGTATGGCGGGCAGCAGGACGCCCACAAAGCGGAAAGAGGCCAACTCCATAGGATTGACATCGACCAGGCCCTTGACTATCACCGAGCACAGCGAGAAGAAGAGCGAGGACAGCGTGGCCAGTATGATGCCCAAGTAGGGGCAATTTACGCGCGTTTTCAACCGTTCTAGCCACTGATTTGACACATCGCCCGTCCGCGTTTCATCCATGAACTGGTGCAATTCCAAGTTCTCGGGCATTGTCAGCTTTAAAACGCTTACCAAGACTCTAGTCTAATATTCAGTAGTTAATGGCACATGCTGCAAGCATTCAATGAGGTTTAAAAACGGTCGTTTCATTCTACAGTTCATAAATTGTGTTACCTGTTATTTTTCGATTGCTTGTGAAAAATCGATTTTTCAACTGCGTTGCGGCGTTTTGCAACAGGCAAAGGCAAGGAGGCTGCTTAAATGCGGCATTTCTTAACTTGACATGACTGGCTGGCCTTACTTTAACTAATATTTGATTTAAAGTGCTTTAACTTATAGTTTTTCATACACAAACATGCGAATTAAGCACGCACAAATTAATTGAATTTATTAACAGCTGTCTGCTGGCTAACAGTAGAGCGAGCGCAATGCATCGATACTACTCTTCAGAAAATGTTATGTTAATTGACATCGCTGTTAAACAAGGTGCAGTGTTATCGGTGAATGATTATCGGATTTATTTAGTTCAAAGATTATATTTAATTGTATATGTTTGATTTGAAAATTTTGCGGCTTGGTGGGGTAAAGAAAAAATATTAACTAAAAATTAATCAATTATTTATTGTAAAGTTAATATTAAAGGTCATGGCTAATAATGATTGGTGCTGCTTCATATACGGATTTTAAATATGCCACTATTGCTTTTGTTTTGTATGTTCCATTCAAAAACAAAATCGTGTATTCAAATATATTATGCTTTGCAAAGAACCGGAATTGGATTCCTTTGATTAGCATAAACCCCGATTAGTTTGCACCTTCTTAACCTATGGGATCTAAACCATATACAATTACTTAAAATGTTATGTTAAATAACAGCGTGTTTAAATAAGGCACTGACCCTCAACTTGACAACTTGAAATTCGATCATAAACTGAAAGCCGGCTTTAATTATTAACTCTGTTAACAAAAATGTAACTTATTTTAACCATATTTTTCAATGCTTACTTTTGAATTGCTTTTTGCGTCGATTCGTTTCCAGTTTTCACTTTGGCGGCAAACCGAGTAGACTACGTTATCATTCTTTATCGGACTATCGGGGTCGTAGTTTTATAATTTCGATATATTTTGTAGTTTCGTCAAACACTTCGCGATGAGTAACAGAACCGCCAATGAACACACCAAGCGCTGGGCCCTGCTCGCCGCCGGCCTGGGACTGGTCTACGTGATAGTGCGGCACAGACAGGCCATTTGGGGCACGCTGTCTCGCCGCAGCCCGCTGCAGCTGCAGAGCAAACGCGTCGAGGTGATCAGCTCGGTGAACGAATCCCAGCGTATCTTGAGCGAGCTAAAGAGGTGAGTGGCGACGCTAGAAAATGCTCAAATAAGCTCATGCTTATCCTCCGCGCAGCCACTGTGCCTCCTTCCAGGTGCTGGGCTTCGATTGCGAATGGATCACCGTGGGCGGCAGCCGGCGTCCCGTCGCCCTGCTCCAGCTGAGCTCCCATAAGGGACTGTGTGCGCTATTTCGGCTGTGCTGCATGCGCCAGGTACCCAAGGATCTGCGCGAGCTGCTCGAGGATGAGGCAGTCGTCAAGGTGGGCGTGGCGCCGCAGGACGACGCCATGAAGCTGTCGCACGACTTCGGCGTGGGCGTGGCCAGCACCTTCGATCTGCGCTACATGGCCGTCATGGCCGGGCATCCGGCCGAGGGCCTGGGCAAGCTGTCCCAGACGCATCTCAATTTTGTGCTCGACAAGAACTGGCGCCTGGCCTGCTCCAACTGGGAGGCCACCCAACTGGACGCCGCCCAGGTCAATTATGCCGCCAACGATGCGCTCGCCGCCGTAGCCATTTTTCAAAAACTATCCGCAGATCTGGAGCCGCGCACTTTTTGGGACTGGCGCGCGCCCAATTTTGATCAGCTGCGCCTGAAGATCAATCCCTTCCTGGATGTTGACTTCACCAAGGGTTTCGCTGCGGGCCTAGCCCAGACCCAGGCCCAGGCCAACGGCGCCGCCACACATCTGCTCACGTCGAAGCCCAAACACGGCAAGAAGTTCAAGAAGCCGCAGCAGCAGCAGCAACAGTGCCGCAGCCTGGGCACCCAGTCGAAGGCGTTCTACGACAACTGCGTGCTGGAGGCACCCGACGGGGAGCTGCTCTGCACCATCGATCGCCGCAAGGCCTCCTGGTATCTCAACCAGAACCTGGGCGTCCAGACCAACGAGCAGCCCTTCACGGTCCGTCTCACCTTCGAGCCCGCCGGCCGCGCTGTGGGCGACGTGGGTCGCTACTACCAGACGCCCAAGGAGAACCAGTGCGTGGTATGCGGACGCCGCGACGCCTACATAAGGAAGAACGTGGTGCCGCGCGAGTACCGCAAGCACTTTCCAGTCGTCATGAAATCACACACGTCCCACGACATCCTGCTGCTCTGCCCCACTTGCCACCAGACGAGCAACATCTCCGACAACAAGATCCGCAACAAGTTAGCGGCCGCATGCGTGGCGCCCTTGGGCCACGGCGAGGGCGGCGCCAAGTACCACGACGATCAGCAGCTGAGGTGAGTGGGCTCCGATGAGAATCGGATCTTGACTTAAACCATTTTTGTTCCCCCCTACAGAGCCGTTAAATCCGCGGGCAAGGCCCTGTTGTTGCAGAGCGATCGTATGCCCGGCCAGAAGGTCGCCCAGATGAAGAAAACCCTTTTGGATTACTACACGGACGCCAAGGAGATTACGCCGGCGCTGCTGCAGAAGGCCGCCGATCTGGACTGCCGCGTGGCAAACGAGGACTATTGCCAGCACGGCAAGAAGGTGGTCCAGGCGTATCGCGATCGTTTCGGCGGCCTCGTCGAGCTGGAGCGCCTGTGGCGCGAACATTTCCTACACACCATGCAACCGAAATTTCTGCCCGAACTGTGGAACGTCAATCACAACGCAAACCGGCTGGAGGTGCGC
This sequence comes from Drosophila robusta, assembly GCA_035043565.1. NCBI lineage: Eukaryota > Metazoa > Arthropoda > Insecta > Diptera > Drosophilidae > Drosophila > Drosophila robusta. The sequence continues at coordinate 11,140,057 of JAWNMW010000294.1, read as the reverse complement.
GCCAGTGAGGGGCGCATCAACAACGAGGATTTGCTTGTAGCCGGCCTCGAATCTGTAATTACCCAAAACAATATCGCTAGATCCTAGCAGTGTGATCGTTTTCCGTTTTTATATCTGTTACCTACGTATTTCGTTACAATAAATTACAAATTGGCTATTGCTGAACGTACATAATGCAAGATTCACAAGTTTGCAGTCGAAAGCAAGTCCGACTGCGCGATACTCTGTTCGCGGTGACAAAAAGGATTTCAAAATGAATGAAAAAGAAGCCTAATTGGATTGAAGAGGATATAATGTATATTTAAATGTTGTTAGCTAATGATTAATGTATAGTAGAAAACATTTCTGTAAATAAGAATATATATTTTCGATCTGTATTAAAAGCCAAGGCATGTCCGCCTGTCTGCCATATTTCTATATTAACTAGTCTCCTATTTAGAAACTTATCTCAATAAAACTTGGAATATATTCGTATTTTATATAGCACGTATACATATAGTATATATTTTAATATCAGGCCTGATTGCACTATTTCGCGTATAGATATCATAGGAACAGCCAGTCAAAAAATTTTAGTTTCTCAAGATAGCCTATCCAAAACTGGCAATTGAGAGTGTCTATATGATCCTAACATATCTGTAAATATTATTAATATCGAACATATATACTATATAGCATCCATAGGTACAATCGTTTGAAAATTGACTTTGTGTGAAAAACTATTTTGCTTCGCAAAATATTTCAACCGAACTTCTTAATTCCAATAAGCTCCTAACATGTTAGTGAAATCGTTTTAAAATCAGACCCGTATATCATACGTATTTTTGTATGAAAAAAATTTTTTTTCTTAAGATATCTCCACCAAATGTGGCTATAACAAAATTTAAAATTACCTTGAAAAATAACCAAAATATCCTTTACATCGGATAACATCATATCAATCGACTAAAGGCAAACCACATCGAACTACTATATGTATATATCTCCTATAAGAACAATCGGGATATTCTTGTATAAGTAGCGAAATATTTTGCACATTCCTTAAGGGTATTTTACTCATAAATATAGAAATATATTGCAATAAGTTTTTGAAGTATTTTATATTATATTTTCGGCAAGCGCAAACTTAACAGTTTTTAAATGTTTAGAGTGGGCTAAGTGATTTTGAAATCGAGACTGAGACAGTTACTTTCAAACTGTGATTGTGTGATGTGTGAAATATAAGTTTTCTTGAGAAAATCTAAAAAATTATTTTGAAATACTTTATCAATAAAGCTAAAACCTTATTATTTTATCTGATGTGGGTATACAATAGTACGTATATATGCAGAGTTTTCTTTGGCTAGCTTTAAATATGTCCTACTTAGCACCTGGCGAACAGAGTATCTAAAACAGCGCAAATATAAATGGCATTCGTGTACGAGCTGTTCTTAACTGACATAACTTAAATGTACTATATTTAAAACTGACTAAAGTTAAACTTGAGGCTAACATACGCATATCGGATCGTACACTATATATATAAATATATACACATTACTTATTGCGTCGCTCCGCTAAATGAACTCGAAGCCCTCGTACTTGTAGTCCGTCTCAATGCGCGTCTCGGGCAGCAGCGTTTTACCGTCCACGCTGAAGGCCGTCACGAAGGTGGAGGTCTTCCCATTTAGCTCCTCCGATTTGAGCGCTACGATAATGGAGTCCTCGGTGTGGGGCAGAAACTTGAAGCTGGAGAAGCCGTGAGTGGGCGCCGTGTTTGCGGCATCCAACTTAACCGTGTCTATGTTATTGAAATTCTCATCCGCAGAGATTAGAATGTTGCAGCCCATGTGCTCGTCCAAGGTCTCGTTGTATCTGCAAGGGAAAATGCATTAAAAGAAGGGAAGAATTGGAATGCTGCTCGGATTCACTTCTCCTTGGAGCAGCGACGTGGCAGGAAGTACCAGCGCTGATGCACGGCCGACCAGACACCGCTCTCGTGTATCATGTAGCCAGGCCAGGCGATTTGCATGGACTGCAGCCGCAGCTGCTTGTAGTTCTCCGCCCAATTGAGGGAGCGTACCTCGCCAGCCGTGCTGATGGCCTTAACAAACATGGGATTATTGTTTTGATAGTCGCCCGTGCCGGTCGTCCACTCCTTGCCCATGGAGCCAACGTACAGTGTGTGCTGCTTCACCGTCGCCCACTCCGACTTGAATCCCTTGGCACTGTGTCCATCGCCATCCATCAGGATTACCCAGGGTATGGCCTTGTCGTTGGCCAGCTCGTAGATGAGCCCCGTGCGATCGTCAAAGCTGAGCAGCTTGCCATTGAAGGTGACCAGTTCGGAGAGCTCCATGCCACGTCCCTTGAGCGCAAACGCGGACTCCAGTGTGGCGGGCGCGCCATCATCCCAGCTGATTTGCAGCTCGCGCTTCTTGGGCAGGTACGTGAGATAGCCCTTCTTCAGATAACTGCGCCACGTCGCGCTGCCGTCGGCCTTGACTACTCTGGCACTGGTATCTAGATCTGCTATCATGGCGATGCGATAGCTGATAACGCCCCCGGCGACGATCAAAGGCGCCGTCAGCGGATATGTGGCGTTATAGGGCGTTGCGAGCTCCGCACTCTCATGCCGGCTGCGCAGCCAGTAGCCGTCCGAGGAGCTGCGGCTGCTCTGGCGTGCGTACAGGAAGAGCACCACCAGCAACACGACACAGAACACGAGCAGCGCGAAGTGATAGTTAAAGCGCACGGTGCGGTTGCCAATGCGATACGTTGGCGTTCGCAGCGCCGTTCGCCAGTCGCGCAAGTGCATTGTGCGCGGCGAGCTCTCCAGATCCCGGTACGCGTATCCGGAGCCCTGCATTTGTGGTTTGCAATTTTAAATCTCGATTTGTGGCAGCGTGGCAGCGCGCAACGGCAGTGGAAGGGAGGGCCAGCAATTTGATGTGATGTGTCGGTTTCGGGCTCTGTTGTTTGGATTGCCCCGCAGCGATGACATATCGATAACTGCCACAACACAGAACAGCTGACTGCTGACTGGTTACTTTCACTAGCTCGATTGCAGGCTCTATCGAACCAGTGCGTGAAACGATTTGTTTTGATCGAATTTGCTGTTGAGCGGCACTATTTGAATACGATATCTTTATTGTTAAAAACCATTGTGCTTACTTCAGCTGTATTAAATAACATGACTTGCCGCCAGCGATGACGACACAAAATAGCTGGTGGCTTTCACCAGGCTCAATTGAACCAATTATTGAACAATTCTTTTGTTGAGCGCCAATATTTAAATACTAAATGCTTATTATTTTTTAAATATATATACATACATATTTTTTTTCGTATGTAGGTATTCTCGAGTTGATTAGTTCCTATATCAAGGATTATGGCAGGAATTATATCGCCTGGCTGGGTTCGTCGCCCTTTCTGCTTGTCAGCGATCCTCAACTGACTCAGGATGTCTTAAACTCCCCGGATTGTGTGAACAAGAGTTACATCTACAGAGCTTTTGACGATGCTGTGGGACCGAGCTTATTCAAACTGGAAGGTGGGCAGCTTGGATGATAAAGCTTATAAGGCAACTAAGTTTCTTATTCTTAAAGATCCACGTTGGTCTGAACATAGAAAATTGCTGAAGCCCGCCTTTGGTCACAAGGTTTTGCTCAGCTTTATGCCCGTTTTCAATAGCGAGGCGGGCAATGGTGGATGGCAGGGAGAGGGATTAAACGGGATGTCTACAAAGTTCTATGATAAGCATAGTCACATAAGTTTTTTCCGATTTCCGATTGGTCATGTTTCCACAGTGCCAGGAGAAGGCTACGAGGATATCAAGGAAATGGTTTACTTGGATCGCGTTCTGAATGAGTGCAATCGGGTTATAGCGCCTGTTCCCTTCGAAGCACGGCAAACATCCAAAGCTGTGCGGCTTTCTAATGGAGTTTGGCTGCCCAAAGGTCTAAAAATAATTTTGGACATATTTCACATGCAGTGCAACAAGGAAATATGGGGACCAGAGGCGGAGTCATTTAATCCCGAGCACTCTCTGGCGCACAATTTTCAGGAGAAGCATTCCTATGCTTTTATACCATTTACAAAGGATATACGCAGCTGCATAGGTTATTAAAGGATATACGCAGCTGCATAGGTAAGCAAAGTGCGTTTCAACGTAATGTAAATATACTTACTAAAACAAATATTTCAGGTGGGCGTTACGCCCTTTTGGCTACAAAAGTGGCATTGGCCAAATTATTGAGAAATTAAAGATTTGGCACGAGTTTTAAGCTTGAAGATCTGAAATATGTTGACGGTGCCGCTTTTAAAAGTAGAAAAAAGAGTTTAAAGGGGTTTTATAAATAAATATAATAAACACACTTTGAATTTGTGCTCTATTACTTATCGTAAATGATTGTGTTCATTTATCGACCGACCGCCACTGGCGCGGCATTTAGGTTGGTATTTACTCTGTGATGTTTGTTATCGAAAATATATAAAAAGTATCGATGCTTTCAACGAAAGTACTCGAAAACGCCGGTCTTTAGCGAGGAGAACAATTAACTTTATTTTTTGTTAAGTAAGTGAATTTGCGCCATGTGGCGGCGTTTTAAGTACTTACTTCACTCTATTCCAAAAGCGGCAGTACAAAGCAACAAGACAAGAACCATGGCAGAGACAGCAACTGCCAGCAGCTGCCAAGAAGCAATTGCGCGCCTGCGGGAATTCGGATATGCATTTAATGAAGGTGATTTTTAAATAGTTATTAAATTTGTATAAATATATATGTATATGTACACATGCAGCTGGTGAGCTGCGCAAAATCGACGCGACCAGCGGCCAGCCTGGCGACCAGCCTTATGAGTTCAAAATAAGCGACAATCACGCCGACAACCAGGATCATTACGAGCAGCTGGCTAATCAGATACCAGAGATTATTTACGAGCTGCTCGAGAAGAACGGACTTAAAAGGACATACATACCCATTGGCCAGCCTATTGATTGTTCAACATTCGTGTTCACCCAGCCGCAGCCGCTGAAGCAATCCAAGAAGCTGCTGGTGCTCATCCATGGCAGTGGCTACGTGCTCGCCGGGCAATGGGCGAGGAGGTGGGTACTCCAAGTATATATATTTATAAATAGTATATAATCTAAATGTTAAGCTGGATTACTAAAGGGGATTGTTGCTCACTTTGTAGAATAGCAAAAAAACCGGGTGTAACATATTGGCTATTGGCTGCTTGATTGATTGACTGATATATGGCCAAACTACAGAAGCCTGTAGGCCGAATTTGTACAATATAGGTATATGATTTACGCAGCCCAAAAATATGTAAAAGTCCGTAGTCCAATTTTTTCCTGTCCTCCGCCTGAACTAATACATATATAGTACAATACTAAGGCCCGCCTCAAGCAGGATTGCAAAGGTATAAAAATGCGGGTGATTAACTCATATATACGGGAGGGAATGCGCCCTTTTCTAGCTTGAGCTAATGGGTTTACTGATAAAAATGGTACAAGTACTTGGGGAAATACCCGCTAAATTAGCGTATGCTCAAAGTACTGGTAAATATTCCAAAAAAGTCAAGATAGCACTGCCATACAGTTTTAAGCTTTTGCAAACACTATCACCATTTATTCCCTTGTAACTACCCACAGATTGATTATAAACAATTCCCTGGATCATGGCACACAGCTGCCCTACATACAGCGCGCCCAGAAACTGGGCTATGATATACTCGTGACCAACACGAACGACACAACGCGCCTGATAAAGGGCAAGCGGACGGCCATCAAAGGAGTGGAAAATTCCATAAGCCATGCGGCTTATGTGTGGGAAAACATTATCATGCCCTCCCAGCCCGAAAGTGTGGCCATAGTGGCCCATAGCTTTGGCGGCTCGGTGTCCAGAACTTTAGTAAGTAAAGAAGCTATCTTAACAGATATTGTGTTAATTCCCCATGTCCATTGCAGACGGAGAAATTTACGAACTTCTTTCAAGAAAAAGTATTTGCCATTGCGCTGACCGATGGCACTGTGGGTCATGCGCCAGCCAGCTGCAAAAAATACTTTCTAGACGTGACCTGCAATTGGGTATCCAGCAAACAGCCGCTGGACACAGATCTGACCGATGGCGATAAGAGCGACAATATCACTTGTGTATCGGCTGGACACGTGGAGCACGAATGGACCTCCTATTCAGCCATAGATTCGGTCTTTAAGTTCTTAGAGAAGAAATACGAGCAGCATGCGAAAGTCAAGCAGGCAGCCTAATGTCAACTTGTTACTCCCTTCATATATATCCAAATGCTGTGCATATATCATATTTTATATGTATGTGACACTTATCCCTTTTCTCCAAGGAGCCACACAAACTATCGATTTGCAATGCATAAATCAAACGGCGTCGAAGCATCCCGAAAACAGAAATTCCCCCTCATATAACCACTTGGATATGTCACAAACACTCACATCAGGGCAATTTAATTTGATTTTCGGCACTTTGGCACATTCCGTGTGAGTTAATCAACTTGATGGCTGATGTATCGTCCACGATAAAACAAAAGTGTCTCACATGTCCGTCCAGTCAACAAGGAGCTAAAAAACCGACCCATGTCCCCACGGTCAACGCGATAGTCGCCTGCTCGATAAGCAGAGCATTTGACTGCATGCCTTGGGGTTGTTTGGCTGTGGCGCCGGCATTTCCCTGCTACCCTTCCAACGGCACATATACCCATAAGTGACCACATCGTTTAACAAAGTGCGTCATAAAAAAGTGCGTCCCTGGAGTGTAACTTTCATTGCATATGAACCGATTTGTGCTCGTATTTAAGATATATATGAATGCTTAATATTTTGTAAACAAACATCTTTAAACATTTTTTGTTAAACAATTTAATATATAAAAATGAATTTTGATACAATCATGAAATGTTATATTGCCAGTTATTATTATATACAATTAATATCTTAGTTGCGATTATTCTTTAAGCAACAATCAATTTTAGCTAATTTTGTAATAAAAATCAACTTGAAGACAAATAAGCTACAATTTATAAAAGTTATTCTTTGCTATGTTTTTAATAATAGTAGATGATAGCGTGCCTAAAATTAGGATTCCAGAATTTATGAAATTTTACGTAAACTTTTAAATATATAAATGAAGTTAAAAATTTTTCTACTTATCATTTTTGAACAGATCTTTTAAGCGGGTTTTCTACACTTAAATTCATAACAAATATTAAATAACTGAATCATCGGGTGTCTTAATGCTTTAAAAGTAGTTTTTACAGTGTGTGTTCCAAAAATAATTATATTTAAAATATAAATATTAAATATAAAAATAAAATATATTTATATTTAATTTAATTTCTAGTGTTTCAGACTTATTCTACTTATTCAAAATTTAAAAAGTGTATTTAATGCTTACCAGGTTGGGTAGCTCACCTGCCAAGGATATACCCTCTAAGTAGCAGTAACTCGATAAGTGCAGTCACAGACGTTTATCTTTAGCATTAAGACCAAAACTTAATACCCACAAAGCACAAACGGACAATAGGTGGGGTCTGAATGCGGCTGGGGCGAGAGTGAGTGAGAGAGAGAGAGAGTGCTGCAAACGACAGCAGGCAGTTGGTTGGGCTTTGCTCTGGGTGGGTGGGACCGTAGCAACGGCAACCCTACAACACTTGCTCCCTCCACTGACACCTCCCTGCCCCGCCCTCCGGCAACGACTTGGCTTGTATACATTATCGCTGTCATGGCCGCAGTCATGGCTTCTGCTCCACCTTAGACATTCTATATGTATGCGGAGTCGACATCGTTCACTTCGTTGTCGTCCTATGGCAGGCAGCTATCTACACTTTGACTCACCCGCACCCTACACACGCACACGCACACACACTGGCACAGAGATACGAGGTTAGACGAGGATGGCATTAGTTTGGTCGGAGTGCGAGAGTTCGTGCATCCTTCGTATCCATCGCAGCCAGAGCTTTGTGCGAGTTCAGGAATGGGTCATGCGCCTGGAGCATGTACATATCTCACTCATACATATAGCTTCCTATATTTTTTTGTCTCTACGTGGCAGCAGTAAATAAGCGCAAAGTTTTTTCCTCCAGTAAATAAAAACAAAAGTCACAGTTTTAGTTTAAATTAAGGCCTGCCTTAAGAAAAGGTCCTTTTTGGTATTATTTTCTCAGCCAACAATAGCTGGCAATTACTTAAAATAATCATTCTTGTTCTTATGGTTATTTGATAAGATCTTAAAGCGTGTGCATATACTTATGTTACGTCCTTCACATGCTAAAGGATTCGAACTGGGTTGAGATAGAACCCTTTGGTGTGTTGATTTCAAGGCTGGGCGATTTGTGAGCTCGTTTATTGTGGGCCGCAAGATTTTCATTTTAGATTGGATGCTTGGCTTATGCGTTGCTTAAGATACCAATTGGGTTTTTTGCGAACTGGTGTATTTAGTTGGGTTAGCTTGAAAAAGGATATTTTCTAATGTACAAAGAAAATATACGTTTTGAGCATTTTTACTTAAGATATAAATTACAATGTTAAGTCATAAATTTGGCATTAAAGTAGTTGTGTATAAGCATTGAACTGGTTCGTTTCTGGAGTAAAAATGGTTCATATAATGGTTTACAATTTTTCTGCACAATTATTTTAAAATAAATACTTTATATTTTTCTGAAGCATATTCCTAATGCCTAATGAATATTTTCATAAATCAAAAACTCACAACTCCCTGCAGAAAATGCAATTTTAAATAAAGAAAAAAATATAAGTCCCGCCGCAATATCCGTTGTTATTGTGCCAGGACTTTATTGCTTGAAAAAGTTCAAGCGATGTCATTCAAAAAGTCATAAATAATAATGTTTTCCAATAAATGTTCACATATGAGCGCGCACGCACTTGACTGCCACACAGCAGGCGAAGGGGGTGGAGTAGGCGGAAGGTAGGGGGTGTAGTAGGCGGTTGCCAAACCAATTGAACCCGTGCCAGCCACAAGTGGATGGCTCTCCGGAGTGACCGTTGTTCAACCTCAGCTCGTGGCTTTTTATATTATTATTTTTTTGGCTAAAAGGGCGCCCAACTGTGCTTCATAACTTACAAGGTCATTTTTACAAAGAACCATTAGGAATTTTCGGCTTTTTTTTGTTTGCCCGTTCTCTTCTATTTTTTATAATTTAATGCTCATGTGTGACGAATTTTTATAGCTGACAAATGATTGATGCGTTTGCTGGCATTTCCTGTAAATATCATTAAAAACGCTTGTTTCACTTGGGCCAAGTTTAAAGACACGACAAGTTATTGAAGACAATTTGTTGGGCTTCCGTTTCAGCGGGGTAGCCGAACAAAGGCCTCGAGAGTGCTGAAATGCAAGTTTAACGTAAAAATAATATCAAATGAGATTAGATAGCATTGTGTCGTCTTCGAGCCATGTCTTTATTGGGTTTGGGTTCAAGGAAAACAAGCAATTTTACAAATTGCATCATTTGCACCCCTTTTAGTCGAATGGGGCGCACAGGCACAGTGGGGCAAGGCGGCTACTTTTTTGACTGAAGAACTATTGCGAATAACAGACGAGTACTTTGAGTACTGAGTAGTCTGCCAGAATGAGTATGCGTAGTACTCAGACGCAAAATATGCATGAGGCATAATTTTGCGTACTTTTGCCAATGCGTATAATTGACTCTTCATGACTCTTATTACTCATTCGCAAAACAATAACTATATAACTAACACATAAAATAAACATCCAAAATTTATATTTTATTTACATTTTTCTTCGTTTCCTGCACTGTTTACCCCACTATGCGCGGCATTTTAAAATTCAAGCGCTGCCCGGCACAAAGCCACACAAATCACGGCAAATAAAATAACAAAGGGAAACCTCTGGCACTCGCCGGAACGTAAATGTTGTACAATGTTAAACTTATTTGCGGTTTATGTCCTTGTTGGTCCAATTGTAGCTGTTGTTGCTGGGCGGCTGAGGCGACAAAAAGGACCTCGAAAGCCAATAAAACGATTTTTTCCAGCCGACTATCTAGCTGCGAGTATCTATGAATTGTAAATGCTCCGCAAAAGGACTATTGAAGTGCGGCGCCGCGTCCACTGACAGCTTGCGGTCCTTGCCATCAACCGGCCGCGATATAAGATAATAGTATCATCAACACCAGCTCTGCACCCCCTCCCCCAACTCCCCTCCCCTGCGCCCTAGGGCAACGCCTTGAAAGGGACATTGTCTGAGCATTTATTTATTGTAGGCGTTGCAAGGGGGCGGCTACGTCTACAGTTTTCGGGCCACTCGAGTTCGAGTTGGGCTTCGGATTTAGTGGGTGTCAAGCGATAACAACGCGCCTTGGATTCATGATAACAACTTTCCTTCAGCTAATTTGCATGGCTCGCCCCACAGCCGGAAATGCGGCAGTAACTTAAAGCTTTTGAAGTTCTGAGGCCGAATGACAGATTTTTCACGCACATTTAAAAAACATTTAAAAAACCATTAAATGTTTTCTTTATGCGTGGTTTTTGTCCTGATTTTGTAGGGTTTCGTTTTGTTTTTTTTTTTCGTTTTTTTTATGCCTGCTCACACCCAATTTTTCATTTGTTTTGCGTATACTTTGGCTGGGCAAAGGGATTTTTTGTGCATTTGTTTTGTTTAATACCCTATAGCCTTTAATATGTTGTATAAATCCATTAAATATATTTTGGTTGAAAAATTCAAAATTAAAAATATGTGAATTTGGATCTAATATAACGAATAAACTCTGGCTTTCCCCAAAATCCAAAATACACAAAAATGTATTTAAAAACCTACAAGTATGTCGAATAACAAATATAAATTTAATATTGTTAAAATTATTTATATATTTTTATTAAATTCCTTTAAATTTGTAAATCATTCAAAAATAAATACATAAGTTTTATTGGGATTATATGGAAGTTATTACTTGAATATTAGTTAGGCTATTAAGGAACTGATTACAGGCCATCTACTAGTCGAGCACTCTATACTGCAACATTCTAGTATTTTTTCCAACCTTTTTTGTATTTCTCTCTAATCTTTGCGCCATTTATTTACACTTGATTAACACGCGACTGACATTTGTTTGACTTTATTTTGCTTTTGTGAGAAATTAAAATGCGAGTTGCGCCACAAAAATATAAACTCTGTGGCATGGCCTATGCGGCGGCGGCTGCTTTTTGACATTGTCCTTCTTTTTTGCACAAAAATTATTCATTTGTAGAAAATTGCGACGCCGTTTGGTTGTGCTTGGCCCTGGCCCGGACTCTGGCCCTCGCCCCGGCGCTGCCCTGGCCCGCAGGCCAAACTGATTAATAAACCAAACGTCAAAACGCGCACAATGGGCACGCATCATCAGGGCCAACCCCCTGGAATGGGAGTGAGCTTGAAGCTGCAGCAGCTGTCATCTGTGTGTCATATTCAAATGCCGGGGGTACGCCGGGCATGTGCCATGGTCACATCCTGTTCCTGCTCCTTGCCAAGTGCCAAGTAGGCCTCGTCTCAGCATTGTTGTCAACTTGACTCTTGAATAGATTTCGCATGTTTCTTTTGGGGGAGACGCCGTTGCCCATTGTCATCTGCTGCTGGGTCACAGTTGGTTGCCATTTGGCCAGCAAATTATTTGCATATTAAAAATGTCACAAAAATATAAGAAAAGAAAATCAAAAAAATATTTAAGAATGACTTTAAGAATAAAACAACATTTTCTTCTTGAGTTTTGTGCAAGATTTTTTTTATTTCTTAAACTAGTGTTCATAAGAACTCAACTTAGCTTTTTTCAAGCTAAACATTCTTAAGCATTTTCCATATCTTTCAAATATTGTTTTACCGGCTATCGAGAAAAATGACCCTGGGGCATAACAATACGACGTGATTTATAAACATTAAGATTTATATGATTGCGTATGTCAAGCACACACACATGCACACTCCTACATACACGCCCACATACTCAAGGCGCACATAAAAATGATAAACAAAAAAATGCTTTACTTTAATATTATTTCTATTTTCTTCGCACAGTTAATGCCACTTCTAATGGTTTTATTTATGGAGTGTTTAGTGTTTGGCCCATTCAAAACAATAGAAAACACGCGCAGATCCTTAAGAAGCCTGATATGCGAGGCTGTGCCTTGTACTTATAAATGTCCTGCAGCTAAACCAATCCATATCGAATCACTGTGGCTTATATGGGCTGTGTTATGTTATTTTTATGGGGATAGTTGGTCTGGGAAGTATCATCAATCAACTTCATTTTTTGGGCAGTTGTAGAAATAAAATTAAGCGTGTCTTTAAGAGGGTAGAAATATTTTAGGAAATATATTAAACATTGCTGATTTAAAATAAAATTAATTTCTGTAATTTTCCACAAATGTTCTATAAAATATTTGTACTAACCTCTTGAATTTATGCCTTACAAAAATCGAATAAAACTAAAGTTCACCTCAAAATCTAGTCTAAAATTCCAACCTTCAAACCTAACCTAAAAACCTCTTTCCCTTATGTTAAAGTTGTGTTTTTTCGTATGGGTTAAAATATTACTCAATTTTCAAATTCAATTTGTCACTCATAAATTTCACGCTGTATTAATATAAATTTGTGACAATTGAAAAATTCAAGTGGTTGCCCAAAAAACTTTTCCAATGTGTCGAAAACGTTGCAAAATTTATGGCAAAAATGTGGGATGGGGCAGAGGGGCGTTAGTGGGCGGGTTATTTGGTTTGGTCTGTCAAAGTTAAGCGGCGGCCTCTGCACTGGCACATGACTCGCATGTCAATGGGCCTGACAAGCCCTGGGCGCCGGGCGGACACAACCCCCCCTCTGAAAAGAGAAAGTTGGGCAGGGTAGTCTATGCGGGGACTCTCGCACTGTCGCGTTAAATTTGCACAAGTTGGCAAAAATGTCGCTCGCTTGTGCAAATTGTAAACTTCTGTTTCGGGCTTGCGGCCGTATTACGACTATATAGAGGGAATTGGCGGGGGGCTGGGTGGCCGAAGCGTGTCCACATAAATAACAAAATTTAAGAACAAAATATCAATATCCACTTTGCGGCACGCCAACTGCATGCGAATGAGTCGCCGGAATGGGCCACAGTCTGGCAATGTCTTGTCGCCGGCAAAAACTTTGGAGCAGAAAAATTTTGAATTTCAAATGAAATTCTATTTCTTATTTTTGTTTTGCATAATTCCAATTCGCTGCAAGCGACATATTGCGCAGCTAGTTTTCTACTTTTCTTTTTTTTCCGCAGACCAAAACTTGCAGAAATTTTCCGCGTATCAATTGCAGTGCACAAAATTGTTCGCTGAAAGTTTGAATACAAAACGGGGGAAAATATAAAAGCTTATACACATTTTAGAATGGTTTAAAATTTTATGTATGAGATATGTATAAATAGAAAATAATAATACAATAAACAAATAGAAAGATCAAAATACATAGCTCAAAGCTGTGTTGAAGCAAGCTATTAATTATTTATATAATTTTTTTAAAATATGTTTTATTGACTTTCAGTACAGCTTACCATTGTAACATGTTAGAAAAATACAACAGAAATATGAAAATATTTTATTTAATCAGCTTAAAGTTAATAATATTTTAATAATTAAATATTTTACAACTGGAATGGGGTTAAATAATTTAAATACGTAATAGAAAGTTTAAAAAACTGTGCAAATAAAATTCTTAATATATGTATAAAAATATATCGGAATAAGTAAAGTACAACTGGGGCGTTAACTAAGCTTATCTTTAGATAGATAAGTATCTGGTATAGGATTTCAAAAAAGAAATCCGTATCTTATATAGGTACTTAAAATCCGTAATGAGCCATTTTATGCCCAACAAAATTTTAAATTGTCAAATATCTAGCTGTCCAAGAACGGTTCTTTTATGATATCGACATAAAAAAGATGCATCAAACTTCCTTCATTTATTTGTAGACTCTGCCTTGTTCCCTTTTTCTGCTCATTTCCCCACCCGTTGAGCTGGTCATAAGCCAAATTTAATTTGTTCGCATATGACATTTACTTGGATATTCAAATAGCTTCGTTTCTGTCATACTTCACTGGCTTTGATGTGCCCGCATTGGGGGGCTGGGGGCGCAGTCGTTGTAAAGGAAAAGGTTTCGCTAGATTAATTTAGGGTCATGCATATAACATAATTTTTTATGCGCCTGGGCTTTATGCTTTTGTGGGTGGTTGGGAACCGCAATCAACTGCCAGGGAAGCTTTTTCTGTCAAAGCCAAAGCAGCGCATATGTGAGTTTATTATTTATTGGCAAAAAGTCTTCAAAGCTATTTTGGCTTGAAGTCGTCTCTTTTCTGAGTTTGTAATCCTTTGCGGCAACAAAATGATTTAATTTATGGCCAGATTTGGGCGCATATGTTCTACAAAGTTTGCTTAATTATGGTTCGTACATCTTATAAACTAGCTAAAGTTGAGAGTTGTTTTTACATAAAACGATAATGATTCCCGGCTCCGCGCGCTCCGGCCTCTGATTCAAGACGAGTATCAACTTTCGCTTGGACCGCTTTAGAATTGGATTTTCCCTCAGAAGCTCGGCTCTGGACTCCGCTTTGGGCTTGTGCATAATTATATTCGGTGGATCTCTCATCAAGTGCCCAAAATTTATGATGCGCAAGAGCAATCGCAAGGGTTTCTTTCGCTTATCGGGCAAACCACACGCTTCTCTCTCCACCTCGTCCTGCTGTGCATGATTGTTATGAACATCGTAATATGTTTTGTGTTGTGGATTTATTTGAACCGCCGGACAGCTCTCATAACGATCGTCCAGGGAGTCCAAGAGGCGATAGGCGCCAACAGAACCGCAGCTCCAGGCGAAGATAATCACCAAGAAGCCCCAGAGAAAACGCGTCCACATTTCACAATTGTTTAAATTGAACTGTGCCAGCAGTTCAGTCGTTGAAATATATATAAATAATTATATTAATATTTATATTAATGGACCTTGAACTTCAGCTAGAAAAAGTCAACACAGCTCCTAAAATTCAGCTGTCCCAGCTAAAGTAAATATTTGTAAAATTTCTGCGCACCTAGAAAAAATGTGTAAAAAGGTTTTACTGTCCGTATTCCTAGTGTGAACATAAGGCCAACTGTACATGTCTTATTATAGGAACAAACTTGCATGTAGCTCAGCTTTTGGCAAGAAATTGTATATCCGAAATATACCCTATATATAATATTTGTAAAAATCTCAAGTACCTAGAAGTATGTCTAAAAGCAAGCAAAACAGATTTTGTTGTTTCAGATTAATCAATGGAAAATAAATAAAGTTAGGCTAATAGTGGTGTGAACATAAAGGATACACTATAAATGAAATATTTTTCAAATTTATACGGGTTAAAAATTATTTATAAAAAAAATGTGTAAAGTTTTACTTATTTGAGTCAATCAAGGGAAAAATTAAATATTAATAATTCATTAGTATATAAAGTATACAATATACATCTGAATTTGTTAAGTAAAATCATCAAATTTAGGTTATCCATAAATTGAGTATATACAATACCCTGCATCCTTTCACATATCAAGATGAGCTAGTACCTTTTCTTATTATTTTTAGATATTTTTTTGCATTTTTTTGCGCAGAAACTAATATACTCTCACTAAGTCCGTTAAGTGCAGGGCATGAAAAACAAAGGCCGTTAAAAGAAATGAAGAACCAGCACACGTAACTGTCATTTGTATTGCCTGCGCCTGGTTGGGGGCACCGCACGCCACACGGCCTCCATCGCCGGGGGTCTTTCCCGGGGGGCCTGTTCCGGAAATCAGCGTAAGTGACAATCGCGCGTGAATCTGTTACTTTACCACCAAACACACAAAAAAAGTGACATGACTTTCTAAAAGCGTTTGCGGCCCGGCACATTAACACATTTTTATCTGCGCGCGGGCCAAATGTGGGCGGCATAATTTTTTAAGTGACTTCTTTTATTTGCATTTGAAAACGTTTTGGAGAACGTCAGGTGGGAATTACCCTGAATATATTAGAGAGAAACACAGAGAAAGAGAGAAGGAAACGCGATATGCATATCTAACTGTATATTTGTGTGTGATCTTTTAACGGAACTCTTTACACTGGTTTTGGATACGCTCGATGAGGCGTGGCAAATCGGTAAAATCGATATATCTCCCTCAGTTTTGTAGCTAGATACAAGACACTTTTCAGGGAGATTACTGATGACCTCCTCTAAAGATCGCACCCACTAGGGGCGTGGCAAATCGATAAAATATATGTCTTGCGGGCAGGTAAGTCGCGCACCGGGACACTTGCTCTCTTCTAAAGATCGAGCCGATAATTCTGCTCCAATCCATTATATAAAAATCGATATTTTTCCAAAATATCAATTATAGTTAAGACAATTTTCGAGTGTTTAAGGCTGATTTTATACAGTGAACGAGTATTGCGCAGTCGACTACACACGACTGCAATGTTCTCACAGCTTCGTACTTTGTTTAAGCATACTTTCCATTTGCTCCTCGATCCATTTGACATGGACGCTGATGCGCGTGAAGGCAAAAGGTTTGCCCTTCTCGCAGGGCTTTCTGCCGTACGAGAGCAGGCCGTATAGCGAGTGTTGCTCCGCATCTATCAGAGGTCCACCCGAGTCGCCCTGCGAAGGAAATCAAATTTTGTAAATATCTGCAAATATCTCTGATCGGAGCCACGCACATCACAGGCTCCTCGCGGTCCCTCTGAGTTCACGGCACAGACTTCCGATTTTGTCAAATATTTAAACTTATGTTTGAAAACACAAATATCATCGCCTATGGTGCGAAAGGGCACGGTTTCCAGATTCTTCGGCTTGTTGGGCAGCGTGCGACCCCAGCCGATGAGCAGCGTATTTAAATCGCTGCCCTTCCTGCTGGTATTTCGAAAATCGAGCGCGGCGTAGCGCATGTTATCGATGGGTATCGGTGTCTCCACCTGCAGCAGTAGAATGTCGTGACCGTAGAGCGGCACAAAGGCCGGATGCTTTCGCAGCTGACGCACGGAAAAGCGCTGGGTGCTCTCGCCGAAGAGCTGATCGGAGCCGGCGGCCACCATCAGATCCTTGGCACGGAGTTGCGGCGGTTTCAGCGTACAGTGGGCCGCAGTTAGCACAAACTGGGCGTCCAGAATGGTGCCGCCACAGAGATGTTTGTACTTGCCATTCTCCTTGGTCTGTATGGACACTGCAAATGGATATGGTAGGGGCTTCAATGCTTCGCTAGCGGGTGTTGAGGTTAGGTTTGTGTTTAAGGTAGGGGTTAGGTCATTGGAGCTGCGTTCGTCACCCTGTTTTGTGGGCACTGCATTGGCTGCTGCATCTATGAGAGTTTTTATTAGGCGTTCGATTCGGTAGTATATCGATTCTTATGTACCCTTGCTGTAAGCTACCTTCGATTGGATTCTCCAACAGAGGTTTAGGAGCAAAAATATGGTAATTAAACGGTGATAGCTCATCATTTACTAGAATACTTTTTGCTTTATTTGGGACATGGTAAACCACTCTTAATAGTAATGATATGTATATCAAATTGGGCATGAAATTCTTTTTTCAACCATTTAATATAATTTATTATGGAGCGTCCCATATAGCTCATAATAGTGATATTGTAACAATTGCGGTGGGTTGCATTTTTGCAGTAGGAATAGGAAGGCTTTTTAGCTCTCTAAAAAGCTAATTTTTAACCTTGCAGACTCTTTAAAGTTCACATATTCTTTGTTAGGCTTTCGGCCCTTAGTTTTAAAGCTAATGTCATGAAATTTTGCATAGGTCCGCCTTTTCGAATGTCGAAGTCGGCTAGATCGGAGCATTATAGCATATAAGAAAATATTGGTCGTTAAATTTGTGTTCTGTGAACAAATTTTTTGTTTTTTAATTCATCGCGACATACCTCGGCAATTTAGAGTGTTACTAAGCTTCCAACATATCCGCAAAACCTTATAAATATCAGACTACTATAGCATGGGGCTCCAATGTGAGCGATCGGTCAAACATTTTGTTGTTGTATGAACAACTCTTTTATTTTCAAAGATTCAAAGGCATTTAACAAATTACTTAAAAATCAGCCACTTCGGATTACTATATTATATACCCTGCAGTAGGAACAATCGGTAAAAATCGAGTTTTTGTTTTAAGACACAGTTTACTATAGATATATATCTCATGTATTCGATACGTTTGCAAGGGAAATCTATCTAAAGCACCCCGAAGATAACTTTTCTTGCTCGTTTGCACCGTTGCCACAAAACTAACTCCCCAACAGGCGCGACTCTAGCTCCGGAGAGTTTTCCATTATCCACTTACGTGGAATTGTTTCGTGTACATTGAACATGATTTACGATGACACATAAACAACAGCTTAACTTCCGCCTGAGCTTCATGCTGGGTGACAAAAAATGAAGAAAAATTGCAGCATAGCCTGAGATATTGACTAAAAGCACTGTCCCCGCCCCCGTCCCCCAGGAGCCACCTAGCGTCCACTTACCTTTTCCGCTTAAACACCCAGCAACTAGGACATAATGGCCAAATGCATTTGGCACAGGTTTTTCCGTACGGTTTTCCCTTAGCTTCTGCCTTTTGATTTTTTTATTAGCCCGCAAGTTGTTCCTTAACATAACGGTACTCTTCGACGTTTTTTTTATTGTGTCCTCGTGTTCAGCCGTGCGTCCAGTTGTGGTCATCATTTTTCTTGCCCTGCCCCCCACATACACGTGGCAGCTGTGTGTGTGTGCTATGTAAGGGCTTTGGGCAGGTCTGTGGCTTTGGCTCCTTTTTGTCCTCCGTCAATGGCCACCAAAGGGAAATTTATTGCTTTGCCAGCGGTTTGAGTCAAAGTTGAAGCGCTTCAGGTGCACCAGCCCAAAGGGCGCGGGTACAGGGCGAGGGGTGTCACTTTTGACATTTAAGATGCCACACAATGGCCACTCCCCCCGCCCCCTCTCCAATTTATACGCATCGCCTGCATGTGACACCAAAAACATTTTCTTTTTCTCTTTTTGTCAATCTATTTGCAATTCCGATGATTTTTATGGCCAGCTGGAGGCTGTCTGAATGGGCCACTTGACAAAAAACTGTTGCACTGACAAATCTAATAAACAAATGACAGACAGAGCTGCGCGCAATTTATCGGCGTTGACCGAATTGGAAGCATATGTTTGGCATATTACCGAAAGCTTTTAGTTAATCACATTACATAAAAAGGTGGCTAATAATAATTTCTGTTATAAGCTTAAATTCATGTGTAAACTAAGAGAAAAGTGGCACGAAAAATCGAACGATTTTAAATAACTAATTTAAATTTTTTAAACAATATAGTACTTATTATTATAATAAAAAATATAATAATAACAAAAATAATAGTAAATAAAATAATTAATGTCATACATAAATAAGGTTTAAATAATTCTGAACTTCAAATTCCACTATTGATAATATATGATTCTCTAATTATGTACAATACAGATTAACTTTCGAAAGCCTAAAACGTTCTCAATTAAAAACTAATTTTAAAAAAATTTGTTGGAATTATCAAAACTTATCTAAACTTTAACTACGCCTAAGTTTAATTTATGTACAAATTGCTTGGTTTATTCTCAGATAAATATATATGCATATTGAGGCATTTTTATACATATAATAATGGAATATAATAATTGCATATTTAATTGCATTAATATACGTATATTAAGAATATATACTTTTATATATTATTACTTAATTTTGTCTTTATATATCGTTTACAATATCATTTCGTACGTGCATTATATGAAATCAATCCCATATTGTCTAAAATTAAGTTAAGTCAACTTGGTTTAAAAACATACATTGGCTAAGAATTTCGGCATTGAGAAACACGTTATTCAGTTAAGTATTTTGTACTAGATTCAAAGAAATCCAAACTTAACGTACTTTTGACACCTCATTGGCTTGTTTTAGGCACGGATTACTTTAATCCTTTTTGTGTATACAGCTTTTCACACTTAGAACCTGGATATGGCTCAACTTAAATAGGGATTCACATAGATAATTCATTTCCTGCGTTTCACACAATTCACGCTTGCACCCATTCTCCTCCTGTTTTGGTCGCCCAGGTCTTTATCCTTTTGATTGTAATTGTGCATGTTTGTTAATTGTTGTCAGCACATTGTTCAATTGTTTTATGGTTCATATGCATTTCACCAACACTCACTTTGTCTAATTGGGTCGCCCATTATGCGAGATGGGGACCCAGCCTCGGGTCTCAGTTCTCAGTTCTCAGCTCTCATTTCTCCAGCACATGCCTGCAGCGTCAGCAGCGTGCAATGTTCCAGTTTTATGTGTGAGCTAAAGACAACCATTTGACAGCGTTCGCTGCCCCACCTGTCCCAGCTCCTCCAACTGCCAGCTTCCTAGCTGGCTTGGCGTAGTCGCCCACTTAACTGCTTGAGGTTTTTGGTTAAATGCGCTGCCTTCATAAGCCATTAAGGCTAAGTGATTTGTTTTTGTCTGCTAGCCCCTTACCTCCCTTCCGGCTCTTAAGTCCAACACCTTGCAAATGGTTTTCCTTTTCTTTTTTTGTTCTTGTTGTTTTTCTTTAATATTTCTAGACACCGAAAGCACAGAATTGGAACGAACTAATTGTGCGGAAGCGCAGGCCATTTGCTGGTCTGAGTGCTTCACACAGTGCTCCAGTTAGACGAGCTCTCTACTCTATATCTCGGCCATACTTCTTGGTCCAACTGGTGTCAACTGCTTGATGAAAACTTCGGGTTCAAAGTTGACAGGCAAAAGTTTACACAATGCCAGCCAGAGTTGGCCAAGAGATATGCAAGTTTTGTCCTATCGAAAGTTTTCTTATGGGCAACCGCTCAAGTGTCCGGGTTTCTACTCTCCGGCAAGACTTGCTGATTATATCTGGCCATTGTTTGGGCCGCCTGACATGCGTGACATTTGCCTGATGCCCGAGCAGAGTGCCAGAGTGTCAGAGTGTCAGGGAAGTGTGTGCCTCATTTCACAGCTTCGGCTTTGATTGTTGATAACAAAGGGTTGTACGGACATGTGTTATATCATTTAGACCATACCCTGCCAAGGATATTATGATTTTGCTACAAAATATGTAACGCACTGAAGAAGAACTCATAGAAGGTTAGTTGAAGCAATAAGAGCTAAGTCAATTTATGTATCTGTCTGCCGACTAACTATGTGAACTCGGTCAGTCTTCAAGTCAGCCTAATGAAACTTGGTACAGCTTATGCTTTTTTAAGCAAACAATACATATCTCCAAATCAGCTGGATCGCAGATCTATAACGTATAGATGTCATAGGAACTATCAGTCAATAATAAGGTTTTTGTATAAAAAATATTTTAGTTAATAAAGTAACCTGACCCAAATCTCTAAATACGGATTGTTTTACTTCATCAACAGTATTATTAAAATTTACCAACATCGAACTACTATATCATATAGCTGTCATAGGAGTTATCCATAGGTTTTTAAACATATCTTGATCAAACTCTTTAATTATAATTAATTAATTATTAGTTGAATTTTGAATTCCCTATGCTTAGAAAATATATGCTATCAACATAGGTCTACTATATCATAAAGCTGTTATAGAAACTAAAGGTCAGAAATTAAGTTTTTGTATGAAAAACTTTTTTTGTTAAATTATTAAATTATCAAACATATCTTGAAATACTTTTAAATATTGTGTTAAATAATGAACCCAAAATTTTGGGGACATTTTGTAAATATCAGACTACAATATATATAATAAATTTAATTATGAGCTGACTATATATTTATATATTCACCACAGCTTGTGAATTGTACCTAAAATTTTAGGCACATTTTAAAAATATCAGACTACAACATATATAATAAATTTAATTATGAGCTATATTTATATAGTCACCAAAGCAGTGTATTAGAAATTCAGTAAGCCCAACAAACTTATTTCCTGCTGTTAGACCTTTAGTTTAGCCAAGGGTTGTGACCATAATTTAATTGTGCATTGCCCGGACAAACCCCATCTGAATGCTCAGCTGAATCTCTGCCTGTTACTTTCTCTAATCATATGCAAAAAGAGTAAGAATTAATCAATGATTTACAAGAACAATACGTGTGCACATGTCGGCCGCCGGCGGCCACAGAAGCCCAAGTTCCCCTTCCAAAAAAGTAAAAAGAAAAAAAAGCAGGCAACGTGGCCAACACCCGCTTGTTAGACTTGGTCCACCCATCGCCCCGGGGCAGCAGCAGGGGCGCAGGGCAAGGGGGCGGGGGCAGGCTGCAATGAGCATGAACACAAATAAGGCGTCGGCGCTGATCCTTGTCAACCACCAACAATAATTTCAACGTGCACACAACGGGCAGACGAGCTGGCCACAGACCCAGCCACATCCACAAGCACATCCACATCCACAAGCACAAGCACAACTACAACCACAGCCCAACCACTGGCTGCAGCCGCTAATAATTCAATTAGTTGCCTCAAAAAGATGCCAAACTGTGATGCTGACTGCTGTTGTGGTTAGCTGCTGGTGCGGCGAGCGGCGGGGTTTCCTCCTCGGCGACTGCACTCGCACAGAAGTTTCAGCGGTGCAGCGCTTCGATTATCCAAATGCCGCTGGCCAAATATCGCACCACTCTGCATAAATTTGCAGGGCGAGCGGCGAAAATTATTCAAACTGGTTGGCCATCATTTTTGGGCGTACTCCACAATACATAAAAATGTGATGTGGCTTTGCAAACTCTATAAATATTGGCATATGTATGAATAAGATATAGAATTGTCAAGATATGTGGTTTATATAAATAATATATATGCATTTGAAAATATATTTTGCAATACTAATTTTTTCATTAAATAACATGATGGAATACTTTAGTCAAATATACATTTATCATGTTATGTATGTATGTATGTATTTATAAAAGATTTAAATATATTTTCTCTTTCACATACTTTAACTATTTTGTAAATTTTTGATTATATACTACCAATATATAAATATTTTCAGAATAAAATATTATTTTATTAACTGAAAAACTCGCAGTAAAAATCATATATTTCCTAGAATTTGTATATGTTCTGTAACCATCCCAACTGTATACAAATCGGAATCGGCAAATATTTGATAGTAAATTTGTAAATATCTGTAATATAAAACATTGTTTTTATTATTTTAAATACTGGTAGTAAAATCGTGTATAAACTACCACTTTTATATTTCCCAAATGCAACCCAAGTGAATTAACGAATTTCCAATCCAAATCGCAACGCTTACCCGCAGTTAAGCACAACAAATCCGTGGTAACAGCCAAGTAATTGTGGTATAAATAAAAATCAACATATCAAGATACAAAGAAGAAGAATGTACAACATCACGGGAACAGACAGACGGAAAGAGTGGGCTGGGCGGGGTCTCTACTTGGCACATGTAAATTTTAAATTGTAAATAATCGTAAATAACGCAAATATCGCCTCAAGCAGTGCCAAAGCGACAAAAGGCGACGGCACTCGCAATTCTCAGCTCTCACAATTTTCAGTTCTCAGTCAGTGGGAGGGGTGTGGGGGGGGGGGGGGGTTTCAGCACTTGCAACTCAGTAGCCAGACTTAAGTTAGCCGCGGGCTGAAGGCTAAGCCGCTAAGACAACTCCCCGTGCCGCGCCCCCTCGCAGTCCCCGTAAGACCCGAGCAGATTTATAGAGCAAAGCACGGCGCATGTTTTGGCTTCCAGTCAACGTGTGTGCGTATGCAAAGTGAATTTATTGACTTAAAATGCAAATTTCACATGACTACAAGTAAAGCGGAATAAGAGCGGGAGCAGAGGAGAAAGAAAAACTCTGAAAGAGATTTTCACAAATTTTCGCATAACATGCTGCGTACTTGCAAATGCCCCCGCTTGATAGATGGCCAGGCGAAGTTGGGCGGAGGGGGGCAGCTTGTTGGTGGTGCAGGCGCAGGTGGTGCTGACTGTATTTATTTAAGCTGTCTGCACAAGTGGCTCGCAATTTGTTGAAGATTAAATGCCATCTTATGTGATGACAATTTGTTATTTTATCCAGCCATGCGGGTGTGGCCAAGGCTTAAACTTGTTTGCGTCCCATTTACCCACCCACTGGAGTGGGAGTAGTTCGGCGGTGGGGGGCACATGTCAATACTTGCGGTTTAGTTGAGTGTTTGTTGGTGGGATTTGTGCGCGGTGTACAATACATAAACATTTAGAAGCTTACCTTTTATCTGGGAATCAGCTTGAACTGATATGCCTGTACGAAATGTTTGTAATCCATGTAAGAAAATGAGGAGGAAATAATTTGCATGTGAAAGATAACAGTTATCTTCGGGGTGCCAAAGATTAAAAAAATTTGTTTCATTTAAATATTAATAATTTCTACTTTAACCTCCTTTAAAATAAATGCTTGCCAAATTTTAGCTTAAACTTAGAAACACTTTCACTAATTAAGGCAGATGCTATTGCGTGCTTATCTTCAAACCCGTAAAGGTAAACAGAATCTTTCATAGGCACATTTAAACCGCATTAACTGTTTGTACCTTTCCACATAATAAACATGATCATGCCCGTGTATGCCCAACAGAAGGATAAACAACTTCTGGCAGCTAACGAAATAATTCAAACGCGGCTTATCGCTGGCTTATCCACAGCGAGGTGCGAAACTTTCCACACTTTTCGCTCCGGCAAACAAACAAAAAGTGGGGAAAAGCGATGGCGAAACCTCGCAAAAATCTCATAACTAACCTTTATTTGTTTTGTGGCAAAACTGCGTCAAGGATATCCGACGCTGATAAGCGCCCACGCAGGGCCATTAAAAATCCCTTTTGTTTCAAGGCGAACAAAGCCTCGCCCCCACCCCCACTCCCTCTGTGTGGAATACATGATGTCGAACAAATGTTGTATGCAAAGGCGGCCAAGAAATTAAGCGTGTCGACTACAAAATGCCAAAAAGTTGCGTAATAAAGTGCGCCGCAGAAGCCGCAAATTATAATTTTAACCTTTTACGCGCCTCGAACGCGCCCCAGGGCAGGGGTGGAGGCTGCAGGGTGGAGGCTGCAGGGTGCAGAGGGGGTCGTGCGACATGTGTGCCCGTAGCGATAAGCGACAAGCCTGGTGGCCTTGTCTAATAGAATTAAAACCCAAACGGAAGTGCTCCAAGCGCATCGCAGCGCAAAGGTCGTGCCGGCTTTTAATGGTTGCCCAGAGACCCCCCTCAGCAACCCCCCCTCACTAACCACCCGTCGGTCGAGTGCCATATGAGTGAAAATAATAATAACAGTAATTTGAATGCTCAACTAGGCTAAAGTGCGAGGCGAGAAGCGGAAAGGTTCACCAAAAATTCATATGCAAATGATTTGGAAACATTGGGCAACCCTTTCATGCCATAAATTGAAAATAAACCATTTGCTTGCCTTTTGCTTGACTATGGCAAATAATAATTCAGGATTAGTCGCAACTTGTTTGCCCCGCGCCAACTCCGAGGTTAATTACAACATTCGGTCAGGTCGTTTGAGCCACCAGAAATGGTCGTCCGTTCAGCCGGAGATAACGTAATCGCAGCTTTTTATCTTATTTTCCTTTTGAGAATTATTTGCACGTTGGTAATTAGAAACGTATTGTGGTTAAAATATAGAAAAATCAAATGCTTCCATGAGCTAAATTAAATATTTAAAAATGTTTTAAAGGTTTTCCTTTTCGTGTTTGGTGGAAAACTGCAATCATTTAAAATTTTTATATTTATTTTATTTGCATTTTATATTTATATTTAATTTTCGCTTGAAGTATAGCATTTTATCTTCATTTTGAGTTATATATTTACTTAATACATAATATTTGTACTTGTATATCGTTTAAAAATATTTAAATCTTTACCATTTCCTGTTTCACAGATGGAACAGCTATTTAAAATTTTCATATGTATTTTAATTTTGTATTTTATCAAGTAAATTCACTTAATTTTTTTCTTGTCTCATCCTATATAATATACAGAATATATATGTACTTCTATATCGGATCAAAAGTGGGATCTTAACGTTTTCGAATTTGGCAGACGTTTGCATTCTATTTAATTAAAAGTTTCGTTATCGCTTAAAGTGTTAAACTTTTGCGTTTTATCTTTTCGCTATCCAAAACAGTCGGGATAACTTTTTTTATTGATTGAGTAATCCATTAATTGAGCAAACTAAAGATTTAATTTTAATTTGAGAACAACAACTGAAACAACTCTTGTGTCGCCCACACGGAATTGTACATTCATTAGCACCTCCTTAGACCTCGTAGACTATGTTGGGCAAGCGGACAGTTGAGTCGAAATTAAATGTAAATTTTGCCAGCCAAAAAACATTAATTGTAAGGCAATCAGTCGCGCAGAACCCACACAGAAAAACCAACAGCGGCAACAACAACTGCAATTTCATGGTGGCTTCAATCAGCCAACAATCAACAGCGTGCAACAAAGAGGGGCACAATAGGGGGAGCGGGTAACACTGCCAATGATCTTAGCTGACTGCAGTTGTTGCAAATTGCTGGCACCGCAAATTGTGGCAAGCAAAACAAGCAGCACACAGTCCGCGACTGGCGACAATTTCGCCGATAACACAAAGCAAATAGAAGTGTTAGAAGTTCGCTTTAAGGCAAACAAAACAAACTTTGGTAACATGACAAAAAAAACATTAGATGTATTTAAGTTTTTGTGGTTTGTGGTATTTTGTTGCTGCACTTAAGTAAATTAAATGCTGTAGCTTAAATAACTCAACTTGGATGCAAGCTAAGCAGAAAATCAAAAACCACAACTAAACATTCATAAAAATATGTTTAAATTGAAGACATAAAAAAGTGAACCCGAAAAACATATATATAAATATATTTTAAAATATTTCTTTCCTCATATTTTATTATTTATACATTTGTACATTTAATTTATATAATTTTACTTTTTATAAATTTGATATATTCTTGATCTGTGTTAATAGCCAACTGTTTCTATATCTCTCACTTTTAAAGCTATCGTTATGCCAGATTCCGTTCTGAAGCATATTAAATTATTCCCGACCCATCGTTACGCTCCCAATTAAATTGCAGCTGTATTTAATTACAGCCGGATTGCCACTAATTAAAACATAGAAAATTCAAGGAATATCAATGACTCATAAATAGATGAGACAAAGAGCAAAAATTATTCACGCTACATAATTAAAACAAAATGCGACAAAGACAAAGGCAAATAGCAAAGACAAGGGATTGAGGCTGAAAGATTTCGTAGTTCTGAGTTGGAGCTGTGGCATCGAGTAACCACTGGCAACCACAGTGCGACCCACCGCTGAACCACATGCCCAAAGTGTTTGTCATTTGCTTTTTTGGGCTGGATTTAATTACACTCAATTACCGGATACCACAAGGCGATCCATTTACACTTGAGCTCCACTGGGCACAGCCGATGACACTTTTTCCGAGGCAACAGGTAAAGTTGCAACCACCACGCCCCACCCCCGTTCTGCCCTGCTCATTAATGCCGTTAGACATTTTAACGAATTTTATGCAAATTGAAAACGGAAACACTTTGAAATCGCGACGTCCCTGTTCCATTTGGCACACGGCGCAACTCTTTCAGTGGCTGAAACAGGAGCTGGGTGAGCAGATGGATTATTGAGGTGCTTGGGGAAGGAGCTGGCAGCTTGTGGCGTCGTTTCGTGTTAGTTGAGTTATTATTGCAAATTAATTTTTGTTCATTAGATTTTATAATGTCACAAAGTTTGTCGACACGCAGATGAGACTGTGCTGCCCAAGGGATCTGCGGGGGATTGGGTAAGCAGGAGGATGTAATAAGAAGAATGGAAAGTATTGTATATATATAAATAAAAAAAGAAGATAGATAGAAGTATATTTTGAATTTATTTTGGATTGGAAAGAAGCTCTATATAAATGTTTATTTCAACTAATAAAAAAACTGTAAAATTTTAAAAATTTATAGAGAAAATCAAATTATTAAGTCTTAGAGAAAATGAAAATGACATTAATTATTTAATTATATAATATTTATTGTAATCAGGAATATGGTTTTCATGGTTTTATTTTTAAAGGATTTAAGCTTAGTTTCTAATATTCTCTATATATTGAATAAAAGTTTTATAATTTTCTGCTATATTTTTGCATCGATAATATATGTTGTTGGACTGAGTAATATCATTGTTTGGGGCATATATGTAGTATAGTTACACACACACTCATTCCTTTCACACACGCAGAAACACACACACACACACGCATGTGAAATGAGCGGTAAATAATCCTTTTGAAATGCCGCAAAGCAAATTAATTAATGTGCCACACAGCCGGAATTTATGGCATGAATAGCGAACTGCGCAGATGTTGCAGGTGTACGTGGTTGGGTGGTGGGATGTCGGATGCTTGGTTGTCCATGTGCCAGGCGTACTCATAATTACAGTCGACACAGCGTTACCAATACTTATATGCAGTAACATTCAACATCCCCCTTCGGTGTATGCAAATCGATGCGATTGAAACTTTCGCCGCAAACTCGTTTTGCATATTTTAGTTTTTGAATTATGGCTGAAAGTTGGCTTTTAATTGAAAGTACACAGTGAGCACTGTGGTAGTGTGGCCATCGTTATGAACTCATTGATATCGAGGCATTATGAAAATGAAAATGTTTATTATTATCATTGGGCACATTTGGTCCTGGCGACACCGAGATGACAAAGCATAATAAATTGCCAGACTGTAGGAGTCCGATTCCGATTCCGGCTCTGATACAGCGGCAGCCCAGTGTTTTAATGAATTTTTAATTAGTAGCAATTAATATGGTAATTTGTTTAAGTGCTAATAGATACTACGAGTCGCAATGAATTTCGATGAACTGAGAGCCAAAGTGCGTCAATTTTGTGGATCGTAATTGATGGCTACGAACGAGATGAAAATGGGGAAAGTTAATGTATAAAGAGAGAAGTATGGTTAAAGGATTTTTAGATCTTATAAAAAAAGACTTTCTTTACGGAAACATATAGATGCAGATACTTATAAAATTTGGATACAGAATGATATCTATTTATAGATACAGATACATATACATATATAGATACACATAGATACAATAAAGATTGTGATGCATCTGCATTTATAAAGACGAAAATATAGATACATAAACAATTGAGATACAATTACAGGTTGAAATACAGATTCCGAAACAGATACAGATGGTTTCAAACGATGCAATCCAAGAACATATTAAGAAACTGAATAGATGAATAAAAATATGTATATTAACGTTGTTATTCATAAATATGTGTGCTTATTAAACTAGGATATATATTATTATATTGAATTCTACTTTACATAAAAAAATTTTGCCTTTACCTGAAACACAAATATTAAAAATTAATTAAAAATTAAAACACGTTGGAGTAGTTTTGTAACTTTATAATCATACTAGCTTTTCAATCCTCGACCATAATCCTTCGTCGAAACGACGACACAAATTCTTGTTTTCAAGCTTTTGCAGTTTTTTTTTGCTGTTTGTTGTGGTCTCAATGTTAAGTTAAAGGAATAATACAAAAATATGTAACTCTTTTAATTAACATTAATAATTAGCTAAACAACAAAACTAATTTAATTATGAACATAATCTGTGCTCAGGAATTTTTTCATACGGATTCGTGTGTCGAGTGTCGAAAAAAGACGAAGGATGACGTGAGTGTACGCAAAATAAGGATGACGTTCCAGGGCTAGTCTAATTTAGCCAAGTGAATTTATGTATTATGAATGATGCGATTAATGAGTGGAAGATACTCATTTATATTGTACATGGTCGAATCGCTAATCACAATATGCTCTAGCGTATACATTTCATTTCTAATTTGCGCCTGGGCCTCACCCAGCTGATATTTGTGGAAGCTGCCCGAAACTTCAGCGTTTGTCTCGACTTTATTGTTGCGCAAACAAATGGGTCTTACTCTGGCACCAAATATAAAGGGGTTGGGCAGCTTGAGTAGGAAATACTCTCTCGACAAATCGCTGTAAGATGTTAGAGTCAAAGTTAAGATGGGTTGAGTTAATTAAGAATGAGAATACTTACAGGTCTTCAGGCGGCATGCGCACGATGCTCTGAACATAGCCATGATCTTCGTCCAGGCTGAAGCTGATGCTGTGATTTCCCTGAACAACGCTGTAGTAAAGGTATTCCTCTTCACTAAGTTGCTGATCTTTGAAACAGGCTGCGGATGTGATTATATATGTGCTGGAGATAATGGTGCCCGCGCAAATGTATTCATAGGTTTTTTCACTATTCGCTTTCCTTTTAAAAATGCTCACCGTCCAGGGCATTAGGTTGGGATGTTGTGCCGATTTAATGCCACAAATGGGCTGACAGTCGGGATTTGGGCGTTCAGTTGTCCACACGCCCTGCGCATTGCAGCTGTGTTGACCTGGCTCGGACACACTTTCATAGCCGGCAGCGCAAGTTGTCCGCAGCTTTGTGTCCAGGAGTAGGCCATTACTGTGGCAGTCCACCAAATTGCCATCGTGGATGCACTGCGTCGCATAGCGAACGTTGCCCAACTCAGCCGGTTGGCCGCAGATGCGCACACAGCCGAATCCCAAGTACTCCCACTGGCTGTCCAGGCATTTGATGATGCTCGAACCAAAGTGTACGTAGCCCTCGTCGCAGCTCACCTCGATAATGGTGCCGTTCGGCACCTGACTGCCCGATTTGAAGCCGATGCCCGTAAAGTAATCCTGGACGTGCATTCCGGCGCCGGTTGCCAGCGGACAGGTGAACGTCTCCCACGAAGCAATCTGTTTTTCTTGCTCGAAGTTTGATAGTGTTTCACCAAATAAATCAAATTGCAATTCGGGCGTCACTTGCTGTTTATTCTGTGTCCGTATTGATTCGTCCTGATTCCCATTGAGGTTCAGTTCGTTTAGCTTACGGCATATGAAGGGTCTCTCATCGCTGCCATCGGCGCAGTCGACCACGTGATTGCACAGGTACTCGGCTCTGATGCAGGCGCCATTCTCGCAGTGAAACGTTTCACCGGGACAGTGGCTGTCGGCACACAGCTCCACAGACTCGTCAAGCCCGTCCGTACAGTCCTTGATGCCGTTGCACATCGCACTCCACTTCAAGCACTTGTTGTCACAGCTTAGCGCATACTCCGGGCTTGGTAAAAAGAGAGAATGGTATTTTAGACGCTGCTGTGCTAAAAATTGTAGACTCGGTTCAAATCAACGCCTCGTTTTTGGGCTTATCTTTGTGAACCCAATTTTTTTTTCATATAAGAAAATTTTTATCTTTATTTATGGCAATAAAAATCAAAGCTGCAAACCGGGCAAGACGCCTGAACCAAACAACAATTTTAAAAAAATGGTTTGGTTCATAAGTTTTAATATTTTAAGTTTTGAAAAATTATATTTTCTTAGATTTTGCACACAAGTATATACACACATTTGTGCTTAAGTCGTTTTTATACTATAATATTTAAATACTTAAATATATACAAAATGTAAAGGATTTACGTGGATTTATTTCTTGAAATTTTTTCTAAATTTTTATTTACTTTCTAAGAATTTAAAACTAAAGCATGGATTCATTAATGTGAAAAACTAGCTTGAAGAACCGAATCAGCAATATTATTTTTTAAATTGCAGGGCTGATAAAAATTGAGTAAGCGTTTCAAGCCGGTTCGATCCGTAGCCTTGACTATAATTAATTCAATTGAAATCATATCAATCAACTTACCTACAGTTGCCACGCAGTTCACTCAGTAATAAATCGAATTGCATATCATCCGCGCACAGATATTTGTTCTCATCGCTTTTGTCCCAACAGTCGGGATGGCCATTGCACTTGAGTGTTTCCTGGATACAGCCCCGTAATTGCAACGAAAGTAGCCCGCGTTATCGCAGGTCGTGTTGAAGCAGGCCAGAAAGGTCTCATCGTTGCCATCCTCACAATTCTTTACGCCGTCGCATTTGAATCTCTCGTCAATGTACTTGTCAACATTGCATGAGAAACGCTCAGAAGTTGTAGCAAAAGCTGAAGCAGAAGCGATAAGCGGCAGAGAGATAGAGTGAGGGAGAGAGAAGCTTTGTTAAATGTAGATTCAAGTGGATAAGTCTAAATGCCATTTCTAATCTAATCTAATATACTATATTACTGATTTGGGTAATGAATAAAAAATTCTTTAATTAGCAGATAATCTGAATTGCTTAAGCTTAGTCAATATATATATATATATATTAAATTACTTATATGTATTGATTTATTATTTACTTATTTTAAATTTATTTATTTGTATGTATTTTAGCCTTTTGTAAATTTAACTCAGGCTTATAAAATTATTGCCGAAAACGCTATATATTTATTAAAATACTGAATGAAAATAATGAATTTTTAATTATAAAGCAAATTATATTTTCATTTGGTAATACAATTAATTAATTTTAATAGTTAACTTGTTTCAAAATTACGTAGTCTCAGAAACCAACGATTATTTTTGATTTATTTATAAAACAAATCTGTATTTATTTTTTCTATATTTAATTTTCATATTCTTTATCCTAACTTTCCACACAAGTTTTATTATATAGCACTATATTATGCTTTCAGAAATGATTTACATTAATCCCAGAAAGCAGCTCGTACCCACTTGGTATGTAGCCAATACCATACAAAGTTTAGCTGATAACATTATATATATTTTTTCAATACGAATATGCGTTTGTTTGCAAAACCGAACCGATCGCTTGAAATTATTAAACGCAACTGATCAACGATCCGTTGTAGCTATTATCTTGGAATTCAACTCAGGCTTAGCAGGTTGACCTACGAAAATGTTTTTTTTGAAATTAATGACTAAAATGAAATTAAATGTAAGATTATAAAATTTAAAAATATATTTTGTGTATTTTAACTAAAGTCTAGCCTCATTGAACTTTGAGGTCCGAAGATCGAGTGATATAAAATTTATCAAGTGGGGTTAATTTACTTATTAATATTATTACTAGAGATAATACGTGGTATTATAAATATTGTTATGCCTCTGAGAATATTTTTTTTACGGCCTTACCTTCATTAATTAATTAATGTCAGGCTATGTGGATTCGTATACACTTTCGAAAGCCCTAATTAATTTCTTTATTAGTGATAATCTCAACTTAATCATTACTATTTATTTACACTCATTGCCGTTGAAGGAGGTGGGTCAGGGGAGTACACAGAAATGCGCACAAACAATTTCATCAAAACTGAGAGGCAAAAGCCCGAGGCCCAAAGTCACGAATCCAGCTGCAGATTAATTGCATTAATTAATCGCTAAAAACAAAGTACTGCAGCAAACAGAGAGGCCCCCCTCTCAACCCGCCCATGTTCAGAGTTGTAATAAGACGCAGGAGGAGGGTTTGATGAATGCGAAAATAAAACAAGTGGCATTTCCGTTTTTCATTAAGACCAGACGAAAAGCTAAATCAAAATGTCGATGGGTTGTTCATATATATTTGAAAATATATATATGTATATGTGTTTATGTGCTTGTTGGTTTTTTATCCATATCGTTGAATCTGGCCACAAAATGATTTGTTTGCCGGACAATCGCTTCGGATTTTGAGTCCAGTTTTTAGTGGTTAATTACAGATTGGTCCCAGACCCAAAGCCAAATCGCAATTTCATAATTAAAATGGCTTCCATTTCATCCACATCAATCGCAAAGCAATAATCATAATAATAGAACAGTTTCCTCAGTTTCCTCCGGCATCCACCCCGTACACGGATTCTGCTCAGTCAGATGCATGCGAATCAAATTTGATTCGGATTGATTGATCATACCCAGCGGGTGCTGCCTACCTATGGCCGTTGCCTAGCCGGCCCACCCGTCGTTCGTCCTTGTAATGTATCCTGTAATCGAGTGTAATCCTGTAAAGACCTGCACGGTAGAGCTCACTCAGCTGGATGCCATTCATTCAATTCATTGTTCATCGCCAGCGGCCTTCCGAATGCCCATCTTCCACTCGAGAGTAGCTTAACTTTGTGCTGATGAATTAGCTTATTGGGTTTTTATTGGGTTAGGCGCAGCTTTGGAGTTGATTATATGGCATACAAGTGATTTTTCTTTCAACTATTTTTCATTTACACTAAATTTGCGTAGGCTTTATATGCGATCCATTATCATTTATTTTTGGATATATACAAATTATATGAGTTTAATCAGATTTCTAGTGCTCAAAAGCATTTATAAAAAATAAAGTCGAACTTTTGAGCTTACAAAGACTTTCACGAATGTATAAGGTTAGATTGTTATATTAAATGGTTCATATTCTTGTATTTGATTAGCCCAAAACTTTTTAATGTAAATTAAAAAATAAGTAGTGATTGCCATGGTTGCCCTAAAGTGTTTAGTCTAACTGCCAGAGAAAGCTTAGAACAATTTAAGTAATTTAAATGTATGATTAAATATAATTTAGTGTCTTAAATTTCCACAAATAGAGTCTTTAGTTTTCCATACTCTATAATATTATTTTTTCATTAACAATGTTACCTTTACCTTTTAAGTATTAATTTTTGCCATTACCAAACTTAGCTGACGGAATTACGTGAACCTACGCTTATCCGATGACATAAAGAGTCAGCGAACGATATACATATATCTCCCAAATCTCCCCCTTGTCCGCCGCTGTCAAACCGCGCTCAAGTCCCAGGAGTCAATGGACAAACAGAGAAAAATCAAAATCAAATGCCATGGCAAAGTGGATTTTCCACCCTTTTTATTAGCAATTGCTCAACGCCCCTGCCCGCCGGCAGAGACAACGTCAACGTTAACGCCAACGTCGCTGGCCCAACCACAGTTAGTGGTTGCGCAGTGGTTGTGGGTCGGTAATCCCACAATGAGCTGCCATAATAGATGGCAAGCAAATTGAAGAGCTTTGTCGACATCGCCATCGAGTGGGTCGACGGCGCGAGCAGAGCATTTGCGGTTGCCGGTGGGTTTGCTTTGGGTGGTGGCATTGACTTCTGTGTTGCGTTTAACATTTGCGGTTTCGCACTTTTGCAACAATTCGACGACGGCTGTCGTGTGCCAGCGGGTGTTCTCCCCCCCCCCCTCCCACCTCCGCGCCCGTTTGTACGCAACAGGGTGGAAAGTTGAAGTGCATCCGGCTGGTCAGCGAAATGTGGGTTGAGTGGTTTTCTGGCCGCCGTTGACTGTTTGTTGTTGCCCACCGCCTAAATCACCAAATGCGGCTCTTTGTCATTAGGCGAATTATGAGGCCTGGATAAAAGGTATTAAATATTTTGGTCACCAGCTTTCAGCCTTTTTCTGCTGGTTTTAGGCTAATTGAAAATCCCGCCCACCTTTGCGCCACGGGCCGCAGCTGGCCGACAATTTTCGGCAATTTGCAAATGGTCCACTCTCGCAGTGCCAGGTCCATTAGTACTCGTTAGCCAGTGTTGTAAACTGCCTCTAAAAATGATGCTCACTTTTTTTAATAACCGACATTTATTAGCTTTAAGCACCGGTGGATTATGGTGGTTTATTGTGGTTTTTGGGCGGGTGTGGAATGTCCTTAAGTGCTATTTAGTTTTGTGTTTACATTTTTTATAGCAAAAGTTTAAATATATAATTTAGTTTTATGGAATTTTTATGTATTGGTAAATAACTTAAGTTAAATATTTACGAGTGTTCAAATAAGTTTTTTATAAATATTTACACATTTTTTTTGATTTGAAAATAAAATGAGTAAAATGGTTTAAATTTGTATTTACATTTTTTATTAAAAACATTTTAAAGCTTCTGTGTTCTCAGGCAATAATATAAAATGAGTGTTAAAAATAACTGTGCATATTTCTGAATTTATTTAATACAGATTGAAGGATCCAACTCTTTCCTACCTCATATTTTCGCATTTTCAGTGAACTCTTTGTCAATATTTTGTTATCAGTTTTTCATGCATGACATCATTCACATATGAAAGCGCAACTGGATTGTAAACGTGGGTACGTGTCAGATTTTTTGACATTTTTAAATTTCAATTTTGACAGCTTCCTGATGAACATGCGTTCAAGAAGTGTGAGGAGGCTTAACATTTAAATAAAGCTAGGTGGAAACGCTGTCGAACAAATGAGCTTTAATACGCTGTTAAGTATGACCTCACGACCTCTGGGTTTTTTAAATTTTCAGAAAAACTAATAATACTATCGAGATTAATATTATTTTTTAAAAATCAAAAAATAAAGACAAGTTTCTGTTCGGACAAGTTTCATAAATAAGCTCTGATTTATTTTTTAAAGTCCTGTCATGTCTTCATTTGCATGCCTGTAATTAAATTTGGGAACTGTGACAATTCATTTTGCCGTGCTGTTTTCATTTACCCTTGTATAAGGATAAATTTTGCACGCATGTCCAACCCTTTGACTGTGTTTCCACGCCCCGGCGCTGTCTGCACCCCGCACCCTTTTCGTGGTTTTGTATACCCTTTAGTAGGTTGAGAGTTTGTTACATTATCATCGACATCAAGCGGCATGGCGCGGTCGTGTCCTCTCCTGACTTTTCAGCACATCTCATCTCTGCGGCGACTGTTTGTAGTCGTATTATATGTCATTGCATTGAAGTGCTCTCAAATTCTCAAATGTTTTTCAGTTCGCTTTTTAGCATTTTAATGCAGCAGCCGCGAGATTTGTGCATTTTAAGTGATTTAATGGATTTTGCATGCATTAAATTGAACGAGAAGCCAAGTTGTTAATTGCTATGCGAATTTATTACTATGATTATTATTAATGCTGCTCCCACCGCTGTAATGATAAGGGAAATGCGACAAATTTCAAGAGGAGAGACGCTCTACAGAGCGCATTCATGCGGAAGGCTACTCATAAAAGGACAACTGCTGAAAATTGATGGAGAGTTCAGAGGATCTTATGAAATAAGTAACTAATATTTGAAAGTGTAGACTAAAATCTATTTTTAAGTTGTTATACTATTTTTAAAGGTAGTTCAAAAATTCTAGATTTTTTTAATGAGATATAAAATAAGAAAAGAAGAAAAGCAGAATTGAAAAGTATTGCTTCGTATAGAAATAAAAAGTTCAAAACAAATATAGAATACAATTATTTAAAAGCTGTTTGTAGGCATATTTATGAAATAGCATTTTTTTTTACATTTTTCAAAATAAGTTCATAAAGATTTTTATTGAACAAACCCCATCTTAAATTCCCAAGCTTTTCATACCAGTTATTGGTTATTTAATAACCATGACCAGTTGATTTTTTAACCGTAACCCCCACGATTATATCACATATGAAAAACATTTAAATCGATCCCATCTTCGCTTGGAACAGTTGCGCTATTATTTTTTGTTTCATTCCAATATGATGATGCTTGCTTTTGCTTCCTTTATGTCGCAGCGAATAATTAAAGAATAACAAAAGACAAACCGCATCGGGACAACAACAAACGACAAAAGCAACTGTCAACGAGCCAACATTCTATCAAACTGTCAATAAGCAATTCATTTGCAAATGCGATTGTCAATGGGAGCAGCTAAATAAAAAGAAAACCGGAGAGCAAAAATAAAGAAAAACCGCAGCAAATGCGGCTCAAATAGTAGGTGAGGTTCGTGTCATTGTTTGTCAAAAAGCCATTTCAGTTCGTATCGAATTTCAAGAGTAGCAGAAAAATATAAAAAAAGAAACTAGAAAATCGTATACTATATCTATATGTAACACATGAGAAAGTTTCTCTGGTCAAACTCGGTTTGAGCTCTTTATTTTGGGGTTAGGGTGTGGGCTGGAGGGTGTTGCGGCAGTCGGCGATGCCAAAAAAAAGGAATACTCCCCTGGGCGGGCGTTTGCCACTCGCATGTGACAGAGTCGACGCGTTTTGGCACTCAGACTACCCACAGGCGTGGCAAGAGGAAGGGGGGGGCGGAGGGGTAGGGGTGACTGCGGGAGCTGGGAGCAACCTATCAGGCCCCTGCCATCTAACCGAGCGTTGACATTTGTGCCTGCGCCGCTTCATGCACAATCAACGGTTCGATTTAATGGAAAAAATGAATTTCACTCCACGCTCTGCGGTTTTGGAGCCGCCTTTTGTGCGGCCAAACGAATTTCCATGAATGCGAAAATTGGTTGGCAGCTAGGAAAAGCGTTTAATGAACCTTCTTTCTTTTTTTTTGCCTTCATCTCCCCATTGGCTGCGTCGCCCAACACAAATCGAAACTCCAAATCGTAATTGAAGCTAGCAATTGAAAAAAAACGAATAATAAAAAAATATTTGGCAACTGTCTATGAATTTTTGCATTTGGTTTTTTGCATTGTTGTCGAGAGCTCGGGCTTAATTAATTGTGGTTTGGGTGTCTTGTGTGTGATTACAACATATCGCTTAAAAAAGTTTAGATATCCGTTAAATGTTTTCAATTCAATGCCACACTTGATTTAAATTAAAAAAAAATGAGGAAGAAAAACCTTTTGGCAAAAATTGACAATTTTTTGACACAATGCCGCGCCGATAAGCACACTCTGAAGCGTATAGGAAATTAAATTTTTTCCAATCAAAAACATTTCAATAGCAGTTCACACACAGATAAAGCGAGCCGAGTACGGGAGCGAGTGAGAGGGCGATATGAAATCAACATTTACTGTCTCCGAGCGGTTCATTGGAGTTTGGCTAACGCCGGCGGATTTATTTCATTCCATGTCAATAAAGTTGCACAACATTTTAAATTTGATGCATTAGCCAGATAAGGCAGACAGCATTTTACAATTTTTATTATATTATTTAGTTAATATTAAATTGTACTACATGATGTGTAGGTAGGTCTTCCAAATGAATAACTTTGTCAAAACTTAAAAAGTTTCTGAATCCGTAGATGATTGATCCACACTTCAAATGCCCATAGCTCGACCAAAACTTAACCGATACTCATGAGCCATGTAATTTTAATATGATCCAATCTGGCTTGAATCTGTGTTTAAAATTCATTTATTCTTTAATATATAAAATATATTTTACCTTTTTCTTAATATATCATATTCCCATTTGGGTTTTTGCTTTGTTAACCTAAATTGTTTATAATATATGTACAAGTTTTCTTTTCTTAAATCAGTTTTTAATGTTAGGCGTGCACGACTGAGACCAGAAGCCGTCTTAAGAGCGAAACATTTCAATTAAATGTCACGCATTAATATTCATTAAATTATTTGGACTGTGTACTGGGCAGTAGATGTGGCACTTGTAAGTCTTATATAGCCGGAGCCGGAGATCTGTACGAAAACAATAACATTAAATCACTTAAAGTGTCAAGCGCCCTTGGCTGCCTGCTCAGTGTCCAGTGCAGTCCAGATGGCATTCATTATCATAATCTGCAACATCATAAAGCAATTTGGTGTTGCAGGGGGCAGGGGACAGTGGGCGGGCTGAGTTGTTTGCGTCTCATAGAGCGAGTTTATGGATATGTGACTGGTGCTGCTTGTTGCACCCACCAGGGTGCGGGGCTTGAGGGGGAAGCGAAGCAAAAATCTTAATTACTTGCCCAGGCGAACGCTTGACCTCGTGCAGCGCCTGAACTCACACGCCCAGGACGAGTGTTGGCGTTGGCGTTGGAGCTGGAGTTGAAGCTGAAGCTGGAAGTGTTGAGGCGTCGTCACCCAGAAGCGCAGTCGCCCATAATGGGGGTCAATTGGGCTGTGTGCGCGACACGCATACATCTTGGTAATTAACCAAAGAAGCGACTCTAGCCCCTGTCAAGTCCAGCCAAATGGACATGCTTTCTACAAACGGATGGTAATTAAGGTTCTGTGACCATTCTTTCACTGCCATGTGAACTGCTCACTTTCACTGGGAGCAATTGCAGTTATTAGAGATAGGCATCGGGCCACCATATGCACATTTCGCATTAATTTATGGGGCGTTACATTTGGCGCTTTCTCTAGAATTTATTCTGCCCAATGATAATATTTATTTTCTGTTCTCTGCGTTTTTTTTTGTTGCTTTCTTTGGCATTGTTTGTGTCATTGGACTTTCTTCTGATGGGGTGGACTTTCGCAATTTATGGTTCCATTATGTTAATTATTGACAATTGCTGTATGGTCAAGTGCTAATTATTTCTATTAACCGAAGTATATGCAGGGGATATGGGGAGTGAATAACCCCAGTGCACTAAGCAATTTATGACAAGTTTCTTGTTCTGGGTGTGTTTGTATTATATCCAACTACTGATTAAGGAGATCTTTAACATTATTATTTTTCAGACATACATTTTTTAGACAGGAGAGAAGAAATATATTTGAAAAATGTTTGGAAAGCTTAAAATAATATATGAAAACTATTTGTGTTCAATTTTGATATTTTGATAGAATATAATATTAAAACATTGTAATTATATAAAAAATAAGAAAACACTAGAATATTATTTTTATTCAAAAGATATATAAATTTATAAATTAAATCTTAGTAGTATTTATGAATTTTTTATTATCCCAACTTTAAATAAAATAGAAATAACGCGTAAAAGTAAGCTAAAAAATTCTTTTTTGTTTAAGTTTCAGTTTTTCTTACAAAATTTATATCAGTTATATGTTATAAAAATGCCCTCAACTAATATGTAACTATCAACAATAGCTCCATTAGGAGCAATAAGTGCATAATACCCACCTACAAGCCATGTCTAGCATATCCAAATGTCTTTGTTATACCAGAAATGTGCTGCACAATGGCCAACAACTGACCAGGAAAATGCAAGAAATAATGGACTTTAATGGATGTTACTTTTTAGGCCCGAAACTCGGGACAAAGAGCGACAGCCACAAACAATGCATAATAAAAGAGCATTTAAATTAAATAGAAATTTAAGCAAATACAGAAAGAGAAATGCACAAATCAAAAAGTAAAGATTCCTTTAAGTCATTAATCACAGGAAAATTTCCAGCAATTGCGTCACTTTCACTCGAAACAAGCAGATTTCATTAGCCAACTGTCAAATAGCTGCTTGTGGGGGGTGTGTATTTATATGGGGGATGCGAGGGTGCGAGCTTGTGGTTGGTAGCCTTAATTGTTATTTGGACAAATTGTTTTTCGGTTAACAAGCGCAGGATTAATGATCTGGTCAGTCAATAAGTGGCCCCGCAGAGGCGGGTTGGAAGACCCATCCGACTCCGGCTCGGACTCGAGCGCCATAAAGCGCAACGGTTGCCACATTTTGTGGAATCAAAATTGTTAACGGTTTGGCAATTAAAGTCGGACTAATTGCCAACAATAAGACACTTAGGAAAACATGACTTCTGCATGGCAAATCAGGCCATAAGAAAATGCCAAAAAAAGGGTTAGCAAACCCCTCGTAAGGAATGAATTTATTTCCAGACAAATAAAAAGGGAATACCCCTAAATTCAATTTATGTTGTTTTAAACTCGCGATGAGCCTGATGATGTCATAGCCATTCCTGGGATAATGACAGGATATAATAACGACATCGTTATGCCAGAATTACGCCTGATATTTGCAGCATAAAACAGAAAAAAAGAAAATCTTTTGATCTCGCTTGAAAATCAGCTTACAGGCAAATTTTTTTATTGCAATGCCATTAAGAACTGTCCACCTTTTAAAGCTTTTTGGCGAAATTTTCTATTTTTGTTGTTACCCCCAGGCTGTGTGTGGACCCCAGTGTAGCCCTTTAGCTCTTTTGCAGCAGATAACGGCCGCAGCCGTGTTCGAAAAATGTCGCGACCGGAAAAAAGTTTTGCGTCATAATAAATAATTTCAACGCATTCGTCTGGAAGGATTAAACCTGTTCACAGTGTCTACCTTTTGGACCGTGGGCTCTGGACTGGAATAGATGCATTTAAAATTGAGGCGAAATAAAGCTAAACGTTTCAATAAACCCAGAAACAAAAATATTAAAAAAGGGTTTAACATTTCAGATGCGCTTTTAATTCTTATCAGACTTTATGTAAAAGTGTAGCCCAATAAGCTTTTATCGAGGTTAAGGCAGCTTTTGCGAATGTTTTCGATTTAGAATATGGTGAATATTTGAGTTGGACTTACAAAATTTGGTATGTAAGCTGCTTAAATATCTCGCTTCCGATATATAAATAAAACTGTCTGTAGATCAACGTTTTCGATTTATATCTTAGTATTATTTTATAATTAGTGTTATTTTTTAGTTCGTATAAATAAGTCGAATAAGCCACAACTATCTTACTAAATACATTTAATGTATATATAAATAATCTATTTTATGTATTTAAATATACTATATTTATATTAGTTAAGCCTTTATGTCTACCTTTAGAGTATCTAACTAACTGACATTTCTGAAAATAGATTTTATCTTTAAAAAAGCTTTTATTTCCAAGCTGCACTTAAAGCAATTGAAAAGAAACAACCGTTATCTTACGTCAAATGGAAGTTATCAGTTCACACAATCTCAAGATACGATCTTGCTGTTAGATCGACGTTCTTCTGCTACCAATTCTTCAGCTTCTGTTAACTACTGCACTGCTCGATCAATGTGCGCCTTCTTAGCTCAGTGGCAGAGCACTGGTCTTGTAAACCAGGGGTCGTGAGTTCAATTCTCACAGGAGGCAATAAAGCTGAGTTTACTCATTTATATTTTATAGTTTTTTTTATTAACAAGCACTACAAATTTTAATAAAAATATTTTTATAAGTTTAAAAAATTATATTTTATTTACATTTACTTTCCTTAACTTATAAATTGCTTAATTGTAAATATAAATATATTTTCGTCAGAGATTCGCAGCAGTTAGCTCTTTATTCAAGCGCTTAATAATACTCAGGCAATTTTTATAGGCTTTATCTTGATTTAAAGACTGTGTTCGCATCAGCAGCTGAGAACTGATAAGCATACCTTTGCCCTGCGCTCAATTTTTAACTGCATTTTTCATATTTTTGGCATTCTTCTTATATGCACTCAACGAGCTCTGCGCGGCTCAATAATCACTCAATAATCTGTCCACTTCTTTTGTAATTGCGCTTATCACTTCGATCTTCAGTTCTATTTCGTTTTTGTCGCATACATGCTGCTATATATTCGTAATTCGGTTCGATTGCCACTTAGCACACAGCCTCAC
Source organism: Drosophila robusta (assembly GCA_035043565.1). Classification (NCBI taxonomy): domain Eukaryota; kingdom Metazoa; phylum Arthropoda; class Insecta; order Diptera; family Drosophilidae; genus Drosophila; species Drosophila robusta. Next base: position 11,096,960 of record JAWNMW010000294.1, on the reverse strand, counting down.
AATTAATATTAACAGTAATTAAAAATATATCAAACAAATATAAATCGTATAAAAAAACAAAACAGGTGTTGAGAAAGCTTGACATCTTTAAATAGACTGATTAGTAATATTCCAATTCAATATCTCGTGACTGCGAACGTGTCCTTGGCCGAGTTCAAATGTCAAAAACATAAAAAGGATGTGGGACGAGTGCATAAAGAATATCCAATTTAGATATTATAGTCCTGTGACAAGCAAATGCAAATGTTTTACATTTTTAATTAGAAAGTCACACAGAAGGATGCGAAGGGCAGCCGTGTGTGACATTATCGCTGACAGGATATCAACGGCACGAGCGACGCGACGCCGGAGGGCGCCCGTTGACACCCCGGCAACGTTTGCGGTTTGTCTAAAAAGCCTTGGTCGGGGTAGCTCGTTGGGTGGCTATTGGGTGGCTGTTGGGTGGGTCGTATTCAAGGACATGTTAAAGATACTTGGGCTATTAGTTGATGTCGTCGTCGCATTTGTTGTTCATCAAATATTTGCACAAATGTTTGTTTGTATCAACTGCGACCCGCACGCGTGAGTTCAAAACGTTGTCCGCCTTTGACAACTTTTTTGTGCTTTCTATTTGACTTGTTGTTCGCTTTTAATTATGTTGTTTATTTTATCTATGGCCTCATATCTTCCACTATTTGTTTATAATTAAAAGCGCGCTTTCAGCGCTCTGTTTTTTCGTTGTATTCTTCTCGACGTTTATCGGCAGCATAAATCGCATTCAATTTGTTGGCCATTCACGGCCTTAATTAAAAACCAACAATTGAGCCGCAAGCGCTTTTTGTTATTAATTAATTTGGCCTTGGCCCGAGCATGAAATGCGCATTAGCCAATAAATCAGTGCAACTCGCCATGCGACTGGTACGCCATTATCCTTTCTTTGATCCTGGCAATGCCCCAACAGTGTCATTGTTGTGTCGCTGCCCAGCACATTTACAATGCTGAAATGCGGGCAGAAATTGAATGTTTGGAATTTGCTGAAAGAGGAATTTCCTTTAAAGAATATACAAAATTAGCCCATATCTTTGTGATAAAATGTTAAGCACATAAAGTTCCCAAATCCATACTGGCAACTTTTAAAGTAATTTTGAGGGAGTTGATTTTTCATTGAAAAATTATGCCAAAATTAATAACAATCAAATTTGAAACTATGTTTGTCATAAAGCTAAATTTTAATTTGCATATAAATAATTGTATTATCTCATCTGTATTGTAAATAATTGCTTTGGTATAAAGGAACTCTATACATGTTGTTTAAAGGTCATTTTAAATAGCTGTTTGCTGCATTTTCTTTAATGTTAAGTAATTTTAAAATATTTTTTTAAATATATTATAAACAGTATCTATAATTGCAAAAGTAAAATTTAATTAGATAAGCGCACATTCTACAAATTATTAAGATAGAAGCCACAAAGAGATTTTCGAAAAAGTATTCACCATGAAATCCTGGCTAATGAGCGCTTAATAACCAATAATGTTAACAATTGCATTATAATTATAAAAGCAGCCGCGACAGAGTTCAATCGAATCAGAAGCAAATTGGCTGCCAGTCCAATTGGGCTGTCAACGCGGCGCCCCAAAGTATGCAACGCTTTTTTCCATTGCCGACAAACCAAAAACCCGCGCGCTAAGCGGATAGACGTGTCGGGGAGGGGCTGTGTGGGGGTTGTGGCAATTTATCATATTCTGAAGTTTGGCGAGTTTGTTGCAACTTGTTAAGCGGCTGCCACATCAAGCGACGCAGCACAGTGTTGACGTCTGAGCACATGGCTCCGGTTGCGAAGTGTGAGTTGGCCGCTAGAGGGCGCCAGTTGCCTGGCTTATTGGCCTGTCGCCGGGACCCCCTTTTAACTTTTGAGCTTGGCAAACCACCAAACCCACCCACCCATCGCCGCAGACAATTGGCCTGCACTGTGCGTCTTTTGTAATTAATTTTGATGGACGACACGTTGCGCTTAGTTGGCTAACAGCTGCGTCCCAGGTAACGGCAAACAGGACAACTTTTCACCGGTCCAACAAAAGTTTTTAATCTGGGTTGTGGGTGGGCGAGTGGCAGCTGCGGTTACCCAAAAAATTGTTGGTGTTTTAATTTTTGTTGCTGGCTTTGTTTTTATTTATATTTCGTTGGTTTTTTTGTGTGTGGCTGGTCCATCAATGTCTGGCACGGAGACAAAAAGCTATTAAGGGAATTAAAAATGCATGAAGCTAAAAATGGGCTCTGGCTCGAACCCCGCCGATTGCCCGTTCGTCGCTGGCTGCCTCGCACTTAGTTAATTAGAGCGAGTCTTCATTTCGTCTTCATTTCGCTCGATTCACAAAATATGTATTCATAATTCATAGCGCAAATTGTTTCTGTCTTCGAGCAGCTGCCTGGTAATTGCATGTTGCCGCGGCAATTACAAGTAGGTTGCAACTGCAACAGCGGCAGCAACTGCTGCTGCCGTTTAACTGTTTGCATGCACTTTGCAACACTGGCAACGCCCCCGCTGGCAATTCTGTCGGCTGCCTCATTTATGTAGAAATTCTATCCCATCATTGCGCCCATTTGTCTAATTTGTGTGTGTGCGCTTCTTGGGAATTAGAGTTGAGATATTATAAGCTCACCCACACACTCGCAGACTCATTCATTCATGCATTCGTTCATTTATTTATTATTCATCTTGTTTAATTGCCTAAGTCGGCGACTACAAAACTCTCGTCACACTCACAGTTCCGCATGCGGCGCAGCTCTTTTGTTTTTTCTATTCTATTCACCTCGCTCTCTCTGTCACTCAATGCCCCTTCTCGCTCTTTGCATTTCTTGAATTGTTCTATTAGTTTTAATTGATGTACTTTCATCTATTCAGCAGCGGTCCCTTCAGCTTGCAATGTTTGATTAAGCAATTCACAGTAAGAGCTTTACTTACGTATTATTGACTGTAAGAAGAAGAACATGCTCTATCACAAAACTATCTACAGCTTATATGCATAAATAAAACAGTAATACTTCTAATAGTATTAAAGGCTGCGAATTTTATTTTAATTACGTTTGGATAAAATATTTGGAAGATTATTAGGTTAAGCTATATTTTATTTATTTTTGTTTTTATTTTAACCTTAGATCACCTTAACTTAACCTAAATTTATGTGAGTTAAATTTATTTAATCCAGCCTAACACCTTAGCTAAACTGAATTAGATTTGCCTGACCGTGCATATCTTTCATATATGTATATATTATATCTAAAATGATTATCTTATACGCTTACCGAAGCTAACTTCTCATGTGTTTACTATACAAAACATAACTTAATTATTCTGTATCTATCCTAACTTACCTTCGTTTTTACTTTTTTTAACTTTGCTTATTTTTTTTATTATTTTTATATTTGTTAAAATTCACTTTTTCAAACTTATCTATAATTTGCTTACTTAACCTTACCTATTCCAACTTATCTGAACTAATTTCTTTACTAATTTTAACTTTCTTTTAATTCACATTCCGCTCCTCGTGAATCTTCTTATAAATGTTGCTGTCCATTTTTATGCAGGCATTGAATTCTTATCTTTCATCAATTAGTTCGATTGTTATTTGATACTCTTTAATCTCGCTTATATATATATACCTTCTTCATAAGTTACAATCTTCTTGCAACAATATACATACAAAGATAAAGATACCCCCAAAATCTGAATACCATTCAACTCGACATGCCTCAGCATTTCTTTTGGCAACATTTCTTGAAAACATCTTTCACATAATTTTGTTGTTTTTTGGTTTTTGTTTTGGGGTATGCCTTATCGATATTGTTGCTGGGCTGCCTGCGCATATTGGCCAGCCATAGGCCAAGTTATTGATGCCTGCGATCAGATAAAGCCACGCAGAGGAGCCTGAGAGGGAGGCTGAGGAAGAGCGTGCCGGCTGTGGCAGCGAGTAGTTGTTGTTGTTGTTGTTGCTGTTGCATCTTGTTTTTTCTTTTAGACTGTGGCTCGCGACAACGATGACGTTGCATGTGTGACACTTTTGGCACCGCAAATGCTTCCTCATCCTTGGCATAACTCAGGAATTGTGCCATGTTGTGGACATTGTTGAGTGGAATTATGGTGATAAGCAATCAGCTGCTGCCAGGGACGTGGGCAGCATTTTACTAAGAGGGATCAAATTAGTATTAGAAAACCTACACATATTGAAAAAACGGCAGTCTAAAAACAAGCTTCGTCGTATTGTAAATTGCTAATAGAAAGCTTTCGAAATAAGATAAAAATAATCATAGAATAAGTATACAATTTTTAAATCAAGCCTTCTTGTGGGCTTTATTTTATATAAATGTTATTATAAAAATTTGACCTTGTTTATATAGTTATTGAGGCATTTAAATTTTGCTTTATGTTGCGGCATTTTGCATAAGTTTGACAGCAGCTACTGCTGCCTCATCATCTTCTGCCTCCACTAATCAGCAGCTGCTGTGGACAATCCACAAATTACGTTTATCCCATTGCCGGCACAGTTAGCCAGGACAAATGTCCATTTATTTGGGCACCCGCACCGCAGGCAGTGACAGGACAGCAGCTACTCACCGTGGCTGGCATCTTAAGTAGCCCACAATGTGTGTAAACGTCACACGCCTCTTCAGTTGCCTTGTTTTTCCTTTTTGTTTTTGTTTTCCCGCTAAATTTCTGGCTGGTTTTCTTAACAAATTGATGCAGCCACAACTGGACAACGGCCGGTCCGGGCCACGATCCTTGCTAGCGCTGGCGGCATATGGCGCATCTTTGGCTGTGATTTGCCTCATAGATTAGCCCGGTGGCTGCAACAGTCTCCGTCGCCGTTGCTTCCTCTGCCCCTGGCTTCGGTTTCTTTGTCTTTGCTTGCCGCATTGTCATGGAAATGCGTTTTGGCTGCAACTGCAACTGGGCTGCATGCGTCGGGGTTCTCTCGATCGGCTGGGCATTGTCCCCGGGCATCTAGAATGGTATTCTTTGGTGAAATTTGTATCGCCTTTTCCAAATCTACTTAGCACACAATGGCGTCGCAATAGTCTTATTGCTTTTTGAGTGCTATTTGCTCAAGATTTATGGTTTGATTTTCTCTCTGAAAAAATTACACTTACAGCATAAATAACTAGGCATAAGTATGTGTGATTGGGAGGGGAACGGTGCAGGGGAGTTTCAAGAATTATTAAATACGTGGAAATGTGGATATAAACTGGATATGTACCTTGAATACATAAAATAACAATAATTGAATATAATCACAAAACTTTATCATCCAACTCATAAATAAAATTTAGAGAAATGGATATATTTCGATTTCTACGCTACGATTTTTCTTGAGATGATTTCTATTGCATATGCTACGATATTATAAATCACACAATTATTAATATTTAAATTTTTAATTTTTATTTTTTATTAATTTATTAAAATATAATAAATTTCATAAATTAATATTTGTTTATTTCTTGATTTATGTTGTATTTTTTATTAACAAATTATTTAAACCATATATTCGTAAGTTTCTAGTGATCACACAAAAATATATTTATACATATCAATATCCATATCTATATATATTTTAATTTATAATTAAATAAAATATCTATAGTTTACTTGTTATACTTACAGTATAAATATATACATATGTATGTAGTATATACATATCGTATTTGTATTAAAATTTGCATTAAGGCTTAAACTTATATCCTCTCCGTATACAAATTAATATTTCTGATAATGTTATTAATATCATACTTATTTTACTATAGGTTTGAATACTCAACATATCTTCATTTATTTTCAGATTAAGTTATTTCTTTGATTTGATTATTGTTTTTGGGGTTTCTCAAGGTATTCGAATTGCTTTTATCCTGTTCACTTATATTTATGACAAGCTCCTTTTATACAGTTATTAAAGTATATACATTATTCACTTATAATTTCCATTTTTTTCGCAAGAGAGTAAAATGGTAATCGCTGACCCAATGCCAGCGACATTGTTTAGGCTAAAAACTTTCTCGTTCGATTATTGACATGACATTCATGATCTGCATAGAGTGAACATGGCAAACGGCACCTTAACATCCCACTTGAAGGCATTTGGTATGCCTTGGGTCAATTACAAACGCCTGACAGATGGGTTCAACTTCGTGATTGTGCAGATTTATTCTTTCACCAACTCAATTTTCGCCTCAAAGAGCAACAACAACAATCGAAGTGACTACCAACCGATATTCAAATGTTGTCAAAGTCGTCGATTATTCAAGACGAGGCACTAACTACCGTTCCGAGAAGGTACCCAAACAATGCCCACTTCCCAACCCCCGCTAGCCATGGCCCAAACCCCAAACCCACACCCACACCTAACCAATCACTTGGCCGATAAATTTCACAAATCTTGGCATCGCGACGTATCAAAGCGGCAACTGGCAGCAACAACAACAATGTACAATTCTGGTGAAAAACAGTTTTTCCTTAGCTGCGTCACTTTGGGTTTTTTTAGGGGGCCCGGTCCGATCGGGCCCGGTCTGGACTGGCCTGGCCTGGTCTTCTTGGCTCGTAGTCGTATTTATGGCATTTGCATATATTTTGCATAACGCAATCGATGGCATCGACATGGAAAATATGTTTACCTTGCGCGCAGCTACTGCTTGCCTCTCTTTCTCTCTCTCTCTCCCTCTCTCTCGCTCTCACTCGCCTGTCTCTTTGGCATTCTTGTGCTTAATTCGGTGGATACAAGTTGAATTTGCATAGCATCGAGTGGGAGATGCGCATAGATTTGCTGGGAAATGATTATGCCAAGACTTTGGCGAAATTTCGCCATAGAAAGTTGGTCCGAAATACGAAAACAGACGCCCTCACAAATCGGGCCTAATGTATTATGTATATATAAACAAAGCAAAAAAAAGAAGAAATAATTAAGTCTACTTGTTGTCTATCTACAAATTAAAATCTAAACAAGATATTTTTCATGTTCAAGTCAAATTTTTCAAGCTACAACAAAAACGTGCGCCCCAAACAAACTTAATAAAAGGCCGGAGAGGGGCGAGGCGGCTGCTGTTGGGGCGTGCAATGACGACAAACTCGAGATTATAAATATTTAAAATGCAGTAGCAAACTTTTGGCACGTTATTGTTTGAATAAAAAATTTGTTGTTCAGCGATTTTTATCAAAAACAATTTTTAATGCGCGATTTGAGATACGAAAAAGCCTCCCCCCACTCAAAAGCAAAATAAACTGAAAACCAAGAAAATAGATTTTTGTAGCGCCCTGTGCTGAAATTCAGTAGCCGGCAGTTGCTTGACCCGCAGCTGAACTCAAATTTTAAGCAAATTGCAATGCCTTTGCCTCCACAGAGCCACTCGGTGGCGGTGGTGCAGTGGTGCAGCGGTTGGCAGCTCGCGATGATTGTCTTTCAAATGCGAGCAACAACCGCAACAATCAACAACAGCAGCAGCAACAACAGCAACAAAATGAAGTCATGTTGCTGCAATTGAACTGCAATTGCCAAGTTTGTTCAATTTGTTAGTTTAACAAAAATAAAGTAGACATTAATTGAACCCGGAATTTCGGAGCTTGCGCCACGGATAATAAAATAAATGAATCAGCCAAAAGTTCAAACCAACTACAACTAAAAAACACAAGCGAATTATGGGGAATTAAAATATTATGTATTTCAATGTAAATACGTCTTAATAGATAATAATATTAGGTTAGTATGTTTTGTCTTGTAGTGTATTTGCTGAGGGGACTTGTAGAGTGTACATCCTGATATATATTCTTCTAGGATCAAAACATAATCAACATTGCACTACTACATACTAAGAACAATTGAAAGTGGGAATAGGTTTTCACAAATTTAGTTTAAGTACTATAAACAGTCTACTATAGAAATTTTGCATAAAATCTATATATGTATATCTGTAAGAACATTTAATCTTCGGCTTTTCAAAAATATTTCAATATAGTTTATTTTTATTAAACTATTATACATTATTTTAAATATTGTTTAGTTATTTATTTACCATTTTATTTATTATTTTGTATTTGATTTTATATTTATTGGTATATATTTGTTATTGTTTTTATTTTCAGCTTGCTTTTTGGTATTAGATATAAATATAAAACAAATTTTCCCTTAAATAATTTATATATATATTTTTTTAATTTTCAACTTTATTTTCTTTTATTTGTTTCTGTATAATAGTAAAATGTTCTGATTTATTTCATTTCGGAAAATTCAATGTATCCATTTGGCATTATTTTTTGTACCCTTGAAAATCTGTGCTCGCAACTCAATTCAATGCGAATTTGCGTGTGGCTGTTGTCGTCATTTGAGTCACGTAGAAGTTGCAATAATTTGCAACACGTTCGCTCGGCAAGTGCATGCACATCAGCAACAGAAACAGCAACAACGTGCAGCAACAACAACGTGTTGCAGGCGGAGGCTGCAGAGCGTATTCTAATCGAACCGACAGATGCGGCGGCTTGGCCATAAATTGGCAACCAGAGCCTGACCAGAGCAATCAACACCTGTCCAATGAGCCACAACAACAGCAACATACAACAGCAACAGCAACAACAACAACAACGAGAGGAACACAAGCGGAGCCCTTTCAACGCATAATTTAGCGCTGAGATATGGTTGCTGAACGGGCTCTATTACAAGTTGATAATCCGTGACGATCGATTGCCTGGTGATATCCTTGGCAACGCAATTAAGTAATGTTGCCGGGCACAGCAGCAACATGCCAGCAGCAACAGTTGTTGCTGTGTGCATGCGTGTGAAATTCAAATTACATTTATTACCAGCACTTTGAGCAGCTGATTTAATGCACTTATCGTCAGATCTGATTAGTTTTTAGCTCAAACAGATCGCGGCCCCTAATGTTGTTATTAGGTTCTATTAATGCTGAGCGCTTTTGGGTCCGGCAATGACAAGGGTTTGTGCGGCCAGTTTCACGCCCAGGCCGTGGACCAAATCTCTGCCGCATCTGTTGCGCATTTCCAGCGAAAAACGCGGCCAGATTTTCGCGCAGGCTGCAATCAAAGTTTGCCGATTTTTATACTCGTTCACGAAGGGAAATGGGTATATTGGCTTTGTGCAATGTTCGTCTATCCGTATGAATGCAAATGTTTTGGCAGCTGTTGAAGCACGAGACTTGAAATTTCGAATAAATACTCGTGTATACCCGCGTCACATGAAGAATTAAGAGTTTTTGGGAACATCTGCGGGGGGCGTTACAAATCGATTTATTCTATATATCTTAGTCAGATTTAAAGCTAGATACATACAATTTTCAAACATAATACTGATCGCTCTACAAAAATATAACAGACCGTTTTCGGATTAACCTCCATTCCCCCTAAGCTTTAACTTTCAACGAGTGTTCCGCAGTCGGTTACACCTGACCAAAAAGTCTTTACTTGTTTTTTCGTTTAGTTGTCTTTTTTTTAGTTTTTCTCTTTCCATTTTTTTCTCCACTCGGTCTCACACAGCGCGCAATTGACGCGTGTTGGTGATTGCCTTAGCCAGAGCCTTTCCCATTTAATGGTGTCCATATGATTCACGGCACAGCGCACCAGACCAGACCAGACCAGACCCGGCCGGGCATCGCCATCGCCATCGTCATCGCCATCCGATCCGCAGTTGCTTTTCGAGGTTACTCAAAAATTCGTTAAATACAATTGGATTTCTTTTGGGGCAGCACTCGCTGTCGAAGTTGATGATGTGCCTGGTCACAGGCCTGGGCCTCGATGCTGGAGTCGTGCCCGTTGCTGGCTCTGGTCCTAGGCACTCCCCCGCGGTGCGCAGCGCACTTTGCTATGGGGCGAAAAAGAAGACAAAAACAAAAATAAAAGAAAAACAATTGCAATTTTCAACTAATGCTTATTGCTGGAAATCAGTTTAGAAAAGCCAGAGGAGCGAGTGTATGTGGAGTCGCGGCACAGCGAGTGCTGCAGCCCGAGTCAACTCACAGTCGGAGTCGCCACAGAGTCAACGTCACAGTCACCCGGGCTTGAACTCTGCGCTGTTGTTGTTGTTGCTGCACTCGCAAAGGTGAGTCCAGTCCACTAAAAGTCGCCTCTTTGATGAAAACTGTAAATTTACGAACTTTACTTTAATCACCAAACATGAATCGCGCACAGCATGTAGCAGCAGCAGCCACAGCAGCCGCTGCTTCGGGGCATGCAGCATGCCGCATGCACCCATAGGGCGTGTGAGCAAGAGAGATAGACTCCAATCGCTTGTTGTTATTATTTCTGCTTGCCTCAAATTCAGCTGGGCTTATATGGCTGCTAGAATCTCAACTCATTTACTGGCTATCTGCTTTGCTTATTATTTCGCTTATCTATTCGCTTCTTCTTTTCCGACGGGCAACGATATAAAGTGTGGCGATTTTTCAAAAGGTAATCGCAACTAGTTTTAAATATGCCAAGCATAATACATTATTATATTGTTTATCATTTATTAACATTCTTGCAACATTTTATTTAATTACGGTTGGGTATTAAAAAGGTTGCTTAGAAGCTAACGGTGCTAAAGATTTTATTAAAAATTATAATAATAATTTTAAAATTTAAGCCAAGAAAGTGTTCTGCCTAATTCTTATAAATTCGTCTTAAAGCATTAATAAAGGTATACCCTATTTTTTAACACTGCATCCTCTCAAAAGTGTCTGTAGCTTAAGTAGTCTCCGATCATTTAATATTTTTGACAAACTATTAAAATACAATTAGTTTTTATTTGTTCTGACACCCTGTACACAAATAGGCTACTAACTACACGTGACCAAGGCTTAAATATATAAAAAGTTATTTAATTTCGTTTGACCAATTTCTGTATACCCTTGCTGATTATAAGCTCATGCTTCTGTTAGGTAAGTTATATATTACTTGTGGAAAATTATAAGACATTAATGTAGATCGAACAATTTGAAGCATGCATTTCTTGTTTTGATTTTATGAATAGTTAAAAATAAACATACGAGAAATTAAACCTACCTATAAACCTCATGTTAAGTACCCGATAAAAAGGGCAAAAGTCAAAAAATATATATTTAGCATAATATATACATATTTCTTTAATATTATTAGATCACATGTTGAGTATTTAATTAAATTTATCGAAAACTTAAAAAATCTATAAGTAATATCAAAGAAGAACAATCGGAATAATGTTATTGCTTGTACGATTCAAATTATTGCTACTGTTTTGTTTGTATAAATAATTTATTTCTTTTTTATTCTTTTATATTCTACCTCATGTTTAGAAACTGATAAAAATTATCCAACATTTAAAAAAATTTAAAAGTTTTCGTAAAATAGAAAGTTATTATTTGTATGATCAAATTTATTGTTACATATTTTTTGCTTATAATGATTAACGTTATTCTGCGTCAAGCTACTGCATACCACATGTTAATCAGATTTGGTTTAGCCACCAGTGGTAGAGTATTTAATCGTCAGTCACGAGATGCACAAATGTTATTTTATTTTTATTGGTAAACAACAATTTGAGTCGTTGCATGTTGCGAGTCGTCGCCGTGGCAGAGGCAGAGGCAGAGGCAGCACAAATATTTCTTAGCATTTCAACATTTCAACGCATGTTGAGAGTTTTGTTAGCTGTCGTTGTATTCATGTTTTGATATGGAACGCGCCGGGGTCCTTTTGTCCACCGGGCAGCGATGGAGACGACAACTGGGTGCAGGAAGGCGCTCATTGACTTTGCCCTCAAAGTTGTCATTTGGACTGCTGTGCGGCTGGTTGCTTCCGACTGACTACTGGCCGATAAGCGAGAGCGGGAGCGGGAGCGGTAGCCAAAGGTAGCCGGGCTAACCGGGCTGAGATTTGGGTTCAGGCAACGGCCACGGGGTCGCAGCATGTTGTCCAGTGTTTATGTGGCTGCATTTTGTCTTGTTTTTGGTCCTTTGCCATTCGGACTCGATTTTTGTTTTGGCCTCTTTGTTGTTCTTGTTTGTCAATTGGTTTGCGTGTGCGTGTGTTGTCGTCTCTCTTATCAGTCGAGTGCCTTTGTTTCGCCCTCTCCCTCTTGCTCTTTGGGACTTCTTTTGCAGCTGATAATTTATTGCATCGCTTGTGCCAAAAACGGTCGTGTGCCTGAAAACTCTCGAGTCCGCGCTGCAACAACTGAATAGCCCCGTCGATATAGTATATATATATATATATATATATATATATATATATGCGGGACACAGGCAACACCTTCGCATAGCATCTGTTTGGCCAACAAGCAGAACAACAACAACTGCTGCTGCCGCTTCTTTGGTAGCCTTTGCATTGCCCCGTGATTTGGTCACTTTGTTGATACAACTTTGTTCGGCTTTTGTCTTATCCACTGTCCCCCTCCCCCTGCCCATCACTTCACTTTATAAATGGCCAACAATGAAAACAAATGAAAAATTTGCTTTGTTTTGTTTTGTTTTCCTTGTGTCGCCTGTCGCTTGGAATTAGTAACTACAAGTATGTTAAAAGGTTCATTCATGTTCCTGCGACTTTTGTCTACTTGCCACCTACCATATACACACATATAGTTCCTCCCCCTCGCATTTCCATTCGCCATTCGTATCAGTTTCGTTTTGGCCGCTTCACGCTTGGCTCTTGTCTGTAAATTGATAGCCACCAAATAGCTGGCATATTTGACTTTGACTTTAACTACAACTCGGACTTGAACTCCAACTCGGAGTTGCACAATTTGTAGTCCATTCGATTTAAGTTTATTTTCTCGATTGGATGCTGTTCAAATATCAACTGGTTGAGTGTTGGTTGGGTGTTTATTACGCCTTAAGCTTGACAATTTATGTGTTCTATAACAAATTGTGTTAAGTTTAAACTTGCTTTTTTGAATATAAGGTAAATAAAGTGGTTTTATATTTATTTAATCTCGTTTTCATTATTATAACATAATATTATAATTCATATAAAATGTATATTCTGCATTTTTTATAAAATTATTAAAATCTCTAAAATATGTCAATATGTCAGAAATTTATTGAAATCTTTTTAACCAGGACTTTTTAAAATTGTTCCTACTTTACATGCTCGATCACGAAGTGAAACTAATATATTGGTTTTGTGCAATGTCCATCAGTCTGTCCGTCGGACCACATTTTTTGAACTAGAGGCTCCATGTTTGGAATATATATTACTGGAAGATCCCTCAAACATCACAGAAAATTTTCCGGCAACGTATGACTGTATATTCAAATTTCCTTAATACATTTTGTTTTAATATTGGGCAAACTGCCTCCAGGTTGATTTGGATGTTTGGGGAGCCTGCGCATAGCTACTGCTATAACCATTATCGTAATATTCATTAGCATTGTAATCAGGTTTTAGTTTTACGTTTTTATAGTTATGTGTGGGTTGTTCTTTGATGAGCTGTTCTATATCGTAGCTGTTTTTATTTTCTTTCTGCGCTTCATAAGTTTCTATGGCTTGATGGAAGTCAATACCATCATTATTTTCATAGATCTTTGGTGATTGTAATTCTTTAGGAAAGCTTTCAATAGGTTGGCTTGACTCAGCAGCTGCTTCGGGCTGTGGTATATCATGTGGTTTAGCTTCAAGCACTTCTATTATTTGATATGCCATATCATTGTTGGGGTACTTTTTCGATTCAGGTATGGTATTCTGATAATGCTGGTTAGAGTCTTTTAGGCTGGACTTATCTTCATCGTAATACCCTGTATATTCCGATTTGGCATAGGTTATGTGCGACGGTTTTATCGTCTGGGATTTGGCTGGGGTATTTACAAACGGGTTTGCTTGCGATTGCATAGGAGATTGTTGAATCTCATAGACAATTTCAAGGGATTCAGCTGGAATTTCTGGAGTCGGACTTTCAGTTTTATATTCTTCTGGAGCTTTCTTCACTGGCGCATTCTTTGCCTGATGGGTAGGAGTTGAGCGTAATTTCTTACAAAGAGCCAACTTTAAATCGATGCGTTTTTGCGCGACGACCAAATCCTGGAGCCCCTATCAATTACCGTTAGCTTCTCAGGCGCCAAATACTTGGCAGCCTCTGTTAGCTTCCGCAGCTTTGCGTTCTGGCTGCGATTTACGTAGCTCAGTTGTAGGTCCAAGAAGTTCACCTTGGCAATGGTGACCTCGTTGACTGCCTTGGCCAGGGGCACGATCTCCAGCTCAAGCAGAATATTCGACTGGGAGGTATTTAGGCTACTGAAGGAACTATTCAGGCTTTGGAGTCGGGGCAGCACAGCGCGGGAGACGAGCTCAGTGAGCTGGCTCAGATTATGGTCAATATCCTGGGAGCTGTTGACCAGCTTCTCCTGGTAGGAGTTGAGTTTGCTGTGCAAGCGCAGCACCTGATCCTTGGTGCCCTGCTGCTCCTTCACCAAGTGCTCAATGTGCTGCATACTCCGGTTTATTCTACCATCAACTGTATAGGTAGTGTTGTGAAGTGAGCGCAGGAATTCAGCTGTTTTAGTACTCAACACATAGCTAGTGTTGAAAAGCTGCTTTTGCATTGAGGTAAGATGAGGCAATCGGCCGATTTGCTCCTCCAGATTGATGGCTAACAGGGTTATATCATTCTGTATGTTGTCGAATAAATTATTGAATGCACTGAAGTCAACTGTGTTTGGTTTCAATAAATTCAGAAGCTGCTCTTCGGACGATTTGGTGATCACTTTCAAGGATTCTGTGGTTGAGCTCAAGGTGGTTTCATTTGTTGTGGTTTCCGCTGATGTGGTGTCCTTGGTTGTTGTCATTGTGGGCGTGTCCTGCGCCACACTGACATAAATACAGCACAGCAGTGCAATTTTCATATGCAAAACTTTCATTTTCAGCAGACTTTGGCTTCTCTGCGGCTCCTCTTCAAACTAAACTTTCAACTCAAGTGATTTTTTTAGAGGTTTGCACCTGCGCTTAAATACCTTTGACATTGTTTCAAGCTCATTGTTATCGCCCTGTTAAGTGTGTCAAATGTTTGAACTTCTTTCATATTTTGCTTCTCTACTGCTTTATTTTTATCATATTTGTTTGAGCGTGCTTTCTGCACGAATTCGTTGACAAGAACAGCTGCTTATTACTATTCTTTTTGTTTCTGGAAATGTATGCTTTTGAATGAATTTTCTTAAAGAGTTTTGATATGTAGATTTTACGAAATGTTTGAATTACTAGCTCCTCAATAAGAATTTTGTACTTCTTGTTGATAATTAATATAATTTGACCTACTTTGGATGTGGTGCCTAAGAAATTGAATTTTCTTCAAGTTAATTTCAACTTCGGCAATTCGATAAAAATGTTTTTTTTTTAATTTGATAAATTTAATATATTCTTAATTTGGTGCTTCTCGTTGATAAATAATATAATTTAACCAATTTTGAAAGAGGACCTAAGAATTCGAATTTTCTGCAAGTTTATTTGAATTGCGGCACCCTAAACTAAGTGTTTTTTTTTTGGTTTATTCGATTTGTTATTTTCTCTTAATTGTAATAAGTATTTTATAATATTAATAATTATTTTCTCTTTTTGTTTTATTATATTTTCATAAAATGTATGTGTATGTGTATCTCTTCTTCTCATCTTTCTGCTTTTATCAATGAGTCGAACACTCAAGAGATATTCACTTCCATTAGCCACATAGAAGTCAACGGGAACAACATGAGGGTCACGCTCAAAGTCAAATTTTAATGAAAAAGTGATTCATCATTTAAGCATCGGGCGACATTGTTAGAGCAATTAAAAACGGGGTAAACGGGCGGCCCCTCATATCATTCATGCCCAAATAGTATTCCGTAATCGGAACGACCCCAAATGTGAGAATGTTACTCGGCCAGCAATAAGCGGGTCAAATTAGAATAAATAGTTACACAAACAACAAGAGACCCCTTTAACATGCGCGACACCGCAAGCGAGTGAGAGAGACAGCCTGATATTGCAACAAATCAAAAAATTAAAAATAAATAAAAACGAATTGAATAATTTAGGTCAGCTATGTGAACAAACATTGATGATGTGCCGGTTGGGCTCTTGAATTGGTTATGGATTGGGCGCTCGCGGGGGTAATTATTCATTAATTGCATGTGCACAGAGAAAACTCGTGGAAAACATGTTCTCTATTAAAGTATATGAAAATATTTTGAAAATAGACAAGCTTAAGACTACCGAAACTTCTTGGGCAAAAAACAGCGGCCTCTGCTGCGACTTCGGCTGCACTTATGCTGGTTGACATTTAAGCCCATTAGATGGGATGCACGTAACCGCAAGGAGGGTTATT
This sequence comes from Drosophila robusta, assembly GCA_035043565.1. Lineage (NCBI taxonomy): Eukaryota > Metazoa > Arthropoda > Insecta > Diptera > Drosophilidae > Drosophila > Drosophila robusta. Next base: position 11,080,685 of record JAWNMW010000294.1, on the reverse strand, counting down.
GCGGGAGGGGCATGTTGCAGGGTGCCGCATGTCGGGGCATGCAATTATGCATTCATCTAGATTATGACACGACATGCAAGTTCCGATCGCCTGCAGCGTCTTTAGCAGCAAATGAATTTGTACTTTGCCTGCCACAGCACCCATTGTTGTTGTTGCTGATGTTGCTGTTGTTGCTGCTGCTGCTGCTGCTGGTTGTTTTGATAGCACACATTTTGCTGTTGCTGTTGCTGACGTCGCCGGCGGCGTCGGCACGCGATTTAGAAGCGGCGCGTAATTAATCGTCAAATGAGTTTAATTGTTTATGTCTTTTATGTGAGACTAGGTTCATACAAAGTCGCGTTTTTCAAGTGGCTGCCCAGATCCCAGATAAACTCATGCATATATATATGTATAGATATTACCGCGCAAAGGCATCCATTTAGGCAGCTAAATTGGAGCACACAGACACTTAACAGATGCGATAATATCTAAGCTGGGATAACATATTCAAAGATTAACATCTAAAGAAATCTGTTGTTGAACTTAAAATCAATTGTATAGTAGATAATAGCTCACTTGATTTTAAGGTAGGTTTGTTTTAGTAGTTTTGTTCAGCAGTTTAGTTTAACATAGTATTATTATTAAATAATAATAACAAGGAACCCATTTTAATAATTTGAAAATTGGTTTAGGGCACATTAATTAAATAAGAACAAGAAAATCATTGAAAGTTTTCTTTTGAAAAATGACACTAATAACAGACACCGTTAATAAGTTTTAAGTTAGCATCTAAGTCGATAATTTAAAAGTCTTTCTTTCCCATTTTCCTTTGCAATATTTAATTTAATTGAAAAGCAACATCATAACCAGTATCTTTAATAAAATATTGTACAAAAAAACGTATTAATGCAAAAAAAATATTTAAGTCATAGACAATTTTTTTCTCAAATTTTTCTTTTCTTTTATTTTTTTTAGGTTTGCTTTATGTACACTAGTAAAATTCTTTAAACTTAAAAGAATACCAAGCTTATTTTAATATTTCTGCTTGAAGTTCGTAAGTTTGACTAATTAAAAAAAATAGAATATAACAATCAACAGCTCCAATTACGCGCTGAAGATTAAAAATATAGCCGCAGGTTATGCAACACATCTGCAAACTTAGAACCATGGGTAAGACCAGGGGCGGCGGCTATGGAAAGCGTGAAGGGGAGGGGCGCGAAACATACGCCGAGGTTATTCATCATCAGCCAAGTGCAACCGCTAGACAGGATGTGCCCCGGCTGGTAAATGGATGAGTTTTTGGGTGGTTTTTTCTTCGCTTTTCGAAGGGGGCGCCCTGTTTTGCCGCTGATTAAAACAGAAACAACAAAATTAACCAAAAATTTGCATTTTAATACAAAAATGCGACAAAACGCGACACAACAATTTCGTCGGCGCTGAAACAAAGAGAAGCTAATAATTTTATCAGTGGCAAACAGTTGACAAAATCAGCATTTTCCGCGGGGCTGAGGTGGGTTGTGTTGAAGGGAAGGGGGTGGGAGCCACAGTCAGGAGCTGCATCCGTTTGGCGCTGCCAACTTAAATTAACTGTAAAAGCGACCACGCAGCAAGGACATTTGTCTTGCGCCAGGTCCAAAGGGAAAGTGCACATTTTCCGCGTGCTTTTCTTTCGTTTTACAGCCGAGGGGAGTGGAGGAAGCTGTGGGCTTCTCTATGTGGAGATTATTAATCATCTTTTGTGCGTATCTTTCACTTTTCGTATGCCTCATTGCTGGCGGTCCCAAATGCCACTTTTGAACTTCTTTTAGCGCAATTTCGCCGCCCTTTTCCCCTCTCGCTTTTCCACATTAAAGGAAGCTCCGTGCCAAGCGGCAGGAAATCCTTTTCTAAGAAAATTATTTTGTTTTTACTTAGCTCCTCTTTTATTCTCAGACTTAAGATTTCAGCTGGGGCTCAAATAAATTTCAGTTCACCACGAACTTGATAAATTATCAAGTTAATTAAGTTTTCGGATGCACCTAACAGATAAGTAAGGACCACTCCAATTAACTGTGTATACCGAGATAAGTGGGATACGTTTTGATGAGCTTAAAGGTCTTATATTTTTTCTGAAAATCTCTCAGATTGAACTGTATGAATTAAAATAATATTCCATCTGAATATTTTTCACATTCAATTATTTAATTTAATAAAAAATTAAATACTGCATTTTTTTCTAAATTTTTCTAAAAATGTAATCGGTTGTAACTTCAGTATTCTAGTACTAGTTTTATGTCAATATTAGATTTTATTTACCTTGGTAAAAAACATTGCAAAATTTACAATTTAATATAGCAAGAAAGGTCTCTAAGCTACTTCTGTAGTTTTATATAGCAAATGATTTGCCTTAGTGTTAACTGATCCAACCTAATAGAAAATTGTCAAAATTTCCTGGTGGGTTTCCTATAGGGGGATGGGGAGAGTACTTTCCATATTTATAAATCCGACGCAAGCGCAACTTACAAATTGATCGAAAAATGCCGCACAATGCGGCGTTGTTGTTGTTGTTGCTTGCCCACCCGTGACCCACTAGAGGCCCCTGGGCTAACATGAGTGCCCCCTGCCCCTTCCCTTTACTCCGTGGCTGGCGTGTTGAGCTTAAAGCGTTAATTCGTAATTTATGTGTCACACAAATCGAAATTGAATGCCAAGCGAAATTATGGAATATTTATCATTTCACACGAGCTGCGCCAGAGGATTGCAGGAACCTCAACTGAGGGGTGATGGGGCCTGGGGGTGGGCGGAGGGGAGTGGGCCAAAAGCCCCTGCCAGAGGAACGTTTGTCAATTCGAATTACGAATAACGACAAAGTGCGCCTTAACTTATGTGCGTTGAGGCTTGGTGTAAAAAGGCAAAAAAAGAATAAAAGAAGGGTTTGCCGCCATAAACTCGATTTGCAGCCAAAGAAGGGGGAGGGGGAGACACCTCTTAGCCCGATCTTGTTTTGGCTCTGTTAACCGTAAAATCGTGAAATATTTATAAGGTTTGCATACCTGGCTCGAACCGCGTGCTTTGATGCAGTGGCAAGTGTTAATTGGAATCAATTTGATAATCTCCCAGGGCACACACACACACTCACACTCATTTGTTGTGCTGAGTTCATGATAATTTCGCGGATGTGCGATTTTGATTGAAAATGAACGCTGTGGGGGGCTGCGCCACGTTTTGCCTTTGGCCCCATTGCCCGTTACAGGCCACATAATTCAAATTGTATTAATTTAAATGCCAATTTATTGCCCCAAAAGCATACCCGCCCACCCTTCTTAACCATTGTGGGCAAGTCCGTTTATAAATGGCGTCCCGTAAAATATGGGATGCAAAAATCCCATTCGTGTAACTGTAACTGGACAGATTGCGTATAAATATTTTCGTATTATTATTTTACGGCAATTGCTGCGAGGTGAGGTGGGAAACACCATCTTTAGTATGAGCTGCACAGTTACAGCAAGCCTTTCGGCTAACTTCTTATTTGCACATATCCTTACGAACTCTGGCTAAGATATTTGGCTTTAGCCTGGGATTTGAACCAGGGAGCTTCTTATACATCTTCCAAAAAGAGCATTTTATTCTGATACTTATCTTGATATTTAAAGTAATAAATGCCATTTTTCATAAAAGAAACATATATCTTTTTGTTTACTTATTAATTAGCTACATTTTTAATACTTTACCATAGAATTGTAACTTGGCATTTATTATAGTGAATACATAAATCTATTTTATTTATAATAAATAAATATTTTAGATGTACAAAAAAGGTACATAATTAATTAAGTTTTAAATCACAAAGGATATGTAAGTAAATAAATATATGTCATAAGTATTAACATATATGTGGGAACAACAACTATATACCAGACTAAACAATTATAAACATATATATTGTGGACCAGCCAGAACAATCCTGTACCTAAAAATGTATATAAAAGTGTACAATAAAATAATTTAGACTTTACAGTTTTACAAATTAATTTGGAAATCATACGAAAAATTAAATAATAAGTGTTATGTTTGCGTTCCAAGTTTTTGAAATTCGAAAAATATTGATTTGAAGACTCGATTTTTTGCGCACATTTCGAACTTTTATTAGACCTAGAGGTATAACTGATAATGTCGACTTTGAAATATATAAGCAGATTTGAAACAATGTACTTTTAAAAAGTAATACAATCTTTCGAAACAAAAAAATAAAAACTTTTTTAAAAGATGAAATTACGTCGGGTTTCACTTTTTTAATGTCAAGTCTTTGGCCTGTATATTATAGAGCAATTTAAGTATACAAATCACAGGTTTTTTTGAGTATTTTATTATTATAGTTTAAAAAAACTGCGACTCAGTTTTTGTAAGTTGCAAATGGTTTATGCTCCATAAATGCACAATACAGTGAGGTGAGTAATCATGCTCACCTCACAGATATATCGAAGTACCACCCATTTCGCATCGTATTGTGTTCCCAATTACCAAACCACCCGCAATTTATATGGTCCTCAGGAGCAGCAAAATGTTGCAGTGACATGTCAGGGAGCGCTGATTAACATATTATGCGACAAACTGCCACTGGACATAGAGAGAGAGAGAGAGAGAGGGAGGGAGTTGGAAATAGAGAGAGGGACAGAATTGTGGCAATTCAACGCCTGTCACTGGCTGTTTGCACAGATAATTCACGCCAGCGCCAGGACAGAGCGGGGAGAGCAGCAGGGGATTAGAGACACAGTCAGAGTCGGAGTCGGACCAGTGTGTGGGCTCATGTCCAGCTTCAGCTCCAGTTTGGCGCTTGTGTAATTGAAAAGTTGCCTGCGGGGGCAGCTCGCATATCTCAAATCTGTCGCTGTCGCTGTCTCTGCCGGCCCCGACTCCGACTCCTACTCCGACTCCGGCGATGGCTATCAATGTCAGTGATAGGTGAGCCGCCGGTGGCCACAGAATGTCGCCCCGGCCGTATGGGCCAATTAAGGGTTAAACATTTTGCATATGCAGGCGATGGAAGCTCAGATTCTGGCTTTGATTTGCATAATTTTCGGGTTGTTATCATCACATCTCTCTCGCTCTCTCTTTCGCACTCTTTCTTGCATTTGCGCTCTCTATTTTTCGCATGCGCACGAATCATTAATTTATTTGGCGAAATGTGGGTAAGGGGGGCCAGAAGGGAACGCTGGTGTCCAATTTCATTAGGCACGTCAGCGCCTTAACCCCCTCCCGACCCCTCAACCCACCTCCATGGATTGCGTATGTTTTGTCTAACTGTCATTGAAATGTGTTTCCCTTTTTGTCACATTACGAGAATTTACATAAAATCTATTGTAAGCGCATGAAATTGAATAGCCCAAAAGCGATTCGGACATGTGGTCCTTTTTGGATGGAACATAGAAGGTTAAGGGGGGTATAGAAGGGGTTGGCGTTTGTACATCTCTTGATGTTTGCCTTTAGGTCTCAGACGCATTTCATAATTTAATTAGCAGAGCCAACAAATATACATAGTCCAGTTGAAGGGGTTATCCGGAGAGGGGAGTGCGGCCCCATAATAAATATCTTGCCATTTTCATAAGTCATAAATTAGGCAATGGGGAATTTGTTTTCCAATTACACATATTTCACACCGCATGCCAAAAATAAGAAAATAAAGAAAAAACCAAATTGAATGCTATTTTCTATGTGATAATTTATAACGCGCCGCAGTCGCAGCCGCAACAAGTACAAATTGTCAAAAGCGTTTTGCATCTTGGCCAAAGCGAGGAGCATTGGGTAGGCCACCCATGGCGACTGGCGCAGGCAGCTAGCCCGATCCCCGATCCCCGGCCCCGACCCCGATCCCGAACATTGCCACGCGCTCTTAACGAGCCACAAATTCACGTTGCCAATTGCCAGGCTCGACGCAGCTCCCCCACCGTAACTTCTCGGCCAGTCAGGGGAGGGGGAGACCAGTTCATGGCTGCCCACCCGCCTAGCCGATGCAGCCACCCAACCAGCCGCTTATTTTTGCGTATTAACGCGCGAAATAATATTTTATTTTGACCATCGTCAAAGGATTGAAAAATGCCCACTAATATCTTTGGGTCTTTGTGACGGCTTTGTGCGGACCACTGTCTCAAGGTGTGTGTGTGTGTGTGTATGTGTGTGTTTGTGTGTGTGCTGCACTCTGTTACTTGGTGTTGCAAGCAACACACAGTAGTTATGTTTAGCCTTAACATACATCTTCTCTTTGTTGCACTTACTTTTGCTGTATTTTGAGTTTGATAAATAATTCTCAAAAGACTTTTAGAAATTAACAAAGACTTGCGAATTGTTTTAAAAAATGAGTTGAAATAAGTATACTTACATATAAAATATTGTTTATCTAAGAGCCAAAAATGCAGTCAATTCTTGTCTTCATATAATTTGGATATATATGAAACTATTTTATATTATAATAGTAGAGTTATTATGTGTAAGAAAAGTTATTATTATTATTTGATTTAAATTAATTCATTAATTCTTATTTTAAAAAATGTTGATTGTTATTTTTTCTTTATACTACGAATCGTAATAACAAGCTTTCCTCAATGCTAGCTAATTTGCATAATATCTCTCTAATGCTCTCTCCTATTGCATTTTTTTATTGTCTCATATTTTTTTCAACTCTTTATATTTTACATACATATATTGTCTTATAATTCATTCCAATCAATTTTTACAAGGGAACTAAATGCGATATTTATTTTCAAATTGTTTATATTATGTTTAAATATTAAGGGTATTCTCCTAGATTAACTTATTCTATGATATTGTCTATATGCTATTTGTATAAGCGAGTTTATGGATTAGTAGAATAGGGATGTGATACTCCTAATTATCCTACACAAATTAACGACAACCAAATAATAGGGGTTTTCACCTATGATTTATTAGCTATATTTCTTATTTATTTAATTAAAATTTTTGTCTTTTAATGATTTCGTTAAGCATAACTGATTTAATTTTTTAGGAAAAAATCGAATTTTCCTAACATATCCCCACAAAACAAAATCTTTTCCAACTTTGCATAAAACTAAATTCGTTGCGGCAAGTTAGCACCACAAAAGTGAGTAATTTCTTCGATATACACAGGTATTATTGCACTGGTCGTGGTTAACTCTAGGCCATGCTGGATATACACGTAATTCGACTAATTTTCCATAGCTCATTTACAGCTCGTAAAGATAATGATTTGCAGTACGAAAAGTAGTGCGCGGCCACACCTTCGATTCTGCAAGCCGAATTCCCACGTTTCCCAACACCGCAGAACGAATCGATCATTTGCCTAGTAGTCCCCTCTTCCCAAGGGGGAAAGGGGAGCGGGTGTATGCAAAATAGCTGCACAGTTGCAACCGTTAACTGTGATGGAAGGTGGCAACGCCGTGGATTACCAGGCCAATTGGTCACAAAATCTTAACACCTACAGCGCGTCCAAGGCTATGCTGATCATCATCAGATGATCGCCTGATCAGGCTGATCACTCAGTGGCGGCCATTAAAGTCAAATCATTTTTCACATTTAGATATTGGCCGCGGGGCACTGTCAGGCCCAAGTGCATCCATTCGCTGGCCGGGCGGCACAATTGAAGGCAACTCGGAATCGATCCATCCAAAATTGCCGCGATCACGATTTGCAGAAATATGTTCGACTGCTGCGGATCTTTCGGCTCTCTGCGGCCCGGCTGGTGCGCTTACATAAAAGTAATCAAATCAACACCTTCATCAACTCCTTTGGATACACTCGCCCCAACCGCAGAAAATGCCTTCCTTATTTTTTTTTTCGCTGGCAATTTGGGCTCACGGTTCGAATCGAAGAGCAATCTTTTTTTCTGTACTTTTCGGCTTGTTTCGGTGGCGATCGCCTGTCGATCAAATTGTTGTTTTCGATATCTAATTTGTCATTCGGTATCCGCAACGGCAACGGCAACGGCAGCGACGGCCCACAAGACAGCCGCAATTTGTTCATGCAACAACTGGCAACACGCTGTCTGCGTTGCACGATCCTTCGACTGGCAATGGGGCTCGAATCTGGTGCTTGAAGCAAAGTAGGGAATCCCGGCATTATGTGCGACGATTATCTTGTCGGCGCGTGAAATTTCGTGGCGTTCAGGAATTGACCCGCAATTGATACCAATCCATGGCAATCCATTACAGAGGCTAAGCGCGCGAGCTGCATGTCTCATTATTGGCAATTTTGGAGCACCAGCGGGGTAATTGCCCACCGCCCCAGCCCACGCCGAGGGTCATTTGTATAGAGGTCGCAAACGGGGTTCGAGCCACAACTGCTGCATGACTTGGGCATTTATTTTGCAACACATGTCCAAATTATGATATGGCTGGGAGTGAGAGTTGCTTGCTTTGGGAAATGGAAAATGTGAAATTTCAAATTTGAAATTATTTCTTAAAAAAATCACCAAAATGTGTGCTTAGTTAGTTATTTCTTGTATTTTTATTAAATAAAATTAATTTAACTGACACTTGATTTCCATTTCGAAATTATCAAAAACAAACAGTTTTTCATTATTTACTTTTATACTAATTAATACTTAATATATATGTATATTTATGTATATTATTTTGATTACAGCAATCAACATTTTTGTATAATGCGGAAATTTCATGTTTTGCTGTTCAATATGAATGTCAATTTTTAATCACACACATACTATATACACACACACACTCTCTCTCTCTCTCTTGACTATCAACTGTGATAAGATTAGTATATATATTAATGTACTTGATCTATACCTATAGCTGCACTTGCGCAGCCCTATATATTTTGTTGTTGTTTTTTTCAATTCATTTACCATTCAGTTGACATTTATTATCAATTAATTTACAAATTTCGCACCTCTCAAATGTATTTACACGCGCTCAAGCGATGCTTTTCAATAAGTAATTATTTATTATTATGTATATAGATTCATAATATTTACACAATGTTCTCTTATCAATAATGTGCAAATACTTGAATATGCACAAAAAGTGAGAAATATATTTACTTCTTTATTTGGGTTTTTTTTATTGATTTTCTATATTTAATGAAAAATAAGCGTTTTACACAACTCTATGTACAAAACTTTGGCTGCAGTTGCTTTTGTATATTTATATGTAATAATAATAAAATCAATAATCAATTTATTTAATTAATTTTTTCATTTCTAACCTTCGAAAAGTATTTAAAATAAGAAAAGGAAATACCTGAAAAGTTCTTAATATAAATTATTTAAGTGTTTAGGTGGTGTTATAGTTGATCGTATCCAAAGGTGTCCATATTTATACTAAGTTTCAACCAGGTGACTGGACTGTTCCGATAATCAAATAAATATATAAACCATAATAGGAAATATGGCTTCAGCTCTGCATCCTTAACAAAAATAAACATGATATCAGTGTCGAATATTTCATAATAAAATAACTCTCAACAAAAATCGTTTAATGTTGTAAAAAAAAACCAAGATGAGAGATTTCTTTAAAAACGCAATTTTTATTATTATAAAATATATAAAACGTTTATAGTTATACATATAAATAAAATAATGCTTAGTCTAAAAGATCGTTTAAAAACTGAAAACTTGCACTGAATTGGTATTGCCCGCATTTTTTTATTATTTGTATTTTGATAATTGTATAAAAAAATAAAAAATTTGCTAAATTTTGCATTACAAAATTATTAAAATAAAATTTGTATTTTGTTGTTAAATTTTTGCCACATCTTTGAGATATGGCTTGGAGCAGTTGAGAATTTGATTTTCTTAATTTCTTGATATATATATTCTTTTTTTTACATTTTACTTAAAGTAAAATAAAGTAAAAATTGCTAAAGCACACACAAAATGTAATTGCCACACATAAAGTAAAAATATATTTTTGGTATAATTCTGCAAACCACTGGGAGATAAGAGTAAAGTACACTATAGAACGCATAGAACTATATATAGTTATAGCTGGTATATATAAATGTATATATGCTACAAGAAATACATAAATATTTTGCCTAACATACATTTACATTGTCTTTTTGTATTTTTGCTGGTTTCGTTTTGATCTGATTTTGTGGAAAGGGGTTATAAAAAGTATTTTACTTTCAATTAGATTTCTTTGCTTTTAAAAATTAAGTAGAACTCAGTGCCTTTAAATATTATACAGACATATAGTAGAACTGATAGACGCCCATTAAATCCTAAACGTTTAACGTTTGAATTTATTTTTAAAATTTTTTTCTTTACTTTTAACCTGGATGCCGCCTTGTATCTACAAGATACAAAACCGCATTTGGCTGTCAGTTGTGGGCGCCTGGGTGAAAGTTGAAAATTGTTTATGTACAAGTTACAACAACTAAAGGAGATTTTAAAACAATTAAGCTACACGATTCTCTGTATTTTTCTTCTTTTTTTACATTTTTCATTAGAGATTTTCTTTTTTCTGTTTTGTTTGTTTTTGTTTTTGTTTTTCTTGCTGTTTTTTCAATATGCATAAATAATTACACTACTTGACATCCACAATGAGAGGAACTTCGCTGATATCGATTAAATTTGGCGGCGATGGCAGCGACTGTTGCTGTTGTTGTTGCTGTTGCTGCTGCTGCTGCTGCTGGTGCTGCTGTTGCTGCTGCTGTTGCTGGTTTGTCGGTGTGGACGATGCCGATGACAGCGAGCCCGCTGAGGACGAGGAGGAGGCCATGGCCGCTGCCGTGGCCAGTTGCTCGTGGCTGCTGCTGGTGCTGCTGCTGTTGCTGCTGGCCAGCAGCAGTCGCTGGTGGTGTTGTTGCAGGCACTGATTTGCATTGACAGCGGCAGCGGCCATCATCATAGTCGCTGCATCGCAGTAATTAGACAGCATTGTTGTTGTGTTAACCGCCGCTGGCATTGTTGTTGTTGTTGCGATTGTTGCTGGTGTCACATATGCAGCAGCAGCAGCAGCCGCCGTTGCATTGGCCATATAATCGCTGCTGCTGCCGTTGCTGCTGCAGCCGGCGCCAAGAAAACCGCTGGCGTTCATGTTGCCGTTGCTGCTGTTGTTGTTGTTGCTGCTGCTGTTGCTGTAGTTGCTGATTTGCTGCTGATTGCAAACGCTGTTGTGGCTGTTGCCGCAGTTGCTGCCGCCGTTGCCGTATGTCGCATGCATGGCAGCAACATTGCCGTGATCGTGGCTATGATTGCCAGCAACAGCAATGCCCCCACCGATGCCCCCGCCGCCGCCAATGTTGCTGCTGTTGCTGTTGCTGCTGCTGCTGATGTTGTTGCAGGGATTGATGTTGAGCGTAGTGTTGCTATGATTGGCTGCCACAGCGGCCGCCACAGCTGCGGCTGATGATCAAGTTGTTGTCAATTGGCGCCACATTGTGTGTCACATCGAAGGCAGATAGGGCCAAGAGAAACTGTTGCCGCTCAGCAACATGTCGCGTATCAGCGTTTCGATGGGCGTTTTGCCGACTAGACGCACAAAAAACAATTGCTCAATGACCTGGTGAGTGGCAAAAAGAGGGAGAAGAAGAGGAGGGAAAATAAACATAAGTATTGTAGAAAATTAATGCGGGGTAGTCAGCAGTATGCTGCTAGAGGTTAATCTAAAATTATTGTATATATCTTATTTTTTACGAGAATACTATGTTGAGCTTTTGCAAACATTGTTTAGAAATTATCGTTTAATTTAGCAACCCATTTATCAAATTTATGTATTCAAAGAATAGTTTCAGCTGTCAATAAAAATGTTTAATTATGAAATATAAAGCTGTGGAATAAAAACTATGATAATATGCGCTCATCATTCAAATGAATTGTACGAAAACAATGTAGAGTATTCAGAGTATGCTGTTTAAATTATAATTAAAATAATAAATTTAGTATTTTATTACTATTTTTATTTGTTTACTATGGTTTTGAAAACATTGTTAGGAGTATCGTTTAATTTTTAACCAGCCCATATAACAAATATACCCATATACCTCTATTCAATCTCAGCATCTAATTATTTGTGTTATGCCATATTTTAAAACTGGATCAGATCCCAAATAAGTTAAATACTGAAAATTATAAAAATAAGCTTAGATATGTATGCGAATTACATTGGGATTACCATGAAAATCTAACTTTTAAAATTCTTGCCCCAAGGAATATTTGGGATTTGAAGATGTTGAATAAAAATAATAATACTCATCGTTAAAAATCTCAGAATCCTTCTGACTTTTTTGATTTGAAAGTTCAAATGTAGTTCCCCCTCTATAAACCCAGAAGGCATATAAAATATCATTACTGCCTAATCGACTTTACTTACTTGTGAGGAGACGGTACGCAAGGATGGCAATCTCAGCAGCAATTTGCCAAATCTCGTGGGCTGATTGGGATACTGCGTTCGACAGTATTCTTCCAAGGCGCACTGGGACTTCTCTTGCAGGGATTCAATGTGTGTCACATCCGACAGGCCGCAGGCATCTAAAAGTGAACAACGCAAAAATGTTGGAAATTAGTGAAAAGCATAGGTTTCAAGAGATTTATACAGTGCCAAATAAGTTTTATGCAGCTTCACCTGGCGCTTCGCTGGCGATACATATCCAGTCGAAAGACAAAGAAAAACGCGGCCACGCCCACACACAACCATAACTAGAAAATGGCACATGACGGCATTGCGTCACCCCACATGATTTATGCCCAATTGAGGCTCGAACTGGGACTGCGCCAAGACACGAGACCGTTTAATTAAATTTACGAAAATTAAACAAAGCGGCAACGCCCACAACACAAAGGCCATAAACAGGGGCTTGGGACTGGGCGGGAGTTTCTGCCTATGTTATTGACTAGTTGTTAAAACTGAAGATATTGCGCATACGCAGCGTGTGCCGTCAAGTGTTAATTGCCAGCTACAAAAGTTTGCTTATCAATATACATATATGCTTTCGAGTGTGCATGTGTTTGTGTGTGTGTGCTTAAATGTTGTAAAGCAACAACAGCAAATTGTGTGCATCTATATATAAATGTTTTTCAGCTCATATTTGCCGGGCTGCGCCTATTTGAAATTCAAATTAGACATCAGCACTTGTAAATTTGCATAGCTTTAAGCATTCCCAATAGCTGTTAAGAATGCCGTGCCGAAATGTCGTATATGAGATTTGTTGTTGTTGTGTTTCTATTTGCTTAATTAGTCAGCGCGCACACACGTTACGTATTTTTCAGTGCCAAAATGCAAAAGTCTCTCCGGCCAGGCAGAAAAGTATCTTGAAAAAAGAGAAGTATCTTTGCACATTACGCAAAAAATGCACAAGTGGCATTTATAACATTTTTTGCAGCTGGTTTAGCGGCCTAATGAATTGGCCATTTGGCGGCTTAGTTGCCAATCTGATGGCATCGCCGGATCGTTGGACGTCGTCAACGTATCCGATTGCGGCGTGAATTCGAATTTGATTGCATTGCCAAATGCCAGCATTGGGACGTAATGTGTCGTTTTAATGTCTCTTATTTCACAGATTTTTTCACTTTACGCTGAGCTCTTTGAATTTCATTATGCCTGTCTATGGCCGCACGCAAGCCGTGCTTCAACTTGTCAATTGAAAGCCAATACATTGAGCCACAAAGTAAAATGAGGCAAACAAATTGGCAATAGGTTCATTAGAGTTAACCCGCCTAGCGGCCGCGTAACTGATAGCTAACACACATTCAGATTTGTTCGCACACTCGAAAATTAATTTTTATTGAAATCGATTTGAGCTGGAGGCTGTGAGTAATAAGGTATCTGGGCATAATTTTACTATGCGGAATAAACTAAAATTTTGATTGATTTGATTTCAGATATCCCATTTATACGATTTTTAACAAGGTCCGATATTCAGATCTGATCTTATAGGTATATATTGAATTTACCAAAAGTTTCTTAATTCTTGGTTTAACTTATTTAAAAAATTTATTTAAAACTAAATATTTATATTATTTTCTAATTCTATTTTTATGATGATTAGTGTGTTCTGGTTGTAAAGTTTATTAATCATCAAACACTTTGAATATATCATTTTATTTAATTTATTTCTGGATAATTGATTTCGATTTTATTCAGGCTTAACTTAAATGATTAACTAATTTTAGCTTTTTAAAAATTCTATTATAAACTTAATTAAAAGTGGCTATAAATCACGTGTGTAAAGTTCAAAAATAAACAAATATTAAGTTCCCCAGAAATGTTAACATGCATTTTGCTAATTTTCTGTCATTTGCTAAGTGAATTGTCAATCAATGCTGAATAAATACAAAAAATAAATACTGCATAAAATTATAAAAGCAGTAAAGCTTAAATAAATATTCAGCTTGGCAGAGCTATAAAAGTTACAGCAACATTTAATAACACAAAGGTTAAACATAGCAGAGAAAGAAAAATTGCAATCAAATCTCTAAAGAAACTATCTTTATAGGTCCCCGCAAAGCGCAAAATACTTTATGGCACAAACGTGCATTTAGGCCATTTCCAGCTGCAAGTTCAGCTGGCCAACAAAATAAACAAACCATAAACCATAAAGCCACAAACGAAAATGCAACTCAACTTTCCGCCCCCACACAGTGCGCGTAAATCAAGATAAATGATTTGTCGCCAAAGGCAACAGAAATTCAATTAGCCATTATTAACCATTTCATTTCATAAACAACCAACAACAACTACAACAATCGGACAATAATCGTGTAGCCGCACAAAAAGATACAAATTAGATCTGGTCAGTTGGGATGAAAAGCCGAGCGAATCACTTCATTGGCCATGGTCATAATTGTCAATTGACTTTGGCCATTAGCTTTGATGATCCTGAGCCCAAGTTGCCCCGGCACCAAGTCCAGACGAATACCATAAAGTCAAACGAGTCGAGAGGACATGAGAAGCGAAGGAAACACAAAAAATTGTGCCACAATTCGAATCAATAAGCCAGGCAAAAATTTTATTTTCATTGAAATGCAGAAGACGTCGACGACGCCGACGATGGCCAAGTGAAAGAAATTCCAGTTTGTGAATTTGGCCAAAAGAAATGCAGCTTCGAGCCGCGAGCTGTGTGCAGCTTTCTCGGGCGTTTGGGCAACGGGCTGCGGCTATAACTATGGCTTAACTTGGCTTTGATTTTGGTTTCAGTTTGTTTTTTTTTTTTTTTTTTGGTTTTGGCTTTTTAACTGTTTTCGGTCTGGCTTCGATTTTGGCTGGAACTCTCTGCCGGGCTCCTTTCTGCGCAGTTACTAACTCAGCGCGGAGATCGTGACCGCGTGTTTTAAATGCATAATGACCGTAAAGTAGTTGATGTAACTACGTAACCGAATTGTGCTGCCAATAACAACAACAACAGCAACTACAACAACATGCATATCGAAAAAGGAGCAGATTTTTTTTTGGTCACACAAGAACGTGGCACAGACTGCGCCCCGCCCCCGTCTCTCTGAATTGACTCTGACCATAGTAAAGGTTAAGCTGTTTAACCAAAAATTATGAATTGCTGCATTATATTTTATTATATAGTTTTTATGGCCAGCAACTAGTACGTTGTTGTTGTTGCTGTTCGACTTTGGCATCGTGTCTGCCCCAGCAACAGTTATAACTTTATTTAGTTTTAATAAGCATTAGGAAAAAAATGCCCGCGGATATAGTTCGGTTGGGGTTCATGTGAGGTCAACTATGAATTTATATTCGAACGGCATTTTTAAGAGTTGTTCAGCAAAATGCAACACACAACTGACAGGTATTTGCTGGGTGATAACAAACTGACTTAGTCAGAGAACTGGACTAAAGAAAAACTTGGAGTATTGAGAGAAAAGGAAGTGCGCTGAAATATGCACTCATATAAGCTAGCTTTTGACATAAACTTTGTTTACTATTAAAATTAATTTAAAAGTATTTATAAAATAAAATAATATGTATAAAAGTGATATAAGAACAAATTCTTTATAGAAATTCGCTCAAATGAAGCTCATCAAATAAGTTTGCAGAAATATACAATAGGATGTCTTTCTGTAGTCTTTTCTATCAAACATAAAATTGAAATAGTATAAATATTAAAAAAGGTAATATACAATATTTGATTTATGATATACAGAATTGTAGTCTCAGAAAACCACTTTCCATTAAAGATTATGACTTGTGAAAAAGTAAATAATAAATATAAAGTAAAAGTGATTAATAAAACACCTGTTAGAACTTCATACAAAGTTTTCTGCTTTTATAAAGGTTGCTTTATAGTAAGGTTCGTTTGATGATATGAATAAATGAATAAATCATAATAGAAGTTTGTATAATATGAAATATGGCAAATGCTTAAAGCATTTTTAAGATTGACCAAAAACAAAAATATATTTTACATTTTATATTATCAGCTTAAACAAATTACAAATATTTGTTTGGAGAATTTAATAATTTAATAATTTATTTTGTAAAAAAACTTTTTACAATACGTTAAAACTTTCTACTATATTAGCAATAAAAATTGCATTTCTGAGAGGCAAAATCTTGTGTCAGAGTTTAACTGATTGAACATCTGAAAACTCAAGGCATCAGATCGCAGCGCATCAGTTTGATGGGTGGGGGAGGGGAGGGGGAGTGCAGGAAAAAGCGCGCCCAAAAATGATTCTAATCAAAGAGAGGTCTGCTCGAAACTGTTAATTACAAGGCACAAAGGCACGTCTGCGGCAATTTTCGGAAAGTAGCGCAGGCGATCAATGAGCACCCACAAAACGATTTGGGCATCAGCAAAAAGCAGACACGGCCAACAACGAAAAAGGTTGGCCAAGAGTCGGACGGCTGGCAGAGCTAAAACCAACACAAAATGTTGGTCAAAAAGTGTGGCCAAGACATGAAAGCTACAACTCTTAACAACTGCAACAAACGACAGCAATCAGGCAGCAGCAAAGCAGGAGGCAGCAGGGGGCTGGGGGGCACAACCAGATTGGAAGATGCACCTCAGAGACGCAGACATGTCGTCAACGTGCCGCCGCCTGGGTCCAAGGCAGCAGGCAGAAGATCTACTAGAGACTCTACCCGGTATTTTACTACCGCGATCGTGTCTATCGCACAAGGGGGGATGGGCAGCGGGGGGCGTTGCAGCGATTGATCGGCTGCAGTTTATGGACTCATGCAGCCAATTCAAATGCAATTGCGCTGCACAAGACTCAGACGCAGAGTTGCAGTTGAAGTCGGAGTTGGAGTTGGAGTCGCGGGCAACACGAACTCGCGACGCCCCCTCACAATGGACCCAAAACCCCAGCCCAAAAGCCCAAACCCAAACTCGTACCCATAGCCATCGACACACACAGCGTTTTGGAAATTGGAAAATTATTTTCATTGCTGTGGCTGGAGCTGAAACCGATGCTGGACTTGGCCAAGGAGCAGCCGTTGGGGCTTGTAAGTAAGCGACATAAACGAGTGTTGTATTAATGTTCATAATGTGGTATCTCGACGTCAATAAACGTCGCCAGCTAGCCAGTGGGGCAAGAGGGGTAAGGGGGGGCTTAGTCAGTGTCGCAGATCGAGGACAGTCGCGACGTGCGCCCGGGACAGCTGCTTGACATGAGCAGCCAACGGTTTGACAAACTGGGTAGGGGAAGGGGTTTTGGGGGGCAAGTTGAACGCTTCGCTGCATTTTTGGCCACTGTATGTGGACAATGGGCAACGCAAGCAGCAGTTGTGCAAACTTAATGCTAAACTTAGATTTTGCTATTTAAATTAGGCATAAATTTAAATTGAAATAAATAAGCATTTTAAATGTTTAACAAAAATATATTTGCATACAAATATTGCTGATTTGTTTCAGTTGCATAAATTAAAATAAATAAATTTTTAATTATTAAAAAAAACTTTAAAGAACATTAAAAGTAAGCCATGTGCCATATTAGTTTTAAAAACTTAATATTTATGTAATTGCTTATGACATAAGTGTAAATGTGTGTGTGCGTGTGTTAGGCGTGTGTGTTTGGATGGGTGTGAGTGTGTGTGTGCTAGTTGTTTCCAAAGTCCAGAATGTGTGCCGAAACGTGCGTGTTTAAAGCTGACGCTCTTTTTGCTTTTGTTAAAAAATAAAAAATGCAGAATTAGTGGTGAAAAAATAAATGAATGGAAGAAAATTATGAAAGCAGCTAGTTAAGATCAAGAATTTTAAGATCTTTGTTTTCCGAAACTAGTTGGTCTCATTGTTTTCTATTAGATGCTTTAATATAGCATATGAATCGAATATTAAATGCTTAATTTTTATAATTTTCGATTCATGAGCGTTTCCATTGCTAGAAACCTTAATCAGCAAATATTGTATTTTTTTTAGTTTTTCATCATTTTAAGGTTTCGAAGCAATTTATTTTAGATGTCAGTAATTTTTGAACAAAGTTTATTCAAAGGTATAAAAGAAAACATAAAAACAACGTTCAAATTGTTTTAATTTCTATTCAATTATTTAATAATTATTCCAAAGAAATTAGAACAAGTTGATCGTTATATTAAACACAAAAGGAATTTTATAAATTGCTTATATGTTTAATTATGAAAATGGAAATAAAATATATATATAACAAAACAATTTCTATATATTTGAATTTACAAATAAATGAGAAATAAAAAGAAAAGAAATTTTCAGAAAATAAAAAGGGAAATAATTTAACAAATTCAGCTGTATAAAAATATAACAAAATAATGAAAAAGTTTTTTTTGCAGAATTTTGTATGTTGGGAATAAATAAAATATAAAGCAATATGTTTTATCAGTTATTTTGTTTAAGAAATTCAAACTGTATCAACAAATTCAAAATTTATCAAAAAAATTTAAGTATTTAAGTTTTGTCCTACAGATTTTTTAGCTTAAGCTACAGATACAATAATTTGAATTTCCAACAAAATTTCGCAATTAAAATATGTGTTACAGACTTTTAAAATATGGGATTAGTAGCCAAAACTTAAGCAAGTTAGTAATTAATAAAATAAGCAAACAAGAAAGGTTAAATAAAAAGAGAAAACCCAACTCTTAAAACTAGTCAACAAGCTTAAAGAATTAGTAACAAGTGAAACAAGTAAAAACACAGGTAAGGATTAATTTTTTGTTTAACAGCAACAGCAGTGTATATTCTTAAGTTCTCTCCTCCACTTCTCTACTCCTCTCTCTTTGTATGCATTTTTGGCAATGTGTCTAGGCTAGATTACGACTAAAATAAATTAAGACTTAGTTTAAGGCAATAAATACATAAGCAATAGGCAATAGGCTAAGACTAACTATACAAAAGATACATAATAAGTACTTCATAGATACATAGGTTACGCAGATACATTAGCTAAACTGTCTGACAGATCGGGGGGCTCTACAACTGCCATCTACTGCCCGCCAGGCTGTAAGGCGAGTATCTATAGCTGGGGCTGCCGAAGCTGGCGCCGCTGCCGCTGTGAGCGGCCGCCGCAGCCGCTGCCGCCGCGTGGCTGACGCCGAAGGGCGTGCTGTGGTGGAACATGTCAAAGGCCGAGCCGAAGGCGCCGCGCGGCGGCGTCTGATAGAACATGGCCGCCGCAGCGGCCGCCTGCTGCTGCTGTTGCTGCTGCTGGCCCGGCGTCTGATATGCTCCGGTGGCGGCGGCGGCGGCGCTCAGCGGAGAGGCGGCCGAATTGTGGGAGGAGGAGGTGGCGCTCTGGGACTGCGTGGGCAGCGAGGCACCCAGGCCGCTGCTGTTGCCACTCGACTCGCCGTTGCCACTGGAGCTGGCGTAGAGCGCCGCCAGCAGATCAACCTCAGCGTTGGCCGCGACCTTGGCGCAGCTGCTGAAGGCGCTGCCGGCGGAGGGCACAACAGCAGAAGGAGCAGCAGGAGCAGCAGCAGGAGTAGGCTTGGAATCGCTGGAAGCTAGCTGCTGCTGCTGCTGCTGTTGCTGCTGCTGCTGCTGCTGCTCCGCCTGCTGCACGGCGGCCTCGACGCCCGCCACGCTCTTCATGAAGGTGGCCAGGTGCAGCGGCGCCTGCTGCAGCTGCGACTCGAACTCGGAGCGGTTCAGCTCGTCGAGGTGCTCGCGCACCACGGCCAGCAGCTGGTCGTGGCTGCAGTCGTCGCCGCTGGGCCGCTTGCCGAGGAGCGCTGAAACTTTGGTTAGCAGTGCGGGCACATCCTTGTACAAGATGTCCAGCAACTTACCGGTGGTGAAGAGCACGATCGCCTTGAGGCAGGAGTACTCGGCGGAGTCGACGTGCAGCGCCTTCAGCTTCTCCACCTGCTCCTGGAAGATGCGTATGTGGTCCATGAAGGCCACCACGCGGTCCGCGGCCATCGGCGAGGCGTGCAGACCGGCGGCGGCCAGCAGCGGTGCCACGTGGAGCGGCATCGAGCACTGGCTGGCGTTCAGCACGAACAGCTCGGACCAGACGAGGCGCAGCAGGGCCACCTGGTCGGTCACCTGCAGCTCCGGGAAGAAGGGTATGTTCTTGGCCCACTCCACCGCGGAGAAGAGCAGCCGGGCGGCCAGCTCGCAGATGTTGTCGATGCCCATGATGTTGTTCGGCTGCAGGCACTGGCCGTACCGCGAGGTCGGATACGGCTCCGCGCGCAGCAGCAGCGAGATGTAGGAACTGAGGTACGAGTGCCCGTTGAAGCCGGCCACGCCCATCGGATCGCCGTTGGCCAGCTGGTACTGGCCATGCATGCCCGCCAGGCCGGGCTGTGTGGGCGGCACGCGGCCCCGCTGCACAGCTGCAAAGAGACAGAGAGAGAGAGAGAGAGAGAGAGGGAGAGTTAGTATTTGTATCTGTGTATCTGTATCTGCTGGTAATTCTATCCGTGCGCCTTTTGTGCGCTTATTTTGACCGCGACATCACACGCCGCACAATGTTGCCCCATTCAGCGTTGTTGGCAAAGCTGCCACAACGCACAATGCCTATCGGGGCGCCTCAATCTCGACGCACTCTTCTTCCAGTCTTTCACTCTGCTTTTGTTGTGCACCGACAACGTCATAAGATACTTTTCTGTTCTACCGTGAGCTACCCCGAAGCTACCCTTAAACCCTTTTTGTCGTTTGTTCCGTGCGATCTCGTTGCCCGTTGCAACCCCTTGTTGCCTCAACTGCTTAGATATGTAAATTCAACTAAATACTTTCAACGCATCTTCAAGAAACAAGATACAAGCACGTGTGTGCGTGCGTGTATCTGTCGGATAGCTTAAGCCTAAAATGTATAAACAGAACTTCGAGGTACGAGGTATTAAAAGTTCAGGCTACAGCTGTTCTGCTTGACAGTCAAAGCTCGCGAATGAAAAGCTTGCAGAAGTGAGCTGAGTAATTTCTCTCAGTGAGTTAGAAATAATATTAGATTAGTATTTTTAAAATAAATATACATTTTTAAGGTTAAGTGAGAGAAATAACCATTCATAAACGAGCTAAGAAGAGTTTCCGGTAAGAAAGAGATTATTAAAGAGAGAAAGGCAGGGAAGTGGCTTGCTGAGAGGCACACTGCAGACAGAAGTTGATAAATAGATAAAGAGGGAGAGACAGAGAGAGCGAGTGAGAGAGCTAAAATGTTTGCCGAATAGTAAATAATGAAAAGAATTTAAAGGGGCAATAAATGGATTATTAAGAATATTTAATAGGCGCTTTTTTTAGGTGAGAGTTGAACTTACATAAAAGCTGCGCCCGCGCAAATCCTGTCAGCAGAAAGAGAGACAGGTTATGAAAGAGAAAGAGAGAGATAACTGATTACTGAGTTGAGAGGCAAACGAGCGCAAAAGCTGAACTTCAAATGCTGCTCAAGCTATATATGAGATACACTTTGTGGTGGACAAGGGATAAGAGAAAGGGAGAGACAGGTACAAATAGACAGATAGATAGAGAGAGCTAGAAAGGGAACGAAAGAGAGCAAGACTTTATGCTGTACTTTTGAGAGAAAGAAACTGATCACTTAATCAAAATTCAATTGCAAGAGCACGAAAGCTAGACTTGACAATTGAAAACTTAGGTATATCTCACAGATTTTTCGCTGGATAGCGAGACATTGAGTTTTTATAAACCCAATGCGCAATGTTCAAAACTCAAGCTTCACTTTTGGGTGCGCTCAAAGGCTCTCAATGCAAGTACATTCCTTGTCTGTGAACTTTGAACCGCAGTTCCCTCACATTAGCTGAGTTGCAAACTTACACCTGCATAAAATACAGAGTTAAGACAACTTTTAAGAGGCTTGGCCATTCTCCAAAAAAAAACGCATTTGATACAAATAAGACAATGGAGCATTGCGCGTACTTGAGTTGGCCAAATGTGGGTTAGCAAAGGTTTTTACACCTTCAAATATGAGGCGGTACACACCTAGACGGAGTCATATGCACCACACCTAACCCCACTCAAGAGCTGGATTCCAATTCAACTCAAGAAAAATAAAATAAAATAATCGAAATAAGAAATCGCAAAACTATGCCCACGGCGCTGAAAAGCAAATAAAGCTAAACATGATTATTGATCAGACCAAGTGTTTAATACAGCCATTGTCTAAGGCACAACACACACACGTACATACACACGTACACACACACACTTGCACACACACACACACAGCTAGCCGGGTAAAAGTAACGTCTTTTGTTCAAGCGAAAATCGAAAGCATTTTTGGTCACTAAGATTTTGTGTAACACAGGACTTCGACTTAGGTAGGGTAGAGGATAAAAAAAGTGTATTTGTTTATTGCTTTACCCAAGCAATTAAGTGCCGGGGGTTGCAGAACCGGAACTTGACCACTGTCCAGCGCCGGACGACACAATTATTTATACAATACATTTGCGTAATTTGCGCAGGCAACGCGGGCTGATCCTCAACTGATCTATCCAGGCAGGCAGACGGGCAGAAGACGCTGCTAACCGGTTAGGCACTTTCCGTCCCCCTCTAACCCTCCCTCTCTCTCACTCTTTGGCTCTTGTCCAGCCGGGGCTTATTTATGCGCCTGGGAAAATATATTCCTCACTGACCACAGTGACGCAAAACTTGCCAGACTGACCGCAACTGCAGCGCAGATCAGCTTCAGCAGATAACAGCAGCCAGCAACAACAACACCAGCAACAACAAATAAAGCGGAAGAAGCAGAAGACTACGCTTAGTCTCCGCTGATTTGGCTCTGATTACTTAATGAATGAATTCTGTGGGCCAGCACGTGCTCAAGTCGGGGCTGCGCTTTTGTTTTTGCGTAATCGATAAACGATAAACGAGTCATCGAGTCAAGCCGCCACTTGAGCCACACGTGCCCAAGTGGCCCACAGCTAATTGTGGCCAAGTGGATAAAGCGGCTTAAAACACCCCGCCCCCAAGGCTTTTAGGAAGTGCAGTTTCCGGCCTCAGGTTCAAAAAGCCTTTCACTTTATGTGCGCATTAAATATTTGCTTTGCTTTCAATGTGCTCAATTGTTGCTGTTGTTGAATGTAAATTTCCATTGTTAATTATAATGCATATGAGCTGATACAAGCTGTTTTAAGTGTCAAGCGGTTTCAGCTAGTCGAATGAACTTCAAATTTTGTTTAACATATAAATTTAAGCAGGATTTTAACAAGTTAAAACATAATTTTTAACGATCTTTTATACCTCCGAGTATCTTTATCTTTATTATTATTTGGTATTGCAGTTAATTCCAATGCAAATTTTGTTTAACATATAAATTGAAGAGGAAATTTTAAAAATAATATCCTAACTTTAAATTCTTTAACATTTCTTCTGTCCAAATTATTATCCAATATTATTACAGTTACATTGTTTATTTCAAATATCTGCGAATCTATACCAAAAATTCTACACAATCCTCTTTTTTCAGTTTTCAATCTATAAGTTTAATTTAACTATTTAAACAATGAATACTTCCGCTATAAAATTGTTTAGCTATCAAAAATTACACATGATTTTCCTACAAGTTTAACATAATGTTGTTAAAGACTCGTTATTTATATTATTTTGCGGCCACATTTTTTATTTCATATATCTGCCGATCTTCACCCAAAATCCTCCACACAACTTTTTTTATAGTTTTAAAACTGTAAATTAAATTTAACTATTTTAGCAATAAATACTTTATAATGTTTTTTTTTAAGTTTTCAATTCAGTTAAAGTTCCTTTACTTCTTAAATTTATTATTTAATGTTACATTTTTTATTTCATATATCTGCCGATCTACAGCCGAAGTCCTATACAACCCTCTTCTTTCGGTTTTCCAACCAGTTTCCGTAGTTCAAGTTCAATTTAACTGTTTCAGCAGTAAATTCAGCCGCTTTACAATTAATTTTTCCTCACAAAAATGCCTTTACAAACTAAATAATTTCACTCGCGCAACCCTTAGCCTTGGAGATGGATAGTAAAAAAACAAGTTTCTGCACAAATTGTTGTCCAGTTCGCTGACCCACCCAACCCACCTCAGTCCGGTCCACCCCGTCCAATTGACACTGCAATTTAATTAGAGCGACCTCGGGGCCTTGATTTTATGCGCTTTTTCTGGTTTTTCTGTGATGTTTAAGCTGTAGAATTTCTTGACCAGGTCTCTCGCCAGGCATAACCTTTGTGCCGCTTTTGTGCTAAGTAGCGCCCAAAAAAAAGCAAAAGCAACAAAAAGGGACTGAAATTCTATGCAGAAAAGACATTTTCTCACGATTTCTCAGCGCTGATATAGGTTTGGGCAATTGTGAACTAGTTTTACGCAGAACTTGTACATTAGGAAATGCCATCGCAGGCGGGGGAGGGGCATGGGTAGCGCTCGGGGGGCAAAAGGTGCTGAACTCTTTTGCGTTTTATGAAGCTGACAAGTTGACAAGTTGGCAGCCACAGGTAATCGCATATTTAATGACCAAACAGGTAGCCCACACCTGGGTTCACACTATGTCATTAGCCAAAACAACATTTTGTACTTGGCCTAGGCAAATTTTACGTTTCTTATGTACAAACAAATTTATGTATATATATATAAATATATATAAATGGATTTTTCATATTTTTGCGCAATAGCCGCGCTTAAATCAATGTTTAGATACATTTAATTACAATGCGGCTGTAGCTGCATTTTAATTGCCTCGTTCTTAACCCAAATCGCAGCTACAGCTCAACATCTGCTGCTGCTGTTATTGTTGTTGTTGCTAAGGGGGGCTATTAGCATTTTGCGAAAAACCTGTCAATATTAGTGCAAATAATAACAGCTTTGCGCAGCAGTTGAGCAGGTCTCTCTATCTCTCCCTCGGTCAGACAGATGTTAATTGTTAATGCCGACAACCAGTCAAGCAGTCAGCCAACAACTCAGTCAGTCAGTCAATCAGTCAGTCAGTCAGTCAGGCAGTCACCCATTGATCGATTCACCGTGGCGTCTGTCAATTTGTCGTCGTTGGCCAATTTGTGGACAAAACATTTGGCCCAACTATGCCAAATATTTGCGCACAAGCGCGGCTGCAAGCTGCCTTTGATTAAGACGGAGAGTACACTAAAAAAAATCAGCAACAACAATTAAACATATACAAAAATATTATGAGTCATTTTATTTATTTTTAATTTCTATTACTTTCTGCTTATTAATTATTAAGCTGTCTGGTTTTGATTCGTTGAGCTCATAATTTTCTTTCAGTGTATGTCACTGGCATTAATCGAATTAACTTTAGTAAATCACTTGTGGCCACGGAAAAAAAGTGTCGACACACAAATTACCATATTGGGCTAATTCCTAATGCGACTATGCTCGACTATTCAAGTATACAGCTATTCAATTATTCGAGTATTCGAGTATTCGAGCATTTTGTGTACTCAAACTTGTACAATTTTTTTTAATTATTACCCAGCCAGCGAACAAGTTTGCATTTGATCTTTAGGGTCAATATGCTGTACCCAATGCTTAATTGTTTTTCGTATACCCTATAACTATAAAATTACCCAACGGAGGCATATTAAGCCTGAGCGAAAATATGGTATAAAGGTGAGAAGACATAGTTTGAACTAAGCAAGCACTCAAGAACACGCTTTGTAGGGTATCTGATAGTCGTGCACATTTAATTGTTTATAGATTTTACAGCCATTCCTTTGTTGTGTATGTGTGTGTGTGTGTGTCTAGACAACTGTCTTTATGGGTTCGTTTTAAAGTAGTGTAGAAACTTGGCTAAATCTCATGCGTAAAGTTTGATTTTTAATGGAATATGACAATCAATGGGCATCTAATTGGCAGTCTATAAAGTCGCCTTTGGCCAGTTTATTGAGTTATTTAGAGGACTTTTATTAATTCAAATGGATACTAAGAGCTTATGCTTGTCATGTTCAAGGATTTTCATACTGTTGTCAAACTCTTAATTGAAGTAATTCGCTAGGTTCCATTGATGCTAGGAGGTCTATGGAGGTTTGAGAATCTTCAGAACAATGTTGTGTATCTTTTAGAATTTCATCTTTTAGCCAAAGTATCTTTTGATTTATTTGGAGGACAAAGACCCCTCAAATGGTTCACAGAAACTTTTAGCCTCTCATCAATTGGCACTCTGACTGTAGGCACATTCTTTGGCAGATCACTTGGCACCGTCCACATAGCTGAACTAACCCACCAAGTAGAGCAGCCGCAAAAAGTGCAGCCCACACTTGTCAGTTGTGTTGTGTGAAAATTCCTAGCATGTGACATTTAGTTGTCCCATTTATTGGACCGTACGTAACCTACATACAATAGAAAATCAAATTTTCTTTCTATGCGCAGTCGTGTTCTACTTCCGTTTTGTTTTTCGTTTTCTTTTCGCCTTGTCTCTTTAATTTTATTTACGTGTTTGCCTCACTGTTTGACTTTTAATTGACCCACACCCAATGCGAGAAATTTCGAATTCAATAGTATCTATATTATCGGATAGGGGGTGGAGGCGACAAGGGACTTACCTTCGCGTCGCATGCCCATTTTGAGGCACTTTTTCAAACGGCAATATTGGCATTGGTTGCGATGATGCTGATCTATGGGGCAGTTTCTGCTGCCCCGACACGAATATGTCAGGTTGCGTCGCACGGAGCGCTTGAAGAACGATTTGCAGCCTGAAAATCGGGATAGAAAAAATATTTCATTAATTTAACGAATAATTTTTAAACATTTTTTGAATGCTTTAGAATATGTAATATATAAGTTATAATAATAAGTTAAAAATTATTTATTTGATTAGGAAATCGATATAAATTTGAGCCTTATTAACAAAAATAAGTGTTTTATTATGTACAATATATAATAGTCATACTAATTTGATATACAAACAATAGTTTAAAAGAGGACTTCAAATTTTAAAGGAAGTAAATTTAAAAAACAACAAGTATTTTCAAATTTACAATTGATAGTTGACAGTATATCAATATCGATATTGAAATACATGATCCATGATCTCACTATTATTGTTTTCTATCAAATACAATCCTCGGAAAACGAACATTTGCTGTTGCCGACAGTTGATGGTCAAGGCTATCATTATCGAATCTTTAAGTTTTATAAGTTTTTTAAGTTGAAGTCAAACTGTTATCGATAATTGAAATGATGTAATATAAGCAACACCTTAAACTATTCCTAGTTAGTTAATTGTAAGCCAACTGATATATTTTTAATATATTTAAGTTTTATCACTCGTTCCTCCCATTTACACCCACATTTTTACTGCTGCCCAACTCAACTTCGCTCTAAACATCTTTATGAGCTATTCCACACATAGGCACAGCTTTAAACAATCCAAAAACAAGCTCAGCTTTAGACGTCAGTTACACCTCCGAATGCCTTGCAACAAGCAAAACAAATTCCATGCCACTTGGATCAAAAAAGAGGAAAGATAGAAGAAAAAGAGAAAACAGAGCAACAGAAATTGTTACCACTTGTAAAGCAAAGTACCCAAAGCGCAGAACATGCCACCAAATGCGGCAAGTTGCGCTTCACTTCATGACACTCGCAGTTGTTTGTCCTAGTCCTGGCTGGCCCCAAGCCTCCCCCCGCCCCAGCTGTGGGCCATGTCAATGGTCATGTTACACGTTTCATGGCTTAACGCCTTCCATAAAATTACCTTTAATGGCTTTCAATTAACAAAGTGTATCTTTTGGGCACGAAGATACGACGGAGTCAGCCAGTCCAGCGGGAAGAAGAAGAGGCAGTGCCTCTTCTATTGCTGGGCGGCTGCTGAATTTTAGTTTTTGGGCTACACACGAATTTACTGTTAAGACTAAGAGCTAACTGGACAAGCTGGGACTTGGGCTGCCGAGCCTGGCGCGTTGTTTACAAACTCCGCAGCAATTTGATGTCGCCATGTAGCTGAACATGTGTATCACTTGCGTTGCAACTTCCTCACCTCCCTCGTACTCACTGCGCCGCCTGGAGTTTAAGTCCTGTTCGCCCCTCGTTGGCCGCACACAAAATTTCTCACAATAACTCAAAACAATGGCATATGCTCATAAAATTCGTTTTAAGCTGTAAAATCATCATCAAACAAAATATGTGAGCCCAGAGTACCAGGCAGAGTCGCAGCCGCAGCCACTTCGAGCGCTATGCGATCAGCGCTATAAAAGATTTTCAATGCGCGCTCCTGCCTAGGCATTCAGCAGGAGTGGGCGGAGGGGGCGGCGGGGCAGGGCAAAGACTGCGTCGCAATCGTGTGCACCAAAACGTGCCCTGGCACAGAGCATTTGTTGGGCTAGGCAGCTAAGGCGATCACTAGATGCGCTGCAATGGAGCCTAAAGCTGCTTGGAGGTGGGATTAAATTGAGCTTTTAGTTCAAACGAAATGAAAGCTAAATAACTGTACATGTTAGAGCTTTTATTGACATGAGAAGGCGAAAATTAAGCTTAAAGGTGCAAGAACAATTAATTAACAAGGAGTTGAGCTTTTTTAAGCTTAGCTCTTCATAAAAGAGAGTGAAGATCAAATTTGGAGTAAAATTTGTCAAAGATAAACTCAAAAGAGAATAACTAAAGAGTAGAGAAGAGAACAAAAGCCCGATAGCGAGAAAATAAAAACAAGCTAAGCCCAAGCTATGCTGCAAGTTTCTGTAATTTGCAATTTTTTAAATTTTGAAGAAATTGCAATTCTTTAAAAATAATGAAAGTATGTAAGCTGAGCTTTCAAGGCCTTCTACCTAAGCTTGTAAACGTTGACAGTGGTAAAGTATTTTAAAAGGAAAAGCTTGAGAACGTTAAAGAGCTACTTTGTAGCTTTTCACAACACATAACTCAAGATAAGATACAGTATCTGAGAGTAGCTGCAACTAATGCGAGAAGGGCATGCTGCGAAGTCTGAGCTGCCAAGCCAAACGTTGGCCTCACACGCCGCGCTAGACAAGCCCAAGATGCAACCAAAAGGCAACTAGGAAATATGCACACACTCACATACACACACACACACATGCATACAGCACACACTTAAGCTTTTACACCATATGATCTACGAATAACGATATTGTACCAAGTCACGATTTCTGCACAAAACGTACCGTTGCCTTTGCCTCTTTGTTGTTATTGTTGTTGTTGTTGGTGATGGTGTGGGGACTGAGGGACAGCTGGACAGGCCTAGGCCCGGCCGAGGTACCTACGGCTTTTGGCCAGCAACGAAAATAAAAGAACTGCCCATATGCGCATATCGCGACTTTATCTGGAGCTCAGACGATGCGAACGCTGCGCCGTGTCGTTATTGATGAAGATACGAGCTGAAGCATTCAGCTATGAGCCGATACCGTAAGCCGAGGGGCAGAGAAGGGGAGGGGGTGGGGGATTGCATATCATGTTATATCAATAATCGCGAAAGGGAGGAGCGAAAGATGCCCAAAAGCAGATGCAGCTGAAAATGAAGATGAAGATGCAGTTGAAGCTGTGAAGGTGTAAGGCCCCAAAAAAAAGGAAGTCGCTTGGAGTCAGCCCCTTCGCCCTGCCTTGTGGGAAGCCCTAGAGCAGCTCAACTGTCAAGGCCTTGCTATGGCTTCAAAATGTATCTCATAAGTGTAGACAGTTTAGCCGTAAGCCAAGCGCATTTTGCGGTAGTTTCAATTACGCTTCAGCTTAATTGCAAACGTGGGCAGGGAAGAGGAAGCTAGGGGAGGGGAAGGGTGGGGGCAAGCTCGCGTGCGCTACGCGCCATAAAGCGTTCAATACAGTTAGACTTCCAAGAACTACAGCTAAGCTAAGCTCTGCGTTCTATTAATTGAACTTCCTGAAATGTGTGCGAAACAGCACGATACCAAATACAATCCCCCCTCCTGGTCCACCCCACCCCCCGCCCTACTCGTAGCGTGACCATGGCCATGAGGCCCAAACATAAATGAAAGTGCAGTCAACGCCGCAATTTGAAGCGTGAAATTAGTTGGAGCCCAGGCGAAGTATCTGTGAGTAGCTGGCAGTATCTATGAGTAGCTATGAGTATCTGTGCGTAGCTGCATGAGTACTACGAGTATGTGTGCAGTATTAACCCGCACAGCAAGCCTGTGGCAATTGCCAATTCGGCTTTTTGGCCAATTGCTCGGCTTGCGATCGGTCAATGCACCGTTGCCCAGAAGTGTAACACACAAACACAAAGTCAATAGCAGCGACCAGACGCCGCCCCATTGTCGGCTCATTTTCTAATTATTAATACACACACACACACACCAACGTGTGCACACACCCAAAGTACACAGCTAGAGAGCCATCATTAAGTCGCAATAATTAAATGTTAAGCTTACATGTGCAGGCAGCTAGTTCAAGTAATTAGCACAGCGGCTCAAGACTTGCGGGCTAGAGCTGAGCGCCAGTCGTGACACGAACGGGCACAACTCAGCACTAGATCCAAGTGTTGGAAAATGTGCAATAAAATTGACCAACATTACCAACCAACAAATTGAATTTAATATGTGAAAAAACAACTAAATATAGTTATATATTATTTTGGATGCAATTAAGATTTTCTTAAAGCGCATTTAGTGAAATTTAATTGTGGGCTGATATATATTTTTGTAAAGTATATTATATTGAACGCAGTATTTTGAAAATCATTTTTGAGAATTTTTAACATGACCTAAAAGTAGTAATGGTATTGTAGTATATGTAGTATTTTAATTTAATTTATTTTATAAATCAAAAAATTAATATAGTATTAATTACACAGTATATTTCAATAATTTTCTACTATTAAAATAATATGTACATTATTTCATTATTTCAAATTGATACAAATATTTAAAATAAACTTCAGAGAGTAAGTTATGTTTCACGTTCGTTATTATAATCCCATTGATAATAGTCTGACACGCGCTCCTCTCTAGTTCAAGACTGGCAAAACTGATGACTGAGATTGAGGCGGCGGCACAGCCAAAGCCAAAGCCAAAGATAGAGCCAGAGCGCAGCAAAAGCTAGACAAAGTATCTGGAGTACAACCGAAACATAATTGCAGACCCAGACACGAACCGCAAAATGTTTTAACTTGTGCATGCACTTCGAGTATCTACAAAATGCGCTGATTATGAACGCGCTTGAACTTCGCGAGGCGGAAGCTCAGTTCCAATTGCAACTGCAGTTGCCGCGGCTGCTGCTGCTGCTGCTGCAGGTGCCCCACAGCTGATTGCTGGGTAACAGGTAAAGGTAACAGCAGGCAACGCCACTCGGCGTTGACATTGCTATAAACCAGCTGGGTTTATAGCCCGATATAGGTCAATGGTAAAGATACTTGTGGGAAGTATCTGCTGGAAGTTGCTGCAACTGCAGCAAACTCCTCAGCTGTGGCAAATTTAAGAACTTTCCACTTAATGAAAATGTTGCGAATCGTAAATTACATTTGTTTTGCGACTGCACCTAGTTAGTTTGCAGGGTAGAAAACATTGCAACATCATACTTTGATGCGACTTTAGATACAAGTACTTTGAAGGCAATGGGAAATAGCTGATGGTGTAAAAGTCGGATATAGATATTTTAAAAAAAGGTACAAAGATACTTTGGCTGCAGTTGTAGAACGACAGCTGAACTGGTTGTGATTATATAGCAGCAAGGTAAATTTATGAATGCAAGCTGTTTATTAGGGTTTGAACTAATTTTATAATAGCTGACCATGGGCTGAATATGGTTATTTACTATATGTATAGACTTATAAAGTCTATAACAACAGACTGGCATTCAAAATTAATATTTTTGAGCTAAGAATGATAGATATGTACAAAAAAGGAAACTATCTACTATCTTTTGATATTTTAATATTTTGATTGCTCTATTTGGAGAATATTTATATTTTTTCAACTTACTTCTTCATTTAATTCTTTTATTGATTTCTAAATGAGATAGAGTAAGAGTATCTATTTCCGATACCGCTTGTTTATAGGCACTGCTCGAGTTAAAGTTTAACTTGTTGTTAAACAAATTACCATTGAATGGCAAGTAGTCAGCGTGGAACACATTCTGGAGTAGTTATCCGAACTCGCTGCTTACTCATTTCGCGCAAACCCGTTTCTTTGTAGCCCACAATTTTTATATTGGGCCCGTCTAGGCAGCGCTTGGCCCATATGCCACCATATGCAGAGCAATTCGCACGTTGCACGGCCGCAACAACAGCAAGCACAACAACAAACATCAACAACAAAATGCCGACTGAGACTTGGCGAAATAAAGATAAGCGATTTGGCTTTGATTTAACTGATGCTATGCGAAGTTATGCAGCCGAAAGTCAGCCCCAGCTCCATCTGCAGATCCAGGCCTGTGTCCGCGCCCCGTTGCAAGTTCGAGTCATGTACTTGGGCCTGTTGCAGCAGCAGCTTGTTGCCCAGCGACACATGGCGATAAGAAAGGTTATTGCTGCGGCGTTGCACTATTAAAGAGAGCGAGAGAGAAGATGGCGAGAGCGAGAGATACTGCACTCCGCGGGGCATGTCGTCATGAGTGGCTCTGGCCACAAATGTTGCAAGTGCATGGACGATGCCACGAAACGTGCACACAAAAAACAGACAAAATAGAAGACGAAAAAATAGAAAACCAAATATATTTCGCGGCGATCTGTTGCAGCTGATCGATTAGCCAAGTTAGCTGAAAACAAAAATTGCGCATGAAGTGGCAACAACTGTGTCTGCTGTCTGCTGCTTGCTGCATGTTGCACGTTGCCCATGGCCCACAGAGCTTAACATAATTAATTAAACCGTTACATTATAAAGCGGATCAAGTCGCTCGCTAGTTCACGATTTTTGCTCAACTTGATGAAGGGGGAAAGGGGCACTTTTACGAAATCGCATCGTGTCAGGATGCATTTTTTGCGCCTCATTTGGCGGAGACGAGGCACAGTTGAAGCTCCCAGTGGCAACTGCAACTGTGGCAGCAGCTTTATTGGCTTTAACTTGGCTTCTAAGTACAACGATTTGTACTACAAGTCAGCGCTTAATGATTACAATGTCTGGCCTCAGTTGTTGTTGTACTTGTTGTTGTTTGTTTTGTCTGCGCAAAATCTGTACAATTAAGTTTCGTATTCGGCGCGATTTTGCTGTAGCTTTTTAATGAAGGGCTGGCGCTTGTGCCAAATATTTTGTAAAGCAGGCCCAGCCGAGTCGAGCTCATTATTCGTTGACAAGCGGCAGAGTTGAGTAATGCCCCCGGCCAGAGTTGCCACAACTCGATCAGAGCCATAAATATGATTCCAATTTCTGTTTTTCTTTCCGCTACCTCACAATTTTATGGCCACAATTTGCCAAAAACAAATATTGCGGCTATAAGTTAAGAGCATGTGCCGCAAGGGGCAGGATTTAAGTAAATCATGTGTTTGTCTGCGCGCCAAATCGCACGGAAGTTATGAATGTTTATCAAAAAGCGATTTATGCACATTAAATAAATGACATAGGGGTTACATATATGTTCAGAAAAAATGGAATGAAATAAATGCAAATTTAATACAAGCTTGAAATTTATTAAGCTTTGCGCTGCTAATTAATAAGTAAAATACATTTTGTGGCGGGCGGCGCTGCCACGCCCCCAGCAGCAAACAAATAAAAGGCTACATAAGCCTGCAACGTCATAAATTGCAGCACGAAAAACACATCTGAAAAATGTGCAGTGGGCGTTGTTAATTTTTTGCAATCGTATTTACTTTGTTGCTGTTACTTAAACCGTTTTTATTTTATTTTTTCTTTTTATTTTTTTGTATTTTGTATTTTGGGGCATCGAGTAGACAGCTAATTGATTTATGTGCGCCTTTTGTTAAAGCTCAGCGAATGTGTCTACCAACTGGAATTTTCATATAATTTATTAAAGACTCTCCAAAACTGATCCGAACAAGCGCCATTTCAAGTATTTTCCCCGCCCCCAAATCGAGGTGCAAAATTAAACAAAAAAAAAAAATTTGAAAATTAAAAATGTAAAGCTAAGGAAATTTATGTGCATCATAAGAAAATAAAATATATAAAATAAAATATATATATTTAACATCTGGCATTGTCCGACTTGGTCAGGGCCCAGTATTTCACAAAAGACATTTTCACTTATTTTTCACTCTTATGGTTTTTGAATTTATGAATTATTGTAAATTTGTATATACTGCGCCGCCAAAAATGCTACTGCAATCTATGCCCTTAGAATATCAATTTTTTACTGAATTTTAAGCAGATAAATTCTTCACTTCATTTCCACACGTGAATGTGAAATTTGAGTAAACAAAACTATAATACGATTTTTAAAAATGTTTTTTTTTGTTCAAATAACTATAACGCTTAACATTTAGTTTCCACTTATTTTTCACAGTTTTCGGTGGAATTGCACCCAAGTTTCTATTTAGGTCATGCAAAAAATGACTATTTTAAATATACCAATGATCCGATAAAATTTCTAAATTTAGCATGACATCTTTGACATTTTGTATTTAAGAACTTTGATTCATTTTTCTGCCTGCATTTGGCGAATGTAATCGCATGTAGAGAATAACTTGCGCTTAATGCTTTATTTGCCTACATCATAATGAAGTGAATTAAAAAGCCACACATGTTGTTCAGCAAATTTCTTCAAAAGGAAACTCCACAGAATAAAGAAGATACAAAGATACAAGGCACACACATACAGATACAATGATGATGGTTATGGACAAGCATGAAGCAAACTGTGACATTGTCAACATCAAAAATTGTTTTTTTTTCGGGGCTTTGACATGGAACGTGGCCCGACTTGACCATCGTCGTGTGGTTTGAGATGGGAATATGAATTCTTGGGTTTGGGCTGCGCTTTAATTGCGGCAACGTGGGAAACTATTTAAATGAGTTGACATCAAAACTTCCTTTTTTAATGCACAGCGCAAAATGTTAATGCGCTGCGAAGCGGCCCACAACATCAGGTTGACAAAGTATCTGTATCTGTGTATCTGCGAGATACATTCGCACACAGCGTGGCAGCTAATGCGCGTTGCTCGCGCTTAACAATTAGACATGTTGGCAATTTCTTATGCCTGTTTCTTATGTTTTTCAAGCGCCAGGCCCGGCTTGTTGCACTTGCTCTTTATTATTTTATTTAATATTTGCTGCATTTTCTTGGGGCTTTCCTTTTGCGCTAGCTGATGTTTATGTGGCACTTAATTAATTGCATGCCTGCTACTTAGTTGTTGCAGCAATTTTTCATAAAATTTATTTGTCATTTTCATGTGGGGCAGCAGATAAATCAACTTAATTAGCTTTTGACATGGGCGCTAAGATAGCTTTTCATGCAATAAATAAACGCAGCACAAACAAAAATTTGCAATGCAAAAGGTGTGCAAAGCAGAGAATAAAGCGCGGAGTTCTTGGAAAAACTGCTGCCATATCAAATATACGTATAAATGATGAGCGTGAAAATCTGTGAAGAAAAACGAAGATGAAACTCAACGCAAGTATTGCCTGCTAATAGCCATGACAAATAGCTAATTTAATAGGCGCGCGGAGCTCTGTGGTTGTTGTTCCTCTTCGTCTGCTTCTTCTTCTAGCTGGTCTGGCACATTAGAGGCTTGCACTCATCATTAATATTATCAGAGGGCTTTTATCAGCGCGCATTTCTTACTGCCTGCAGCTCGAACCGTGACTTTTAGCAAAGGTTGAGATACAAAAGTATCTTTTCCTAAAAAATAATGAGTGGGATTTTGATATAACTTGAAGTGCCTAATTTCACCTACAATAACGAACTGAGGAACAGCTGTGTGCGAAATCAAACAAGTTGGGCTGAGGGTTGTGGAGGGAAGAGGCAAGACACACGCATAAGCTACAATTAATCTTAGAGCTGCGAAATGCGTGGAGGCAGGGGTTGCCTTTTGGAATAAATTTCACATACTGCGCCCTGGAACTGGACAGCGCTGGCTGGCAGACAGCGCCGACAGGCAGCGCAGACAGACGGACGGACAAGTGAGACAGCGGCGAGCGCAAGAAAACGAGTTGTGCCAAGTATCTGCAAGTACGTGTATCGCCGCCTGGCAGTGAATCAGCTGAAAGGACGCCACGGCGCACATTATGGCATTTTGGTGCAAAGCGATCCTCAAAAAAGAAAGAATGAGAAAAAAATCAGCGAGCGAGAGAGAGCGAAAAAAATAACGCATAACTGGCAATGATATGCGCCCCAGCGCTGAGCGTTTTCCATGCGCTTTACTATTTATTTTGAAAAGCATTTTCTTTCTTCTCTTTTTTACATGTACATGCCTCAAGTTGAGACTTGAGACGCGAGACTTGAGACTGCGGCTGGCATAGAACAAAATAGATTGCTATCGTGGCAACATCATCAGCAGCCGCTGCCCCCAAAAGATACAAAACAACAACAGCAGTTACAGCAGCGGCAGATACATGTATCTGTGTGCTACATGCATACGGCATGCGGCAAGCGGGTGGCGAGTTGCAGAAACACCTTCAGAATGCAGCGAGGCGGTCACCGAGCCACATATTTTGATTGTTGTTGTTATTCTAGTTGTTGTTGTTGTTGTTGTTATTGCTGCGCATGCGTACAAAATGCTGGGTGATTAATAATAATAAAAGCGCCTACAATGCATTGCGCCCCGCCAAACGAACAGTGGTAAGAGAGGCGCAATGTATCTGCAAGATACTTTTTGCTGTTAGCTAGTGATAAGAAAAACTAAAGGGTAGCTAATAAAATAAGAATGTGAAGATGTAGAAAAGTGAAGAGCGATATATATTTTAAACAAAGTTAGGATTAGCGTGGAAAAGAATCTAGAATGTTGGATTTAATCTCCGAAAAACAGTTGGCACTACTTAATATATGTGCTTTTGTTATGAAATTCCTGAATAATTAATTCTCCTTTATAATTATAATATGACTTTCTTATATTTTTTATTATTTTTTTCTTTCTCGTTTTATTCTCCTCTATAATTCTAATATTTTGTATATTCACACCACTGTGCCTATAGACACGCTTTGCAGCCATAATTTCTCTCTGACTAAAAGCAGAACATTTGAAGAGATACGAAGATGACAAGTTCAACTCGGCTTTATACTAAATGCCAGGCGCTGCGTGCAGCGTTAATCTTAACTCATGAATGCAGTTTTTTTGTTTCCCCCCTCTACCTGGTCGCAGCAAGATCTAAGACAATAAAAAGGTGGGCGCTTCATTTAGCGGCCGCAGCCGCACAATTTGCATGTTTGCACAACAATTGTTTGGCTTGGTACTAAAGCGCGCCGTATTTTATTTAGATAATAATAATTTTTTCTCTATTTCTGGTCTTTTATCTGGCGATAAGCGAGTCGAGATGTTGCGGGTGCGTGCGCCGGGCTTGGATCGCGGCGATTGCGAGCGCCTTAACGGCATTTTGACCGGTCTATGGGAGGGCTAAAGTATCTGTGAAGCGACCTGCCTTGCATACTACGCGCTCAAGTGCCGGCAGCTTTTGAAATTGTTCCGCGAAAAATTTTCTATATGCAAAAGTAGCTGAGATTCTGAATTGGACTGCAGTTACGAAGATACAAAAGTATCTAAAGTAGATTTGGAGCGGAGAAAGCGCAGTTTTTGAATTGGAAAACGATTGCATTGCAAGTACAGTGGAGCTGAGAAACGATTCCTGAGTAAAGATACAAAAGTATCTTTATTAAACTAATTACGAAAATGTTAAGTAGAGTTGAAATCGGGTCTCAGATAGGTATCTGCTTGAACTTTAAAACAGAAAAAACTGAAAAACGCAATTGAGTCGCAGTGAAATGTTTGACTTAGATACAACAGTGTATTTTTATATTTAAGTGGAGTAAAGGTACATTTATATGATAGACTAAATTATCTCTATAAATTTGTATTAGACAAAGCGTTAATTATGTTGGTCAAAATCGAATGACTAAAGCCGATTGTATAAAATTTAAAATGTAGCTAAGATGCAAAAGTATCTTTTTTTAAAAAAATTGCGACTATTAAATATGCTTTAATAATACTGAAACTAAAATACAAAAGTATCTTAGAGTATTTTACAAGGTTTTTGACTAAGACAGAGTTACATAGAGAACATACAGTAGTAAATGGCTAACGAGCAAAATAATGATATGTTTATAGAGCAAATTTTAAATTTATTTAGAACACATTCTAATTGCATATAAGCAATATCCACTGTATGTTTTACTGAATAGTTAGGAAAGTATCTCAAGACACTGTCAGCCGCAACTCCTCACTCTCAGCATATTTGCAAACAGACACACACATACACAATACACACCCACCTAAGACAACTTGGCATAGATCACCGAATTTTATTGCCAACTCATCAAACTACCATAATTCACAGTAACTGTCAAGATCAGCACGCTTTTGAGTACTTTCAGAGTTTCTGAGTTGCGTTTAAACTATTTGGTGTCCAGATTTCTGTTTGGTCATCATTGCAGATACACAGATACAAAGCCACCAAGCTGGAGAAGATACAATTGAAATCAAGCGGCGATTTCTGCAGCTAACAAACCGATCGCGATCTTACAATTACAACCCCCTTATCCGCCCCGTTGTACTCACCTTCACAGGTAAATTGTCCGTAGTGCTTGCCGGAGCTTTTGTCGCCGCAGACGACGCACTCGATGTTCTGCTTGGAGTCGATCTGGGAGCCGCTGTTGCTGCTCTGCGAGTGCGAGCTGTTGGCCTGGGAGCTGGGCGTGGTGCTGCCACCGCCCCCGCCGCCCCCGCAGCTGGCCGACTGTGAGCCCTTGATGATGGGCACCAGGTCGGAGCCGTGGCCGGACTGGGCGCTTGTGTGGTGAGCGGACGTGGAGCCGCCGTTGGCGCTCGGCAAGCTGGAGAGATCCTCCTTGATGACGTGGTGCGCGCTTTGGTTGAGGTTCGCCGTGGAGGCGCTGAGGCCGGACAGATCCTGCTTGATGCCCGCCGACTGTTGGCTGGCCACGCTGCTGGGCGTGGTGCCGCCTCCGCCCCCGCCGCCGCCGCCGCTGCTTGTGTTGGCGCCGGAGAGGGAGCCGGGTCCGGCCGAGGCGTGCAGATGGCCGCCCAGGTTAGGATCGTGCCAGGCGCTGTGTGGCGGCACGCCCAGCGTCATCGAACGGGACAGTCCCAGATCGAAGGCAGACAGCTCGGCGCCGGACTGCGGCCGCGGATTGAAGAAGCCGGGAGCGGTGGACGGTGAGGCGCACATGACGCCGCCACCGTACACGCTCAGCGAATTGTGCGTAATAATTTTGGCGGCCGGATCGGAACACGTGGAATAACCGCTGGAATACACTTTGCACCGGTCCACGCACAGCACGCAGAAAAGTCACCAGGCAAACTGCGCTAAATATTTTCCGAAAAATTACTTTCTTTCACTTTTTGGCAAAGTATTCGCTTCGTATATATATTTCTTTTATTTTTTGTTTAATTATAATAATAAATTTGCATTTAGAATTATTTTATTTTTGCTCTGCACATTTTAACCAGCACGAAAAACACTTTTGGGGTTTTTTTCCAATATTTTTCTTATTGCGCGTTTTTTAAATATTTATTTTCAAAATATTTATTTTTTAAAATATTTCTGATTTCGTTGCGTTTTTATTTGTATTTTTTGTTGCACACACACGAATTTATTTTGAGACTTGTGTAAAATTTTCTTTGCTCGCCTTTGCACAAATTTCATTTGATTTAAATTTTTCTTCTATGCTTATTTTTTTTGGTGTTGGAGGAAATTCAAAAATGTGTTGTATCTTTGTGGAAAATGCGCGTCATGCGAGCAGCGAAATCTCAGCTGTTCTCGTAAGGCCTTTTAGAGCCTGACTGGCAAAACATTCGTGGCAAAAGGTACACGACCCGACCCGACTCGACCGTTTCGACCTAACGACACATCACACAAATCTCTCTCATTCCACCACTCGCGCAGATACACACGGCCAAAGATACAGATACAGCTGCACCCCGGGCGCTGGCGTCGCGCGCCTATTGCCGCACCGCTCGCACTCGCTGCGGCCCAATGGCCCGGCCGCTTTTGAGTGGAAATCGCCGCTCGCACTCGCACTCGCACTCGGTGCGCGCTCTCTGCTCTCTTTGGTGGCGGGGCAAGACCTTCAATGCGTTTGGCTGATTTGCTCAGCGGGCTCACCAACACCAGCAGCCACCACCACCACCAGCATGAAAACCACCACCACCACCACCTCACTTAACAGCTGCACTCACGCTCTCTCTCTCTCTCTCCCCTCTCTCTGTGAGTGAAACGCTGTTGGCTCTCGCGCTCATTGGATTCCGCTGGGCGTCCAACAAGAACTTGTTTCTGCTTTTTTCTTATTAGTTTTGTAGTTGGCGCATCTGTTAGCTGCTTTACCGTTAAGTTTCTTATCTATCTGCACCCAAAAACCACTTTTCGGCTTCCTAATTTGTGCGAACAACTTTAAAATGAGCTCCACCTCCTCTTAAAAATAAACACACACAAAATTGTAGTTGAAAACATAAATTTGAACTCGCAAAGTTTTCTGGTTGGTTGATTAAAGTGCGTTGTGCTCTACATCTTCGACTTGGAGCGTTTTTTCCTCGACCAAGTTGTCGTACGCGCTTATCTTTGGTCTGCTTTAAAGTAATGGCCGATCCGTGAGATATACGTGCGTATATATTAAAGCCAACTGCCATTGGCTGTGCCCACAGATAAGCTAAATACACGAAAGAAGTCTTGGCAGTTAAGCTTAAAGTTGGGAATTTGCCTTTAATTTTCATAAATGAGAGGCATATTTTATATAAAAATGTATTAAATCTGATCACTTTTTTTATGGAAAACGAGGAATATATTAAAATTAAAGAACAAAATATCTATAAAAATTAAATTAAAGCAGTTATGTGTTAAAATTTATCAACTTTCTTATACTTTTAAATCAAAAAAATATTTAAATCATTTATTTCATATACAAGTAATAAGAACCATCCGTATTGCAGGAATGTTTAAAATATTTAGAATATTTTATATGTATTTCTTGAGACCCTTAAAAACCCTTAAAAATATTTATATATATCATTACATTTAAGATCTGTTCTATTTAAAATCAAGCTACAATGAAATATTTAAATTATATCAAATATTTCTTCAGTTTTTGTACTAGCTTTAAAAATTCAGGCATTAATTTAGCTGCAGTCCACATTTGAACAATAGTATTTTCCTACAGACATTAATATGTTTTTATACTTTATATGAAGCCATCCCCCTATTTACAGTTACTTTGGAGGGGGCTCTCTAAGTGAAGCCCATTGACTGCTGTGCCTAATAAAATTAGAATAATAGTCATGCTAATTGGATAACGCGTGCGCTCCAATAAGAGTCTAGTTACGTGTCGCGACATGCAATTGGATACAGTTGAAAAGTGCCAAAACATGAAATCATATTTTAATTTGATTTTAACGAGACCGCAACGCCGGCCGATGCCACATGTGGCAAGAGGTGCAGTTGGCATGCAAAAAGGTTCCCAATTAGAAACGCCAACATAAATTTTTGTGCAACATAGCGAAATTAGCATTTTGTAGCAATTTGCACGCAAAGAGCGCTGAAATTGAAAGAAATTTAAATGCGACGAGGCACAAACAATTTTTTGCCACGCGAACAGCACTTCATTTGTCTTAAAGGGACGTGGGGCGGGGCCGGGGGGAAGCTGCAAGTGCAGCAGAAATATTGAAAAAGTGTCGACCCAGTTGAGGGGCCAAATAATGGCCAAGCACTTTGGCACCACACCAACCCCGCAGCGCCCACAGAGCAAACGTACAATTGGATGATCAACGAGCCGCAGCTGCTAATAAGTCGAGTGTCAATTTGAAGAGCTCAACGCGTTTCCAATAGGCAGCGCACTCAACGCACTCACTCGGAGCTTCGTCGAGTTTCGTTGAGTTGTGCGCTCTTTCACTCAAGGCCTGGCAACGCCCTCTGCAGCGCGCTCGCTCGGGCTGCCGGCGCAGCTGTCTCGCTTGCACTCGCTGCTGCGCTGCGCCGGGCTTATCATTAACTGTATCGGAATTCGCTTTTTGTTTGCGCTCTTGTACAAAAAAATAAACGAGAAAAGAAAGGAAAAAACAAAAGCAGAGCAGCGCCAAGTGGAAGCAGCTAAAAATGTTGAGTTTGCTTTTATTAACACCGCTAGATGTCTCTCTCTGGCGCCCATTAAAGTCTAATTCAATTGGATTTCAGATGCGGACGCTGCCCGGAGAGGGGGATATGGAGCTCTCTCTTCACATCCTGCAGCTGGCCTTTTTTTTGCTCCTGCCTTTGAACCTAATCTCGTGGTTCTCGGCACCTCTTGTTAGTGCCTCGTATGTTACTCGAGTATACAGTGGGCTACCAAGCCCACGCCTCCCTCCCCTTACCGCCGTTCGGTTAGCAGCTCCTTTGGCAATGCATTGTTGTGGTCGTGGCTCTGCGCAGAGTTCGCGCAGCCAGGCAGCACCTCCACCCTTTTGGGTTAAATACTGACAACCCCATTTGAGCGCCTCTTTGCACTCGCTGGTGCCCCCGCCCCGGCCCCAGCCCCGGCCTAACCCACAACTTTGCCAGCATGTTGGCAACTGGCCAGTTCCATTCTACTTCTTTTTTGTGCGTCCTCTTCGCTGGTCTATGGGCAGTTCATTGAAAGTAGGTGGCTGGCAGTAAAATGTCCTCTTTAAAAAATTAAAACCACTGTGCAGCAACTTTGCTAGGCACTGTGATTTGATACGTGATATCTTTAGGGAGTATCCAATAATAATCGATTTCAGTAAATCAGGTTAAATTTTAATTCTAAATAAATCTTTTCCAACAGAAATTGTCTTCATATTGTGTGAAGTTTGTATTAAGTGCAATTTGCAAAATATAATTTAACTTTATACACAATATTTAGTTATAATATTATCGTTTTTTTTATTAAATAATTTGTATTTATCTTTTGCAGACGTTTCTGAGACCGTTCTCTGTAGAGTAAATATATATTTGGATGAAATTATAATAATAATAATATAAATTAATGTAATTTGCGAATGTGAACTGCACAAAAAAGTACTACAACTTAATTAATAAAACATTATTGATAAGCTACAATCCCAAGTTGGGGAACTGAGAGATGATCTATATTTTATTGTTTCATATGGATTATGACATATTACTTACTTATTTATTTTCTATCATTTTATTTTATAATTTTACCAATGATTAAAACAAAAAATTTATAACTATTTCAGCTTTGTGTGTTAGATGGAGACTTTACTAGTGAACATTGGATTCGTACCAAGGTGCGAAATTCAATT
Source organism: Drosophila robusta (assembly GCA_035043565.1). Classification (NCBI taxonomy): domain Eukaryota; kingdom Metazoa; phylum Arthropoda; class Insecta; order Diptera; family Drosophilidae; genus Drosophila; species Drosophila robusta. The sequence continues at coordinate 11,037,138 of JAWNMW010000294.1, read as the reverse complement.
GGTTAAAACGTAGTAAAATAGCTAGTCAGGTATGAATATATATAAGTTTAACTACATATAGGAAATTTTTAAGTGCACTGAGGCATATAAATCTGTGAACAAGTATTTGAACAATAGGAATATGGCACAAATTTATAGCTTTAAAAGTTTCACTTGGCTTATAACTTTTCACGTTTGCACAATTTGCAAAAGCGTTCAGTTTAAGCTCTCTGTAAATGCAAATGCAGTACCAGGAATACAAATATATGCAGCAAGGACTCTAGCAGGAAGTGCACTTATGTAACGTATACATGCATCTTTATGTATAGCTATAGATACACCTACAACACATGCACATAGATACTTGCCTGCCACAGACAAAGGGAACTTCGCTGCCTGCCCCTTACCCCCTACCCCCTTGCCCCATCGGCTTGCCACAGCAGCCAACTGGCATATAATTTACATTGTTGCTTGTTTCCTTTTGCCCCGCCCAGTGCTACTCCCGGCTCCTTTCTGGTTGCTTCCACTGGCTCTACTCCCATTTGGCGCTCGGTGCAAACTTTTACATTGATAAATTTTTAGTAATTCTTCTTTTGGCGTCGCTTTTGCTTGTTTTTCTCCTCGTTTGCCACATTTTGGGGCAAGTTCTGGGTGCGCACTTTGTGCCGCGACGAAGGACTTTATGAATAAGTGCTAAAATGCCAGAGTCCAGGACCGCAATGGACCGGGCCATGTCATCCTGGTTAAACTGACGAGCAGAAGCAAACCATCTGCAACGCCCTCCCCCTCCCACTCCCCCACCCCACTTGGTGTTGATTTTTACTTTTGTTTTGCGAGGCTTACAGCAAAAAAGAAACGTTGCCTTTGTTTGCTGTTGTTGTTGTTGTTTTTTTTTTTCAGCCTGATGATTCATTGGGGAAAGTGGAGCCGCCACAAAATGAACAAAACGTATTCGTTCGCTGTTTTACAAGTACAAATACACACAGATACACACACACACACGGGTACAGCCGCCATTTGAATTGGAGCCCCAGAGCTGGAGGTTTGTCAACTCAATATACTGAAGGCTTCGCGTCCCGATGATGGATCCTTTTTTGTGCTTTTTCATTAGTTGTGAGCAGAATTTTAAGCCAGTTATCAGATTTCTTTAGTATGTATATATACATACAATATACAGGAATATATACAGCTTATGTATGCAAAATTATATATTACATACATATTGTATGTATAATATAATCTAATATTTTCTAGTAATTAAAGTAATTAAAGCTAAATTAGTGTAAAGTCGTATAGAATATCTAGGTACAAATATATTAAGACATTGTAACATAAAAATTTTTAAATATTCTATTACATCCTTTAAAATCTTAAAACCTCACAAAACTTGAAAATTATCTTTAATAACCATTAATAAATAATCCCATTATTGCTGCTTGCGTGAAATTTCGCATTTCTTATATTTAATAAAAATATTTAGCAACATCCTTAAATTTAGGTAAGTATTCATAATTCACTTATGATATAATATGCTCCTAATATTAAATACATTATTACCTAACTTATGTAAGCTTTTATTTATTGCTATAGCTGTTTTTAGCAGTTTTTTATTTTCCCAATAGCTTTTCTGTACTTTAAGCCGTTATTTAGAAATTTAAAATGCATTTTAATTTTTTGGCATTGTAACTTAAAGATTGAACACATCTCGAAAAACGCAAATAAATAACTAATAAATAAAAAACAAATATAATTTAGATTACGAATTTAAACATTTCTGAAATTTAATATAAAAGCGTAATAATAACAACGATAATAATAACTTTAACCTATTTGATAATTAACCCCAAGGCAGCCAATAACAAACCCATTGCAATTTCATTGTGGAAGTCATTTTCTCTTTAAATGCATTAAGCCCAATCAAATGCAGCATATGCACCACAAAAGCGATAAATTTAAGGGTTTGAAATGCCATATACCATATAGATACCATATATACCCCATCAACCATATAACCCTATATACGTCCACTGTTTAACTGCACACTCGCATGTGTTTGTGCTCCACTCGAAATGTATTTCGAGCGCGCATGTCAAAAGGTCACCTGAGCACACACACAAACAGCTGTGTGTGTGTGTGTATTTGTACTGTGCTTGGCAGTAATTACATGCGAGCCTCCCCTTTTAGTATGAGCAACTAAAACGCCCAATTTTATTTATGTGTCTCGACCAAGCCCAAGTCCAACCCCATTCTAGAGTAGGGGTACACTCAGAGAAAACACTCAATAATTTTGTACTCAATTCAAGTTGCCATATTGATATTTTTTAAGCTGAGCAGATATTTCTTTCAACTTAATCTTATTTCACTCTAAGGAACTTTTATATGCCTAAATTTTTAAATACAATAATTAAAGACTTTATTCAAGGGAAAACTTATTTCCACTATACAAATTTTATTAATGTGTATATAATTATGTTTAGCTAAAATTGTTTTTATGTGTACATAATTAAATCAATTCTATCTATCAATTTAATTATTACTTATTTGTAATCTATTAAAATTAAAATGTATTTCAATTTTAAAGAATCGTATATCATAATGTTGTTCTGCGTTTTTCTCTAAGTGTACTTTGCCCCCTCCACTCCGCTCAACTCGCTGTGCATTGTCCAGGGCGCCATGAATTAAACATTTGCGATAAAAGGCTGGCAGCGAGTAAATGCAATGGAGAACATGTCACAAATCATTAGCACATATTCAAATCGGGTGCCAGAGGTCAGTTGAAATGGGGCGCCCGTACCCCAGACCCGAACAGATCAGACATTTAAGTAGTACTCGGAATCACAGGCAAATAGCACACCGGTTCGACTCGGAAAAGAATAAGATAATGCAAAATATTCAAATGCATAATTTTGACCTTAAAAACGTTGCCTAATTGCGGCCACAGGCAAAAGGTCAGAGGCTGCGAGCCAAACAATGGCCAAAAGATGCGAGAATTCAGAAACCAGAAACTGTTGCGGATGCTGTCCAGGTAGGTTCGAGTTCGAGTGTCCGGCGCTGACCCCGCTATAAGAAAATTAACCTTTGTGCCTGAGGAGAAACGTCACGACGCAACGCTGACAAGTTCCCTATATCTGTGGACCCTATATATAGGTACTGGTCAGCTCGAAATAAATTTTTCATTTTTGCGTAAATTTTCTGCTTGATTTTCTTGAAATTTTACACACGTATTTTAAAGGGTTCTACCTGGTTTCGAGCGGACCCAGATCACGGACTGGGGGTTGATTTTGATTTTGGGTCAATTTTATACGCATTTCCATCTTTGCGTTTTTGCATACGCCGAGATTTATTTGGAGTTTTGTGTCCTTTTGGTCAGCGTGGGAATTGCGCCGAAGGATATTGGTCAGCGTCAGCTTGCAAAGGACTTTAATCCGATTTTAATGATGCGCAACGCTTTGCGGTCTGCTGCATTTTATTCCTGGCCAAGGCTCTGTGTCCATTTACTATTTTTCTGTACATTTATTCAAAGAAAGATTTTCTTTTAGGTTTTCCATGCGCATTCATATGCGCAGAGTGAAAAACATTTGGGTGAAAAAGTATTAAAGTGCAGTTGGGTACGATCGAGGTATAAGTACTTAAAATAGTCTAGTTGTATTAAAGTAAACAGTTTATATCTTAGAGTTTTTTGAAAAAAAACTTAATATATTATGGTAGATCTATTTTAAACTAGATACCTTAAATAAAACCGAGAAATGCTACAGGTTGATAATATTTATTTTTCTATACTCCAAAGATTCAGTTATGGCAGACTCGTGTTATAATATCATATAGCACAACTCTAAAGGTTAACCATTCAATACGAATCGAACGAATTTCACACATGGGCGCTAATGAATTTAATGAAGTTATTTTTCTTAAACCGATTAACAAAACTACTTACAACAGCGACTGTCGCTGCCCCTGCCCCTGCCTATCCTCGTGCCCCCAACTCCAATGGCAGCCCCTGCCCCTGCTCCTTGCCACATTGCAGCACGTCACTTAGAACAAGCGAGTTCATAATTTCGCATCATTAATCATCCCTAACAAAGAGATCTCGCGCAGAGTAGGAGGCGTTTGAGCCAAAAGGAGGGCAGGGGCAGGGGGCTGGGGGCAGGGGCAACAAACGAAGGGGGCAACTGATGCGTCGATTGACAGCTACCAAAGTGGCCGGGCGAAAGTAATTTGAGCGCTCGAGTTGGAGATCGAGTCGAAGTTCGAGATTTGCTGCTGTGGAATTAAAAAACAATTGTTAATTATTAAATTTTAAATTTTACACACTTTGCCGCAAATGAGGCTCATCAGCGCATGGGGCCAACAGCAACAACAACAGCAACAGGAGGCTCAACTTGAGGCCCAATCATCGACTGTGTTGTGGCCGACACCTCGCTGATGAGATCATTCATCAAACTCCAAACTGGAGACTCCGAGCTCCGAGCGGGCGAAATGAGTTGCCATTGTTGAGGCTGCCTCCACAGACAAAACATTCGGAGACTTTTTCTCGTTGTTGTTGTTGTTGTTGTTGCTGTGTGGCTCCCAACGTTTGACTTTGACTGCTTAATTATCGCTGCCAACGGTGGCAGCAGCAGCAACAACAAAGGCATCGAATTTCAAAAGAGTTCGTCTGAGCCTTGGCTACTTAAACCCATAAATGGCTTATGAGTGTTTATTTATCACAATAAATTCACGAGTAAATTATATTGAGTTTGGGTGCTGGAATCAAGTAAATAAAGCTGATTAAAATAATGTATATGTGCCTTAACTTGAGTTGTATGTCGTGATTGTGAGAGTAATTTAAGGATCTCTCTCACTGTCTGAAATTGGGTGTGTCGGACTATATACACACCGTCCGTTTACATGCATACCCAAAACAATAGTATTCGTATAGAAAGACAACCAAAAATACAAACCACCAAACTAGCGGAATATATTATATATATTTATGAATATATTATATACTACACACAATATATATATATAGTTTGTGAAGTAGTAGATGTCCTTTTCCGTCTGTTAAATAAACTGTAACAGCTGCATGATACCCCATTTTCCACATTTCCTATGGGTATGGGGGTATACGAACACTCTTCGTTTAGCATAAAGCTTAAAATCTTATATGTATAACATTTAAGTTAATAAAAATTTAAGATTAAGTTTTTATTTCATAACATCAATTAATTTATATACCATTGCAGAAACTTTATATGAACAACTTTTTTCAGGATATTTGCAGCAAACTTGGCAGTTATGCCCCTTATATATCGGCAAAATCCTTTCAAAATCTGACTAATACATTAACATAGCTTTCGTAAGTTTTTATACGATAGTTTTTTGTTTTCAAGTAGATTAAAAACAAAATTGGTTTGCCTTGCTTTTAAAAATATTTAATTCGAATCCAATCTTTATTAATTTATTATTTCCTATGCCTATTCACAGCGTGCACTTTAAGTCTATCAAAAATTCATAATAATAAATACCCACACATATGTACTTCCACAATTTAAAGGTACTTTTCATATTTTAAATTCAATTGCAATCACCTGGACACACACACACACACTCTCTCGCACACACAAAAGTGTACGTCTTGAGAGTCTTTAGTTTCAATCAAGTCGGATTAAGTTAACCACACACTGCCCCATTTAGTGGCAGCGCTTTGTGCCCCGTTTACCCACTGATGAGCCACAAGCCACAAATCCCCGGCAAATGCCCAGACAGGGAATATAATCGCACGCTGATTTCCTTGGCTTGTGGCTATTTGCCGAGTCTGTGAGCCATGGGAAAATCAATGGGCCAAGCTGGAGCCTGTGTTGGGCAACCAAATGTGCCGCATAGATGGATTTACATGGACTTGGTCTGGCTGGCAGGCTGGACATGGACCATAAGTCATCGGCATTGATAGCCATCAATCGCAAGCCGTTTTCCGCTTGGCGCGAAGTGTAACTACAATTAGTCGGGGGCTGAGACTGGCTCTCAGACTGAGGCCTGCTCTCAGACTGGGGCCTCAGCTTGTTGGCCAAGTTGCCTTTCGGCCAACACTCGCATATGAAAATCTATTTTTTTTTGTGGGCTCGTTACTCCAACGCATTTTCCAAAACTTGGTCATTTTTCTTAGACACGGCACAAGGCGGCTGCCTTGGTAACCGCAGCTCTCCAGCCTCAGCTCTATGCTCCACAGTTTCCCCCCTGCCCCCTTCGCCTTGCTCGCTTTGTACGTCACTTTGTCAGTTTGTCAGTTTGGTTTTGGGGCCCGTCTTGTCTGGTCTGTCAGAAGTCTGCGGCTCGTTGAACCTTTTTAACCGTTGCTTGGTCAAGAGTTGTTAACCATATTAAAGTGTTCAATGATTAATTACACGCGTCCAAGATTAATTGAAATCAATCAAAGCTGAAGTTAACTAATGGCAACACGTTTGTAATCTCCGCTTGCCTGCCCCGTCGCCCCCTCTCCCCCTCCCCCAACATTCTCGTGTGTGCACGCCCGGAATTTCTTATATGCCTTCCACTCCTGAGCAACACATTCGTTTTCATAGTCAATTTTATTGGCCATAGATTTAGTTTCTTCTCTTCTCTTTGTTTTTCTCTCTGTCTCTCTCCTTCTCTACTACTTTGATTCCCATGCTTAATTACAATTAGAGGTCTGTGGGTTAGGCGCCTAATAGCTATATCCATAAGTTAGGAGCTGAGTTATATTCATACTATAGAAAAAAGTAAAAGTAGTTCTCAGGCATCGAATAAATTTGATATACATCAATATTTACAATTGTTTATTTATTTCAGTGAAGCTAAATTAAATTTCAATTTAAATAACTTGTAAGAGTTAACTGTTTATTTAAGTTCTAGAGATATATTAGTATATCAAATTCTTTATTTTTAACACAAACCAAGTTTTTGAAAAAAATATTGTTCTTCGGGCTTCGATTTTTCTTTGTAATTCGAGTTAATTAAATGTTTTTATCATTTGTATATATATTCCTTTATTTATATATTATATAATTTTTGCCTTCAAAATTTAAATATGCTTCGCCCCAAACTCTTTTATCAACAGGATTTATTTGAAATACGTTTTTCGTAATCTTATAGAACATAAAGTATGTATAGATAATCTTATAGAAATATATTCCTTTCTTTATTTATCGCTATCCGAATATACCTTTCATGGAACTCCAAAAAAATATAATAAAAAGTGCTGTGTTAAAATATATATATTTTATTCCTTAATCAAATTTCTATATATTTTGACTTGATCCGAATTCTGTACCGAACTCTTCTAGTAACAGGCTTATTGTGTAATATATTTGTAGTTACCGTGCAACACATAGTATATACATATGTATGTAATCTTTTGATTATATATTTGGAATATATTTTATATATTTCTCTTTCTATTCTCCACTCTGCTGACTCCATTTTTTATGGAACCCCAGAAACAAAGCCACAAAGTAACACGTGTTTCGCACAAAGTGCAAGCTGTAAAGTCCAACACTAATTAAATTTAAAACTTGGGCCTAATCATGTGACACACACACACACACACACACGTACATGGGCACAAACGGATGAGGCAAGGCAATATCAATTGGCTGACAGTATGCTAAATTATGGATTATGCCCCTGGGGCGGCAATCCGCATATCGGTTACCATGTGTGCCTGCCACAGCGCACGTGACACATGAGCAGCGAGCCGAGTCCTGCGCGTCCTTTGTGGCAGCCGTAGCCACAACAGATTCGCTTCCTTCCGCCAACACACCTCGCCACAAAAGCGCTGCAAATGAGCGAAAGACGAGCGGAAGCAGTCGGAGGACACGTTAGCCCAGCCCGCCTCCCCCTCGGCCTCACACGTGGTTAATTATAATTACGCAATTTTAATATCAAAACATGCCCAGCGAGAAAGTCAGGTTGCCATTCGGGTTCGGGTTCGGGTTCAGGTTGAGGTCCGGCCCAAGCTACCTTTAACTAACTCTGGCCTCGGGGGTTGTTGGCTGGCGTTGAAAAGGCGAAAAATGATGAATGCAATGCGACGATTTTCACCGACAACAAGCCACCCCCGGGCCAGGGAACACCCCACCCCGTCCCCCCACACCTCTGTGAAGCGGACCCTTGTCCTACGGCACGCACACTTTGAGCTTTGATTGAGCATATCCGGTGGGATTAATGCGGGGGGATGTTTGCGGTTATTTATGCCCACAAGTCAGTTTGTCAGCAACCGCTCCCCCTCCCCCTCCCCCTTCCATTCCATCTCGTCCAGCCAACCGCAAAATATTAGCTTTTATGATATTGATAGAAGCCGATGTCTATTGACAATTAAACAATAGCCCAAAGCAGGCTAAATAGGGCGCGAGCTGTTGCCACAACAAGCCACGAATATGAATACGAATACGAGAGCGAGTACCCATATGGCCCATAGGGCACGCTGATAACCATCTAGTCTGAATACACCAAACCCAAAATTGGCGCAAAATTAATATGTGCGCTTCGGCTTGAGTTTGAGTTTGGCTGCGGGGGGAGTTTTATTTGCGTTGATTTTTATGTTTATTAGCGGGATTAATACATCATTAATCTAATCAGCAGATATTTGAGCCAATGGAAGGCACAATTTGTGGCCTGGTTGGGTTTTATTGCGTTCTTAACGCATATGCTACAAATTTAAATACTAGACCGTGTCTATTTGGCTGAACTGGAGTGTTAGTTGGGTGGTTGAGCGGGGGAAATTTGGTATAGAACATTTGGCAGGCATTATCTGATGATGTGTAGCATTATTAAATTTATTGAATGACCCAAAAAAGTTGTCTAGTTTCATAAAGGACAACTTAGTAAATATTATTTTGAGTATGTTTCTTATACTAAAATTGATAAAATAGATGAATAAGCAATTCGGCTTCTGATAGATATAAATAGTTCTAAAGTCCTGTAATAGGTATGTAAGGTATATAAATACAAGGACTTACATGGATTTACGGCTTATGGATAGCTTTGTAGGGTATTCCCATAGAAATAAATATATGCCTCAAAGGTAATTCATGCATAACAGTTTGATTACTTGAAGAAACAAACAAAATAATTTAAATACGCATCTATTTTTTATTTTTGCTTGAGAAAAACAAGACGCAGTTGCTGGCAGAATATCAAAAAATAACAAACAAGGGAGACAGGCGCAAAGAGAAAGAGAGGAAAGCGAGAGAGAGAGATATGGGAACCAAAGGTCATCTAATAAAAATTCAAATGATAATTATGACAATCGTACGTGATAATTGCAGCAAGACAAAGGCACACACACCCACCGAACACACACCCTCACACACACCGGCCCACTCAACAGTCTGACGTGTCTGCAAATGCCTCCAAAACCCCAAAAGTGGAAGCTGCCTGGAGCCGTGACAGCTCCGGAACATAAACAAACAGACGGCACACACAAAACTCAGCTAATTAGTAGGTAGGCGGCTGGGGGTGTGGGGAGCGCACTGCAGGCAAAGATTAATAAATAAATGGAGATTTGCTGTTATTTATTTTTAAACACACACCCCAGCAGACAGCGCGGCAACAGGCACGCACCGCCTAAACCGGGTCAACACAATGCAGCGGGCGAGGTCAAGTTCGGGGGGAAATTTTCACTTTCAGGCAAACTGGAAATTGGGACTCCAAACTAATTTAATTAGCAGCTCCAATAGAGAGACAAACACTTTTTGAATATACTTTCAGTCTTATTTATTAATGCACATGTTTAGCCGTAGAAACCAAAGCCCGGACGTCCGTAGCCGCCGCCGAAGCCGCCGAAGCCGCCGGGATAGCCACCGTATCCGCCATAACCACCATAGCCGCCATAACCATGACGATGTCCGCCATAGCCGCCATAGCCGCCTCTATATCCACCAAAACCGCCATAGGGTCCTCCGAAGCCGCCGTAGCCAAACTGGCGCTTGGCGCGCACCTGCTCCTCGGCCTGCTCCTGGGCATAGGCCAGGGACAGGAGCACTCCCAAAATAACGGCGAATAAGATTGCGGCACGCATACTGAATTGGATTGTTGTCTTCTTCTGAGAACTTGTGACTTTAGCTAATTCAGAAATCGAACTGTGTTTTGGAGCTGGGGAGATTTGGCTTTTATAGGCGTCGCTGCCATCGTTTATCGCCTCGATATTAATGAAATTCAAGAACAATCTAAATAGAATTCCCCAACTGTTTACAAAAATAGTAGAAAAACAAAAAGCCAAAAACTCGTTTCGGACTCAGCTCAAAAACAAAAACACACAAAAACACAATTTGGCCGGCCACTTAATCTTTGCGGTTTTAGTTTTGACATGCTTTGTGACGAAATAGATATGCCTTTAAAGTAAAAACGGGTTTCAAATCTTTTATTTTTGCTTATTCACCTGAGACAGCGCCTCAAAAAGTCAATGAGCCGAAATTTATATGCGATTTCTTTTCAGTTTATGCAAATTGGCCAAAATCTATTTCAAATGTGTTCTCATGTGATGTATTTTGTGGGGGATTTTTCCGTGCAATTTTTATGCTGTCATTGCGGCTGACTTAATTAAATAATATTGTTGTGGAAAAGCAGATATATGTAAATGCTATGTAATTGCTCGGACTGGATTCTGATATCATTCAGCTAATAATATTCTATGATTTACTTTCCAGATTTCCGCCAAGTTACAAACTGGTTGCCTGAACTGTGTTTTACATTCATGCAAATGAGTTTGAAAACCGTTTGAAAATATATCTTAAACGGCCCCGTCAAATAAGACATTAATTAGCACCATAAAAATTAATTCAAAGCAAAAACTAATTTAATTTGAACAAATTATTTGGATTTGGAAGCGGAGTCATCTAGAAAACAAATTAAGAACAAAAAGTCATTTCATATGGAAATTCGATTCAGCTTTGACATAGTTAGGGTTGTGGGATGATAGAGCAGAGTGTGTTTTATAGAACCCGAGCACATTACAAGTCAAAATTTAACCTACTTGAGCATTTTTAATCATTTAACAATTCTCTCTTTTTAAAGAACAGTTAATTTTGCAAATCTAATATATTTCAAAAATATAATTTTAACTTGGAATTGGAAAAATGCCTAAAATTTGAAAAAAAAAACTTTTTAACTTACATGTGCAATTAAACTAAAGGTTAAACCATGATCAAAATTTTACGGATCATGAAAATCGCAACAGTTTTCACCGAGCTATGAGCATTTAAAGTCTGAACCCTCTCAGAATCACTTTTAATGATGCGTGTTATACAAATTTTATACTACCAATTGATTTAAAATCATATTTTGAAATTCCAATTCGTAAAAATATTTTTTTTCCAAAATTAGTCAGAGGGAGTATATGATATTTTTTCAACAAAATTCATAAAATTAGTTATAAACAAGTTAGTATTTTGCAGTCGGACGTAAACGACTGCGTATACCTGGTCACAGTACACAGAAATTATTACAGTTATTATTATTATTAAACACTGTCTGCCAAAGTTAGTGAATCTCGCTGGGCGTGGCTGGGAAATTTTCTTAGCTAGCTTTAAAAGGTGTGACTAGCCATCTACCTTTACAATTAGGTGACTCTAGCTCTAAAAGTGTGGGGGATATAGGCATTCGCTCTTTGTGTCGACGAGAGTGTTCTGGGGTGGGTGTGGGCGGGACATTTCTGTACCCTTATTTAAAGGGGGCTGATCACAGATCCACCTTTGAAAAACTACCTTTCCGAAAACTGTGGAAGATATAGCCATTTCAGATTTTTTAAGACGGGGGCGTTTGGGCGTTTCTATTCGCCAGCCTCTCAGTGGGTGTGGCACAAAAATCTTAACACTTTGTCTAAAGCAGATAATTACGAGCATATATCCAAAATTCCTCTATCTTCAAGAGCGCCGAAAAATATTGCGTTCATACGGACAAACTGACAGTATGACGGACATTGCACTAAACCAATATACTCTTTTCAATTCATGAACGAGTTTAAAAATTACATAATTTTAAATGCAGAATGAATCAAGAGGTCCGAAAATAATAAAAATGGTATCGATCATGAAAATCAGTTGAGTTTTAACAAAGTTATGACGCTTGGAAATCTGCGAAAGAGCATTTACGATCGATTATAAAGTTTTTCATAACGAGATATTTAGTCTAGCGCCAACATATGGTTTAGCCTAGCGCCAACATGTTAATAAGTGGTACAACAGGTGTGAAAGATTGGTGTTTTTGTAAAAACTTGTATTGTTCGGTAAGAGAATAAGAGTCAGTTTTAATGCGGAAGCTGGATAGCTGTTGAGCTTTGGGCACAATCGCTGATTCAGCTTTGGTTAAAAACAATTTTATGTTTATGGCTGGAAATGCCCAGAATGATCAATGATTGGATGCCAAGAACAAGCATATTAAATTACCACATGAAAAAAACAAATAAAAAAAAGTTGTATCTGTCCATTTTGGATTTGATCTGCTTTGATCTTTATGCTGCTGCCTGTTGGCCTTTTTTGTTTTTATTTTATTTGGATTGTTGATATATATTGTTCGTCGGCAAATAAAAGTTCCAACTTGTAGTACAATCGAATTTGCGCCATAAATCAGCAAAAGTTGGCTCGGCGCAGCGGAAGCATCGATCGATTCTGTTGTCAACAGTGCGACAGAGCAGATCGGCATCATTATTATTATTGCGATAATCACGATCGAGATCATGCTCAAGCTCATGCTCATTATCAACGTCTGGCCGTGCTATGCCGTGCTGTGGCTGCCCAAGTTCCACCCAGTTCCACATGTGCGGCACAGACATTGGGATCGCATTTTCTTATGGCTCGCAGCGAGTTTTCACTTCGATTTTCAATATGTTGTGTGTGCGTGTGTGTGTTGTCATGTGATTTAAGGGTACCGTAAATCACGACGCTTGTCTAATTTCGTCTCGCTTGAGATTCCCCGCATACTTGCCAGCTCAATGGAATTATTTCTTCATTTCGAGCCTGTCAAGTGCCTCCAGCACTCTGCCCCACATTTTCGCACATGATTGCCGCAATCTGTCTCTCACTCCCTCTCTCCCTCACTCGCTCGCTCTCTCTTTCTCTGTGCTTGCCCAGACTTATCGATGGCTGCTTTGCACTTACAGCTGCAGCTTTTTGCGCAGCATTTATCGCATCTTTATCTGTCTACTGCAAATGTATCTGTATCTGGGCTCACATTTCTATCTGTATCTGCGCTGCGCCAAGTGATCTGTACACATCTGTATGTTACTCACTCTGCATGCCAGACCCGACACCGCCCCCCTCTGTCTACAATGTCGGGCTCCAGCGATCGGTGATTTGTGTTGCCGATCCTCGATCGAGCATAACATTTAAAGACATTTTAACCAGTTGCTGTCGTTGTTGTTGTTGTCGCTTACTTGTTGCCACTTACGAAAGCGGCCTTTCAAGCATGTCTTGTTAAAACTACCAACCGATCGCTCGCTGATCACTGCGATCATTTGTGGACCGAGATACCTACCCAGCTAGACAAGTTCTTCAATTGCTGAGAAATCGAAAGTTTAAATCAAATATGTATAAATGAATAATGCTAATATATTCTTTTCAAAAATTATAATTATTTTATATATATAAGCATATTAACATTAAGGTTTCTATAGCCAGCCACGATTTACACGATTTATTTTATTTATTTTTCTATTCTATTTATATTATATATATAAACATGATCAAGTCAAGTGCGATGTTCGATTTGCAAGCACGGAATTTCCTTGAAATCAAGGGAAACACCATTTTTAATAACCAAATCATCGAATCGAAAACTGGTGCTTAATTTAAAGTTTCTCAATATTTTCGTCAAACTTATTTTCAACGATATTAATGCATATTTCGAACCTGAAAGCAACAGTTTTAATCAAAATATATGGAGGCGATAAAATATTAAATATTTTAAAATTATATATACCTATGCAGCTCCGTTTGCCTTTTGAGAAAGGTATAAAAGCGTAAGGATGTTTCGCCTGTAAGTTTTCGGGCTTACAATTATCGGGATTGAATAGTTCTGCCTGAGGTCCCCATATTTGCTTGCTGCGATGCATGTTGAATATGCTAATTAGAACTTGCAGTCCCTTGGGCAACACAGCCCCATTGGGTAATTTCAGATCTTGAGTTACTTGTCGCCCGATCAAAGGGAACGATGGTAATACGCGCATGCTCTCATTTATTATCATATCAAGATATGCCAGTTTGGGCAAGTCCTCGTAGGTAACTTCAAAGTTGCCCGCATTCGGAAATATGGATTTAATTTCTTCGTGGGCCCTTTCCTGATACTCGGGAAACATGGCCAGAAGGATCAAAGCAGTGGACAATGTCACTCCCGTTGTCTCAAATGCTGCAAAAACCATTGTGTGGCATTCGTCCTCAACATTTTTGGAGCTTAGGACTCCACTGTTGAACAGATCGAGAGCCAATTTAATAATTATATTGCTCCCATTTCCAGGTGTATTTTCATTCTGATTTCTGTCAATTATCTTAAGGAAATGAAAAGTTTAGCTCAACATAAAATATTATGGATTTTTGTTCAACCTTTTTAAGCAAATTTTTAATGTTTGAAGTGCCATCTTGGAGAATAGTCTCTTTGCCACACAACTGACGCACCAGTTTACTCCTTAGCCAAGGCCGTATAATGAAGTCTATTCCACATTCGAAAACACTGAAGAAATTCGGCATTATGTATATTCTGATAGTCATATTTAATCTTACCGTTGATAGCTCCTTACCAGGACATTTGTCTGATAGATTTCCTCATTTTGGATATCATAGCCCAATGTAGTTTCTGCGTAAAAATAAGTTACTCCAGTCCAGGAAATTCGCTTAGTCTTCACTTACGAATCGCAATTTTTAAGTTTAAGTTCTTTACTATTAAAAGCAAATTATTCTCGCCCTTGCCAACCAGCGCATCCAATTCCTGGAGTGCAGCTCCAGTTTCCCGATTGAAGATTGGCAAAAAGCTGAGAATTACATTGTGTGCGAAGGCCGGAGTGAAAATCTTACGATGCTTGCTCCACAGAGGATCTTGTAGAATATGAAGAGAGATTCCTTATCATTGAGCACAAAGTGTGTTTATCAACAGTACCATTAAGGAAAATGAACCCATTTGCAACAATGTCCCGTATCACATCGTACAAGAGACTAGCCTTGTTTTTTGTAAAAGGCGAAGTAATTATTTCCTGAGCTATCTGTGGGTCGCTCACGATTAAAACTGGTATTGGGCCAAACCAGCAAGTAAATGTCGCTCCCCACGTTTCAATTTCAGTTGCAATCATATTCAAGATAGCTGCAAGTGGAAATGAGCAACGATTTGTCATTAAGAGTATTTTACATACCATTCTTGCTAATGATCCTGGGCATATCGCCAATTAACGGATATCCCATGGGTCCTGGAAACTTAAGCATCAGTTGGTATATATTTCTGCGGCTCCACAGCACATATATCCCCAGGAGCACTAGAAACGTAATCCACAATGGTATTGGCAGCATTTTATTAACCTGCTCCCTCGCAATGTCTCAGAAGAATAATGCATTTTACATCAGAGCCACGTCTTTATACCTATACTGTAATTGCAAATTGCAAATCCAACTATTATAATTGCACGATAGCTGAGTATAAATAGTGCTTTTAATATACAAGTGCTTGCAAAAAAAATCAACTATGCTATTAAAATAAGCGTGAGTCAAACTGCACGTGCTCTAATTGCAAGTGATTGTCTACAAATATTCTTTATGGGGTGGATATGTCTCTTCCAAGGGGTGACATATTTATTCGCAAAACTGTAGTACCCGCTTCAAGCATATATGATCTAATTCAACGTTCCAATTGAAGTGATATTATTCCTGAATTGAACAGCTAATTATTTATTTATTACTAATCCAATAATTATACACATATACCTTAACTTTGAATGTTGAAAATAGCAACGAGACGGAATATATCCCGCACTCTTGGCTTCTACACATGCTTTGTTTTTATCAGATTCTTAGAAAATTTTTGAAAATTTTAATATACAGGGTGTCAATAGTCCGATCTTCGAGAAAAATTTGCTAACCTGTTTCTCTGTTCTAATTGTACTAATGAACAATTTGTTTTATTAGTATAACTAATGCCAGGTTTTTAATGCAACTTTTAATTATTTTAATTACCCCCGTCTAACATATTTAGTTCCTGTTCAATGAGAGGTAAAAGACCCGAGCTGAACTCTATAAATAATTGAATACTTATTGCAGCAATCATATTGGTCTATTTACGGTTTTAGCTGCAGACGAGCTGTAAATTTGTGATTATTTTGGCCCTGCGAGTGGCGCCACTTGCCGGACACGCCCACCTACCTGCAGCACACCTGAACAATAGGTGAAAATGCGAACCTGTGATTATTCTTGCGGGGGAGCGGTGTGTGCGTGTTCGCTGACAGGTAAACTGTCAGGTGGGGACATGTGAGAAGCCGTAAACCAAAAGTCATTTGGCGTGTCATCAAAACAATAGTCGCCCCTAGAATCACGCAATGCGCACAGAATTTGAAGTTTCCATCTGATATTATATATGGTATATGGGTTCAAGTTTTTACCTATCACGCGTATGACAGGTATTCAATGCCCTTTAACTAACGTTTGTGACACCAATTATAATATAATATTCATGGCTAACGACATTCCCGAGTGTCAGTCGTCTACTAAATTAATTTGCTCTATCGGAACTAGTTTAGTGAGTAGTTTTCGAAGTAGTATATATAGTTTATATTATTATATATATTATTATTTTGAGTGTGAATTTGTAAGGGGAATATTTTTCTATGCAAATAAACGAACTGCGAATTATTTGAATTTCGCTGCCTTTGTTCGGCAGGAACTTTAATTTGGCATTTTCACTTGGATTACGGGGTATATTTTCGCACATACCAAGGCGCCCTACATACGTGCTCTACTAAGGCCTACAACAATGGATCTGTCCCGGACAGCGTAGGATGCATCGGGTGGATCTCAGATAACTGCAAAGGCAGCTGGACAAGAACTGGACTTCTGTTTTTTTTATATTCGTTCAAAAAGTGAAACTAGTATATTGGTATATTTTGTGCAATGTCCGTTATGCTGTCCGTCCGTCTGTCTGTCTGACTGTCTGTCCGGATGAACGCAACTTTCTTCGGCGCTATTAAAGATAGAGACTTGAAATTTTGGATATATACTTGTAGTTATCTGCTTCAGACAAACTGTTAAGATTTTTGTGCCACGCCCACTGGGAGGCTGGCAAATCGATAACATGTCGATACACCTCAAATGGCAATTCGATAAAAGCTCAATATTTCCCACAATATTGAAGTAAGAGTCACCAAATTTGGTATGTAGCTTGCTGGTGACCTCCTCCAAAAATTGCAACATTGATTTCCCGGCCACGCCTACTACAACGCCCCCTAGCGCCCCCGCCTTAAAAAATCATAAATGTCTAAATTTTTGAGCTAGAGGCTCCATGTTTGGAATATAAATTACTGGAAAGTTCCCCCAAACATCACAGAAAAAATGTTCCGGCCACGCCCCCTTCCGCATCCGTAATCGCTAAAACCGACATATTTGAAAGCTCAAAACGGTAACATGTATATAATTCACACAATTTTAAAGCTAGAGACACCAAACTTGGCATGTTGATTGCTGGTGACCTCGTCAAAAGGTTGCGACCTTGATATCCAGGCCACGTCCACTAGAACGCCCCCCAGCCGGTCCGCCTTAAAAAACCGGAAATGGCTATATCTCCCTCAGTTTTTGAGCCAGAGTCACCAAATTATAAAGGTAGATTAGTGGTCACCCCTTTAAATACGGGCACGCCCACGTCCCCCGCCCATTCCCGCCCCCGCAAAGCGCGGAAGCCTATATCTCCCACAGTTTTAAAGCTAAAGTCAGCAAGTTTGCAAGGTAGATGGCTGGTCACGCCCTTTAAAGATCGTAACAAAATTTCCCGGCCCGAACCCGCAAATCGCGAAAATCTATAACTCCCACAATTTTGGAGCTAGAGTCACTAAATCTTAAACGTAGATGGCTGGTCACCCCCTTTAGGGATCCAAAAAATGACCTGGCCACGCCCCCCGCCCCCCGCCCCCGCAAATTGCAAAAAGCTATTTCTCCCACAATTTTGGATCTAGAATAACCTAATTTGAAAGGTAGGTGGCTGGTCACTCATTTTAAAGCTCGGTAAGAAAATTTCAGTGTTTGGGTGACCTCCTCTTAAGATCGAGCCGAAAAATGTTGGACACCCCCCCCCCCCTACGAAATTTAAAACTTCTATATTTTTCCAAAATAACAATAACAACATCTATGTACTGTGAACGAGTATACGCAGTCGGTTACGTCCGACTGCAACGTTCTTACATGTTTATTTTATTTATATTATATATTTATATTTAACATGATCAGGTCAAGTGCGATGTTCAATTTGCAAGCACGGAATTTCCTTGAAATCAAGGGAAATACCATTTTTAATAACCAAATCATCGAATCGAAAACTGGTGCTCAATTTAAAGTTTCTCAATATTTTAGTCAAACTTATTTTCAACGATATTAATGCATATTTCGAACCTGAAAGCAACAGTTTCAATCAAAATCTATGTAGAGAGATAAAATATTAAATATTTTAAAATTATATATACCTATGCAGCTCCGTTTGCCCTTTGAGAAAGGTATAAAAGCGTAAGGATGTTTCGCCTTTAGGTTTTCGGGCCTACAATTATCGGGATTGAATACTTCTGCCTGAGGTCCCCATATTTGCTTGCTGCGATGCATGTTGAATATGCTAATTAGAACTTGCAGTCCCTTGGGCAACACAGCCCCATTGGGTAACTTCAGATCTTGAGTTACTTGTCGCCCGATCAAAGGGAACGATGGCAATATGCGCATGCTCTCATTTATTATCATATCGAGATATGCCAGTTTGGGCAAGTCCTCGTAGGTAACTTCAAAGTTGCCCGCATTCGGAAATATGGATTTAATTTCTTCGTGGGCCCTTTCCTGATACTCGGGAAACATGGCCAGAAGGATCAAAGTAGTGGACAATGTCACTCCCGTTGTCTCAAATGCTGCAAAAACCATTGTGTGGCATTCGTCCTCAACATTTTTGGAGCTTAGGACTCCACTGTTGAACAGATCGAGAGCCAATTTAATAATTATATTGCTCCCATTTCCAGGTGTATTTTCATTCTGATTTCTGTCAATTATCTTAAGGAAATGAAAAGTTTAGCTCAACATAAAATATTATGGATTTTTGTTCAACCTTTTTAAGCAAATTTTTAATGTTTGAAGTGCCATCTTGGAGAATAGTCTCTTTGCCACACAACTGACGCACCAGTTTACTCCTAAACCAAGGCCGTGTAAGGATCTCTATTCCACATTCAATGAGACTGAAGAAATTCGGCATTATGTATATTCTGATAGTCATATTTAATCTTACCGTTGATAGCTCCTTACCAGAACATTTGTCTGATAGATTTCCTCGTTTTGGATATCATAGCCCAATATGGTTTCTGCGTAAAAATAAGTTACTCCAGTACAGAAAATTCACTTAGACTTCACTTACCAGTCGCAATTTTTAAGTTTAAGTTCTTTACTATTAAAAGCAAATTATTCTCGCCCTTGCCAACCAGCGCATCAAATTCCTGGAGTACAGCTCCAGTTTCCCGATTGAAGATGGGCAAAAAGCTGAGTATTACATTGTGTGCGAAGGCCGGAGTGAAAACCTTACGATGCTTGCTCCACAGAGGATCTTGTAGAATATGAAGAGAGATTCCTTATCATTGAACACAAAGTGTGTTTATCAACAGTACCATTAAGGAAAAGGAACCCATTTACAAAGTCCCGTATTACATCGTACAAGAGACTAGACTTGTTTTGTGCATGAGGCGAAGTTATAATTTCCTGAGCTATCTGTGGGTCGCTCACGATTAAAACTGGAATTGGGCCAAACCAGCAAGTAAATATCGCTCCCCACGTTTCAATTTCAGTTGCAAACATATTCAAGAGAGCTGCAAGTGGAAATGAGCAACGATTTGTCATTAAGAGTATTTTACATACCATTCTTGCTAACGATCCTGGGCAAATTGCCAATTAAGGGATATCCCATGGGTCCTGGAAACTTAAGCATCAGTTGGTATATATTTCTGCGGCTCCATAGCACATATATCCCCAGGAGCACTAGAAACGTAATCCACAATGGTATTGACAGCATTTTATTAACCTGCTTCCTCGCAATGTCTCAGAAGAATAATGCATTTTACATCAGAGCCACGTCTTTATACCTATACTGTAATAACAAATTGCAAATCCAACTATTATAATTGCACGGTAACTGAGTATTGGTGTGCTTTTAATATTCAAGTTCTTGCAAAAAAAATCAACTATGCTATTAAAATAAGCGTGAGTCTAACTGTATAAATATTCTTTATGGGGTGGATATGTCTCTTCCAAGGGGTGACATATTTATTCGCAAAACTGTAGTACCCGCTTCAAGCATATATGATCTAATTCAACGTTCCAATTGAAGTGATATTATTCCTGAATTGAACAGCTAATTATTTATTTATTACTAATCCAATAATTATACACATATACCTTAACTTTGAAAGTTGAAAATAGCAACGAGACGGAATATATCCCGCACTCTTGGCTTCTACACATGCATTGTTTTAATCAGATTCTTAGAAAATTTTTGAAAATTTTAATATACAGGGTGTCAATAGTCCGATCTTCAAGAGAAATTTGCTAACCTGTTTCTCTGTTCTAATTGTACTAATGAACAATTTGTTTTATTAGTATAACTAATGCCAGGTTTTTAATGCAACTTTTAATTATTTTAATTACCCCCGTCTAACATATTTAGTTCCTGTTCAATGAGAGGTAAAAGACCCGAGCTGAACTCTATAAATAATTGAATACTTATTGCAGCAATCATATTGGTCTATTTACGGTTTTAGCTGCAGACGAGCTGTAAATTTGTGATTATTTTGGCCCTGCGAGTGGCGCCACTTGCCGGACACGCCCACCTACCTGCAGCACACCTGAACAATAGGTGAAAATGCGAACCTGTGATTATTCTTGCGGGGGAGCGGTGTGTGCGTGTTCGCTGACAGGTAAACTGTCAGGTGGGGACATGTGAGAAGCCGTAAACCAAAAGTCATTTGGCGTGTCATCAAAACAATAGTCGCCCCTAGAATCACGCAATGCGCACAGAATTTGAAGTTTCCATCTGATATTATATATGGTATATGGGTTCAAGTTTTTACCTATCACGCGTATGACAGGTATTCAATGCCCTTTAACTAACGTTTGTGACACCAATTATAATATAATATTCATGGCTAACGACATTCCCGAGTGTCAGTCGTCTACTAAATTAATTTGCTCTATCGGAACTAGTTTAGTGAGTAGTTTTCGAAGTAGTATATATAGTTTATATTATTATATATATTATTATTTTGAGTGTGAATTTGTAAGGGGAATATTTTTCTATGCAAATAAACGAACTGCGAATTATTTGAATTTCGCTGCCTTTGTTCGGCAGGAACTTTAATTTGGCATTTTCACTTGGATTACGGGGTATATTTTCGCACATACCAAGGCGCCCTACATACGTGCTCTACTAAGGCCTACAACAATGGATCTGTCCCGGACAGCGTAGGATGCATCGGGTGGATCTCAGATAACTGCAAAGGCAGCTGGACAAGAACTGGACTTCTGTTTTTTTTATATTCGTTCAAAAAGTGAAACTAGTATATTGGTATATTTTGTGCAATGTCCGTTATGCTGTCCGTCCGTCTGTCTGTCTGACCGTCTGTCCGGATGAACGCAACTTTCTTCGGCGCTATTAAAGATAGAGACTTGAAATTTTGGATATATACTTGTAGTTATCTGCTTCAGACAAAGTGTTAAGATTTTTGTGCCACGCCCACTGGGAGGTTGGCAAATCGATAACATGTCGATACACCTCAAATCGCAATTCGATAAAAAGTCAATATTTCCCACAATATTGAAGTAAGAGTCACCAAATTTGGTATGTAGTTTGCTGGTGACCTCCTCCAAAAATTGCAACATTGATTTCCCGGCCACGCCTACTACAACGCCCCCTAGCGCCCCCGCCTTAAAAAATCATAAATGTTTAAATTTTTGAGCTAGAGGCTCCATATATGGAATATAAATTACTGGAAAGTTCCCCCAAACATCACAGAAAAATGTTCCGGCCACGCCCCCTTCCGCATCCGTAATCGCTAAAACCGACATATTTGAAAGCTCAAAACGGTAACATGTATATAATTCACACAATTTTAAAGCTAGAGACACCAAACTTGGCATGTTGATTGCTGGTGACCTCGTCAAAAGGTTGCGACCTTGATATCCAGGCCACGTCCACTAGAACGCCCCCCAGCCGGTCCGCCTTAAAAAACCGGAAATGGCTATATCTCCCTCAGTTTTTGAGCCAGAGTCACCAAATTATAAAGGTAGATTAGTGGTCACCCCTTTAAATACGGGCACGCCCACGTCCCCCGCCCATTCCCGCCCCCGCAAAGCGCGGAAGCCTATATCTCCCACAGTTTTAAAGCTAAAGTCAGCAAGTTTGCAAGGTAGATGGCTGGTCACGCCCTTTAAAGATCGTAACAAAATTTCCCGGCCCAAACCCGCAAATCGCGAAAATCTATAACTCCCACAATTTTGGAGCTAGAGTCACTAAATCTTAAACGTAGATGGCTGGTCACCCCTTTAGGGATCCAAAAAAATGACCTGACCACGCCCACCCCCGCCCCCGCAAATTGCAAAAGCTATTTCTCCCACAATTTTGTATCTAGAATAACCTAATTTGAAAGGTAGGTGGCTGGTCACTCATTTTAAAGCTCGATAAGAAAATTTCAGTGTTTGGGTGACCTCCTCTTAAGATCGAGCTGAAAAATGTTGGACCCCCCCCCCCCCCCCCCTACGAAATTTAAAACTTCTATATTTTTCCAAAATAACAATAACAACATCTATGTACTGTGAACGAGTATACGCAGTCGGTTACGTCCGACTGCAACGTTCTTACATGTTTATTCTATTTATATTATATATTTATATTTAACATGATCAGGTCAAGTGCGATGTTCAATTTGCAAGCAGGGCATTTCCTTGAAATCAAGGGAAACACCATTTTTAATAACCAAATCATCGAATCGAAAACTGGTGCTCAATTTAAAGTTTCTCAATATTTTAGTCAAACTTATTTTCAACGATATTAATGCATATTTCGAACCTGAAAGCAACAGTTTTAATCAAAATATATGGAGGCGATAAAATATTAAATATTTTAAAATTATATATACCTATGCAGCTCCGTTTGCCCTTTGAGAAGGTATAAAAGCGAAGGGATGCTTCGCCTGGAGGTTTTCGGGCTTACAATTATCGGGATTGAATACTTCTGCCTGAGGTCCCCATATTTGCTTGCTGCGATGCATGTGGAATATGCCAATTAGAACTTGCAGTCCCTTGGGCAACACCGCCCCATTGGGTAACTTCAGATCTTGAGTTACGTGTCGCCCGATCAAAGGGAACGATGGTAATACGCGCATGCTCTCATTTATTATCATATCGAGATATGCCAGTTTGGGCAAGTCCTCGTAGGTAACTTCAAAGTTGCCCGCATTCGGAAATATGGATTTTATTTCTTCGTGGGCCCTTTCCTGATACTCGGGAAACATGGCCAGAAGGATCAAAGTAGTGGACAATGTCACTCCCGTTGTCTCAAATGCTGCAAAAACCATTGTGTGGCATTCGTCCTCAACATTTTTGGAGCTTAGGACTCCACTGTTAAACAGATCGATAGCCAATTTAATAAATATGTTGCTCCCATTTCCAGGTGTATTTTCATTCTGATTTCTGTCAATTATCTTAAGGAAATGAAAAGTTTAGCTCAACATAAAATATTATGGATTTTTGTTCAACCTTTTTAAGCAAATTTTTAATGTTTGAAGTGCCATCTTGGAGAATAGTCTCTTTGCCACACAACTGACGCACCAGTTTACTCCTAAACCAAGGCCGTGTAAGGACCTCTACTCCACATTCAATGAGACTGAAGAAATTCGGCATTATGTATATTCTGATAGTCATATTTAATCTTACCGTTGATAGCTCCTTACCAGAACATTTGTCTGATAGATTTCCTCGTTTTGGATATCATAGCCCAATATGGTTTCTGCGTAAAAATAAGTTACTCCAGTACAGAAAATTCACTTAGACTTCACTTACCAGTCGCAATTTTTAAGTTTAAGTTCTTTACTATTAAAAGCAAATTATTCTCGCCCTTGCCAACCAGCGCATCAAATTCCTGGAGTACAGCTCCAGTTTCCCGATTGAAGATGGGCAAAAAGCTGAGTATTACATTGTGTGCGAAGGCCGGAGTGAAAACCTTACGATGCTTGCTCCACAGAGGATCTTGTAGAATATGAAGAGAGATTCCTTATCATTGAACACAAAGTGTGTTTATCAACAGTACCATTAAGGAAAAGGAACCCATTTACAAAGTTCCGTATTACATCGTACAAGAGACTAGACTTGTTCTGTGCATGAGGCGAAGTTATAATTTCCTGAGCTATCTGTGGGTCGCTCACAATTAAAACTGGAATTGGGCCAAACCAGCAAGTAAATGTCGCTCCCCACGTTTCAATTTCAGTTGCAAACATATTCAAGACAGCTGCAAGTGGAAATGAGCAACGATTTGTCATTAAGAGTATTTTACATACCATTCTTGCTAACGATCCTGGGCAAATCGCCAATTAAGGGATATCCAATGGGTCCTGGAAACTTAAGCATCAGTTGATATATATTTCTGCGGCACCACAGCACATATATCCCCAGGAGCACTAGAAACGTAATCCACAATGGTATTGACAGCATTTTATTAACCAGCTTCCTCGCAATGTTTTAGAAGAATAATGCCTTTATAGCAGAGCCACGTCTTTATACCTTTTCTGTAATTACAAATTGCAAATCGAACTATTATAATTGCACGATAGCTGAGTATAAATAGTGGTTTTAATATATTTATGTATTTGCAAATAATAAATAAATACGCGTAAGTGAAACTACACCTACTCTAATTGGAAGCGATTGTAGTTTATACAAATATTCTTTATGGGGTGGATGTGTCTCTTCTAAGAGGTGACAAATTTCTTCAAAAAACTATGTATATGATCAAATTCATCGTTCCAATTGAAGTGATATTATTCCTCAATTGAAGAGCAAAATTACTAATCCAATTATTATACACAAATACCTTAACTTTGAAAGTTGAGAATAGCAACAAGACGGTAAATATCCTGCAGATTCTTAGAACATTTTTAGAAATTTGAATATACAGGGTGTCGATACTCCGACCTTCGACAGAAATTAGCTAACCAGTTTCTCTGTATTAATTGTAGTTATGAACAATTTGTTTCATTAATATTACTTATCCCAGGGTTTTAATACGATTTTTAATTATTTTAATTGCCCCCATTTAAAGTTCCTATAAATAATTGCCTATTTATCACATCAATCATATTTGGTCTATTTACGGTCTTAGCTGCAGACAAGCTGTAAATTTGTGATTATTTTGGCCCTGCGAGTGGCTCCACTTGCCGGACACGCCCACCCACCTGCAGCACACCTGAATAATATGCGAAAATGCGAACCTGTCATTATGCTTGCGGGGGAGGGTGTGTGTATGTTGCGCTAACAGGTAAAATGTCAGGTAGGGACATGTGAGAAGCCGTGAACCAAAAGTCAATAGAAGCCCCTAGAGTCACGCAATGCGCACAGAATTTGAAGTTCGAATTTGGTACATGGGTTCAAGTTTTTACCTGTAACACGTATGACAGGTATTCAATGCCCTTTAACTAACTTTTATGATACCAATTATTATATAATATTCATGGCTAACGACATTCCCGACTGTCTGTCGTCTACAAAATTTGTTTGTTTCAATCGGAATTAGTTCAGTGAATTGTTTTCGAAGTAAATATAGTTTATATATAATTATCTTATGTGTGAATGTGTAAGGGAAATATTTGTCTATGCAAATAAACGAACTGCGAATTATTTGAATTTCGCTGCCTTTGTTCGGCAGGAACTTTAATTTGGCATTTTCACTTGGATTACGGGGTATATTTTCGCACATACCAAGGCGCCCTACATACGTGCTCTACTTAGGCCTACAACAATGGATCTGTCCCGGACAGCGTAGGGTGCATCGGGTGGATCTCAGATAACTGCAAAGGCAGCTGGACAAGAACTGGACTTCTGTTTTTTTTATATTCGTTCAAAAAGTGAAACTAGTATATTGGTATATTTTGTGCAATGTCCGTTATGCTGTCCGTCCGTCTGTCTGTCTGACCGTCTGTCCGGATGAACGCAACTTTCTTCGGCGCTATTAAAGATAGAGACTTGAAATTTTGGATATATACTTGTAGTTATCTGCTTCAGACAAAGTGTTAAGATTTTTGTGCCACGCCCACTGGGAGGTTGGCAAATCGATAACATGTCGATACACCTCAAATCGCAATTCGATAAAAAGTCAATATTTCCCACAATATTGAAGTAAGAGTCACCAAATTTGGTATGTAGTTTGCTGCTGACCTCCTCCAAAAATTGCAACATTGATTTCCCGGCCACGCCTACTACAACGCCCCCTAGCGCCCCCGCCTTAAAAAATCATAAATGTCTAAATTTTTGAGCTAGAGGCTCCATGTTTGGAATATAAATTACTGGAAAGTTCCCCCAAACATCACAGAAAAAATGTTCCGGCCACGCCCCCTTCCGCATCCGTAATCGCTAAAACCGACATATTTGAAAGCTCAAAACGGTAACATGTATATAATTCACACAATTTTAAAGCTAGAGTCACCAAACTTCGCATGTTGATTGCTGGTGACCTCGTCAAAAGATTGCGACCTTGATATCCAGGCTACGTCCACTAGAACGCCCCCCAGCCGGTCCGCCTTAAAAAACCGGAAATGGCTATATCTCCCTCAGTTTTTGAGCCAGAGTCACCAAATTATAAAGGTAGATTAGTGGTCACCCCTTTAAATACGGGCACGCCCACGTCCCCCGCCCATTCCCGCCCCCGCAAAGCGCGGAAGCCTATATCTCCCACAGTTTTAAAGCTAAAGTCAGCAAGTTTGCAAGGTAGATGGCTGGTCACGCCCTTTAAAGATCGTAACAAAATTTCCCGGCCCAAACCCGCAAATCGCGAAAATCTATAACTCCCACAATTTTGGAGCTAGAGTCACTAAATCTTAAACGTAGATGGCTGGTCACCCCCTTTAGGGATCCAAAAAAATGACCTGACCACGCCCACCCCCGCCCCCGCAAATTGCAAAAAGCTATTTCTCCCACAATTTTGTATCTAGAATAACCTAATTTGAAAGGTAGGTGGCTGGTCACTCATTTTAAAGCTCGGTAAGAAAATTTCAGTGTTTGGGTGACCTCCTCTTAAGATCGAGCCGAAAAATGTTGGACACCCCCCCCCCCCTACGAAATTTAAAACTTCTATATTTTTCCAAAATAACAATAACAACATCTATGTACTGTGAACGAGTATACGCAGTCGGTTACGTCCGACTGCAACGTTCTTACATGTTTATTCTATTTATATTATATATTTATATTTAACATGATCAGGTCAAGTGCGATGTTCAATTTGCAAGCAGGGCATTTCCTTGAAATCAAGGGAAACACCATTTTTAATAACCAAATCATCGAATCGAAAACTGGTGCTCAATTTAAAGTTTCTCAATATTTTCGTCAAACTTATTTTCAACGATATTAATGCATATTTCGAACCTGAAAGCAACAGTTTTAATCAAAATATATGGAGGCGATAAAATATTAAATATTGTAAAATTATATATACCTATGCAGCTCCGTTTGCCTTTTGAGAAAGGTATAAAAGCGAAGGGATGCTTCGCCTGGAGGTTTTCGGGCTTACAATTATCGGGATTGAATACTTCTGCCTGAGGTCCCCATATTTGCTTGCTGCGATGCATGTTGAATATGCTAATTAGAACTTGCAGTCCCTTGGGCAACACCGCCCCATTGGGTAACTTCAGATCTTGAGTTACTTGTCGCCCGATCAAAGGGAACGATGGTAATACGCGCATGCTCTCATTTATTATCATATCGAGATATGCCAGTTTGGGCAAGTCCTCGTAGGTAACTTCAAAGTTGCCCGCATTCGGAAATATGGATTTAATTTCTTCGTGGGCCCTTTCCTGATACTCGGGAAACATGGCCAGAAGGATCAAAGCAGTGGACAATGTCACTCCCGTTGTCTCAAATGCTGCAAGAACCATTGTGTGGCATTCGTCCTCAACATTTTTGGAGCTTAGGACTCCTCTGTTGAACAGATCGATAGCCAATTTAATAAATATGTTGCTCCCATTTCCAGGTGTATTTTCATTCTGATTTCTGTCAATTATCTTAAGGAAATGAAAAGTTTAGCTCAACATAAAATATTATGGATTTTTGTTCAACCTTTTTAAGCAAATTTTTAATGTTTGAAGTGCCATCTTGGAGAATAGTCTCTTTGCCACACAACTGACGCACCAGTTTACTCCTAAACCAAGGCCGTATAAGGATCTCTATTCCACATTCAATGAGACTGAAGAAATTCGGCATTATGTATATTCTGATAGTCATATTTAATCTTACCGTTGATAGCTCCTTACCAGGACATTTGTCTGATATATTTCCTCGTTTTGGATATCATAGCCCAATATGGTTTCTGCGTAAAAATAAGTTACTCCAGTACAGAAAATTCACTTAGACTTCACTTACCAGTCGCAATTTTTAAGTTTAAGTTCTTTACTATTAAAAGCAAATTATTCTCGCCCTTGCCAACCAGCGCATCAAATTCCTGGAGTACAGCTCCAGTTTCCCGATTGAAGATGGGCAAAAAGCTGAGTATTACATTGTGTGCGAAGGCCGGAGTGAAAACCTTACGATGCTTGCTCCACAGAGGATCTTGTAGAATATGAAGAGAGATTCCTTATCATTGAACACAAAGTGTGTTTATCAACAGTACCATTAAGGAAAAGGAACCCATTTGCAACAATGTCCCGTATCATATCGTTCAAGAGACTAGCCTTGTTTTGTGCATGAGGCGAAGTTATAATTTCCTGAGCTATCTGTGGGTCGCTCACGATTAAAACTGGAATTGGGCCAAACCAGCCAGTAAATGTCGCTCCCCACGTTTCAATTTCAGTTGCAAAAATATTCAAGACAGCTGCAAGTGGAAATGAGCAACGATTTGTCATTAAGAGTATTTTACATACCATTCTTGCTAATGATCCTGGGCAAATCGCCAATTAAGGGATATCCCATGGGTCCTGGAAACTTAAGCATCAGTTGGTATATATTTCTGCGGCTCCATAGCACATATATCCCCAGGAGCACTAGAAACGTAATCCATAATGGTATTGACAGCATTTTATTAACCTGCTTCCTCGCAATGTCTCAGAAGAATAATGCCTTTATAGCAGAGCCACGACTTTATACCTTTTCTGTAATTTCAAATTGCAAATCGAACTATGATAATTGCACGATAGCTGAGTATAAATAGTGGTTTTAATATATTTATGTATTTGCAAATAATAAATAAATACGCGTAAGTGAAACTACACCTACTCTAATTGGAAGCGATTGTAGTTTATACAAATATTCTTTATGGGGTGGATGTGTCTCTTCTAAGAGGTGACAAATTTCTTCAAAAAACTATGTATATGATCAAATTCATCGTTCCAATTGAAGTGATATTATTCCTCAATTGAAGAGCAAAATTACTAATCCAATTATTATACACAAATACCTTAACTTTGAAAGTTGAGAATAGCAGCAAGACGGTAAATATCCTGCAGATTCTTAGAACATTTTTAGAAATTTGAATAAACAGGGTGTCGATACTCCGACCTTCGACAGAAATTAGCTAACCAGTTTCTCTGTATTAATTGTAGTTATGAACAATTTGTTTCATTAATATTACTTATCCCAGGGTTTTAATACGATTTTTAATTATTTTAATTGCCCCCATTTAAAGTTCCTATAAATAATTGCCTATTTATCACATCAATCATATTTGGTCTATTTACGGTCTTAGCTGCAGACAAGCTGTAAATTTGTGATTATTTTGGCCCTGCGAGTGGCTCCACTTGCCGGACACGCCCACCCACCTGCAGCACACCTGAATAATATGCGAAAATGCGAACCTGTCATTATGCTTGCGGGGGAGGGGTGTGTGTATGTTGCGCTAACAGGTAAAATGTCAGGTAGGGACATGTGAGAAGCCGTGAACCAAAAGTCAATAGAAGCCCCTAGAATCACGCAATGCGCACAGAATTTGAAGTTTGAATTTGGTACATGGGTTCAAGTTTTTACCTGTAACACGTATGACAGGTATTCAATGCCCTTTAACTAACTTTTATGATACCAATTATTATATAATATTCATGGCTAACGACATTCCCGACTGTCTGTCGTCTACAAAATTTGTTTGTTTCAATCGGAATTAGTTCAGTGAATTGTTTTCGAAGTAAATATAGTTTATATATAATTATCTTATGTGTGAATGTGTAAGGGAAATACTTTTCTATGCAAATAAACGAACTGCGAATTATTTGAATTTCGCTGCCTTTGTTCGGCAGGAACTTTAATTTGGCATTTTCACTTGGATTACGGGGTATATTTTCGCACATACCAAGGCGCCCTACATACGTGCTCTACTTAGGCCTACAACAATGGATCTGTCCCGGACAGCGTAGGGTGCATCGGGTGGATCTCAGATAACTGCAAAGGCAGCTGGACAAGAACTGGACTTCTGTTTTTTTTTATATTCGTTCAAAAAGTGAAACTAGTATATTGGTATATTTTGTGCAATGTCCGTTATGCTGTCCGTCCGTCTGTCTGTCTGACCGTCTGTCCGGATGAGCGCAACTTTCTTCGGCGCTATTAAAGATAGAGACTTGGATATATACTTGTAGTTATCTGCTTCAGACAAAGTGTTAAGATTTTTGTGCCATGCCCACTGGGAGGCTGGCAAATCGATAACATGTCGATACACCTCAAATGGCAATTCGATAAAAGCTCAATATTTCCCACAATATTGAAGTTAGAGTCACCAAGTTGAATAGATAAAATGTTAGTGACTTCCTCCAAAAATTGCGACTTTGATTTCCCGGCCATGCCCATTAGAACGTTCCCAAGCGCCCCCGCCTTAAAAAATCGGAAATGGCTATATCTCCCACAGTTTTTGAGCTCGATTCACCAAATTTGGCAGTGCTTGAGTGACCTCCTCTTAAGATCGAGCCAAAAAATGTTGGACAGCCCGAACCCCTACGAATTTAAAAATTCTATATTTTTCCAAAATAACAATGATAACTTCCGTGTACTGTGAACAACAAAAAGCAGTCGGTTACGTCCGACTGCAACGTTCTTACTTGTTTCTTTCTGTGGGGTACGAACATTTGAGGTTTTGTTGTTTACGCAGTCATAATAAGACGTAGCGTGCTGCCCGGACTTGAAGCTGGGGTAGACATAGCCTCAATTAGGAAAGTGTTTGGGTGTTTTTTCTAGGGCGTAAAAAATATGGATGGGTATTTTAAGGCTAAAAAAATTTAAATATAAGATATTTGAAGTGTTAATAAAGGGAATATAAATTTGAAAATAGTGCAATTTGTGCAAATATATTTAACGGGCACAAGGAGCATCTCCGACCCCATAAAGTATATATATTCTTGATCAGCATTACCAGCAGAATCGATGTAGCATTGTTCATCTGTCTGTCTGTCTATCCGTCTGAATGATTTCGGAGACTACAGAAGCTAGAAAGCTGAACTTGGACTTTTTAAGTTCGTGTGTACCATACGCAGATATTTCAAATCAGCGATATCTCATCTCGAATTGTTTTTATCGATAATTATCGGTTTTTTCACTCGGTGAAGATATCTTAAAAACCACAAGATCCAGAGCAACCATCGCACAGCCTGCATTTACATGAGTGTGTGTGCGTGTGTCAAGTGCGATGTTCGATTTGCAAGCACGGAATTTCCTTGAAATCAAGGGAAATACCATTTTTAATAACCAAATCATCGAATCGAAAACTGGTGCTCAATTTAAAGTTTCTCAATATTTTAGTCAAACTTATTTTCAACGATATTAATGCATATTTCGAACCTGAAAGCAACAGTTTAAATCAAAATCTATGTAGAGAGATAAAATATTAAATATTTTATAATTATATATACCTATGCAGCTCCGTTTGCCCTTTGAGAAAGGTATAAAAGCGTGAGGATGTTTCGCCTTTAGGTTTTCGGGCCTACAATTATCGGGATTGAATACTTCTGCCTGAGGTTCCCATATTAGCTTGCTGCGATGCATGTTGAATATGCTAATTAGAACTTGCAGTCCCTTGGGCAACACCGCCCCATTGGGTAACTTCAGATCTTGAGTTACTTGTCGCCCGATCAAAGGGAACGATGGTAATACGCGCATGCTCTCATTTATTATCATATCGAGATATGCCACTGTCTTTTTTTGCTAATGATCCTAGGCAAATGCCAATTAACGGATATCCCATGGGTCCTGGAAACTTAAGCATCAGTTGGTATATATTTCTGCGGCTCCACAGCACATATATACTCAGGAGCACTAGAAACGTAACCCATAATGGTATTGGCAGCATTTTTTTAACCTGCTTCCTCGCAATGTCTCAGAAGAATAATGCATTTTACATCAGAGCAACGTCTTCATATCCATTCAACTGCAAATTGCAAATGCAACTAGCTGAGTATAAGTAATGGTTTCAATATATTTAAGTCATTGCAAATAATAAATCAACTATGCTATTAAAATACGCGTGACCTACACATGCTCAGATTGGAAGCGATTGTAGTTTATACAAATATTCTTTATGGGGTGGATATGTCTCTTCCAAGAGGTAACAAATTTCTTCACATAGCTGTAGTAAAACTTCAAGAGTATATATTATCGAAATTATCGTTCCAATTGAAGTGATATTATTCCTCAATTGAAGAGCAAAATTATTCATTTAGTACTAATCCAATTATTATACACATATAGAAAGTTGAGAATATCAACAAGACGGAAAATATGCTGCAGATTCTTAGGAAATTTTTACAAATTTCAACATACAGGGTGTCGATAGGCCGATCTGCAACAGAAATTTGCTAACTTGTTACCCTGTAAAAATTTTACTTATAAACAATTGATTTCATTAATATTACTAATGCCAGGTTTTTAATTCGATTTTTAATTATTTTAATTGTCCCCATCTTATGCATTGAGTTCCTCACTGAACTCTATAAATAATTGACTATTTATTATAGCAATCATATTTGGTCTATTTACGGTTTTAGCTGCAGACGAGCTGTAAATTTGTGATTATTTTGGCCCACCCACCTGCAGCACACCTGAACAATAGGTGAAAATGCGAACCTGTCATTATGCTTGCTGGGGAGGGGTGTGTGTATGTTGCGCTGACAGGTAAAATGCCAGGTGGGGGCATGTGAAAAAGGCCGTAAACCAAAAGTCAATAGACGCCCCTAGAATCACGCAATGCGCACAGAATTTGGAGTTTCTGTGTGATATTATATGGGTTCAAGTTTTTACCTGTCACGCGTATGACAGGTATTCAATGCGCTTCAACTAACTTTTATGACACCAATTATTATATGATATTAATGGCTCCACTGACAGTTTTACTACATTAAATTGTTTCAATCGGAACTAGTTCAGTGAGTAGTTATCGAAGTATATATAGTTTATATATATTTATTTAATGTATGGGAATTACTTTTCTATGCCTTTGTTTTGTTTGAACTAGAGATTTATGCATATTCGTACCTTTGGTTAAACAGAAAAATTTCGATACGCAAATAAACGAACTGCGAATTGTTTGAATTTTGCTGTCTTTGTTCGGCAGGAACTTTAATTTGGGATTTTCACTTTGATTACAGGGTAGATTTTCGCACATGCCCAGGCGCCCTACATACGCGCTCTACTTAGGCCTACAACAATTGATTTGCCCCGGACAGCGTAGGGTGCATCGGGTGGATCTTAGGTAACTGCAAAGGCAGCTGGACAAGAACTGGACTTTTATTTGGTGGTTGCACTCAAGATCTCGCAAATCTTATTTGCAGTATGGGTGAGTTTTGGTCCAATTTTTAATTATGTGAATATTTGATGTTTGGTTTTTTTGTATGCAAAACATGTTTTGCAAATTTTTTAAGTTCGATTTTCCTTTCTGTGGTTGTTGTTGTTTTTTTTGTTCACGCAGTCATAATAAGGCGTAGCGTGATGCCAGGACTTGAAGCTGGGGTAGACATAACCTCAATTAGGCAAGTGCGACCTTTTGGGTGTTTTTTCTAGGGAGTAAAAAAATACGGATGTGAATTTTAAGGCTAAGCAAATTTAAATATAAGATATTTGAGGTGTTAATAAAGGGAATATGAATTTTAATTCTTCTCCTTTATATAGGTTAAATATATTGTTATTTTAATATATTTTTTATATTAATAATTTTGCTTATATTTTTATTTATATTCATACATGTAATTTTGTTTGTATATATTTGTTTATTTATTTACAGTCATTGAATATGAATATATTTGTACATAAAAATTCACTAAATTTTGATATTATTATGTAAGAATAATATAATTAATCTTATCTTTTAATTTTATCTTTATTTTCATTTATTTGCTGCAACTCCCAATGTAATTAAGTTTCCTATAGCCATGCTAAAATTTTTTGTACACCGGGCAACTATGTTGGAAATTTTCCCGCCAGAATAAATTCCAGCGCTGTCAGCTAAAACAAAAACCCCAAAATCGTATTCAAATGCCGACTTCACGCCTAATCAGCGTCTAAGACGCTGGACAAAGGTGACTCTGCATAAATTTTACAAAACCCAAGGAAGAAGAAGCGAAAATCAGAGCAGTAAATGTGAAAATGTCAGGCATTATTTTGGGTGAAAACTTCCCTTTGGAAATTACAACTCTGTCAACATTGATCTTTGACCTTTACGCCTGAATGGCCAAATCGCCAGACATGCAAAATAATGCATATGAGATTGCAACAAAGGAGACAGAGAGAGACTGAGTAAGACAGAGAGAGAGAGAAACAGACAGAGGGAGCTACCGACTTCAGGGGTGGAACTGGACGAAAGGCGCGCGGGAACTGAGACAATGGCAAAAGAAAAAGAGGAAGGAGAAGAAAATGAAATATGGTATTAAAGTAAATTTTATTTTGTACGTAGGGGTAAAGTTTTGAAGTATTATGGCTTACATAGCTGCTATCTGTACATAAATATCATATTTATGACGATTTTCCATCAGCTGGTCATAAAAATGATATCAAAATGCAATTTCCAAACCATCCGAATGAATTGCTGCCACGAACTATGAAAACTTTTCGACTAACCTCAGGTGGTAGAGCTCGTAAAAATAACACACTTGAGATCTATCAAATTTATGAGCACCAGCCCTGAACCCTTTTACAACAGCCCTCTACCCCTCTCTTACGTTCTCTGCAGAAATCGCAAGCGTCGCGAACACGCGCCCAGCACATTAAACCTCAATAGGCTCCACTCAAGTGGAGAGATGTCTTCGGCGGGCTCATCTTCGTAGATCTGTGTGGTGTGTTGACAGTATATTTAGGGCGTGGACGTGGGCGTGGACGCTGTCTGCCAGCACGCGCCGTCGATAGTTGCAGGCTGTGCCATAACTTCTCCGAGTTGTCAGAGCGTTTAGCTACTTAAACACTTGAGATATCATTTTTGGACGTCTCACTCACGCTTCCCCACTCCCCGTCTCCTTCACATTTCTTTCTGGCTTAATTGCATTTCTTTGATGCCACACATGCCACACACTCGAGAGTCAAGTTGGCGCTTCATTTCGTTCCCTCGTTGGGGAGTTTCTGTGTGTGTTAATTTTTGGTATTAGTAAATTTATTTGGTTTTTGGCAGAGATTTCGTCGCTGGGAAATTTATTAGCACATTAAGATAAAATGAAGTCGTTTATGTCGTTGCCTCCGCCGACAGGCCGCCTCCGCCTGCATTTGACATTAAATTTTATTGCCTTTTTTGCTCAACATCTTGGGGCTAGGGCTGGGGCAGGGGTGGGCGTGGCATTATCGCATCATTTGCTTGTCGCTGCTCCTCCTCGAGCATTTGTGGAATCTTGTAGTTATATATATAAGTATATTTTGAATAATGTCAAGCATCTTTATGCTAGATTTATTTGGGCTTACAATTTTGGGCGCGTGGATTGGCAGGTGTGGTTAAACTGAGCGCGTTTAGAGATAATAATGGTCTTTGTTTTAATGTTCATTCCTAATGGCAAACAAATTCGACAAATTTGTGTTTGGGAGGTGACTAGAGGTTGTAGTACTTTAGCTTTTTCCGATATTTGAATGGGGCCGAGAGCTATTATTGGTTTCTCTTTTATTAATAAAGTCAAATGGCATTGGGTTACATTTAAAGTGCATTTAATTTTATGGCAGAGCTTTCATTATTTTACATAGAATTTTCAACAAAAGAAACTTGAACCATTTTTTAGTCTGATTTAAATCTTACTCTATACTGGACGCCTTCATACCAAATTGCAATTTAATAAGCCAAAAGCATACTGAGCTATGATATTGAACCACTTACGAAATTCATTAGTTAGATATTTTTTTAAATGCTTGAGTTAACTTAGTTCGAAATAATTATCATAAGATGAATATTTGCTGAAATCCAGAGATGAACCACCAATGAACCGATTCTAAGACTCCGGTCCAAATATCACAACTTGAACATCTTACAGCAGCACATAAATATCTAACTATAGTAAATGAAGCCATAAGCTGAGCACAAATAATTTCTGAGCTGTGGCGCTGAACCAGCCTTGAACCGGTTCAAGGACTTAAAGTGTAGCATATGTTAGTATTTATAAGTACCATGTCTAGGACTTCTGCTCAAAACATATTATAACAAACTATGATTTACCCAAATTATTATTTAACTAGCACTTTAAATGGGTGCAAATGCGTGGTCAACCAATTTTATTGGTACCCTTGCACACTTCATGTAGTTAATGCAATCATACACCATAAAGTGTCTTTCGGTTGTTACAAACTTTGTTGCAGTACCCCCAGCCCGGGCGTACAAATTCCCATAGAGGGAAGTTCTGCTGCAAGTTCCGCTTAGGAAGTCAAACTTCCTGCAAGTCCTGCGAGCGGGGGTGTGAGGCCGTGGACTCCGCCCCGGCTGTGAGGTGAGGGTTGGTTGGCTGCAAGTCCTGAGTCACTTGGCTGCGTTTGCTGGTTGTGTTATCCTGGAGACTGTCCGACCACTGATTGAGTGCATGACTGACCAGACAGGACTACCTTGACTGAGCTGGCTTGACGGACTGACTGGGGGACTGACTGACAATTAAGCGACACACAGCGGAAAATAGACGACGTTGCATGCAACATCAAAGCTGCGGCCAGCTGTGGCAGGTTCGTTTGATTTTTCAGTTGTCACATGACAGCAGCGTCGCCAGCGCCGTGTGAAAAAGTGACTTGGAGATTTTTACCAAACAGGAAGTTGACGCCGCACAGGAAATGTGATTTGTAGTTTTTCCTCTTTCTCTTACTTTATTCCACCATATTAAAATGTTGTTTGTTTTAGGTTGAAGTGTCCTGTTTTGACTGCGGCCACTGTCTGCTGACTCCTGGCCAGCCTGGCACAGGTGAGTGTTCGAGTTGAGTTGAGTTTTTCTTTATTTTGCCACATCATTTTCATCAGCTCTTAAAGTCAAGCGCTGTGACGAGCCGCCATTTTGTTTGGTATGTCAATGCTCCAGGTTGACGTTGTTTTATTTGACAACGCGTTCCAGTTGCAATATAACAAAGCCAAACCATGCCAGACATGGATACTGTTATTTATATCCTGTAAAAATGCAACTGTATGTGGGGTGTATACATTTTTTTATGGAAATGACAGGTAACGGTGATGGAAAGATAACATAAACACTAGAACAGGTACGTACTTGAACACTTGGTATAAATTTGAATTTAAGTACCAATCATTTTTTTCATCTGTAGATTAAGATTGGTACTACCATATTTTAAAGTTTTTTTTTAAATTTTCATAAAATAAGTTTTTAAGCCTTTATAGGGTATTTTTTTTAAAATATTTTTGGCATTTTTATGCTATTTATTTATGTTTAGGACATTCGATTGTGTTTTTTAACATTTATTTTGACAACTACAGGCTATACATTAGTACGTACAATAAGAAGGGTTTTGGTAGAAACTTTTGTTCGATTTCAACTGTCTATAGGGTGTTCTGCAGTCGATTCTATATTTATTTGTTATTCTCTACAAAGCGTTTGTTTAATTTTTTGTAATTTTAGCTTTCTTCTACAGGGTATGGGGTAGTCTGTCAGCCTGCACAGCGAATCGCGATTGTAAATTTTTTCATTTCCTCTGCTCCTTTTTTGGCGCATGTCCTTTTGCGGCTGCGGCCTCAAAGGCGGAAATGTCGGGCTCATGTGTCGCCGTGTGCTGTTGATGTTGATGTTGAGTGTGTTGTTGTTGTTGTCGCTGGAAGTTGTAATCAACATTTTTGCAATGAGCAAAAGGCAGCCTGAAAATCATGCAAGTGTGTGTGTGTGTGAGTGTGTTTATCAAAAGAGTCAACTGTGGCAACCTGGTTGCTCTGTGTTGAAATTTTCAATTTAATTTTCCTGCGCTGCCATTTCATGTTGTTTGCTTTGACTTCATCTCTGCTGCCTGGTTGTGTGTGTGCGAGTGTGTGTTTGCGTGTGTGTTTGCGTGTGTGTTTGCGTCTTTTTGACGCATGACAACGCGCGAGTGACAGGCGCATGTCCTTCTGCCCAGCAGCGGCTGCACCTACACACAGCCATCGCTCCAGTTCATCCTCATCCTCTTTCCATTTCCCATTCCCATGCTCGTCCTCCTCTTTCTCATTCTGGGAGGAAACGCGCTCGCTGCTCATTTGTCGCACATTTGGCTCGTCGGATTCTCTGTTGGTTTTTTTTCTCTTTTTGCAAGAAATTGAAGTGTCACAAATTTTGACATACGAATTGTGCCTTATGACAGATCGACCCAGCCGGAGGTAGGACGAAAACGCATTAGCACGGAGCAAACACCATATGGCATATCTCTTTACAATCGCGCTGCACCTTGGGGGCACTTTGTTCCATTTTTCATCTATATTCAACTGCATTTAAAAGAAAAGTATCTTTAAATTTAATTTTTATCTTAAAGTTAAAACCTCTAGGAAAGTGTGAGAGAGAAGAAAGTTAAAGATGTTGCGGACTTTGTACTTGCAATATACATATTTAAAATGATTTGTATCTTGAGAGACGCTAAAGACAATCAATCGGACTTGTGGAGCTGCTTATTCAATCTTGCTCCTGTTCAAGCAATAGTATACTAGATGACAATATTAATCCACGCATTCGGAAATATTTAATTTTGAACAAGAATCTATTATATGTGTATTCCAAATGCAGGTACGCATTCGAAACCATTTTTACTTATAGGTAATTTTTTTAAAATCTTTTTGATGCAAGGTTTCCTTGTATTTTAATTTTAATATTTAATTAATGGATTTAAATATATGACTTAAAGTCTTTATCAAGGAAACGTTTCACAAATATCTAGAAAATTTCGCTTTAAACAATCGCAAAATCTTTATAAATTCTCTTATTTACTTATTTATTGATTTTTCTTAACAATGTTTAAACTAACACAAACCAAGCCAACCATCCCCAGAAGTCTCTTGAAACATAGGGACTCTCTTATAAATATCTAAATACTTAATATTAAATACTTAACTCAAATAGTCTACATACCAATAGTAGCATGAGTTCACATATCTGTAAGTCAGGGTATTCAGGATGTACGCAGAGTCAAACAGCTATCCCTAAGCTAAAGGACACCCCGCTAAACGAGAAAGGGGTTCGGTTTTGGGCCAGCGCGAAGCAGAGAAAAATTATGAATTTATGCAGATCGTGTTGTAAGGGAGCGACAAGGATTCATTTGTGTCATCAGTCAACTTGATGGTGTAATTATATGAAATAACCGAAAGCAACAACAACAACAGCTGAGAGCCAAGTTCAAGTGCTGTGCAGCGCCGTGGAAAGTGTTAATAATGATGCTGCCGAAACTGGATGCTGGCAACGGAAGCAGAAACAGGATATGCGACTCAAATGCAAATAATTGACTGTTACGCGCCTGTTAGCCAGCAAACGGCATACGGGACACTGTGGCCAGGAGTTTATTAATTTACATGTCAAGCGAATCGCAGCGAGAGTCGCTCTTGGGTGTCAAAAGGTGAAATTTCAAACCAAAACACAAACTGCAGTCTGTATGAGCAGCGTGTATCTGACAGATACTTGCTTGTTCCAGCGAAACACATAACGAGATTTATCTTCATTAAAGCGTTTTTTATGGCCAGCAGCAGTTCCGGAAGTGCAGTACCTGTAAACATAGTTCCAGGGAAGCGCAGGCAGCCGGAAAAGAGCTGGCGGCTCAGATGAAAGCGTTTGACGACAACAAACAAAAGGTGTGTTTAGGAGGAGCTAACAGCTTCAACAGTTGCACAGTTGCATAGTTTCAGTTGTATCTGTCAGATGCGATGTGAGAAAATTAGCAAGATCTGTGGAACAAAGAGCGCTTACAGTGCCCCGAAAAGTTGTCACCAAATTGAGCTGCAGGTGTCAACCGAGCTGGTCAAGATCTGGCCATAAAAACAAACACGTCGCCCGGGCAGTTAAAGAGCCATTAAAAATCATTTGGTCGCTGCTCTAGAAAAAAACTTATAAAGTTATAAATTAAAAACATTTTACGAGCCACACGAGTCAACAAGTTTGGGGTCCACAAAGTTCACTTGAAGAGGTTTTTTTCGTATTTTATTTTTATGTTTTTAAAATTTTTCGTGAAAAGCACCGGATGTTTGAGCAGATAATTAGTTTTACGGAACTGGCAAGCCACAAAAGGTTACGGTCATCGATGTGGACAGCTGATGTGTTTGATATGACAAATATTGCAACAAAATAAAACAGAAATTTTACATGAAGGTTTAAAAACATTTTTATTCAGAACTTTTACGAAATAAATGGGTTATTTTATGCAACAAATAATATAATGTAATTTGGGCACTGTTAGTTAAACGTTTAAATAAGTGGCACAAAGCGACATTATCAAATTTATTTTATGCTCGCGAGAGAGCAGCAAGGTAAGTTATTTTATTTTCGATGCGCCAAAAGTGTAAACATAGCAAAAGTGATTGCAATTCCGAATTCCGAAATTGGCAAGAAGTCCGACTATTTTTTTTTAATATTTCTATCTGGTTACAACTCTTTGGTAGCCTTACAGCGCTCGATGGTTGGTCACATTTAAACAAAATGGCCTCGCCGACACTCAACACATGCGCCCCAAAAACATCAACTGTTGCCCTTTTGAATTGACCCTTTTTTGTGGCGGAATTGTAGCAATGCGAACCGCATGTGGGACATGGACAAGGGCCATTTTGAAAATATTCGCGCAGCTTGACCTATGAGGACAACTGGGAGTCGGACACTCCCCTGGCGGCAAACTGGGCAAACGGGATGGGAAAAGCGAAAACTGCGCACTTTCGAGAGGGGCGCGCAAAGCTAATTTGAATATAAAAATCATTAAAATACAACGTGAAAACGTCTTAAGTTTCCTGCTGTTGGCAGGACGCGTACTCAACATTACGCACTCGCACTGTGAGAAGAAATGCCGAAAAGTACGGTGCTGACCTCTGATCCCGTTGGGTGTCCTGTCCGCGTCCCAGAGGATATGCGAAAATTACGTGCGTGACTGACCAATGCGCTGACCAATGTCCAGTTTGTAAGCTGACCGCTGCTCAATATCCTTTCGCGCAAAGGGATGCCCTTTGCAGCTAGTTGAACTCGTTGTCCTTCAACTGTCCCGGCTGAGCATGGCCGGGCTTCTTGTACTTGCCTCATGCCTCATGCTGTCGTCTTAATGATTAATAAAGTCTAATTTATGAAAATAATCTGTTTGCTTCTGCAGGATAATTGAAATGGCCGCCGCCTTTGTTGCGCCCTTTTCTACACATTCCTACCTCCAGGTGTAATTCGAAGCCCGAACTGGGCGCCGGTGCGGCAATTGCGCTGCACAACTGTTGTCTGCCTGACAAACCAAAACAATGCCAACATCAATCAAAAGACTTCCACGCGGAAGCTTTGCAGTTCAGCTTAGGCTTGTGCTTTGAATAATTAGGCTAAAAAGGATCTGTTATATTTGAAATAGAATAGGATTACAACAAAGAATTTCAAGCGAACTTTTGAGTTTGGGCAATGTAGTATAGGGAGAGGCTGAGAGAGAGAGAGAGAGAGAGAGAGAGAGAGAGAGAGAGAAGAGGAAGAAATAGATCAAACGAGCTTCAAGCTTAAGAATAATATAGAACAGAACACTTAAAAATCTTTCGAAAATAATTTAAATATTTCCACGAGTAAATTTTGGCCTACTCTACGTATAACTAATCTGAAGAATAACTAGCCAATAAGGTAATGTAATATTTTAAAGCTTAAAGCGTTTAGTATGTTGAGTGCAAGGGGATTGAAATAAATGCAAAGACAGGTTGCAGGGTATCGCATAGTCGGGCGCTCTCGACTAGAGCCTCCGCACTTGTTCTTATTGACTTCATTAAAAAGTGGTTACATAACATACAACACTTCAATTAATTTTTTACAACCATCCTTTGAGTTCTTCTGGCACGTGTACTCCGAGGAAACAAAACAAACAAAACCCAACCAAAGATGAGAGTGCAAAAGTCAAACTAAATAGACAGCAGCCGAGAACCTGAGCATTCGGGCATCCCGAATCAAGATCGGCAATGCAGATACAAATAAATCAAACCAGAAGAAAAGCAAAGCAGAGTAATAAAATGTACCAAAAAAAAATGTGAAAAGAAGGAGCTAAACAAGATTAACAAGATCAACCCTTCAGTGCAAACATTTTGATCTCGGGCATTAAAAAGCAAACAAAAACAGCCCAAACCCGAACTCAATGATAGCCCCGAAGAACAAAGACGACGATGATCCCTGATGCTGCTGCTGATGCTGATGCTGATGCCGAGTGCCCTAATTTGTCGAGCCAAACGGCGATACGAACATTTAAATGGGTTAAAGAGCCGACGAACCGCACACACTAAATGGTCCACAATGGGCTCGGAGGCTGCTGCACGCGCAGGGTCCTGGACCCTAGGGTTATTGGGTGCAAGGGTTACGCTGCGATCCTGGTCTCCTCTGCCACGTTTGCCACGCCTGATCGGCTTAAGTGGCGCACTGAAAGGATTACGAGATCTTCGCTGCCTCTTTCACGTTTGCTTTGTTTGTTTTTTTGGTCATCGGTAGCTAACCCTGTGCCGGGGTTTGAGAGGGTTTCGCTGAACTGGCTCTTGAATGCTCATTGAGTTTTACGCATCCGCAGGAGAATGTGAATGTGAATGAGAATGAGAATGAGAATGAGACGATTAGCATCGCAAGCCGATTGTGAGGATCTGCAATTGTTGCCATTGTTTAGCGGGTTCTTAACACGCCGTCCGGGCCCGAGGGTTGTTTCCACAGTTGTGGG
This sequence comes from Drosophila robusta, assembly GCA_035043565.1. Classification (NCBI taxonomy): domain Eukaryota; kingdom Metazoa; phylum Arthropoda; class Insecta; order Diptera; family Drosophilidae; genus Drosophila; species Drosophila robusta. The sequence goes on along the minus strand of JAWNMW010000294.1, from coordinate 10,993,468 downwards.
CGTGTGACAAGTGACGGCGGCGTCAACGGTTTTTCCCACATTCAAACCACTCAAACCACGCTCAGCAGGGCGCCCCCCGCCCCCGGCACAGCCCTTGCCAATACCCACTATCTCTGGCCTATAAGACGAGCACTTGTCACCGTGTACTGCAAATGTGTGTGAGTGTGTGTGTGTGTGTGTGCATTTCGAGTGCCATTGAAAAGGCGTTCAAGCGCGCAATTTTACGTGTTATTTTCGCTAAATTGCGCTAATCGCCTAAACTTTTCAGCGAGCGGGCAACTGTTAAGGGCTGGGAAACGGTAAGCGGGGTTGGGGGGCGGAGGGAATCTACTTAGCTTATAATATTTGTGCCTTTGTCGTTGCGGCTTTTGCTTATGACATAAACCCCATTTAACAACGTTCTCATGGCAACGACTTATAGCGCATTTGAATTACATATTAAATGGAAATCAGGGAAATAAACCCTATCTGCGTTTTTCAATTGATAATTAAAACTACACACAATTTCTTTATAAAGTATTCATTTTGTTCAGATTACTTTTTATTACCAGAACACACATTTGAGGTTGCAAAGTATCTCAAGCATTTGTAAAGGGAAAATAAATAGACATATGGAACTAAGAATCGGTTTTAATGCCGCGAACATTATTTGTTAAATAGCTTAGAGTATTGAATGGAAAATTTTATGATTTTATAGCTAAGCTTTTTTAATAAATTTGAATTATTTAAGATTTCATAATTTTAAATGATAATTTATTTAATTACATCAATATTTAAACAACAATATATTTCCACTTATTTACAACTTATTTGTCAAGCACATGATGAAATAGGAATTATTTTTTATTTAATTTCTAGAAACAGCTTTCTTATTTGACTCATCATGCCTAAACGGCAATTTAAAAAATTTTTAATGGAAAAACAAAAATAGCAACAGCGCGAAAAAACTTTCCAGGCACTTTGTACAAACAAAATATTTAATATAGTACAAAGGGAGCCAGAATGTGGCAATTTATATATAAATATATGTCTCTACTATATATATATATATATATATATATATGTTTTTTATGTACTGCTGCCAAGTCGAGTGTTGTTGTTGCTGCTGCAGACAGTTTGTTGATAAGAAGCATTTTGTTTCTTTTGAACGACTGATAAGCCCCATTAAAAATGCTGGACGAGGTCGATTGACCTGCTTTTAAGCGGCGACTTGTGCGCGTCCGTTTCATCAAAAGTGCTCTCAAGATGCCAAGCAGATGCCCCCCCCCCCCTCCCCTTCTCTCTCACTGTTTGCTCCCCACCACAGCTGCCCCTATCCCTGGCTGCCTGCTGCCTGCGGCTGTTTTTGTCTTTATGACAGGCTGTCAATTGTCAAGCTGAAAATGTAAACAAAATTGCATAGAAAATATGTATAAATAAAATGTTAAAATAATATATGGCCACACATAATTAGCAACTAACTAGCACTCCCATAAAATAAAGAAACTATATTTACATATATATAATATGTAAGTAATCTGTCTTATCAGTCGCATCAGAATTTGCGCGCTTTCTGTATTTTAATCGCATATACGGTTTATATAATTCTTATAGATAGTAACGGCAAGTGTGATTGTTTTATATATATTTTTTTTATATTTGCTGTTGTGTTATGCCTCGCTTAGCTCTTATAAGTAGAACTCGCTGAACGCTCGCTAGCATGCTGAACTTTTGGTCCTGATCTCTGTCCGTGTGTGTGAGCGTCCAGCATTGCCGATCTTTGGTGACATCAATTTTTAGGGTGAACAATTTCAATTAGGTTTACGCTGAACCGAGATTGAGATTAAAAGACAGCCCAGCAGCTGCTTAGTTGAGCATGAACAGCAAACCGATTGCCAAGTTCTGAACTTGCCGTTGCCATTGATAATGCAATTGTTGTGCAACTTAATCTGGCAACTATCTGCAGCTGTGCACTTAGAGAAAGCTCAGCTCTAATTACAAGGAAGTCATTCAGGAAGCGCCCATCATTATTGAGATCACGTTGATCAAAATAATAAAAATTAAAATTGGCTTGATTTAAGTACAAAATATTAATACCATAATTCAAATAACGTTAGACGTTCTCAATTTGATTCTCAAATGGTTTAGACAATTATTATATTTATTTTTTGTATTTGAAAATTTAGAAATTATATAAACAAATTCTGGAAAAAAGAATATTGTTTCCAGTTTGCAGAATTATGACCTAGGCTCAATTTCCCTCCGCTCCAAGGTTTCTCCCTGAATATAACTACATCTTTAGCTGTATCCCACGCTGCGAAACAAAGCAGCTCATTTTGAGTGGCTCAGACAATAGACACATATTCATATTAGATGCACATTAGCTGCCCCAGCCGCTCCCGCTCCCGTTCCCGCTGCCTCTGTGAGTGCACTTCAGCAAAACGGCACCTCCAGGAGCCGCTGAACGATCCCACGAGCCCAAACCCCGAACCCAAAACCCAAACAAAGGCTGCTTTTTGTCTGCGGCCGTTGAAGCGTAGATGGATGCTTCTCCCTGCCCTTCTCTCTCTCGCTTCTCGTCTCTTTAGCCAACCGCAAATTGTCGCCAAGGAAGCTGTAAATGTTGTCTAATGTGCACCCTCGCCGTCCCACACACACACACACACTCGCACACGCACACAGCTAACAAGATGCAAACTCTTAGATACAATGGACAACGGGCCGCATTTCTGGCTGGCCACAAAAATACCGTTTAATGAGCACAGCTTGACTATTTTGTAGATCTTGTCAAAGGATATTGATATTAGCCGGCTGCCCATTTATCTCGGAAATCTTTTCCTTAAGCCATTGCGGCCATAATTCTTCGTACTTTATGTGATGCTCTTGTCCTCTCCCTCTCACTCTCGCTATCACTGTCTCTTATTGTTTGACCGCAAGCTGTCGAAGTCGGGAATGTCGATTGAATTACCGTTTCCTTCCGCATCCCTAAGGCACATAAAAAATTTAAATAGTTTTGGGACAATTTGAAACCCAAAATGAAGGGCCCCAAAAAAGTGCAGCGTCAAACGCAATTGCAGGGGATTGGAATGATCCGGTTGGGATTCGATTAGATTAAATTGGTTTGGGACTAGATTGACAAAATAAAGAGCCTATTGAAAAGCAAATAAACAACGACTATGCAAAAATGCACTAAGCTTGAACTTGTTAAATAACGAAATCCTCTCATTTTAACTGTACACATGTATTAAATATAACAAAAATAATATTTTATATTTATTATTTTGCATTCATTTTCATTTTCAATATAAATGTTTTAATTACTTTTATATGTGATTACTATTTTTTTGTTCAAACAATATTTTTTCAGTTATTTTATATTTTTTTATGAAAATAATAACGATAGCTAATTATCCTAAAAATTAATAAATAAATAAATAAAAAACATACTTTATTCTGTCACAGATAAGCTCTAATTTATGTAGTGTATTGCAATTTAGCCTCAATTTTTATAAAAATTTTTTGTTGCTCAGCCAGACAAAAGGCGTAAAAGGATAATGCTTAGGACACTTGAGACTCGTCAACTGTGTACTTCACATGGATGTGTAATTTTATATCCAGTGAATGAATCGCTCTAACAAAGGCTTAAAGCAGCTCTTGAGCTTAAGGAAGCTTCTAAATATGCACCCATTTGGGGAGTGCATTTAATGGATATAAAGTTATAAATGAAAAATTAATAAGGCATGCGAATTTATACAGTAAAAAAGACTCCAGTAGATTAGAAAATTATGTTTTGTATTAATTAATGTAATTTAATTAATTTAATTTTACTCAAAGTTGTATTTGGTTAGATTTTAAATTGGTTGGTAAACAACTAAGACGCATTCCATTATTCATTTAGATTTCTAGTTTTATGCCAATCCATTAAAGTTTCAGATAAGCCTCCTATATAAATGGGGCGTATCGAAAAGAGATGAATGCTACGAGAAAGTGAATTAGTAAATTAGGGTCACATAGTTGCCCTATGGAGCAGCACCTTTGTGGCTTTCGCTCTGCATTGATTGGGTCAATTTGTGAAAATTTCACACCAAATATTGCAGACATCATTAATTATGGCCCTAATCCGTCAGCATCCATCAACGGCTGCCATTTGCCAAAGCCTTTCGCTCACCTTTTGCCGGGACGATTGTCCAGTTGGCGAAGGCAACTTCCAGGCGCAGGAATCTGGGCGCAACTTTCTCACAGTCAGGATAATAATTAACCATGCCAAAATAGCGAAACTGACCATTAACACGGCGAGTCCATCAGTTTCATCAGTTCCAAGTCCGGTCAATGTCAGAGACTATTATCTCTCTAATAACCGAAAACACACGCGCTGTCTCCGTAAGGGGATACTTTCCTCGGGAATTCCTTGAGGTATTTATGTGTGTATACCTGGATGTATATTTCATAATTTTCTGCTGTCCAGTTTGCAACCCTTTCGAGTAGACTCTGATTTTCCGTCTCGAGGTACTTTTTTTACACGTACTCGCATCCTTTTCTTTGCTTAAGCCTTTTGTTTTTCTCGCCATTGTCCGGTTCGGGCACTTTGCATAATCAATAATCCTTGACGCTGGCCGGCTCACATTGTCGCTTCGGCTGACCAGCGAGGCGACACGTCTGAAAAGATAAATTATGGTTTGTAGTCAAATTGAAGGCAAACAATCCGCACAAAGACGTACACCGCACGGGGATTGTGTCCGAGACCGGCAAAGGGACAGGGACAGGGACAGGGACCGGTACAGGCATCACCGAATGCCGTTGCACAGTTCGGCGCTCTTTGGATTGCACGGGGTGGCCCTGCTGGGTCCAGCGCGACAGCTGCCGGGACTGGACAGTGGTCAGAGTTGCAATCCTCAACTTGAGCAGTCCGAGATAGGCGAAAGGGGCAGGACGGCGTGTCCTTGCACTGATTGTCTGTCCGACCGGTCTGTTTGTTTTTCCTATTTGGATTTATGTATTAATTTGATTGCACTTGGCTCCCAAAACAAAGTAGTCAAATTTACTAAACAAGTAGAAGATAGAAGCTAGAAGAAGGTATGAACTGGAGTAGAGGGTGAACGCCTTACAAAATCCAGTAGAAAACCTTGTTTATTCTTAACAGAAATTGTTGCTCAATTGTCAATTATTGTGAAACTGTGATTTTAATATTGTCCTGCCACTATTACTAATATAAATATTAACAAATAAAATGTGTTTATTATATATATTTATCATTTATATATATAATATAATTTGATAATGAAAAATATTGTGCAAGTCGATGGATAGATGATACAACAGTTTTTCTATAAATATGGTAACATAGCTTACATATAATAATAATTAATCTTTTGCTCTAATGCAAATTATATTAAAAAAATTATTTTGGTAACAAAAAAATTAAGTATAAGTAATTCAAGGAGATATTTACCATATTCTTAACAATATTTATTTGTTTTCAGTACATTCATGACACCTAAGGTCCTATATCTAGCTCGAAATAAACAGTTCTTAACCTTATTCACATATAGATAGTTTCTGCAAACATTATCCTAAGTATACCAAGCGCAACCCCCGAGTGATCGATTCGTTGACCTAAGGAAAATCAAATATAATTACAGTTTTATTCAAATAGCTGGCAAAGTAACGCCTGGCTGAGGTCAGTTGACCTTTTGCTATAGTATCTGGCGTATTATTATCTCCGGGGTTAGCGAAAAGAAAGTCCTAAGACAAACGGGCAGCTGTGCAAATGTCAAGACGTAAGTGTCAAAATGCTCATTAATAACAAGGTCCTTAGAGGCGGAATTGAAACCTGGTTGCAATGCAGATGCGATACGGAGGATATGCTTGGGACAAGCATAAGGATAACAGGAGCTGAGCAAACACTTTGGCAGCCAGCGAAAGATGAATCGATGAGAATGCAAAAATCCAAACAAAAGTACAGGCTAAGCCATCAAAGCAACTGGACAATGCTGGAACTTTGTCAAAGGATGTTTGCGCAAGTAAACATCGAGCAAACTATCCTAACACACACACAGGACACTGTCCCTGAAGCATGTGTTAAATTGAAAAATTATGATAAATAGCATAATGGGTAGCTGACGAACAACAACGCAACATACCAAAACATCCCACTGAGCGCAGCCGAGTAAGTAATATGCAAAAAGGACATAAACAGACGCCGGCCGCGTCTCAGGACATCCAAGGGTTGTGGCTGAAGAGACAATCGAGGCGTCGAGTGAGTGTTGCTAAAGTGTGCAGCGGCCTATGAAGGAAATCCTTTCGCCACGGGATATCATTTACGCCAAAACTCCAAGTTTGACCGATCCATCCCGGCCAGCCGGTTGCCAGGACATGTGTGTATTTGTGTGTGTGTGCGTGTGCGTGTGTGTGCAGTGTTTGCTGCACGGCTTTTGTTTATCTACCCGGCAATAGTTCACATAAGCTTATCTCCAGTACTTTGCCAGTCGTGCAAAATGTTTGCGAAAACTTCACCAATTGCTAAAGGGTTAAAAATGGCTCCATTTTAGTCCCTTACGCTGCGACTTAAAGGATATTCACAGCTTAGTCGTGTAATGCGTTTTGCGAGTGTCCTGTTTGCATTTTATTCGCCGCCGAGCGATAAATGTCACCTAAATTACACGCCGAGATTTTTGCTGGCTCAACGAACGTCTTTTTGGTCCCGAACTCTTTCATCCCAAGCGGCTATCAGAAAGTGCATTAATATCCCTTTATTGCCACGCCTGACGTTCATATCCTGTGGCGCATATGGGATATGTTGAAATATCATATAAAACGGTTCTTAGCCAAGATTTTATTATAGCTTAAATCTAGGTGAAGATTGAGAAATGGGAATATCCAAGTTTCAATTGCTAAGAGATCTTTTTTTATGATGGAGTGGGTTTGGAATAAATTTAAAGTTTTCAAATGCTATTTCTTATAGAAAATATATTACTTTATACAACACACACACAATTAATAGACTATCTTTCACTTTCTTTCAATAATTCGTGGAATATATTATAAAAGCATATTAAAATTATACCTAATACTTCAAAATGACAAACTCCTATGAATTTTCAAATATATTTAAAACAGTGCCCGATGAAGATGGAACCACAGCTGGAATTGGAACTGGAACTAGATCTGTTGGCATGTGTCTGCCCGCTTCATTTGCCGCCTAATCGTTGTTGACGCGCATAAATTCGAGTCCGCTTTAGCAGGCAATTAATTACAAGGGGTATGCCTACACTTCGGGATCACCCCTTTCGGGGTTCTGCGTATTTATTTTGTCAACAAGCGGATTAGGCCGCGTGGTAATACGATCGCCCCCGAAAAAATGTGTATATATGGGAGCCCTAGTGCTGCGGTCTGTGATTGCGTTAAGGTGAGAAGCTGATATTTCCAATGTGTTTCAAATGCTCGAAATGTTGCTCATTGACAACTGTCAGAGGCGGCATATTTTTCCCGCGTACAAGTCTATTTTCGGAGCTGCGTTCGCCGAGTTTCCCACCAAACAGCCCCCGCGCTGGTGGCTCCAATTAAAATTTAATTTTAAAGCAAACACTAATTGCACTTTTCATTTTTCTCTCCTCCCCCGGTCTAGCTGACTGCGCCTTATTTCGCCCCTAGCAAACACCCCTATTTAGGGCAGCCCCTCGCTGCCTCCCCTCCGCTAGTTACGTCAAGTTTCGTGCTTGTACGCCTGTCGCAGGTGGCTTGTTTCATGGTTTCGGCGGTGCTTGCGTGCCACTCGCCCGGTTACAAAACATTTACACACACAGATTTTGTTGTGCCACACAGCAATTTTATAGTTTCCGGATCAAAAGATCACTTCCTGCGCCAGGAATATGGCAGGATGCTTGCAGGCTGCGCCAGCGCTTGGGCTTGTGGGAACATTTTTCGTCCTGTCGTGTGATATATTATACAAGTGATATTTATATATTCCTAATGATGTGCTTTGACATGGAAAAAGTATCTGCGAGTTTGCGCTCGATAGTTTAGTTAACTATGATTAACTTAACTTGATTGAATTAGCATATATTATATAGTATATTTAATTACAAATATATCCTCAGTAAAACCCCATTTATTAATTTAAAAATCCACTTTTTAAGCCCTTGCACAAAAATGTGTTACGCATACTCTGGACTTAAAAATTATTTATATTGTTGATCAGTATCAACAGCCGATGCATACAAAACTCTCAGTTTGAAAACATTATAAAGGTCATAGAGCTCCAAAAGTAAGAATAGATTCAGTCAAGCAGACGACTGTCGCACGCGATCGCTGGACTATGTTGATGTGTTGCGCATATATATAGTCCTGTGCTGGGTACACTTGCCGGGACTCGCAAAACCGCAGAACGAGTGCTAAAAGTAAGCCGCTGTCCAGAGTGCTCGCCTGTGTCCACCAGCGGCAGCTGAAACCGAACACTGAGGCAGCCGCTGCGCCTGCGCACTGTGAGCACATCCTGCGGGCAGGTAGGTAGTCAGGGCTCGGTCCGTTCCTGCACTTGACTTGCTTTGTTTGACGTGATTTGTTTGGCTCTCGGTTACGAGTGCAATTAGGGCGCACAAAGGCGCAAAAACCGCAGCATGTGCCGGCTTCGGTTGCCAGTGGCTGCTAGCACAAGGTGCAGGCCCGGCCACGGTTCAAAAGGTCAACCTGAGCAAGGTATACAATGATTTGCAGCACTTCCTGTTTGCCATTCAATTGCGACATTTTGGTGAAACTCAATACAAAATACTAATTACGCATAAACAGACTAATTTCTTTTGCACTACCTAGGAAAATCTTTAAGGGAAAGTGTGGGAAATTCTTGCTAGAAATTCAAATTGGAAAATTGTGTACGCTCCCGCTGGATTACCGCGCCGCGTTTCTCGCGGTGTTCAAATTACGCTCATTGCGCCGCCTGCGCACACCCGCGCCCCGCTCTAGGGGAACCTCCGCTCGGGTGGAAAATTCATTTTTCCTGCTTGCCCGCTTGTAGTTGAATATCCTTGGGAAAGGCCGGCGGCAGTTGCGGCAGCTTCTACTTCTGCCTTGCTATTTGTGGTATGTAAATATGTTAAGTCTTTACGTGATTTTGGAGCAGTTGTGATTTCCTGGTGACCCGGATACAGGATACGTTTGCTTAGGCAGGTTGGACTGTTTCCCAAACAGGTGTAGGAAGTGAACATTTTTAGGATGAAACAAGTGAAAACTGGAGGTGAATAGCTTAAGGTAATAGATAACTTCTCATTTAATAGGAAACATTTTAACTAGCCAGAAAAGATTTATATTGAAAGATAATCTTTTATAAACCTTAAGCTTTAAACAGAAATTAAAATAAAAATTCATAATCCAATTTCGGACTACGTATCCGTTACCTGAATATGCTCAAAAATATTAATCCTTAGATCAACTTTTGGCTTGCCCCACCTCACCTCACCTCACCTCCCATTTCCTAAGCGCTGACGCACACCCCGAGCGCAGTAAACATGTCAATAAATCATTAGATCATGCGGCACTTGCATGTCATCCATCCACTCGAGTGTCAATAAGGCAACAACAACATCGATACGAAATCAATAGCCGGAAAATAGTTGACAAAGCGACCGTAAAGCAAACACGCAACCAAAAAATCCAACACCGAAAACACCAGAAATCACAAATTAGCTACACGAGTGTGAGAAACAAAAAGAAAACCCCCAAAACATTTAAATAAGAAAATGCTCGACACATGGTAATATGCTAAGAAAACATCTGGACGGGCAGTAAAATACAAAATCATATTCCTGTGGAGGATAAGGCCCAGCCACAACTGGGCCGTGGAGGATTACAATTTATGTTGGAGAGAGAGCCGAATCGATTTTAAAAAATTTAACTATAAACGGGGGAATTTGTGCTTGAAGGCGTGTTTTTCATGCACTCGCTGGAATTTGTTACAGTGGAAGGAAAATAAGTGAAAAACATTTCCGTGAGAAGTACATGACATTTTTTTATACTGCCAGACAGGATGAGGATGTCGTTGCCCCCATAGCTGAACTTTTAAGATCAAACTCAAAAATCCTTTGCTATCATTTGAATATACGTTGAGTTATTTACGACTTTTATGTACTGTAAGTTGAGATTTGGCTGGTTGTTATCTGCCAAATATATGCTCTCAGTCGATAAGCCCAATGTCTTTGGCTTATCGGGAATATAGGGTATTTTTTCTATCTTCAAATTGAGCATTTCAAATTTTATTTATTGCCTGCACGCAACAAGCGACTCAATTTACAAGGTCCTCAAACTAAATCCACTTTAAGATAAGCTAGTTAAGAGATAAATAATATAGGTCTACATGTTGGCTTTTTATTGTTTTCGAACCCTTCAAATTTCATACGAATCAACTGCACCCCTTTTTCTTGGCAATTATGACTCAATAATACTTTCAATATTTACGGCAATTGTTATTAAATATTATTGCAACCCTTAGGGGTCGATTATTGACCGTACCCTGATATGTTTACACCCTTCCTGATTTTTTTTGGTATCGCCAACTGTCGCTCAATTTCCAGATCGAAACTCGAAACCGCAAGGCAATCAAAGCCAAACAATGTGAGAAAATGATTGGGTTTCAACAATTCCGACTGCATTTCGCTTAAAGTGTTAAATAACCAGGTTCCGGTACGGCAGCTACCTAAGAAAAAGACTCGCCGTCAGCTACCCACCAAGTGGTCAACTGGAGGCTCTTCCCCTCTCGCCCTAAACTGCGTTTAATGTCTGCGATTTACATTTCAAAGCGTCACCAAGGAAGTAATTAGCAGAGTCAAGAAGTGCAATGCTCGAGAAATCGTATAAATAGCTGCCAAGAAATGCATATTGAGCACCGGATGTAAACCGAATCGCATTGAGTTCAATTTGCATTAAAAGCTAAAACACATTTCCAATTCAAAATACACAGATGTTCGTTGAGAACGTCAGGGGGATACTTATGCATATGCATGATATATTTGTAAGCTATTGAAGAGTGACAACTGCGTGACAAGACTTGTAATCGCTCTCATTTGATTTTAAGTGGATATTAAGTTAATTTTTAGATGTAACTCTTAAGAGCAAAAAACTTGTTTTCCAATATATAACTATATAATATTTTGCAAGTTTGCCAATACCTTTGTGAACTGGTTTTAGACGTATCAGTGACAAAGGAAGGGGAGATATTGGATGCTTTGCAACTAAGACAGAGGTCACGGTAATAAACCTGCATATATTGGGCTATATGGCCGATGATTCGGCATGATTTTTATCATCTGCCTAATTCCTATCATAAAGTCTATTGCAATATTATCAACCAAATGTATATATATTATTTACTAACTATTTCTAGAACTTTTCTCTAAACGGAACCGCTTCCGCTTGGCCACGTTTCAGATAGTTTTTTTCGTCACTTCCCACAACATTTTTCACCTTAGCTATTTACGCAATGCTCCCCAAGAGACAATCTCGTGCACTTCTCGTTCAGCCGGCGAAGCCAGTCGCATCTGAAGTTTTGGATCGACCCAGTTGCACTGTACAGCTCTATTATGTTGTTAAATATTTGCACTCTGATAAACTCAGAAGATCTCGTTTGGGTGTCTTTGCTTTGGTCTATTGTTTGTCTTTTACCGCATTACGCATACTCGCACTTCCTACATTCCGCTGGGTTTTTGGGGCCCGAATCTCAAGCGGGTTCATTCATAAAAATGCATTTGGTGAGAAAGTCGGTGGATTGCGTCAGTTAGTGCACGATGTTTTTCTGCCTACGAAATAGTTGAGATTTCAAGACTCAAATCATGCCGCTAAATGCAAATAGACGAGAATAAATTTACACACGCCAGACTTTGCTTTGAAACCGCTGATAGCTGATAAACTTCTGGTTGTAAGTTGTGCATTCGGAGCGGCAGCTGTCGGGCTGCTTTTCCCACCGAAAATACTGGAAATCTGTTGGCCCATACTCGTTCGGGCCTTGGCCAAGTTCAAAGGTCATATTAAAATTTTAATGCCAAAAAACACATAATTGAAATTGGTGCAGAAACGAGTTTTCTAGCTCAAAAAAATAGAACGAAATAAAATAAAACTGACCCATGGGAAGTTTTTGTGCAGTTTGACCTTTGACACGAGCCCAAGCAGCCACCCCAAAATCAAACGCGACCCGTCTAACAGGATACCCTACCACGTGAACCCCTGAACTTGCGCAAGTTTAAGTGAGTAGTCGCAGCTAGTCGCTAGTTCATTCAGCGCCCATTCATATGCATTCACTTACATTCACAATTATTAATGCGCGATCAGAGTTCAATTGTTCAATTAGCCGCCGCAAAACTTCTGTGTGGAGAATTATGAATGAATTTCCAGTCGATGTGAATGTACGCCCCAAGGGGGCGTCCCGGAGTGCAAAACCCCCTTCGCCCCCCTGAAGGGCAGTTCCCCTCCGCGCGGCAGTCGCTTAATCATGTTAATGGCATTAAGCAGCTTAATCGACGGCAAGATCTAAGCGCTGGCGTCGATAATCAGCTGGCAGACACAGAGCCCGAGAGCCAAGGACCACCCAGCCAACTAGTTGGCCCCATCTAATTAAAAACCAAAAAGTGCAAGCGGCTTGTAAATGTCAAGCCGATTGTCAAAGAGTTCGCGGATCACGAACTCCGAGCCAGTTGCAAAATCAAAATGCATTCGAGCCCAACTACTGGCGACAATTAAATGAAAGCCGCTGCGGCAGAGATCACAGCAGAGAATAACAATAATGGAAAAAAAACGAGAGTGGGAGAGCAAAAAATTCGTTTAATATTATAATTGATGTTATTCCGCACCAACCCCGAGTATTGACATTTGCCTACTTGACATTTTAATATATTTGTTTGCGAAATTTCATTATTTTTCTCTCTCTTTTTTTAATCACAGTTTTCGCTTATGTGTGGCAACATTTTCATAAAAAATAAAAACTGAATGAAAAAAAAACCGAAAACAAAAATCATTTGTTGACCACAATAAAAAGTGACCGGCCAAATTAAAGGGGTTAAACTTTTTGTTGATCTCCTGGCCGCAGCTCAGCATCTCGAGACCGGTAACTGAAATGAGGCCCAGCCTCATGTGAGCAGCTCTTGGGAAATATTTGGGTTAGGTTTATGGAAATATATGGAACTACTTAGGAGCCGAGAGGGCAGAGGGTTCAGCACGCAGCAAAGGTGAGCACTTCGTAAATTAAGTAGTTGTTGTTCAAAACACTTTTCCATTGCAGCGATTTAAATGGAATGTCCCAAATTAAAACTTTATATAAATTAAAAAAGATATATGTAGATATATAAAATAATCTAGATTCTATAGACAAACCTTTTTAAGAAATCACCATTTTGGTTGTAGCATTGAGACTGCATTTAATTTTATTTTTAATCGATGTGAGGGTGTCTACTCTCAGAGTTTTGGCTTGAAAATAAAGAAATAACCAGATTAAAAACGGGTTTCAATTTATTCTTTTCTCTCGCCTTAATACCTATGGGGAACAATAAATAAAAGACAATACAAATGGTTTTGATAGTTAGAAAAACTATCTTTGTCTATAAACTACTTACGGGAGAGAAAGGAGATCATACAGGAGCCACAGCACTAATCACCTGAACATAAAGACGTCCACACCTTTGCTCCGACCGAATGCCTTTGGTCAAATGGCCAATGGGCAGTTTTCCCTTGTTTTTTTTGGGTCTAAGCATCTGGCCCCGAGGACAATAAACCAATTTGAACGCCCACAAAATGAGCATGAAATTGCTAGCGGAAGGAAGTTCATGTGCCACAAAAACAAGGCCTAAAACAATTGTGTTGGCCATTTAGCAAGGAGGCGGGAGGTGGGGCAACTAAAATAGTTGTCCGAGCTGAAGAAATGTGGTAATAAATGCACAAATGGCAAAGGAAATATGCCAGCATAAAAGGCTAAAATGTTCATAAATATGGGCAATTATTTTTGCAGACACAGCAGAGTGTGTCTGTGTGTGTGTGTGTCTTGTGTCGCAGGTCGCTCTGTGGTCCTTTCGTCAGCACGTAAATCAAGTCAATGGGAACAACAAAGCCGCCGCAGTAGGTGTTGCCCATTGACCATTGTCCAGGACCCGGGGCCAACAGCTTCCTGCGGCTGACAAAGACATCAAAACCATGCGCCCGGGCTTAAACTATTTTGTATGCGACACAACTTGGCCAACACCCACGTGGCAGCTGCCGCTGTCAGCCGGCGGCTAATGCGGTAATTAGATAATGCCTCAGGCCTCAGGCCTTAAACCTCAGGTCTCAGGCCGTCGGGGCACGCGGCAGACCCCCCTCGACGGGTTAAAGATTGCAATCTGCAACCGTAATGCGATCCTCGAGGCTGCTTCGGCGACTACCTCTACCGTCAATCTCAACTCCTTTGCTACAGTTTCCAAGAGGTAGCGATTGCCACCCCTTTTCCGGCCGCATCCCGCGACGTATCAATTTCCGAGCTAGGCGCAGCCCCTGGCGAGCATCCTTTGAAATCGAAAACCGCAAAACATTAGTAAGCCCATTTCAGTTATTATTTGTGTGTTTTTGCTTTTTATTGTTCTTTAGCCGCAATTGTAATTTTATCAAGCAATTTGTGCAGTCAAAAAAATTATATAAACCCTGTCGGGTTATGCGCCATCTGATACTTTATTAGATGTTTTGATTAGCCAGGCTATTTGGCTAAGAGAAAGAGAGAGGGCGACAGGGTGAGACGCAGAAAAACAGTTAAGAAACATATTTTGCTTCTCAATTTAAATATGCGTTACAATCTTCTACACCAAACTCATCCTGGCATCCCTAATAAAACCTCTGTCTAAAAAAACCTTCCATAAAAATCAAAAAAAAATTCAAATTTTCAATTTCAGTTACAATCTTCTATAACATGCTCATCCTTTCAGTTTTTTGGGAATTTTATCTTAAAGAATACGGGAGTCGGGCTCAAATCTTCTCTTGCTTTGAAAACAAATTTACCGTTACTTTCCCTAACTCTAACCTCATTAATTACAATTTCAACCTGGCAGCATCAACAGGGGGCAACCCTAAACGCAACCCTTTGCTTACCCAACTGACCATTGGTCAAATGTCAGTTATAAGTCCAAAGCAAACTCATGTCTATTTGCAGCAGGGGCAGCTGTCGGCCTAATGCAACATAATCTCAAAGAAACCCCGGCTAAATCAAGAATCAAAAGATGCTGCGACCCTTGCGCTACCCTCCGACAGAAAATAAAAAATAGAATTAAGATCTTGTTTCGCAACTTTGTCAAACACAATTAAAAAGTACAAAAACACACACAAAAATAGAGGAAAATATAATAGAAATGTGAATTTGATTGAAGTGCCAGCCAAATGTCAATCAAGGAATTATGAGAAGCGAAACCTCGAGAGAACTGAGAATTGAAGTATATATTTCAATCAAACGGTTCAATAAGCATTTGCCGTCTATCGCACTTTTTTCCCGAGTGTTTTTTCTTTCTCACCCTTCAAAACTCAAGGAAATTTCATTAAAAATTTCCAAGTTTGTAGCCCAAAAAAATACAAGTTTTTACTTTCCACAAACAAAGAAAATTTGTAAAAATCATGCGACCAAAGCTACAAAAAAAAAAATATTTAATTGTCTAAAAATTCAACGGTCTATGCAAATGCAAGTAATGTTGGAGGTCAGCGGAGGTCACTGCCGGACCGTTGTTTTCTTTTCTTCCGGACGAAGGGTTGGTTTCCTTATGTTCTCTAGCATTCGCCTCGCGCTTATTTGTCCAGCTGCCGACCGAAGCTCAAAGATCTTGGATTGTGATTTTTCATTAGAAAATCATAAAAATAAAATCGCAATTCCCGACGTTGAGGCTTATTATGCGTGACAGCCCACAAAAGCATTTATAAGCATGACAATCGTATCGTACCCCACATATCTGAAGACATAAACCATATGAGGCTTACTGCTTCCAATCAAGAATTCCAGGCAGATGTCCTGAGAGCTCTGCACATCCTCATACTTGCCTAATTCAATTAGCACCATTATCGATACAGAGCGGGAGGAAGAGAGAGCGAGGAAGAAGGCCAGTTTCTGCCCTTGTCCTTGGCGACTGCTGTTTTTATGAGGCGTGTCAAAAGGGGCTGACAAAAGGCAGTTGGCACCTTCGATTGGATTGACATTTTGGCTGTCAGCTATGCGAAAGGGGGGCTCTACTTTATATAGGCGCTATAAAACAGAATACTACATGAAATTGAATATTGAATTGATTTCTCAAGTGAAGTTAATTAGATATTTATGTGATATTTATGTGCGCAACTGCCTGGGATTTGGTCATATAGCTATCATAAACTGTATCTCAGGATGTGCGAGTTCAGCATAGAGTTTTTTTTGTTGTCAAACAGAAGCTGCTTCTATCTTTATGTTACCTTTAAGCACATTAAACACTGTGGAAATATTTCATAATAATTTTGTGAAGTTAATATAGATACATAATAAAATTTTATAATTGTATTTTTATTTTGTATTTGTATTTCATCTTTATGAAAAACTATATTTCTACTATATATATTTACGAAAAAAAACTTTTATTTATTTTATTTTATTGTAAACACACATTTATTTTATTTACAACCTTAAGTATACAAAGCAAACTTTTCTTCGTTCGTTAAATTTAACTTTTATCAAATTATTATCCCTTAACCAAATTTAGGTTATTAATTTTGTACGCTTCTCTAATCTCATTTTTACCATGCCAAGCTGAGCATTGGAAAAATCAACATTTAGGCGCGAATTTATCCTCATTTTGTTTGCAAATTTTAATAGAAAATGCGCGAAAATTTCTACCAGCTCTATTGTGTTTTTCTTTTTTTGTTCTTTCTCTACCTCTGCTCTTATTCTTCAAGCTGTCAATAAATATTTATGCATTATGCGTAAACAAAAATAATAAAGTCAACTTTACAAAGGTGCCAAAAAAAAACAGACAAAACAAATTTTGAAGTGTTGCCCTAAAAAAGGTTGCAGCCCGACGCCACGCGGCTTTTCTTTGCACATTTCCATACCCATTCCACATTTTGCATTTTGCATTTTCCATTTCCCAAAACCCTAGGCCCAATTTCGAGCCGAATAAGAAAGCAAATGAATTTGTTTGCCTTCATCGCAGACGTAATGAAATATTCAAAGGGCGACGCGACGGCTGCGGCTGCTGCATATGCAAAAGCCAAAGATGCAAAAAAAATATTGGCAAAGCCTAAGAAACTGGGTCAGAGGTCAGCAACGAACACACACTCATAAACACACACACACACGATCGTCGGTCGTTTCGGGGTGCGCGGCGGCAGCAATTTTCTATGCGAATGCATTTTCGGTCCAGACATATGCAAAATTAATGCCCTAGTTCAGGCTCGATCTTGATACCCCATGCCTGCCCGTCCGCCTCTGCTGCTTCCCTTGTTACGCTTGACATTATTTCTGCCAATTTTCAATGCATTTTCCACTGCAAATAATTTCGGATTTCGCATTTTATAGTTGACCATTTTTTTCGCTTTCACTATTTTTGTGACATTTTTGTAACGATATTTTGTGTTCAGTTCGGGAAGGGCGGGGAGTGCAAGAGGAGTGGCTGTGGAAAGTGCGCGAAAATTAACGCATTTACACAATTTTTGGTTTCGCCGAAAGATCATTAATTATCATTTTTATCTGTTGCTGTGACTAATACGATTTTTATGTGCTGCAACATTTTTATGGGTGTGGAAACTTTAGTTTTTAAAAGCGTAAATACAGAAACTTAACTATAATTCAAAAAAGTAACGTTCAAAAATTTTAAATCAGAGTATTTTAGCAGAAACTTCCTCTAGCAATTTTAAAAACTTAAAAGCTTCATAACAAGAAAATTATGCCTTGACTTTCTTTTAGAAGAACCCTCTTGAATCTTAAGTTCACCTTTAAATTTCAGTTACATAAAATTAAAAAAAAACATTTATTATCATGTAAGCCAAACTGAACTCCTAACGGTCAACTGTCCATCACTTGACATCTCTGAGAAACTAGAGTTGTTTTTTAACTGGACCAAACCGCTTGTCACCTCTGAACCAAGTATATCGCCTGGTCACCGCCCTTCGCAACATGTCAGCGGCAATTAATAAAGAAAGTTCATGATTTTACGCAAAAAGAAAAAAGAAATAGTGAACACACTTCTGGTTTTTAACCCCAAAGACATGTTGGCTAAATGGCCAAGCATCTTTGATCTCTGAAGATCAGTACTGTAAACAAAGCCGAAAAGGGCCTCAGCATCCTCAACCTCAGCCTCAACCTCGTCATCTTCATCCCTTTTTCTTTATGAACTCTTTAACAAAAATTAATTTTTTTCCAGTTTTATGCCCAAAAAATGAACCCATAACAAAAAATTTGTTTGATGAATGAGTTGCAGCCTCTTTTGGGTAAGGGCTATTTGTTCGGCGGGTTCAAGGGGTAAGCGGCGTTTGCGTATTGGCACAACAAGTTATTAATTACGCAGAGGAACCTCAGAGGCCCTCAAGAGGGCAACTAAATATAGCAAAATGATTTCATTCAATTCGGTATTATCTGTAGCTTATGTCACAAAAAATGCTCCGCTCTGTCTTTCATATTATTTATTTTTTCTTTTTCGGGGGATTTTAATCTTAATAGATTTTTGCTGCTGCCGCTGATAAACAGAGTTTCTTCTTTTGAAATTCCTGCGACTGACTGTAAAAATCTCAATATTTTATAGCTGCTTCGAAAAATAAATAAAATAAAATTCAGAAAAAAGTCACGAGAAATTCATTACTCAGCGTGATAAGCGTACCGACTGATAAGCAAGCCACAAAAACAGAGATGCGACTAGAAACCGTTAGGCGACGCATGCCGCGTGCTCCACTTGACGGCCGCCTTTGCCGCCTCTAACTGGGAAATCTCTCATTTCGCGCGTTCCCTCCGCAATTCGCTCTGCACCCGGCCATCGGCCATCTCGCTCGCACGCACACAGTCGCCACAATTGGACGCCGTGTGGAGCACTGGGGTCTCACAGTGCAGGTCCGAAGGTTAGAGGAGCACACAATTTGATTAGCAAATAAAAATGAGCGCCAGTTGCTGCTCTGCTCTGCTCTCGCTCTCTCCTTCTCTCTCTGGCACGCACACATAGGCAGCTGCGGCGCTCAGTAAAGCACTCAAAAAAGGGGCGGCGCTCAGCGCTCTGTTTGAGCATGAGAGCGCTGTGCAAGCATATGGGTGTGTGTGTGTGTGTACAATTGCTGCTGAGCGCAATTCTGAGCATTTATAGAGTTTCGTCAAGTAAAATGATTCTTATGTGACGTTAACTTTAACAGTGAGCGGTCTGCCAATTGGCTTGCTTAACAGCGATTGCAGCTGTTAATTAACAGTAGGTTTTTAAGTTATATCGGAAATTCTAGTTGCATTTTATAGGAAATGAATATAGTTGAATATATATTGAAAGTAAAGCAAAATGAAATATTTTGGTAAAATAAAATAAATAATTACTTAAATTAAATATAAATATACATACATAAAAAATAATGAATTGTATGTCACTTTTATAAAATATTTAAATGCAACGGTTTTTCTGTAAAAAATATTGTAAATATTTTTAAATTATTCAAGTGTTTTTAAAAATTGCCTAAAATAATAATAAAATAATAACAATAAAATTTTTGTTGATAGTAAAACAGTTGTCAGCTTTCATAGGTAATTCTTGTAATAATATAAAAATAATGTAAATTTAAGAGCATTTCCTTATTATTAAAAATATAAAATACATAATAACTTTCCTTTCTTAATAATAAAACAAAAGAAAGAAATTTTCCAGAAATTCTTTAAATTCGGTTTATGTCAAATAAATACCCGTTATAGATCATAAATATAGCTATCCATAGCTCAACGTTAAATGGATGCCACGCAGAGAGGCAAATGCGAAAACAAAAATTGTGAAATTCCAACGCGAATCTCTATTAATTAACAACCTTTCAGAGAGGCATTCGACCGGTACCACAGAGGCAGCATCAGCAGCAGCATCAGCAGCAGTTGCTGCATTCCCATACTCGGACTCGAAGGCGAGAGCCAAAACTGAAACTGAAACTGAGCCTCGCGTCGGTTTGTGCCTGAAATAATTAATGATGTGGCGCGCGGCGTCTCAACTTTGTTGCTGTGCAAATATTAGCAAATTATTTTAGTTTTAGAAAATCTCCAGCGAGCCAAAAACCTGGTTCTGGTTCTGGTGCAAATTTCGCTATTTGCCTTGTGCCCGGCTGTCAATTTTCTTAACTCTCAAGACAAAGTCGAGCATCCCCCGGAGGTGGCAAACGGTGGGGCACTAATGATGTTCTGTGTGGGTTTTGTCAGTTTTCCCTTTCCCTGTTCCTTTCCCTTTGCTTGATTCTTCATTCATGCCAAGACTCAGTGGCAAATATTTGCACTTTTCCGTTTGGTTAAATGTCACCCTGAGCCTTGGCTCAGACTGCGGCCTTTAATTGTTCCTCTTGTCAACTACTTCGAGTAATTAAAAACACCTTTCAGCCGTCGAAGGCAAAGATGTGCCAAGCCATCTACTTCTTCTACTTTTCCCCCTTCCCTCTGCGCCCAGCTCCTTGATCATTTTGTTTGATTAGCAAATTTGTCAAATTTGCCACGAAAATCAATTTATCAAAGCTGCTAATGATTGCGCATCAAGGCAAGTAGGCTAAATCGGAATTGGCAAATATGGAAGGTTAGTTTCTTAGATGGAGTGCTTTTGGCTGAAGATAGGCCTTGCGAGAAAAGTAAGCCTTAAACGGGAATTAATTGCTTAAACTTAAAATCAAGCACACAGAGCGCAAAGAAGTACTGATTAAAATTATGAGAATTGCATAGAAAGGCAAGTTTTATTTGTAGGAGAGAGATAATGAGAGGGCTTGATTGTGAAGAACAAATTTAATAAGGCATTGTATGTGGCAAAGAGCGAGGTAGAGACAGAAAAATTAAATAGATTAAATTAAAAGATAAAGATGTAAAAAATAGAGCTAACGTCTGCTGTTAATTCAGCCCATGAAAATCATAGAGAGGAGAGAATTTAGCAGTGTAGTTTAAAGAAAGTTTAAGTCTTATTAGTTCGATACTCTTTAGACAACCCTTAATCCTTCTGCATTTACTAATCGAGCAAATGCGGACAAAAATTATTGCATATATATATTTTTTATATATGTCTTTTAGTATATATATCTCTTGTTATTTCAAAGGATAAACTTTTTAATCGCTCAACGCTTGCCGCGCTTTGCTCGTGTGGCACGCAACGCCAAGTGGCTGAATAATTAAAACGCAGGACATGTGTACGCAGGATAACAACAACAATAACAACAATGGCAATAATAAACTTTTGCCCGGCTACGAACGGGGGGTTATATGATATATGGGGATATGGTTGGGTTGGCGGCAATTATCTCGCGTCAGATTGAGGATTGGAGGCGCTGAGCGTAAAGGAGCGAAAGGAGCGAAAGGATAAAAGCCGGATGTCAAAATATGGGTAATAGATGTGCTAAACAGACGCTGCAAGATGATACACTTGTACGCACACACACACACACACACGCACAGCACACATGCATGGCTGATGAGTTAAATGGCAAATGCTAATGGAAATGTGACAGGCAGTCAGCCAAAGGAGGCAACCAAGGCAGCAGCTGCCTAGCTCCAGCAGCTCTTTATCCTTGCCCCATCCCCCTGCCACTCCTGCTTAACATATGCAAATACAATGGGGCACATACGTACACCACGTGAATTTAGTGGTTCCGGAAGTTTGTTGACGGCATTAGAGAGCGAATTTTATTGCCGTCTTGAAAGTTTGCGTACGCTTGCGAGCATAAATGAAAAGACGCGAATTGAAATTCATGGCAAACCCAACCCCCCAGCAAAGTGGGGGCTGCGTGTGTGTTTTACTGTGTGTGTGCCTTGCGGCATTTCCAACTAAACGTGCCACAAAGCCAAGATTCAACTCGTGCCTTAATCTAAATCTGTTGTGTTTAGGCTGGGAGTGGGTGGGGGCTGTTTGGGGGTTGGCATTGGGGCGCCTAACAGGCGTGTAAATATGGATAGCAATTCCCCGAACATATGTTTGTTTATTCATTCGTGTTGTCGTCCTTTGCGCCAAAACTGCAGGCAAACAATTAAAATGTTGCCGAGGATTTAATTGAAAATTAATTGCAACTGTTTAAGAAGGAGAGGGGAGAGGAGTAGAAATTATCAACACTATTTCCTTTGTTCTAATTTACAATTTTTATAATTATTAGGAATATGATTGTATAAACTTAGTATAGTAAACTAACAAGTAATTTTAGTTTGGTATAAGTAAAAAAAAATAAAATAGATAATAAAGATTGAGAGTACCCAAATTTAGTAGAATTTATAAAATGATATAAAGTATCAAAATTAGATGCAACTTTTTGCAGGGGGATGTGGAAGAAATAGGCCTCAATTTTTCTATTTTTCTAATTCATACTTGTTCTTGAGTATATTGGAAATATGATAGTAAAAATATAGTTTTAATTTTAAATTTTAATTAATTTTTTTTATAATATCGTGTACAATAGTATTTCAGAATCCCTTTACCCCAAATTTGGTATAATACATACCTTTAATAAACTTCTCTATGGTATAGCCTCTAAATACAAAGGCCAAGCTCTGAATCATTTTCCAGAACTCAACTTAGGGCAACATCCGAGTGCAGCCACTCAATTAGAGAGTTTGCTTGATTACATTGTACTGGCCAATCTATCGAGTACTCGCTGACACTATCCATTCATGGAGAGCAAATGGAATTTAACCTCGAGCGGAATGAAATAAATGAGCTGCTATTGGCTACTGATTGTTGAACTCTTGAACTGTATCGGTACTTAATGGAAACGCAATCAAATAATTGCGCAAAGTGTGCCACAATCAAATATAGCAACAAATTAAAGAACGCCAACACCAAACACAACTGCAACAAACAACAAAAGTAACTGTCATTGTGGTTGCTGCTGCTTCTGCCTGCAAATCGATAAATCGACAAAACCGCAAAATAAAATACAACGCAACAGATGAAGCAGAAGAGGAAAATAGTTAAGCTGCGCGAAATAAGTTATCCCAAAAGCCCCGCATCTGCCCCACAGCCCCAACATAGAGCAACGCGATAAGTTTACAATTGCTTATGACTTCAATTAATCTGTGGAAAGCGCCTACGCGCAGCGCAGTCAACAAAAAAATAAAAATAAAATTTAAAAAAAAACATAATAAAAGTCAGAAAAGAAAAAAGAGCAAAATTGATCTTAGGAAACTGAAAGATCTAATACCCTAACAACCAACCGAGTAATGATTTCAACCCCAAACGAAGAAAGAATTATTTTTTATATATAAATTTAATATTTTCTAAAAGCTGTCATCATCTATATCTGATACTAAGTAAAAAAAATATTATAATAATAAAAAAATTATAATAATAATAAAATGTAGTAAATAAACCAGTGTATAACATTTTATTGTACAAGAAACATTTTTTCTAACAACTTTTCTAACAAAGCTCCATAAAACAGTACTAGAAGAAAAACATATAACTAAAATGCACAATTGATTGTATATAATACATATATCATTTATAGACATATGACGAATTTCGTTAGAAATTTACAATACCTCTTGATACTGTATCAATTCATAAAGCTCGCACACAAAAAACACTGTCTACGATTCTGCACGAAAATAGAAATTGGCAAGAACTGCGTCTGCGGTCGCCTCGCACTCGCACCCGCTTTGGCACCCGCCCCCTCCCCTCCTAACACAGGCTCCGGCATGGAGCTCCGATAGTTCGCAGACGCGATCCGAAGCTGGGACGCAGCCGCAGAACACAATTGACCTGAAATTTCATTGAAGATGCGCGCGGTCTTCATTGCAACTACAGCTACAGCCACGGCCATGGTCAGGGGCAGAGGCGGCGGTGGAACTGCGGGGGATGCAGCAGTTGGGGGCAAGGCTTTGAAATCTATACAAAACGGTAAATTGCTTAGTCATTTGGCCAAGTTGCTGTGCTGATGATGCCACAGCCAAAGCCTCGGTCTCGGCCTCAGCCTTTACATTGAACGGACGCTGCCCGCATCGATGATTGTGATCATGATCATTATAATTATTTGACTTTGGCATTATTATCAAAATGAAATCGCATGCTGAGTGCAACGCAATGCAGCACACCACCCGCCCCCATCCCGCCCCCTGCCAAGTTCATGTCCAGCACGCAGCTCTCAGCTCTCAGCTCTTAGCCCTATTTCACACACCCACATGAACGAGGCTCGTCTGCAGCGCCACTTCCACTTGGCCGGGTCCACTGTGGGGGCGGCAGGGAAGCGGCCAAAGCACAGCTGAAATTGCTTTCTTAAATTTGGCTTCGCTTAGCCTCTGGACGGAGCCTGTGAGTTGCCTAGTTCGACTAATTTCTTGGCTGGCTGGGAAATATGAGAAAATGTTGAATAAGCAGAGCAAGCAAGTCGGGATATATATAAAGTTCTTATTCAGTGTAATCTGCTACAATCTGAGTTCAATTTGCAAAACTTCAAACTGAAATACTTTCGAGCGGAAGTTGTGTTTTAATATATAAATGTACAAATAATATATTTATGCTATATTTAGATGTAAGATTATGCAGATTAATTAAAAAACATTTGTTTTTGACTGCACTAATAATTTGTTTGTTTTCATTGTTTACCTCAGAAATATGACTTCTAGACCTTGTCTGTATTAAATTGTCTAAAGCTTGATAATATATTCTAAATATAGCTATAAATCAAAGGTAAATATTATTTATAGGCAAGTCATTTCAAAACCATATTTTTTTATTGCTTTTTATTAATTTAAAATTATATTTAATGTATAATATATAAAATAAAATTGAATGTAATATGAGTATATGTGAATATTTCTTTATAATTAAATTCTGCTTATACTTTAAAGCAGCTTTTAAATGGAAGATAATCTACATAAAGTACATCTGAGTTTTCTAATGACGGTAAGGATACGAAAATTTAATATTTTAATGAAAATGTAGAGAAAAATAATGTAATTATAAAAAATAACTGTAAAAATAATAATAAATGAAATAACAATAAAAATAATTATCATTCAATTTTCGTAGTTTCCATGGGTCTCATTCCATTTGCAAATTTACTTTCTTATAATTTATAACCATCTATAAACTCATTTCGCGTAAATTCGCACACAAATTGCCTTTCCAATTGCAATCCGCATAAATGGAATTAATTCTCATTTCACATTGTAACATCAATCTCTAAATGGAGCATATGAGCAGATAAGTGAAGGCAGGTGTTGTAAATTACTCCACATTTATATAGTATGTGATCGTATGGAAGAAATCCTTGGGCGGCTCATTTTCAATTTGGGCAAAGACAAATCGAATTAGCCGGGGAAAACGGAAAATGAGTTCAATATACGGCCAGTGCGTGGCAGTCACATATGCGCGGAGCCTGGATCAGCACCAGGTGCTCAAATTGCCGCAGGTACGAGCCGAAATTCAACAGCAACAGGAACCACAAGAGGTTAAGCGAGCAAAGTTCGTGGCCGCGGTACGTGTGTGTGTGTGTGTGTGTGTGCGCGTGTGTGTGTGTTCAGTTGCAACTGCATCTCAATTTCAACTGCAGCTGTGCAGTAGCCCCAGCTCGGGCCACTGTTTGGTTGCGCCGGCTCCCATTTGGGGTCTCGGTCGCGGTCTCTGTGTCGGGCTCGTCGCTTCCAGTCTCAGTTCCAGTCGCCACATTCGCTGGACAGTCGCTGCGTTTTGGAAAACTTTTGACCTTCTCACGCGTCGGCTGAAATTTTCGTAATTGTAAGCGCCATTTGATTTTTGTACATTTATTTTGGCAAAAGAAAAGTTGATTACGAAATACGATTATAGAGTTAGGCGCAACGAAACGTGTTTGTTCATGTTGATAGATAATTAGAGAGATATGGGTAGAAAGTTTGCGGCTTTTATAAATAGATATATATGTATGAATATATCTTCTTGATTGTAAGAAACGACCATTACGTGACAATATTGTAATACCCTCTATAACTGCTTACCGATAGTTGACTTCGGTTTTATAAATATAAAATAAAAGAGTTAATCTGTCAATTATTATGAAAAAGTAAATAATATAATAAAATATATGTGCAAAAAAAACAAAGTTGAACTCGTTTCTGAACCGAACCCGTTTGATCCCGGAATATGAGATGTATCGACACGTTATCGATTTTTCAGGCTCCCAGTGGGCGTGGCACAAAAATCTTAACACTTTGAAGCAGATACTTACAAGTTTATATCCGAAATTTCAAGTCTCTGTCTTCAATAGCGCCGAAAAAAATTGCGTTCTTCCGGACAGAAAGGCGGACAGCATGATGGACATTGCACAAAACCAATATACTAGAGTCACTTCGTGAACGAGTATAAAAATCTCCCGAATCTAAATCCAAACTTTATATTTTAACTGGTTTGGTTTATTCGAACATGAAAATATTAAATCGAAATATTCTTATAAATAATAAATCGAATATTGCTCATTAAAAATTAAGAAATGTGGCGAAGCAAGGATCAAACCAATACCTAGGTTGGTTTATATGCCCAACTAGGTTCATGAACCGATCATTAAGACCAGGAATTAGTTCAAACTGTGATCAGAAAAATCAACAATTTTCTTTGTGGATTTGCAGCCATGCTAAAAATACCTTAAAAGGATCGTCAAATAAACAAAATTAAAAGCTTCACACTTTTAAATATCATGAAGAACTAAATTATTTGATTATATAATATTTACCTTAAAATCAAAAAAAATATATTTTAACCATCTTTCCGTTTATTATGGAGTAATAAATTATATGTGTTACTATAAATACCAGTTACATAATATATACTTTAAAATAAAAAGCAAAATTTACTTAAAATAATTTGAAATGGAACTTTGCACATATAAATAAACTGTCTTTTATGGGTTTTCCTGCAATGAAAACTGAACGTTCTCAAGAGCACGACCTTGACCTGATTATGTTTATCTTAACTGACGAACATCTTACGTTTTTGAACATATACTTTTCTATATTTTATTTACTAAATGTTATTTAAAGAAAAAATTGCGAACATGTTTGTTTGGCTGCGTTTTATCTCTGACTGCGATAAAGATGTAGGCACGCATCCATGAGATACTTTATGTATAAAAGATACAGATACCTGCGATGCACATTCAACTGACAAAATGCCAGCGAATTATCAACTGCTCTTGAGGACTTGCCTCAGCTTGGCGCTGGCCATGGCGACTGCTGGCGAGGATTTGCTGCCGGAGCCCGCCGCAGACTCGGCGACAGCCCGCATCAATGGCGGCCAACAGATGAACCAGTCGGTGCCCTTCCAGGTGTCCATGCAGCTGCTGCGCCGCGGTCGCTGGCGACACTTCTGCAGCGGCTCCATTGTCAGCGAGCAGCACGTCCTGACGGCGGCGCACTGCGTGGACAAGCTGCAGGTGGCCAATATCAGCGTCCTGGGCGGCACGCTCAACTGGCAGGTGGGCGGCCACCGGCACCGGATAGTGGCCAAGCACGTGCATCCCCAGTACGCCATGAGTCCGCGCATCGTCAACGACATCGCCCTGCTGAGGGTCAGTCCGCCGTTCGCCCTGCAGCTGGCCGAGATTGGCGCCGTGCCGCTGGCTGGCAGCGAGCGCCTCGGCCGCCACGTGGCGGTCCGGCTCACCGGCTGGGGCTCCACGACGCCCAGCAGCGCCGGCGCCCAGGTGCCGCAGCGCCTGCAGGTGCTCGAGTATCAGACCATCTCGAATGAGGAATGCGCCCAGCGCGGCTTTCGCGTCACGCCCAACGAGCTGTGCGCCCTCTCCGCGCCGGGCCGGGGCGCCTGCATGGTGAGTAACAGCCCAGACTTCGATGCGCCAGGCTATCCTAACGGTTTTTTCTTTGCACACAGGGTGACTCGGGTGGGCCGCTGATCTTGGCCAGCGGCAGGCAGCAGCTGGTGGGCATTGTCTCCTATGGCAGCGCCACCTGCGCCCAGGGCAAGCCCGATGTCTACACGCGTGTCTCCAGCTTTCTGCCCTACATCAGCAAGGTCCTTAACCAGGATCTGGCCTAGGCACAAACAATAAATTTTCTTGTGGCTTACATTTTATTTGCTTTGTTTTACGCTTTTTACTTCTCTTTTTTTTCGGCGGCTAATTAAAAATCTTGTTCAATATTCGCCACAGCTCGACTCGGCCGGGCAGCATCTTCATCGCGGCCTAGCCCTGGTCTGGTCTGGTCTGCTCTGGCCTGGCCCGGCCTGGCCTGGCCCGGCTGGGGTCGGGCCTGGCTCGGCTCCAGCTTTTGGGCCTCGCTGCGCGCACCATGATAAATGCAAAAAGCAATTTATCGCACATTTAACTCAATTCAGTTTCTTTATGGGCAGCCACAGAGGCAGGGAACGGGACGGGCTGGCAGCTCTGTGGCTGGGGGCACGCCTGCCAGCCAGACAGAGTTTCGCTGACACGCACGCTCCATGGAGCATAGGCCTGCCAGCCGCATGCCGCATGCCGCATGCTGCATGCCCCGTGGAACGGCGAACCGTGGCGACTCGCCGTGCGCAGCTCTTGTAATTCGATATTAGATTTTATGTGCGACAAATACGAAGTGCAAACATTTTTATGTTCCCTCAATTTCTATGCCGCATTCGTATTTGTAGTGGAACCAACTCCAGAGGTGCCACAGATGCCCCCAACCCGGCTTCCCCCTTCATAATTCAGTTCAAGCTCACGCTTTTCGATTTGTGCGCAATAGATCCGAAAAGATCTGGAGAGTTCGCCGATAAACGAACTATAAACAAACTCAATTGCAATTGATGTAGACAGTTGATAATACCCAATACTTTCAATTAAATATATGATATTGATTTTTAAAATGGATTTAAATTATTCATGGCAAAAAATAATTAAAATATGAGACTTTTGCTACTATTTATTAAATATGTAATTATGGTAACAGCTCGGAGATGAGTTAAATAAAAGTGTAATGAAAATTAAAAAAAAGAATTATTTAGAAAGTCTTTAAAGTCATATATAGCGGCAAAATTGGGCTCATGCGAACATATAGATAGACGAAAAAATGAATGTTGCACTAAGCTAATATGTACTTGTCCACTTTGTGAACAGGGTATTAAAATGGTATTCAAATGGTAAAAAGGGTATTAAAATGATCATCTATAGTTGAAGCAAACTGACTACAAAATACCACTATTCATTCTACATATTATAAACAAACTCAAATGTTTTATTTGAAAGTATAAATACCGTTGCTTAGGTTGCCAATTATTATAATTTAATTATTTTGCAGACATTTCCCTAAAATATATAATATGCATTATTCTGACTTATATAAATACCCTTACTCAGTTTAGGACTCACTCTCCCAAATATCTCTTCTACGCTTATTTAAAGAAATAGGCAAGCGCACAGAAGTATTTTCCAACACTGGTCAGACTATGAAAATCATTGCAAAGAAATATGTGCTTATATGGTCACACTGTTTTCCCAAAAAGTACTATGACAAATCTAACATTTGCTTTGCTCCGCTTGTCTGGCAGATAAAACTCGTAATAGCTGGCACAAACTTTGAGTGACTCAAGAATTATTCACGCAGTTGACTAAGATGACTATGAGTATGAGACATTATGAGTGTGGAGCTCGAGTGTGAGTGTGCATGGTTAGTATAGGGGTAATAGGGCGTAGAAGGGACCTAAAAGAGAGCGAGAGCGAGGGAGCTGGCATTTGTTAGACGCTCGTCGCTGACCGCATAAATTCATTTAGATCAATCAATTCAATTTGTTTGTCAATAAAACCTAAATGAGTATTTCATTTAAACAAATTAAAATTCGACCCATTTGAATGTCGCGCAACGAAAATTCCAACCGAACCCGAACAACAACAATTAAAATTGACGGGAAAAATAAGACTGGGATTGAGTCGAGAGGCAGCAGACTGGGATACGTCTGATATCTGAGAGAAGCAGTATATATATGTGCATATATATCCACTTGGGCCCTGTCTGGCAGCCTTTGTTGACTTTTCATTGTCAATTAAAATCAAATAAATTTATTTGCTGCTTGACATTCGCGAGCGAGAACTGCTCACTCCCTGAATTCTGACTCTGATTCTGATTCCGATTGGGATTCAGATACAGATACAGATACAGATTCGATTTGGACATGCAAGTGCATTGGGCAATATATTGTTTTGACCTTCTTCACGTATTTCGTCCAATTTATTTGGCAGCGATTGTGGCCAACCTTTGGCCCCGCAAATCGGTTAACGGCTACTACTTGGCCTTGCCCTGCTTGGCCACAGACTCCATGGCCTTCTTGACGGTGGCGGGATCGCCGAGAAACCGCATGGGCCCCAGGGGCTCCATGCACTTGTCCAGCTCGTAGACGAAGGGTATGCCCGTGGGCAGATTGAGCTCCATGATGGCCTCGTTGGACATCTTCTCCAGGTGCTTGACAATGCCCCGCAGGCTGTTGCCGTGCGCGGCGACGATCAGCTTATTATTCGACAGTACCTGCGGCACAATCACCTTGTTCCAGTAGGGCAGGGTGCGCTTGATGGTCAGCTCGAGGGACTCGGCCTTGGGAAACTCCTCCGGCTTGGGGCCATCAGCGTAGCGGGGATCCTTGACTATGCTATTGTAGTACTTGTGATCCTTCTCCATGGGCGGCGGCGGCGTATTAAAGCTGCGGCGCCATACCTTGACCTTCTCCTCGCCGTACTTCTTGGCCGTCTCGGCCTTGTTCAGGCCCGTCAATCCGCCGTAGTGGCGCTCGTTGAGGCGCCACGTCTTCTGCACGCATATGTCCTGCTGGCCCGACACCTCCAGTATGGCCTGCAGCGTGTCCTGCGCCCGCGTCAGCATCGAGGTGTGCGCTATGTCGAACTTCATCTTCGCATCCTTGATGGCCTTGCCTGCGGCACACGCCTCCTCGCGCCCCTTGTCGCTCAGCATGGCATCGAACCAGCCGCAGAACAGATTCTTCTGGTTCCACTCAGACTCCCCGTGCCGCACCATAACGATCACGAACTTCTCACACTTGCCCGAGTAGTGCCTCTGCGGCGGCGGACCCTCTAGAAAGCCGCACCTGCGCGGCCCGCCGGCCAGGAAGAGGCTCAGCACTGGACCGGGGCAACCGAGACTGGAAAAAGCGGCCATAGCGTTCAATGGGAAATTTAGAAATTTAACACAAAAGTTCGATTTTCAAAAAACTTGGAGTTTTCTAGTAAAACATTATATAATTATAATAGGTATCATGATGACGTATAGAAGGCTTTAGTTCTATACGTCTTGATACATATTATACATCTTACTTTTTATTAGCTTATATACTTTAATATACGGAGACACACATTTACTATCAAATTCAATTAACACGTTTTTAAAATAAAGTTTCAATTATTTTATTTAATTTTAAAAATAAAAAAATACTTTTTATTCGATTATAATACTTAACGTAGGTGCAACATAAAATGCAATTTGTATAATTATTTTTATAGGAAGATATTTTGTGTTCTCCACTTTTTGCAGAATATATACATATCTAATTAACGACGTAATTTTCTCTGTTAATTTATTTGGTTTCATTCCAATAGAACTGACAGTTTGAAGCGGAAAAACTTATATTACCTAAGTTTTTCAAGTTCCTATTGAACTTAATTCAAACAAATTAAAGGGTTCGGTTCGGTTTTGGGTTCGACTGCATTTTTAGGAAACTAATTCGGATCAGGGTTTGGTTAATGATTTTATAAATATTGGAGTTCCTGGTTCGAACCAGTTCAGCTAAAACGACCCAACGAACTCAGAGTTTGCACCTGTTAGAGTTACCAAAATTGGTATGTGAGTTCCTACAAACAAAACAAAGCTTTGCAAATTACTTTGCCTGTGTTCTGCGCTACTCAAGATCATAAAATGTTAAATATAGAAAAGAGTAATATTCTTCATATATGGCTCAACTTCAGCAACTGTTGCGTAACAGCTGAAGAGGTCCGAAGAACAGTTAAACTAAATCATTTCGGGCATAAAAAGCTGTGACAGCTCAATGCAAACTGTCAAACGGAAACGCGAACTTCAAATGCGAGCAAAAAACCAATTGGACAGAAGACAACTGGGCACATACTATATAGGAGTCCGCTTGGAGAGCAGAAGCACAAGCAGCAGCAGACATAAAGAGCTTTTACGACCGCCACCAGGCGGCAGCTCGAATGATAAATTGTCCACTGTGGTCAGTGGTGATGTTGGTGGTGCTGGTCGACAACTTTTGGCTGGCAGCGACGGCTACCAGAGATCGATGCACCACCAGGTCGGGTCTGGTCGGGTCTGGACTGGTCTGGTCCGGCCCGGCCCGGCGACTGCCCAGAGATTAGACAATTTGTAGAGGAGCTGCAAGCGCCACTCTGGTGGCAGAGCCAAGCACGGGAATGTGGCAGCCATGTGGCATGTGGCTGGCTTTACAGTTGCCTCGTGTTAATTGAAAATTGTACGGTAATGTTGCTTATCGCCTGGCTATCAGGCAACGTCGGCGTCGTCTCCCAAGTATGGGCCTTGGCTTGGGGTCTGGGGCTTGCGTGCAGCATGGGTCCATGCGGCACATGCATGCTGCCACACCTCGAGGCCTCACGCATTGGCATAGGTGTTTGATAAACATCCAAAGTCATGTCTTAGGATTTTTGTTGTTGTTCTTTTTTTGCTTGTGTTTTGCTTGCGGTGAAAATTTCTCAAACGCTTTTTGACAACTTTCATGCGAACGCACTTAACGAAATTTATCGCCTCGCGCATTATTTGTGGCTTTAATTGCTTATGGACGTTAAGAAGTTGTCCACCAGCTTCTTGTCGCGCTTCTTTCTGCGGCCCCGACACCTGCGGCCCAGCGCGGCTCTTAGCCTTATAAGCAGGGCCTTAAACGCGTTAGCGGTTGACACGATACGCGGCTTAATTGCTTTTACAAAGTGATTGATGATATTGGCGCGCATTGGGAGTAATCACGTCTATTGCTGGAACACGAATCAGGCATAACTTTGCAATTGATTCGAGAGGTTCTCTTTTATAAACAATTCCTCAGTAAATGTTATAAACACATTTCTAACCCAAATCTTATTTCTGCCAATTAAGCTACCTTGGCAAAATTCCCGCTAATAAAATGCATTTTATAATCATTTCATTGGATCCGCCAGCCAGTTGATTCCCCGGGTAAAGGTTCGGTGTTAACAAGATAAGCATCCTGCCTGGAACGCCATCATTATTATGACATTTTGGTTGATTGTCCGCCTCATTCTCGGCCTTGTTTGCCGGCCAACTTCTGCCGAATTGTGCGTGTGGCCCGAAGAGGCTCGAAAAAAACAAACACAAAATATTCAGACTGCAACTTTTATTGCCGTGCTGTGTCTTCAGTGTGATTTATTTGTCGGTTCTTAAAGCAAAGCCGCTCGTTTTATGACCTGACCTGCCAGCTCTCAACCTTGCCTTCGAAATACAGTAGCCAGTGTGGAGTTAAGTATTTAATTGTGGTTCGTGCACGTGCGCTCTTATTTGCTCTTTCACTTGCAAAGGAAGTCAAAAAAATTTAAGGCAAACATTTATAAAAGTGAAAGAATAAGAATTTTCCAGAAATTACAGGCCAAATGCAAGTTGCATAGCACTAAATTTACCTTGTTAAATTACAAAAATTTCCCTTTTGACAGTTAGGGAAATTCACTTCCGCAAAGCTTGCCGAAACAGAAGTGAAAGCGTATTCGGAAATCAAAAGGAATTGTC
Source organism: Drosophila robusta (assembly GCA_035043565.1). Taxonomy (NCBI): domain Eukaryota; kingdom Metazoa; phylum Arthropoda; class Insecta; order Diptera; family Drosophilidae; genus Drosophila; species Drosophila robusta. The sequence goes on along the minus strand of JAWNMW010000294.1, from coordinate 10,959,642 downwards.
GTTACCTTTAATGAGGGAAATTAAGATGCAATTATTAATATACATAAATGAATAACAATGCCTTACAAATATGATCAGCCTTAAATTAATATTATTTCATAGGGATATTATCCATTATTAGTAAATTATCATGAAGTTGGCAACATAGCAAACATCATTTGAATTTTGAATTCAATTAGCGTAATATGCAAATTAGTCAGGCTGAAGTTATAGATAATAAATTATGGATAGCCCTATGCTGCCTTGTAAGTGGTATAAGCATTTTCTACATGCCTGTAAGTCAACGCGATTTCAAATAAATTTTCCACTTGTTGTTGCAGCAATTAATTTTCGCACTCGTTGCGACGATTTCTCGAGACGCAAACAACAACAACAACAAGTTTACTTAATGCCGTGCGTGGAAGATTTGGAACAAATGTGGAGTGGAAAATTAATTGCATGTTTTGCATAATCAGTAAATTGGTCGTTTATTTTAGTACTTAATTTGCCAGCACCACGAGCTGTGCCCCACACACACCCCCCATCCATACGCACACCTATAAATTATGACTGCAGTCGAGTGCTGTTCCCCTCCCCTCTCTCGAAGTGCACCTTCGATGGGGCCAAATGAAATACATTTTTATTTGCAAATCAGATAAGAGATCTGGGATCACAGCAAGCAGCTTGAACCATTCTGTAGATATATCAGCCGGAGACTGAGAACTGGATACTGATACCCTCGCTCCTTATATTTATCGGTCGCGTGTGCTTGTTACCTAATTGATGACAACAGGTAGGCGCTTCTGTCAAGCCAATGAGCGTATGATTGCAGCAGCTCATCTCCAAGATTTGCCTCTTATGATTACCCAGCACGCACAGCCGAACAGCAGGCGGCAACAGTTGTCCCAGCTGTAACCCGTCCAGAGTGAGAGAAATAAATACCTTACGCCTTTTTATACGCTTGCGAATGGACTTCTAAGTTGGTCACGAATTTGGCAATGCATTTTCAAAATGCGTAAAAACGTCATTAAATGTGAATATTAGTTACTATCTATATTTAGCTGTAGGAAGTTCATATGGAGGCTTCAAGAATATCAAATATACATACATAGCTGGCGAAAAAATAAGATTTTCGATAAAAAATTGTTTTTTTTTTAGATATCTTGACCAATCTTAAAAAATATGAATTTTGCTATATTCCCAAAATGTTGGCTAAATATTATATAGCTCACAAATAAACAATTAATCAAAAACTACATACTTATGTGAAGAACATTATATTTTAGTTAACTACTATATTATACAGCTGCCATAGGAACAATCTGTGGATAGCGAATTTTCAGCAATAAAAAATACATTTGTTTAGCTGAGTAAAAAATATGTTAAACATCCGCAGGAATAATTAGTATTGGGCACGCCAAAGCGCAGCGTTTTTTCTTGTCAATTAAATTCCAAGCATTTAAAATTATAGCTTTTGATTTCCCACCTATGATTTAATTTTCCACTATTTAAAGTTTTCAAGGTCTAGGGTCTACGTTTTTGCATTAAACTTAACTTGCTTTGTACTCGAACAATTGCTGCTCATATTGCATTTTAGACAATTCAATTGCAGCTTTGATTGCATTCGCTTTGAAAGAGTTGCTTAGAACATTCATAAATCATTCGAAGGAATGCAATTCAACTTTTTCTAAAGCAGCAGAGATACTTATGTGAATATATATATATATGCAACTTCTTGTGTGTCTCATTTTGGGTGGCATTTCGCACACTGCACAGAGAGGAGTGGATGAGGACAAGGTAGGCTGTTTCCTCAATTCCTGGGAATGGCACCTACAGCCGGGGCTACACCTACAACCAAATTGAAACGACAAGCGCAAAGACACAGCCACAAGTGGCCCAAGGAACACGTCGAGAAGAGAGGGAGCGAGAGGGGATTAGGGGCAGGCTCTGCTACCTGTGAGTGGCTGCAGCTGATCTGGTTGCAGTTTTAATCAATGAATAATTTAAATATTCCGATTAAACAAGCTGCTGCGCTGGCAGCGGACATTTCTTTTAATTCATTGTTGCAGCCGGGGGAGAGCGGGCTCAACCTACAGGCAATTGGAGCATTGAAACATTGCCAGTTGCCAGTTGGCAATCAACACCTTGGTGGCTCCGTTTCTGTGTCTGTCTCTGCTTCTGGCTATCTGCTGCCGCTGCCGGCTCACATGTTCGATGCAAATCAAGCCGGGCCGTCTGGGCGGGCTCTGGCTTTGGCTATCGCTGCGGCCAGATCCCTGCCATGTGTCAGTTCCGGCCTGATTGCAAGCCAGCTAATGAATCATTTTGCTGCGCCTCGCCAGAACTCTCTTTGTCTGTGTGTGTGTGTGTGTGGCGCAAATTAATTATGCACACCTCTCGCTTTCTGCGTTTTCTGGGTAGTCGCATGTTGAGGTCTTGATCTTTGGACTACTGTGTTAATTGTTGGCTCCGAATCTGCTGCTGGCATACGAACCGATTTGAACTTGAAATGGCTTTATTATTTTGGCCAGGATGTGGCTGCACTGGCGCCCCACTCCTTTGGCTTTTTGTTAATTGGACCACCCGGGAAAGCCGCACAACGTGACAGGATTTATCTCAGCGCACTTTTATTTTTAGCTGCTGCACGAGAAATTTGCATCTGACAGGTTAATCCTCATGTTAACTCATTAGGCTTTGTTCTCTGACTGCCACGGAATTCTCATTAAATGCTGCAGAGCAAACTTCTTTAGGGTTGAGACTTATTCTTACTTAGAGTTAATTCTCATTTTACACTATGGACATTTTCCTACAAAATTCGTGTAAAAGAAGATATTAGCTACATGAAAATATAGTAGATGGGTTTAAGATCTTACAAAGAAACTTAAAAGTACAATAATCAATATTCAATATTTCTAGTAAGAGTTCACTTGACAATGTCTTTTCCCTGCTTACACAAATTCATTAAATATTTTATTAAAATTAAATTATTATTTGCAAAGAAATAATATCAGAAATTCAAGAGTATAAAAAAACGAATATAAACATAACATTTTATTTATTGTCACTTTCTAACAATATCTATACAAAATTTCAAAAATATGATAGAAATTCAAAAAAAATGAGAAACAATAAAAATATATATGAAAAGAATTTATAGAACATTTAAAATCGTGTCAACTCGAGTAAAAAGAGAAAAATTGTTACTTATTAACGCGAGTTCCCTCAAAAAGGGAAATCAGATGTACTTCCCATCAAATTCTGCTGCATACTAAAAAACTTTTGCATAGTAGCAAGTTCTAGCCATGGGTAGCTCAGCTTATCTGCCTCTATTGAACGACCTTGTTACCCATTATATGCGGTCAGACCACCCACAGCTCCCGCTGCGCTTGGCATTCGATAAAATTCAAATGAGGCCCAAATGCAACGTATATAAAGCCCCGCTGCCACAATTCAAACACAGCAGAACAGAATTCTACTCCGGTTGACAACATGGAAGCCCTGAATTTGGTCCTCCTGCTCGGCTTGGCGGGCGCACTGCAGCTTACGGCTGGCAAGCCCAGCGGCAAAGTAATCGACTGTAAGTTGGAAAAACGAAAACTATAAAAGAAAATTTCACCTAGCCAGAGCTCACACAGTGGATGCTTATTTTGAGACTGCGGACAGCAGTTCGCAGGAGCGTGTGGTGGGCGGCTATGATGTGCCCGACGATGAGTATGTGCCCTACCAGGTGTCCATGCAGTTCCTCACGCGCAGCGGCAAAATGCGCCACTTCTGCGGCGGCTCCCTCATCGCGCCCAATCGCGTGCTCACCGCGGCGCACTGCGTCAATGGACAGAATGCGAGCAGGATTAGCGTGGTGGCGGGCATTAGGGATCTCAACGACAGCAGCGGCTATCGCGCCCAGGTGCAGTCCTACGAGATGAACGAGAACTACGAGGAGCTGGTGACCAGCGACATAGCCATACTGAAAATCGATCCACCCTTCGAAGTGGACAACAAGCGCGTCAGCACGATCGACGTGAGCAGCAACGAGCTCATCGGCGCCGACCAGGCAGTGCTGCTGACCGGCTGGGGCTCCGTTTTCCACTTTGGCACCGGACCCTTCGCCAAGTACCCGACCATACTGCAGAAGCTCTCCTATAAAACGCTCGACAATGCCAAGTGCAAGCAGACCATGACGCAGCTGACGGACACGGAGATTTGCGCGCTGGAAAGCTTCGGCAAAGGCGCCTGCAATGTGAGTAGTGGCGTTTTTATCGGATTTATATGACTGCTAAATCTTCTGCAGGGCGATTCGGGCGGTCCTCTGGTCATGGCCAACGGCGAGTCCCTCAAGCAGGTGGGCGTCGTCTCGTACGGCACCTCGTTCTGCGCCTCCAACAGCCCCGATGTCTACACACGCGTCTCCATGTTCGACACTTGGATCAAGGAGCGCATGGCCTAAAGGCGGGCAAAGCTTTTAAAAATCCTAACCTATAAACCAACTGAATAAAAAACACTTTGAACAGTTAAGAAACAAATTCAGATGGCAATTTTCAAGCAGTGGAAAGAGTTGCAAGCAGTCCAGTTTCCAGCTTAGCCGAAATTCAAGTCGAGTAGTTCAGCTGAAGTTAATTTTGTGTTGCATACTTTCTGGCTGACTGTAAATTCCAATACACAGCAAACTTATACAGTCTAGAAATTTACATTTATTTTATTCTTTACAATAGTTATAAGCTAGTTTGTTATTCAATAATCTTCGTAGTGTCTATATATGTGAAATGGATTGCGACGCTTGCTAATTGATAAGATTATGGGCCTTTTTCCACTTCGCTCCTGAACTATATAGCCTTCGATTGGATGCTCAGCGTTGTCCACGACGGTTTTATATTCGATGTCCGCTTCCGTTTCCTCCTGATCATCATGATCTTCATCGTCGTGATTGTCGTGATCGTCGTGATCATCGTATTCGTTTAACTTGTTCTCTTTAGTTGCCTCTTCTCCATCCGACTCCGTTTCTGCGGATTCGCTCGACAGATCTTCCTCTGCAGTTTGCTCTTCAGCTTCGACGACTTCTTCTTCCACTTCATCATCAAATTCATCGTTGCCTTTAGCATTGTCTTCCGTTAGAGATTGAGCTGACTCCTCATTTGTCTGATCATTTTCTACATCGGTTTCCGAGGAATTCTCTTGCAACAAAGCTTGAGCAGATACGAACTGCTGTTCATCATTGTATTTCCTAAATATTTCGGTAGGAGGCGTTGTAGCTTCCATTTCTTCAGTAGTAGTCTCTGGCTGTGGTGGCAACGTTGTAGGCTCTGGTGGCAATGTTGTGGGTTTGGTTGGCCAGGTTGGTTTCGGCGGTCTATGAGTTGGCCGCGTTGGCTTCCAAGTTGGCTTCCACGTTGGCTTATGAGTTGGCTTAGTGGGTCTTGTTGGCTTCTTGGTGGGTCTCTTAGTGGGCTCGTGAGGCTTGTGGGGCTTGTGCGGCTTATGAGGCCAATGAGGCTTGTGGGGCTTGTGAGGATCGTGCGGATGGTCAGGATCGTGAGGATGGTGAGGATAGTGAGGATGGTCAGGATCGTGAGGATGGTGAGGATGGTCAGGATCGTGAGGATAGTGAGGCTTATGCGGCTTGTGCGGCTTATGCGGCTTGTGCGGATGATCATCTCCTTTGTGATGATGATGGTGATGATGATGTTCACCCTTGTGCGAATGATGTCCATTGTGTGGTGGTACAGGATATGGGTAAACTATTGGCGGCGGGTGGTGGTGATGTGGGGGTGGCGGTGGTGGCGGTGGTGGTGGAGGTAAAGGCCATGAAGGTGCCGATGGTCCTGGTGGACCGGGGGGTCCTGGTGGTCCTTGCGATCCAGGAGCGCCTGGAGAGCCTGCAGATCCCGCAGAGCCTGGTGGGCCAATAGGTCCTTGAGAGCCTGGTGAACCTGGCGAACCAGGCGAGCCTTGAGATCCTTGGGATCCTTGCGATCCTGGAGGACCCTGTGATCCCTGCGAGCCCTGAGCACCGGGAAGTCCTTGAGCACCTTGTGTGCCCTGCGGACCCTGAGCTCCTTGCGCACCTGTCTGGCCCTTGTCACCCTTCTCCCCCTTATCGCCCCTATCACCCTTCTCTCCGGTATCACCTCTGTCACCCTTAGTACCAGGGAAGCCCGGTTTTCCATCGTTCCCTAACGAATTTGATTTTAGAATTTGAAGTTTTAGGCTGACATATGTAAGAAGACATACCTGAGGGTCCTGGGGGACCCGGTGGTCCAGGTGGTCCCGGGGGACATTTACATTTCGATTGCGAATGATGATGATGATGCGGTGGCGGTGGCGGTGGAGGGTAGAAAGGTGGGTGCGGTGGTGGTGGTGGTTGTGGCGGCGGTGGCGGATGATAGTGAATCGGCCGCTTTATAATCACTTTCGGCGGGGCTGGCGCCGGAGCGGGTGCGGGTGCTGGGAGACCAGGGACCTGAACTGAAATAAGTCTTCCCGCTTCTCTGTTATCCAGGTGCCTCGTAGACAAGCTGGTGGCGCCAGCGACGGCCAGAGCTAAGGATGGGCCAGATTTCAGTGTTGGCTATATTTCTATAAAAAAGAACAACTTACTAAGGCAGACAACTGTTATGAGCCGTTCCATGGCCGAAACTTATTTGCTGCGATCATCAAGTAATTGATCTCTTTTATACCAAAGATACGGATCGCTTGGAGATGCGGACTAGTGAAATCACTTTCAGAAATCCAGACCTGAAGGAACCGTTAAGCCCAATATTCATCAAGATATCTTGTTTTAATAGTTGTTTTATTATCTTACTGTAGTTTTTAATGGGAGCGTCATCTAGCTGACGAATCTCGTCATCGCCCAACTAATATGCATAGAAATGCTCTTGATTCTTGCAGAAACTGGTTGGGTCCTCTCGAAGGTGGGACTTACTTTACATAATTAGAATCAGATTACAAGAATTTGCAAAATAACTGTTTTTTAGCATGTTAACACACAAATTTATCTATAAAAATATTTATAAATATGCCATAACTTCATCAAAATTATATTTATCGAATATGTAAAACACAAAGTTCTTCAACGTCATTTAGTGTGCCAAAGAATGGGAATGTGTAGTAATTACTGCTGATATGAATAGCTTTTTAGTGATTTTGCATAATATAGAACAGGGTTGGGTTTTGTTTGATTTTGAATAAGCAAATTGATTTTTATGGACTGAAGATTGGCATAACAATAATGTGAAGTCGCGTGCCAAATAACCTATATAAAGGGCAAATCACAATGAGAAATGGTAGGGAGCATTTAAGAGCTACCTTTTAAAGACCTAACTAACTTTTGAACTAGTAAATCAAAAACAAATGAATTTAAGTTCGGGCCTAACAAAGAAAAATATGAATATTAGCTGCGTATTATTTTCGGATTAAAACTATCAGGGAATCACATCGTTTCATTATTATTTCTATTTTCTTTATAATACTTTAGTCATGTCATAAATTGCTGGCGCCTTGAATTCCAGGCTATGTTGAGTGAGAATAGTATTAATAATAATAAAAAAAATGTAAAACAATAAATATTTTAATACAAAAATGTATTTTTCGACCAATTGTTTGTGTATGATGATAAATTCAAGACAGAGACAAGTGTGCACAGAGAGACAGACAAGCGAAAATTACTATCAATTCGGCTATTGCTCCAGAACAAGAAAATATATACTTGGTATTTTAATCTTCTTGAGTTACACATTTTATAATGAAATGGCATAATAATAAAACTACTAAAATCAACAAAACATTTTTAGAGCCTCTAAAATAGATTTCATTATTTAATTCACAAAGTTTCACCCAAATCAATCAAGAAACTTCTGAAATTCACAAAGCTCTACAGGTAAGTTTAATCGTGTCTCTCGCATTATCAAATCCGTCATCTCTGGTTTTTTTGGCAAGTCGAATGCCTTTCAGAGCATGGAAATTGGCTTCATCTTCCTCCTCTACAGAAACAGCCAAGAGTTGGGTTGTATCGGTGCGCAGCAGACAAATACCCGGCGGACCTGGAGGACCCACATCTCCAGGCGGACCCGCCACGCCCGGCGGTCCCCGAGCGCCCGTTTCCCCGGTGGCGCCTGTGGCTCCGGTATCGCCTTTGGCGCCTTTTAGGCCCGGACTGCCCGGCCTTCCTGGGCTGCCCGGAGCACCTGGATGACTGGGTGGCCCAGGTGGACCCGGTGGACAAGCACAGCTTCCTGGCGGATAAACCGGTGGTGGATAGGGATAAAGTGGTTGCGGATAGTACTGTGGCGAATCCTTGTAACGTGCATTTGACGAGGAATGCTCCGGAATACGAATTGAAATTGTTCTGCCCAACTCATCGTTATTTTCATGCTTGGCAGCGCTCTGGCTGGCCATTAAAATCAGGCCTAGAAGAACGAATTAATTTAGTGAATATTAATTTAGCGAGGGTTTTAGCTTACCTAGGCCACAAAACGTTATGAACAGCTCCATGGCCGATTGGCAAATGTTGTGATGTCCAATTTTGACGCCTTTTATACGAAGCTTACCATTTGGAAAACAAAGAATTTTTTAATTTTTATTGGTAATTCACATATATGAAATCACACGCAGCCTAGAATCTTACAAGCTGATCAGATTCCACGGAACCGTTATTAGCTGTTGTTTTAATAGCCCAGATTTGATAATGTATGCACATATGTATATATACCAGAATTCCTGAACAGCATGACGAAACTGGTAGAGGACAATACTCCCATGAATGGAATAAGATAATGATTTAATATAAATAAAGCCTTATGAAAACAAACAATTGAACAATGAACAATTTTTGATAATTCTCTGTTCTAATTAATATGTTAAACTAACCAAGATCTGGACTAAAGATCTAATGTGTGTGGTGAGAATGGGAGTGCGAAAAATGATTGCCAACTTGAATGGATTTTTATAGCTTTTGCATAATATCGCAGACGAGTTATGATTGCGGCGACGCCTTTGTTGAGCTCTGAATAACATGCTGATTTTATTAGCTGAAGACTGATATAACGACACATCGTTCGAATAGCCTAACATTCAGGAGCCAGGTATATAATTAACCCACTTAAGAGAGCAAATGCTAATGGGAGCTGCGTATAAAGTCTCGTTCAATGTTGGAACACAGTGAAAGTATTATATGAAACTGGTTTTGTTGAGCTGTAATTAAACTAAGGAATTTTTTAAATGCTGATCAATTATACGCAGACAAAGTATGAAGTAAGACGATAAAGTTCTATTATAGAAAAAGGTAAAAAATCATATTATAATCGCTGCAAACGATATTGAAAATTAAAATACAACACCTTCTGAGGAAAGGAGGAAGAAACATATATTATAACTCAGATAGGCAAAGCAGATATATTTAAAACCAAAAATTACATTTGATATAACCTTGTATAGCACATATTTCGTTGTATATTATTCTTAACTTAACATGATTTATCTTATCAATGAATCTGGTTCTTGATATCAATTTATCTTGAAATAAAATGGAAAATATTATATTTATTATTTGGAAATTATTATTGATTATAATAAATTCTAGCAAATTCTTATTTATGCAATGGGGTCAGCCTATAAAAATTAATATTTTGTTGCTCTACTGAAATTAAGTCAAAGAGAAAATAGCTGAGTTCGGTTAAAGGCTCGGCTGAATTTATGGTGCAGAGGCAACCTTAAACCGGGCTTAGCCTAAGATATAAAAATATTTAAATTCCGGGCTCGATATGCTGAGGCTTAAAACCAGCTAGCAGCATTGATATAATTATTACTTAATGGTTTCCTTAGGATACTACCTATACTATATACCTGCATATGGACTTCCAAAACTCTAGCGATTCTTGTGCTTCGGGCTGCGACTTAGTTCACCCACAGAGAGTTATCAGCAAAAATGTAATGCTTTCTGGGTTAGGGTGACGCGTGGAGTCAATTATATACACATATGCCAATTACCGCCATGAAAGCTCATTAAATTTTGAATTTCAAGATCAAAACTAATGGCATAACTGCTGCGATATCTATGTAAATTCAAACATGGAGGTCGCATCAAATGCTATATATAAGCTAATGCACGGCCAGAAACTCTAACTTAAGCCAAATAAACATGGCTCTAATTGAACTGCTTTTTATGACAGCTCTGACGCTAGGTGGCGCCACTGCGCGCCTGAACAGTGAGTGATCGAGCAAATGGAAGTATTCTTAATATCCCAGTAATTTCCAACACTTCCACAGCACGCCAGCCCAGCGGGTTTACGCCCACTCGCATTGTGGGCGGCTCAGACGTGCCGCGCGGCGAGTTCGTGCCCTACCAGGTCTCGCTGCAGTACCGGACCCGCGACGGGCAGATGCACTTCTGCGGCGGCTCCATCATCGCCCCGGATCGCGTGCTCACGGCCGCCCATTGCTGCGCGGGACTGAACGTAACGCGCATGTCCGTGGTGGCGGGCATACGCGACCTGAACGACCAGGGCGGCAGCCGCTCCCAAGTGGTGTCCTATGCCATACATCCCGACTACATGGAGCTGGTGAGCAGCGACATTGCGGTGCTGACCATCGTTCCGGCGCTGGTCTACAACAATGTCAGCGTGGGGCCCATCGAGTTCGACGACGAGGAGTTCGTGGAGGGCGGCGTGCCCGTTACTCTGACCGGTTGGGGCATGCGCCTGCCAGCGCCCTTTCCGTTCCTGGAAAACTACAACTTTCCCAGTGCGCTGCAGCGCATGAGGTACAGGACGATAACGAATCAGCAGTGTCGGGATCGCGGCATGTCGGACGTCAGCGACACGGAGATCTGTGCCCGAGGCATTTTCAGAGGCGCCTGCTCGGTAAGATAAAGCGAAAGTCGATGGGGTTAAGGGTGTGTGTAAAGGAAAACTCCTGCATCCTAGGGCGACTCTGGTGGTCCGCTAGTCAGAACGGATAAGGGCGTGCAGCAGGTTGGCGTCGTTTCCTATGGCCTGGTGGTCTGCGGTCTCTATCTCTCCCCCGATGTCTACACGAGAGTGTCCACCTTCAGGAGCTGGCTGCAGGAGCGCATCGAGGCGTCATCCTAGGATTCCATGATTGAGGTAGCCACAGTTTATGCTGTCAGCATTGTCACTTCACAATATCGGAATTTTTGTGAAAATAAAGAAAATTGCGCACTTAAAGTAATATAATGATGAGTGAATTAGCTATCTTAATAATATTCCCGATTGAGCCACTAAAGCGTACAGCTAGCATTGGAAACTACAATTCTGTTTTTACACCATAGATATGCTATCAAAAAACAGCGCAAAACAGACATTGGCTAAATGGAAATAGTTTAGTTCCAGACCTAAAAAAGCAACTTGAAAGAAAAATCTCACGAATTATATCGTTAAATATTTTGGAAAATTATTTCCCTATTATATATATTCCTTATTTCATAAATACAGTATAATATTAATGCGAAATGCATAAAAAAGATTCATAAAATATTCAAATTCATGGTAAAAGAGAAAACTTTACATTTTAAAGGCATGTTATGTCAAAATAATTAGGAGTAATTGCTTTTTAATATATTCCGAAGCTCAAAAGTTACGATTTCATACCCCACGCTTGTTCAAAAGCATGTAAGCATCGAACTAAACGCATTGTAAACTAAGTTACAATCAATATTCACTTAAATTGTTCTCTGCGCAATTTGTTCTCTCAATCGTGTTGAAGCTCCACATATACATATATATGCATTTAAAATCAGGTTCGTTCGTCTGAGCAGCGCTTACTTTTAATTGTTGCTGCTTATGGGACTGCACGCAAGACGTTTTAAATATACACAATTACACGTTGAACTAATTTACAAGCTTAAGATCATAAATCCCCAAATCAAATCCTAAAGGGGAGTTGATAAATAAACACTTAAGAAATAAGAGCTCAAATATTATTCGGCTGCTGGGGCTGCCTCTTCCGCAGGCGGAGCTGCTTCCTCGGCTGGGGCCTCAGCTGGGGCCTCGGCTGGGGCCTCGGCTGGGGCTTCGGCGGGGGCCTCGGCTGGTGCCTCAGCTGGTGGCGCCTCTTCAGCTGGCGGTGCAGCTGGCTCCTCGGCTGGCGGCGGAGCGGCCTCTTCGGCTGCTGCGGGTGCCTCCTCGGCAGCCGTGGCGGCTGGTGCATCTGCTTCAGTTACCAGTTGAGTATCAGATGGAGCCGCTGTGCCGGCGACGGTGCCAGCAGCGGTTCCGGCAGCGGTTCCGGCAGCGGTGCCGGCAGCTGTACCGGCGGCAGAACCTGCCGCGGTACCTGCGGCGGTGCCGGCAGAGGAGGCGGCGGCGGCATCGGTCGGAGGGGTCTCCTCTTTTGACGGCGGCGTGTCTTTGTCCTGGCAAGGATCCTCCACCTGAAGCAACAACAAAGAGGTTAGGGCCGTGACAGCGCCCAAGGTCTACGAATCTTACCGGTTTTATGGTCTGGCGCTGTGGGCAGGAATTGAGAGATTAGGGTTTGCCTTGACACGAGACTAGTTCGCCAACCCACCGATAGCACGTAGCGGAAGAAGCGCTGGATAATGCGCGCGGCCTTGTCCATGCGCATGAACTCGTCGTCGTCCTTCTCGTCCAGCATGCAGGTGCAGACGCAGATGTGCTGGGCCATCATGCGGCGCACCAGGTAGCCGCGGAAGGCGGCCTGGATGGTGGTGGCCGCCTTGTTGCGCAGCAGCTCCTCCAGGCGCTTGAGTTCGCGATCGCGGAAGTATTGGTAGAGCAGCTCGGTGCCGTGGGTGTCCTTGCCGGCGGCCATGTAGGCATCTACGAAACGCCTGTAGGCGCTCTCGATGGCCGGCCGCGAGGCGTCCAGCTCGTCCTCGGAGAAATTGCACTTGCGGATGAGCTCCTCGAGCATGTCGATGTCCGCGAAGCTGATCATCTCCTTGCCGCGACGCATCTCGCAGCGGCGCTTCTCCAGGAAATTGCGGAAGCAGTCCTCCATCACCTGGGCCATCTCATCCGTCTTCTCCTTGGACAAGTCGCACACGCATAAGTCGGATATAATGCTGTCCACCTGGCGGAAGGCGCGGTCCAAAATGCTCTTGGCCACTGCAGGGGCAAGCTTTAGTCGCGATGTGTATATATATAGTATGTGTGTGTATCATTAGGAGCTGATCGTATTTGGTGTCCCCAATACGAGACATATTTGTACAAAAACAAGTTGTGCTCTTTGCCCTCCTGGGTTATAACTGGAATCCTGCCTTTATCAATAAATCATCCCCCTTTTTCTGACCTTAGAACCTGTAATCTTCGTATACGAACTAGACAAAGAGCAAAAGTGCTGGGCATTTTTCCCCACTTTCTCTGCAAATCTGCAAATTCGCTTCTAATGATCTACATTTAAAAGGTAAAAATGCTCTACCCATTTGCAATGGGTTCATCTGTTCCACATAATAAGTAATGCTGCTTCTATTCCTACAGTTAAGACTTTACTCCTATGTGATCTGTCTATTTGTTCGCGACCTCGTGGCATTTTGCCTGGATCCACTTGAATGTACTGTTATTACACCAACGTCCAATATATCCCCGTCACCTACCCATGGCCTTCTCCCGTGTGACAATCACCGAGTGCAGGTAGTCGATGATGAACTGGCACAGGCACTCCTTCGTGGGCTGGCAGCGCAGGACCTCGCGCGTGATGTCCGAGAGCAGCTCCGGCAGCCCCTCGGGCACATTGATCGCCTGCTGGCGCACCTTGCCGCGCTGAATGAGATAGTTCATGTTGGTGCGGTATTGAAGAACGATTCAAAAGAAATAAGTGAAAATAATTTTGGAACTATTTGTTGCAGCAGTTGTGTTCAATTTTACAGATTGCCTTTAATCGAAACCCTATGTACAAACTATTGAGTTGTATGGATGGGTCTACTGGGATTGAGCTGGAGTGTTTTACTGTATACACAAAAGCAGTACAGTGAGCTCTCACTTCGTCTCCAATCATTCAATTATTCGAATTAAAGAAAACATTATTTTTTCTATATATCAAATTAAAAATGTTTAAAAATACTTAAAAATTATGTTTGCAAAAGTAGTTTAAGTAAGATAAAAATTTAAAAAAAAATCCAAAAACAAGAAAATTTCTATTGTAACTTCAATAGAATCGTCTCCAAGTTCTTGTTAAAATGTAACTAGCATGTCGTAATGATCTACTGTGCACACATGTGTATTTCTTTTGCAAAAGTGGGTGTGTATTCTTTCTTTTGTACCTCACATCATTAAGTCGAACTGGAATTAGCATTGCAAAGTTTTCACCAGGTGCGGTTAACGACAATTTCCGCAAGCGTTGAACCGCTTTCCATTTCTGCCAGCTGAACTTTCTACCCAGCACTTGTTGGCACTTTAAGCAGGCGTGACTGCCAGATACCTTAAACACATGCAGTATCTGTAACTGCCGACTCTTTACAGCTAGTTGGACATGCCCAACTGATTACACGGCGTGTGCGCTCTGAAAGCTCAACACAAAGAACTTAAAAAACTAAATATGCACATTTGAATTTACGCTGTATATTAAACAGGCCAGGGGCGCCGTAGAAAAGTTTTTGTCCAAGTAATATTTGACGTGTATGTTTAGCTAGCTCACAAACCTTAAACGTTGGCATTTGGCTAGTGCAGATCAAAATGGTTTGTAACCCAGCTAAGGAGTTTTTGTTTAATGTGTAATGAATGTATGACGAAAACGAGACCGGCAGAGAATTTTGGTGGCTAGCTGATAATAACTGACACAAATCAATTTTCTTTATTTTATCTTTAGCACAAAAATTTGTTGTTAAAATTAATTCAGTATTATTTGAAATATTTTATAAAATTATTTGGTTTATTTATTAAGCCAAGGAGAACTGCTTTATTAAATTATTATTCTTAAGAACTTCCATTGAAGAACTGCTTGCCTCTGCTCATCTCCTTATTAGAGAGGTGAGTGATTAGCTTATGCACTGCTTGCTAAATAGCTTCTGTTTTTGTGCTGCTGGGTAAAGAGATCAGTTCCTAAGAACTTCTATTAAGGACAACTGCTTGTCTCTGCATACGCTCCTTATTAGAGAGGAGAGTAATTAGCTCGTGCACTGCTTGCTAAATAGCTCTGTTCTGCACACTCCTGCACCTTGTGCTAGGATAACTGCTTTGCGACTGCTGAGTAATGAGATCAGTTCTCAAGAACTTTTACTTAGGACAACTGCTTGTGAATTGCTCCGCACAAAATAGACAATTTCTTATAATCTTGCTACTGCTGATCACCGAGCTTAGATCCTCCCACGTCTAAAGCTGACTCCAATAGCAACTGCTTGCTTTACAAATAAACACCCCCCGGCACATTGACAACGCCGCCACTGCGTGCGAGCGCCGGCGCCAAAGCTTTTGGCTCCGCGTATAAAAGTTTATATTGCTCGCCGATTGTTTTCGACTGCTTATTGGCGTTCAGTGCGCGACGAACCTCTTTGCCAAGCGGACGACGCCAATCGCGGGTTATATAACATGCAACAGCTGTGCAAAATCGCATGGGCGCTTGGTAGAAAACAAAACAAACAGAAACAATAACGAACAAGCTGATAAAATTGGCTGCTTTGCAGGTCAGCGAACTGGGAGCAGGGGCAGGGGTATCGCCTGCCTGGCGGCGCTCCCGGAAACCCACCAGATACTGCAAAAGACCTGCCGCGATTTCGCGAACGCGGAGCTGGCGCCACACGCGCGACGCCACGATCGGGAGCAGCTGCATCCGGCGGAGCAGGTGCGGCGACTGGGCGAGCTGGGCCTGATGTCGGTGGTGGTCGAGGAGGAGTACGGTGAGCACGGAGCGAGATTGGGTTTGTGGAGAGCGAGCTGACGAACGACTTCTTGCAGGTGGCGCCGGGCTAGATTACCAAGCCTACGCCATAGGCATGGAGGAGGTGGCGCGCGGCGATGCGGCCGTCTCCGTGGTGATGGGCGTGAACAATCTGTACCTGGGCGTGCTGCAGCAGCATGGCACGCCGGCGCAGAAGCAGCAGTTCCTGACGCCCTACACCCAGGGCCAGCACATCGCCTTCTATGCGCTCTCGGAGCCGGGCTGCGGCTCGGATGCCAGCGCCGCGTGCACCACAGCGACAACGAGTGCCGGCGGGGATTATCTGCTGAACGGCACCAAGGCCTGGATATCCAACTCTCAGGAGGCCAGCGGCGGCCTCATTTTTGCCACCATCGATAAATCCCTCAAACACAAAGGCATCACGGCCTTCCTCACGGAGAAGGAGGTGCCCGGCCTGGCCGTCGCCAAGAAGGAGAGCAAGATGGGCATGCGCGCCAGCTCCACGTGCCAGCTGACGCTCGACGATGTCCGCGTCCCGGCCGCACAGGTGCTCGGCACGCCCGGCGGCGGATTCAAGATTGCCATGCAGTCACTCGACACCGGTCGGATTGGGATTGCCGCGCAGGCCACGGGCATCGCGCAGGCTGCCCTCGAGCTGGCCGTGGACTATGCGGAGAAGCGGGTGGCCTTCGGGCAGCGCCTGTCGCGGCTGCAAATGATTCAACAGAAGCTGGCGGACATGGCGATGCGCGTGGAGACCGCGCGGCTGCTCACGTGGCGCGCCGCGTGGCTCAAGGATAATGGGTTGCCCATTACCAAGGAGGCGGCCATGGCCAAGCTGCACGCCTCCGAGGCAGCCACCTACTGTGCGCATCAGTGCATCCAAGTACTGGGCGGCATGGGCTACACGACAGACCTGCCCGCCGAGCTCTATTATCGAAATGCGCGCGTCACTGAAATCTACGAGGGCACCTCTGAAATACAGCGCATTGTGATTGCTAACTGTGTACTGCAATCAATTTCTAATTAGTTTAAGTAAATAATTAAACTCGAGCTTTTTACGCGATCTTCCTTTCGAACGCACGCGCTTTGCGATAACTAATCTAATCTATTGCCCGACCGCCACAATCAGTCGTACATGAGATAATTATCGTCCGACCACCACATCCCCTGTATTCTGCACAATAATCGTTAGCACTTATCGAACTGCTGCGCAGCTAAAACGTAAAATAAATGTTTAATTTGTGCATAAGAAAATAAAAGAATGCCGATTTTCTGCAGCTGTGATTCAAAGAAAAACTGATTTCCTGCAACCAGAAGCGAATCAGATAGCAAGCAAATTAGGCGATATATCGTGTCTCGCCAATCGTGCGACCTCCACATTAGTTGTGACCTGCACAACAATCGTTAGTAATTATCGAACTGCCGAAAGCCGAAAGAATTTTCAATTTGTGCGTAATAAGAAAATAAATGAGCTCTGATTTGCTGCAACTAGACGTGGACACGCTGTTCGAGCAGCACGGCGTGTCCGAGATCGATGCCGTGCAGAAGAAGATCCAATCGGTGGTGGAGAACAAACGCGAAGAGCTGCGCACTATGGTCGGGTGAGTGAGGGGGCCAAACAAATAATGATGTGGCATTTAAGAAGCCAGCGCAACAGAAGTAAATGTTAACTCTCGCTCGTTCTGCAGCGAGCGTTATCGGGACCTGCTGAAGGCCGCCGACACCATCGCAGCCATGCAGACGTCCGCGGGCACCCTCATCGAGCAGGTGCACTGCGTCCAGGGCAACTGTCGCAGCCTCAACGAGCAGCAGCTGCTGGGCTTTCAGACGTCGCCGACGGCGACGGAGTCGCTGCTGCAGCAGCGCACCACGGGCAAGCAGCGGAGCAACTACTACGCCACCATGGTGCAGATCAAGCTGCTGAGCAGCCTGCCGGAGCTGATCTGGACGCACATCGACCGGGAGCAGTTCTATGCGGCCACCGAGCTTTTCATCTTCAGCCGGCACATCAGCACCGGCCTGCAGCTGGACGCGAAGAATGCGCTGATGCAGCGCCTGCCCGTCGCGCTCAAGCAATGGGAGATCCTGCGTCCGTTCCACATCACCATCAAGCAGTCGGTGCTCGCAGTGCTGGAGCGTGAGCAGCTTGGCGCCGACACGGCCGTCGACTGCATGCTCAGCCTGCTGCTCCTGGACAAGTGCGACCTCGCCCACGTGCTGCAAACCTTCCTCCAGCTGCGCGCCACCGCCTACGTCAACTGCCTGCACAGCCAGGGCGGCGAGGCGGAGCGCGACAAGCCGCGGCGCGTCAAGGATCGCATTTTAGCCAGTTTGCACATACTCAACGGCACCATCGAGCTCCTGGACGCCTGTCTGCTGGGTGAGTAAAGAATATACTCGTTGACAAAGTGAATAGAGTATATTGGGTTTATAATGTCCGTCTCGTAGGAACTTGCAACTTGGAGTATGTACTCGTTTATGCCCGCGTCACATAAAGTCATAACATTTTCGCTATAATCCATATACTTCCCTCAGTATTAAAGCTATATATCTGAAATTTTGCAAACAGATTACTGATGAGCTTTACAAATAACACAAATCACACAAAAATTGTTTGGCTACGCCCACTAGGGGTGTGGCAATTTCATTATATACATATATCTCGCTCAGATTCAACGCTAGAGACATCAAATTCTTATAAAAAGATGGTTTCCTCTAAATATCGCACAAGAAATTTGTTGGCAATTTTTAAAAAATCTGTATATCCGCTTAAAATCGTAACTCCCACCTTTTTTGAGTTAGGTCATATTTGACAGATTGTTTTCAGATGACCTCTTAAGATCGAACCGCATAATTTCAGCCATGCCCACTCCCGTCCCCAAAAACAACAAAAATCGATTCTTTTCAAAAATGACAATAATAGTTAAGACGTTGTTATGAACTAGTATTGGGCAGTCGGTTACACCCGGCTGCAACGTGCGGACCTGCTTATAATATGCCACTCTTCGCAGAAAACGGACTGCTCTTTGTGCGCCTGGCGAAGAGCACCGCGCCGAGCATCAGTCGGATGGACGCCAGCGAGCGGGAGTTGGCGCATCTGCTGCCCGAGATCATCGCCGGGTACAGGCCGCAGTTTGAGACACCGCGGTTGGCGCCGGAGCAGCTGCGCGATGCACTGCGTCAGTGGATGATCAAGATCGACGGGCTGGCGAGCAAGCAGCTGCAGCAGATCTTTGCGCTGGTGGGCAGCATGCAGACCATACAGGACATTAAGCTGGCGGCGGGCGCCACGTCCAAGCGCAACTATGCGGAGCTGGAGCAGCGGCTGCAGCTGCCCCAGGCTCAGCTCGACTTCTACCGGGTCAAGTACGTGCCGCTGATCAACGCGCGCGTTCGCGAGATCATACGCAGCAGCTGGGCGGCGGCCATGCAGCAGACCTACGCGCAGGTGGTCAGTCTGGTTGAGAACAGCGTGCCGCCGGCGCCGCTGCAGATCTGGCGCGAGCAGACCGACGACCTACCGCTGAGCCTGGCGGCGGCGCTCAGCGATCAGCCCAAGCGGCTAGCCAACCGCACCAAGGGCTACGAGGCGGCTACCATCGAGCTGTGCGCCCAGTTCGACGCCCAGCTGGCTGCCATTGTCCAGGAGCTGAACGTGCTGCTCCAGGAGCAGACCACCCGCGCCGAAGACAAGCTGGCGCTGATCAACTTCCTGCGGGAGACGGCGCAGCAGCAGCTGACGGAGTACCTGGGCCAGCTGAAGTCGCTGCGTCTGCAGGAGCGCCAGGCCCTTCTCCAGGCGCTCCGCAACACGCTGGCCCTCATCGAGCTGTGCCCCCACCTGAAGCTCTGCTTCTGCCAGCCCCCCGGCTGGCGCCAGTGGGCGGGCAACCTGACGGCTGCCGGCGCCCAGCATTGGCAGCGCCTCTGCGCGCTCGTCGAGGAGGAGATGCTGCAGCTCTGGCTGCTCGTCGTGGACGACGTGTTGGCCGCGCACAGCTGTGCGGACCACCTGCCCCCGGTCATCACGCACGACGTCGTGCTGCGCGACTTTGCCGTAAGTTGAGAAACTCATTCAGCCACTGTATGGAAAAAAAGCATTGCGAGCGCCTAAAACTGTGACGTGACAATATCGACAATTTTGCTCTTAAAGTATTTTAACGACTAAAGTAGGCAGCTGTCTTAGTGAAAAATGGCAATTATGCGCATTATTAGACCGATCGAGCCACTGTATCATATAGCTTCCATAGCCATAATCGGATAAACACTCAGCTTTTATGCTCGTTCACATAATGAAAAGAATATACTCAGTTTTGGACTTGAAACTTGGAATTCATAATCGTGAACACCTGCTTCAGATAAAGTGTTGGCAAATCGATTCAAGCTATATATCTTCCTCAGTTTTCACGTTAACAACTTCAAATTTGTCCAGACAGATTACTATTAAGAACCCTCTCGACTGTTGTAAGCTGTATTTTTACTTTGAACGAGTATTGCGGCGTTGGTTACACCCGAATGTTGTTAAAAAAAACTAAGTCATCTGCCTTTATATAGATTCTATACAAGCTAGAAATCGAATCTAATATAAGCAAATCACAAACCGATATTGTGGCGTCACATTCCCTCAATCCTAGATATACTCACTCGTGGTCTCTTGCAGCTCTGGCAGACACAGACGCTCGAGCAGCGCGACGAGGAGCACGACCAGAACGTGCAGTCCACCATTCGCATTCCCAGCCAGCCGCGCCTCTCGCTGCAGACGTATCTGCATCAGCTCATCCAGGCGCTTAACGTGGCCGTGCCGCAGACGCTGCCCAGCAGGGTGCTGCAGGCGTTCAACCAGCGGCTGCTCGGCCAGCTCCTGGTACACTACGAGCAGCTGGCCGACGCGGAGTCCACGCAGAGCAGCCAGAACATTGCGCTACAGTTGTACTTTGATCTCAAGTTCCTGGAGCGCGTGTTCGGCGTGAGTCGCGAGGAGCGCGACCTCTACGAGCAGTTCCACAAGCTGCAGCGCGGCCTGCGCGACTGCATCGATCCCTTCGACTTCGAGCTGTTCGCCGAGCACATCATCGCCCAGGTCGCTCGCTCCACGGCGCGTCTGCATGGCGAGCTTGGTGTGCTCACGCCGCCCCTGGCCACGCCGCAGGACAACGCGGCGGCGGCTCTATCCCACGAGGCCGATCCCAATGTGCTCTGTCTCAGCTCCTCGGGCTCCACATCGCTCTGGTTTCCCCTTTTGCCCATCGTCATGCCGCAGGCGGCTGCCACAGCTGCTGCTCCCAAGTCCCTTGCAACAGAGTCGGAAAAGGTGAGTTCGGCTTTTTCCATGTAAATACTTCGCTAAGCTATTGATTTGGCATATTTCAAATGCATACTCTTTAGACGTGATTGAAAGTCAATCAATCTTAATTGAACTAAAATCTTTAAGTTGCTGATAAGATTATGCATTCATAACTTGATTTCAGTATTTAACTTATATACTTTTACAAACTTCTTTTATAGGCGCTCTTTGAATTGTAATTTAGTTTTTACATTATCATCGTTTATTAATTTTGGGTAGGCATTGAGTTTGCAAGTTCTGTTTCTTAATGTTGCATGCGTGTTGATGTTTACTTATATTTATTGTTCCTTCGGCCATAATTTACAAAACTGTTCTCAGAAGTTTTTAATCTTCACCAGCTTACAACTAAATATTCTTTCTAGCATTCTCTGTTTATGAAATTTAAAGATTTTTGAATATTCCTTCAAAGTTTATTCGCCAAAATAAAGATTCCCAAAATGGGAGCAGTTTGAGTTAGTGTGGACACTGCTTTGCTGCATGTGAAACTTCCATAAGGTGCACTGCTTGCTGACCACTGCTTTGAACAGTTTGTGTTTGAAACGAGTACGAGCCAAGACACAAACCAGCTGTATTTCCTCGCATTTCAACTCGGCTTTAGTTTATTTGTTTTATTTAATTTATTTATTGCACTCTTGCTGCTTTGAGCTTTAAACAAAATCGAAATAATTATGTTATACTTGCAAGTATACGCGCTAATTGGACTTGACGCTAATTGGCAAACACTTGAATAGCTGTCAAACTGAAGCAGCCTTTTCATTATAGAAATTTCTGCAATTAACAATAAATAAACCAAAGCTGCCGTTAAATAAATTATAATTAGCTGCAGTAGCAGCGGCTACAGCCACCACTTGCAAATGCCGTTGGCAAAAGTTTTGCCAGTTACCAAAAGCCGAAAAACGAAACAGAAACCAAAAACTTGCAACTGGGCAGCTGCCGCATACCTCGCTATCAATGTGTGTGTCTGAGTGTACCTTAAATGCTAATTAATGAATTGGTCCATTATTGAAATCAAATCGCAAAGCAAATGTTAATTTATAGCCGCTGACTTTGTTGGTTATTTGGGCGCAGTTAGTCGCATGTTTTGCCAAATAAATCGAACTCTAATTATGTTCATGTTTATTGCTGTTGCCCATAAATCTCGCACTGTGGCGCAAATTAATAGATTAATCACTGAAATTACCAGTTCATTAATAACACATATATCTCTTTAGGCCGCAACAGCAACAACAACAACAACAACAACGACGACGCCAACGCGCAAGCCGCCCGCACGCAAAAGCGATGGCAGCAGCAAATCGAAGTCGAGCGCCGCCACATTCTTTGGCATGTCCCAGGAGTGGTTCCGCTAGGAGCGAGACCATCAATGCCACAGCAATACCCACAGCAGATGGGCCTAATGAAGTGGCCAAGTGAAGAGCGCGAATCGCGCTCGGCCAAGCAGAAAACCAGAGAGCCACTGCAGCAGCTGCAGCTGTATCCTCTGAATCCTGTGTATTCAGTTGTATAACGGGCGCTTAATATGTGTGCGTGTGTTAACTGTGCATTCCAACTACTCAACTTGAAGTCAACTGCAAACGCATTTGCAATATGCAGCCAAATATCGTATTTGAAGTACGCTTTCTTTTTGTAAATTGTCGTGTTATTTAATATCTCGTTTCGAACTTAAATATATAGTTGCATATTTATTCTAATATTGTAATTTAATGCGTTTTGATGTCACTGTCCCGTTATTTCTTGCCTCCCTTCTTACCCCCGCCGCCGCCGGCCGCCTTCTGCTCAGGTCCTTTCTTGGCGCCACCTTTGTCGGCGGCAGGTGCAGCTGCTTTGTTTTTGCCACCACCTGCGCCGCCGCCGCCGCCAGCTGCGCCTCCTCCACCGCCTTTTTTCTATTAACAAAGAGCGTGAAAAGGATTACAACTCGGCTAAAGTGGAAATTAAAAAAGGAGCTATGGAAAATGTGTGCAGGCAAGTTTATTAACAGTGCTTTTCTCCTAGATTAACTCGAAGAAAGCGGCTTAATTTTGTTGGGAATTTTGTTTATATCTGCGGATCAAAGGGAATCAATAGGTATTTAAAAAATTTTTGTGAGAATTGTTTACAAAATATTTATAGGAAAAAATTCCTAAAGTTAAATTATAGAATTTTACATTTTATCTGCGGTCAAAGAAAATAATTTAAAATAAAACCAAATTTTTTGAAACCAAGGTTCTTATATTGAAAGGTTTAATATTAAAAGTAATCTATAAATATAAGGAAATTGTTTGCAAGATATTTGCTAGTCAATTTATAGGAAATGATTTCAAAACTATGTCAACGGAATCTATCAGTGGGTATGAAACGTAAAAATATAAGAGAATCGTTTACAAAATATTTGCTTGTTCATTTATAGGAAAAATTTAAAATTGTTGCCAACCAAAGTTTTTGAAAGTTAAGATAAATGGAAGGCGTCATTTATACAAATATCTTTTCGGCTGGATTTGATTATTCCCTTATATTTTGCTATACTTTTTAAGTGTCTTCATGTCTTTAATTTCTAATACTTTACTTATATTACATCAGATATCAATTAGTCTGTAACTAAATTAACAATGATGGGATTTTTAGACTCACAATTAAAACGCGAGTTGCATAACACAAATATTGCTTACATTGCCGCCGCCGCCACCACCAGCACCACCGCCACCGCCACCGCTAGCACCACCGCCTCCACCTCCGCCGCCGCCTTTATTTTTGCCCATTTTCACAACTTTCTTTGTGTTAAACTATTTAATTTGTTCGACTTGTTGGCGAGCAACTTGCGCCGCAAGCAAATTGCAACTAATAAGCGCACGACGCAGAAATAAAATGCAAAATGCATAAATAATTTCGCAGGCAAGAGAAAACCGAAACAAACGAGGCAACCAAAACAAAATGCAAAACCACAAAACGAGAACAACACAAAACAAAACCGAGGAGAAGTGCGCATCATTGAAAAGGGGGGCACAGGCCGGGGCAGACCTCGTCTCGACCTCCGCCGGACGCCACGCCAGCTCTCTTAACTGATTTAGTTATCGACCCCTTGGCACCCACATAACGCCTCTTGGGCCGGCGCCTGAGTTTGCTCTCGGCGAGCGAGTGGATTATTTTGTAGTTCTTTCTGTTTGGCATTTTGTGTTTTGGCATTTTCACTCTGCACCGCCTGCGAGTCTCCCCCTACCTCCCTCCCCACCCCCTGCGGCGACAATGGCATTGACATTGTCTCTTCCTCACGTCTGCACTCACCTTGGGGGCCTAATAAAAATGCAGCGAAAGTTTCAAAAGCACTGGCGGCAAAAAAAAGAGACGCGACGAGGTGGCTGCGAATTTACAGAACGAGGGGAGTTCAATGCTGCGTATATTAGGTATGAAGAAAAATTAAAATTATTTAATAAATATGCACGATGTATTTAAATTATATAAATAGCCACAGCTATATCAGTTAAGTTTAATGTTTGTGATATATTGATACGATATCTAAATTCCAAATAAATTTTGACAAATTTGCGAAAATAATTTAAGCTATTTCCAATATTTATTTCATCCGGAATTTAAATAAAAAACAATATTGGTTTATCAGTTATAGCAATATTTAATAATATATTAAATCACAATTATGCAAAAGTTAAACCCATTTTAAGGATTTTAGGTGTCCTTTAGGTATCCTTGTATTTATTTTTAGGCAACAATTTATTTGAATCTTTTTTTTAAATATTCATAGCTTACTTTTCTTTTATTTATTTAAGTCTGCAGCAAAAATGTCTAAAACCAAAAATTTCGTTTGTATTCTTAGAAAATAGACTTAATTGCCTTAAAAGTCGCCTGGATAATAATTTGCTTAGCCATCTGCATAAATGCTGCCTGCAGTCGACTTTGTGAAACATTCTTTGACTTAAGCCTGTAAAGGTCCTGGCCACAGAAGCTGCTCGTAATTCAATTAAATTTACATGCATGTGCACAAACAGAACCTGCAGAGAGAGAGAGCAAATAGAGGGGCATGCTTGAGGAGCTGACCAATTTAATAAATTTTCCACGTGCCTGCTTGCCTAGGCAGCCAACAAGTTCATTGAAAAGCACAAAGCTGTGCGAGAGTCGGATTTCTTCATATGCTAATTATGTGAGTTATCAAGTTGGTCTGGCTTTGACGCCAATTCCTTAATGGGGCTGGCGAAAACTCAATGCATACCTAATGAACGCTCCCTGCCACGCCCCAGCCCTGGTCCTGCCTTTGCTTGCCCATTCTCTCTCTCTCCCTCTCTCTCTCACTTTCCCTGCGTCGTGTTGGCTAATTAAATGCGATGCTTTATCCGGTCAGCTACGAAGTAAAACTGATCTGCAGCATCTGGCGAAAACGGTGGCAACTAATGCCCCAACGTCGCCCGTTGAGCTGGCCCAACAGGGAATCTCACTTGACCAAAGCGGATTTAGCTCGTCGTGTATTCTGTTAACTCAACAAGTTGAAATCTGCTCATGGCGTATAAGCAATGAACATAAAAGCAAATTAGAAGTGAAAAGTATAAAATAAGCTCATAAAATTGCACACATAAGGGGTTGTGACAGTGGTGACGGGGTCGAGGGTAAGAAGGGTGGCGGCGAGGGGGGGCGAGGGGGGCGTGTCAGCTAAAGCGTATGTCATCAGTGGAAACAAAGTCGCATCGCTCGGCCATTTGCAGCAGGTGCAGCTCCAAGATAAACCAGCCCAAAAACCACCCACACCCAAAAAAAGTTAGAACGCTGCAGTTGGGTGTAAGCGACTGCGTAATACTCTTTCACTTAAAATAGTCGAAAACGGTCTTAATTATAATTGTTACTCTGCAAAAATGTTGGTTTACGTAATTTTTGTGTGCTGGAATGGGCCTGGCCTAAATTTGTTTGGCTCGATCGTTTGAGGAGGTCTCCGAAAACTGTCTGTCAAATTTCGATGTACAGATTTTTATCGATTTGCCACGCCCCCAGTGGGTGTAGCTGATTTTTAAAGGACGTCGTCAGTATTCTGTCTGCAAAATTTGATGTATCTAGCTTTGAAACTGCGGGAGATATATGGATTAAGGTGATGTTCCACACCCCCAGTGGGCGTAGTCAGAAAATCTTAAATCTGACGTGGGTACGGACAAGCCCAATATACTCTATTAACTTCGTGACCGAGTAAAAATAGTCAGCCATATAAAAGACAGACACACAAGCCCAGGAAAGTGGGCGGCCTGCTGAGGGGGCGTGGCAAAATATATATAGAAAAGCTGCAGCGAGTGCAGCGCCTGGGCACAGGAAAAGTGCGGAACTTTAATTAAGTTTTGGTTCTCCCAGCTGACTGACATCTTGAATTACAAATGAAAAACTTGTGTGCAGACTACAGGAAAACCTAAAAAGAAAAAAAAATAGTAAAAAAAACAGCAAAGGAAAACCAAAAAAAAGAACGAAATAAGGAAAAACCGGCAGCATAATAACACACCGAGCTGCAAAAGGTGGGACAAGAATGCGAATAACTTGCATTTGGACAGACGAACAGAGGGCAGGACAGACAGACAAGGACAGCTGGAAAGACAGACAAAGACGGACGGACAGAGAGAATCACTGAGCTGAGCTCCAACCTAAGCAGGCCAAAATACATAGTAGCCACGGCTAACTAGCCATTATAAAAGCAGCTCACAGATACGAACAGCAGCAGCACAGGAAGCATTGCGGACTCAAGGCTGTCCAAGTACACTGTGACAAAATCTCAGCAAGAATGGGAAAAGGAAAAACCGTGAATTGAACAAACGAACAACAGCAGCCGCCGCGTTTGGCAGCCAGCTAAATAGAAAAATTTTATATTCATGCCGCAAGGAAATGTTTATTATTAGCCGAGTAGATGCTAAGGTAGTCGACTATAGAAATACCCTACATTTATGTGTGCTAAAAATAAAGAGAGAAAGTTAAATGTGAAGAAAACTAAAACTGTATAAATAAATATATTTAACAGCTCTTATTTTTTTTACTTATTATTATTTATTTGCATTTATTTAACTTTTATGTTGAAATACATTTCACTAAAAATAAAGAGAATTTTATTTTAATCTGATTACATTTTAATTTCATATCTAAATAACTTTGATTCCTCTTAACAGGTCTTGGTTTTTCCACCTGACAAATAATTTAGTAGTCTGTATTTTTCATTTAGATTCGTTGCCTTGCTTACACATACAAAATACAAAATATTATTCCTTCACAACTACAGGGTATTATAAGCAGTCTAACTTGTCAAACGAACGATTGAAGGATAGTCACTAAGCCAAGCCTTTGGAGAAAGAATTGGAACTTCATCATCAGCGATTTTTGTGGCAGCTGGCGCTGCATTTGGTTCACGTTTTCCAAACTGCAACTTGATTTTTACCTCTGCCGATGGATGGCAGGGAGGGGGCGGGGACGGGGCGGTGTCTGCAGGCAGCCAGGAAACAGATGTTTGCAAATATCTTGAGAAAACTTTTGGCTGAGGTATTTAAATAAAGGTGCGCTCCAACAACTTTTTCGACAGCCGCAAAATTAACAAAAACGAGAAAAAGAAAATACAAAAACGTGGAAAAAAGAAGTCATTGAAAATGCGAAAAATAGCAAAGCGAAACCAAAGCTATTCAATTGCATCATTGAATTGGCAGATTATTCCATGGGAAAAACTTGACTGTAATGGAAATTCAGAGGATATGCCATGGCTTTTCCTGTGTGCAGCTGGAAAAAGGAAAAAAAAATACAGCACAGTAGCAGTCAAGAACTGAGGTTTAAATGCCAGCAATGGGGTAGTATGTAAAGCAGGAGTTCTTATCTAAATGGGCAATTTAATTGGGTATGCTATTCTGTGGGCACTTGTGCGATAAGTGTTTTTGAGTATATAATGTGAATGCACTTGGATGAATATGAATTAATATATTATAAGAAATGTCGTAGCTTATTTTTGGTTGCATCTAAAAGTTAGGTAAAAGCATTTTAAAATTATGAATATAATGGGCTGTTATGATAATTATAATTATAATAATTTTGGTATATTTTTCATGTTAAACATTTTGAGGTTAGGTAAATATTTTTGAATGTAATAATAATATTAAATGTTATTTAAAATTCTCTAGTAAAGGAATTTTTAAATACAAATATATGAGGCGCTTAATAAATTTCATACTCGTTTAACTTTTACTAGAATCGTGAACCCAATTCATTCATGGAAATTTACGCCCTCTAATCTCATAACATAATAAAAAGTAAATATATTTATTATGAACTCTAGCAAAATACTGAACAAATAAAGCGCCCGAAAAACAATTGTGACACAAGATTTGATTAACGTTTGGCATAACAAAATATATATATGTGAAATTCCATAAATCGAGCCCCAACAAAAACAAAATTTGTATGTGTTTATTTATTGCTAAAGACTTTCAAGTTCATGGGTTTGCAGATACAATTCGACGCTGGGTAAACAGAAATTGGCATTTTGCGTCAAATAAACTGAAGTAGGGAGCCTCCCTCGCCCCCCCCCCCCCCCCTACACACACACATACACACACAAGTGCCGCTCCCTGGGGAGCTTGTCTGGGCGGGGATCGCGACGCATAAAAACATTTTATTTAGTCATAAAAATCGCACGCGTTTAATTCAACAATTCGAGAGGGGGGCTTCCTCCATAATTCTGACACATGTTAAGCCACCGGGTTGGGGCTGTTGCGCGGGGAAACTCACATTAAATCACGGGCCATCACAAAAGGCGCTTCGCACGAAATTAAAGGTAAATAAAATGTTTATGAGTGGAACGCAATCGTTCATATGATTTCACATTTGATTGAATAACATTTACACACGCAATCCCCGACTCCCGATTCCGATTCCAGGATCGAGTTCCGCTACCACATGGCCATACAAGTCGTATGTGTGTGTACCCAGATCCAGGCTCCTGCTCTATGGCAAAGATGGGCAATAAATTCAAACATGTGCACATAAATTTTTATTTCGATTTGCTGAACCGCTCCCGCTCCGCTCCTGCTTCGCTCCGCCCAGTGGTTCAATTTTATGAACTGTGAATATGGACGTCACGGAAGGACCTTTGCTCGACGCTGTGTGGGAACAGGATGCGGTCGTCCTTGTGTCTGTATATGGCGCAAAGGATGCGCTGCATACTTGTCCGCTTGCGGCGCTGCAGGAGCTCAATGTGGGCGGCCAACGGCATTCGACATCACAAATTATTGCAATGCAGCCATTTGCATTGCCTTAAGCGCATTTTCCACAGCATCAAATTGTTGTTGTCTGCCAATTGACTTGTCATGTCGCACCGAAGGCAGCGTCTTCTCTTTCGAGTCAGATTTGCCTGCCCACAAATTCCACTTAAAGTCAAATATCTGGCGGTTTCTTGAAAGGAAGGTGAGGACTTTCGAGTAGTGCTATAAATGTTGGATAAGGATATTTTTATATATCAAATGATTAATGATATAAAAAAATATATATTTATAAATAAATAAAAAAAAAATGAATGCAAAAATAGCACTAAAAGATTTTTCTTTAAAATTTAAAATTTTCAAATTTCGATGTAAGTTAAAGCAAAAAAATTAATTGCGCTTTGAAACAGTTTTTACTGCCTCCTGTGAGAATTGAACTCACGACCCCTGGTTTACAAGACCAGTGCTCTGCCCCTGAGCTAAAGAGGCGCACATTTGTGCGGCCAATTACTCCCGAAGAAGAAAAACCCATTAATTAGTTAAGTGGATCTTCAGAAGAAACTAAAATTTAATTACTCAAAAACTCTGCGATAACGGGTCATTGTTGATTGAGAACTATGTGAAGATAAAGATATGATATATTGATATTGGCCAGAGCTCGACTAGAAGATATCCTATAAATATTTTTTAGTTATTTTTTTTTGTTTTTTATTTATTATATTAATAGTTTTTGCTCTGAAGTATTATATAGAATATATTATATCTACCTGTTTTATCATGCTTAATTTTCTTTTTCCATTTCCCATTTATTGCTGGCAATTTGAGTTGTATTCATGTTTTAGTCTAAAAGGTTCTTTAATTAGGTCATGGGGCGAAATGGTAAAATTAATTGTTTTCTACCTTACATTAGCGGTGTTGTGTGTTCATTCGTCCGTCCGTCTATCCGTTTGTCCCTCAACCGATTCCGTCAGTAGATTTAACCGTACTCGTATTGTCTGACTCAATCCATGTGTAATTGCATGAGCCACTGAACCGCATTCGGTTCGTGTGTATTTCCGTTAGTTTGGCAAATTGGCAAATCAATTGCCTGTGGGGAAAATGCAAGGATGAAGCTAATGTCGGCACCTGCGTAGCTAACTGTGGTCCAAAACCCACAGCTTTCCATTAGCCCGCTGTCGGGCTGTATAACATTTTCCTACATTTCGGGCATATCAATTTCGCCTGTTGCATCCGACTGAAGGAAGTGGACAAAGAGTTGCGAGGCTTACGATACAAGTGCACGTTCCAATTGACAAATATCGAAATGACTTCTACTCGCATTCCACTCTGCCAGCAAAAGTAATTGGGTGGTGAATTCAATTAATGAATTAAATTGAA
The DNA here is from genome assembly GCA_035043565.1 of Drosophila robusta. NCBI lineage: Eukaryota > Metazoa > Arthropoda > Insecta > Diptera > Drosophilidae > Drosophila > Drosophila robusta. The sequence goes on along the minus strand of JAWNMW010000294.1, from coordinate 10,928,946 downwards.
TTCAATTCAATTGAATTGAATTTTTGTAATAACGGTAAATACACCTGTGCACTGACAGCGAGCCAAAATGCATTCCCAAGTACCCTTTAAGCACCTGACATCCGACAGGCGTTGACACTGAAAAGCTCTGGCATTGAGCACGGCAAATTTGTGCGCAATAAACTAGAAAATGATTTACTCAGTTAAGAAAATAAATGAGTTTATGTTTTGGTGTGCTGACAATTTCAGGGAATTTATTCAAAATTTAAAGAGAATAAATGAAATGTAATATTATATGAAAAAATATATAAAGCATGTATTTCATCTACATGAATTTGAACTTTTGAACTTTGTTAGCTGCATACCTATCCGATAATATTTGGCGCAGGCGCTTGTTAGAAGCACATGTATTGCAATTTGATGGATTATATTACTATATTAAATAACTGTCATAGAAACTTGAGTTTTTTTCTGCAACTCTTTTTTTGTTTTTCCTGATATCCTGACTTAAATCATTGATACGAGTTTTTTATATTTTTCATATTTAAGCAACCAATTTATTAATATAGAATGTACGTCATATATAGAATATAGAAAATCTATTATTTTAAAAAACGATTTTTATAAATACGAGTTGTATTGTAATTCACACATTCTTTTGCAAAGTTTTTAACTTAATATTAAAAACCTGTGAAAAACTTTAACGAAATCACTTGTTATTGAAAATCTATTTAATAAAAACAAAAATAAAAAATACATTGTAGCAAAAACTTTTTAATATAGGAAAACTTTATCAGATAGCTCCCAGCTTTGTATATATAAAAATTAGTTTTACTTTCAAAATTTCCTGTCCAACCTCACCATTTACGAGTTTTGCTTATGCACTTATTATTGAAGTGAATAATATATATATCAAACTGTCAATCAGTCAAAATATAAATAAAACTGTATAAATAAATTATATTTCAAATTGAAAGTTATTTTCCTTTCACTTTGTATTATTATACTTGGTGAGACCAAATAGGTTTTCACTTTTTTTTTGTCCATAAGACTATTTAAATTCTGCACATAATTACTAACTTACTGCTGAACTATAATAAACATTGAGCGTTGAGAGCGTTTAAAAACTATTTAGAGTGAGTTAAGGGACACAAAGACACGTATACACCACGTTGTACGCGACTGCTGTGGACACCTCGCGAAAAGCGTGGCAGATAATCAGCATTTTACGCAAGGACATGAGGGATGGGGTGATGGCAGAAGGTAGCAGTGCCCGTAGCCAGACTTAACAAGTATTTATCGAGTTTTTCAATATTTTTAATGTCAGTTTAAATACTTGATGCGATTATTTTTCCAGCGATTTTGTTTTGCATACTCCCCAAACGCGGCGCTCGGTGAACGGTGCTCGCGGGCTCGCTCCAAACTTTTCAAGTGCCAAACACACGCAAAGTTTTTCCGAACATGCAACGGGAGACATGAAACTTTTATGCAAGTTATTAAAAGTGCAATGTTCCGGGCAGAGGCGGGGCGAGTGGTGCCAGGGGGGATTTCAACGCCAAAGAGTTGCTGGAGCGCAAGAAAAAAGTAGATAGAGAGAGAGAAAAAAATGATTCATCTGGCATTCAATAAATCTTAACGCGTTTTTGCTGCCAGATGGCCGCCAGTGGCAAGTCTCGAGCTCTGTTCCGGACGGCCCCCTAAATAATGACCGCGCGACGGCGCCAGTTTGTACATTGTTATCTGCAGAGGGGCAAGGGAGGGGCAGAGGAGTGGCAGGGGTGTCGCCCAGCAAGGTGCACGCCGGCTGAAAGTAGTCCTGCATTCATTATTCAAACGCATTAACTGGAGCTGAAGTTGGCCGGCACGAGCGCACGACAATCTCATGATATCCTTGACTTGGCATAACTTCTGCGCCAAGTCAGAGGCGCCTCTTCATCCCCTTCGCCGCTGGCGTCTTTGCAGTTCTTGCAACACACAAAGTGGTGGCAAAGTTTCCATGCTGCACTCGAACAATAACAGAGCCAAGCATTTAAATGCAAATTAGCCCCAAATGATGCAATCATAATGCGACGCTGCTTGCCTCAGGCAGTTACTGCAACTTCGCCTCGACTTTACTGCCAGACCCCGCGTCTGTTTCCCCTGTGCCCGCTTTGTGCCCATTTCGTTTTTTAATTTCAACTGGCGCTCATTTAGCACAATTTGGCAGGTTTTCCTACGAGCGATTCTTGCCCGCTCCCCTGGGCAGAAATTAATTTCCACCTTTTTTTGCAGTTGTTAAGCGAAGTTTTAGCGTCCGGTCGTTATGAGTCCGGAAGATAAATGCATTTCAACACATGTTGTTGAAAGTTAATTTTCCAAAAACGCAGCTCATTTCAGCTAAATGCGCATTTGGTTTTTCCTTTGCTGCCATTTTCTTTGGCTCCTATTTCCCCCCATACACATTTTCTTTCCCATCTTCTAATGCTCGCAAATGCGTTTTTGATAGTTATGACTGGAAGAGGAGCCTGGAACCGGGCGCCGGCACTTGTTTCCTGATGCCGTTTCAATGGGCAACTGCTTCGTTATGAATTGCTGTAAAGTAAGCCCAGGCTGAGGCTAATAAGCCCCTTGTTGCGATAGAAGTTAATACAACTTTTGGCATGTGTCTTGTCGAGGCTTAAATTATTATTTTGACGATTTTTGACGGGTGTGTTGACACAAAATTGCTTTATGTTTGGCGTAACTCATGTCATCTATTTTCCTTTATCATGTAAACTATGCCTTAGTATTATATTTGTCTCCTTCTAGTTGAACATTATTGATTTTTCTATTCAAACAATATTTCATATTTAAAGGCTGGCTAAGGAATCCTTAGAGTTTATCTATATTGTTATACTAAACTACTGTTGAACTATAATATTTTCCTTCATCATATAACTTTATCGCACTAATTTTTATCTGCTGCTGTCAGATCCTAAGAGATTTTCGAAGGATAAGCTAAAAATTGTTCCAGATTCTGGACTGAAAAGTAAGCAGATAATTAAACTTCTTCAAAATGAAGCAACGATTCCACTGCAGCCTCTCTATTAAGCGAACAGTGTGCATTGGCTAAAGAGCACTTGACCTAAGCAGCTGACTTAAGACAAAAGTCCTAAAGTCCAACAACAAATGCTAAACGACTGTCTGGAGAGTTGAAACAAAGAGCCGAGAGCCGAGAACAAGCGTGTGGGCTGACCTCAACACTAAAGACACGAAAACTTTGGTCTTGTAAGCAGCATCAAATTTAAGTGCTGTTGATATTCCTAATTAACACACAGAGATGAGTGAGAAGGGGAGAGCGAGAGCGAGAGAATCACACATGGCCATTTGGGTTTTTGCAGGCGGCCACAAAAGCCATTTGCAAAATTGGAACAAAAAAAACAGTGCGCCAGTGAGTGTCGTTTTGTTGTGCGTGTGTGAGTGTGTGTGTGTTTTGGCGCATTTCGAATTGGGACATTTTATTAGTTGCACAGAAAATTATTTGCTAGACATAGATACGCATGTGATTGCCTTCTTTATACGACTGTCAGGGGAGTTGTGACAGCAGCTGCTGCAACGGGGGGCGTATGCGCAATGTGTGGTAACAATGTGTGCAGCACTTTAAACTTAGCAACTGTCTGCTGAAAATCTGGCATTGAACGCTTGAGAACACACTTTAAAGTCCATTAGCGTCGAGTGGCTCGACAATGGCAGCAAAGTAGCAAAACGAAACACGAGGCGTATGCGCAATCTGCCAACTGCAATTTGAGTAATGCCCATACTCTGCAGCTGCAACTATATCTGTCAATATCTTAAGAAATATATATAGCACAAATTTAGCACATTTACATCAACAACGAAATGCCGTCGACATTTTTATATTTCTTTACATTTTCTTATTTTTATTTCTTGTTTTTTGCGTAGTCAGTGAAGCAAAAGGATTTTATTTTGTATTTCGTGCTTTGTGTCAATCGCCCGACATCGAATTTTCATTTTTTCTTGACAAGCGAAATATAAACAAAATGGAGTTGCAAAAACTTGTCAAAAATATCCTCAACCCCTGCGACCCTTCAACAATGGCGATACCGTTTTCTTCCTCCCCCCCCCCCAACTTTTTATTGCTGCTGTAAGTTTTGTTTGCTTTTTATTGGTGTAGGCAACAAGAAGAAGAACTGGCAAAAAGATACCCATGAAACATAATACTGCTGCAAATTATCGCACTACATTGCTTATAAAAAACTTTTCTTTTGCTGTGATGAAACTCTCTTTGTGAGCTCTCGAAAGTAAATACATAATTTATGGTTAAGGAAGAGGAGAGCTGAATAGGAATTTAAAGAAACTATTTAAGTTATGGAAAAAAAATTCAAATTATTGTATTTGCTAAAAAAATAGAACAAATATGTAAATGTAAAATTATTATTTTCAGGATATATTTCTAACATGTATTTATTGAACAAAAAATCTATAGCATATTTTATATGAAATGTCTGTTGCATTGAATACGCTTTTGAAAAGATTTATTTCTAACAAAAATTTGTATGGTTTACCTTTTGTTTTCAGTTTTAAGAATAGAATTCTCACTGGTTAAATTATAATATATATGTAGTATATATTTCAATAAAAGGGAAATTGTGGAATGTGACCAATAAAAGAAGGCAATAAAATAAGTAACTACATATAAAGACAACTTAAATAAATTAAATAAAATGTATTTGACATTTATTTTATGTTAAATGTGATATGATTTTTAAATGATAATATCAAAAAACTAAATATATATACAACTGTCTGAGCTACGCTTTTTACTCTCTTACAATTCTTTATTAAAGTTAATTTCAAAACAATATTTACTTGTCCACTCAAACAGCTTACATCCCCACTATGTTGTCTCTCTCTGCTCTCTTAATACATCTAATCAATTAACTAAATTACCGCACACATTTTATAGGGTATCTATTGGAAACAATGTTATAAATGAAGCACTCAAATTGAAGTACTTAAATAATACGTATATCACATTTGGAACATGGCAATCGAATTAAGTTAATCCAATTTCAGACCGTCTGTTGGCGGCGACAAGTAAATGTGTGTGTGTGGCAGTTGCTTTTGAATGTGGCAGCATTTGAGGATGCTTCCCACACATATCTGTAATATATTTACAATCCTCGGTGTCATCAGTGTCGAGTCACTAACAAATTTCCAGCAATGAAAAAACAATGGAAACACGATTTGCCATTATGCCGGAAATCTTCGATAATTTCAAATAATCCACACATCACACACACACACACAGAGCGAAAGCCTGAATGGAAGCGCTGATTCAATGTTAGCTCCCGGCAATGTCTCAGACAATCAGCACTTCAGACAAGCAACAACAACAATGGGAACAACAACAAGCGGAAGCCATGGACAAAAACGCGTCTGTGGTCTGCGCGGGGCCTGGGCTGCGAACTTGACTGAATGAGCAACTGCTGCCTGCATTGGGTTAATGGCTGGCGACATGAGAGGGGTATTAAAGAGGGGCTGGAAGCGGGGGGATAGAGCTTGCTGATGCCGCAGCATTGGCATTGCCAGGCCAGGCCAAGAGCGCTGCTTACAAAGTAAGTAGAAAACTTTTGCCATTTCTTGCAAAAAGACGGGCACATACACATCCAGAGAACTTTTAACATTTACTGCCAATTGTTGTTGTAACAAAGTTACAAGCAGCATTTGAAACTTGTCGCTAGTGCCGTCAAAGTCAAAGTCACTGCGTGGTCGCTAGTGCGTATGAGTAATTTTTATGAGCCAAACCTCAATGCAACTGTTTGCTGGCTTTTGGCCTTGCGTTGGCCTGTTTAAAAATGTTTGGCATTCACTTGCACATTTGCCTTTGTTCTCTGCTTCTGCACTTGCCACGGGCCAAAGGTCGCTGTTCAGTTGCCTCTGGCCCATGCGTTAGGACGGTGATATTACTTGCTGTTTTTACATTTTTAATTTTATTTTCCTGCCTGCTGTGGAACTGAATCGAATTAGGTCCACTTAATGGCAGAAATTAGGTCCTAGGGGACATTTTTGCTTGGGCATTCAATGCATTCAAGGCATTCGTGTCATACGAACATTTTAAATATTCAATACAAGCTTTAAAGAGAAGAAAAGAAATTTGAAAATTGTAAAAAATCAGAAGGGGAGACAATTATAAAAATATGGAAAGTTGTTATAAATGTAAGTTTAAGAAAAGTAATCAAGAAAGTATTCATAAAATTAGTCGAAAATACATGTTATTATATTAAATGATGCCCTCTCCAATTATTGTAAAATAGGTACACAAATACTTTGAATTAAAATTCAAAACTTGGAAAAATTTGGCTAACATTTTATTGAAATATTACATGAAGTAAATATGTAAAAGAAATTATTTATAAACAACAAATTCTTAAATATATACATACTTATATTTATATATAAATGATTTTGTGTGCTCCCAAGCGGCTGCTGTCCGGATATCCTGCAAAGTAATTGCTGAAGTATGCCATGAGGCATCTTTGTCTTCGCCAAGTCCACAGTTCGCATAACTCCAAGCGACTTGTTGGATTTAAAACCAAGTGTGAAGGCATATTAGCTTGAAGATGTGCATATGACAAATCTGAAAAGTTTTGCAGACACTTGGCTGCAAATAAAGTTTTATTTAAATTTGTTTGCCACAAGAAACTTTTGCACTCGCCAGCTGCAGCGCTGTGTGTGTGCGTGAGAGTGTGTGTGCGTCCAAAATAACCCAAAAAGTGTGATAGAGTAAATGGTGAGGGCAAAACATGAACTTATGACTCCACGCTGCATTGTTTGATTGTGGCTGAAGCATTTCTTTTGTGCCGCTGCTCATTTTCCGGCTAATTGTGTGTCCTGGCCAAGGCGAAGGATGTGGCAAGAAACGGCTAAGCCATTGAGCACACAAAGCTGAAGTGGAAGAAGTAGAGCAGCGCGCATCAAGCCATAAATCACAATGGATATATGCATAAATTATGGCCAGGAGCTGGTGCTGCAGCAAGAAATCAAAGTAGGCAAAAAGGAGTTACTAGAGAGAGAGAGAGAGAGAGAGAGAGAGAGAGAGAGAGGGAAGGCAACACTGGCAAGTGTTAAAAAACGAAGCGACGTTTAAGGATTTAACGAGAAAAAATTGCTGTCACGCGAACGCTGGACGCATCGTTTTAATCAGTGGGCGACAGTGCCCCCTCCCCCCTCGCCCAGCTCACGCCCACACAGGCACGTGCCCACGACCAGGGAGCAGAGCTTGAGCTCCAGCTCCGACTCGTAATATTTTGTCCAGGAAAAGTCAACAGCCTGCACTTGGGTTGCGTGGCGGCAAGAAGACAAAGCGTGACAAGCAGCTGGGCTTGGCAAGCGGGAAGGGAGGGTTTCGATAAAATTTACATTGGCGCTGCAAAGTATGCAACGCATTTTTTACTTCACTTCTGTTTGCTTCTCTCGGCTCAGTGGACCAAACATGCCCACTACCACACGACCCACCCCTCCTCCGCAATGCACACTTTTTATTTGTGCCCAACCACGGACATATATACTCATGTCTATATGTATCTGTGCACGTATGTGTACTTATTGTAACGGAAAAACGCTTGAAACGCGCCCCAGGCTAAAGGCAAGTTTCGGGATATCAAAGCATATCGTTAAATTATTGTGTTCCAAAATTAATGTTGATTCCCAGAATGACTTCAATTTAAAGGTTAAATTCCATAAAATGTGAAAGGTGATGAAAGGAAGGTTGTGTAAATACAAAGAAATGATAATTGCAAATGAATTAAAATTTAAGTCAAATAAAAAATAATAAAATTTTTGAGTAATCTTATACATTCAATTCGTTAAAAAAATCATGTTAATATCAGATAATGATGCAAAAACAGGTTTTTGATGTGAATAATTTCCAAGATATCCACCAAACTCTGCAGTTAAGAGCATCACTGTGCTCCGAAGATATTCCCCAAAACAATTTCAGTTTCGGATAACACATACGTGTATATATATAATATACTAATAGATATCCCAAAAAATTTGTCGAATTATGCTCCTAATATGGGATAAATTAAAAAAAGAAAGTTTCGGTCGGGTGTACAATACAATACTCGTTCACCGTACAATAGAAGCTTAAAACATTCAGGCCGGCCAAATTTGGTGACTCAAGCTACAAAACTGTGGGAGATTTGGATTTAAGCGGTTTAGCCCCCAATGGGCGTTTTAAAATATGTGTTGTGGGTTCTATAGAGGAGGTCATTATTAAACTTTCTGAACAAATTTGATGTATTTAGTTTTAAAACTCAGGGAGATATATGGATTAAAACGAATTGCCACGGCTAGTTAATGTGGGCGTAACCAAAAAAGCTGTACACTATCCGACGCGGGCATAGACGAGTATGAATTCCAAGTTTGAGACGGACGGACGGCAATATACTCTTTTCACTTCGTGACCGAGTATGCAACTATCAGCAACATCGTAGCTTGAGTGTTATCCCATTTATTGCAGAATTTACTTAAAGTGTACTGTACCAGAGTGATTTATCAGGAGTGTGGCTGATCATGTGCATTTCATATGCAGCTCTCGTTGAACTTGGGCAGCTTCTCAATTTGGACGCCGACGACGCGCAGGACCTGCTGCGAGGCGAAGATGCCCGTGCGGATGCAGTAGTCGAGGGGCATATGCTGCACCAGTTGTGATAGGAAGCCGCCGACGAAGGCGTCGCCGCAGCCGTTGGTGTCGACGATGTTCTTCTTATCGACCTTCGGCACCGGATACTCGAGCACCCGGTCGTTCTCCTGGAAGCAGAGCACCGGGCAGACCGCATCGGTGATCATGACGATGCGCGGCCGAACGTTCGCCTTGGGCAGAGACTGCAGCCGCCGGCCGACCTCGAAGATGTCCTTGGTGTTCCAATCGTGGGTTGCAGCATACTCGAGGGCCTCCTGCTTGTTGCCAATCACCAGGTCTGTGTAGGGCAGAATCTCATCCAGCTGCTTCTTGTGGGTCTGCAGCACGAAGACGGCGCTGAAGTTGAGCGCAAAGAAGCGATTGGTCTCGCTGGAATTCTTGGCTAGGCGAATCACGCTGTTGGGCGTCACGGCCACAAAAAAGCCGGTCGCATAAAAAACTTGGCGCGCTCCACAATGCATATATTCTCCTCGATGTCCAGCCAATCCTCGGTGAAGAGCGCCGCCGCACCCAAGTTCGCCACCAGGGAACGATCCTGGCCCGATATGATGACCGCACAAGTGCCCGTCGGCGCCTCATCCTTCACTTGGTAGTACGTCTCGACGCCATCAGCTAGCGCTCGCTTGGCGATCGTGTTGCCAAACTTGTCCCTACCCACGGCGCCGTAGAAGAGGGCTCGTGAGGGCTGACCCACAATCCATTGGAAGATGCGCATTGAGTTCTGGCAGGCACCGCCCGCAGAGTATTGTACGTTCTCCTGGTTGGTCAGCTCCTCGAAGAGCGCCATGTGCTTCTCCTCGGCTATGATCGCCGCGTTGGCCTTCAGATCGTATTTCTCGAGAATCATTGTGTCCTCCACAATGGTGGTGATGTCCAGCAGCGGATTCCCGAAGCCAATCAGTACGCCCTCCGGCACCTCCATCTTTTTCTTCTGGAAACTTGCTCTGTGACTGCAGAGCTGACCGCCAACAAATTTCTTCAAATGTTGCTGGCACAGGTTCCAGCTCTTGCGATGTTTGGTCACCGAGCAAGCCCGGTTAAAGTGAAACAGTATTTGCGAAATTGTGCTGCCCTCCCCGATACGTCTCATAGCATATCCAAATTGAACTCCAGTTGCCAACTATGTTTTCTGCACGTTTATTGTGAATTCCCTCTTATGATTATTAACAATTTTCGGAGCAGCACATGCTCAGCACGGGATCTTTTGGGAACAACTCACATTTCGAATTCAATGTTCTTCTGAAAGTAAACGAAAAGTGTAGTTTGCTTGGGTGCTCAAAATCATGTAGGTTTTTAATTCTTTTGGAAAGTAAGTTTTTTTTAAATACAGATAATACAGATATTTACCAATACTACAAATATTTAATAGAATTTTCTTATTTAATATTTGGCTACAGTGCAAATATTAGATCGAAACTTAACATTCTTTATTCTTATATATTTAATCTACATGAATTATTTTGTAGATTATAAATCCGATAATATTCGATGGGTATATTTCATAATTTAGTTTACATATCTTTCAATATCCCAAATTCTTTCATTTTATTTTAATATTTATATTTTATTAGATTTTGCAATAACCTTAGCTCGTTGCATTTTAGCATTTTGAATTGGGTTAGGGTATAACTTGAAAACCATAGCAAATAGTGCTAATTATAAAGAGTAAGGTTGACATTTTATAACTATATCCTGTACTGTAAATAATAATAATAATAATAATAATAATAATAATAATAATAATAATAATAATAAAAATAATAATAATAATAATAATAATAATAATAATAATAATAATAATAATAATAATAATAATTTATTTTCATAATATTAATTTAACAATACAATTTTGTAGGCCCACATTTATTGAATCGCTTACAGGGTATGCCCTGGTCGTTGCGCTTAACACACGTCAGCTTTAATTACCCGCATAAATCAATCATGATATATTAATGGCCGGTCCATTTAATATGCTATTAATTACATTTGCATCTTGTCGTGCATTTTTATATGGAATTTAAGCGCCATTACAACAGTCACGTAACACGCGGTGGGCGGAGGAGGACTGCTAAATGGAGGCCTTTCACTTTTATTTTCACTTGCCCAGGAGAACGGGCTTTAGGGCGCGGTGTGTTGTGGCAGGGAATTGAGCGTCGTAATAAAAATGTACGTCTTGTCAGCTTGCGTTGCGTCGCGATTCGCTTGACGAGCTGAGGATGCAGTTGCGGCCACCCGGAACGTCCTTGCCACGAGTGCTGCTGGAGGGGAAGGGAGAGGGGGGGGGCTGGCGAGGGTGGGTGCTGGCGGATGAAAACAATGGCATTTGCAGTGCTTTGCACAAGTTGCCTCGCATAAATATTAATTTTTATGCAACAAAAGCAGCCGCAGCGGCAACAGCAGCCGCGGCAATGCAACCGAATGGAGCAACAACGAGAACAACAACAGCAACGGAAACTACAACAAAAACAGCAGCAGCATGCAAAATAACAATAGCAACAATCGTCGCTTATCGCCTGCAAGCGCCGCAAAGTATGCAAGCGGTTTTTCACTTTACTGCCACGTCTGTTATGCATATACCCTGTAGCCAAGCGACTTAACGGCCTATACTGCGCTGAGATTTAAATATACAAGTTTTCGCTAGCCTTAAAATTGGTACTAAACACATTTTTAGTAGGTAATAAAACAAATACTGATTAATAATGAGGAGTAAATAAATTTTAATTTTATATTTAAAACTTTTTTAACATTTTATAATTAGAGGCCTGTTTCCCATAAAATCTAAAAGCTCTAACGGTCCTTCACAGTTTGTAAAATTTTTAAAAACATTTTCCTTAATGGGTAGCACTTGTAATGAGGTATAATTAATAAATGATTTCTTGCAAAATATTTATGAAATGATTTGTTAATATGCTACACACTAGAATATTTATTATAAGTTATTAGCTTATGAGCTATTAAAAATTGAAATAATTGAGCTAAGACTAAGGTTGTATTTTGAATACCCAATTGAGGTAGCTAATTCCTCCAGTGATAAAGAGATAAATAATCCACTCATAATATTTCCACTATACATTCCAGGATATGACAGAGATGTAATACCTGTTCTTAGATTGCAGCTTCCTGGATAAGTACTTGCTTATGTGTGAACATTATTCTTCGTCGTCTGCCTTTAGTAAACCGCAGCAGCAGCGACGAGCAACAACAGTTTTTAAGAAAGCAAGGGGGTGGGGGGCGGTTAGAGGGGGCAAAGCTGAAGCCGTAGCAGTAGCCACGGCTGCGTAGGATCTGTTAGCTGGAGCTCGACCGCAGCGGCAATGCAGCTGCATAATGTGGCATGTGGTTAGCATTAAAAATGATATGCAACATGAGCCCCAGCTGCATGCGTGCGGGGCGATAGTTGGGGGAACGCAGGGCGCATTTTGAGGTGCAGGCAGTCACTGACAGCCGCATGGCAATTATAATCCACACGAACAGACGCGAGCAGCCACTCAACCACTCACCCACCGAAACACTTGCACGCACAGCCAACCGAGCGTATGTGGCTTAAGTGTGTTAACTGTAGCTCAGGGCGTCGGGTGGAGGGGGGGGGGGTGGCGAAGGGAGGGATCTCGGGTTGGGGCTTGTAAGCAGCAGCTGCCACTGACACACAATGAACACATCAGCATGACACTGTCGGCCTGACAAAGCTTAGCAGCCGGCTGAGTGGCAGCCACCCCCACCAAAAAAAAAAAGAAGACAAAGAGAGAAAAGAAGCCCAGGTCCATTCGCATATAAGAAGCAGCCCTGAGAGACGTTCACGCGCTCGACGTTTTTTTTGATATCCGGTGCCGCTTCCGCTTCCGCTTGCGTTTGCCCCGGCACTCGGATTGTTATGTAAGAAGCTTTTTATGTGATTACCTTTAGCTTCTGTTAGTTTTACTATAATTTGGCCTTTACTTTTAACGAGATTGTTGCCAGATTTTCCCACATGAGAGCGGCCAACATACCATGTAACTGAAACGTGCCGCATTCAAGCATAAAATGCAGGATGCCACGCTCACATTCGCAACACACTCACATAGCTCTCGGTATGAGTACATGCGCTTGAATACTCGAGTACTCGCATTTCCATTGTGCTGCATTTTCTCTGTTGCTCATTTCCCCATATCTAACGGCGAACAATGGCTGGGACTAAAGTTCTCATAATAAACGTGCGGGTTTCTGGTTTTCAAAAGGGATTTGGGTACATTTCCCTAGTCAAGTTTTTAACTAGACATTTCCGTTGACAGCGGCCTGAGCGCTACCAATTGCGACTAATCCAATGTGTTTTCAAAGTAATTTTATATTTCTCGTCTTTTCGTTAGCTCTTACTTGACGGATTCATAGAAATGTAATATTTTTTTAAAGATTTTCGAAATAAAAGTTACTACTTTTCTTAGAATTTATTCCAAATATTCGAACTCAACGTAACTTTAAAACATTAAACCTTTAACATAAAAAAATCCAATGTATATGGAGCATAAAGGAATGGAAAATCGTTCTGAGCTCATGTTTCTGGTGTATTATTAAATCTATAGTTTCCGATGCTATTATAGAAATTGCGTAATAGTTTCCTTGTCTGCGTCACCTATGAAAGATAGGATAGTATGTTTCGCCTTGAGTAATCTCTTTAAGTCCGACTTACCGGTGAAAAGTGCCATTCATGTTGCAAATAAATCCCAATATCATTCTTAATCCAATAAATATGGCACATAGAACGAAAATTATTGTATTTATGCACCAGCGAAAAATGGTCACACAATCAACCATCTTTTCTTATTGCTTCTTTTATTGATTAGCGTATAAAACAATATTTTGTCTACAAATCTGACAGCTGTGAGACTACTGCGATATTTTGAAAAACATTTGAAATGAATTTTCTGGTTGGAAATATTAAAATCATATTAATTATATATAATGCAGAATTACTTGCGATAAAACTGAAATTGAATTAACATAAGGAATATTTACGACTTACGTAGGCTTAAAATAATATAATATATAAACAATATATATAAAATATTAATAATTATATAGAATAACTTTGAATAAAACATTAAAATATTATTTTAATTTCTTTAAAACTTAACAAAATAAAATACAATCAATATGTTTTTGATAATTAATATTGATTATTATCGATATTATTGGAATATATGAAAAGGAAAAGTTTTCTACAAGCAAAGTCTTGGCTGTTTGCTATTTGAAACTAATTTGAAGTATTTCTCGCATACATCTCCATCAGCTTTCACAGACGTTGATTTCCCTAACACACTGCTGCTATGCTCAAATCAAAAGTACATATATTCATTTCTCCCTTTTCCGATTCCGAATACATTCCTTAGTAGTGCTCAAAAATCAAGAATTGTATCAAGAAAATTCAACTCGAAATTGAATATTTTTTAACTCCAGGATCAAGGATCGCATAACCATGTCGCAATACGCCCCCTTCATCAAGCCCTACATCGAGTACAATCAGTTCGGCTGGGGCCCCTGCGAGGTGCCCGACATGGAGGTGCCCTACCAGCCCTTCTGCAAGAGCGACCGACTGGGCAAGATCAGCGACTGGATGCTGCCCGTGCAGGACAAGAAGTACACCAGCAAGTACGCCTCGACCTTCGGCAGCAACAACAGTCAGTACGCGTACTTCCACGAGGACGACGACGCCACCTTCCACCTGGTGGACGGGGGCAATCCGCGCGCCCTCAAGCCCTATCAGCGCAATCGCTTCCGGCCCAATCAGCGCAACAATTTGCGTGTTCACGGCCGCAATATGCGCGGCAATGCGCAGGCTGGCGGTGGCCAGGGGGGGCAGGGCGGTGCCGGCGGTGCCGGGGCCAGCAACAAGTACGGCAAGGGGCGGGACAGCCGGCGCGGGCACACGGGCCGCCGGTTCATGCGCAATGCGCCGGTGCGCCTGCGCGAGAGCTCCGTGGTGGTGCGCTCGGACTGGGTGTCCATCGAGGAGATTGACTTTCCGCGCCTGCTCAAGCTGTCGCTGCCGAACATCCGGGACGGCCTGGACGTGGTCACCTGCGGTGCGCTCGAGTACTACGACAAACAGTGTGACCGCATCAACGTGAAGAACGAGCGGCCGCTGCAGAAGATCGATCGCATCATCAACGTGCCGGGCACCATCGACGACCCCATCATCCGGCGGCTGTCGAAGAGCATGGGCAATGTGTTCGCCACGGACGACATCATTGCCACGCTGATGTGCTGCACGCGCTCCAACTACTCCTGGGACATTGTCATCGAGAAGCTGGGCACCAAGGTGTTCCTGGACAAGCGCGACAATGCCCAGTTCGATTTGCTGACGGTGAACGAGACGGCGCTGGAGCCGCCGCAGGACGAGGAGGGCTCGATCAATTCGCCGCAGAGCCTGTCGCTGGAGGCGACGCTCATCAATCACAATTTCAGCCAGCAGGTGCTCAAGATCGGCGAACTGGAGCCCAAGCACAAGTTCGACGAGCCCAATCCCTTCGAGGAGCCCGGCGTCGAGCTCGCCTCCGTCGCCTATCGCTACAAGCAGTGGCAGCTGGGCGACGACGTCGTCCTGATTGCCCGCTGCAAGCACAACGGCATCCTCAAATCGCCCGCGGGCGACCTGCAGTTCCTGTCCATCAAGGCGCTCAACGAGTGGGACTCGAAGGCCGCCAACAGCGTCGAGTGGCGCCAGAAGCTCGACAGCCAGCGCGGCGCCGTGCTCGCCTCGGAGCTGCGCAACAACGCCTGCAAGCTGGCCAAGTGGACCGTGGAGGCGGTGCTCGCCGGCTCCGACCAGCTCAAGCTGGGCTACGTCTCGCGTGTGAACCGTAAGCAACCCACTGTCGTTTTATACTCTGTTCGCATAGTGCATATAGGGTATTTCAGGGCTTTGTCCAATGTCTGTACTTCGGTATTCTATATCTATATATGTATATTTCCTATGTTGACTTCAAAGTCGGCACAACAGTGCCACAGTTCTTTAAGTGCTTATAGAGGGTATTAAGCTGTTCTCCCGAAACGAAGGGTCGTCAGCGTCTCATAGAGTATATATGTATTCATGATCAGCATTAACCGCCGAGTCTATAAGGCCGTGTGCTCCTGTCTGCAGGTTTATTGTGCTTTTGCGAAATCGGTCGGATTGGACCACTATATCATTTAGCTCATATAAAGTTAATCGGTGTATAAAGTCGAGTTTTTGTGTTAGCAACTTTTTTCTTTTTAAGTTAGATTGATATTTTGATATTTGAGTCTCCCCTAACATATCGGCAAGATTTTATCAATATCCGATCACCATAGCATATAGCTGTCATAGGAACAATAGGTTGAAAAATTAATTTTTGTATGAAAAGCTTTCTATTCATATTAACGAAATATCAATATCCGATATAGTTCTCTCTCGTTTACCTTTTCTTTAAATTTTACCACACTGTCTGTGAGCAGAGTATAAAATAGTCCTTACAATTCGCCTGCAACTCTGTTACTTGCTTTAGGCAAGGATCATCTGCGTCATGTGATCCTGGGCATGCAGCAGTTCAAGCCGCAGGAGTTTGCCACACAGATCAACTTGAACATGGACAACGCCTGGGGCGTGCTTCGTTGCCTGGTGGACATTGTGCTGAAGCAGCCGGATGGCAAGTATCTGATCATGAAGGATCCCAACAAGCCGATGATACGCCTCTATGACATACCCGAGAATGCCTTCGACTCTGACGGCAACGACGATGAGGACACCAGCGATGATAGACCATTCATGAAGTCCATAGGCAACTAACATTGGCATTTAGTTGGAAAACGTTGATAAGAATGTATATTTAATCTTTTTTGTTTGAGTTTCATTTAGAAATAAAATAACTGTCGCAAGTAATAGAGAATTTTTAAATGTTACATTATAAATTATTTTATATATATTCAGAGTTAAATTACATTAAAGATATCTGCGTCAAATTTAACAATGTCCAGCTTTAGCTTTTTCTAGGTTAGCTTCAGTTTGTTGAAAATTTAATATTCGACTCTAAAGAAAAGTAACCACTTCTCAATCTCAACCTTAACTATATTAAGATAATCTGTTGGAGTTCAAATATCTGCGTCTCGAATATTTCAACTATTTACATACAGGAATATACGAAAATTCTTGTTAATTTTATATTTGATGCGCTTCTCTAATCCTTTTCTCTAAATATCCACTCGAAGGACACGCCAAACGATATGAATACATTTTGCTATATTTGTGAACAATGTATTCATTTATTTGCTGTTGTTGTTATTCTTTGACTGATAGTAACCCTGGAGCTGTGAATCCAGATAAATGAGCTCCTGACAGCATCGAACAATAACAACAACAGTAGCAACAACAATAACAACAAATGCCAACTGCGCTTGACTGGCGCAGAACAATGGAAATAAATACAATTTAAATTGAGTTTTTGACCAAGCATAAAATACACAACATATGTCAGCTTATACACATGTGTGTTGCTCTTGCTTCCCCCATACTCCACTCATTGGCCCCCGCCAAGCTCTTGAGATCTGACAAGAGTCACAGTTATTTGATGATAACATGTCCGCATCAATCATTGCGGTTCTGCATACAAAGAAATGCGAAATGAAACCAAGTAAAATAAATGTTCGCTGTCAGTGTTGGAGTGTGCGAGTGTGTGTGTAATGACATTTGACAGTGTCACATATGTACACTTACACAGAGGGCGTAATTGAAGCCAGGACATTCGCCTGTTGTTTAGCTCGAATTTAGCCTCAGCCGCAATAAATCACAGAATGGCATCAATCAATGCAAATTCGGGGCAATTTCATTAGACGTAGCCCGCAAAAAATGTTGTGTGTTAAAATTTTAATTAAATTGTACAATTTTACCTTTCACAAGCAGCAATTGCATTCAAATTACGAGCCTAATTGATCGGCAGACCTGGCCAGCTCAACCCTTGGGAATCAACCCGAATGCAAATCAACCAACTCAACTGAATGCAGCTTGGTTAGTTACAACAGTAATAATCAAAAAACATAAACACAAACATTTAATTGAGCCAACAGTTTGTTACTTAATTCCATTTAAATTGTTTAATTGCTCAGTTATTTTTGGCAAAATTCTATTGGCATTTTATATAAATAATATAAATGCTTAAAGATACATGGGTATCTGTCAGATGCTTGTCAGGTATGTGTTGTTACAAGTTGACTGAGTTAAGTGTTTAAATATTTATCTAATACATTTTTAATGAACCGAAGCTAGTAGGAGTTTAATTAAAATTAGTTGCATATCCATTTTTTATTTTTACATAGACATTTAAAATAATTTATTTATAATAAATAAATAATTAGTTCGTATGCTATGCACACATATATATAATACATTAATATTATATAAGCTAAAATTGTATCAGAGATTTTATATTTGATACATCTGATTAAATCGCAGAAATTATCAATTTAATTGAATTTTAATTAAAATTTAGATAGATAGATATATTTATCGAGAATACGCAGAGCTGTGCATGCAAAAAGTAAACGAACATTGTGTAAAATATACTTAATTCTTTCCCATTCGAATTTCAAAAATTCAAATAAGCAACTTAATTTTCGTAAGTGTGCCAAATTAATTCCTTAAGCATACGCCGTGTGGCCACTTAAACTATTTTAAATGCTGTTTAATATGTAATATAATATTAGAAAATATTGTAGAAATATTAAGAGATGCTTCATATGCATATCAAGCATACGCAGTGTTGTCCTAAAAACACTCACACTGCTGTAAAATAACTAAAAGTATAAAGAGTAGCAGAGAAACACTAAAGTGTTATTCAATTAAAACATTTTGTTTGCTAAATCAACATGTCCGGAGTAGCTACAAAATGACTTTTGTTGATGGTTGCAAGCGTTCTGCGGTTGCCCCACAGAAAAGTTGCGCGCTTGGTTAGCTGCCTGAGTGGCTGCCGCCCGTGCCGCCCTGCCCCACTGGGCCATGGCTAGCAGTTTTTGGCCTGCATTTCAAGGTCTGCGCTTGGCTAACCACGCCGTTGAAAGGCGTTTAACAAACTGCGCACTTGGCACTGCGGCAAGCGGCTGCAACTCCGAACCAGCTCAAGTGGCGCCTCAATGCAAAACTTTCTGTGCTTTTTAACGCACATGCAGGTCCACGAGTGGGTAGAGGCGGGGCGGGGGAGTTGCCGCTGTGGGCACTGGCGGCACTCAACCGAAGGCATTTGCATATGGAACCGCAAGCGGCGCCCGAGTGCGAGATGAAAAGTTAAGCGTTGAATGAGGGCGACAAATTGCAAATTAAACTCTTTTGCATTTTACACACATGAAACTAGTTGTAAATAAAAATGCTGCACACTCTCGCACACACACACACAACAACTTTTGGCCACAACTGTAAATTGAATTTAATTTCAATTCAGAAAAACGCAACCCAAACCCTCTTCAGAAATTTTAAGCGCCAGTCGCCGCCAGCGGCCATTTATCCGTTTAGGCAACAAATCTGTAAAATGTCAAATTCAAGCATATCCCTCTACAATCCCCTCGAAAAAAGGTCCCCTTGGCATGCTACTAAATTTGAAAAAGAGTTTAAAACTGGTTGAATGTAAACTTTTTGAATCTCTCTGTCGCATTTGCTTTGCCTTTTGGCATATTTAATTTGGCTACTGCTGTCAGCTTTTGGATTCTATTCCATTTTATTTTGTTTTTTATTTTTTTGGGTCCAAGACATTGGCCATGTCAATTTGCCAAAACGCCCGCAACTTTTCAAATGCAGCTCATTTAAAAATAATTTGTCCCAAGCAAGTTTCTATTTTAAGAGGCCAGCGGCCCATGTTTAATCAAGGGGCAGATGAAGCTGGGAGGGAGTTAGTAAACTGTCAAGTGGTTTCACTTATTTTATATTTTCAAATAAATACTTATATAAAAGAGCAAAATGTCGTTCAATAAAGTTTATTGAAATACAAATATAAGAAATATTTGGAGAGCCTATGGATATCTTTATATTAAAATTGCTTTCCTCATTAAAATATCTATTCGAGGATATTTAAATTTTGTTCTCTTTATGTCGTATATAGCAGCAACTCAATATACTCTCTTTGTTTTTATCTGTTTCACAAATCAAATCAAATCTCTCACTTTTCACACCTTTGGTGTGTATTTTAGAGCAGTTTAAACCCAATTTGGGCTCAATTGCCGTATTGCCACTCAATGGCTTAACGGGCTTTGAAACTTTGAAAACAATTGAAAGAGGGACAGCTGCAGCTCCTCCCCTCCCCGGCAATGCCACGGAAAGCGCCGGCGCTTGTGAATCGCACCAAAAATATCTCGAAAATTGCGTGTAAAATTATTCAAAAGTGCAAAGTGCACATGTGGCACGAACAAAAATCCAATTACGAGCATCGAGCGAACTGCGAATGGAATATTTTGACAAGTATTCAATGAATTTAATTTGAGATTTGCGAACATTCAGAGCAGCTGGCTAACACTTTGACCCAGCACCAGCCCGAAAACCAAACGCAGTCCCAACCCGAGCCCCAGTCAGCCAGTCAATGGACAGATGCAGACAGAGGCTGCCGGATGGATGCCATTGCCATTGGCAACGAACCTGCCAAATGCGCCGGCTGCACTCGGCCTGTGGGCGGGGAGCTTAGTGGGGGCCGAAACGAATTAGAAATGTGTAGAACAGAAGTTACTCAATTGCCAGCTGGAGGTCCCAACGGCAGCTATGAAAAATGTTTTGTGGCTATAAGAAGCTGCGAGCCGGGAGCTGTTGGCTGTTGGCCTGGGAAATCTGTGCGAGACGCAGCCGGAAAGCAGGAATGATTTCCGGCCAGGCAGGCGATAATTCTTGGGTCGTCGTGCAGTGGGCGGGCGGTTGCAAAACTTTTTGCAGCCATTGTGCCGAGTGTCAGTGCAATGATTTCGCAGCCTGCCCCAAGCAACCAAAAACCTAGCCCCAATGAAGGGTGTGTCTGAGTATGAATGATTTAAGCAGCTGAGCAGCCCCGCCCCCTAGTCCTCTCTTGCATGCGCCCATCGAATTATATTCACATTTCTTCTACTTTTTTTTTAGTAATATTTTTCAACATTTCTCAAAACTTTGCGCTTCGCGTTGAACATCAAATTTGAACGTCCCAAAAACTTTGTCAAAATGTTGGCAAAAGTTTGCGATGTTTTTTTTTTATTTTTTGGGTGGTTAAGAAAAATTATCACTATTGTTACAGATTTGTAAATGGACGGTAAAAATTTGCTTGTCATTTTTCGTTCCGTGTGGTTTGTTTTCAAGCAGAAAACAGAAAATAAAAAGCTATATTTTGGTTTATTTAAATCTTAAAGTTAAAAATGTCAGAAGCGTAAAATATTTACCGGGGAAATGCAAATAAAATATTTAAAGTCGGTGATCAACAAATATTATCTTTCAATTCAAACTAGTTCATTGTCGTAATTAACTTATTTTCTTGAAATGCAAACATATGTTTCTTAACTTTGGGACAGCTATCTTGAAACAACTGTGCAAACAATTGTTTTTAAAATTCTTATCGTCGATATTTTGTGACTGTTATCAGAACCCAGCGATCGCTTTTACCTCTGACAGCTGCTGGTCTGAGAACATTTCTTGGACCACTTGGCCACGATTTGCAAGAAGCCTCTTTAGCTCAGTGGCAGAGCACTGGTCTTGTAAACCAGGGGTCGTGAGTTCAATCCTCACAGGAGGCAGCAAGTTGCATATATTTTTGTTCGACTTGGCATTAAAACTAGTTTATTCTGGGAAAAAAATCTAAATTTAGAATTGCAAATTGTGGTTGTCCGTCACTATAAGTATAAAAACCGATATTAACATAGATTCTAGGCGGGTCAAGGATTTTCTTTGGTGTAAGCTTTCCTTTCATATGATATATTATATTTACTTAATTTTCACGCAACTAAAGTAAACTTTGTCGCAGGCAATTTGCTGGGGAAAATCAGATTGTGATACCCAATTTGTGCTGCTTCTTAGTTTAGAGAAGATCAAAAACAGAATCTGCCATTCCATTTCACATCATCGGATATGGTGATTATGCAAGGTTTTTTTCTTAGCGTTTTTTACTTGTTTGCTTTGTGGCACGGACTTTGCGTGCTACAAATTGAGGTAAAAGTATATCAACAAGTTGCCGAACTTCAGCGCACACCGTTGGAATATTTTAAGCTCGACGAGCTCTTAACTGCTTAAAGTTTTCAACATAAATATTAAGTATACGCAGGCGAAATAAAACAAAATGCACAAAGCATAAAAATGAGCGGAGGGGCAACCAAACCAAATTCAACAGAGAGGCAAAAGGAAAACCGACGAACAACAAAGTTGGTTTACTCCTTGTTGCTTTTCTTTTCACTTTTTTTGTACTTTGGTTCTTTTGTGCATTTTGCCAAAAGCATGAAAATCGATTACCTGTGCGAAATGGAAAATACCCATGCATACGCTCAAGTGCGTGTGTGTGTGTGTGTGTGCGTACGTATTTGAGGCGCTGCGAAGCCCAACCGAAGCGCATCAAATGTTTTGGCTTATTGGAGCGAGTACAGGGGGAGGGCAGAAAGCTGATTGTTTTTCCAGTAAGTAAGTAGACTTTGCATAAACGAATATGTGAACACATTTGAACAAAACAACATTCAAATTACGAATATACCAATATACGTATATAGTAAACTCCGCCCCAAGGTGTCTGGATCGTATGCAAATGCGAGTGAATTCAGCTTAAATGCCATTTGATTTCTTTTAATTTCGATTTCGCAACAATCGGACGGCTTTGCCAGATACGTGGCAAATCACAATAAATAACGGCACTCGCAGCTGGCAGCCAGACAACAATCCATCAGATACAACTCGTTGATTTCGACTCTCCGGCTCTAAGTGCAGCTGACTGAAAAACTTTTCACAGACCTTCCATGGGAGACAATTTGCAATGATTTTGTTCAATTGGTTGGCATCGACAGGTCTTTGTCTTGCCACTTTGTCTTGGCCAACAGCCCATCCTATTGGCTTGTATTGGCAATGTACTCTAACCGAGGGTATTTTGAAATTTTCGTTAAGTATTTTACAAGCTAAAGAAGCTTTCATAGCAGACAATCTGGTCCGATTCTGAAGTGTTTTCTATTTTAGTATTCTATTTTACTTGCAAAAAATACTTTATATACTTTTATTAGGGTATTTAATCTTCAGCATTTTTAAGTTTATAATTTGCAATTCTTATTTTTTATGCTATTTGCAACAAATTAGGTTTTATTCATCTACGTCCTTGGCTCGCCCTCGCCCACGTGCTTAGCCAAACAGCTGATGCGATGACAAAGTCCCGGATGGATGTTGGCTATTGTTCTTGGCCCGGTCTTCGTATCGGTCACAATGTTCATACAACACAGGATACGGGGGATGCTTCTTGCATTGCTTGGGCAACGTATTTGCACAAAGTTTCGCACAAAATTAAATTCCATTCGACCCAATCTTCAATCTTTACCTCGCTGCAATGTGCAGCAGTTGCAAGTCGCTTGCCTGGCAAAATATCCATCGGTGCGGCAAAGGGGCAGGCAAGTGTACGGTTTCCCACGTGTGTGTATGTGTGTGGGTGCTTGGGTGTGTGGACACACTCAATCCCGTCGCCATTGGCCAGTGTCAAGAAAAAGATCAAGTGCAACACTTGTTGGCGTCACAAAAATGCATTTCAAGTTGATTTTGATAAAGTTACGCGAACGTTGTGAACAGCTCTTGGCAGCTGCACAGATTTCTGCTCCCGCTCCCTCGACCTCCTCTCCATTCTTTTCTTTTTTCCGTTTACGGCAATTGGTAATGGAAAGGGCTTTTGTAGGTGTTGTAGATGGTATTTTTGCAATTTGTCCAGTCAGCGATATCTTTCTTTCTTTTTATAATCATTTTACTTTCATAAAATATTCCGCAATTTTGAGAGATTGCAAATCATGAAAGCTAAAAATATTTGCATTTTTATTTACGAAGCGAAAGGGGGATTAGATTGGTATTAGTACAATAACTTTGATTATTTTTATTACATTTATAATACTACGACTGGAACCTCGACCTCATTTATATTATTACCAAGAACTTCTATCAGAGTGAATTATCATAGGTACGTCATTTACTTTTCGGTTGGATAACCTTTGTACAATCTATTCCCTTTTATAAAAAAATGCTAGATATATTTAAACAGATATATGTCTGATTTATTTATACATAAATTTAAATCGAAACTATGTCTAATGAACATAAATCTCAAATACATAAACAAGACTATTATACTGAGAGTATTTTGAAAGAGCAGTTGAGTTTGCTTTAAAAATAAAATTAAATTACTCACAAATTTTTATAAAAGTTTCGTCTAACATTTCCATTAGTTCAAATTCCAATTAGACAAGTTTATTTGTTTTGCATGTCGGGTAAATTTTAAGTTGGTAAAAAAAACTTGTAAGCCGCTGAAGCATGAATAGCGTGAATAACGTGAATAACATGAATGCTTGCAACCTATGATCCTATGAGTGTGTACCCATTTATTTTGGTCACCCCAGCCATAAAACTTATCTTGTGTCCTGGCTGCCGTCTTGCAAATATATCATATTTAATGTGTCTGAATTTTTGCTGTTTCTTGTTGTTGTTCGCTTTCCACTGCTTCTTCTTCTTCTTCTTCATGTTCGTCTTTGTCGTGCTTTTCTCCTGCATTTTTAGTTTAGTTTCGTTTTATTTATTCATTCTTTTTTTGCGCCAGTTACTTCCGCGCTTTAATGTCCACCATAAACTCAGCTTTACGCTCCTTGCCAAAACAAAATGCTGCCACAATTCGCTTACTTCTAGCACCCCCTCGATCACCCCCTCGCCTCATCTACACACCCATTGCCGCCCATTTATGTCTCTGTAGACGCACGAATGAGTGTGTCAAGTGTCGGGCGTTTAATGAGCTGATTTGAATTAAATTTTATGAGCACAAGCGCATTAAATGCCAAATTCGTGCTAAGTACCCGACGTCCCACAACTACATAATACTCATGTGTACTTGCATGTAGGTGACATACTTATATACACATACATATATACGCGACACACTTGGCCATTGAATTATGAGTAAACTGATTAAATAGTTTGCGGAATAAAACTAATTTGTTGCCAGCTTTTGAAATTTTAATAAGAACGTTTAAGTCGACTTGTGTTAATTAAAATACATTTCTTGGAGTTCATTTGAATATAAAAGAGTTTTTTTTAATTCTTGGCCAGCCAAAAATACTCAAATCTATTCTTAGGCAAGTTCCAAAATCGGTTCGTGACAAATTTTAATTTACTTTGTAAGGTCTATTTAGATTTAAAATACAATTGTTCGCCAATTTTGTTAAATATGTATATACATAAAAAAAATAAAAGAAAATATCTTAAATAAGAAACAGGTATTTTTAAAAATAATAAATAAAGAGCCCTACTTCATACGTACATTTAAAAACTTCTTCGAACTTAACTTAACTTTAAATTTCGATTTGTTAGTATGCCTTATATGTCTTTATTTAATGGTTAATATTTGAACTAAGTTGATTAACATTTTAAAAAACTATAAATATATAAATAAATAAAATCATAAATAGTATTATATATTATGGGCCAAATATCAAATGCAAGCCAAATTATATAAATATTTTAAGTGCACCATTCTTTTTTTTTAAGTGTTAGACTATTGTTCATTGACATTTATTTCACAATAATTATATATTTTAAAAATAATCCAAGCAGTATAAATTATAATAATTCGATACCTGTATAAATAAAATTTTAGACACATGAAATTACTTCACGATTTTAAGTTTGTTTTTGTAATGGACAATAAATAAACTCTTCTCGTCAAAGGTTTTTCTACTACTTTAAGAAACTAAATCAAAAGCAGCTTGAATTTAATTTTCACAAACAGCGACGCATTAAATAATTTACGCTAATCAGCAAAAATGACATCTACACCTGGGTACCCGCACCACGCTGCCCCACGTACAGGTGGTGCTGGTGCAGAATGGTGGCTGGGGTCGCGGTGGCGTCGGTGGTGACGCCTGTCAACTGAATTTAACATGACATTTGCTTAATTTGAATTTAAATACCTTCTTGTGCATGGCGACAAAAAACATAAAATAAAAGGAAATAAAAGTAAAACACAAGAGCACAAAGTAGATAAATCTGACACACGAAAATGAGGCAAATAGTGGAGTGCGGGGTGCGGGCTAGGGGGCTGGAGCGCCGCCGAGGCAAGTTTGTGTGGCTCCAAAAAAAGTGGAAAAGGAAATCCAAGCGAAAATAAGCGAAAAATATGGACGACACAGTGGATGTATATATATCGAAATATATATGTGTGTGTGTTGGACTATGAGCGTTTGTGTGTGTCTGTCACATCACCTGGCTGCTGCCCTGTCCGCTCACTAAATAAGAAATTATTATGAGCAGGCTGAAGCGACGTTGACGCGCCACAAACACCAACATCGCCATGTTGAGCTTCCGCTGCCACAGCTACACACACACACACACAGAGACACACGCAGACAGACACAAACAGGAAATGCGCCACACACATGTGTGAGTGTGTGTGTTGGCCAACTTTCCATAAACGACACAACAGGCAACACAAACAAACCAGCAAAAAAAGTTGGCGTGGCCAAAACAAGCGCATAGACACGAAAAGGGAAGTTGACCGCTCGCCGCCTCCATTTGTACCACTCTGCAAGTGTGTGTGTGTGTGTGTGTGCCTGTGAATTGCTGTGTTATTTAATGTATCCTGGATTTATTGTGCTGTTTCCTTGTTGTTGTCGCTGTAGCTGCTGCCGCGCATTAAATGTACATAAACTTTGCTTTTCAAGCCTGTTTCGCCATCTCTTTCCTGCCCCCTCTCTCTCCCCATCCCTCTCTTTCCGTGTGTGGCATGCCGCTTGTCAGAGCTGCGCTCGCTTCCGTTTGGTCTTGAAACCTGCAAAAAGGCGCACATGTGTTTATGCAGCTTACTCTCTATGTGTGCGTGTGTGTTTGTGTGTGTTTGTGCCCCGCTGGCTGCATTTTTGCAATTTACAGCATGAAAAAGACGTCGCCTGTCTGACATTATTATGCTGCAACGGCGACTTTTGCCCCACGGCCGTCGTATGCATTTCCGGCCGCGCCCCTGCCCCCGCCCTTTGCCCCGCGCCTTCGCAACCAGCTACCTAGTTTGCGTTGCAAACGTTCGCTGGCGGCGATTTTAATACCCTGCAGTTTACAGTCTGTTTAACACCTCAGTTAATCGAGTTACGCTGTAAACTGTATTTTAATTTTTATGCAATTATTTTTAATGGTTATTTAAATGCCAAAAAGCATAAAACACCAGTTTTTTTGATTGAAAAATAAATTATTATAAAGTTTAAACACGTCAAGACATTTTAAATTCACATTCCGATTAAGTGCTAAATGAAATTGTATTTTTTATTTATTTATTTAGTTTTTTTTTTAAATTGAATCTTACATTTATAAAAATGTTAAAAAAAATTAAATGGGTCAGTCACATTTTGTGCGAAATTTGCTGAAAATCATTGAAAATACTTTATAAAAATAGTTTATTGAAATAGTTTATTCGTCACAATATTAAATTTGCAATTGGTTAAATCTAAAAAAATTCTGGTCTTAACTTAATTTTGTTTTCTATTGTTCAATGTAGTCCACGGAAAGTATTAAAAATTTATCCGAAAGTTATTTTAAAATTGTTGGGCAGGAGTTTTAAAATGTTGTATGATAATCATTTCAATTTTAAATATTCTCTACTTTTTAGCAAAGCGTTTTTTATTCATTTAAGTTCAGTTAACTGCGTAACATTTATTTAAGAACATTTTTGTACTCACGAAAAGTCTCAAGTTCAAAATCATAAAATAATATTTTTCTTAATTTGTTCCCACTTGACTAGGCTCGAACGCTTGAGTTTGTTGTTTACCTATTTGGGCGGCCCAAAATAAGCTATGGAGTATCTTATGGTCCTTGTTGTCCTTGTAGGCTACTTGATAGCTTGTTTTCATATATATATTTTTATTTATTTTGTTTTGCTGCTGTTACTGTTATTACTGTTGTTGTCGCATTGCCTGGCAAAGTGACACAAAGAGTCTTAAACTTTGTGCTCTGTTTGTGTCGGTCTGGCCCCAAAGTGCATCTGCGTCTGATTGTGTTTTGCAATACAAAACTTTTTGCCAGCCAAACAAAACCAAAGGCAAAATTGTAACATAAAGAGACAGATAGTGCGAAAGGGCATGAGAGCGAGAGAGAGAGTGAGAGAGAGTGAGAGAGCGTGTACGGGCGACACACACAGTTAAGTATAAACAAATGACAATGGCCATGTCACACGGGGCGTATGATTTCTCTTGTTAGCGCGCACTTGTCTCGTATTTAGGAAGCCATAAACAAAACCAACCGAATGGAAGGGCGCGAGCCAATCGCAGGGAAGGGGGGCGAAAAGTGCAAGTCACGAAATCTAATCTCAGTCAAACGTTTTGCTTTTGCTCTGCCGTTGTCGGCCCTTTTGGCTGTTGTTCATTTCGCCTGTCTGTCACAGTCTGTTATGCATCTCAGGTGGACATGCCTCCCCCCTCTCCTTCACTGTTTTGGACAGAGTTTGGCAAATGCGGTCAATTCGGTTTCAGCTTACCACCGTGTCACCGTGTTACGATCTTCTGAATGAAGAGGGACAGTTTGGTGAAGCGACAGTTGCCGGAATTTTCCTTTCATTTCGTTATGCATTTGCGTGGGACATTTATGAGACGAATACATAGGAAACTATGGGAAACGGATAAGCCTAAGTTTGCGTGGCAAAGTGGAAAAAAACAAGAGAGAACGAACATATGGACGATGCGCGCTATATATCTATAATTAGCTGTTCTTATGCACAAAGTATCTATTTTTCCTAATTGAGGCCTTGATGCTTGATTTTGGTGTTAGAAGCATAGTCTCAATTGCTGAGTTTGTTTGATATAATGTTTTGCTAAGATGTCTTGAGAAGATAGCAGTTTTTCATACAGAAACTAGATTTTCGACCATTTATTCCAATGGCAGATATATCGGCCGACTACAAAAAAAAAAACGAAACAACAAAAAAAATAGTTTTTGCACACTTTCATTACGCCAGCTTTTAAAACTGAGAGAATAGTTTACTTAGAAGCAGACTCGGTTATAGAATGAGGCATATTTATGTAGTATATAATAACAGTAATAATATAATATTATATATAATATAATATATAAGACTATAAATGAAAGCGAATAAAAAGCACGTTCATTTTTAAAACTATTCATATTACTTTAAGCTTTATAAAATTTCTGATGTCAGTTTAGCAGACAGCTTTAACAGCTTAAATTTGAATAAAAGCAAAATCTCAGAGTTTCAAACTTTAATAACTCAATTAACTGAATTCAGATTAAAACCACAAAACACACGCTAACTAGAGTGTATATGTACATGTGTTTCAAGGTATTAGCATAATGTTATTCAAAGGCTGCCTAAAAACGAAAAAAAGTCTAACCGCAAATACGCCGCATTGAAGCCCACAAAAATGGCAACCGCAAGAGTGTGTTAAAAATTTAAAACAAGAAAAAGAGTACAAACTATCAAATTAAATAATAATTATGCATAGTAATTACGGCTGAAAATTAAAAGCAGCCAAAAAGGAAACCAAACGCCAGCAAAATCAGGATCAAAGCGAAATAAGAGAGGCCAGCGTAAAAGGGACTTGGCTCAGGTATTCAGAAGGCGGCTTTAAGTAGATGGCGAAAGTCATTTGAAGCTATTACTGCGCAAAGGCCAGAGGTTTTTGGGAAGGAGGGAAAGCTCAAGTTGAGGCAGCATGCAACAAATTGCTGCACGTCACTCGATGTCGTCAGTGGCAGGCAAGACAAATTCCGTTTGGCTCATTGCAAGTATTGACAGTTGTAGGGGAACTGAAGGGGGAGGGGTGGATTGGGGTAGGTTACACTAGCTGCTATTTGCCAATGGGCAGCTGCTGATCGAGCCACTCGCTGTGGCTGCTGCACCAAAGAAAACACACAAACCTAGAAGCAGAAACAGCAGCGTGGCATAAGGGGATGAAGTACAAGCCAGTGCATCATAATGCAAACAGTTCGAGTGCCGAGCAAGCTATTTCCGGCAATGGGGGCGGGGGGAAAGTGTGCACTTGCACTTGGATGCCTGCGCGCGTATGTGTGCGAGTGTGTATGTGTGTGTGTGTGTGTGTGTGTGTGTTGGGATGCCTTTGTGAAGATGCCACAGAATGCTGCTGCTGCTGACGTGCCACGCCCACTGCGCCCAGTTCGCCTGATGACTGACTACTTAAAGCGAAAGTAAACTTTGCTTTGCTGCTCTACGGCAGAGTATGCCAGAGTTGCCAGGCATGCATGTCACGGCGGGGGGTCTGACGGGCGGCTGCGGGCACTATGCTGAGGGGGTGGTTGGGGCTGGTTATTGGGTAGCTGTTTGTGGCTTTGGTAGGTGTGCTTCTTGCGGTCATTTAGCTTTTCCTCAATGCAGCGTGTAATGTGGTCGCTTATAGGATAAAATGATGCCTACAGTGGGGGAATTGAGTGGGAGGGGGGGTAAGACAGCGTGAGAGAGAGTGCGCCCATTAAGTCAAATTAAACGAGCTCGCAGAGTGCCTCCGATTTGTGTATTTTCTGCACTATTCCAAAACGTTTAAATGTAGATAAAGTATACAACATGTGGAAGGGCAGAGGTAAAAGTAATTTAATCCCAGCTTTAGTCTGAAATGAAAAATATTACCAAAAATATCTGTCTGAAGGAAGGCTTAAAATAAATAAATTACTTTACTTTGCCTTTCGTTTTTAATAAAAATTATAGTATGAAAAAAGTAGAATTTCTTGTCTAAAATGTAGTTTCTCCTAGTAAATTTAATTCTCTGTAAGCCAATTGCGACTTGAATTTAAAGTAAAAAATAATCAAAAGAATAACTATCTGAAGAATTTCTGAAATATATAAATTATTTGAATACGTCCTCTTGGCATAACAAATTATCTTATTTATTTTGAATAAAAAAATTGTTGTACGGCCAAAGACGATTTCTTGCTTAAAATATATTTAATTTAACAACACTTTAAGGCAATTTCCATTTCAACTTGTTTCCAATAAAAGATGCTGCATTCCAAACGAATGCTGAATAATAAATGAATCATATCCAAATCCATGCGCCGATATGCCAGCAGCTTTTGCTGAAATTTAGTTTTTGAAATTGAAAATGCAAAATACCGAAAACAAAATATTTGCTTCAATTTCAGTTGCGTTATTTGTACTCTGTTTGATGACAAAATTTGTACGACATATATATAAATGTAAACTTATATATGATAACGCATATGCAACATTTTGTCTGCTTTACCCTCCCCCATAGCGCCCCTCTAGCCCGGTCGCACTTGACATTGATGCGCATATCAAATCAGTAGAAATGTAAACAAAGAGCGCAATACGCGACTTTTCATCAATTCATTTGCATTTATTACATCTGGTCGAAAAGCGGTGCTGGAAAATGCGGCCAAGACCGACATCGCATGCTGAATTATTCATAAATTTTTCGGCAATGGGCAACAGAGTTTTGCAAAAAAAAAGCGCAGACGAAAAATGCTGCAAATCAGCTTAGCAAATGAAAAATCGAAGGAGAAGCACATAAATAAAATTTGACTGGCTGCAAGAGAGAAGCGGAGGCTTCCCAGTCAAAAGTTGCACTCATTTGTAACAATTTATTTGATTTCTATCGAAGTTCTTGGTCGGCTCCGGCTTTTTGCAATATTTTTTTTCACGTCTTCTTTGCCGTTTTTTTTTGTTCAATGCAAAATCGCTTTTTATTCAATTTTCAGCTCACGTAATATTGACAAATTATTAGCGGGGATTTTTGATAGCATTTGGGGCACACACACACACAGACCGGAAACCGCTGCCATCGCAGCAAATTTGTTGCCGCTGTTGCTTTTGGCTCAATGGCTGCAGCTGGCTTCGAGTTGGCGTCTCTCGACTTTGTTTTAAATTTTTTATAGGCTTGTGCTTGATTTGCGGGCTGTTTGGAAAACATATTTAAATTGATTATTGCCCTCGTCCCGCCCCACGCCATACCGCTCCCCTGTCTGAGCGGCAGCTATGCCCCAAGCAAACAAATTGCTGTGCAAATATTTGCTATTAATTTCTATGGACAACATTTTTGCGTATTGCGCGCGCTTCGGCAGAAATTAATAAAATCGCTGCCCGCCCGGTATGGCTCCAGGCGGCGGGCCATAAGACAATGAAACTTTAATGTATTAATTGACATAAATTAGCCGCGTCTTTCGCCATTCGCCATTTGCCAAGCAATTTGACAATTTGCCACCTTTTTACTGCATTATTCAAAAGTCTCGACAGCTCGTAAATTCGACACACAGAGACACGCACACACAGGCACAGGAGACCGCCCGCTGTTAGCTGCTAACAGCCCAGCAGTTAACAGCTTCGGTGAGAGCGCCAACTGTTACGCATGCGTTCGCCGCGCTGTTAGGCTGCTGTTATGCTGCTCTGTTAAGCTCTCGGCACTTGGCGTTCGGCTCGCAACGAACTGCAACTGTTATTGGCCCGTTGACACATATTTTCTAATTGGAATTACCGTTGCAATGCATACAATTACATTAATGCTGATAGGAATGTTAAGCTGAGCTTTGAATTGGTGTAATTGCGGCTTGGAGTGAGAGTATTAAAATAAATAAAAATTATAAATAAATATAAAAGAAGAATTCACGAAAGTTAAATTAAATATACATAACAAAAAATAAAAAAGCAATAAAAAAATATTTATTAGAAATACAAATACATTTTTAGCATCAATATAAATATATTGTTTTTGAAAAATTTTAAATAGTTTTAAACTGGTATTTGAAATGAAATGAATAAAATGAACTTAAATGAAATCAAATGAATTTATCCATGAAAAACCATAATCTGAAGCGGTTTGTTCACTCAAGAACATCAAATCCGTTTTCCTTTAACATAATACCCCATTATTGTTAAACCTTGAATGGTATAATTTATATTTTCGAATGATTTCATTTAACATTCGGGCCAAGTCAAGCATAACGGTTCATTGTCTCAAATAAAGCCACAAAAATGCGTAATTGAATTTGAAATCTTTTGAAAACTAAAAGGAAATAAGCAGATTTTAGCAAGCAAAACTATGGGCACGGGGAAATTTTCGTTGTTATGCTAAAAAGCACACACATACACACACACACGCATACCCGGGTGCTTATAAGTGTGCCAAGTATTTGAGCCACGTTTCAATGCACACAGACAGTAGCCAGCATATGTCCAATGCACTCACACACACATCGAGTGAGAGAGCCAGAGAGAAAGGGCAGCTTTTTCACTCATAAATCTTCAAGCATTACAACAAAAGGGACGAACCCGCTGGAAAGGTTAACGCCAATATTCTAATTAACTCATGCATAAACGAATAATAACAAACAAAAGTGCTATAAATTTCCACTTGACTTGATTGATGGGACGCTTTATTTAATATATATATATGTATATTTATATATATTGATACTATGTATCCCCAACACACATATATGTATATATACATAGGTATAAATACCAAATAAACAAGCTTGACTTTTCGTTGGCTTTCAATTTGGCCAATTGGCTGCTGCTCAACAACGAGTGTGTGTATGTGAAATTGAGGGAACCATTGACATTTTGAATTTTCATAACTTTGCCACACTTTAAATTTTTATCGTTTCTGCTGCTTAAGATTCAGATAAAACACACAAATTATGCGACACAATTTTTTGTTAACTTGTTTACGTACTTTAGCCAACAACAACAACAACAGCTATGGGCTATTGTGTTGAGTCTTTTGTGACCTCATTTAATAATCAATACGGGCAGCCGCCTCAATTGCAGCTTATGAGAGAAAACAACACAACAACATTAACAAGGCACAGGACAACACTGAGAATACCTTTACTCGGCCAAAGGATAAATTGTATTAAATTGGTTCGAGTCCCAGCCACAACTTGTCCATAAGAATGAGATTGTAGTAAGGCCGTGGGGTTGACTGCATTTTAATTGTGCTGGTTGTTCGCTAGTTCGGATACCAGGATCAAATGCAGGTTTTAAGAAAACAAAAGAAATGGAAAAACAAAAGGAAATGGAAAAGCAAAGGCGATTATCAAACGTTAATAAGCTAGAATATATAAAACAAACTATTTTAATTTATTATAAAGAATTATTATGTTCTATATATAAAATATTTAATATAAAAATAATAAATGTATTTTTCAAAATATGTATTTACTCACTTTTGAATATATATGTCGACACCATCAGTTCCCTTTTGTTCTGCATACAAACCATTTCACTCATGAACGTCAACGAGTAATGACGCTGTACCAAAAGAGACATTGTCAAATACTTAGGTTTATTAAAAAGCATTATTTCCATTAAAAAAAAACTCTTATAACTTTGCGTTCTGGTAGTTGGACCACATTCCAACAATGTATAATAAACACTCAAACATTTGCGTTAAATGATGTTTCGAATAAGTTGGCCAAAATATTTGCTTAAACATTCCAGTCTTGCGCGCGCTTTTTGTCAGAACCAAAATCACAATTTGTGTTGTGCTCACGTAAAGCTCATTAGAGGCATATAAAAAAATTATTACCAAGGCATTTTATTGACGATTATTTGATCAAATGTGGGACAAAACACAAGTGAGAACGAGACGGTTAGAGCGAGAGAGGGTCGGCGACAGAGAGTATATTTAATGGGCATACAACAACAAACCAAAGGATCTATTCAAACACACGCACACACAATAGCGAACACACACTTACACTCAACAGGGCGTATAATGCGACGTGTTAAGGTCCATAAAGTTAATGCAAAGCAAACACAAGACCTACAACAACAAGAAAGTCAAAAAACTACCCACAAGAAATGCGGAAAAAGGTGCAAAACACAATGAAAACGTAAGAAAAGACATATAAATAAAAACGTTAGTACAAATGTGTACATATAAAAATATATATTTGTATATATAGAATTCACATGTGACCTCAGCACGTGCCTGCGAAATAAATGCGTTGTGCGACATGACCCAAAAAGAAATAAAAACTTAGAAATATGAAGAAAAAAAAACAGAAATAAAATAAAATAAAAAAGTGACAGGAACTAAGCTCAAATATCAAACAAAGCGCGCTTTGAGTTTGTCCCAGCCGAAAGCTTAAATTTTTAAAAAAATTATCAAAAAGCCTGTGCCTTGAATAGAAAGAAAACGGAGTATAGAAAGAAAAACTTGCATAGGACCTGGTTCAGAAATCTCATTTTAATGGCCTTAAGCGAATAAAATTCAAACCTAAGTTCAAACTCAATTCAACGGAAAGTTTTGAATCTGCAATTAGCAGTTTAGTTTTAACGAGCAGTTCCGATTTATGCAGTCTTTCAATTTAGCTTGCAAAATTGAGTTCAAAAGCAAACGAAAAGTAAAACGATTTTCGGTTTATATCAAATGGGGTAACATGACATTATAAAGTCAGCTTTTGACTGTGGTTTTAAATCAACCAATGTTTTGTGTACCCTGTGTACCATGCGGCTTAAAGAAGTGTTTATATTGCAGTATATCTAATGGTTTTCACAGGCAGAAGGAATCTGTTATATATACAAATAATAATAGTAATTTACGAAACGTGTAACGCATTAAAGGACACCCTTGGGATTCTTTCGGTACATGTACATGTACATTATAAATTTTGTACTCATATTTAAAAATTAATGAAAACTGGTATCAAATACGGTACAGCATAAAAAAGTCTGGTTACAGAGCATCTTCTAGTCGTGCAAACTCAACTGTCATTCTTTTTTATCAGAGATTTCGTTAAAAAATAATGGAAAATCCGTCCAATTAAATAGTTTTTTCCAATTTTAACAAACATTTTGGCTGGAATGGCAAGCAACCAATTTTGCCAGTTATTTAAAGCAGGCTAACATGTATTTGGCTTTGAATTCGAAATGAATTAAATGCATATGCGTTCGCAACTGATATGAAAACCACATGAAGCAGCATTTGCTGGGCGTTTGAGCAATTGTTGGTCCTCTGTTTGTGTGAACATACCAAAAGCGACCGTAATTTGTGTCGTCTTTCAATTTGAATCGATGTGGTCGACACTTGTGCTCCAAAGCGTTCAACATAATTTGCTGGTGCCCCCGCACCCCCTGGCCAAAGTGCAGCCTGAACACCCCTATCCCTCTGAGCCTCTAAGCAAACACACATTTTAATTAAAATACTAAGACAACAATAATTGCTATGAGAGCACAAGTTCGACTAACTCAGGGAGGGAGGGATTGAGCTGAAAGGAGGAGGGCAGTTGTTCTTCAGTGTTTAAATGAATTTGTTTTAGGGCTATGGCCGAGCTGCTTAGACGTCGTCGAGAACAGAGCACATAACTGTAAGCCGCATGGCCTTGCCTTGCATTCAGGTCAGCTGAAGCGCACAGCTGGACACACACACACTGAGAAAGAGAGGTGTGCGTTTGTGTTGTACAGGATATAAGCCAGTTATGTGTAAACGAACTGGCTCAAACCGAGTCCTGCGTAGACAACTGCCCAGCGGCTGCGGCTAATGAATGATGACAGCCATTTAACGTCAGCAGACCAACCCCGCCCCTCTCACTCTCTTTCCGTGCATGTTCTATGCCATCATTAATTATACAGCAACAACAACTACGACAACTACAACACCTACATCAACAAAATGAAATTAAAGTCGAGCAAATCAAGAGCAGCAGCAACGATATCAGTTGGGAATTGGTTTTCGGCTACGGTTGCGGGTTCGAGCCGGGTTCAAAAAGCAACTCCGAGTCGGGCTCGATAAGTGGGCGGCGTTTATAATTGGGCGGGGGCAGGCCGCATAATGGGCCGACCAAAAATTGGTAACCCGCCATTGGCCACAGCCCATTAAAAATCAAACTGAAATGGGTGGGGTGGGCTGAACAATGGAGACCTCTCCTCTGTATATGAGAGAATCTTGTGTGAGCGCAGCACGGGCTGTGCACATATAATTACTCCTGACTGGAGTAAGCGCAAGGATAAGCACAAAGGGGGTTAGGCGGAGGCGGCTTTATGGCCCACAGCAAATTAATGATGCTTAAAAGCGTCAGTGTGTCCGTGTGTTTATGCTTGGTGTGCAACCAAAGCGGAGTGCATTACTCATACGCAGCGAAGCGCATTTAATTCAGTTATATCGTGAAAGGCAGCAAACATTGATGCATATAATTTTTGGCATCTATTCATGAATACTATTCAATCGGCTGGCTGCAAATATTTGAATATCAATATGCGGTTTGCCAAATCAAAAAATCTCTATATACAATATGTGAAATGCATGCGGGCTATGCGGTCAGTACATAAATGTTCGCATCTAAGGGGCTTACGTATTGTATTTATCGAGGGTATTTGGGAAATTAATGCATGTGGT
The DNA here is from genome assembly GCA_035043565.1 of Drosophila robusta. Lineage (NCBI taxonomy): Eukaryota > Metazoa > Arthropoda > Insecta > Diptera > Drosophilidae > Drosophila > Drosophila robusta. The sequence continues at coordinate 10,891,778 of JAWNMW010000294.1, read as the reverse complement.
GCTTTTTGATAATAATATGAATTCTATTTTCATTGTGCTGCAAGGAAAAAGAGAGAATCAAAAACAGCATATAGGAAGCTTTAAAAAAAATATGCAATTCTATTATAAGTTTATTAAGAAAATATGCAATGTTATCTGTATTGAATATTCGCTTTAAAACTGAATTAATAATACTGCTTTAAGAGTAGTACTCTAATTTGTACATAAAGTGAGTAGAAAATGGCAGCAAAATTTTTACATCAGAAGTTTCTTTGTGTTATTGAATATTTAAAAATGTATTTTATAGTCGGAGATTTTTATGAGAAGTTTGCATTGATTTTAAAGACAAAGTTAGAATAAAGGACATCTTAAGAAATTAACGACAAGCTTTAATTGCACATGTTTTATAAACAATTTTTAAAAAATTTATTCAAGGATTGTAATTTTTAATAAGAGAATAAAAAGCTTAATAGATAATATATTGATTTGAGATGCAACATCATAAGCTTTTTTTAGATCTATTAAACATAAAGAGTTAAAGAGTATTTAAAAAAACTATTCAACAGATAGAAATTTAACTTGGGGAATTTTTTATATGAAATACAAAGAGAAGATTGAAGTTCTCCGTTAAATTGAAAGCAAGTTTTTATTTCGTATCTCATTAAAACTACTACTCATTAAAAGTTGCTCTAGCTCTATTTCTATTTACAGAATAGTTAAGTTCACAGACCAGTTCACAACTCAGTTGAATGTCAGTTTAGTTCAGTTGCGTTCAGTTCTGGTAAAAAACTTGACACGTTTACAAAATTTGCTTTCACTTGGTAAATGTGAAATTTTTTAATTAAATCCAATTTTGCAATTTCGTTGGCAAATTGTTTGCCCTCATTACAAAGCCCGACAACACATTTAATTATGCATTTCAAGGGTGAAGCTATAGGGCGGCAGTGTGAGGAGACAGTGCGAGGGGGCGGTAATGTTTGCTTGTCATTTCTGATTGCAATGTAAACAAGAAACAAATGTAATAAAAAAAAATTTAATTTCAATATTTTATAATTTGCCATTTAAATGAATTTTGAAATCGTTTTGCTGACATTGGCGCCGATTGCGCGCACACACCGTCATGACCCAGAAAGAGAGAAACACAGGAGAAGTTGAGAATAGTCGACAGCGAATATTCTAGCAGAAATAGCGAAAGAGCTTATGTATTTATTTATTTATTTATTCCTATCAAAAATTAAAAAAAAATTAAAAAGAAATTTTAAATAGATGAAACATATAGTAAATAGTATATAGTAAAGTAAGCTTAAGAATATATAGTAAAATAAATACTGTGAAGTGTATACTAAGTACTATAGTATATAGTTTAATAATAATTCTTTTGTTTTTAATAATTGAGAGGTGTGAAATCATTTAAAGTATTCAAAAATGTTCGTATAGCTGATTGACTTGATTGCCAATATATATCATATATGTCATATAATTGCAAAATGGCATGTGTTACATATTTCAGGACAAAACCCATATACCCCTCGTAAGTGTTTACCATATGAGTAGACAGCTAACTAGCCAACCGAAGTGCACTCCAAGTTCGATGTTCAAAGAGGCTGCGGCAATGCGTTGGCGTTGGCATTGGATTTGGCTTTGGCTCTGGTTTTTGGCTTTGGGTTTTGGTCGAGGCCTGGCTAATAGCGGCGCACTTTAAGCCAAGTGCAAACATGGGCAAAGCTCACAAAACGCCAACGCCAAGCCAAACAGAATGTGCTGTATTTTGCCATTTCGGGCACTGGCAATGGCCGCTATCATTGTGCGATGTTGGGGCGGAGGAGCAACGGGTTGGTCGGTTGGGAGGTACTAAATATAATTGGTAAATGTTTGCGGCAAATTGTTGGCCATTTTCATATTATGGCTTTTGTACTTGCTACCAAATTGGTTTTATTGTTGGCATTTTGCAGTTTTAGTGCCGACCAAATGCCAAGTGGCATATTTAGTTCACAGCCCCCTCCCAATACGGCTATTTGAGGGGTAGACCGTAATTTGTTGCGTATACGCACTGTTGAACGTGACAGAAATCACATTTGCATAAAGATTTTCATTTTAACCATGTGATATTTTATATTATACCTCAAAATTACATATGATTCTTCCCTCTCTTGACTACAAAAAAATAAAATTTTTTTAAATCTTACTTCATTACTTTCCATACGAATTAAATGAAAACACGGCTTATTTCTTACTGAAAGAGTCTGAGCTGCCAAATTGAAAGACAACTGAATAAATTGCAATTATATCAACCAATTATCGTTGCAAATATACGTATATAGCCTGCATTAAAATTGTATGGAAATGCAAACGGAAGCGAACAATTTTACCTCGATGTTGTGCATTTTCTGCCTGTCATTTATGCGTTTTTTCCAAGGTGCCAGCACATAGTACTTGTATGCTTGTACTTTTTTTCCGGCTTTAAGAGGGAATTGTAAAAATATGGGTGCTTAAAAAAATGTGCAAGGAAAACCCACAACTCGGCGATTTTTCCGTTATGGCACACTTCATTGGCTTTGACAGCGCATTCGATTTTCGCGCCTTATTGAGTTTATTGTGAGGAAATCAACGCAGAGCTGAACAGTAAGAGCCAGGAGGAGAAAGGACAGATATGACACACATTTTAAAGTTATGCAGTGTGCATATGTGAAAAGATGTGTAGGGAAATGTAGAGGGAAAGTCAACGCTAATAAGATAAACTACAACGAGATATAAAGAAGAAAGCAACTGTGGAAAAGTTTCTTTAAGTTCTTTAAGTTTCTTTCTTATGGAAATCATCATATTTAAGGTGGATTAAGAGGAGCACACTGCTTTTTTCACTTTTGATATCTTTCTATCATATAATAGATTAGAATATATTTTAATATTTATTATTTAGGCATTTTGTCTTTCTGAACAACATAGACAACATTTCAAAAAAACGTCAGTCTTAGCAATATTATATACAGTTAACTCTACACACTATAAATATTACATGGAATAAATGTCTCTTAAACAAAAAAAAAGTTATAATATGTATCGAAGAAATGTCAAGGTAAGCTCTCGGCAAAACTATAACGAAATGAATTTTTTCTCTTACCTATTTCTTCTGCTATTGCCACTAAACCTACACAGTTTTATATGTATTTTTCTACATTTTTCTATATGTTTGGCAATTTCAATAAATTTTTAGAGCTTCGCAGCAACAACAACAAATAGAAATCCCTATTGCAATGCGTAAATCAATCAGATCAATATTTTTTCATTTTGATTGATAAAATCATAAAATCACGCCATGCATACAGTGCACAACACACACACACACACACACACATATATGTGTGTGCTTTGGAAATTTGTTTGACTGTGTTCGTTCAGACGTGTTTGAGCTATGCGAATTTTCTTGCTATTTTGTGCATTTGGCTAAACCAAACATTGCCAAACATCTCTGCAGAGTCAAAGTGTAAGCCAAAAGAGGAAGAGGGAGAAAGAGAGGGCTGTGTGTGAGAGAGAGGGAGAGAGGGAGCTAGAGCATTGGCCAAAAGTTTCACGTAACACTTTGCAGTGAAATATGCACCACTGCAGCGATTTTAGACATTTCCCATAAAAATCATAAATAACAAATATTTTGACGTTAAATACTTTTCCTTTTACTTTATTTTTTGCTGCTCTAAGCACTTCAGTGGTAAATCCAGCTGCCAAATGGTATTCTAAAAGCCAAATACCTTTCCAAACACTACCTCTACAGCCTTCTGGGATACCCTTTATTTCGATATGTGGACAATATATGACTATATCATATAGTCTGATTTTAAAAACAAATTTCGTAAATCCAAAATTGATAACATTGTCGAAACTGGTCTCGGCTTTCACTCAACGTTTATTTCATCTAAATTTAATATTTAATTATAAAAAAATTATAATTTTTTGAAAATATTTTCAAATTAAAAATGTCTACAGTTATTATTATTATCATGAATTATGCAATTATCTTTTTTAAATACTTTCTAAATATCATAAATTTCATATTTTTAAGCAGTTTTACAATTTATTCAAATTAATAATCGCTAAAATGGAATTTTTATTATTATTATAAAAATTTGTCAAAATATGTCGTCTTATGCAATGGCGCAAAAATGTGACATTGCGTCAACTGCGGGTGCAAATCGGGCCCAAATGCGAATGCAAAACTACTCTACACACTAGCCTCCGTCACCCCCGCGGCCGTCCATAGAGACTAAAGACTAGAATGCATGCGAAGGGCGGCGATCGTCGAAGCCGGGGCACAAAATATGCAAAGCCACTCGAGTTGCGACGGGCTGAGCCCTGGGCTGAGGGGCCGAGGGGTTGACGGGCCGCTGACAGCTAACGGCAATAGTTAGCCATGGGCCATGGTGCGTGTCGAGAGCAGGTGTAAAGGGGGGCGAAAAGCCGCAGGGCGGCATAATCAGCGCAGCCAATGCAAAATTGCTCACAAAATGAAAACTAATCGATGGCAACGTGCGTTGAGGGACGAAGCCGGTCGGAAACCGCTGCGAAAATAACGCAAATGATGGCGCGGAGGGGGCAGCTAGGGGAAAGAGAGAGAGAGAGAGAGAGAGAGACAGGCGGTGGTGGGGGTGTTAGCTGTTCGGCACGATGGCGTTTTAGGTGTTTTACACGCTGGACGTGCATAAAATTGTGCACAGCGCTGCGTACGTGGCGGGGTGACAAGCCGAAGGGAGCGGGGTGAGGGTGGGAGGAGCTGGCTGGCGGGTGTGTTAGGTAACGGCGCGATTTTGCCCCTCTGTTGCCCCAGTGTTGGCAGTGTGCAACACTTTGCATTCGCAGCACGTATCGAAATTTAAATTAACACTTTTTTCTCTTTCTCCACTTTTTTTGTTAACGTGCCGCGGTTTTAGGGGGCAAAAATCATTTTTCAGCTGTTTGACTCGGCCCGGGGTCGGCAAGGGGTTAAGGTGACGAACAGCTCTTATTAGGCGCCATTATATATATACTTATACAGCTATCAATATTTTTAGTAGCGCATTTTGTTTTAATTAGCTGCCGGGCGTCGCCTGTGATGCGTGCAAAATATGCAAAAACATTCAAAAATCATTTACAGCCAGACAATTCATTCGTCCAGTCGGCCAGTCACTCAACCATTCATTCACTCATTCATTCATTCACTCGTTTGGCCATTTATCGAACACTGAACACAGCTCATTTGCATTTTTATTTATTTTTCAGCTTTTGTTTATTTATATTTTGGTATTTTCTATTGTTTTCCATTTGCCATTTTCCATTTTGTTTTCACGTTGCGTAACTTTTGTCATCGAATTCAATGAACGCGGCCCAAATGAAGCGATTAGTTGCGGTTATTCGCTTAGGAAGTTGTTTCTGCCAAATTAATTTAAATATTTCAAACTTCAATAACAACCAATAGCATGTTTTAATGCCGGTTGTAATTGTGCATAATTTTTTCATTTTTGTATTCGAAAACTGATTTTTGTATGAAAAACTTTTTGTTTTTCAAGATATCTCAACCAAATACAGCAGTTGAGAGTCTCAGAACGTTCTACATATATCAGCATAATATTATTAAGATCAGATCAGTAATATAGCATATAGCTCCCATGGGAACTATCAGTATAACAATTCGATTTTGTATTGTTTTGTTTCAAACTATCCTGATTAAATTTGGCAACAAAATGTATAAGAAATAATTTAATAATTTTATATTGTAATATTTCCAATATTAACACTAGACCGAAATATAGGGCTTTGTATAAAAAGAATATTGTGTAGCAAAGCATATTTTTATTTCGCAAATCTGTAATATTTAAATCTAACTAAGCCAATCTGTCTATCTTTGACTATTATTATAATTATATAAAATCTTATAGTATTGTTTAGTAGTATAATCATTTCGGGCAATTTGAATGCGAAGACCTGAGTTCATTCTTTCAGGTGCAATTAAAATCTCTCCAAGCAACGCAAAACTGAATTCCTCTAAGCGCCCCACCTTTGCACAATCCTAAACAAATAGAGTAAACAAATTATTTCCAGAGTTGCCATCATCGAATGAATCCCTTCAAGCGCTTTTCACCTGGCGCACAACTCACAAAAGTCAAATCTGCTTTTATTGGCTCTTTTGAGATGATTGCGCAAGAGTCGCTGCGAAAAATCTATAAAATCTAATAAATATTTCTATTTGTTTGTCTAGCGCATAACCAAGGACTTTCAAAGGGATTTCCATGAAAATATATATATATATATACTTTCTGCCCGCTGCTTCCGCCAAGCTGCGTTCGCAAAGGAAATGTGTTTTTTCATTATGATGCGCAAGTGCGTTTTCTAGTGTTTCACCGAGTGTTCTTGCCTGTCTCGAGCGCACTTCTGCAACCCCTCCGCCCTTTCCTGCACCCTACTACTCCCATCCCCGGCCTTGTTTGTCGGCGGGCAGTTTTCATAACGCGATGGCGCTGGAGCTGGCGTTGGCGCCGAGGCTGCTCTTCACAAATGAAGCGCAATTAAAATGTCATTTTTATGCAAATTCCGTGCATAAGTGAACTTTTAATTAATTCAGCGCGAAAATAAATGAGAGCCCCGCCCATCCATAATTATGCATTTCCCTTAGCAAAAACACAAAAAATGTAAGAAAACAACCTTCAACTTGTACCTTTTCCAACGTGTTCTTATCTTATCTTGTACAAACTATTCTCGACCAAGTTTAGTTGCGAGTAGTTTGTCGCGCTTTGTTTTAGTTCTTCGACATTTTTGTTTAATTTCCCCCTGCTGTGGAAAGGAAACTCTTTAGAAGAACTACAACTTGAACTATTAGAGCATTCTAATCAACAGCGTGGTCAGGCAAAATTGACTTTGGGTGGGCTTGGGAATATTGAAATGCGTTTAAAAGAGTTTGAAAGAGATTTATTGCAGATTGTTGGCTTTTCTTTGTATTTAAGTATATTCTATAGTCCCCTTAAATACTGTATCAAAAATAATAATGATATACATAAACTTAAGGCTATCTGGCTGTACTATTTATAGAAATCTCATGCTCCCATACACAAGCTTTTAGCATGGAACTTTGTACAGTTGTGATTCCCCTTGTGAAACCAGGTTAATTATCGTTTAAAATCTTAATCTATTTCAATGTTGTGCTCCCATGAAGTGGCTAGAGATTAACAAGCTAACCCCTCCCCTTCCGTACCACACAAACGCATAAATATGAGCCAGAAAAGTGCCAACATGTTGGGGCCACAGTCTCGACTGGCGGGCCCCAGTGTATAGAAGGAGGGTGTGGGGGGCCCTTGAGAATTGTGTGCGAAATCTAAACGAAGGCTCATTCAAGGGAAATTCTATGGCGCTTTTTCCATTTCATTCAATTCGATTCAAAGCCATCTGCGAACTGTGAAATGAGAGAGCGAAGGGCCTTTGAGTGGGGTGTAAAGGGGGTGGGGAGGCGCCAAGTGATGGTAGAGCAGCCATAATAAGCTCTATTTCCGCACACACACACTCACACACACACACTAAAATTGCCCAATGTTACACACGCGCACACACACCTTGAAAACGCCAGACAGCCGCAGGTGCGAATAAAACGCTGAATTTGTGTGCATTTTGTAGGACGCGTTTCGCTTGGCGAGTTTCCTCGAAAGAAATTGAAAAACATTTACCACAAACATACGTGAGTCTCGAAAATGCCAGCTAGCCAAGCGGCAAACTTGCTGAATGCAGACAGCCCAGGATGGAGGGGAGGGTGCGGCAAAAACTAGCCCAACCTGAGCAAAAACCTCACTGCTGCTGGCTAAGCACCTAAGTGCCAAGCATATGTCTTTCCCTAAAAAAAGCTTGCCGTTTGAAATTGCCCACCTCCCCCTTAATGCTTAACTGTTTCTCTGAAAACTTTTTGTGCAGTCCTTTAGACGTGTGATAGGACGAGTTCCTCGCAGTCCCAGCCATAGATAATACACTGAAGAACTGTAGCCGGAAGAGGAAGAGCTGGCTCTACTCCACCCACACGGCTTTCATCATTTTGTTTGGGATATTCTACTTTTTACCCAACATCTAAGCATTTTCCGCGGATGCAGTCCACAACTATAAAAAATTTAAATACATTGAGAATAATATCAAATATTTATTAAGTATAATTCTTCACATTAATCATAGTTCAGTTTTTTTAATTATTTGTCTATATAATCGCTTTAAATTTATATAATATATTTACAATATTTTGTATATAAACTAAACTGTTAATAAAATAATAATCAATATTTACTGCAAAATAATGTTTTGTGGTTTTTTAATAAAATTCAAAATCTATAAGCAAGTTTCTTAAGATAAATGTAAAGTTACCTAATAATAAACCCGTTTACAGCTGGTCAACAATTACTAAAAGTAGAGTATTACGTTAAGTTATGCAATTTATTATGATATTTCATCAAATTTTCCCAAGTGTTGGGCTTCAACTGCGAAGTGGCCACACTTTGTTTGTTACCAAGTTGCAGCTTTCTGGCAGAAGGATCTATGTAGCAGCTTGGGTAACGAGCTCAAGCATCATTTGTGGCCGCGACGGCGACTATGGCCATTTATTACCTGGCCGACTAAGTAAGCCATCATCCTTGTATTTACAGTTGTTTTTTGCCGAGCGCTATTTTTTATCACGTGCTGCACGTGCGACGTCAAAAGCACAGAGCCGAAATGAAAAAAGATTGAAAATAAGCTGAGGTCCGCTGGGCTGCGCCACATGAAGCGCAGATTCCTGTCGGATTCTTTCAGCGTGCGCCGCAGACAATATATAAATAGCGTGACGGGCAGACTAAAGTGAAAAAAGGTGAGCAACGGAAAAAAAAGAGTTGCCAGCGCTGCGAAGAGCTGCCAGAGTTGAGTTGTTTACCGAAAGTTACATGGCCACCACTCAACACAAGGGGAATGCCAAAGTTTTCAAAGTTAATTGTTTTAAAAGCCCCGCACGTACAGCCGAATCAAAAGTGAGCCAATTTTGGAATTTCGACATTCCAGCAAAATGCCTTCCATGACAATGCGAATGTCTGCTCATTATGTCCTTGGCGTTGATTTATTCAATTAGTCTGATCTCGGCGCGTCTTTAATAATATGCAACTTATTAAAGTACAAGGATGCGTACATCAGCTTATATTACAGTCCTCTCTGCCACATACACACACACACACACACACACGCACACTAAGAAAATTACATAAGCACGCATTTGGCGCTGAGTGGCACAAATTAAATTACACCAAAGCTGCTTTTATGTTTTCGGCCAGTCAGTCAGCCTGGCAGGCAGCGTGCTGGCAGCTCCTGGCCAGGATATTGAACAAATCGTAATTCAAATAAAACAATGTAATTTGCGCACAGCATGAGGCCTTCTTCATCTGCTCCATCTGCTCCCTCGACAAGCGGCTGCCTCTTTGGGCTCCTTCAGACATTTATAGAACATGTTCTATTAAACAAAGCCCAACCGGAAGTGCCTGTAAATATATGTGCATATAAAACTCTGCCAAGCCAGCTTTATAAATAGAACCTACATTTGATCATTTTAATTACCATTTTTATTGATATTTGAAGATTTTTGGGTTGAAATATAAAACGAGCGTTGGGGGAAAATTTTTCTTTTTTTATACAATTTTTACAATAATGTCAGATTAAGGAATTCAATTTGGCCTAATAGCTAAAAAGGTTTACATTTATGAAAAGTACCTCAAGCATTTAAGCTGATTGAAGTGTGGTAGATTAGTACAAAAGTAAACAGCATTGAACGAGATAATATTTATAAATAGAAGTAATAAATTGGAAATACATTTAGAAAATAATACTGGTAATTGCTATAACGGGTAAAGGCAGAACAAAGTTCTGCTAACAAGCTAAATCACTTTAACATTATAAAATCATGCTTCGAAACAATTTTGAAACTCGCTTTTTTGGAATAAAAACACTTACTCAATTTATAAGTTACTCTTCAATATAATTTTTAGTAAGTACTAAGCATATTTGTTGCTGACTGAGGCGACTAAGTTCTTAAATATAAATAAGAAAAAAGCCAAATATAATTTATTGGTGTCTGATTAGAAAATTTTTACATATTATATATATATTTTATATATAAATTTGTAGAAAGCTTTTAAGGTCAAAAACACTTATTCCAATGCCAAAAAGTATATATATCTGTGATTGTTTTTACACTAAATATAACACCCCTGATTATGGTCGTTACTGAATAAGTGCTTCGTATTTTTTCGTAAAGTTGTTTCAAGTATGCACATATAAACAATTTAATTGCATTATTTACTTTACAAATTGAAATACTTAAAATACTTATATTTGATGCAGAAATTGTTGTTGAATAATGTGGATAAAATGTTTGTGTATGTCGTAGAATAGACCGGAATTAAAATGCACTCAAAGCAATCAGATGAGCGCATTCAGTGACCGAGAAACCATAACATATATAGCACATATATAGAATGTGTGTATATATATAATGTATGTGGAAGTACGTGTACTTGGGAGTCTGTAATTTAGGGAATACGCCCACGCAGGACTCGCACACATATGAAATTTATGGTAAAACAGATGTACTTGGGCTTTATTTATTCGAGCGCTGACCCCGCCCCTCGCCCAACCAAAAACCAGCAGCAGTCCGTTGTGTTCGCATAATCTCAAAGGAGCTTGCACACACACACACACACAGCAGACGGTGCGGACACAGATGCACAGATACTGAGATACTCAGATACTCGTACTTTAGCACAGAGGGACAAAAGCCGAAATCATATCAGACAAAACATAAACATACAAATACTACGCGCAACACAACCATGAAAAACAAATCCCTTTGCACATTTTCCGAAAATGAGAAAATGCAAAAGTTTTGCTTCGCATACGCTGAAAGACAATGGAAAAGCAGCTCCATAGAAAAGCAGCAGCAGCAAATTAAAACAAACCTCAGGTTGCCCGTATTTGGAAATGAGCAAAAGGCGCAGAGCCACAATGCCCCTCCTCCCACCCACCCCCTCTGAACATGCGACCTGGCCAAAAGAAGGGGAGTTCTCTCTCTTCATTTTTTTGTGTGTGAAAGTTGATGAAATGCTGCGAGCATGGGGAGTTTAGTTGGCGACGGGGGCTTCCCTCTCGCTGTTGTGCGTGTGTGGGTGGTGGGGCTGGTGGGGCGTGTGTTAATGTGCGTTCATGTTTACGCACGAGAATTAACTTATTTGTCAGGTACTTGTTAAGCTAATAGGGGCACATTTAATACGATGAAGTGCAAATTGCTGCCACAGCGCATTTTCCTCTGCCTTTACAATTTTCCACATTTTCGTTGTGTACGAGAATTGAAAAAAGAAAAGCGATAAGATTAGTGTAACAATTTTATTTGTAAACGTGCGCTAAAAGCTATATAGTTGTTTTAGACTCTGGCTCTCAAAGTAACCTAAGCTAACCCTACTCAATCTACCATTTAATTATATATTTTCCAAGCTTTTTCTTTACCTACATCTGTTTGCTTATTGGAAGTGAAATTTGAAACCTCTTCGTTCCGCAACATTTGCTCCAAGGTGCTCAAAGTTATTTCGTTATATATTGCATAATAATTGATTTAAACGCTTGATTTATATCAAATAGCCCCGACGAAGACTTGTCATAGAATGAATGCAACTGCTATACAGCTCAACAAAGTCAAATACAACGAGGTCATACAAATCAACTAAATATAAGAGTTGCAACAGTGATAGTCGCTGTGGAGATACTCTTTAAATACTGCTTGAAATTATATAAATGAAATTTTAAAGAATCTACACAATCGACATTTATGTGATACAAATAGAAAGTAAAATAATTTCAGAAATAAAATTTAGCATATTCTTCCAGACCACCTATGTATTTCTTTGCGAAATCTATAATAATTGGAATTAAGGCAATTAAAATAAATTGATATATGATGCCTAAGGTTTGTCAGATTTTGAGAGTGACGATAACTTCTAACTGCATATACCCTTTGCACTCAATCTGCAGGGCATAATTTGTGAAAGTTGAAAACGAATTACAAAATAAAAAGAAGAAATGGTAAATAAATTGTGTACGCACCAATGCATTCAATAAAATAAATTGAGACTTCTAAACGGAATAGAAGCTGGCAGCTGGTAAGGACAGCAGCTCGAGAATGGAGCTCGGAAAATACTCATAGGTAAAATGCAATAGAAACTGCAGTTGCTTCTGATTCAGTGAAGCGTGCTAGTACATAGGGTAATTTTTATATATTCGTTTAGATATAATCGCAACATGAAGTGAATTTAAAATTTATCAATAATATTTTGCAGTTTGTTTAGTTTTCCAACTGAGGAACAGCTGGCATAATTTTTTTTTTTTTTTTTTTTTTTGGTGTGTGTAAATTTGCTCGGCACACAAAATCAGTTTGACACTTAGGAAAGTGCCACAAATCACAGTTAACATTTGTTGCACGATTCTCGACGACAACGCACCAGACAGAATGTGCCGAGAAAATCAAAATCGAATCAGTGCCACATGTCTGAGACACCCACACGAAAATGTTAGCAGCTGCAAGATTTTCCAATAATACGCATAGAAAATATATAATCTATGACTGAAGTAGAATAATAGAATAATAAATAATCAAAAATTAAAAATGTATAGAAAATCTGAAATATCTATCTGCCCATGTTATCGATAAATGCATATTCATATCGATAAGCACATATCGTGTACCATAAAAACGATTTACTTTGTGATTTATTTTATTTAGAAGTAAAATTTTGCAAAAGGACCGTTCAATTTGATTAGATTTTAGGCATGTTTTACATAACAGCAATATCTACCGATAGGAAAATGTTTATATATGTTTTAATTGAAAGGCTGAGAAATACTTAATTTGAATATTTCAAGCATGTCACACACTTCCTATAAAAATATTTAAAATGTTCACAGTTTCCAACTTAAATGAACAGAAAAATTGGCAACATTTACAGTTTTCAATTCGAAATATTGTTAAAACCGAAGCCATAAGCTCATACGTAACAATAAGTTAATTAAATGCAATAATTTCTGTTTCAGTAAAGAAAAGACAAAATACAAAACCACAACAAAAGAACATTTTTAGTTGAATAACTAAAAAACCTCAATTGAGCAATGTGCTGGCATTGAGCGAAAAGTTCATAAAATGTGTTGTATTTCAAACTTTTGTCAAAGAGTGAACGCACAGTTCGAAGAATGAGAATAATTCTTGGCTCGAATGCGACATGTGCTCAACGAAACCCAAACCCGTGCCCGAGCTCGAGCCCAACAGAAACCAACAAAAAATATGAAACACACAGAGCTCAACAAATGGCAATCCAAGTGGGCCGCGTGAGCGATGTGTGGACATGTTGTACGCTTTTAGGCGGCTGCAGGGGTGAAAGGGGGACGGTGCAATTTGAAATTTCAGCAACAACGGCCACATCGACAAATGTAATTGACATTTCTTTAAGCGTGCCCATCCTCTCGGCCCAAAAACCAGAGACAGAACTTTTCGATATGTGGACATGAGCTCATGCAATTTTGTAACATGCTGCGTGTATTTGGCTAGGAAATAACATTGAGTGTGCGTGTGTGTGTGTGTGTGTGTGTACGTGTCTGTGCAGGAAGTGTTGCTGTTTAATGGCCAGTATCATGGTGCAAACAGCATTGATAGCTGCTATTCAGTACAGTAAAAACATGCTGTATATGTGTATATATTGGATTTATGCAAACATTTATAGAAATGGGGCGGAAAAGGCGTGCATAAACACAATTTCATGTTCATTTCAAGTAATTCAGGCGCAGCCAACTTAATATTGTAAGTGCTACCAGATTGTTTGAGAAGAACGATTAGAAATTCAGTAAATTTAAGGCTTAAATGTAAATAATAAATAAAAGCAGCACTAAACTGCAGCAAGCAACATAAACTAAACGCAAAAAACTCATGAATTTCATGGCATAAACGTAGTTTACTCTCTATATATTTTATGTTTTAATTAAAAGTGACTTAAAAACATGGTTATACTAAATCCTAATGGGCTCGTTTTAAAATAACTCAAGCAAGCTCTTTTTATGCCATAAAAAAATACAATTTTTTTTAACACCCATTCATAAAAGAGAGACGCAAAAAAACAAATCGAAAAAGTTTTGAGGCTTCATATTAAAAACTTGGCAACTTGTTAAATTTCCGAGTGAAGTATAATTTTCGGCTCACGGCAAATAAAAGAAGCGATTCGCAAAACTAAATTAAATCCAAAAAAAACTCAACACAAAATGCAATAAAATAAATTGCAACAATATCCGCTCTAGAAAAAAAAACAAAAAACAACAACTAAAAAATAAATAAAAAAATGTATGTGTTCCGAACCAGCAACTTAACAACAGCAACGAAGGAAACAAAAAAAAAAACAAGAACCAACAGAAAAAACTAAGAAAAGTTCATATAAACGATGTAGCTAACCTTTTCGGATTGTTTGGTCTGTTTGTTCTGTTTGCTCTCCTGCCGCTGGCCGAAAAGAGCGCATAAAATAAATTTTCTGTTCATTCGGTCGACCCACCTCCCCTAACTTCACAGCCGAGGTGCGGAATGGCGGCTCAGTGCACTTGACGCCGGGCACAGGATGTTAAAGGTGACAGCCGCAGCAGCTGCTGCTCCTCGTTCCCTGCCGGCGCCTAGAAATATGTGCCGAGGCGACGTGAAAAACTACATGCGGAAAACTAACGCGAGATTGCGCAAAAATAGCGAAACAATAGTGGCTGGAAAAATAAGTTGAAAACGAGTGAGGAACTTAAGTGCCCGTTAAATTTCCCAACGGACTAATGATAAAAGTTACGCGAATTGCCCAGTTGTCGGTTCCAAAGGGGCGAGGGGAGTTTACACGAGCCTCCTCTAAGCCCCCGCACCCCCTGAATTTATCCTCGTTTTCTCTAAGATTTGTTTGCTTTGGCTCCATCTTTTAACCCTTTTGCCTGCCACTTCTTTCTCCTTTTATTATTTCTCTTCGGGCTGAGCTGCGTTAAATACATTGCGGCATTCAAGTTAATTTACCACAAGCAACTGCAGCAAGCTGGCAAAGGGAACGCAAAAAACAATAAAAATAAATTCTGTTGTTCAACTTGAATGAGATCTTAATTAGTTTATGAACATTTAACTAGCTTCATTAGCTGCAATTACGTTATAAATATTGTTAATTTAATGCGTAATTATTCTGAATTTTAACAACTTTACGAATTACACTTGCAATTTAGCTGCGTAGTTCGAAAGGCTTCAAAGAAAAGGTTAGTATGAAATTTAACTTATCTAAATTTCTCAGGTCTGACCATTTCAATCTGCCAAACTTGTAAAATTCTAAAGTGCACACCCCTGCTACAGCTCTAACTTCTTAACTTAATTTTCGTTAATTTTGCATTAAATTTTTTGTATATACGAAGATAAAATTTTTGTATACTCATTAACGAAGTGTGCGTCCGTCCATCCGTCCGTATGAATGCCTTTTTTTCGCCGCCATTGAAGCTAGAGACTTGAAACTTGGAATATATAGTCGTGTATACCCGCGTCAAAGTGTTAAAAGGTTTCGGCTACGCCCACTGGGAGCGTGGCAATTCGTTAATCAATATATCTTAATGTGAATTTAGAAATCACTCAATCGTAGTATATTTTTGAATTTTTTAATATTTATAAACATGAACAATAGGTGGCGCTTACATTCATTTTATACATTAATTCGTGTTGTTGAACTTGATTAATAGGTGGCGCTGACTTGCCAGACGTTTTCTTATTCTTAGAATAGTAAACGCGGCTGCTTGCGCTTAATCAACTAATTGGTAGTGTGACGTAAAATGCACAGAAAGTTATTATTTTTAATTGGACAATTACAAATTGAATTATTGGTAAATACTCTTAGGCAAAGCAATATGACAGAATATGACAAATTATAGCAAAATAATTAACTAACATTCACAACTACTATCTGCTGCGAAGAAGTATTATGCAGTCGGTTAGGTCCAAAATGTTTTATATAAATATTGTTTAATCATATGAATATAGAAGTCAATATTAAAAGTATTATTTGCCAAATTTAACTAACATTTAAGTCCCTCGTAAAATACCATTTCAGCCTTTCAAGCTATTATAACTTTGTCAGAACTCTATCGATTTTTATAAATTATAACCCTTTGCTTATAATTTGATCTCCATTTTCATGTCAAAAATAAATTTATTATTGAAAATAGCATTTTTTCCAAAAGCTTACATGAAACCGTTGTGGTCCTTCATATACCGATTGTTGACATTCTCCGTCTCTTTTGTTGCTGTTTTGAGCATTTTATTGTTGTTATTTGACCTACGTGTGCGGGTGTGTGGTCGTTGAGTGTATTTTTGTGTGCTGCATAATTTATCACTGGCTTTAAAAACAATCATGTTGTCAAATGTCAAAAGCTGTGAATGCGAATGCCGCTCAGTTGGCCCCCACCCGTTGCCCGTTGCTCTCTGCCTCTTGCCCTCTGACCAGCTGGCACGTGAATGCAAATAAAAATGCGTGAAATATGCAGTAAATTTACCGTTTTTCTGTATACAACACGTGGCCAGGTGGCAGTAAGGTGAGTGTGTGTTCGTTTATTTGCTGAAATGTGTTGCTTTTTAGCAGCGTGTGAAGTTATTTTTTCCTTAATTTTTTGCTGGTTTTTGCTGACCGCAAACTGTTGGCATGCAGCGTCCATTAACACGCAGAGACCAAACCACGCCCCCCAGCCCACAAACTGACCCACAAAGGCTGACGGCCAGACAGTCGGACTGATGCGTGTTAATTTGAATAATTTATTAAAGCCCCATGATGAGCGCGACCTTTCAACTGTGCTTCATCATTTGGTCAAAAGACCCGAACCCCGTCCCCACCCTTGGAAAGTGCAATTAAGCACGGCGAAAAAAGAAAACCAATCAAACTGAGAATAAATTGCACCACTGTTGCCGCTGCCGCTGCCGCTGCAGTTGCAGTTGCAGCGAGCCAAAATTGCAGCAACAGCAGAGGAAAATCGGTGGGCTTTTCCATTTTTTGTTACCATTTCAATGGGTTTGGTTTTTAATACCCTGTAGCTGTGCAAATGGGATAGCAGGCTACTATAAATTCGCGTCAGCCATATATATACATATATATATGTTTTTTTTTTTGACGGATGAAAAGCTGACAGATTATATTTCGTATAGAGCTTTAAGTTTTTATTTTTTATAGATTTCATTTTGGTCATAACTTGATTTTAAGTATAATGAATTATAAATAATTAAAATAATGAATACAATAAATATTTCAGAATATATGTTTAGATTAGGGTATCTGCTAGTCGTGTGCTCTGTTCGTTCGCAATTTTTGCTAGTTTTTTTATTGTTGCCCATTGTGGCTGCTGGGCAAAATTGTTTGCATTTCGTGCTGCTGATGCATGCGAATTGGAAAATATTTGCAATTTAGCAAAATGCGCCCGGAAGCGTTCACAGATCGTTGTAGCAGCTTCGAATACTACGGCTGCTTTCGGTTACGGATTCGAATTCAGATTTGTATTTGTATTTGCCTGCGGTGCGTGTCAAATGACACCAATTAAGTTAATATGTGTTTTATTTTTTACGACACTTTTAAGGTTGAGTCGTTAAATAAATATTTAAATTTTATTTTCGATATTATTCGCAAAGGTATATATTTAAATAAATATGTGGGTGACTGTTTCTTAAAAATTAAAAGTGAGCTAAGCAATAAAAAATATTCTTACTGCATATTTTGTATAATAATATAAATAATTTTTTCTAAATTAATATGGTTTTTATTTATTTATACTCGTTCACGATTTGAAACTAGTATAATGGTTTTGTGCCATGTCCGTCATGCTGTTCGTCCGTCTCTCCGTCTGTCCGTCTCACCGTCTGTCCGGATGAACGCAACTTTTTTCGGCGCTATTGAAGATAGAGACTTGTAATTTTGGATATATACTTGTAGTTATCTGCTTCAGACAAAGTGTTAAGATTTTTGTGCTACGCCCACTGGGAGGCTGGCAAATCGATAACATGTCGACACCTCAAATCAAATAAAAGCACAATATTTGCCACGATATTAAAGTAAGAACCACCAAATTTGGTATGTGGATTGCTGGTGACCTCCTCCAAAAATTGCGACCTTGATTTCCCGGTCATGACCGCTAGAACGCCCCCAGCCACCCAGCCTTAAAAAATCGATATGGCTATATCTCCCACAGTTTAAAAGCTATAGCAACCAAATTTTCAGTGGCTGGTAACGCCCTTTAAAGATCGAAAGAAAATTACCAGCCACGCCCACTCTCGCCTCCGTAAAACACGAAAATCTATATCTCCCACAATTGGGGAGCTAGAGTCACAAAATTTGAATGGTAGAAGGCTGGTCACCCATTTTAAAGCTCGGTAAGAAAATCTCCCGGCCTCGCCCACTCCCGCCCCTATAAACTGCGAAAATTTATATCTCCAAATAATTTTTAATCTAGAGTCACCAAATTTCGATCGAGCCAGTCAGTAACGTGCGACTGCAACGTTCTGACTTGCTTTTATTTGTACTTAAATTTTCGTAAGTGTTTTTAACTTGTTATTCGTTGTAGCACTTTTATAGCTTTTTTCTAGCCACTACACAAAATGGTTCATTTTGATTATCTTCGTTTCTTTTCACACATCACTCGATTGATTTATCGTACGAAATAATAGGCAGCCAATAGCTTCAGCTGTCTGGCTGAGAACGGGCTTCAGTTTATATTCAATGCTTGCTCTTAAATGTCAATAATACGTGAAATTGAACTGCCAATTCAATCGCCAAGCGACTCCTGTCTCCAACGGATTGCGTTTGCCTGGGGTCTCAGGTTTCCGGGGGGTCTGTGGGGGGTAGAGGCGGGTGCGAGTCGGGTGTACGAATGATTTCCATATAAGCATTTTGCATTTGTGCGGATGAAATCTTTATTCCTTCCTTATTTATACGTTATTTTATTTTGTACGCTTTATCGCGATTCCACTGCTCGGCCATATTGAAAAACTATTTGCTAGAGTCTCAAGTCTCAAGTGTGCTGCGATTTAAACGACGGCTGCAAATTGTACGCAGATCACATTACGCCAAGCACCACGCTCCCCGCCCCCGCCCCCACCCCCACCCCCTACTGTCCTGACATGTGCAACTCCATTGAAACTGGCTGCTGCATTTACGGCTGCCTGAGTGTGGGCGCTGACGGTGGGGGGCGTGGCAGCCATGCAACCGAGAATTGCATCACATTTGGCTGCATTTATTTCCCTTTATTCATTCGAAAAATTGAAAGATTTATTTCTTAGTTCTCTGCGATTACATTTTTTTCCAGCTAATGTGTTCCGATTGAGCGACTCCTTCAAGCTGGCAGTTTGTCAATGTGTCAGACATTGAATGCTATCAGCCAAATGTCTAGTGTGTAGTGGCGGGAGGGGAGACAACCATTTGTTGACAAGTGTGCCAAAGTAATCAGCTTTAAGTATATATAACTAGTTATGTGTGTTGGCTAACGGGCATTGAAAGGGATATGCAAGTCTCTGAAAAAGTGGTTTACTAAGACCTCATTAGTTTAGAAAACTATATTAATAAAATTAAAAATTTAATTGTATGCATATAATCTGATACCTAAGTAACCGTTTATTTTTGAATGCCGACTGAATAACCTAAAAATTCCATTTAATTTCAAATTTAGCACTAAAAGTTGTACTCAAAATGAATATGCGTCCCTGCCTCCAACAAGGCGCCTGTTGATTCTAGAATTTGTAAATAGTCAGGCCTAAGCCGCTTAGGGCCCTTAAAACAGGCAAACCGTTCATGGCTTTTCCGGGCATTTGAAAACATTTGTTTAGTTTTTAGTTCTTAATGGGACTTCGTGGGGCTTCTTGACGAAGGAAAACTAGCGATAAGAGGTGTTGAAAAATTACAAAATTTTGCAAGTAGAGCAGTTAAACGTTTGTCTTCGAGTGGTGTGGTTCGGCGGTAACAGAATTAAGCAAAAAAACATAAATTCCTACACTAAACATTAATATTAATCAATAAAAATATACACAATCAATTAAACACATATACAAAGTAATTACAAACTAAAATATGACATAATATATAAATATTAAATGAATAAACTACATACAGTTTCAGCAACAATATCAGATTACGTAACGTGTAATTAATTAACTAAGATCACTTAAGTCTTTATTTAGCATGACAATAGTATACAGAACAAATATATTTCCCAGATTTTCTAATTGTTCATTCCATTTCCCCGACACTCGCCAAAGCGGCGCCAATGAAAAAAAAATCTATTTCAATATATCGATTGAAAGTGAACGAACAAACGGCACAAATGCCGACAAGTTCGTTAAAATTTCCCGTGTGCTTTGTAATTTTACTCTTTTGCTTTTCCCACTGTTCAGATAATTTCTAATGTCGACCTTTCCGGTGGGCCAATGGGCTTTTTGAAGGCCAAGGCTAAGCGTCTTATTATGTCTCGTGTATTCCCTTCGCTTTCAGTTATTTAGTCTTAATGAAAGTAAAATTCGCAAGCTGAAGATATCAATTTCTAATACCTTGTGCTAAATAAAGCTTAAGAGCAATTACGAAATTTTATTTAATTTTTTCCCAAATTTGAAGTGCATATATTATATATATTTAATATATATATATATAAATTTTTAAATAAATGAAAAACCTTTTTAAGAACAAAAACTTAAATAAAGGAGAATTTCAAAAAACAACTTACGGCAATGGCAACTCCAACAACCGAAGTGAATATCTCTGTGCCTCTTGAGACACCGACAGTTGCCGCGCTTCCTATTCCTAGTCAGACAGTGGCAGCCCCTTTAACAACTCCAATTCATATCGAAGATGCTGCAGCACTGGTAGCAGCGCCAGTGGCAACACCTGTAGCCACTGTGGAGACCTTAGTAGCCGCTGCTGATCCGATAGCAACCCCAGCACCCGATCTGGAGATTCCTGTACGAATGCCACAGATAGAGGCAACTCCTGTAGCTGCTGTAGAGACTCCGGTACCAATGGCAGAGCCAGTTGCGCTCCCAACCCCCATTGTGGAGAGTCCAGTAACCGTCGTCGAGACTTCTGTAATAGTGCCACAGCCAGTGGAAACCCCAGCAGCTGTCGTCGAGAATACAGTACCTGTGGTAGAGCTATTGGCAGCCCCAGCACTGATAATGGAGACTCCAGTGCCAGTGGCAGAGCCAGTGGCAGCAACAGTACCCGTTGTGGTGGCCGTTAAGGCTCCAGTAGCCATAGTGGACACTGCCTTACTGATGCCAGAGCCAATGACAGGCCAAACACCCGCTGTGGAGGCTCCTGTCCCGGTTGCACAGACAGTGGTAGCCTCAGCACCGAATGTGGAGTCTCCAGTAGTCGTTTCACAGCCAGTAGTAACCCCAGCATCCGTTGTGGAGACTCCAGTATCCGTGGCAGAGCCAGTGGTAGTCCCAGCAGCTACTGTGGAGACTCCAGTACCCGTGCCACAGGCAGTGGTAGCCCTTGCACCCGCTGTGGAGACTCCGGTACCAGTGGTAGAGACATTGGAAATCCCAGCACCCGCTGTCGAGACTCCAATACCCGCGACAGAGCCACCGGCAACCCCAGCACCGTTTATGGAGACTCCAGTACCCGAGGTGGAGCCAGTGGTAGCCCCAGTAACCGCTGTGGAGACTCTAGTTGCCTTGAAGGAGCCAGTAGCAGCCCCAGTAACCGCTATGGAGACTCTAGTTGCCTTGAAGGAGCCGGTAGCAGCCCCAATAACCCCTGTGGAGACTCCAAGAGCTGTGGCAGAGCCAGTGGTAGCCGCAGCACCCATCGTGGAGACTCCAGTACCGGTGCCACAGCCAGTGGTAGCTCCGGTAGCTCTTGTAGAGACTTCGGTACCGGTTGCAAACTCAGCAACAATTCCAGCACCCGCTGTGGAGACTCCAGTGGCCGTGGCAGAGCTAGTGGTACCACCCGTTGCGGAAACTCCAGTACCAGTGCCTCAGCCAGTGCTAGCTCCGGTAGCTGATGTGGACATTCCAATACTGGGAGCAGAGCCAGTGATATCCCCAGCACCCGCTGTGGAGATTCCAATAGCTGTCGTGGAGTCTCCAGTATCCGTTTCTCAGCCTGTGGCCGCCTCAGCACTCACCGTGGAGAGTCCAGTAGCCGTGGCAGAGCCAGTGGTATCCCCTGCACCCGCTGTAGAACCTCCAGTATCGGTACCACAGCCAGTGGCAGCTCCGGTAGCCGTTGTGGACACTTCAGTACCGGTGGCAGAGCCAGCGAAAACTCCAACACCCGTTGTGGAGACTCCAGCTCCAGCTCTGGAGACTCCAGTAGCCGTGGCAGAGCCAGTGGTAACCTCTGCACCCAGTGTAGAGACTCTAGTACCTGTGTCACAGCCAGTGGTAGCTCCGGTAGCCGTTGTGGACACTCCAGTACCGGTAGCAGAGCCAGCGACAGCTCCAACACCCGTTGTGGAGACTCCAGCACCCGCTGTGGAGACTCCAGCACCCGCTGTGGAGACCTCAGTACCCGTGGCAGAACAAGTGGTATCCCCTGCACCCGTCGAAACTCCAGTACCGGTGTCACAGCCAGTGGTAGCTCGGGTAGCCGTTGTGGAAACTTCAGTACCGGTGGCAGAGCCAGCGACAACTCCAACACTCGTTGTGGAGACACCAGCACCCGCAGTGGAGACTCCAGCACCCGCTTTGGAGATTCCAGCAACCGCTGTGGAGTCCCCAGTACCCGTGGCAGAGCCAGGGGTAGCTCCGGTAGCTGTCGTAGAAACTGCAGTACCTGTTCCTCAGCCAGTGGCCGCCTCAGCACTCACCGTAGAAACCCCAGTAGCAGTGGATGAGCCAGTGGCAACCCCAGGACCCGTTGCGGAAACGCCAGTACCGGTGCCACAGCCAGTGGTAGCTCCGGTAGCTGTTGTAGAAACTCCAGTACCCGTAGTGGAGACTCCAGTAGCCGTTTCTCAACCAGTGGCCGCTTCAGCACTCACCGTGGAGACTCCAGTAGCCGTGGCAGAGCCAGTGGTATCCCCTGCACCCGCTGTAGAGCCTCCAGTATCGGTGCCACAGCCAGTGGTAGCTCTGGTAGCCGTTGTGGACACTTCAGTACCGGTAGCAGAGCCAGTGGTAGCTCCTGTAGCCGTTGTGGAAACTTCAGTACCCGTGGCAGAGCCAGTGACAACCCCAGCACCCGCTGTGGAGATTCCAATAGCCGTCGTGGAAACTCCAGTACCGGTGCCACAGGCAGGGGTACCTCCGGTAGCTCTTGTAGAGACTGCAGTACCCGTTCCTCTGCCAGTGGCCGCCTCAGCACTCACTGTGGAGACTCCAGTACCCGTGGCAAAGCCAGTGGTAACCCCAGGACCCGTTGCGGAAACGCCAGTACCGGTGCCACAGCCAGTGGTAACTCTGGTAGCCATTGTAGACACCTCAGTGCCGGTGGCCGAGCCAGCGACAAATCCAACACCCGTTGTGGAGACTCCAGCACCCGCTGGGGAGACCCCAGTACCCGTGGCAGAGCCAGTGGTATCCCCTGCACCCGCTGTAGAGACTATAGTACCGGTGCCACAGGCAGTGGTAGCTCCGGTAGCTGTCGTAGAGACTGCAGTACCCGTTCCTCAGCCAGTGGCCGCCTCAGCACTCACCGTGGAGACCCCATTAGCAGTGGATGAGCCAGTGGTAACCCCAGGATCCGTTGCGGAAACGCCAGTACCGGTGCCACAGCCATTGGTCGCTCCGGTAGCCATTGTAGACACCTCAGTACCGGTGGCCGAGCCAGCGACAAATCCAGCACGCGTTGTGGCGACTCCAGCACCCGCTGTGGAGACCCCAGTACCCGTGGCAGAGCCAGTGGTATCCCCTGCACCCGCTGTAGAGTCTCTAGTATCGGTGCCAGATCCTGTGGTAGCTCCGGTAGTTGTTGTAGAGACTGAAGTACCCGTTCCTCAGCCAGTGGCCGCCTCAGCAGTCACCGTGGAGACTCCAGTACCCGTGGCAAAGCCAGTGGTAACCCCAGCACCCGTTGTGGAAACTCCAGTACCGGTGCCACAGCCAGTGGTGGCCATTATAGACACTTCAGTACCGGTGGTAGAGCCAGCGAAAAATCCAGCACCCGTTGTGGAGACTCCAGCACCCGCAGTGGAGACTCCAGTGGCCGTGACAGAGCCAATGGCAGCCTCAGCACCCGCTGTGGAGACTCCAGTAGCCATCGTGGAGACTCCACTTGCAGTCGTGGAGACTCCAGTACCGTTGACAGAACCACAGTCAATACCAACACCCGTCGTGGAGACTTCCTTACCGGCAACGAAAGCTGCACCTGGACTATCAACTGATCCAGTTGTAGCTGAGGATGCAGTTCCCAAATCGGAGGGCTCCGGAACAGTTGCAGAGTCAGGTGCAGATTTGTTATCTACCATATGCATTTCCTTATGAGCAGCCTGTCTTCTAGGTGTAACTGCCGATTCACCTAGTCCGGAAGGGGATCCGTCTGCCGTAGTGCCCGTGGCGAAGATCTATCCGACGCGCAGGGACCTCAATACGACCGACGGGTCTTTGTTGGCCATTGCAGCTACCTTGGATGCCATAGGCGATAAGCTGAGGGATCAAAGAGCTCGGAATCAGGAGGTTCTGGATCGACTCTGCGAAATAGAGAAAATTTTGGGTATGCCCAAAATTTAATCTAATCACATTTATTCATTATTAAATATCTCGAATGTGTTGAATAAATATTCAAGTAGTATTTTACCCTTCTTTAAGCTCCAATTCGTACAGACGAAAACAAATCTACTACTTGCAGTTTTGGACACTTTTACGCAGTGATAAATAAATTGCAAGGCGTGGCACGACAGACACATTTATAATATATATCTCTTCCCCCATCCCCAAACCCCAAACTTGCCAGCTACGCAAATTTTGCAGCTCGCGCGCGACAATGAAATCTGAATAAAATTATATGAATGCGGTGGCATTCGCTGTATAAACAAACTCTTAAATACTACCCCAACCACGCCCCCTCCCCCACACTTAACTTATGCCGTGGGACATGGCTGAATTTGAAAATTAATTATAACACCAGCCCCTGTCGCAGGACGTCCCGCAGCACCTAGCAACCGCCGCAAATTGGGAGCGGGCAGAAGCCACTGGTAGCTGAATAAATTTCGCTGTGTTTGGAAAAACTTTGAGCTTCTTTTGAGCAATCGCCAAAATTCGAAGTAATTGTTAATTGCCAATAATAAAATTTAATTAGTGAGCTCAGGCTTTATAACCATTGAATCGTACAACATAATTTTAGATATCAAACTGAATGCAAAAGTTAATACGGATTGTTGTTGAATTTGTATGCATACAAAAATATTTATTGGGCGGGCATTAGCAAATATCCATATATAAATAAATGGTGTTATATTTAACCCTTTGTACCCAAGGGTGCCCAAATCGACCGTTTGGACTAAAACGCACGAGCCATAAAATTCACTTTGGTTGCGAATAGAGCCCTTGGCCTTCAGCAGCACCCTTCTGCTCTCCCACTCGCCTGCGAGAGCAATAAACATTTTTTAAACACTGCCAAAACTGACAATTGAAGGCTTGCAAATTTTATGAGCCAACACTGAATTCGACTTGCTTCGATTCCCATGGGTGTTCGGAAAAGTCAGCCAAACACCGACGGCGATTATTCTAATCATTCGCTGTACTCGCTCTACCCAAACTTTGAACCGACTTGATATGCCGGCAATCTCTGGCGCTGTCTGGCTTTACCGGGCTTTCGTTACGGCCCAATCCCCAATAACATGTACGACAGCTCAATCTAAACCTATAGGCAAATCGCAACGCACAGAAAGCAACAACAACAAAAACATTAACAAAAAACTGACTAAAAACAAATTCCCATTTGACCATTTTGACTGGAAACAATAAAATGACCTTCCTCACATACACACACACACCGAAAGCACACAGCATAAATGTTGCAAATGGAGCAACAGAGTCGAGCTGTTGTGTTTTTTTTTACTGTGGTATATTTTCTTCTTCTTGCCATGGCTGTCTGGGCCTGCGGCTAAATGTAAACCAAAAAAAAAAAAAAAACAAAAATAAAAGCCAGAGTTGAGGCAAAAATGTTGGCCAGACTTTTTTGGCACTTGGAACATGTCTGTTATCCGAAACCCTGACACAGCACCCCATCCCAAACATTCGCACACACACTCGCACATATAGACATACGGATAGAGGGGTTTAAAAACCAGATTCCAGTTCGGTCCAGTAAGGAGTCTCTGACAGCAGTGGGTTATACAGTTTAACCACATTAATGATATCCAATTGCTCTACGAGGGGAATATCCGCCCGTAAGTGTAAATGTGTAATTGTTAGTGCCTGTGTGGGGCGAGAGGTGGGGGATAGTTGTGGATTTGTGAAACATTTACACTGTCATTCAGTTGTGAACTGTATCTAAGCTACTTACATGCAGCTTACAAGTTTACAGAGGGCTGAGGGTTCGGGCTAAATGACAGCACCGTACCGAATTGGCAATAAATTGGAATTTTATATTCGATTTGGGAAAATAATTGACATTGTCTTCATGCTTTTTTTTATTGAATGTCAATATTAAAAGATACAGTCCAAGAGAGAAGGCAATATATAAATTTGAAATTAAAGTAAGCTAGATATGATAAATAAAAATATGAAAAACTTAAAAGATAAAGAGCAGATTGAATAAATACATACAATTTAAATAGGTAGATATAATTCATAGGTAAATGTGGTATGTGAAATTAATATTTTTTTAAACTTTTCCCATTTAACTTGTAGTTAGCTGGCATTTTTTTGTGTTCATTATTTAAGCGTACATATTGGGGATGTTACACAATGATATTGGTTT
The DNA here is from genome assembly GCA_035043565.1 of Drosophila robusta. Lineage (NCBI taxonomy): Eukaryota > Metazoa > Arthropoda > Insecta > Diptera > Drosophilidae > Drosophila > Drosophila robusta. The sequence continues at coordinate 10,864,863 of JAWNMW010000294.1, read as the reverse complement.
TTTGCACTGCCCCCAATATTTTATTTTTATTTTATTTTTAAGTATTGTCTACTAATACAGATATCAATTTTTTATATGCAAGATTGATTAACAAGATAGTCTCAACATACCCAAAGTTAAAGTAAACACTAACGATGTATTGATCTACACTATCGAGTGTTTACTGTAGTATATATAATTTGATGATTTGCTAAATTAATAAATTATAAATCTGATTAACCCACCGAAATGTCAATAAATGTCAGCAGTTGAAAAGATTCAACTGTTGAAAATTCTGAATGCTGATTTATGCTGCACGGAACGTGTTAATGCTGCGTCTGGAATATTCATGCAACGTTTAGTTGCAGCTCTTGAAATCAAGCACTGTGGAGTGCCAGAGCAATCAGTCAGCAAGCATAAATGAATAGAGCAGGGAATAGAGGTAAGTGTAGTCAGGTTTCTATGATTTCACGACCGTACACACAAGTGTTTGACTTGCTGCTAGTGTGGCTGTCACTCGAGTCGTTGCTGCTGTCACACTGCACTTGAGGCTAATACTGTCTGTGCTGCGGCCGTCTGTACAATGGCTAATGTACAACAATAGCGACGGCAGCAACAACAACATTTTTGTGCTGGCTGCTGCCCTGGGACATGTCGTATTTCTCATTGGCATCGAATAAATTTTGAATTAATTGCGTTTATCTCACTGGCTGAAATTTGCGCCATAGCAACGCTGCATGGCACACATCCTGCTTGCCACGGGATTTATGTGCAGCAATCGCAGCTGGGACAAACATTGAGTAAGCCTGGCCTTTGGCAGTTATTAGCTGTTGTTGTTGCAGCTTCTGTTTTCAGTTTACCAACTTTCAATTGCAGTTTTAGCTAGCTGCCTGCTCATCCGGCTGCGGCGATTTGTTTGTCCGGCGTAATCGCAATCTATGTAGTTGTCGTCATGTCGCCGCTGCGGTCGGGACCGAGCTTTGTGTTTACCGGCTCACAACCAGCTACAATTAATTGTCGTGCAGCGTGAGCTGTTTGCATTTGGCCCCAGAAAGGCACCCACAGCAGTCGTGCGTATACGTAATATTCGCTGACGTTGTCCGCTAAGCCGTAACTTAATTAAAGTGCAGATAATGTCGAGTCCGATTGCAACTTCATTTTCAACCCAATTGCTGGGCGTTATTCGTATTTTTTTCGATTTTTTTCTGCTCCCGTTCTCTGTTTTCGATTTTCATTTGATTATCTTTGTAATCGCAAAAGCGTTTGTCCCTCTTAATCGCATTAAGTCTGCCGGGCGCACTCGAGCGCAAGTTCTTTTATCTCTCACGCATCTTTACGCATTTTTAATTTCATTTTTTCATCTCTCTTCTTGTTCTTAAAGTATTTTTTTCGCGTTGCTGTTTCTGTGATTAATGACTTGTAAAAGTGAAAGGTGTGCAAAAGTTGTACAGCAGGAAAAGGCCAGAAATTCTCACACTTAAGAGCTTAATTGAGTGCTATTGAATAAAAGGGCCAGAGTGCAGCACTTCTGCATAAGTATTTTATGAAGATGGAGAGAGCAGACATTACTCGAGATGAGTGGCCACAAAAATCGCATTTAATTTCGTGTACTTGTATATAAAAAGAGCATAGTATTTAAAGCAAAAATGATGAGGTAAGCTGAACCCAACTCAAACTTAAGCATTCGATTTTTTAAGGCATAAATTATGGAATTTATTCCTAATTTTGCCTTTAAAGTATTTATAAATTTAAATGTATACAATTATTTTTAGTATTTATATTACGGGAACTATTTAGGTTACTTTTCCTATATAATATATATTGAAAGATAACGCATGGGTAAAATTAAAGTTTACTTTTGCAAATATATAAAATCCAAATATTTTGTTTTGTAAAATTATTTTTAATAAAAAAATTAATATTATTATAAAGTTTTATAATAAGTTTGTTTAAATACCCTTTTATTGTAATATTTAGAATACATATTTAGACAAGGTTGTCAACAAGTTAAGCGTAACAAAAACACTTTCACCAAGTCCCTGCCCCACATGACGTATGCGTAATATTTACGACACACTCGAGCACTTTAAAAAGTCCTATGACACTTGAGCTGGCTTAAACAGGACAACACACGCACACATAGACACTATGCCATATCGCATACACACTCTCATGCAAACTCACTTAAAACTTTGGACATGCTGTGGCCAAGCATATGACAAACAAAAAGTCAACCCACGCCCACCCCTCGGGCCTCATCTAGCCGGCTGATTATCATTCATTTGATGCCACATAATGGGCCACTTCAGTTGCGGCTATGGCAAACGTTTTAGGGTCTCGATAATTATCACTGAAAAGAGTCGGCAAAAAATAGAGGAAGAAAAAAGAGAAAACAAAAGCGAAAAAATTTTAATTTGCCAACGATGTGTGCAATTGTTTTAACTGTTGAAAATGCTATAAAAAAAGGTACAAATATGTGTGTGTGAGTGTGCATTTGAGTGTTTGTTAATAACTGCATGTGTCTTGTGGGCAGCCATTGTTTTACAAGCCAACGTTCAGGCGACTGCAGTCGAACCAGAACCAGTTCCAGAACGCCAGCGCTGCTGCTGCCAGTGACAGCAACGGCAATAGCGACGCCGACAGCGACGCCTCGTAAGTAATTTCGCGCATATGTTACGCCACAGCCGCTGCAGCAAAAACAACAACAACAACAGCAGCAGCAGAAGGAACGGCAATAACAGCAATAGCAACAGCAACAATAACATCAATTGCAATTGTGCGAGGCAGGCGGGAGAGAGTGCGAGCGACTGTGTGTGCTGAGCTATGTTATATACTAGCAGCAGACAGATTGGGGGACAGCGCAATGTGGGCTTCGCTGTCAGCTGCAGGCAGCGGCTTAAGCTCGACTGTGCGGCATATTCATGGCTGCTGCACACGACAAATTGAATTTTATGCAAAGGCAAAGGCCCCTGCCCCCTATTCCACCCCCTCTAATGCATTGTTCTCAGATCACCAACACTTACTCTCGCTCGCACGCAGTGCGATTTTCGTGGCGCGGCGACATCTATGGCCTGTATGTCTGAAGAATAATTTGGTCTTTTGTTTTCTTTTTAGTTGCCCTTTTACTGCGTGTGTTGGCATATTATGCTTAGCCTTGTGCTTTGCACTTGTCGGTCTTGCGACGCACGTTTTGAATGCTGCTTATTGTTGTTGTGGCATGCGTGTGTCCCAGTTTCGCCTGCATTTGCCATTTTTTTGAAGGGTTCCCAGGCTGCTCCACTACTCCAGCCGCTCTATGCCTCCATTGTGGAGTTAATGAGAAATTATGTTATCGCACTGTTAAGCGGCTGTAAGTGCCTTTGTATTTTGTGCTCGCAATCCGTTTTTGTAAATTGGCCAAGCATTCAGCTGGCATTAATTGTCATTATGATTATGATAAGACTGTTTGAATTGCCGGGCTGGAGAGCTAACAGAGCTGCTCAATGTGTGCTCTGTTAAAACCCTAATGAGCCATCTCGCTGAAATGCTAAATACACTCGCGTGAATAAAAGCATTTTACTTGAGCACAACAATTGCAGTCGTGCGCGCGGCTTAACTTGCCCAATTACCAAGAGCGAATGCTGTTATCTTTCACTCTCCCGCTCAGTGCAGTCTGTTGGTGAACAGCGCAGCTTTTCCTACTAGCATGCAGGCGAAGGTTAACATGTGCATGTAATGTAAGCAACGCTCTCGCTCTCGTGCTCTCGCTCTCTGAGTTTTACAGATGTTACAGTAACAGAGCAGCATCTCCCACGACTCGTTGGCATTGGCGCTTCGCTTAGTCTACTTTTAGCCGGTGTCGCGTGTGCATCTCTTCGCGCGTCGTCTGGTGGGGAACAAGTCGAGTGACAAACTCGGTGAACTGAACAAGTGAATATTGTGTGAATACAATTAATGTATGCAGACACAGTAATTAATGTATTATTATGTGACATTAAACATTAAACAAGAGTGACAATTATATTTGGTAATCACGTGACTAAAACCAGTTTCTAATTAAAATAATTCTAACTATAATAATTTTAAGTACACATAACTAACTGTCTTAGAAATAACTATATTAGTAATTATTTGTGTGTCCTATTGGCTGATGTTATGCATAAATTTAACTTCAATTATTCTCAGAGTTGGTGGCCGGAATTAAAACATATCTATTAAGATTCATACGACTGTGGGAATAAAAACTGGAAATAATTAAATATTTACTCATTTGAACAATGATTTTGAGTAATTGAATACCATAAATTAAAATTAAAAACAAAATAATGTTTATTAACAAAAGAAATTAGCTTAGAAAAAGATAAAAATATATTCTCGTAACTTTTAAACTTTTAAATTAAAGTTAATTAAAAAAATTGAATAAAAAATAATATATATAATACATTATAAAATAAATTATATACATAATCGAAAATTAAATATGAAATGTAATATATTAAAATTATTGAGGCAAGGATGTTAAGAATATGATTTAAAACTTTCTTCCTTTTAATATATTGTGAATAATATCTTTAGTTAACAATCCTTTTTGTCGCTTAAAAATGTTTTTGTGTGCTTGTATATAGTAATTAAAAAATTAATAATGCAATTAATATGCATCGTTTAAAATAAAGAGAATTATGCCTTCTGTACTGTGCTATCATGATTGATTAGAATCACAAATAATTATTTTCATACATTTTTCAAAAGAAATTTCACAGCTGCTGGTTTTATCTTACTTGATTTTCTTAGAATTCACATCAAACGGTAGGATTGTATAATTTTTTAAAAGGAAAAAAACGTGCATCAGCGAAATAAAAATCTTATAAGACATTATGTTCATTTTAGCTTTACTTCATTTTGTTTTATTATTGTGAAAATTGTTTGTTATATTATATTTTAGCCTAAAATATATGTATGAAAATCGCACACAGCATAAACTAATATTTATTATCAATAATAATAGTAATGTAATAAAAGTCAAAATATATTACATATGCTCGTACTATACGTGTATATATAATAGCCTTAACAATAAACTAAATTACGAGTCGCAAAATTTTCTGTTTCCGGTTCGGCGACCAACAAATTTCATCTTCCGTTCTCAGCTGTTTGTTTTGCCGCAGCAGCAGCAACAACAACAATAAGAAATGTAAGGCAGCAGAGAACAGAAGCCAGAAGTTGAAAGCAGATTCGCAGAGAGCAACGTGAATTTGTGTTAAATCATTTACACTTCCGCTGCTGTTTTGTTTGTGCAATCAATTTAGTATTATTTACGTTATCAACTACAACAACAACGACAGCAACAGCAACAAGCAGCAGCTTGAGCTCCTTAATGCATACAATTCATTCGGCCAGAACATTACATTTGTTTAACATTTACGTTAACGCTTCATTGGGCCAGTTGGTAACCGATTGCCATTACTTATGTATGGCTGGCATTTCTCAAAGCCCATAGCCCGCTGGCCCCTTGCTGGCTGCGGCAAAAACAAAGGGCATTTAAATCATTATTCCCCGCACAGGCGCAAGCGAAACCCCGAGTCAAGCCCAGGCTCCAAACCGGACTCAGACAGAGCTCCTGGTAACGCAGACAAGCCCGAGCAGAAGGCAACCAAATCCTTTCAATTCGTGAGCGCGTGTCGTGCATTGCTAAGTTCTGTCTGTCCCCTGTCTCTGTGTGTGTGCGTGTGTGTGTGCGGGCGTGTTTGCCTGGCCATATGTACACCTTTTACGCCCGACTAAACACCCGCATAAATAAATTTCGTTAATGCCAAATAGTCTCGAGCGTAAAAGAAAGATGAGGTAACAGCAGCAGCAGCGGGCCAAAATGGAATGCCTCAATACATACAAACAAACTCACACACACACACACACACACCGGCATTCAGAAATAGCCTCATGTGTGCCTGAAAGCATTTTCGCCTGCAATTCGCGTTATTCTCATTTTTGTTCCATACTTTTTAGCGTAGCCAGAAGAATACTTTAAGGCAAAATGCAAGGACCTTCTGGTATTTGTTTAGACAGGCAGGCTTGTCTAAATATTTGAAGTATTTGCCAGCTTATATTTCAGCTTTTAACTAGAGCATGAATTGCCTAGCAACTTAGTTAATTTAAATTCTCATAGCATACTTTCAAGCTCAGCTAAGAAAATTTTTGAAAGAACGTAAGAATTCAATACAATTTTAATATTACATAAAAAAGCAAACGAGGGAAACTGTCTAAGCCTCTACAGAGCGCTCATAAATAGCTGGCAAACGTTTGCAATTTTGTAGCTGCCTTAAAATTTTTCTCACAATCAAGAATCAAGTTCTCTGCAAAGAGTTTGTGTAGAACGCGTTGCAAACTCTTCCAAGTATTTAATAGTTGCCTAGTTGCCTATAACTACACCATAACATGGCCAAGAATACCGCAGCTTAAGAAAACTAGCTCAACTTTCAAAATTCCTATCAGGCAAAAGCATCTCCAGACTAAGAATTGTTTATAAAGTGATTTCTTGACAGCCACAGAAACTTACAGACCTACATTTTCTGCATATAGTTTGTGTACAGGGTCTAGTAAAACTCTTTCAAGTATTTATTGAAAGCTGACTTTGGTAAGCAAAATACAGCTAGCATTGTCTTACAAGATCGTGGGTGCGCAAACTTTGCCTAATATTCAAATTAACATTCTTGTAGCATACTTTTAAGCGCGCACCGGAAAGTTCAAAGCAAGCTCAAAAACTATTTGACAAGAAATTTCTAGGAAGTTTAGACTTTAGAATCTAGGCTGACTGTAACTACAGCGTTAATGGCCAGACATTGCCAGCTTTTCATTAATTGTAACTGCAAATAGGCTCAATAGGCACACAAACAAAAATTAATAAAAAAATATTACATTAAACAAAGCTTAAGCTTAAGTCGGCGTTAAGGTTAGTTGGAACACCCTGCTGAACTAATGCTGCTGGCCCCATAACTTAACCCAAACTCACACCAACATATCAGAATAGGATTTTGCACAAAACCGTTGCCATAAAATAGAAAAAGGGCAGCATTGTGGGAATATTTAAAACTTGCCACGTGCTTTACTCGGGGCCAGATGTACAGCTCCGCTCATATCTTGTTGTCTGTGTTGTTGTTGTAGTTGTGGCATCTGGTCAAGTGCAATTGTGAATTATGCTAAGCCCGCAATTGTGTGCGAAAAGAACAAGGCAGCAACAAGAGAGCAATTGGTGGGGCAGCACCACATTAGCATAGCCAGTTTACAGAAATTGTTTGTGTCTAAAAATAAAACATAATAAGCAGCCGAAGGAGGAAGAACAGCAATATCGATAACAGCTATAAGCAGAAAGAAAACGTTGCGCATTGCCCGCAGCTGCATGCGGCTGAGCAGCTCGTGTGGCGCCACTCCACACTCCACTGCGGCCCCACTCGGGGCACATGTGACCCAGTTAAGCGGACCTTGCTGGTAGACGGCGTTCGAGTAGAGCACACGGATTATTAATTTGCCTCGCAATTTTTTGGATAGAGCCCCGGCAAACATGCACTCTCCGCACCCAGCTCCGATCAGCGCCAGCCTCCGCCTCCGCCTCTGCCTCGTCCTCGCCCTTAGCCTGCAGCCTCAGCTGGTCTACTGCGTTACAGAGGGTAAGTTTGCATAATATCAAATTTGATTTTATTTATTTTTTGGCGCTACATTTGCCGCATATCAAATGTTTCTCACTTTTACATACCCTAGGTATCTCTTTGTACTTGCTTGGCAACAATAATAATAATAATTTGATATGCGGCGGCTGGTTTGGGTGTGTGGCGCAACAGATTTTAAGGCATTTTTCCACTTAAGGCAGATTTTTTGCATATTTATCAGACTGTTTTTGATGGCAGCTGCAAACGTGGAAATTTCTCTAATATTTTCAACTTTTTTTCTGGGCAAGTGGGAGAGCTGGTAATAGAAAATATTTAAATTTATTTTATATTGAAAGCAGACATGTGAGCAAGAAGGCAAAAGTTGGAAATATCAGGGCAAAAAATTAATAAAAATCCGAAAAGGGATTTTCCAATCTCTTTACAACTCACATTATATCATGTAAATATGTAAAGTTCTTTGTAGCATAATTATTGAAAAAAACATATCAGTAAAAAAAATATTACCTTAATTTCAAAGTGATTTATTATTTTGTTTGGTGTTTGGAAAATATTTGTTGACATAGCTTGACTGTGATTTTTGTTTAAGGTCTGTGCCATAAAATTAAGACCACTTTCTTTCTAAAGCGTAGTTAAACTTAATTTAGGCTTTTAGTATACATAATCTAAATATTTTTATGAAGCTTCGTGTTCTAAGCCAACCCATGATATTTGCCAAACTTATCCACTCAGTTTTATAATTGTAATTTGGCCTGTTTAACTGCAACCTTCAACATACAGTTAATTAAAAAACTCACTCTCTGTTTAGAAGCCTTTCCAAATACCAGTCAAAAGTTGCACTCTAAGTATAAACTTGCAACAAAGAAACCCTTCAAATATGCTCCCTAAAAAAAGGTAAATAATTATAATGAAGGGTAATTAAAATTTTAAATGGCAATGCAAAAAGGCAAAAAACAGTCTCTCAACGTTTCAATGAGGCAAATTCAATCAAATGATTGGGCACAATTGAAAAAAACAGTTACAACAAAACAAAAAGCTGCTGCAGTATGCTTACAATTTGGGGGGAGTACCCGGGCGATTTATTGAGAAATTGTGTTAAAAGCTGGAAAATTTTACTTGTAGTCAAAGCCAAATTGTAATTTGTTCTAATTTTTTGTATATGCTCTTTAATGGGGTATTTTGGAAGTTTTCAAAACTGTGTAAAACTTTATCAGAAGTATTCTTATTTCTCTATATAAAATAGAAAATATATATGTGACTAGAAAAAAATAAATACATATATAATATAAATATACATAACATTATATATATATATATGTTAGTAAAAACTTGATTGGGAAACGAACTGATGTATTAATAAACATATTCGTTTTTTTTAATAACTTTAGGAACTGTTTTAATTATTTATAGTTAATATACAATTTAAAAAGCTATCATTGGAATAATCTGTTTAAAATTGAGTTGTTGTTCATTAAGATACTTTAAACAATTTTTGTAAAAAACAGCTACCTATATAATGCATCCGGTATATTAATTTAAAAGTCCGAAAGAGTATTGAAAGTTCTACATACTAAATAAAACAGTTTATAGTTTTTTTTTATTGACTTTTGCGATTGTTGGCCATGAAACTGGTGGACGCGGTGCTTGAGAGGCCACAGTTCCGACTACAATTGGACTCGCAACCAGTTACAAAACCTACAACAACAACAATGGTACCCGGGGCATATATAGCGAATGCGAAAGAGAGAAGGAGAGTGAGAGCAGAGGAAAATTGCGACCAAGTCGAACAATCAAAACAACAAAACCAAGCGGCAGAAAGTGGCTCGAGATGAAAACTTTTACTTTTGTTTAATCAAATTCTGCAGCAAGTCGAGCACCATTGAATTCTTGTAACAAACTGACTGTGGCAGGCCCCAACACCTCCCCGGCTACCCTCTAGGGTCCCAGCAGTCCCAGGACTAAAGTGTGCCCAGGCACTTGCGAGTAACTAACTCATTCGCTGGCCCACGGCTACAGGCATTTGGCCGCCGTTCTTCATTGTTGTTTTGTTTGGCTTTTTGACTGTTGCCCCCTGCCACGCCCCAACTCCGGCTACAGCTTGTCAGACAAGAGAAGCTTTGGCTCCCACGAGATGCCACTGGTTAGCCGCCCAACTGGCACGCTCGACTTAAACGCTTAGGCGCAATTATTACACAAATTACGGCCGGGAGCAGGGTGCTGCGGGGTGTCCGTGTGGCGCCCGTCATCATTATTAGCGCCATCTCGACAGCCATTTGATGAGCGAGTGTCCGGCTCGGTGGTGTTGAGTCGAGATTACGTGGCCATGACCATACCCCAGCCCCTGGGCGAGCCCCAATTTTCATCATCAACTCAACTCAACAACATGCCCATCATAATTAGGAAAAGTGTCGAATTGTTGTCAGCGAGCGGCGAGCGGCGAGCGGAGCGGAATGGAACACAACGAAACGGAACGGAACGGAATGGGACAGCCAAACACAACGATAGAGCGCCGACTGCGGTGGCCTCTGTGTGGGATTACGCAAAAGGAAAATCATGTGCTTAGGAAGCGTTTGTACTCAAGTGGAAAATGTATTTTAAAAAAATGGACAATGGTTAAGCAGCTCCAATTGACGGGTTAAAAGGTCCTCGAGAATTTTCTGTGAATTGTTATGGGAGGGTTTAAAGCAGAAAGCGACTTGGTACAAAAGCAGTTTAGTATTGGGTATGCAATTGATAGTTTATGGACTACATGTGTTTAGTATAAATCGTATCCTGGTAAATTTGGGTATTTAGGCTAGCATTTTCTTACATAAATGTTTGAAATATATATAATTAACTATTGCATTTAAGAAAACTTTAAAAAACTCTTGTTCAAATAATTACAAAGTCTTTCATTCTTTTGTTATAAATGTTGCAGGTTTTTATTAAATTTTTATTTTTTAATTATTTGATTCAGAATTTAATCGGTTACCTTAAAAATTTAACTTACGCCATTATTCATTGTTCAGGCAGCGAGACCTACACAATAATTATAAACAGAAGTTAATTATTATTTTTTAACATTAATTATTATTATCTATTTATTTATATACTTTGCCTTTTTAGTTATTTTATATTCTTTAAAGGCTGCAATAACACTGTCTATTCTTTCTAAGTTTCGTTTTGCCATTCACCAAATATTTGCATTAACATAATTATTTTCCAACGTGCCGCATTTAATTAAAATTTGTTCAGTGTTTATTTTTAAAAGTTAAAAAAATAACAAATTATAATAATTTACCCATTTTATTCAGCAGTTTTTTCCTAACTGATTTCCTGGAATATATTTATTGCGAAAATTGTGTACGCCTTTTAATATTTAATTGAAACAAGTACTCATTTTGTTTATTCCAAGAATAACCAAGTTTGGTTTTAATTTCGACTCATTTTGAATTTCTGAGAATTTCACGGTTTCCCAATGGAATCAATTTGAAAACCAATCCACAATTTCCGGTGGGGCGGAGTGTTTATGTTGTCAAGTGTAGGCAAATGAAACAAATGTGTGCTGGGGGCGCATTATGAGTTGATTTTATTGCTAGACTTGATGCCAAGTTAAGTGCCCACGGGGTTTAGCTGGTTAATTTTAGTATGCACTGCTGCTAGTGTGTGTGTGTAACGTTTATAAAATGCTCTCGGTAGTAAACTCGATGAGATGCTGCCTGATGAGACTGAAACTCATTTTATGCCACAATCTCAGACTCTGTCTCGAGCTACTCCTCTCCAGACTCAAGCTCAGTCCCAATCTCTGCCACAGCCGCTGTCTGGCAGTGAGTCAGCGAGTCGCCTTTGCCGCTTGGTCGAGCCTCATTACGCAAGTTTGTGCCACCAATGAGGCAAGTAGTGTGGCACGAGCAGGGGCTGTCTCATCGTGCTGCTTGGCGCGCGGCAACTGTGGCCGTCATTTTATCTTTTTATATTTTACTTTGTGCACAATTTGCGTGTGTTGTGTGTGTGTTTGTTTGTGTATCAGGGTGTGTGTCTGACTTTTTATAACTTTTTAGTTTGTTACTTGGGCTCTGTTCTGGCGCGCAGAGATTAAGCAAATTTTCGTAGCATACTTTAAGGCTGTGGCGGCTGCTGCTGTCGCCGCCCGTCCAAAGTGATATTTTTCTTAATTTTCCCGCTTTATTATTCTGTTTTTCTTTTCGCGCCCTGCGCCATGTGCCTGGCGCGTCTCTTTCGCGTAATTCACTTGTTTTATTGCAGTTTCGCTTCTCGTTTTTTTTACGCTGTTTTGATTTGTTCTTGCCTCGTTTGTTGCCGCTGTCCTGCCACACGACACCGCCACCCCAGAATATTCATGTTTCGCTTTTATACGCCTTGAACTCGCACAGCTCGACAGCTGTTTGGTCCTTAACTTGTTTGTGGTTAATGAGTTGAGGCAGCTCACGCACCGTGGGCCACATTTCAAAAATCAAAGCAACGAATTTTGCATTTAGACGCCGAGATTAAAAAGAATTTATGTGTGTAAACAGGATAACATAAATGAACAAATGTAAATAGCATTATTAATTGAAGTATTCACACACGATTTTTGGCTAAAGATCAGATTGAACACACATTCTTGATTTCATTTATTATTTACATTATATACATTTAAGCATACAAGAAGATTTTAAATATATATTTAAAGTAAGGGAAAAAGTGAATCATTATATTTAAAAACGCTGCTTACACTTTAATCTAATATGTTCACTTTTGAATTTTAATTAAATTCAAAATTCAGCTCTAGTTGAGTGTTTATTGCGCTTTGAAGCTAAATTAATACATAACATACATACATACCATTCAACTTTTTGTTTAAATATTTTTAGCATACTGAGCAACTTTTCGGGCACTTGTACAACTGTTGTGGTGCGTGGCATTTGGGCAACTTGATTATTATTATAATAATTATTATTATGATCAAGTTGTTGCAGTGCATCATTAGTGCAGGCAATTAAAAAGTTTTTATATGAAATCGCTTTATCTTTATTGCACGTACACGTCGCATAAACATAAAACATGATAACATGGCAGGCACACACACTAGCACAGCAATACACCAACACACACACATACAGACACACTTAAATTGCGGCTCGTAAAAGGCCCCCATCGAGTTAAACATTTACTTGAAGTACTTGTAGCCGCTGTGAAGTCCCGTCTTGATTAGATAGTTGGGTTAGGCGGTCGTCCTTATAGCGATTCAATAACTGCCAATCTCTTCAGGCATTTGCTCTTTCCGCAGCGCATTACTTAATTACCGAGAAATAACTTTAGCATGCCCTCAAGGCCGCAATATTGCTCATACGCCGTGTGCAACGGGCAAAAGTTTTCGAAGTCTTACAAAGTTTTTGGAGTATATATTTTTTGAATTGCCGGCAAATTAAAAATTGCACTCAATATTAATTAAATTGAAGAAATCACAGCACATGCATGTATCGTGAGGCAGGAGGCATGTGGCATGCGGTTGTCGTCTTTTTATCTGCGCCACAGTTTTGTTTCGTTTGTTGCCCCACTCTCTCTACTTTTGTTGTACTTTTTGCAGTGCTAGCCAAAAGTTTCGTTACGAAATTTATGACATCAATTTGGCAAATTTACGCGCTGCTACAGCGCCAGCCACGATCTTCCATGGGGAAGGTAGCTAACAAGTGTCATAGGTGCATAAATTATTACCAATTTCTTATATCTTTTTGCAATATTTTTTACTTAAAAGTAGGCACGACCGTGTGTGTGTGTGCGTGTGTTCGAAATCGAAGAGTAACTGCTTGGAGTATTTCAATATATTTCAATTTTTTATATAATCATCCTAGATTAAAATTTATATTTAAAGCCCGCCGACATTGAGGTTATTTTCGTAGTTTGAAATATATATTTTAACATTGGGAAATTGTTGTTGAGTAGATTTTAGACAATTTTCATGCACTATTATTATGAAAATAATGTTACTAAACTAATGAAACCAAATATTGTAGATATAAAAAAATTTAAATGCAAAATTAAAAATGAAGAAATTTATAATATAGAATTAAATTTTCTGTTATATATATATTTCTAATATATTATTGTATTATTTAATCATTTAATGACTCAATGGTTTAATAAAGTAATTGTAAAGTAATAAATATACTGTCAAAAACTTATACAAAAGATAAGAAATTTTTTTAGTGTCGCTATATATAAATAGCTGATATACAAATTTAAAACAAAAATACCCATTCATTAACTTTGTAAAAATCAAAGAAATATAAGAAAGAAATCGTTTTCTCATATATCTTTAGCATTGAGTTTCCTTTAATAAGATTATTTATTCAAGACATGTAAATTACTTGGAAAATTTGTATATCATGTTAATTACTTAATTGAGGCACTTGCTTAAGTAAATTATTTTAATTAGATCAAAAAGAAAACCAACTATGATTTAAGAGTGCGGCTTCCCGGCTGCAGCCAGGGTCGAATGAATACTAGGATTATAAAACGGTTACCAAGCAGGGTCGTCACAAAAACTTTTGAAGAAGTTTTTACTTCGATTTAAATGGGCTTTTTGAGAGGACCTGCTGCCCTTGCCAGTGTCCTGTCTGCTGTGCTTACCTAAATTATGCAAATCAATACAAAGTCTGGTCGTTACTGGTCGTCCTTGAGGGTAATTAGCTAATTAATTTCGAAATTGTTATAATACACAGTCCGCGACAGGAAGAGAGATGAACGCCACTTTAAAGCGCGGGGTGGTGGGGCGGAGGGGCGGAGAGATGGTGGGCTGGCCTCGTCAACGGCAAATGCAGATTAATTTATTGAACTGTATGCGTTGAATTAAAATAGCGGGCCGTAAATCGCTTTAATTGTTGCTTGGCATATTAGATAAATGGGATCAGGGCATTTGAAATATGTAAGCGGCTTAAACGGCTGGCTGAAAACAAAACACAAAGTCATTAATTTATCGTTGCCTTTTACTAACTGTCTTCTGTTTTCTCTCCTGCTTTCTCTTAGGTGGCCTGGAGGCGGGGTCAATATTAAGGAGCGACAGAATAAATGACGGCACATTTCATAGAAGTCAATCAAAGAGAGCGGCGACATTGCCGAAATCGCAGCCATTAATTTCGGCGACAACGCAAATTGCCAAAGCAAATGACGAGCGAACATCAACAACAACAACAACAGCAACGACGACAACAATTGCAAATGCAATGCAGACAAATGCGAGTTTGTCTATTGATGTTGCAGTTGCGTCAGCGGCACCAACTGCATTGCCCAACCGCAGAAACATTAATAACATTAGCAACAACAACGATCGACAGCAGCGCGGGGCAACAGCCGTGCCGGGCGTGAGGGCGGACTTGGAAGCGAATCTGATTATGAGCAATAGAAACGTGGAGGAGCAGGAGCTGGACGAGCACAAGTACAAAATTACGCAGCACAATGCATTGTTCCCTGCCGGCAGCAGCAGCAGCAGCAGCAGCAACAATGGCACCACAGCAACAATCGAGGCAACCACAGCGGCAGCAACAACAGTAGCCACAGCAACGGAGGAGTCAACAACAACGACATCCACAACAACAACAACCACACGCAGGCCAGCACCAAAGACAACACTGAAGCCGCCGCCAACAATAGATGATTACCAGACAATAATTAGCCAAGCGGGAACTCACGCCTATCTGCCCTGCAATGTAAGTGACGCTTGAATCTCAAACTCAAACTCTAATTCAAATTCAAACCCAAGCTGAACTCGACTGAATTCAGACCCGAACTCCCTTTAATTAGCAGTCCATAATGCGTGCCAAATGAGGTTCTGAACTGGCTGAACTGGGCCACAAAAGAAGTCATTATCATGAGCTCGCCGTGGCCTCCAGAAGCCATCCCTCCCCACCCTTCAGCATAATGCGTTAATTGAATTCGCGTTGGGAGGGCCTCCACACACTTCAATGCCTGACATAATAAGGGGATGTGTGTTCCAGTAACTGGAGGAGGAGCTTGTATACATATTAGAATATATCAATTATTTACGCATTTCCATATTGCTTTCCCATACAGTTTCTATGCAGGGCTTCAATTAAATTATATATGCAGAAAATCTATTGAAAAGGCATTTCTCAAAGTGTACAGATCCATAGCTTACTCAAAAGTTAGCCGATTTTCTTTATCGATACCATTTTGGTCACAGTTTAACCTCTTGTCTGATTTTTTTCAATTTTTTTTTTAAATATATATTTACTGATTTGACTTATTTTTGAAAAAAATATTTTTTTCAAAATTTTAGTTTCTTAATTTTTATGTTTAATTTATTGTTAAATGCTAAATTAAAATTGATTTTGAGGTGTTCAGATTTTCTGTTAACAATCATGCCGAAATTTTCAAAATTGGAAATATAATGTAAAGTTTTATGCTTTGCTCTACCCAGATTTCAAACACTCATAAGTTTGTCAAAAATAAAGCGACTTTCATGGTCGAAACCATTTTGATCTCGGTTTGACCTCTAAATTTTTTTCGCATCTAAGTTTTGTATATATTAGAAAATACAATATTTTTTATTTTTTTTCCGAAAATATCGTGTTTTGCAAGATTTTCAAATCCGACAGATTCCTCAATGCTTAAAAGATTTTTATGATCGTTACCATAGTATTTATAAAACAAACTCTATTTGTTTTGAGCTTATAAATTTCTCATAATTGGAGTTCCTAGAAACTTTTGCACAACTCTACTAAAACAAAACACATTGTCATCAGATTTTAGAAATATAAGTGGCCAGCCCTTGAAAATTAAGTGTTTAAGCAATACCTTGAATATTTCCGTATTTTTCACAATTTTGCTATCATCAATGGCTGACATAAAACGGAAGCTAATGCCAAATAATGCCTGAATACTCGTACAACATTAAGTTGTTGACCGAACTGAGGCACTGAAGAGGAGCAAAATGAAAACTTGATTGATTTTCCCTGAAATCCAATCAAGCGAAGCTCCCGCTCCGCACGTTGTTTACTTTTAACGGAGGTATTATTTTTTTATTCTTCTCTTTATGCATAAAAATAACAAAAATATTGACAAAGCATTTTCCTCCACCATTTTTTTTTCATAATACTCATTGATAATTTATAATAAGCATCTGATTATGCAGACTTCTTGCGCTCAATCAGGCTGGGTGCAATGAGGGGAAAGGGAGGGAGGGGGATGCCCGCGGAAGTGGCGGTTACTGCTTGGTGGTTGGGGGAAAAGTTCAACTTTGCTGCGCTTTGAACCAATTTACGCTTGGTGCTGTCGGAACTGAAAGAAAACAAACCGGAAATTGCCGCTGCCACGCCCCAAGACACCAACCAATACCCGCCTCCCATTCCCCCCCCCCCCCCCCTGCGACATCCCAATTTATGGCCAGAGGCAACGCCATTTTCAAAGCTGACCTAAATATACCAGGCCTGGCCCCAGTGCAAACTACACACACGCACAGTTTCGGGCGTGGCAACAGCGTGTGTGTGTGTGTGTGCCTGTGTGTGCTGTGTGTGTGTGCCTGTGTGTGGCATCCGAAGTCCATCCGCTAATAACTTAGTTACTGCTGCCTCGCTGCCTTGGCGCAGTGCCTGCAACTTAGCAGCAGAAGCAGCATCCTCATGATGATGATAATCATGTTAATGAGCATTACAATTACAAGCATAAGCATAATCATTATTGCCATTATAATTGGCGCAGTCGCCACTCTGTTTGCAGAGCAAATTATTTCAAACTCTCAAACTCTAAAAAATACAAAAGTAGCTTCAACTCGCTAGCTACAGCTGCTCACAAAATAAACAAATACCTTACCGTTTGCCCTCTCTGTTTATTCAAATGAACTCGTCTGTAACAGCAACAAAAAATAACTTTAACTTGAACAACTTGCAACATTTGCGAAAAATCGAAATAAAAAAAGGAAACACCTGTAAATATTAATTAATTAAGATGATAGATTTGCAAAAGATTTATTCAGCATTCCGCATTTGTTTTTTATCCATTAATACCTTTTTCATTTTGTTTTACATTTATTTTCTATTTAATGATACCCCAATAGAAATTGCTTTTAGATATAAATTTTCAATTTCTTATTTTCCACCTCTTAACCCATTGAAAATGTGTAACTCAGGTTTTGTGCAAATGTGTGTAACAGGCAGGAGGCATGTCCGACCCCATATTCGTGATCAGCATCAGTAGCCGAGTCGATGTCCGTCTGCCTGTCCGTCCGTCTGTATGAACGCGTCGATTTTCGACTTTTTAAGTTCGTTTACACCATCATGTTTATTTTAAATCATCGATAACCGTCTCGTTTTCTTATTATCGGTCATTATTCGCCCCATATACGCAAAAATATGAAAAAAGGCCGTTCAAATACTACGGATTTGCGCTTTGGTTTCTACATAGATTTTAATGCGTCTGTTAAACCCTGATAATTGTATTAAGATGCTCTTAATTTAGAAGTTATTCACGAATTTAGTTTCCGTAGTGGGGGCCAGCGTGCATTTACATGTGTGTATGTGTACGTGTGGTTTTGTGTATGTATGTATGAATGCGAGGGATTTGAAATGTATGCAAATATAGGGTTCAGGGTTATCCCCCAGTTGGGCGGCCCATCTAGAGCCTCCTCACTTGTTTAAAGCAAATTCTGTGTAACGTCAAAAGTAATTTGGAATAGGAGTTTGTGAAGTCATTCATATAAATCGAATTGGTTCTTCGATGTCAGGATCAAAGAACTAATATATCGTTTAACTAACTGAATTTCTGATCGATAATAATTAATATGAATATATTTAAAATAAGTGAAGCAAAACATATGAGAATAAATTTAAATGTTATTTTTATGTAAATTGTGGCTTCAGCTACCAACTAGTGTATAGCAGGATTTTGGGAGGTCGATCCTACTATATCTTACTAATACTAATTATCAATATTATTATTAGTTAATTATGTAATTATGTTCAGAAAATATTAAAGCATTCTAAATAACATTGCCTAAATGTTAAAACAATATAAAATAGAAAAGAAAATAACTTACCCCAAAAAATCCAAGACACGCTTTAAGTCACTTTTTATCCAGCAACGTAAAACATATTTCTTACGTATGCCGTAACAGCCCTTAAAAGGTTTTAATGTAATCCAAGCAGCACATCATATATTCAGAAATTCCTTCAGGATAATCATCCCTTATGCAAACACATCACTAAATACTGATTATCCGTTAAGATGAATGCGAAAGGAAATACATATTTTAGAATTTTGCTCAAAGCCAAAAAACATATATATTTACGCTCGCAGCTGTCGGTTGGAATAATCTTGCCAAATCTTCAAATCTGCTTAAACCTAATCAATTAATAATAAATTTCAGACCGTAGGCGCTACATAGAGCGTGTATCGACATAAAGAAAAATATAAAAAAACAAACACACACACAGTTTGCCTGCAAGCACTTGTTATTTTTTCTTTTTCTCAGAAGCGATTTTTCCCCACGCCGCCTCTTGCGTTATTTTGCAAAGTCTGCGAAAAGTTTTTTTTTTGCAGATAGGAGAAAAAAAGAAACCCCAACAAGAAATGTGGATAGCTCTCTTTGAGGTGTACTGTTGTGTGAAAAAATTGGCAAAATAAAAGAAGAAATTATTTACAAACAAGTTTAGACAGAATTCGCAAATGTTATGGGCAAAGTTTGCGCTGTCTGCGTGCCTTTGGTATCCAAAAATCGCTGCTGACGACAGCAAACGCAAAAGTAAAACGCACATAAAAGCCAACAGCCTAAAACTTGGCTACAACTATAGCCATGGCTATGGCTATAATATGATATGGGTGCAGTCGGCCCGTCAAGTTTTTCAAACTATATAAGTGCCACTCGCTGGGTTTATTGCCCATTTCCAGGCGCTTGACTTTAATGCAATGTTAACATTTGTCCAAGACACACATCGAGAAAAAGAGGGAAAGAGAGAAAAGTATAGACGATGCAGCTACTACTAATTAACAATATTTAAATTGCAAAACAGGGTAGGCATCTTGATAAATTCGTTGGCAAAATACGGTCATTAATTTTTTGGCAAATTAAGCGCAATCTACACGAGCCCAGCCGCATAATGCGCCATCCATAAGCGAGGAATTTAAATTAGCTAATGCCAGGCGGCGTTCCGCGCTTGCTCGGGCACAACCTGAGCCCCAAGCCACATGAATATTTGTCAGCCAGCCGCAGGAGCGGCAGGCACAAGCAGACACACGAACTTGCCACAAGGACGACAACGAGGCGAACAGTCGACTTATGTACTTACACTTGCCACGTACTCCGAAGGAGTTCCCCACAGCTCCAGTTACAGCCCTCTGCCCCTCGCACTGCCCCTGTGCGTGCCTGGTCGCTACTTGGCCGTCTGCCCACCGACTCTCAGCTCGGGCAACTGGATAAGCATCTTCACTTAATACGCTGAGTATAATGTCGATGCTCAGCCTGATAATAATGTCCTTTGTGCGATACTGACGACATCAATGCCTTCCGCAAAATTTAATAAAGTCGCCGCCCCTACCCTGCCCTGCACAGCGCTTTATTTTTTAGCCAGATAATTTAGAGTTTGCAGTAAATGGAAAAAGGAAACTCGTTTATTTCTTTCATATAGAAATCAGCCAGTGGAAAAATTAACAATAAATTGGAAAACTTCCTGCCAAACTTTAGTTTTAGTAGGCATGTTAAGTAAATGTATTTATTATATGATTCCATTTTATTCTTACAAATTAGAAATATTCCAGTTGTGCCTTAAACTTGTTCCAATTATGGCTTTCATCGCCCTAAAACCAGCTACCTTCTGCAATTTCTATTGTTGTCTATGTTTGCTTTATAAAATAACAATATTTAAATTGTGAGACTATAAAATTCTCAACACCATATTAAAAATCCCCAAAAACAAAAACCACATAAAAATTCGATAAGTAACTCGAATTGGTAATTTAGGCTTTCGCAGACTTATTCCATGATATAGAGTACTAAACAAACCACATGGCGTTTACATTGTCATAATAGGTGGGGTGTGTGAGTGTGTGTGTATTGTGTACTCATTTCTGGTACGGCATATTCATATAGTTTTGACAGCACGTACAGTGGCAAAAACAACAATGAAGAGCAGGGCGAGGGGCCGGGCAACTGGCAGCAATTATGGCCAACTCAGACAGACAGGCGGGCAGCTTGGAGTTTGGTAGCAAAATCTCAGTGGGGTCGAGTTGGGGCTTCGTTGGGGCTTCGTTGGGGTCGCCTTTTGTGTGCGTGCCTCAGACACTGTCGGTTCCACGGCGACTGTGGCTGCGACAGGGCGGCAACCACAATGAAAAACAACAAGCACATAAAACACAAATGATTATAGTATCTAATCATGACGTCGTTCAACAGCGCCCCCAGCTTCGACTTCCCCGCACGCCCCAACTTCACGTCGCCGTCACCGTAGCCAAACACGGACAATGTAGTTGATGACAGCAGTTCAAAGACTGTCATTTGCCACTGCCACAACCACAGCCACAGCGAGAGTCAAAGCCTGTGCTATACAGCTTTGCAATCGCCATTTTAGTCAGCTGCTTAGCCCCTACGACCCGCTCGCGTCCCTTTCAATAGGGTATGTGCGGCACCTCACACTGCGCAGAAAGCGTGTGCGTGGAATTTTAAGTGAATCACAGTTTAGAGTGGATTAGATGATCATTTAGAAATATATACGTATCACATTACACGGTTTGCTTCTTCTTCTTCTAAATGCCAAACAATATTTCTAGAAATTGGGATTTAGTTCTAAAATAGGTCAGGTTAAATATTATGTAATAATATTTAATCTAAATATGAAACTGAAAACTGAAAACTGTATGGGAAAATACAATTTTAAATAATAATATATACATGTATGTAACACATAAAAGATATATAATATGTTTATATATTAACATTTCAACTGCATTTTAAAATTAATTCGTTCATTCTGATTATTGTTAAGAAAAATTACTCTTCTAAAACCCAGAGCTCTTTAAAAATCGAATATATAATATTTCTATAATAATGAAATATTTCTATAAAATATAATCAAGAGTTCTAACACTTGTAATTAATTTGCTCCCTTCTCGTAAAACGATTCGCATTTTAAAATGCTTCAATATTGAATTATCAATCAATATCAATCTTACAAATGGCAATTCAAACAAGTTGCAAAGCTGTCAAAAGAAATACAAGTATAATCGAAGAACTTTTTCAAAACTCCCCGCAAACGCGCAACTTGTTCGCAAAAGTAAATCACAAATTGTGTCAAGTGTAATTACGATGAGCTCTTTCATACAACATCATTCACATGCCGTACAAGTGGTACACCGAGCAACATAAATATATTTATACACACACACACACCCACACTCGTACACACATTCAATAGAAGGTCTTCAGTTTCCGTCTCGAATTCAATGTATATTATTTTCTTTACGTGCGGCTTGGCTAAATGGGTTGGCGGGTTGAGGGTGCCAGAGGCTGGCTTGTAAAATTGCTTCTAAATTATTATTGTCATTATTGACAGAAATGAATCGTCATTTTGTTGCCGTTATTGTTTACCGTTACATTGTGTTCTTATGCCGTTATACCGTTGTTGTAGGCGCCAAAGTTTTCCAGTAAAGTTTCGCTGACATCATTCAGTTAGTCAGCTAGGATTTGCTGGCGGCTTCTCCGCGTCCCGTCCCCAAGACACAATTGTATTGAGTTTAAAACTTGAACGCTATATTGACAGATTGCTTTCAATTATTGCCTAATTCAATATTAATTTCATTTTTGACTGTCATCTTTTATACTTCTTCCACGCAGGTCAAGCAATTGGTGAAGAAGCCCATTTCGTGGCTCCGCATGCGAGATGGCCACATCCTCACCGTGGATCAGACCACCTTCATAGCGGATCAGCGCTTTCAATCGGTCTTCTCCCCCAATCCCGAACGCTGGTCCCTACAGATCAAATATGTGCAACTCAAGGATGAGGGCACCTACGAGTGTCAGGTCTCCACGGAGCCCAAGGCGAGCGCAATCGTACACTTGCGCATTGTAGGTAAGTTAACATTGGGAAAAATAATCGAACTATTAAAAAACAAAACCAAATTTGGAAAGAATTACGTGGTAACAGTGGCCTTTACAAAATGTACTTGTTGCGAATTCTTTAAACAAATTTCTTTATATGTTTTACCTTTAAAAAAAATATTTATTAAGCCTTTTCTTATAATTTATATCGGTTTTCATTAAAAAAAACAAAACTTTAAAAAAGTATTCCTTTAAAATAATCTCTTTTATCAATTTTAAATTAAATACAAAAATGTAAAGTGAAATAAAATGAAGTTTAAATTCAATAATAGCTTGCAGACTTTTCAAGTATTTTTTAAAACTTTTTTTTTCAAATATATACATGCTGAAATATAATTAAAAACTAATGTATCCAACGATAGAAATATGATTTAAATGACATTTTAAAATATTTATTATTTTTGGTAAGCCAAACATTACTTTGCTCTAAAAATATTTATTTACTTTCTGTTTAATTTCGGTTGCCATTTAAAATTGCCAGAAATTTAAGACCTTTGTTTCGTTGACCCCGTATCCTCCTCGTGTTATTAAGCTGTTGTAGAGACAATCAATGAAATCCAGACCCAAATGCAATGCATGCCAGTCCCCGGTCCAAAACCCAGGCATAAATCACAGGGCAGGCCAATAAATCAGTGGCGGCTGCACAGATTTCCCCCAGATTGTAAGCGACTCTCTAAACGTGTGTGTGTGTTCTCTTCCTCTCCCTCTCGTCCACTTTGGCAGAGCCTAAAACCGAATTAATTGGCGAGTCCACGCGTCACGTGAAGGCCGGAAGTCAAGTGAAACTGCGCTGCATAATTAGCCAAGCGCTGGAGCCGCCACTTTTCATTAATTGGTTTTACAATCAGAAGCAAATCTATTTGCATAATCGTCGCGGCTGGCGAACGGAAATTGAGCGCATCGATCTGCCAGCGGAAGTGCCAACGACGCCGACAGCAGCAGCGACGCCAACGTCGACATCGACAGCAGCAGCGGCGGCGGCGGCGGTAAATGATATAGCGGCCATAACACGTTCGTATATTCTAGACGCGATAACGGTGAGCGATGGGGCCGGCATTGCCGGATATGGATATGTGTTGCCAACGACAGTCACGCCCACGCCCATGTCCACAATGTCAACGACAACAACTGCTGCTGCAGTTGCAGTTGCAGCAGCAGCGGCGGCAGCAGCTGGCGTTGCCACAGACGAAGGCAACGAAGTTGACACGCTGGCAACAACAGCTGCTGCTGCTGTTACATCAGCAACTATGACGACAGCAACATCAGCAGCCGCAGTGACAACAACAGCAGCAACAACTACGATTGAGCCTAGCACAACGACAACAGCAGCAACAACAACGATGGTGCCAAGCAGCAGTTTCATTAAACAGATAACGGTAAGTGGCTTACCGCACGTGTGGGCGTGTCCCTCATCATTATCATATACGCTGACAGCACCTTGTACACTCGGAGAAAAAATCGAGTACTAAAATCGTCGAAATTCAGCAAAGATCTTAATTTAAACCAGAAAGAAAATACAAATTTGATAAAATATTTTTTAAAGTCAAATTTTTCTAAAACTATTTCATACTCCTATTTTGTACCTCAAGTGCGCATTTCAAATGCAATAATATTATAACAAAACGTTCTTATATCTAACCCGGATTTTTCCGTGAGTGCGTTTTCATTAAAAGCATTTTCATTACGCAAATTGTCCCGCAAAATGCGCGACGGCATTTTTATTCAATTTTTCCAACACTGTCGAAAATTGTCAACGTCGTCAAATTATAATTTTAATATATATTATATGAGTGTGCGCATATTTTGTGTTTTAATTTTATTTTACCGTTGGTTGTTTTTGCAACACGCGTGCCACTCGAGCAGCGCCCAGCTGTGGCTGCCCGTGGCGCATACGCCCCGTGCGCCGACACGTCTGTCAGGCGTCTCGCCAGCTCAAGTATCGCATTGCTATATATTTACGAGTTGCTTTTGTTTTTATTGTTTCCCTGCAGACAGCTTCGCTCATCATTCCCGCCGTGGTGAAGCTGGACTCCGGCAACTATACGTGCAGCCCCTCGAACAGCGCTCCGCGCACCATTGTGCTGCACGTGCTAAACGGTAGGTCTGTGCTTGGGGTTCGGCCAAACTCTAGAGCGAGTGCCAACTGTTTTTTGTATTGCATGCCAATAGAATTAAGTTTTCATTTAGCGTAATTGAATTTTACTTCGCTGACTTTTGATCTCAGCAAGCGCACAGTGACACAAATAGCCTGCTTTGTATTTAAAATTGGAATGTTTATTTAATTTGCTGTCACTAAATATTAAAACTTACAAAATATAAATATTCTATGTAATATACTGAAAAATTAAAATATTATTGTTTTAAACAGTTAACTACATTTTTCTGGCTCTTGATATTTATCTCGCAACGTTAAATTCTTTTTAAATCATTTTCCTTTTACATTTCCTTTTATAGTCATCATCATTTCTTATATTTATTTTTATTGATTTAATTTATTATTTCATTATAAATTTAACTTCTCATGATAAAGATTTCGAATATAATTGTTTTTAATAAGAATGTTTTAAGGTTCCCCCTAGATGCCACCGATTATTAATTAGTTCAATGTTATGTGGCACATTCTCCGTCGGGTAATTTGTATTCGTATTCGTATTCATTTGGATACTTGTCACATTTAAGCTCAGCTGCTTTCTTTTACGTCAGTTCCATAGTGCGATATTTGATTTTTATTTTGTTTAACAATTTTCAACGTTGCTGATGGCCACTCAGACAGAAACAGTTACATTAACAGCAACAGCAACAGAAACAATAAGAACAACAACACTTACGGAACGGGTGCAGTTTTATTGTTATCTCGAAATGTCCACAATTTCGTTATTTGCTCAATGTCCGTCCACGAAGGCAACGGTGACGGCGACAGCGAAAATGAGAATGACAATGATGATTATGATCATGAGGATAATGATCAAGATGATGATGGTGACCTATAAACATACATTCATGCTAGAGCCAACTATCTGGCTGTCTGTTTGACTAGCAGCGAACAAAGATACGTTTGTATCTATGTATCTTTATAGCTATGTATGTTTGCATCTATGTAACTGAACATGTGCGTGTGTGTGATATTTGTGCACCAATACGCAATGTGTGTTTGAATTTAAATCGTTTGCCTTGCAGCATACGTATTTTCGCCGTGTTCCTGTTGTCTCTGTTGTTGTTGGTTGAGCAGTGGGTGTATGTCAACTTTGACATGTGTTCTGTTTGAAGCATGCTACTTAAATTCAGCTCAGCAGTGCATGAGGGTGGGATGTCGCTGTGAGCTTGCCAGCTAAGTGATGATGACACCTGATGTGCTGGTCCCAAACCAACAGCCGCTTGAAGGACATCTGCGCGCTTTGCGTTTGTCGTTTACACGTTGTCTGTCGCTAAAGCAGCAACGCAACAGCAGCAACAACAGCTGTCACGTTTATTCGGGCCAACGGCGTTTTAAATAATCGCCATAAAAATGGCATTGCCAATTGCGGTAAATTGCGCTTCGTGCGAGTTAAGCTTGGGCCACGTTCTATGCGAATGTCAAGTGATGCACGTGTATTCTGTTTTTTTCTGTCAAAAAATCAGAAAGGGGCAAAACAATGATTTAGGGGCCTGTCTGTCAGTCAGAAGAGGGAATCAATTGTTCACCCTCTGCTGTGGTTTTGACTGTGCAGTTGTTATGTGCCACTTCAGATCTAACAAGCATAAATTACGAACATTTTTAATGACTCGTGACATGTACAGCGATTTAAAAACAAACAAAAAGGAAAATATATTTAAATATCTATAGAAAATAATAAAAGCCCCAAAAAAAATACATTTTACATTAATGCTTTAGTTAAAGAACTACTTAAATATTATAAAATTATATGAAAAGAAAAAAATCCATATAGAAAATATTGAAAGCCTTAAATGTTATATTTAAATAACTCAAAAATATTATTTAAACAAGAAATCTAAATATATTAAACAATTATTTATGAATTATGTGAAATTTATACTTATAAATACATCTTTCTCCCGTACACCTTTCTGATCCCAACTCTTTAAAGTCCAAGCCCATTGCCCCTCATCAGTACATAGAAAATATTTAAAAATAATTTCTATTCAATTGAAAATATATAACTCCATCAACTATGCGATGCAGCTAAAACAATTTAATTTAATTCAGTTACCTGCAGGCGCTGTTAAAAAATTCCTAAATATACCTCTAATTAACTCCATACAAATTTGTGAAACACTGACAAAAAAACACGTTGGTTTGGTGAACACTTTCAACCATATTTATTCATTATATCCTTACAATAAATCACGTAAAAAAGGAAAAACTGAAAAAACAGTCAGAAAACAGGACAAATATTGCATGAAAATTTATGTATTTTTAATATTCGACTAATTGGCGCAGATAAAATGCGGCCCGCAGCACTTTTAAGCCAAACAAATGAGTAAAACATGTTAAAGCTGGATAATGAAAATCACAGAATCCATTGGCCAGGGAACGGCATGTGTGAGTTTGTGTGTGGGAGTGGAAAGTGTGTGCTTGTGTTTTCATGTGAAAATTTCATATGCATTTTAATGGCATTACATGTAGCGGTTGAAGGCAAGGCGAGGGGTGGTAAAAGAGGAGAGAAAAAATCCGTACATGTCGACTTTTGTTTGAAATTTAATATTTTTACATAAGTGCCAAAGGGTTAATAAACTTTGTCATTCTGTGGTGCTATTGTTGTCGATATTGCAATGTTATTGTTGTTATTGATCATATTGTTGTTGTTGTTAGTATTGTTTCTGGACAGCTGAACAACTCATTGATTGTGGCAGCAAAATGACAGCAAAAACAAAAAAAGACAACAACTACAATCATGACAAATGATTATTAATAACTTAATGATATTATCATTTATTTATATGCATGCATTTTCCCATTTATTCGCGCCTTTCCTCATTTATTATCCACACGCACATATACACAGAAAAAGTGCGTGTGGCATTTTATGGCATAATTTATTTTCTTATATACAAGCCATGTAGAGCATATGCATGTGCTTCTGTATCTATATATACTTATATAGTAATTAAAATAGATACGTGATTTCCGTCGATTAAATTGAATTTATCATGTATCCAGCTTCATATTTATATATAACTTAGTACATATTTGGGTTATATCATCGACATGTCAGATGGTGCTCACTCATAACATTTAGCCATAATTAATTATTTAGCATAAATTATGTTTTGGTTATTTTGGCAATTGGTTGACTGAGTGCAAATATCTAAAATGCAATACTAGGCATATTTGCTAGCGTGTGTAAATATTAAATTTTTTTGTTAATTAGCCAACTGTTGGGGGATAGTTATCTATGCAAAATTGAATATATTGATTTATGTGTTATTATAAAAACTGCAATAATGCATATAATTTTTAGCTTATTTTTTAGATAATAAATATTTTGTTTTTACGAAAGAAATAAAATTGTGAGCTTTGATTCCTAAATGTTCTTGTAAGTAACTACTTTTGTAAATCTTTTAAATATCAATTATATAATTCATATTTTTTTAATTATTTGAACTTGTAAAACAATAATTATCTTAATATAAATAGCTTTTAAGTTAATTTACATTATTTTCACTTTCTTCTCACTTCCCTGTTTTATACTTTTAATAAAGAGCTTGTCAAGTGCACTTAATTTGATGTACATCAGTTGTAGCCCAGTTCATTTTGTTGATATAAATACAAATATTTATTTTGTGCATATTTCACACCTCATACTGTCTCATACTACATAAATTTGTATATATCCTAACATATATTGCTATACTAAGTACATATTGAACGATACTCAAATTTCTGTTAATTTATGCGTACTTTTATTTGTCTTTCTCGGCTTTAGTGTTTGCTGTGCAATTTTGCCATAGAAATATTTAATTACAATATGCCTCTATTTATTCAATCGACTAGTTACACACACACACACACAACAATACACACACACACATTTGTGAATTACACAAATTGTTTTACACAAAATTTGATCTCAAATTGCGAGAGGGGGGCTTTAGTTAAACCATTTATTTCCGTAGTGGGTATGCGAATGCCGA
This sequence comes from Drosophila robusta, assembly GCA_035043565.1. Classification (NCBI taxonomy): domain Eukaryota; kingdom Metazoa; phylum Arthropoda; class Insecta; order Diptera; family Drosophilidae; genus Drosophila; species Drosophila robusta. The sequence continues at coordinate 10,836,030 of JAWNMW010000294.1, read as the reverse complement.
TTGCCAAATGCAATTGGAATATTACAATAGCAAACTGATGTTAACCACAAGCGAACCTGCACGTGACTGTTTCTTTTGTACCACCCAGGTGAATACTCCGCATCGGCCATAAAATCGGGCAGTGTCAGCTGGAATACGCTAATTGGTTGTCCCGGCTATTTGCAGTGGCGGAATATTTCAACGCTTTTGACACTTTTGTGGATTATTAAATTTGTGCTCGCTAGAAATGTGACAATCTGCAGCAATCATGGCCGAAACAAAGTCAACAAGCAACCAGCGGCAGCAGCGCTGCAGGAGCCACAAACGCCAGCAAGGACAACAAGCAGGACAACAGCTGGCGAAAGTGTCAGCCGCAGGCTCGGCGCACAGACGCAGACGGCAACCCGCAGGCAACAACGTTTCGGATTCGACGGCAACGGCGACTGTGGCGCCAATTGTGGCCACGTCAGCAGCTCAATTAGTGGTACCAAAGTGGCCGAGGACAAAACTTGAGCCATGGACCGGCGGCAGGACGAAACAGGACAACAAGAATGCTGCCCCCGGCACAAGTGAAATGTGAACACGATTCAGCTTAGATTATGCCTAGAACTTTAAGTCCAAACAATGAAGATACATTTGCGAAATGTATCTATAAACATTTCGAAGGATCTAGAGATGCACTACTTATACATAAAAGATCTCAAGTATGGCCATTAAAAAAACATATTTATGGTACTTGCTTTTAGATAATAAAAATAAGTGTATATTTCAAATTTGCTAAACTTGAATAATATCTTCCACTTTTAAATAAGTTAGCTTTTTTAAAAAAAAATTCTTCAAAGTTCCCTAATTGTTTATTTTTTCTAAAAATTCTAAATTATTTAAAAATCTCTAAAGATGTGTGTAAATAAAAAGAAAGATTTGTTTTGTAAATTTACTGCTGAGTATTTCGGAATCTTCAAGATTTGGATTTATTTGAAGCACTTGAGTTATGGTTGTATCATTATAACACTTTAGATAAGACAACACTGATTTAGAGTAAATTGATTAAAAATTACTTTAAAAAGCACAACAAATAAAATTTTCCAAAGAAAACCATGTTAGTTACAGCTAAAAAAAAATATAATGCATAAGAAAACATTTACAAAATTGATAGAGGTTTTGAAATGGCAAAAGCTAAACTGATGGCTACATTTATATAAAACCCTAATAATAATAAAAACTATAAATGTACAATAAACTAAAGCCGTATTGGAAAAAAATAAGAATAAAAGTTAAAATTAACCAGTATACTATGTGGAGAATCTAGGAATATTTAAAAACATAAATAAATAAAAAGACGAACGTAAATATATAGTTAAGGATATATGAACTTCCAATTAAATACATTTCGTAAAGCTTTTCAAGGGGTGTAAACTCCCCTGATGCTAGTTGGCTCAGCATGAATTGTAAATATTTAAAAACTTGCGCGTTTTATTGTGTTTAGGTAAATAAAAAACCTAACAAAAACTAGAATTATGCATATATGTGTAAACAATAAATTAAATAAACTAAATATATATAACAATTTATGAATACTTCAAAGGAACTGTGTAAATATGTTTATCGGATATGCGAGCTACAGCGTTCCTTAACTAAATACTTCAAGAAGTCAAGCAAAATTATAATAATAACATAATAAAATAAAAAGAAACCTTAGTTAGTATTAACGAACTTATGCTCAGATTTAGCAGGCATTATAAGGTTGACGTAAACTTGAGTTTTTTATTTGTGTTTAAAAAATAATATATAAAAATAATACAATTAAGCAAATTTCGCATTTGCTTTAAGTCTTAAGCGATTATCATAAGTGATAACAAGTAAATAAAATACATTTTCCTTAAATGAAAAATAAAGGTTTTGGATTTACACAACTTTTATGTTGCTGGGTAGCGGTACACAATAAATTTAGATAAATTTATTTATTATGGGTATTTTATGAAAGAAAAAAAATCGTCAAAGCTAATGGTAATATGTCTCCTACTCTCCGACTAAAAACTATCTCAGACTAAGTAAAGTTACAACTTTCGTTGAGTATTAATTACAAAACTCAATTATTTATGAATGCCACGAGTGTTTTAATACAAATGAAATGTTGATGCCTGTGCTCGTCTCGGTTTCTGTCCTACTCAATTCCAAGTAAATTTATGCTGTCACGAATCCATTCCTGTGTATTATATATATATACATAGATTGAAATGCCAGCAGAAAAGAGCACATGCCTAGAATACAATCGCATGAGTTAGGAACGGTACAACAAGGACTTTTGCTGCGTGTGTGTGTGTGTGTGTGTGTGGAAACTCGACGTGTCAACTAAAATATTCAAACAGCTCTCATGAATTGTGCACACGTTTGTTAAATATTCATTCATTTGTCGGACCACAAGTGTTTGGGGGCTGGCAAATGCAAAACTCAAATGTTTGAAAAATCTACTCTTACAGCACACATATAGCCGGGTAACAAATATGGTTTTTTGGTTCTTCTGGTTTAGTTTACCAGTTTAAATACCAGAACTTCGGGTAGAATATTCATTTTTTATGCGCCAACCATTTGTGAAATTTGAGAACGCACGAGTTGGTTTGGTAAAAGTCAGAATGCAATATTTTCTGGAAATAAAGCTCAAATTGTTACAGTCTGCATGAAATACGTATTTTTAAGGAGGAAGAAACTTTCTGTAAATAATACCCAACCAACAAGTGTGCCTGTGGCGAAAATTTCTCTTAATATTCGCATATTTATTTTAAATGAATGCTCATATTAAGTTTCTTAAATCATCCTTCCTTAAACCACCTGGTCACCTGCTTAAATACAACTCTAAAGGCATATAGAAAACGTTCATTATTTAATTTTTAATTATTTTATATATTATGCTTATACGAAGTGAACAATGTGCAATGTCTGTCCGTCTGTCCGAATGAAGGCAACTTTTTTCGGCGCTATTGAATATAGAGACTTGCAATTTTGGATATATACTTGTAGTTATCTGCTTCAGACAAAGTGTTAAAATTTTTGCCACGCCCACTGGGAGGCTGGCAAATCGTTAACACGTCGATACACCTCAAATTACAGTCACCAAAAGATTGCAAACTTGATATCCTAGCCACGCCCACTTGAACGCCGCCCAGCCAGCCCCCGAGTCACGAAAACTTATATCTCCGCAGCTGTAGAACTAGAGTCACCACATTTTCAAAGTAAATTAGTGGTCACCCCCTTTAAGTAGGGGTACAAAAATGTACCACCCATCCCCACCCCCGCCACTCCCGCCCATTCCGTCCCCCGCAAAGTGCAAAAGCCTATGTCTCCCACAATTTTGGAGCTACAGTAACCAAATTTTAAAGGTAGATGGCTGGTCACCCTCTTTAACGATCTGTAAAATTTCCCGTCCATGCCTACTCCCTCCCCGCAAATGGCGAAAATCTATATCTCCCACAATTTTAAAGTTAGTCAGCAAATTTGGCAGACAGTGTTTGGGTGACCTCTTCTTCAGATCGAGCCAAAAAACATTTGCGCTACCCCGTTCCTTCGAAATATAATAATTCTATATTTTTCCAAAATAACAATAATAACTTCTGTGTACTGTGAACGAGTATTACGCAGTCGGTTACGTCCGACTGCAACGTTCTTACGTCATATATATATGTATTTTTCAAAATGTCTACGCCGAAGAGTCAAGATAGAACACAACGTTCCCGACTGCGGATGCTGGTCGAAAATATTAATATCTTAAGTCAATATAATGTCTCGACAGCTGACGGTCAATTTGGCTAATGGTTTTCCTGCTTCTCACATCGTGCTTCCTACACAAGTGTGTTCGAGCCGTGTCGCACTCAAGTGGCTGAGCAGTTCTTTGTGTAATTGTGGTTGGTGGGTGATAAGAGCACGGCAGGACCGGACACTATATAAGCGGTGCAGCCGCTGCAGTTACTCGTACAGTGGAGAAGTTTATACTCCCAACGGTGAAAGCAAAGAGGAGGACTATTTTCAACATGAGAGTTTGTAAGTTGTCTGGGGACTGTGTTCGGGATTGGGTCGGATCTCGTGGCCAATACTAAGTGGACCTATTGCCCTTTACAGACAACCTGCTGCTGCTCACACTCGTGATTGCCCTGTCTGCCCTGGCTGCGTCCGGCGAGGCACATAGACCCGACTGCACGGATCACATCAATGGTCTTTCTTTTGCGGATCCCGTGAGCTGCTCCAGCTTCTATGTTTGCTTGCGCGGCCGTGCGCTGCGGAGAGAGTGCGGCCATGGCCTATCTTTTGATCCCAGGACCCAAATCTGCAACCTGCCCAGTCTAGTGGAATGCCACAATGGTGACCGCAGCGGTGCCATAATCCACGGGCACGATCACGAGGGGCAACAGACAGGACCAGGTGGTAAAGCTCCTTGCGAAACTACCCCGAAGCCGCCGTGTGATGAGCCCAAGACAACAACTCCCAAGCCCTGTACTAAAACAGGCACAACAACACCGGCTGGTGAAATTACAACACCGGCTGGTGAAATAACAACACCTTGTGAAAAGTCAAGTAGTGCGCCAACGACAGCAGCACCGAACACAACGCCTGAACAGACGACGACAGCCAGTACAACAACCGAGAATATAACAACCCCAACGACAACGGCAACAATACCGCCAACAACACCGAAAACAATACCGACAACAATACCGACGACAACACCTACTACAACACCGACCACAACGACACCAACAACAACACCGACAACAACAACATGTTCGACAACACCGACACAACAACAACAACAACAACAACAACAACTACAACAACAACAACGACAACAACTACAACAACAACAACAACAACGACATGTGCACCAACGACAACAACAACAACGACAACATCAACAACGACAAGAACAACACCGACAACAACAACAACATGTTCGACAACACCGACAACAACAACAACAACAACTACTACAACTACTACAACAACGACAACAACAACAACCACAACAACAACGACAACAACCACAACAACTACGACAACAACTACAACAACGACATGTGCACCAACGACAACAACAACAACGACAACATCAACAACGACAAGAACAACACCGACAACAACAACAACATGTTCGACAACACCGACAACAACAACAACAACAACTACAACAACGACATGTGCGCCAACGACAACAACAACTACAACAACGACGTGTGCACCAACGACAACAACAACAACGACAACATCAACAACGACAAGAACAACACCGACAACAACAACAACCACAACAACTACGACAACAACGACAACAACGACATGTGCACCAACGACAACAACAACCACAACAACGACATGTGCGCCAACGACAACAACATCAACTACGACAACAACAACGACAACAACAACAACAACAACATCGACAACAACAACAACCACAACAACAACGACAACAACTACAACAACGACGTGTGCACCAACGACAACAACAACAACGACAACATCAACAACGACAAGAACAACACCGACAACAACAACAACAACAACTACAACAACGACATGTGCACCAACGACAACAACTACAACAACGACATGTGCACCAACGACAACAACAACAACGACAACAACAACAACGACAACAACAACGACAACAACAACGACCACAACAACTACGACAACAACGACATGTGCGCCAACGACAACAACAACTACAACAACGACATGTGCGCCAACGACAACAACATCAACTACGACAACAACAACGACAACAACAACAACAACAACAACAACAACAACGACAACAACAACAACTACAACAACGACATGTGCGCCAACGACAACAACAACTACAACAACGACATGTGCGCCAACGACAACAACATCAACTACGACAACGACAACAACAACAACATCAACTACGACAACAACAACGACAACAACAACAACAACAACAACAACAACGACAACAACAACAACTACAACAACGACATGTGCGCCAACGACAACAACAACTACAACAACGACATGTGCGCCAACGACAACAACAACAACGACAACATCAACAACGACAACAACTACGACAACAACAACAACAACAACAACGACAACAACAACAACAACGACAACAACAACAACAACAACAACGACAACAACAACGACAACAACAACGACCACAACAACTACGACAACAACAACAACTTGCACAACAACAACACCACCCTGTACCACAACAAAGCCACCCTGTACCACAACTGAGCCACCCTGTACCACAACAGAGCCACCCTGTACCACAACAGAGCCACCCTGTGCCACGACAACTCCCTGCCCTGGTCCAAAGGCAGCCCTAGTTGAACCGGAGAAGGTTGTGGAAGTTGCCGTACGCAATCCAGCTGCAGACCTGGTCTCGCTGCACGACTGCCAGGGTCATGACGACGGCACAGTGTTCACAAATGCCAGACATTGCCGGCGCTTCTACGTTTGCCGCAACAACCGCGCCAGGCATCAGATCTGTCCCGCCGGCCAGTGGTTCGATCGGGAGTTGAAGGAGTGCCGCAACCGCTTTGAGGTGACCAATTGTATGATCCGCCGCAACTAAGTGAAGATAATTCGAATACGCTGAGACCATAAGGCAACTGTACCCGGACCAATCTGATAACCGACCTACCGACAAACTTTCCCTTTACTCTATGTACGTCACTTTTAAAAATTATTATTTCTATCTTATCCAGCAATCAAATGTAATAAATCAGCATTTAAAAAAATGTATAAAAAGCATTGACTTCTGTTCTTAAAATGTTAATCATTTTATACCTTTCCCAGATATTATTCGAAGACTATTTGAGCTTTTAAAATTATAGTATACAAATTTTGTATTCATCCGATGGACTCTATCTCTGACAGTTTATTCGAAATTGTGAAAGGTTTATTTCATTTACTTTATTCTTTTTAGCTTTCAATTCAAAGTTGCTGTAACTGTAGATTGGAGTGATTGTATGATTGATTTATAGAATTGAGTTTTACTCTTTGAGCTAGTCAAACTTTCAGTTGAAAATGGACAGCATCGAAGGATTTCTGGTTGACCTGCCCGACTAATTAGTCAACATTTGGAAATAATTGCTTTCATTTTGCGACAGTTTTTCACTGCCAATAGGCGCAGTGCTGTGTGGCACACTCAGGCGGCGGCAAATTGGAAGCGTATGTGAACATGTTGCAACAACAGATTTCCCTCTCTACCTACAGTAAAGAGGATGTCATCCCAGCCCTAACTGGCTGCAAATACGGTATAAATCATAGAGCACTTTGCTGGCGTTGGCACTCACTCCTCAGGCTGACAGCGACAAGGACAGCCTCTCATCACTCGCCGCTGTCTGTTGCTCTCGCACCCCTTCCCTCTACCTCCCCTCCGTATGTACCTCTCGACAGCCAATCATAGTTTTCACACTCTAGTTAACATCATTGTCACCGAGTTTCAGTCAATGTAGAGTTAAAAAAAAAGAAAAAAGAAATTTCGTTGACGTTTGCAGTTTGTCTTTTTTCTTTTTTCGTTTTTGGACTTTCTCTTTCCTCCCTTGCTTCATTTTGCTGCACAATTTTTCAGCCATTTTGCTGCTGGTTTTGAATTTCCTTTCTGACATTTCGTTAGCTCTGAATTCTGCGTTTGTCGTCGAAAAAAATGTTTCAGCGTTGACATTTAAGTTAATTTGCATACAACCACAAAAATTCCAGGGAGTGGGGTAAGAGATAAAGGGGCGTGGCTTATGCATAGGTCGTGCAAAAGTTTTGCTTACCTCTGCCGGTATTAAAAACTAAATGCTCTGCAATTACGGAAAATTACCATACCTACAAGTATATACAAAATTTAGCTCTATGCAAATATGTGTCAACACATGCAGACGGATATATAGCTATATGTATGTTTAAGCATGTATTTGGAATATGTCTAGTGTTTATTTGCATAAATAGTTGCCCAGCATTTTGCCTCCGCTGCGCATTGTCGTCTTTGGTGTTGTTTTTCGTGTGTGCCAATTAACGAATTCTTTAACTTGTTGGTAAAAGAACTGAAAGAAAATTGTAAACATTCAAGAAAAATGAAAGCTGGAATAATTATCAATTAATTCAAATTTAAATGTATATGTGTAGCTTAGTGAAAGTTGAAATATCAAAACTCCCCCACATAGACTTAAAGCAGACAAAACAAAGCTTTAAAGAAAGAAAATATATTATCTGGAAATGAAGCTACTATTAGATTATTCACGACAGCTGTTTTGAGTTTATAAGGTCAATTCCTAAGTTAGTTATAATGGCCTTTTTAATAGACCAAAGCTTAATTGGCAAATCTCGTTGCAGCATCTTTCTAAACGCGTTCGATGGCATTGCATTTTTATCGCTGCCCGTTCGCTGCCACCTCTCACAACAGCTTAACCAGATAGAGCTTTTCACAGCGCTCTACACCCTCACATCGCATATTAATGAATGCTCAAACTGAGCAGCGAGCATCCTTTGGCTAAGCGCTGTAATTCCACACAGAAATTCACAATGCCATCAAATATGCGCGCATAAACCAAGCAGCATCCCAGCCCGCATCCCCGGCCCGCATCCAGAGCCCACATCCGCAAGGGATCACACTTGTCTATTCGCGTTTAGCACGGCGGCTGCAACCTGACGAGCTGCCTCCCAACTGCAGGCAACCGCTGCCACCAACCACCTGCCACCTGCAACCTGCCACTTGCTACTTGCTACTTGCCACCTGCTCGTAGCACCCAATTTCCGGTGCTTGCGTAAATACATTATGCAGCTTACAACTACTTAGCGTGATGCAGTTGCCAGTTACCAGGGGCCAAACTAGCAATTTTTTAAGTGTTTTAAATTTACCTTGCTGTTAACTAACAGCGACTTTAACAGTAGCTAGACTGTGGACATTACTAAAAATATTAAAAGATTAACTTTTGTTAACAATTTTCATAAAACGAATTCTAAGAATAATTATAATGTTAATATTAATAAAAAATATTTCTTTTAGTTTAATGAATATGTTAAAGAAATGTTAATTGACTTTCTGTAATTTTATGTTATTGTTATGTTAACACCAATTTATTTTCTCTTAAGTACCAGCTTTTTTGCAGTCACGTAACAGATGTTGTGAAATAAATTTTTTTTGGTAGAAGTATATTAGAAATATAAATATATAGCTATATGTAACTGAACATCAGAAAAATATGTAAATTAAATTGTCTTCATACTACAAAATATTTGTCGGCTTTCTCATATGTGTTGTTATATTTATGCTTATATGTTGTTATCTTATGTAATATTACGTTATATGTCAGTTAAAACTGTACGAATAAAAATATAATAAATAATAATAATAAATATATATAATATAAATATAATATATAAACATATAAGTTTAATAAATGTTAGATAAATTTAGATTTTCCTCCATAAATGTTCCTTAGCTTACTGTAACCTATGGAAAAAATGTTAGTCAACTTTATGTTTTGTATAAAAGTTTAGCTTAGTTTAGCCCACTGTGCAGTGACAGGCAGGCGACTTGGCTGCGTTTTGGATTTGGTGCCTGCTACGTGGCATAAAGTGGCAAATTCAAGGCGCAACTTTTGTCGATACATGCGGCAAGTGTTGGGAGCGTTCGGGGTGCCCGTAAGCATGCAATAAAAGTGCATGGCAAAGCTGTGAAAAAGGTGAAGATTACGCACTGAATGCGAATGCCAGTCTTTGGCCCAGACGCAACACCATCCTCGCTGCCACACACACTTCTCTTTCTTTTCTTTTTCGGTGTGTTACAAAAAGTTGGCGAGAGAATTCGCACATTTGTGTCAGCTCAGCCGCAGCCACTGAGGCGCAGTCAGACACACACATACACACGCACACACACGCACTCTCTATTCGCTTGACAAACATGTGTGATCCGCCACTTGCGCCCGTAGTCTATTTGCACAACACACCAGCCCCACCTCCAAGCCCAACCCCCTCCGGCTGCTCATAAAAGTTAAGGACTTGCATAACTTCTGGCATTTATGAGCGCTTTTCACTTGCTTTTAGCAGCTTCGCCCTGCGCTTTCCACATGCTTCATTACGCAAATGCCGTGTTTTCAAATTATTTTACATGCACATGCAGTCCCCCCCCGCCCCCCACCGTGTCTCCCATAAGCCCCCACACCCACGTTTCGCTTGTTAGTCACATTTTTTGTATGTTTTGTTGCATATTTTATGGCCCAGTGACAAACTCTCTACCTTGGCGGTTCAGTGTGCGAGTATCTGGGTTGCGTGGGGCGAGACGACAGTGAAGTGATGGGGAGTCTGCTGATTAGCGTCGCATTTGTGTCGCAGTTGCATTTTATAGCCCTCCTCGGTGCCACACGCTTAGCCATCTCTCAAATCGTCGCTGTGACGTTTTGTGTCAACTGCTTAAGGGGAGACTTTAGCGTCTATATTATATTATATGAATATATTATTATATACTATGTATATGCACATATATTAAAATAAACATATATATGTAATTTTTTTATTAAACAATGCATTAACATACGATCTAGAAAGAAAGCCAAAAGAAACAATTACAACGATGTTTAAGTATAATCCTCTACCAATAAAGTTTTCAAAGCTTTTATAACTGTAGCTTCTAATAGTCTACGAGATATACTCATAAAACCGAACAACAGGCCAGGTTATCGATTATTTGATAGTTGGTAGCGATCAATTTTAATTTATACAGAAACATAAATTCCAAATATCAAATAATAAATGCTTGGATACGAAACAAGTAAATATTATTTTTATATAAAAGGATAAGCAACCCGTCTTTTCAATGGGTACCGGAGGATATTCATACCATCTAGCACAGTTGAAGATAAACCTTATATGGCTTATATATAGACACTCAATCCTTATTCCATCCAACGAGTAAAGGAACACCTCTGCAATGCATTAACTACACCCTACTCAAGGGTTATTGCGAGTGTAAACACAAAATGATATTGCCAGCAATCTGTAGCATAATAAATAATTAAAAGGGGGCATTCAAATGAAAGGTCGGAGGATTAATGAATGTGAAAACCACGTCAGTGGCCAGCAAAAGGTGCCATAACGGCAGCCAGTTGGCTTTTACATAATTATTTCATTAAGTGTCTGCACGACGCCCAAGACTCCCCACTCCTCCTGGGTAATAGGTGCGGTGGGTGTTGGGCTTTCTCACTTTTGCACTTGGTAATGCCTGCATTTAGCCAGCCAGACGCAGAAGTTGTACGACTTGAGGCGCTGCCTTGACCTCGGCCACTGCTCGGCAGTTAGTCAAAGAGCTTACAGCTGCAGGGTTGCGAGGGTCAGGTAGTGTGGGCGGGGTGGGCGTGGGGGCATAGCTCATTAACAAACATTAGTTACAAATGTTGTGAATTACTTAAGGAATTAATATTCCATGCTTCACACAGCGCGCAGAACTTAAGCTACGAAGGCTGCACATATAACGTACATAACCCTCCCCCCTTCCTGTGTCGCCCTTCGACCACTCCCTGAGCTGCAAATGGGCAGCAGTCACAAGTCTCTGGCATATTTCTTAAATCATGCTTGCTTAGCTTTTGCGCACACTGCGGCGTATACTTAATGCGAACTAATTCATTTATACACACACTCACCAAAACACCCACAGTTGCCGCCCTATCCTCTGCCCGTTCTTATCCCCCTATCATCATCATCATAATCTTCTTCCATCCTTGATTAGAGCGTTGATAATGGCAGCGCTTATTTGTCTGGGACTTGGCCATTGACTGCTCCCCAGTTGCTGTTGATAGTTTGGGGCCCCCAAAGCATACTATGGAATTAATGAAGCTTTTATCTGCCCACAACTTCTGCTGCTTTCACCAGCAATTTGGACGAAGCTTAAGTGAAATTAAAAAAATTTTATATATCTAACTATTTACTCAGTAATTATTTTAAGTTTGTTAAGATCACAAATCTGAAATCTGCATTTCTAATAAGCTTTTCAAAATTATCGTTATAAGATATTCATAGATTTTGGGCTAAAAGATTAGTTTAGCACTTAATATGCTGTAATTTTTTAACGACTACAACCAATTTTTGACAGAGTTGCTGCACTCAGGGTCTCAAATTTCCATAACACGTTTATTGGACTTGGTAATGCTGCCAAGTGCTTTGCTTAGTATAGACTAAGACTTGGAGGAGGAGCAGAAAGCATTTCAGCAAATAGTCGATTATTCCCGACATGGAACCGCAGCCAATCTGACCATGGATCTGCATTGCAGGCATGGCACGAACCTGACTATAGGTATGTCTACGATAATGCTCCCGGCAAGACCTCTGGCAATTAGCTGGCCCATCGCACCAATGTACGTTTAGGTGAGAAGGTGAATGTTGTTTATTTTATTTATATTATTATTTTATTTATATTTTAAGAACAGGACATGATGATTTCTTTCTAATCTTCGACAATCCATCGGGTCAGCCTCTGAACTCCAATGAGCAAAAGTTTTCCAAGAACTTATTAAAGATGCTAGAGGGTTTCCTTCACAGTAACAATGGCAGCCAGACTGCCAATTGCGTGTTCCGAGAAAACGTTGGTTTGAAATAGACTCACAATATGCTTTAATATAGAAAAAAGCATTCCACAAATTTATAAACAAAACTCTATTATATTAATGTTGCAATTTCATTAAATTAATAATTAATTTATTTATTTTATTTTACATTAATTTATTTTAACTATAAATCTAAATTTGTATTGACAAAACTCTATTATATTAATGTTGCAATTTTATTAAATTAACAATGAATTTATTTATTTTATTTTATATCAATTTATTTTAACTATAAAGCTAAATTTGTATTAACAAAGACTACGACTTAGAGCAGGGTCAAATTAGAATGGATGAGCTAAGGTAAAGTTAGGTTGCCTTAGGTTGGGCCGCTTTGGGTTAGGTAAGGTAAGTAAAGTTGGCTAAACATTAGCTACTAAAAATTGAACTAAATTACTATGAACTGGGTTAAAGAGTGACAGTCTTTATAGATACACATAGGCCTTTGCTGTGACTATCCTCCGTAACTAAATTTTTACCAGCATTAGCCGACAGCTGTTACTCACATAATACCCTTAGGCCAATGCTTAGTTTTTTTAAAAATCTCTTTTTAAATGCAAGAATTTCACAATTGTTAGTCTAAGCTCTCAGAGGTTCTCCTTTGAAAGTATACCTAACACTAAAAAACGGTCACAATAATACAAAGCACCAATTAAAAACTCCATCAACTCAGTGAAAGACCCAAGTTCTGTAACTAATTTATTATAATTTGTGGAAGCACTTTACCCCCATAAAAGAGAATGTAAAATTTTTAAATACATTTTTGTTTTATTTACCTCACTCTTTATGCAAAAATCGCATATGGAACCAATCGTATTTCTCTCAGCTTTCCACGTTCGGGTAAGCAATGGATATTTAAGAAGCGCTTACCTTAACGATGAACAGTTCGAATTGACTGCTCGAAGTGTGAAAACCATGAATCTTATTGTATTTCCGATTGCACTGCTTTGCCTGTGGATGGCGGATGCCTTGGAAAATCCGTTGTTGGTTGAGTTGCCCAATGGACAAATACGTGGACAGGACAGGGGAAATCATTACAGCTATGAGTCGATACCCTATGCAGAGCCACCTATGGACGATCTCTGCCTAGAGGATCCCAAGCCATATACTCAAAAGTGGGCGGAAACATTCGACGCCACCCAGCCGCCAAATGAGTGCCTGCAATGGAGCCTGCTGATCGGGGAGCCCAATAAGTTGACGGGCAGCGAGGACTGTCTGACAGTCAGCATCTACCGGCCGAAGAACCCCCTGCGCAAATCCTTTCCGGTCGTGGCGCATTTATTCGGCGGCGGCTGGTCATTCGGCAGTACCCTGGATAACGGGGTGGAGCCATTCATGGACAGCGGCAATGCGATCGTGGTTAAGATCAATTTCAGAGTGGGCCCTCTGGGCTTCATAAGCACCGGTGATGCTGTGTTGCCTGGCAACCTTGGCCTCAAGGATCAGCGTCTGGCGATCCGATGGATCAAGGACAATATTGCACGCTTCGGTGGAGAGCCAGAGAATATAATTCTATTGGGTTTCACAACAGGAGCCAGCTCGGTGCACTTGCAGCTCTTGAACAAGGAAATGGAGAGTCTGGTGAGGGGTGGAATTTCCATCAGTGGAACTGCAACAAATCCGTGGGCTATTCAGACCAATGCTTCAGCTCAAGCATTCAAATTGGGCAAGATTCTGGGCTGTGGCAAACACACAACTTCAATAGACCTCAAAAACTGCATTAAAAATACTAAGGCGGATGACTTTGTGGCCGCCTTACGGGAATTTCAAGTCTTCGACTATGTGCCCTTTGGTCCATTCGGGCCCGTTGTGGAGACCCCCGATTCACCCAACGCCTTCCTCACCAAGCACCCCATTGAGATTATCAAGAGCGGCCAGTTTGCCCAAGTGCCTTGGTTGGCCACCTACACACCGGAGAACGGCATCTTCAACGCAGCCCTGTTGCTGTCAAAGGACTCCAATGGCCAGGAGAGGATCGCCGCGCTAAATACTCGCTGGAATGAGCTGGCCCCACACTTTTTCTCCTACCCATACTCATTGACAAAAGCGCAAAGGGACAAACGCTCGCGACAACTCCGACGACAGTATCTGGGATCCAAGAACTTCAGCGTCGAAAACTATTTCGACGTGCAGCGCATGTTCACCAACGAGATGTACAAGAATGGCATCGAACTGTCCATAGATCTGCACCGCAAGCACGGAAAGAGTCCAGTTTATGCGTATGTCTACGACAATCCCGCTGACCGCTCTTTTACCCAGCTCCTCTCGCGGCGATCTGATCTCTTCCTAGGTGGGTTTGAATATTGCGCCCTAATCTGCTGCAGTTACTAACTTAAATCAATCTGTTCACAGGCACGGGAGCCGGCGACGATTACTATCTGCTGTTGAGCAGTCCCATTCGCTCATATCTGCGAGCGGACGAGAGAATCATTTCGTGGAAACTGGTGAAGATGGTGGAAGCTTTTGCCGAGAGCGGAAACTTGGCCTACGACAATTGCAAGTTTCCCGACAATGTCGGCAAGCAGCAGTTCCAGTTGGTGGTCATCCGACGCAACTTGTGCGAAGTGCTGCAAGTGGATCGTCTGCCCGACACAGTGTCCAACAATCTTCCAAAAAATCCAGTTGTCATTTACTAAGCTGTTCTCAGTGCAAAGGTTGACTTTGCTATTGTACGCTATTAATTGGGTAAAAGTTGTCAACTGAGTCAACTGTGGTTTTGGTCAATAAAGCAACTAATTGTTTAAAAGTCAAAGTCTCCTTTCTTCACACATTTTTTACATTCTTTTAAGTCTACCCATTTCTCCTCATTATCGATAATATTAATGTTGGCATTGTTTGTTAACAACAAATACAATGTCTTGTTGTTGTTGTTGACCAACGAAAAGTAGATTTTTAAGTGTCAGTATTTAAAAGTAATCGAAAAGTGCGGTAATATCTCTGATATCAGCATATAATAGGCGAAAGCAGTATTTGGAAAAGTCTTGAAAGTATTGAATAAAACACTGATTAGAATCAAGATATCTATCATCTATTCATAAAAGAAACATAAAACAAATATCTGACAGAAATAAAATAAAAAGTTATTAGGGATGCCGAATATCTATAAATATTATAGTATTTTAATGTTTGTAATATCTCAGAGCACAAATCCAAATCTCGTTCCAGATAAACATTAATTTTTGGAACAATTCCGACATCTGTAGTGCCTGAAAGCAAACTTCATTACGATAGCTTTAAAACTGAGAGCAGTTTATACAGAAAAATACCGCCAAAAAGACATGCATATTCATATTCACATATTCTGGATATATATATACATTGCGTTAAGCTTTTTGTATACAAATTATATAAAAATATTTTGTAAATTTGTTGTGTTTTCCTCGTAAGCTAATGGCAGCTCAATTAATATGCAAATAAATAATTTATTTTATAGGCTGTTTTCCGCAGCTGACAAGCTTTAGATGGATTTTATTACCAGTCAAGTGTCTTTCAGTAGTAAACTCTAAATTAACTTTCCCACCGGCAGAACAAAGGTCATTTTTATACCCTGAACACATTGAAAGTGGGTAGAAAGGGTATAATAGTTTTGTGCAAATGTATGTAACAGGCTGAAGGATGCATCTCAGACCCAATAGTTGGTCAAGACGAGGAGCTGCGTCGATCTAGCCCTGTCTATTCCGTATGACTGCAGCGTTCTGGGAAACTACAAAAGCTATAGACTCAAACTAAACGTCGATATTTAGCACCATTTCACTAATATCGGTTCGACAAATGCGCGTGAAGCATACGCAGCTTCGGATTATGAATACCTCCCACCACTTACCCCATATATGAATATATATATCCTAGTCGGGCGCTGCCGACTACAGCATCTTACTTGTTAAATTTATTTTAATTGCTTTTTTAGCTTTAATGCAAATGGAACCAATTAGACTATAAAAACAAGTAAGAGGCTCTAGTCGGGAGCTCCCGACTAGGGGATACCCTGAACCCTGTCTTCACATACATCCCAACCCCCTTTGCCTCCATATACACATACAGAAAATCACACACACAGACACAAAATCACGCCGCAACCTGTGGGCTTTTCTCAGCCGCAGCGCTTGGCCTCCACGAAGAAAACTAAAGTGAATAACTTTTAAACTAAGACATTTTTAATGACATTTTTACTACGTAATAAGAGCACTCAAATCTATCTACAAACCAAAGCCCATGTCCTTTTTTTACATTTTTGCATATATAGGGCGAGTGGGGAGGTATCCAAAATCCGAAATATTGTTAAGCTACTGCGAAATATCAACAAAAAACGATAAACTCAAACGACAGACAGACGCACAGGGCTAGATCGACTCAGCTCGTCGTCCTGATCAAAAATATATGGGACCTTTTCCCTATTACATACATTTCCAAAACCATTATACCCTTTTAGCCATTTTGAATGGGTTCAGGGTATAATTAGTTGAGAAAGCAGAAACTATTTGGTTTAGCGATGCATTTAAAAGACTGCAGATTGCCTCGGCTTCCAACAGTGTGGCTCGGGACCCTGTGCAGTGTTCGTCATGAGCAATATCATTTCTCTGAGCGCATTACTTTGCCTCTGGGCAACAGGTGGCGCTGCCGATGACTCGCTGGTGAAGCTGTCGCACGGCACTTTACGTGGACTCGATCGTGGCAACCACTACATCTTCTCGTCCATACCCTACGCAGAGCCACCCGTGGGACCGCTGCGTTTTGAGGCTCCGCAGCCGTTTACGGGCCAGTGGAAGGAAACCTTCGATGCGTCACGGCCAGCGGAGGAGTGCCTGCAGTGGAGCCATTTCGTGTCGACGCCCAATAAGCTGACGGGCATCGAGGACTGCCTGACCGTCACCATCTACAGGCCGAAGAACTCCACTCGGAGCAGCTTCCGGTGGTGGCGAATATATTTGGCGGCGCCTGGTCGTTCGGCGGCTCGATCGAGGACGATGCCAGGCCGTTCATGGACAGCGGGAATGTGATGGTGGTCAGGATCAATCACAGAGTGGGAATTCTGGGCTTTGCCAACACGGGCGACGCCGGTTGGTCGGGCAACTATGCGCTGAAGGATCAGCGTCTAGCGATCCGTTGGATTAAAAAGAACATCGCCAACTTCGGCGGAGATCCGGACAACATAATGCTCCTGGGCTTTTCCTCCGGCGCTGCGTCCGTGCACTTCCAGATGTTGCACGAGGATATGCAGGACATCATCAAGGGCGTCTACTCACTGAGTGGCAATTCAGTGGAACCGTGGGCTGTGCAGCCCAGCGGACGTCCGCAGGCCTATGAGCTGGGCCGACTCATGGGCTGTCACAGACCCAGAAGCACGGCAGAGCTCAAAAAGTGCTTGAAAGCGGTGGAGCCTAATAAATTGGTTACAGCCTTTAGGCATTTTCAATTATTCAACTACGTGCCCTTTGCTCCGTTCGGGCCCGCTGTGGAGCCCGAGGAAACGGTGGAACCGTTCATTACAAAGCTTCCCATTGACATCATCAAGAGCGGACAGTTCGCCCAGGTGCCCTGGCTCGCCGGCTACACCCCGGAGGATGGCATCTACAACGCCGCCCTCTTGCTGGCAAAACAGCCGAATGGCAAGGAGATGATTTACGAGCTGAACACTCGCTGGTACGAGCTGGCGCCCTACTTTTTCTCCTACCGCCACACTATGAACCGAAAGGAGAGGGACGCACGATCCCGGAAACTGAAGGAACACTATCTGGGACCCAAGAACTTCAGTGTCGAAAACTATTTCGATGTGCAGCGCATGTTCACGAACGAGTTGCTCAAGAACGGCATCGAGCTGGGAGTTGATACGCAGCGCAAGTACGGAAAGAGTCCGGTTTATGTGTACCTCTACGACAACCCAGCTGATTCCTCGTTTGGAACATTGTTGGCACTGCGGAGCGACGTGTTCCTGGGTAAGATTGAAGGATTTGGGCTTGATGCCAACGGCTTTAACTAATGTCAGCTAATTTATGCACAGGCACGGGGCACGGCGACGATTACTTTCTCATGATGTCCAATCCGATCCGTGAACCTCTGCGCGCCGACGAGCACATCATTTCCTGGAAGCTTGTAAAGATGGTGGAAGGATTCCTTCAGAATGGCGACATGGTCTACGACAGCTGCGAGTTTCCCGACAATGTCGGCAAGAAGAAGTTCCAGCTGGTGGTCATCAGTCGCAACAAGTGCGAAGTGGTGCAAGTGGATCGTCTGCCCGACACAGTGTCCAACAATCTGCCACCAAGTCCAATCGTAATTAATTAATTTCTCGAAATAGTCGTTTGTGGGGTCAAGTGTTTGTTGCGTCAAATTATAAAATTAATTGAAAGCTGCAAAAAACTATCACTTTGTTACCAAACCCTTTTGTTGCTTAATAAACGAGGTGGAATAGGGCATATAGGAATATATCACACTTTCGGAAAACTCACGCCCTTTGAATATGTCATATGAAGTGATTGTTTTATAGATGAGTAACATTTAAGCATGAATTATAATCAAACGTTTTTTTTTAATTGAATAAAACTGAATTGACTTTGGACAAGAAAAAAAATATTTATGTCGATATGCTAATATTATTGTTTTTTTTGTAATCCAGCAATAAGTACGATTTTAACGTGTGACGGAAACAAGTTTTATAGAATTAAAAAAAAAACTAGAAAGCGTGCCGAAGTATGTATACACTTGCATACATATGGAATATATAGTATATTATGTTTTTACGCGGCAGACAGATAGTAAAGATAGAAAAATATCGACTCGGCTATTTGTAATAGAGAGGAATATATATAATTTATAAGGTCGGACTCATCTCTTTCTATGAGTTATTTCGTAAAAAAATTATAGTTCCCTTTCAAAACTTGTATTGTGTGAAATTGAGCCATTTAATTTGTATTGTATTATAATAATTTACTTTAATGATAGCTACCGCAGACCCGTACAGCCTTGTTTTCTGTTGCCAGTTGAACTTGTGCACACATCTCAATTCAGTTTTAATCGCAGCTGTCAGATCGATTTCCATAAAGCGAATCTCACGAATCATGCTTCTAATTGGCTCCGTGGCGTGCGAGAGAATTAATTGAGAAATAGTGCGCTTTAATTCAGTGCATATAAAACACGAATTCGGCTCAGCGCGACCAGTGCGAATTCGGTCTCGCTGGAGCACAGACCATGAATCACATAATTCCCTCGATCGCTGTGATCTGCCTGACGGCGGCCGTCGCCTGCGCCGACCCGCTGCTGGTGGAGCTGCCGAATGGAAAACTACGCGGACGCGATAACGAAGGGTATTACAGCTACGAGTCGATACCCTACGCGGAGCCGCCGCTGGGCGAGCTGCGCTTTGAGGCACCCCAGCCATATAAGCGCCAGTGGGAGGAGGTCTTCGATGCGTCCGAGCCCCCAGCGGTCTGCGTGCAGTGGAATCAGTTCGTCGAGGGAGCAGACAAGCTGATTGGCAGCGAAGACTGTCTCACCGTCAGCGTGTATAAGCCGAAGAACTCGAGTCGCAGCACGTATCCGGTTGTGGCCAATATCCATGGCGGCGCCTTCATGTTCGGAGCACCAAAAAAGATCGGACATGAGTTTCTTATGGCCAGTGGCAATGTCATTCTCGTCAAGATCGCCTATCGAGTGGGCCCGATAGGTTTTCTAAGCGCCGGCGACGCTGCCTTGTCGGGCAACTTTGGACTGAAGGATCAGCGCTTGGCCCTGCGCTGGATCAAGCAGAACATAGATCGCTTCGGAGGAGATCCCGAGAACATTTTGGTGCTGGGCTACCAGCTGGCGGCGCCTCGGTGCATCTGCAGCTGCTGCAGGAGGATTTCAGCCAGCTGGCAAAGGCGGCGATCTCATTCAGTGGCAATGCCCTCGATCCCTGGGTGGTGCTGCAAGGCGGACAACGTCGCGCCTTCGACTTGGGCCGCATTGTGGGCTGTGGATTGCTGAGCGACTCCTTGGAACTCAAAAAGTGCCTGCAGTCAAAGGACGCAGCTGACATCGTGCGAGCTGTGCGCCAGTTCCTGGTCGTGGACTATGTGCCCTTTGCCCCCTTTGGACCGGTTGTGGAACCAGTCGATGCTCCCGACCCTTTTCTCACTCAGCACCCCGTTGACGTCATCAAGAGTGGAAAGTTCGGGCAGGTGCCTTGGTTGGCCTCCTACACGCAGGAGGATGGCACCTACAATGCCGCTCTCCTCCTGGCACAACAGCCCAATGGCAAGGAGCTGATTGAGGAGCTGAACAATCGCTGGTATGAGCTGGCACCGCATTTCCTGTTCTATCGTGACTCTAAGAAGACAATCGGGGAAATGGATGACTATTCCCGGGATCTCAGACAGCAGTACCTGGGGGATCGCAACTTCAGTGTGGAGAACTACTTGGATGTGCAGCGCATATTCACGGACGTGTTGTTCAGAAATGACACCTTGCGCTCCATCGACCTGCATCGCAGGTACGGCAAGAGTCCCGTTTACGGCTACGTCTACGATAATCCGCCAGTTCAGGGCAGTGCACAATTGCTGGCAGGGCGGAATGATATTCAGTTTGGTAGGAAGCGAATATGAAAATTAACTATTCCCCAGCTAAAGTCAACTTTTGTATTAATAGGCACAGGACATGGCGACGACATTGTGCTCATGTTTGACGATCCAGCTGGTCAACTTCGTGCTGACGAGAAGATCATTTCAGAGAATTTAATAAACATGCTGGAGGAATTCGTTGCAAGCGAAAAAGGGAGCTTAAGTTATGGCGCCTGCGCGCTCCGAGACAATGTTGGCCAAGAGAAGCTGCAAGTGCTCTCCATCACAAGCAGCAGCTGCGAAAATGTAGAACTGGATGCGTTGCCCTAGACGGAGGCAAAGCTGAAGAAAACGGCATGTAAACCTATATTTTTACCGTTAATTGTTTGAGTTGTGTAGTTAAAGACAAACATCAGCTGTCTCATAGAATAATATGTTTTGTTATGTTTAAAAATCATTTGACGTACTTGAATTATCAGCATGGCGAGAGCAGATAACGAGAGGAGAGAGCAAACAAAAACAGGCATAAAACAGCTGCTGATTATCAGCGCGAGCAGCAGTTTGGGTTGAGACGCGGCCGAGTGCGAGTCATGAATAAAAGCATTATTCGAATCGCTCTCCTCGGCCTCTGCGCGGCGGCCGCTTCTGCTGAGCCGCTGCTGGTGGAGCTGCCGAGTGGAAAACTACGCGGACGCGATGACGGAGGGTATTACAGCTACGAGTCGATACCCTACGCGGAGCCGCCGCTGGGCGAGCTGCGCTTTGAGGCACCTCGGCCATATGCCCAGCAGTGGCGGGAGACCTTTGAGGCCACCAAGTCGCCCGTGCGGTGCCTGCAGTGGAGCCAGTTCGTCGACGGGGCGGATAAGCTGACGGGCAGCGAGGACTGCCTGACTGTCAGCGTGTATAGGCCAAAGAATTCCAGTCGCAGCTCGTTTCCAGTGGTGGCGCTGCTGCACGGCGGCTGCTTCATGTTCGGTGGTGCAGTGGATAACGGACACGAGCCACTCATGGCCAGCGGCAAGGTCATTGTGGTCAAGGTCAGCTATCGACTGGGACCGCTGGGCTTCGTGAGCACCGGCGATTCTGTGCTCCCGGGCAACTTTGGGTTGAAGGATCAGCGGCTGGCCTTGCACTGGATCAAGCAGCACATTGCCCGCTTTGGCGGCCAGCCCGAAAACATATTGCTGCTGGGCTTCTCCTCGGGCGCTGCCTCGGTGCATCTGCAGCTGCTGCAGCCGGACTTCGAGCAGCTGGCCAAGGTGGCTGTCTCAATCAGTGGAAACGCGCTAGACCCTTGGATTGTGCTTGCAGGCGGAAGACGACGCGCCTTCGAGCTGGGCCGCTTTGTGGGCTGCGGCTTGCTGAACAGTTCTTCAGAACTGAAGAAGTGCCTGCAATCCAAGGATGCCGCGCAACTAGTCAGAGCTGTACGCGAGTTCCTCGTCTTCGACTACGTGCCCTTTACGCCATTTGGGCCTGTGGTAGAGCCCGCAGATGCAGCTGAGCCTTTCCTCACTCGGCACCCCGTTGACATCATCAAGAGTGGAAAGTTCGCGCAGGTGCCTTGGCTCGTTTCCTACACTCAAGAGGATGGTTCCTACAACGCCGCAGCTCTGCTGGCAAAACAACCCAATGGCAAGGAGCTGATTGAGCAGCTGAACAGCCGCTGGTATGAGCTGGCGCCGCATTTGTTCTTCTATCGGGACTCCCTGAAGACAGTCGAGCAAATGGATGACTATTCCCGGGATCTCAGGCAGCAGTACCTGGGGGATCGCAACTTCAGTGTGGAGAACTACTTGGATGTGCAGCGCATATTCACGGACGTGTTGTTCAGAAATGACACCTTGCGCGCCATCGACCTGCATCGCAGGTACGGCAAGAGTCCCGTTTACGGCTACGTCTACGATAATCCCGCTAACCAGGGCAGTGGCAATTGGCTGGCAAAGCGGAATGATGTGCCCCTGGGTAGGTGATAAAGTTTAAGCTACTTACTCAGCTGTAACTAATATCAACTTATCTATTTTCAGGCACAGGGCATGGTGATGATTACTTTCTGATCTTTGACAACCCAGTTCGCCAACCCCTACGTTCCGATGAGCAAATTATTTCAAGGAATTTTATAAACATGCTGGAGGATTTTGTTCAGAGCGAAAATGGGAACCTGACCTACGGCAATTACGTGTTCCGAGACAATGTTGGCCAAGAGAAGCTGCAATTGCTATCAATCCGAAGCAATAGCAGCAAATTTCTTCAAATGAATTGATTCTTTAAGTTCTCAATATTTAGAATTACAGCTGGTAATGAAGGTTTTTGCACGTTGAGCATTTCATTTGATTGGTTGGAATAAATGAATACTAAGTGCTGCATTTGATATTCAGGTCACTGAACTGATTCAACATTGTTTTAAATTCAATTCACAACCTTTCCCAAGAACGTATTTAATCTAAAAACCTGATTTGAGCAGCTAATTGCAAAATAATTGAAAATTATTCAAAAGAACGTAAACCTTGCTTCTGAAAGTGATAAATACTGGTTGGCAGAACAACTTGATATTTAAGAAATACTTTTTTTATGAATTGCGAGTATTTTATAATACAAGTTAATTTACCTTTTAGTCAGCCCCTTGAGTTCCAGTTCAGAACGTCATTGCATTTGTTCTATAAAGAAAGCTTTGGCTGCCGTTGGCTGCCTTAGTCGGTATTGTGATCTGGCTAAAAGCAAATCATGCAATGTGCCAGATTCCTCTTAGCCCTGTGGCTTTTCGTTCTAGCTGCTGCCACGGACCCGCTGCTGGTGGAGCTGCCAAGTGGGAAGTTGCGTGGTCGCGATAATAAAGGATACTTCAGCTACGAGTCGATACCCTACGCGGAGCCACCGCTGGGTGAGCTGCGTTTCGAGCCACCCCAGCCGTACACTCGCAAATGGAGGGCAACCTTCGATGCAACCAAGCCGCCCGTGTTATGCATGCAATGGAGTCAACTTGTTGAGGAGCCCGACAAGCTCCGTGGCCAGGAGGACTGTCTGACTTTGAGCGTGTACAAGCCCAATAATGCCGTGCGCAAAACCTTTCCTGTTCTGGTGGATATTCATGGCGGTTCCTTCATGTTTAAAGCATCGAGTAATCAAATCCACGAGCGACTTATGGCCAACGGGCATTTCATTATGGTTACAATCAGCTATAGAGTAGGACCCTTAGGCTTCCTTAGCACCGGCGATAGTGCCATTCCGGGTAACTTTGGACTGAAGGATCAGCGTCTGGCGCTGCGTTGGATTAAACAGAATATTCACTCGTTTGGTGGAGAGCCGGAAAACATACTGGTCCTGGGCCTCTCTGCTGGCGGCGCCTCGGTGCATCTGCAGCTGCTGCAGGAGGAATTCAGCCAGCTGGCAAAGGCGGCGATCTCATTCAGTGGCAATGCCCTCGATCCCTGGGTGGTGCAGCGGGGCGGACGTCGGCGCGCTTTCGAGATGGGTCGCATTGTGGGCTGTGGATTGCTGAGCAACTCTTCGGAGCTCAGAAAGTGCCTGATTTCAACAGATGCAGCCCAAATAGTCCGAGCTGTGCGCCAGTTCCTCGTCTTCGACTACGTGCCCTTTACGCCATTTGGGCCTGTTGTAGAGCCCGCAGACGCAGCTGAGGCTTTTCTTACTCAGCACCCCGTTGACGTCATCAAGAGTGGAAAGTTTGGGCAGGTGCCTTGGTTGGCCTCCTACACGCAGGAGGATGGCACCTTCAATGCCGGTATTCTTCTGTTACGACAGCCCAATGGCAAGGAGCTGATTGAGGAGCTGAACAATCGCTGGTATGAGCTGGCACCGCATTTCCTGTTCTATCGTGACTCCATGAAGACAGTCGAGGAAATGGATGACTATTCCCGGGATCTCAGGCAGCAGTACCTGGGGGATCGCAACTTCAGTGTGGATAACTACTTGGATGTGCAGCGCATATTCACGGACGTGTTGTTCAGAAATGACACCTTGCGCTCCATCGACCTGCATCGGAGGTACGGCAAGAGTCCCGTTTACGGCTGCGTCTACGATAATCCCGCTAATCAGGGAACTGGAAATTGGCTGGCAAAGCGGAATGATTTCAAATTCGGTAAGAGTAATTCTACAAACAGTTCTGTTGATCGTAAAACGAACTTTGGGTAACTCCCTTATAGGCACGGGACACGGCGATGATTATTTCCTAATGTTTAACAGTGAGGTGCATTTAACACTGCGTGACGATGAGGAGATTATATCAAAGAATTATATGAGGATGCTGGAGGATTTTGTGCAAAGCGATAATGGGACTTTGGTTTACGACAACTGTGTGTTCCCCGACAATGTTTACCAAGAGAAGCTGACATTGCTTTCCATCCAAAGCAACAGCTGCAAAGTTTTAAAAGTGGATCAGGTTCCTTAGTCAATTTCTGCAAAGAACAGTTTACATTGGAATGTCTTTATAATTGCATTTGAACACGCGGATCTTGAAGCTAACTTTAATTTGAATTATTGTGTTTGCGACGGCAATGAAAATACAACTAAGAAAATGAGTGGAAAATGAAACCCTTGATTATGAGGTTAAAGACTCTGAAACTGTCTGTAAAATATATAAAATATCTAGCAGCGGGTAGGTAGGTACATAATATCAGATATCTATTGTGATTAAAGATATTCATAATCTATAATTGATACAAATTGCATTTTATGCATTGCACAAAACCAATATTCTCTCCTTCACTTAGCTCACAGAGTATGTGTCAGTTGGGCAGGTCAAGCGACGACGTTTGAGCATTTACACTTAATTTAATAATTTTCCCACTTCCTCATCTCAAGCGACAGCAGGCCTAATGTGTCATAAGATTTAGCTCGAGATTGTCTCACCAATTGCTCTTTGAAAATGGCGCTGTTTGCGGCCGGCTGACCTGGTTTTCATCTGTTTGGGTGCTCATCGTGCACTGCAAAAAACTCCTCTAAGTTCTTTGGCTTATTGGGTTAGCAGCTGCCACAGATCCGCAACCAAGTCGGAAGTTATGTGGTCGCGATAATGCAGGATACTTCAATAATACAAGCCCAAGAGTGCGGAGAGAAAAACCTTCCGGCTATCATGACGGGCGTCTCATGGCCAGCGGCAATGTGATTGTGGTCAAGTTCGCCTATCGATTGGGCCCGATAGATTTCCAGCTGCGACGCCTGATTGTTGGGCAACTTGGCCTCAAAGATCAGCGGCTGGAGAATATGATTGTGCTGGACCTGGCGGACGGTGGTGCTGCGGTGCATTTGCAGCTGTTGCTGGAGGATTTCAAAGAGGTGGCGAAGGGAGCCATCTCAGTCAGTGGGAATGCTCTCGATCTCGATCGAGCAAAGTGGGCTGCGGCGCACTAAGCGATTCCATAGAATTTAAGAAGTGGATGTGGCAAAGCCTTTCCTCGTCCAGCATCCAGTTGACACCATCGGGAGTGGAAAGTTTGCGCAGGTGCCCTGACCAGTATCGTACACCAGCGAGAACGCCCTCTATAATGCTTGCCCAGGAGCCAATCGAAGAGCTGAACTCAAAGAACAGTTTTTGGGGGATCGCGACGACTTCATGCACAGTGATAATAAACAACGCAGAAAGCAACTTAAAATGCTTGCCAAAGGTCGAGACAGTTGCAAAGTGAAATGGGGCCTTGAGGAAACTAAAATTTCGAATATAAATAAAAAATCATTACCATTCATATCGCAGCAATCTTCACTCATGTTTTTAATAAGGGTCAAGTAACCTTGATAAACGAGACAAAGAAGATACTTAGCAATAATTAAAGAAATTTAATTATATGAACTGGTTTTCAAATGAGTAAAATTGAGTGAAATATTAATTTAAAACAAACTGCGACATTTTATGCGAGAGAAGATTTAAAATGCCTCTATTAAGATTTATCTCTTGCCAAATGCAAAGAATTTAATTGCTGTTTTCCGTGCATAAATTCCAGTCGTTTTTTCCCCAGTTTTCCTCTTTTAAGCTGTGCTTTTCTTCCTTGCCTATGGTAATCCCTGGTAACTCCACAGATTTGCCTATTGTTTTTCTCCATTTTTTGCCCAGAGTTCACATAGTTTTTACTGCACGGCTGTCACTTTATGGCACACATGCGTTTCATTTTAAGCGGCTTTCAAATTTCTCGTTTGCGGTTCGTGCTGCTTCAACTATGCGAATTCAGGTTTCTTGTTTGTAGATTTGGCAAACGGGGGGCACAATCTACGGGAATGCAGATTTCAAATACACAAAGCACGCACAGCAAATTAAAACAAGCTGGATTGCTGATACAAACGCGAGTGTTTGCCTTGACTGTGCCCTGTAGATCTGTGTATGTAGCTAGTTGACTAATAATGATTCATTTTTATATGTATATATCGTGGAAATTATATTTAAAATATGCTATACCTAATGTCAAAAGATTCTTCTCCTAGTTCCTAGTCCCAGCTTAATCAAAGTTGGGCCTGCTTAAAAAAATATTTATGTCAGACGAATGCGCCATACTACCCCTTTAAAAGATATTGGCAGGGTATACAAAAAGAGTTATAAATGCGACTGAGCCAGGCAGAAAAAAAGAAGAGAGAATTCTGAAACAACTTTGAAACTGCAAACAAATGGCAATACTTTTGAACAGTGGCTGAACGGCGCCCGAGCAGGGACTTGAAAAGGGGAACCAACATGGAATCTGAAACGCGTGCCTTGCATATTCTATGATAGTTAATTATGTGCCTGTTGTTGTTGTAAGAGCTCTATCTATGGACAAATTTTGGATTTATTTGGGGAAATTAGCCAAAAAACGCAGTGTAGGGGAACGGAATGCGGCATTGCATCGACAATGGCCCAGTCAGGGAATGGAGCGGCGGGGGGAAGGGGGGAGGGGTGGCATTATGAAAAATAACTTACGCCTTTTATGTGCGAAATATTGAAATATAGGCAGGCAGGCAGCGAGCGAGTGTGAGTGGGCGCGGAAGTGGGGGCGGCGACTAGGGAGCGAACCGGACCCAAAGGATTCATCAGCGGTAACAGCTGTTGACGGCGCGCTCGGCACTCGGCGCTGCCAAAAATTTTAGCATTTTGCGATGATGTATCGTTGGCATCATTATAGCAGCTGCCGTTCCGGATCCTAACTGGCAGTCCCCAGTCTAACCCTCTGCCATTGCCTGTGCCCGTTGCCAGTAGTTGCCGGAATGAATTTGGATGCGTTTATCCCCTCTGCCCGCCTGCCTGATGGCCTGGCCTGGCCTGTTGGGCAACGGCTTGTGCGTGCCTTGGGTACTTGTTGTTATATTTATCACAGAAGTGTACTTTATCTTGCCGGTACAGGCCCGACCCGGCAACAGCATCAGTCAACAGCTGCTCGCCGCCAAGCCAACAAATTTTACATTTTCCAGCCAAAGACTTAATATACATACAACTCCTATATACATATCTGCTTAAATATATGTATAAAAATATTGTTTCGTAATTTATTGAGCCCTTTTTTTGCGTGTCGAGCTGGAAATTAAACTTGGATTATGGTCTGGGGGCACATTTGTATCATCAGGCAAACTTTCCCTACATTTCATAATACTTACGTAGAGACGCAATAAAAGTTTAACAGATGTTTCGACCTTACAAATTTGATGTTTATGAGCCCAACAAATGCTCTGGCTTGCATTTTTAATGATTCCCCTTTTTCCCTGATAAATTGCAATAAAAAATGCTTTGAACATGTGTAGCGAGCACCGAAAAACGAACGAATCCTTTTTGCCATCAGCTGCTGGCTGGGCTTTAATGGCACTTGGTAAGAGAGTTATTTGGCTGAAATCAAACTGAAACTTCAAATAGCTCAAGTTTAGCTAATATACTTCAAGTTTGTAGCTTAGAATATAAATGTAGTCGAAAATAACTTTTTATTTATTCACAACTAACTAATTTACTAACATGTTTTTTTATACCCGTTCACGAAGTGAAAAGAGTACATCGGGTTTGTGGCATGTCCGCCTGTATCACCGCAATTGCTTTTTGCCGCTATTGAAGCTTGAACTTGGAATACATAGTCGTGATAACCTACGTCTGTTAGAGTGTTTACATTTTTAAGAAAAGTTGAAACTGGCAACAAATTTTATAATCTATCTTAAAGTCCCATCACTTTGTCTAAATATAACCGATTTTCATGGTTGATGGCATTATGGCTATGGTTTGTTCATTTAATTGATTCTGCATGTAAAATATAGGCACAATCAAAACAATCATAATTTTTCGATATTAAAAGTAAAATTTTTTTGTTAAGTTTAGAATTGCAAACTTCTATGTTTAATCTATTGAAATTGTTAGTATTAGTAAAAAAACTAAGGCGTTAATTTTTTACTATAAATGGTTTTATAACTTCAAATCAATTTCACACCAAAATTATGTGCACTTTTCACACACACTCGTGCATAGTTCAAGTGTATGATTATGTGTATGTGGTTTATACTCTGGGTTATTGATTGAAATCAATATAGCAAGCGCGCGGAAATTCCATAATTTGTATTAGTCCATTTTATGGTCGTGGCTGTGGCCGACGACCGAGGCGGCAACAATCCTATCAATGACATTCCAGCGAGCATCATAAAGCAAGGGCGGGCCAAGTGGACAGAGGACCGAATGTGTATAGTTTGATGAAATGTGTTGCACTGGCAACCTCTCTACATATCTGTTGTGCGGTTCCAATCAATTAATGACCGGGCACGAATATGCGGGATTCCAGGCGGGTAATCGAAATTGAGATAGCTGAGTTTAACTGTGCATATATTGTATTAGAATTTAACTGAAACATAGTTTAATTAACCTTTAACATATAAAGTATAAATTATAAAAAATATAAATTTAACTTACCTTAATATTGGAATAATGAAAAAAAGAACAATGTTTAGCCCTATTCTGACACCCGAACGCTGGTATAATGTAATATTCATTTATTTTATATGGTGAATTTTTTTTTATTTATTGCTAATTATCTATATATATTCCACTTTCAATAGCTGTGCTACTTTCCCACTTTTGACATTGCGTTCTTAGTTGCACTTGAAATTGATTTGCTTGTCTCTTAAGACAAAAATTTAGTTATTACCTTGTATATTCGCATAAATTTCTTAAGCCCGATATTATTTGTTTGAGAAGCAGAGCAATAAATGAAATATTTTTAAGAGTCTTGCATTTTGTCAAGGGCAGCAAAAACAGAAATAAAATTAATATAAAAATATGGCAATTTATTATGTGCAATCGGTGATGCTCCTGCTAACCCCACCGCACCTACCTTTCTCTCTGTCTCTCCGCACCCTCTCGCTGTGGCTTTCACTTGTTACTTGCGCTGCCAGCAGACATCATTATTCTCAAGTGGTTCTGCGTTGATAAACTCACAAAGCGTAACAGTTTCTTACCCTGGGCCCCGACTCAAGCTACCAGTTAGGAGCTTCTGTCTCCGGCCTGGGCGTTGGCTTCTTCATCCTTGGCGGCCGTCAGTGTAGCCCTCTTTATCCTTTATGCAAAATCAAATAAAGTAAATAAAAATATAGCAACAAAATCAACAAAGAGGCTGGGCAACGTCTTCTCTTCTGGTCTGGCAGGATGCGCAATAAAAGAATGCTTACGATTTATTGATTTCATATTACGAGGCAAGCAAACAAACACACACAAACCTACACATACCCACACACACACACATGACTGCATAGATCAGGGTCTGTGCATAAATTTTATGCCTGAAAGTATGCAACAATCTTTTCGATTTTTTCATGTGAGAGCGCCTGCGAGTGTGTGTGTGTGTGTGTGTATGTTGGGTTTTGTGTATGTGACGTCGAGGTTAATGTCATGATTTCAATTTGTCAGCAGGCAAACGCCCCCTCCCCACCCCCCTCGCTACGCATACACAGAACAGCAACGTTCACAAAAAATAAACGAAATGTGGGTCACTTTTTCGGTTTCACCCAGACGCCGGGCAGGTCGTCGCTGGTGGGGAGACGGTGGGACGCCGGGATAAATGTTCGTGCTAATGCGCCAGGCAAACATACGAAGAGCATTTGTAGAATTCGTGCTAATTGATACACCGACTTAAATAGTCCAATTTCATTTTCTTTATAGTTTTGAAAGGTTTGAAGATTCGATTTTTTTTTTGGCTGTTTATTTAATTTTAGTGTTAGTTAAAAGAAACTCACGCAGTACTCTTAATTCTAATAAAACTAGCACTATTTAGTAGAACTGTTCAGCTTAATTTTATGTCCAATTATACATATACATAAGTATGTGCTTTACATCGGCAAAAGAGTTTACTTAAGTATATTTCAAAAATTAAAAAAATATTGGTTATTAAATATATGCCATTATGATATTTTAAATTGTATTCGTAGATTTCTTTAAGAGTCGAATCCCAATTTATTTGATTAAAAAATATATATATTAATATATATATATATATATGTTTTACTATATATATACTATACTATAATTACCAATTGACGATTAAAACGCTAATCAATTAAAATATTTATATAAAGGTTATCTTTTAAAAATAAGCTCTCCAACTCTTTTTTAAGTTTAATTTACCTATATATCTTATGAAAACTAACAATATATGTATATATTGTATAAATGGAAAAAATAAATTTGGTGTGGTTTTCATAAAGCGAGTGACTGTAACTTGAATTATTATATGGATTAAGCCAAATTAAATTATAATTCATCATTTTGGCCAGCCCATTAAATTGTTGTTAACCATAATTCTGGCGATGCCAAATTCAATATGCACGACAAATGATAAGCTAATAATTTGTATGCCAATGTTTAGACAGTTGTACACACGCACACACACACACACTCGCACCCTCGCACACACAAATAATTACGCTAATGTGCACAGCAAATGCAAATACAAAAGATAAACAAAGCAGGAAGACTGGCACCAAACTATGGTCATATCCATGGATTAGAGTCAACTGAACGAGTTACAGCTAGAGTCACTGTGACGGTCACAGTTTAGATAACAAATGCTGAACAATTATGGCCGGATTAGGCACATGGCAAATGGTCAGCTGGGTCAATGCAAATATACGATCTGGCTCCAACATGACAGAGGACAGCGACTGGCCAGCTGCTGGTCAGCTGATGCAGTGGCGGGCTGGCCAGGTGCTGTAGTTGGGATTTGCATAAATCCGAGCACATTTATTCAATAAGCAGAGCCAGTGGCAGGACAACAGCACTGGGCCAATCGGCTTTAAGACCACTTAATAACCAACATGGAAGGCGTTTAAGCGCCGTCTCACTGCGGGGGCTTACGCTGGGTTCCGGCTGTATGCTGATTGCCCGCAGAGTTGGCATTGATTTGGGTGTAACCTCCAATCCCAGCCCCGCAGCACCCGCGTCCTCCTTTGAGTTTGACTAACCTCTTGCCTAAATCTGCTATGCAAATCGAATACAACTAAATGTAAACACATACAAATGCAGCTGGAGAACGAGCGTCTGGACGGGTTTCCCTTCTCTCTCTCTCTCGCTCCCTCTCTCCCTCTCTCTCTCTCTCTCTGGTCTCTCCCTTTCGCTCATCCACTTTCAGATTTGATTTTGAAAGGGTTCTAATACCTTGTCCGTCCGTCCGTCCGGCTGTTTGGCAAACTTTTACTGGAGCGGCTTAACTTTTTTGCACGTGTGCAGCTGGCCGGGCAAAAAGAAGAAGAACAAACTGGAAAAGTAGAAGAAGAAGTAGTAGAAAAACACACGCAAGGGCAGAGAATAAGGCTTTGCTGCTGCTGCCTGGCAAATTTGTATGCAAGCATCGACGCCCTTGGTAAATACGCCCACCTATGCAGGCACCTAAACCCCGAACGCACACACACACACACTCAAACGCATACTCACACACACGTGCACTAGCTCGCTGCGTTTCTTTTGTTTTTTCTTTATTGGCCAAATTCTTAGTTTGCTCGTAAAATCCTTTAAAATGTTTTCGCATTTCTTTGAGATGAATTGGTTTTTGCAATCATTGAATTTTTAACACACTTGATTTGATTTGATTACTTTTAGTACTTTTTCGTATTTATTGAATTTTATATATGTATTTATATATATTTTATATGTTTGATTAAGGTATAATTGCTTTCTACTTGTGTTTTCTTAATTAAAATTGGAAACATGAATAATGTTTGTATAATAATGTAATACAGATCCATTATATATAGCTAAAATATTATTAAACTTGCCAATGTTATTGTTATTACATTAAATTTTAAAGGTTTTGTCTAACAAAAAATTGAGATTTGTATATCTTAGCTAAACTAAAAAAAATATATGTATAAAATTAAAAATTTTGTTTAAAGCAGGAATTCATCTGTGTTTAACCCATGACTCAACTTAGTGGCCTCAATCAGTCATCGCGATGCTGCGCAACATTGAAAAAGTTATCCTAGTCAAGGTTAGCTTCGGTCTGTTGTCAACAAAAGGTGGATGAGTAATTTGTCGGGCTCGTCGTTAAGATAGACAAAGAAACCAGAGAGCTGCAGCGACGCACATCATAATACAATTTAAGATCAATCAGCGACTGCCAATGAAAACGAAACCTCGGCAAAAACGAGCAGACAAGCAGCAGGTAGGCAGACAACGGTAAATCACCCGCACCCAACACAAAGGGTAATAAGCAAGAGCACAATGAAGCTCGCCTAGAGCATAAGCAGGCGTCGCAGCTGCGCAGGCGCAACATGTGAAGTTCGACAGCACTGCGAACATGTTGCGCATCGCACCGAAGTCGGCTGCGCAGTTGGTTCGCTGCATGTCTTCGCGCCGGAAAATGGGTCAGGCTATATAAAGGCAAGTTCAAGGCGATCGCCGTTTCAGACGTCAACAGCAGCCGTAGCAGAAGCAACAATAACAACAACAACAACAGCAAGCACACGCGAAGTGAAACTGCGGCGCAACTCGAACCAAACGAAAGTTTTTCGATCAACAAAAGAAAAGATAAATATATATCCATTGCACTCGTACTCTATTATCGTGGCACCCAAATCGCAGTGCAACAGGTGAATTGTGCATTTTCGACAATCGCGTGCCAAATTCAAATTTTGTGCATCGAAAATTCGAGCGAGTGAACGAAACTGCGTGATCTTTGTGAATCTCTTTGTTTTCGCAAGCCGTTGAAAAACTCTAATTAATTATTTTGATTGGACCATTTAAACGCTAGTAACAGCCTAGACTCCAGCTAAATAAGAGGTGAGCATCAATTATTTGAATTGCTTGTTATTTTGTTGTTGATTAATAATCAAGCATTAATAAATACAATGAAAAATGAAAATTATATATAAATTTCATCCTACACATGCTTAAAATTCCATTAGGCTAGAAGTATTTAAATTTTAGAAATAAATAAGAAAAATAATAATAAAATGTAATTTGTGAAATTCGTTTCTTTAATAGAATATTTAAATAGGTATTTAACCTAAATAGTCTTTAAAGAAACTGACAAAATATAATTAATTTTGTTATATGCATATGATAGGATAATTATAAAATTTGCCAAAATATTCAAAAACTAATCAATCAAATCACTGTTTAATTTGGTCATAGTCGCAACTAACTGAACTCATATAAATGGTTTATTGGATGATATTTATCGGCTTAAAGCATGCAATTAATATCCACAGTCATCATTTAAATGCCAGCCAAGCAAAATAGCAGCTTATCATATAATGAAATCACAAATTCCATACATTTTGTGAGGATTGAAAACATGGCCAGCATGACCTGAGTTCAGTATTTATTGCATACATTCCGCTAATGGCTTCCAGATTACAAATTGTATTGATTAACAATCCAATGCAGTATAAATCATAAAATCATAAAATTGATGCTCAACAAGCCGATGTGAAACGTTAAATGTCGAGTGTTATTGGGTCAAATAAACAAAAGCATTTGCCATTTGATAGTTAACATTGCTCAATTGATGGTCAAAATAATTAATTGAAAACAAATGCAAATAATCAGCTTAGGAATTTTAAAGCTATTTATAAAATACAACACAAATGATTAGACCTGGATTTATGCAACTTGAAGAAATAACAGCAAGTGGAGAGTATTTGGGTCAGGCGGAGAAATAACAGAACCTGAAGCATAAATTTCTGGAAAAAAACGGCCACCAAGAATGTTTTCTGTTAAACGAGTTAACAACTTTGCATGAAAATGCCAGAAGCAAACAAAGCACAGACGGACAGACGGACAATGCGGAGGCATAGAAGAAGAACCTGGTCGTGGTCAGGGTAGGGGCAGCGAACGGGGTCGGTGTCGGGGTCGCGGTCGGGGTCCGGCTCTGGGACTGGCGCACGCATTGACTGCCATATGGAAATGTGCATTGAGCCAAGCCCCAAGTATGCATGCTACAAACTTGGCTGCAACTTTGGGCCACCCACTGACCCAAATTTGTGGCAGTTGCGTGCCCAAAAGAATTTCAAAAAACCCCACACAAACACACAGCATGTCTGTGGCCTTGATACTGCCTATGTTTAAAGTGCACATATACAATGATACGGGTGTATCTTTGAAGTGATTCTTGTATCTGAGTGTGTTTGGCTCTTTGCATGCCAATTAACGCCTTGCTTGGGGCTGCGCTTTGACTTGATTTCTATGGTGAATTCAATGTTTGCTTTATTCATTATTAATTGCCCACAGAAGGCAAACAGTTCTTGCTCTTTGTTTACGCTGTCTCTGTCTTTCTCTTTCATTCTCTCTGTCTCTCTTCAACTCTGTCTAGCTATCTTATGCTTTAACCCATTTTCAAACCGCATTGCTTTGCTCAATTTGTCTTACAAATTCCATGACTTTGACTTCAATATATATATTTATTTATTTTTCTTTTACACTTCTCCCCTTTCATGTCCCCTCTGTCATAGCTTGCAGCAAGTCTTTTTGTAACTTTCATTCATGCAAGACATTTGGTTGTGGCTTTTGTTGTTGGTTTCTTTGGCATTTTGCGGCTTCTACTTTGTCAACATTGTTTGTTGCTGTTGTTGTTGCTGTTGCCCAGTTGGAGGTGAAAGTTTTTCTTCGAGCCGTTTAAGCGTGTTCAATCAATTTTGTTAACTGCTAAATTGTTTTATTTGTGCAGAAGTAAGTGTTGTTGCCGCAAATGCCAAACAAATGTATTTATAAATATGGAAAAATATTTTTTAATAAGCCGTATATAATGCTCATAAAAGTCTCGTGAAATTTAATTAGCTATAGAAATATTTTATAAAAAGTTAGTTAGCATAAACAGATTGTATGATTGGATGAAAAATGTTTAAATATTCAAGACATTACTAAGCATGAAGGCTTGAAAAAAATTTAAGAGTTTAGCTATAATAATAAACTTGAAATAATATATGCACTGAATGGGGAAAAAGGTGCGTTTATTTTAGTTGCATGAGCAATAATATTTAAATTTGAAAAATAACAATAATAATAGTATAAATGAAAAACGAAATTAATGAATAAAAATTTACAATAATAAAATTTATTTGCTTATAAGGAATTTTAGAAATTTAACATCAGTACAGTTTAATGGCAAATTTGTATTTTTGTGTCATAATAACATTCACACGCGTTTGCTTGCCTGCTTTTAAATTCCCTGTTTAATGCAAAAATAGAGGACAACATAATTAAAAAATACAAACATGTATTAAATAATATATGTACGTAATATAAAATATAGTAATATTTTTAATACATATTTTACTTAAATTATT
Organism: Drosophila robusta; assembly: GCA_035043565.1. NCBI lineage: Eukaryota > Metazoa > Arthropoda > Insecta > Diptera > Drosophilidae > Drosophila > Drosophila robusta. Next base: position 10,799,180 of record JAWNMW010000294.1, on the reverse strand, counting down.
ACCTTACATTGCTTGAATTTTTATTTAATTATTCTGAGTTAAGTCTTTCCATATAAATTATAATAATAATATAGCGTTTGAGATTTGACAAAAATCCAGGACAACATTTGCAAACTCGTGCAACTGTCAAGCAAATCGTGACAGTTGCAATTTTTTCAACAAGTGCAACAAGTAAAATTAAATAAAACAGTAATAATAATAGCAGTTGCAATTTGTTCTGCTTTCGTGGTGCTTATAAGCCGTGTGCCCATTGGGGTCAGGTAAAAGTAAAACTGCCACTTGCAACTGTTGCAGCTGTTGCAGATGTTGCATGACACATGCAACTTTCCTTTGAACTTGGCAAGGCCTTAATCTGGCATAGTGTATTTGTAAATACATATATACATATGACAGACAGAAACCTATGCAAATCGAATGGTTTTTTCGATTATGCTCATCGTGTTGCATCATTTGGCGTTGGATGCGTTTGACATGTTGAACGCGCACAGAAACCCGTTGGCAACTATTACCGAATAGTCGATAAAAAAGAAATAAATGAAATTAAATGTCGCATTTTCCAAATCGCATTTAAATGCGGCGCAGTAAACCGTTAGTCAGGCGTGTTGAGGTGTTTGACCACTGAGCGAAACGAAAGACTTAAGACACAAACTTGCTGGAAAGTTCACCGAACAAGCTCAACTATTCGGGCAAACTAAGCGGGATTTGCGCCTTCATCTGGCTTACTTTTAGTTTTAGCCACATTCAACGTGGTCAATAAACCTGAAGGTACTCGAATTCTTGGCCAAAAAGAAAGTGAAACGCCACAAAGCACACGCGACGATATAGTCGTATATATATACGAAAACACAAATTCGAGTTTCTCTTGCCGCAAACCAGTCGATGACTGCGCTGAGCTGTTGTTAACCGAAAATGAGCAGCGGCAACAACAACAACACCAGCAGCAGCTATAAGATAATCTACCTCTCACAGAATGATTCAGCACCAGGCCCAGGCCCAGGCCCAGGCCCCTCAGCCCCTGGGCCACATACATAAGGAAAGGTAGAAGAGCCGCAAATCACGAAGAGACTTTCTCAGCTACGGCTTTGGCTTTGGCCCGGCTCGTTGGGGCGTGTCAAGGTGCCGACCGCATTGAAAACGAAACGTACGAACACGATAAAAATATAATAAATTTGCGGTACATTGGACTAAAGAACCACTAACTACTACAGTTAATCCCCCTCACCTTGTTTCCCCCTTATTAGTGGACGCATTTTGCCATTTGGCGCGTGTTTTTCTTTTCTGCGGTTTTTCTACACTTTCTAATTTTATGTCCAAGTTTATTTGTAATTGTATTTTAAGAAATTGTTTCTTTTAATTGCGGTTAGTCGACGCATATGTGTAAATTATTTTTATTATTGGTTACAGTTATGTTTGTTTAGTTTATATCAAAAATGCTTCTTTAATTGCCACCTTTATTGTAAACTATTGTTGTTGGTCGTGAAAGTAAGAGTTGCGTGCTAAGCTTGAAAAAGAGTAAAAACTATTAACTATATATCACATACCATATACACAGTTACCCACTATACCAATCATAGCTTAATTAAACGCATATATCAAGCGTAAAAAACGCGATTTATTAACCATTGGGTATTTTGGGTGCTAAGAATATTATATCATGTATATCATCATGGTTTACAGATCTGAAGGTGTTTAAAGTTACCAGCAAACAAATTTACATAAGTACCTTATGCATTTCTTAGGTTCTTTTGTTGATAAAAGAAATATAATTCATTATTAAATAAGCAAAATAGGTTTTCGTAATTTATTTGCTTAATTTACTTTTTATTATAATTTATTTAATAATAATGACATTTTTGTTTTTGTTTTTTAATTATATTTTCTGTCTTTATCATTTAATTAAAAATATTAAAATCCCTGAGTATTCCTCTGATACACACTTAACCCATATTTTTCGCAAGTACGTAATACACCTCAATTTTATAACTGAAAATTCTTGATCACTTCATACTTTGACACCATCGTGCGAACCGTGGCACAATTGATCACTCGCTCACGTTCCTCCATGAAATGAGCGCTAAAATGAGAGAGAGAGATAGGAAGAGAGATAGAGAGATAAAAAAGATACGTTCCCATGGAACGTAGTGACCGTTTCAAAGTGCTGATGCACGTTCCTAACAGCTTTCTAAATTTACATAGACGCAATAATTTAAAAAGCGATCCACATTTAGTCGAACTGTGTCGCAAGCGCGATAAAAAATGTTGCCATAATGTTGATTAATGATCGGAAAACAATTTACATTTCCATGGCAGAAGAAGCAGCTGAAGTTGACCCATTCTGTTGGCCTGTTTCCGCCAGCGCCCGTTGTTGGCAACAGGTTGTTGGGCAATTAAATGGAAATCAATGCAATCGCATGTCCCATGGTCCAGCTATTGGCATTCTTCAGAGCTCTTGCCGGCCATCTATCCAGCCGACTATCCATCTAGCTGCTGCTCTTTCATTATTATTTTTAACGGTAATATGCTGCATGACATCTGTGTGTAAGAACCGCTATAGCAGCTGAACTGGTTCTACTTGCTGCAGAAAAAAAAACATAAAAGAAGAACACCTATGATTGGGGCTTAAAGATTGCGCCAACTAATTCACAGCGCTGAGAGCTCGCCGGCTAATTTCCCATTTGAATATCGACTCGTATATGCGAGTGTTTACTCCAGTTTCAGGAAGTCTTTCGCCGGGGCTCTAATTGTGTGGCGGCTTTCTTTCAGTTCGGCAAGTACTGCATATTTATCCAGTATATATCTCTGCTCACTTGAGTTTCTTACTCTTCGTTTGATGAAGCCATCGTTTGGGTGTAGTCTTGTTGAGGCTTCCTAGTCTTGACCAATTCTGTGGCTTTAGCCGCTTTCATGCCGCTCTCTAATATGGCCCCTGCCTTGGCGAACAGGTTCAGTTTGACCGAGACTCCAACTCTGAGACCTGGCACTTTAATTGCGCGCAGTTAGACTTGTTTTTGTCTTTTATTTCGGAAGTTGTTCGGACTTTTCTTAATGACGCGCAACAACTTTCATATTTTTCTTCCATTGAAATTTACATTCGGCGTGTGAATTTGTATTTTTTATATTGCAAGTTCATAAAGAATAAAATTGAAAATAAAATATTTATAATGAGGGATAAATACATTACCAGTTTCTATTCTAGCAGCTTCAACTTTATATATAAATGAACTTAAATGTTTACTGCCTTTTTTATAGACATAATATTCTCAAAAGAGTTCCGACTGTTCTTAAGCTAAAACGTGAACCGAAAAAATGCCCGTGGCTCATTATCTTAGCTAATGTTATGTCACATTAAAACGGTCTCTTGGAATGAACACACGCATGTGCTTAGCGCATGAATTAGGCCAACTATTTCATGTAACTGCACGTGCACAGTGGGCATTACCTGGTTTATTTGCTGGCTGTGCTTTAGTTTAGGTTTCGGGGCTCATTTGAATGCCCGTTTCGTGCGCCGGTTCAAGCGACCTGTCAGCGCTTGGGCAATGTGAAAGTGTTATGCGGTCTGCACGAATTTCAAATGCGCCAAACGAAAGACTGAAGACACAAACTCGCTGTGCTTATTTCCATTTTGCAGGTCAGACGCCATGTTGAATCAACGCAAGCTGCACGCCTACCTGCTGCTCTCCATAGTGGCCACCAACTGCCTGCTGCTCACCTACGCCTTTCCCCAGCAGGAGCTCTACCAGCGCCAGCAACAGCTGATCCAGTCTCAATCCCAGCCCCAGTCGCCCGTTTATCGGCCCGAGAGCAGCGCCCGCAAGTTTGCCGTGAAGCCGAATGCCTCCAAGAAGGTGGCGCTGGACGACATCGAGGATGATATTGAGGGCAATCAGATACAGGAGAGCGTGGGCGGACCCGGCGGCTTCACCTGGTCAAACATGTTGTCCACCGTGATGACCATGTTCTTCAACGGGGCCGCCAATGCGCCCACCAAGTCCGACGATGTCGACAGCTCGATAGGTCTGGGCGGCAGCCCCTGGGCCAATGTCATCTCGATGGGTGAGTAATTCGTACCACACTCTAAGAGCACATTAGCTATAGCGAGCACTTGCTCTTTGCAGGCCTGCGCATTATCAACACACTTTTGGGCGGCGGCGCGCCCAGCGATGGCATCGACAAGGTCGACAATGGCGGCTCGCCCATGCAGGTAATTGGCCTTTTACCGTTGCTTTATAAGCCGTTTTCTCTCGCTTTTGTGCCATTTATTTGGAGTTGTGTTTTGGCCGCTTTCAGTGATTGTCGATTGCTGTGTGTGCTTTGTACTTATATTAATACTCATCTGGTGTTTGGTCTTTTCTCTTTTTTTATTTATTTTGTTTTTGTTTTGTATTATGTATTTATTTCCTGCTATTCCTCTACCTAAAAACCAATTCGCACAGGGCATCTTGGCGGCTGTGCTGTCGTCCGTGCTGGGCACCAGAGATCCAGATCAAGTCAACTCGATGGCCAAGCAAGCTGGCGAGGTAAAAACAATAATTGCTTACACACGCACACCACAAAGGCACTATGCAACAAAACAGAGGTGCAGCGAGTTGATTTAAAAGACACGACTTAAAAAATCCAAGCAAAAATACTTTAATTCTAATTTAATTAATTCCACTTTCACGAGAGTGGAATTCAAATTCACTTGCAAGCAGTTTTTGCCTAGCAAGCAGTTCATGTGAACTTAATCGATTACACTACTCATTCACTATATCATTGAACTTTTGTTAGCTTACAAAGTAAATTTTACAGTAATTGCTTAAAGATGAAAATTCAGTAATTGTGATTGTTAATATAAATTGAAAATTTATTGTTGCATAGTGCTGCCATTGTAAATTAGTTTAAAGCACACACTACACTACACTACATACACACACACTTACAACACACACACACATACTACTATTTTACATAGACTTAAAGTTTTAGTACTGGCACATAACTAATTAACTAATGCTTCCCCATTGCCACACACACACACCTTGCGAACACACTCTACCAACTCTCGACGCTCCCATTCACAGTTCATACAGATCGTGATGAACCTGCTGGACGCACTGAAGACCTCGTTCTCGCACCGCTCGCTCACCGCCCGCTCCCTGGGCAAACGTGACTCGGTTAGCGATGCGGCCGTCGCCGGCATTGCGCTGCTCAAGGGCTACGTTCGCACCTATCGCAACGCGGAGGACAAGTGCATGCAGCGCTACATGTGCGATGCCAACACGGACTGTGTGCGCGAAATCGGCGGCAGCAGCATCTTCTGCCAGCTGGGATCGTGAGTAGCTGAAAATTGATTGCCCGTCCTAAGCATTATTCAATATATTCTCCCTTCTCCCTCCTCAGCTATGCCACTAGCTATATGTTGGGCCGCAGCAGCAATACCAGCTTCGAGCATCTGTACGATGCCGGGCGCAGGGGGCGTTCTGGTTTCGATTGCCGCCAGCTGTATCTGGAGTGCAACGAGGTCTAGGGCGAACGAACGACTTGCTTATTAGTGCTTATGACTGGACAGCTTAAAGTAAATTAAATTAAATTAATTTATGTGCTTACTTGAAACTAGGTTTTAGCTATTTATATTATTTATTTAAATTCTGTATTTATTTACAATGTTTATGCAATCGCAATAACAATTTGCGTTTCTCAAAGCGCGCCATTTTCTGTAATTGACTACGAAAGATGAAAAATTAAAAAAAAACTTTTACATCAAATGAAACTCAAATTTAAATTCTTTGACTTAAAGAAATTGTTGTTGATACGGTAAATACTTAATTTGAAGTGAAAATATGTTCCATATTGAGGTAAGCGCATGTTTGTCGTTATTATTAATTTGCTATTCTGTACGTTAACTATAGCAACAATTTGAAATGTAACGCATAATCAACTGCTTGACTTGCACGAAATGCACTGCTTGCTACGAGGCGAGCACAAAGCATTCAGCAATTGCTCAGCAAGAAGGAGCAGTTTGACAAGCAGTTCGATTTTCTTTACACCAAGCAGTGCAATATGCAGTGCACTATTTGAATTTCTCTTTAAATTCAAACGCCAGTTGAATAAAAACGAATCTTCCAAAACAGAATATATAACGGAAGAAATAGAATTTCGTTTTATTTTAGGCCAATTTAGGTCAGGCCTAAGCACTCAATTTCATTTTGCAATTACCCTTCTCTGCAATGTGCGCTATTCTTGAGTGTCTGCAATAATTTCTGACTTACTTTCCGACAACTTTCATTTGCCGCGGATTATCCACAAGTAGCTCAAAAATAACAACGCTCTGGGGAGCCAAGTTTTTTGGGGATGGTGGGCGAAGACTGACAAAAGTTTTCGCCAAGCTACGGAAATAGTCGAAGTATTGTTATGGGCGAACACTGCGCAGCTGCAGCTGCAATTGAAAACTTTCGCCATTCTGATAAATGTTGAAGCACTGCCGAAATTTATTAGACACACTGACGACGGGCAAAGGAGACGCCCAGCGAAAGTCTATGCAAATGCAGACATGTCTTATATCTGCACCTCGAAGGTGCCATACAAAAACCTAACACATTTTTAATGGGCCAAAGCAGCAACATTCTGTACGAGACGTAATGGGCGGGGCTTGCAGCGGGAGGCGGGGCGGAGTGGGCGTATAGTACTCATATTGCATTTCCAATTCGCCGGCAGCTGAATGCAGTAGCAACAGCAGCGGCAGAGGCAGCGGCAGCGGCAGCATCCTCCAAAGTTATGATTAATTTGTGCCTGCCAAGTTTTGCCGTTTACCAAAAAGTTAGCCGTCATTTGAGCTGTTGTTATTGTTGTTGTTGTTGGCGTTGCAGCTTGTCGCAATGAAGTTAGCAACAACTGCATATTTCCCCACTATCTTGGCTGGAAGCAGCGGCCAGTAATTAAAAGGCTCTGCTGCCGAGCTGGCACGCTGCAACGCTTAAAATTCCATTTAATTACGCTGAGTGTTGAATATCTTGAGAGCGCTAATTAGAACTGGAACTGGCTCGAAAACTTTTCGGACAGCAACTGCAGACAACATCGTGAAGTTGTCGCGCATTCGACGCTGCAATTTATTATTATAACCCCCCCGACAAGCCACCCACCATCCACCCGGACAGTCATATCCGTTATCCTTCCGTCCGGCAAATGAAACAATCGAATTTAAATAATCATCTAATTTTAGCAGCAGCAGCAGCAGCAGCAGCAAATGGAGCGCTTTTTAATTCTTTGCCAGCTGCTTTTAATTGTTTTTCGTCCTGCTTTTAAATTAGTTTGCGTTGATTTAATGCAATTAAATGATTAACTATTTGACTAGGTGTTAGTATTGGAATTAAAATTAAAAATTGCTTTTGAGCTGGGGAGTTTAAGCGATCGAAACAATAAAAAACTATAAAAATATATGCCAAATTTATTTTCTATTTGCTGCCTATATACATATATATACAACGCATATATACAAATATATATTTTATAAGGTTTAGGGCAATATTTAAAGTCATTTACCATTTTTGCACCAGGTTGATTTGCAAAGCTGCAATAACAAAAGCTGCGCACAACAAATTAACAATTCAAAGCTAATTATTACACTTTCTACACTCGTTCACAAAGTGAAAAGAGTATATTGGAAGTGGTGAAGCTAGATTTGAAACTTGGAATATATACTTGTGACGCATTAAAATAGACTAAAAAATTTAACTCTCCGATCGGTTTGGCCTCTAGCTTCATGCTGCATTTAAAATATATGCATACACAATTCACTCAAAATTTTTACAAATTATATAAAAACAACATTTCTTTTTGTCAAATATCATGGCAAAAATTAACAAAATTGACATGTTCGCAGATCCGTAGCTTTCAAATTTCAACTTACCATAACTCCGTCAAAATTTAACCGATTTTAATGGTTGAAGGCATTTTGGCCATGGTTTGTCCTCTAGATTGATTGTGTGTAAAAATAAAGCTACGGTACATGTTTTTGTGAACAAGTTTTGCGCTGTCGGTTGCAGTCGACTGCAACGTTTTTACTTGTTTTATACGTATATTTAGATTATTTGGCAACAGTTAAATTTATACGATAGAAAGTGCCCGAAGCTGTTTGATTTGTTCGATGAGTTTTTTATTGACTGCACGTAAATATAAAAACAAAAGCGAATACAAAAAAAACATATGTATAAAAATATAAACTAAAGCAATGTGACAATATCAGAGTACACAAAATCAAAATTTTGCTTAATCCGTGACAGCTTTGCAGCAATTGTTGTTGGCATTTGTCAAGCTTGGCTTTGTTTTTTTTGCCATGGATAAACTGCTCAAATGGCTGCCGCAAACAACAGCAACAACAATAACAACAAGAACAGAAAAAAAAACCTATTAAAAATTTAATGTTTGCATACAACAATTTCCTGCCAGCAGCAACAACAAGGACAATGCTGCTGCCGCCAACAACTACAACGCGTTGCGGGCTCAATACAGGAGACACAAAAATAACAAAAAGGAAGTCAGTCAGCTTCAGTCGGTAGTGATCGACAGGAAGATACCCAGTAGCCACTTTTAAGCTTTTAATGTCCTTAAAGCGCAAAGATATGCTTCTAAAAATGCGTTTTAAATTTTTGAATAATTATATCCAGTATATTTAAAATATAGTATACTATACGAGAATCTAGATGCCAAATTTCTGAGATGTAATAATAATAACCAATAAATTGATATTTATCGATTTCAGCTAATAAGATGGGTTATCGATCAGTTTAAATAATCTTGATCTGCGTTTGGTATACAGGAATTTATATCTCAAATTAAGTTTAAGAATAAAAAATACTTTACATACTTTTGCCTGCCGGATGCATACATTTACACATATCCATTATAACCTTTTTACACATTTGCAAATAGTACAGGGTATTTAAAGAAACAGCAACAACATGAACTCAACCCAAACAAACCACAGCGAAACGCGGCGCCGAAGGGCTCGCAGCGGGTCGCCGTGCAGGCAGTTAAATCGATACACTAGAAACGACACAAAACCAATAACGTGTGACACTGTGCCAAATTTGCTTTTGGCTTTTTGCAGGCCTCAGCGCAAAGGGGGGCACCGCATCGTATCGTAGCGAACCGGACCCTCGCTTCACCACGAAACCATTATCCAAAGGCCCCCAAGCGCCATGTACGTTTGCACGTGTGTGTTTTCTGTGTGTGTGTGTGTGTGTATGCGTGTGCGGATGTGTGGGCCATGTCAGTGGTTGTCACCATCAGCGTCAGCAGCGAAAAACGCGACGTTATTGGCTTTTGGGCGTCACAATGAGATGGGGAAAAAAACGAAGGCAAAATCAGAAGGCGCCACACAGCACGAACATCCGCAAACATCCGCAACATCCGCATCCGCATCCAATTTTGAGAGCCGTACACTTCTATGTATGGACGCGCATCAAACACGGAGTTTTGCCTTTTTATTGTGTCTTGTTATTACTTTGTTTTCAACATTTTTACAGATTTTGCCGCATGCCCGCGAGCCGAAAGTCTGAAATTCAATCCGATTTGATGCTTGATTTGATTTTTTACTAAAATTTAAAATAACCCTCAAAGCCCTTTTCTTTTTGGTAATCGATTAGGTAAATTTACGTAGGAATTTGTGTTTAATGAAGCTTGGCTGATACTTCTATCTAAAATTTAAAAAAAAAATGTTGCAACCTTTATCGTTTCGATTTCTTAAATTTTACCCTTCTAGTATTTATTTTCTTATTTCTATATTTAGAAGGGTCTTTAATTATTTGCCTGTAATATAGGAAAATGTTTACGGCTCAAGTTTAATATTGTATTATTTTTCGGATAAAAGCTCAAAATTAAAATGTCAATCTTTGTTTTAGAATTTCAAAGCTTATTTATAAGCTTCAAATATGTATTAAATAAACATATGTTGCATAATTTTTATAATAATAAAAATTCTTATTTATGATTAAAAAGTATAAAATTAAATTTGATAGAATTTTATCTCAAATCTCTTAAATATCAAAATTTTCCAAGTTGTCATGTTGAATTTTACTTAGTTTTCGCATCATCTTTGCGTTTGTCCACTGTTGTATTCATTTCGCTCGTCCATAACTGACAAATTTTAAGCTGTTGAAATTTTAGATATTTTTAAAAACAAAAATATGAAAAAACCTATTGTGAGCTGTTCTAAATTCTAAATTTCGTGTGGAATTTTCGTGTTTGGGTCACGTAGAGTAAATTATTGAGAATTCTTTGTTATTTGAAATGTGCGGATTTCAGTATTGAATTATTCAAAAAGGGCTTTCAGACCTAAATATTTAATTGAAATGCGAATCCATAAGTACCCATGCACAGCGCCATTTGCCACAGATCTCAACACGTGTGCCGCATGCTGAATGCTTTTCCTATGGTTAATCTGCGGTTCCATTTTGCATTTGACATAATGTCCTTACTGTATTGGGAAAGGGGTGGGTAAAGGCTATTTTATGTGGCCAAGTAACCAAAAGCCATTTGGCTGCTAACTACTTTCCGCTTTTGCCCAACTCATACTGGGGGTGGGGCAGCACGGGGCGTCGGGGGCTTATCGGGTACGGAATTCGCCCGCATAGGCTCATTTTAGCTCGTTGGCTGCGCTATCGGAGTCCCAAACTGTAACTGCCCCACGTTGCCGCATTGCCGACTTCCCGAGTTGTTGATGTAAACAAGCTGTCAGAGTGACTAACATCCATTTGATTTGCTAACGACGATTGCTCTACTCTACACTCTTTGAGTGGGTTCTGTGTCCTGGTCCACAATGACACTCAGCAGCCAGCAATAATTGAGACATAAAATACATTAATTAAGCAGCCCAATAACAATTTGTTAACTGGCTTTGATTAATTGTCATAGACAAGTTGATTAATTTAAAGCTTCGTCTCTGCCTATTTATGACAACAGTGATTTTATTAAATATAAAATATTTATAATCAAATGTTTACTATTCCCATCTCTCCTTTCGATTTCGGCGAAGATTTATCAAATATTCCGTTTTAGGATATGATTCCAGCAAATTGCTTTTTGAGTTTTATAATTCAATGCTCTTTATTCGCATGTTATGTTGGTATTTAAGTAAAGTTAAAGTAAGTATTTAGTGTGCCCATTTTCTCTGTTTTTACGCGTTTTATTTTGAAATAGATATAGAAATACAATAGAAATTGAAACTCCCACCGTTTTGTTATTTAATTCCCTTAAACATTTTGTTTTTGAATTTATAATTGAATTTCCCATCGAATATCCTCTTGAAAGTCTTTGCGGATCTGTCTCTAAAGTTCCTTTGCAAATTTCCTATCGAATTTCCCTTTGATATTTTCTCGCCAATTTCATATTGAATTGCTCTTTTAATGTTCCATGTTCATTTATAATTCAATTTCCTATCGAATATCGAATCGAATTTGTTTGCATTTGCTAGTTAATTTCCTTACAGATATTATGTCGAATTATTATTCGAAGCGGAAGCTGGTAATTCATCAATCGAATTTCCGCCAAAGTTTCTTTTTAAAATATTTATTTTTACTTTTATTTATTTATATTTCATTTAATTTTTAATTGAAATTCTTTTTCAATCGCCTTATATATTAAATAAATGTGCTGCCTCACTGAAGTGCATACAAGGTTCCACTTCTGCGGCTGGAAACGTGATTTGGCAGCTGGAATTTAACTGACCCTCCACCTCCACCTCCACCTCCACCTCTTGCTGCTACCATTACAACTACAACTACTGGTATTTATAGCGCCTGTTTCAGTCAGCTTCATGTCGAACTTATCGACGCCATCTCCAACTGTCCATCGTTTGCTATTGGGTTCTGCGGATGTAGTGCCATTTTTGTTGTTTCTGCTTTCTTTTTTGGCTGTTGCTTGTTGTTGTTATTGTGCCTGGGTGGCCGGCACAAATTGCTTAAATTGGAAAATTGCTGGCGCTGCGTTTGTGTGCGTCGGCGTCTACCTCCCCTTTTATTTTTTACCATGCGTGTACACCCGCCCCGCACCCAAGCCCAATCCAGCTGCCAACTTTGCGCACGATTCGACTTGGTTTTGCCTAACGGAAAAAATAGATATATATTGCATTTATCTTTTATTGGTCCCACTCCTTCTGTCTCTATTTGCTACCGCCCGCCTTTGCTTGTTGCCATCAAATCAATATTCGATTGATGCCAATACTATTATCATTTTATTATGGCCATTTATTTGTCAGGATGCGCAGCAGGAGCCGCACACTTGAATTTGCCACTCAATATTTTTTTTTTTTTTTGTTTCCTCTGCCTGCTGCGCCTTTAACTTGGCCCAGAAAAAGCAACAGCGAATGGCAACAGAGAACATAGAGAAAATTCAATTGTCTGAGCAAATTAGCAGTCGAATTGATTAATTGACTTGATCTGATTGGGTCCACAGACCTCGATGCTCGACGCTCATCAATAAAATGCCCGTTAATAGATTTTCAGCTGTCGCATCAATCGTTATCATATGCTGCCTCCCCTTGGAGTGCTTTGATGGCTATCTTGCATTTAGGCCTGCAACACTCAAGTCCATAAAGCTCTAGCTTTAATCGAAACCCTTTCAGATTTTATTTTTTCATCCCATCGATAAACTCCGGCGAGTATTTTATGCGATATAAATTTTTTCCACTTACATCAGCAAAGTCCTTCCGTAGATTTGTTTAAGAATAGCTCATAAAATTGTAACAACGAGGTCAATAATAATAGCCATGCTTGGCCTAAAGCTGTTCGACTAGCAGGTACCCTAGCTATGGCTGATGTTCAATTCCCAATTAGCCAAATTGCCAATATTAAGATAGGGTGGCTCTTCGATACCCTAACTTAACTTGCCAAATTTATTGTCTCAAGCTCATATAATATAGGAAATCTTTGCCTTTTGCAGCTGAACTATACTCATGTCAGATACTCTCTCTGATGCCCTTTTCAACCATTTTTACGACTATAGGGTATAAATAAATGTTGTTCAATTTTATCTGCCGGCTGACACTTTGGCCTGGCTAAGAAATCGCCGCTTTATGCTTAGACATAAATATGGCCTGGCCATAAAAAAGTTTGGCCAAGTTCAAGTGCGTTCAAGGGGCTGCCTACCTTATTGGCTTTTTAATTGTACTTGCCGAATGTTTTTTTATTAGGCCTTAAATGCTTAGCCCACCCCTCAAGCTGCTCTTTTACTCAGCCCCAGCTCATCGCAACGAAATTAAAACAATTGTCGGAGCTGCCTGTCAATAAATACGAATTTGGGAATAAACGCGCGCCCACAAATGCTGCAGCATTTTATTGTTATTTTCATGTTGTTGCTGTCGAAACTTGCTAATTAAAATTTGTCCGCCAATTGGTTTAATTACCGCTGCAAAAACGTCCTGCAGCCTCTAATGGCCAAATAAAAACGCGCATAAAAAGTAACATTTAAACCACAGACGAGTTTTGCATTTTTATTTTATGCAGTTATTTAGACAGACTACAAAAATTGTTCTATATTAAATTTAAATGCGCAAAACAACATGAATTTCAAATTGCCCTTGAGTTTAAAAATTATTTATTTAATTTTTTGCAACCTACAATTCTAGTTTAAAACTGTCTTGAGGGGGAATTTTTGAGACCTTTAACTACGATTAGCAAACCCAACAAAAATTTGCCGAAATCGCAAAGGCATCTTGACAATTGATCCAGGCTGGAGACTCCATTCCGCTTGCTTGTATTTGAAAAATATGTTTAAAGTCATTGTTTCCACTTAAAATAAATTTCTCAGACTTGATTTGTGGCTAGCAAAGTTGTTATCTGTGTTCAAACATCATCATCGTCATCATCATAATTTTTGTCTGCGCTTATCGAACGCCAAAAAGTTAAGAATAATGTACAAAACACTTCAACATTTGCTCATAGTTGGAACCGAGAACAAAACTTGGCCCAAAAAACTTCGCTCTGTCTTTTCTCATTGTTTGGCCTCCAATGGAGCTGCCGTTGCCGTTGATATTGTTGTTACTACACTCGTTTAGCAAGTGAAAAGAGTATATTGGGTTTGTGCAATGTCCGGCCTGCTGTTTATCCGTTGATTAAAATTTTTACATGTAAAACTCTTGGGTCCACAGCTCCCATATTTCAAGCCCCCATAACTTTATCAAAACCGAACCCATTTTCATGTCTGCTGACCTTTTGGCAATGTTTTGTTCTCTATATTGATTCTGAGTAAAAATATTGCTAGGGCACATGTTTTGATTGCCAATACACTGTAAACGAGTGTTGCGCTGTCGGTTACACCCGACTGCAATGTTCTCAGTTGTTTTGGTTGTTGTTTGCTGGTGTCGAGTTTTGTGTTGTTTGTTGTTGTTTTGCCAGCTTACATAAGAGTATTGTGTAAATATTAAGCATACGCCACGTGCGCTCCGCTTGTACACATTGCAGACGCGGATCGACCGCAATGAGTTATTCATGGGAAATTGAATGGTGAATGGTGGACAGTATGGCATCATTTAGACTCAGTTCGCACGCAGTACGGCTATTTGCTCTGCAGCCGTGGCCACAAATTGATTTCCGGCTGCGCATTCGCGTTGACTTTGGCTGGCGAAATGCAAATGCGAATTTCAAATATGTATTTATAACTGCGATGCGAATTTATCAACGCTAATAGCCGGCGCAACAACAATGCCAAACATAGTCTAGCGCTAAACACACACGACCCAACTTTTCCCCTCCGCGTGTAATCCGCAAAAGCACCGCAGATAGCGCCAATAGGCCATTTGGGTCCCGCCTGATACTCTGCGGCAACTGTGGACAGACCACGCTGTGCCGCACTTGCCGTCGCATTCTCAATGCAAATGCTCTTGATAATGATTTGCATTTACAGCGAGACCCAGCAGAGCGAACCCACAATTTGCACCACGCACGCACACTTCCCGGCAGGCGCACAATGGGCAGATAGTTTAAGCCCACCTGGCATTGCTGGCTGGCTGGTTTCTATTCTGTTGCTGGGTGTCTGGCTGATGAGGCTAATGCCAAACGAATTAGACTCTTTGGCAGCCTGTGAATGTCATTTATCTTCTTCAATTTTAAGCGTTTCGCATGCATTACGATAAAAGAGGCTCAAACTTTTATTTAGCAGCTCATCATTAAGCCTGACAAGCAGAGACAGCAACAGCAAAGCGTTGCTTCACAATCTCTTAACGTTTGCTGCAGACCTTTCATTGGCAATTAATATTCTTTTCAAAGTTTTTGCTTACTTCAACAATATGAGGTTAATATAAAATAGTATTGCCTACTTTTCAGCGCAAGAATAAAGAGTGTGTTCGAAGTATTTAACTGCTTGCTCTCATAGCTGAACTTTAGCATATCATACTTTCAAGCTGTGTATAAATTCAAAAAATAATGGACCATGCTGCTTTTTTCTCAAACTTATATTGATTTAATAGAGTTATATAGTAACTTAGTTTCTAAGCCCGAAACCAAAAAATCTCAGCTATCAATAACCAACTGTGAGTATATCTCAAGTGATTTATGTACACTAAATAAGAAAGAAACGACAGTATCTTCAGCGAAAATTGGTTTACTCTCATCAAGTCAAAGCAAATGTTAATTTATTTACTTACGACATTTATTTGGACTGATTGCAAGTTATTTGCTTTGTTTTTGTTTAGTTTTGTTATTCAATTACCTAAAGTTCTTTTTGCGGAATTTAAGCCAGCATTCAACAGCATTGGCGAAGAGCAAAAACGTCGCTTGTTTATTTACTTTGGACATTTAGGACTTTTGGCTTGTACACGCTTATTTACTGTTTGCCGAAATGCGAAACCGCAAACACAACTAAAGCCCACAGCCGACACAAAACACTCCAAAGGCAACACCGCAACGCAGCCCCCTTCGCGCTGAAACCCTGCGGCCACCCCACAAACGGGGGGCGGGGAAAAAGAGGAGCTGCTTGCATGCGGAAAAGTTAAACCAAAAATACTTTAGCCAACTTAAATGCCTTTCATGAAAAGTGCCCCAAGACCAAGAATGAAGGACTAAAGGACGCACGACGTCAAACAACGGAAGGCGTAAAGCAGAGAAAAAGGCCAACTGCTAGACTCGCAGGCACAAAATATGTAAAAAGACGCTCGACCAGACCAAAAGGCTGAACTGCCTCCACAGGAATCAAAGGCGGGGCTGTGGGGGGTAGTGGTGTGTGGCAGACATTTAAAACACACCCACACATGCAGAGAATCAGGCAGCAGGCCAGTGCGATAGCCTCGATACTAACACAATTAAATGGGCGGCAGCCTAAAGAGGGGTAGGGGCTGCTGGGGTGAGTGATGTCGACTGAGTGGCAACACGAAATGCTGCACGATGACTAGCAACTCGGTGCTGGATGTCATTTTGCGCACTTGCCATCGCTTCCTATGTATTTTTAAGTCATTATTTTTCATCTTCCACAGCTTTCTCTTCCTCTTGCATTTTTTGCAGCGCCAGAAATGGCGAGTCATGCGGGGCATGTGCCCAGTTTTTCTTATCCAAATATTAAAAAATTGTTTCTTAAGATGCGCAAGAACAGCGCAAAAACGAGAGACAGCAAAAACAAGCGTACAATACAAAACAAAATAAACAGAAAAAAAAACTGTATCATATTTTACGAGATTCTTTAGTGACTGTAAATTGTCCTTGCAAAGTATCTGGTGTTCTGCTGTTTTAAATTTATTCGAGTAATTTGATTGCGACACAAAAGACAGCATTTTGTTGCACACTTAATGCAAGCACAAGAGTCAGTTTTGTTTTTTATTTATTTTTTTGCTCAGCACATAAAAATAATTATAATAAGAAAATAACTTGGATATCAGTTTTCGTTCGAAGTGCCTGTTAAAGTCAACGTTAACTAAGCAACAGTTGTACTTAACGTGCACTTAAGCATGTCTCATTTTCGTCAACTGCAAACTGAGGCGCTTTTAACTGCTTCATCTGGCTTGGCTTTTAAGGCCTTAATGGTTTCTCTACTCCTATCTGTTGGCCCGTTCTCTGCGCCCATTTGGTGCTGCTGTCAGTCATCAGCTTCGTGTACAACGTGCAAAATATTTACTGCCTCTACTAGATGTTTCTTTTTCTCTAGCATTACTTTTTTTGTGGTTCCTTTCTCTGGAAATTACCCTTATACCCTACTCTCAGCTCGACAAATTTTACGTGCCGTTTCGCATTTTTTGCCCTCTCCCTTTTTCTTTTTCTCTCTCTCTCTCTCTCTCTCTCTCTCTCTCTCTCTGTCTTGCTTTGTGGCTAACAGAGATGTGATTTCCGCTGCAATAAAATGGAGCGTCTACCTTAAAGGCTTTATGGCCCCGTTTTGTCGCCGACTGGAATTCGTCATTTTATGGTTACGGGTTCCTTTTCTCTGCCTTTTCTTTCTTTATGAACTCTCTGCTCTTTTGGCCATAAGTGTTGGCCATTTCGTTTGTGCTGCTGACGACCCATTTTTCTTTCAGCATTGGTTTAGGTTTTTGAGGACCCGAAAAATTATTACCATAAAATATTAAATTATTTATGCGCATCCTTGTAGAAAAACAACCCGAGACTGCTGCCGCTTCTGTGCCTGTTGTGAATGTAACCAATTTCTGCCTGCCATTGTCGTAAGTATCCATTTATCATATTCATTTTGAATGGATTTGAATGGATATCAATATGAAAATACAGGGCTCTAAGCACCAAAGGTTTTCAACTAAGCATCAAAAGAATGATTTTAAAGACACTCTTTGAAAACTCACGCAATTTGTAGGAAAAAGGGATTTAAGTTCTAGAGTTGGGATCGAGTGAAAGCTAGTGAATTTGCAACACAAAATATAATTTAAATTAAATAAAAGTGCTATAGTCGGCATTACCCGAATAAAAAGTACCCTGCACCCAATCAAACACTTTTTATTTAAACGATGAAAATGCAACCACTAACAAACACACACAAACACACAGACGCTTCTTCTTTACACAGTTGCAAATTATAGGAAATGCAAACCTAAATAACATTTGTTATTTATTATTCAATATTAATTAAATTTTCAGGAAATAAATATGACATGTGCATGAGATCAACTTCGCTATTTTTGCTGACCAAGGATAAATATGCTTCTTCTTCCGTATTCCTCATTTTTTAGAGACAAAAACAAAACAAATTAAACTTTTTTTGACCAGTTGTAAAACAGTAATTGGAATGAACACCTAAAAGCACAAAATATAACTGAATATTTCTGTTGAGTATAATAAAGAGAGCTCAATTATTTTTGTTAAATCTCTTTTTTAATAGTTGTTAACTTGTTTTTCGTGCTTTTTGTTCACTAATTGGTTGTTGACTGGCCGTGAAGTATCTATTTCAAAAAGCTTAATGTTTGCGGTTTTGCAAAAATGGAAACAAAGTAAAACAAGTAAGAACGTTGCAGTCGGACGTAACCGACTGCATAATACTCGTTCACAGTACACAGAAGTTATTAATGTTATTTTGGTGAAATATAGAATTTTTATATTTCGTAGGGGCGGGGGTGGGCGTGGCCAACATTTTTTGGCTCGATCTAAAGAGGAGGCCGATTTTAATCGATTTGCGATTTGAGTGTATCGACATGTTATCGATTGCCAGCCTCCCAGTGGGCGTGGGAAGCAGATAACTACAAGTATATATCCAAAATTTCAAGACTCTATCTCGGACTCTATCGGACATTGCACAAAACCAATATATTTGTTTCACTTCGTGAACGAGTATAAATATACACCGTTTCAGAAAACCCCTGGCGAAATATAATATAAATGCCGTTTGGTACTTCACATAAATTTATTGAATTTTATTTTTAGTTTGATTTAAGTTTAGCTGGTTTGCAATAATCTAATTATTGATCTGTTTCACAACTGTAAATGGCAACACCTCTTTGATTTTTACTTCAGAAATTGATTGAGCTTAGTCTAAAATGTAATTATATTAATCGTATATAATATTTATATAATATTTATGTTTTATTTATGCTTCTTTTGTATTTTTAAATTTACAACACATACAAACGCACAAGATACATACACGTATGCAAGTATGCGTCAACATTTAACTTAATTATAGAAAGTTTAACCTTCTCTTCCCTCTCTCTCTCTCTCTATCGCACTCTCCCGTTCTCTCAATTTCTTCCTCTCTCGGCCTTTTGCTATTTACAATGACGCCTTTAATTAATCTCTAACCTAAATTATATAACTGCACATTGCGCAAAAGCTTACAAATAATTGAAGTCCGGACTGGCCGCTCAATAGGCGAGTCACGTCTTGCGTCCCCGCGTTCCTGGGAATCCCCCGAGTCCTGGCAGCACCAGCGCCAGCAGCAGCAGAAGTGGCAGCAGCAGCGGCGGCAGCGAGCCGCGCTGCCTGCGCTCTGCCGCGCCGGACATGATAGCCGATGCGGAGTATTCACCTGTTGACAAGAAGAAGGTGTGCGTACGTGTGTGTATGTGTGTTTATGCATGAGTGTGTGTGTGTGTGTGTGTGTGTATGACGACAGTTGCAATTAATATGAATCATTTAACTTACTGACAAAATAATTCACACGCACTCGCAATCGCAATTGCTCACGTCAGAGCAGTCATGTATACGGGGATAACTGTAAAGGACTTACCGCTCAGGACGTGCAGGTCAACGGAGACGGAGACACTATTTGATGGCTGGCACGTATAGTTCCCAGAGTCCTCTTTGCGCACAAACGGTATAATTAATGAGCCGATCTGTAATTAATGCAGACTTTATTATTTCACCACTCGACTAAATGGAAAAACCCATTTGAATGGCTGACAAAACACTGTGCAACAAAGTTATGAAGCATTAAATAACACGGAATAAATATTAAATTTAAAAGTAGAAAAAGTGTGTTACATAGTTTTTTTTTGCAATAATGTGAGCAGCATTAAATATCGCAGAATAAATACCTAATTTAATAATAATGAGCTTATACGAAGTTAAAATTAAAATATACAGAAATACACTCTCATAACTTTGTTGTTTTTGTTTTTTATACTTGTTCACCAAGTGAAAAGAGTATATTGGGTTTGTGCTATGTCCATCTTGTATCACAATTAGCATAAAAAGCTAAATTAAACAGATTCTGAGGGGCTCAAATTTGTTTTCAAAAATAATGTTAAAATTAAAAAAAAAAACTTTACATATAAACCTCTCGGATCCATAGCACCCATGTTTCATAATTTTATCTAAACTGAATTGATTTTCAGGTCTCATCACAATGTGGCCATGGTTTGTTCTCTACATCAATTTTTGCTGTCGGTTACACCCGACTGCAAAGTTCTTATGTGTTCTTCAATACGTACAGTATTTTGATTATCACCCACAGTGCCAAATATATTACGATCGATCTGAGTATACCAGCCGCTGCGTTCGTCGCTCTCGCTTATCTTCTTCTGTCCGCGAAACCAGATGATATACTTGGGCGGATCGAGAGTGCCGCGCACGATGCAATGCAGGGCCACCTTGCTGCCGGCCTTGACGAAGCGGCTCTGGTCGCCAATGAGCTCAGTCTTGGGTGCTGCAAGGATCGGGGAGAGTGGTAATCAGATAAATATATAGTTAACGACAATCGACAACTTATTACTCACTGATGACTTCCAGATGCACCTTGGCGCTCAGCTTGGGCTCTGTGGCCATTTGGCACTCGTACCAGCCGGCATCGCTGGACTCCACGTACTTGATCTGCAGCGACCAGGCGTAGTCGTGCTCCTCCTGGAATATCGACTGGAAACGTTCGTCCGCTATGAACGTGGTCTCATCCACGCTGATGATGTGTCCATCACGCAGGCGAACCCAGGAGACGGGCTTCTCCGACAGGCGATGGATCTGTTAAATGAGGATTTCCATTAAAAACTATTGGAATTGGATTGAATAAGAAAATAGTACTTAAAAAAGAAATTTGAAGTAACAGAGATTAAATATCCTTGCAGACCATTTCTGTTGGAGCAAAATGATTATGTAACTATAACGCTTTTAAGAGGGTGTCCAGTCAAACCCTCATCAAACTGACACTTAAGCCATTTATACTACGCCTTAAACTTATATAGTTATCGTTAAACAATTATATCTATAATATATACATATGTTTATGTAATAATAAAATTAAAAATGTTAATTATCATATAGAAAGAAAAATTAAAATTGTATACAAAAGATAGCTCTAATAATTTGAATAATAATAATATAATTTTCCCTTTAACTCCAAGTTAATGGCGCTTTTGGGGATAAGTTGATATTTAGATCTAATACAATTTTGTTATTATTTATTTAATTTAAATAGTAAGTAGTAACAATAATGTCAAATAAACTAGCACATGTGTTCAATCCTTTTTGTTTCTCAAAAAAAAAACTATAACACAAAAGAAGAATAAAGTTAGGGACATAGCAAGTGGTCAAAAAATTTCATTCGGCCCGACTAGTGATAAAACTATGTAATATTTACATATTGTAAACAAAGACAGAGATAGACGTAGCAATAGGGTCCAAAAACAGAGACAGAAATAGTGGCATACTTATTTGCATACACACGAATTGCACAATGTATTAAAACGAACAATATATACAAAAAAGCAACAGCAACAACAACAGCAGGAAGAGCAAACAACTATTATAAGAGGCCTCACATTTACATTTACATTTACTTGAGTGGCGATGTCTGTGTGTGAGTCGAGACTCTTTAAAAGAGCCGAAAAAGCGAACTTTTTGAAAAAAAATAAATTGCAGAAACGTATACGGCAAATAGTACTTCTCGTAGAGGTTGTTTGCCTTGTTTACGTCATAAAAATAAACGTAAACAAAATAAATTTGTTGATATGCAAATGAAATTATGCTGATCTCGGCGTAAAGTTTTTGTCCCAGACAGGACCAGAGACCAGACAGAGCACCAGGCGGAAGGTAAACGAGCTGCGCCCGGAAAAGGGAAAAGCGGAAAGCGTAACAACGCAAAACAAAGCAAAATAGCCAACTAACTAGATAAGTATAGATAAAGGCAGTCAGCAAGCTTATTAGTATATCTAAACTTGGACATTGAGTCAGATATGATTAATTTAACAAATGGCAATTCGGATAGACAGGAATGGCATAATTTGAAGAGAGAGCAGTAAAAGATTAAAAAGAAAATATGTTGTAAGCAACATATGTGAGTTATATGTGGGATACTTAAAGGTTTTTTTTATTTTTTTTTGCTGCTGGTGATAGCAGTGATAAAATAAATAAATAAAATTTTCTTATGTTTATATTTGTCTTAATTTTTTTATATTAATGAATTTCTGATATTATTTTCTTTTTCTTTTTTATTAAATTGAAATGTGTAAGCATGGAAAACAAATTCTCAAGAGAACTCTAACAAGAGTTTTTTAATATGGTTTATTATACTTTTAAGTGCCAAATATCTTTTTTACACGAATATTGTGTACAGGTTTTTTTTTTTAATATATTAGAAGAGAACCAGGTGTACTTTAAAAGATCGCAGTCGTTACACAATTTGCGACAAAATAAAAATACCCTTCACCAGAGTATAATAAATCTCTAAGATTGCATTTAGGGTAACCCAACTCTTATCTCTGGCACATATTTTAAAGACTACACAGATGTTAAGTAGAGCAGGCATCACACACAAACACACACACCCACACACATAACATGATATACATCAGGTAGCTCTGCTCCACTAAGAACGCAATGAACGCCCGTGCTTGGGTTTGGGATTAAGTTTGGGCTTGGAGCTTTGGTCGACTGCTTGGAAAGGGGGATGGAGGATGGGGGACGGGGAACGGGAGAGGGCAGGGCGTCGCCGGAACTCACCTGACATGGCATGTAGGCGTGATTTCCCATCTGAGCCGTGATGTTTAGCACGGGCATTGTCAGATTCCTGCGCGGCTGCTGCCCCGGCAGCAGTTGCCCATTGTGGGAGGCCAAATACGAATGCTGCTCATTAAACATTCGTTGTCGCTGCTCCGCCGCTGACAATGTCACCGTCTCCGGGGCCGCAGTTGCAGCTGCCGCTGCGGCCGCTGCGGCGGCGGCGGCTGCCTCAGCTGCAGCGGCAGCGGCAGCAGCTCGGTAAGCTGGCAAATCGGCGGCCGCGAACACGGGAAACGGCGGCAGAAATGTGGGTATGGAGAAGCCCTTAGTCAGTGAATCAGCGTTGGCCGGATGAGTGTGCTGCAGCACCGCATTTTCCCCTCCGCCCCTTCCTCCTCCTCCTCCTCCTCCTCTGCCTCCGCCACCGCCTGCGCCCGTGACGTTGCCATTTCAATGGAGTTGCGGGCATCCGTTTCCGTCAGCGTCAGCTGCGACGTCGACGTCGCGTGGTCTGTTGTTGATGTCGGATAAATTGTTGATATGAACAGGGTTGCCATCGTCATCGTTGTCGTCGCCGTTGTCGAATCGGCTGCTGTTTGTGTTCCAGCCGCCGTTGCGGGCTGCGTAGTTAGCCCAATTTGTGCGGACTTAGTAGCTGCTCCACCTCCAGCCCCACCTCCATCTCCAGTCCTTGTTATCGTCGGTGCTGTTGATGACATGCCCAGGGTCGTCCTCCAGTACCCTGTTGTCGTCGTTGTTGCTCTTGTTGTCGCTGGCTTTTTCGCTGTCAGTAATGTTGTTGAGTTTCGGGCTGTCGTAATTAGATCGTTTTGTGTTGTCATTGGGCTATCTGGCAAAGTGGATCTCGGGTAAGTTGTTAGCTCCGGC
This sequence comes from Drosophila robusta, assembly GCA_035043565.1. Classification (NCBI taxonomy): domain Eukaryota; kingdom Metazoa; phylum Arthropoda; class Insecta; order Diptera; family Drosophilidae; genus Drosophila; species Drosophila robusta. Next base: position 10,775,463 of record JAWNMW010000294.1, on the reverse strand, counting down.
TCTGTGGCAATAGCCCGGCCGGGCTGCGCCACGCTGCAGGTGGCAAGTTCTGTGGGTAAACAAACACAAAAGTACCTTGCTTGAATAAGCTGCTGCAACTGTGATTAAGCCATTGAAAAGGTCAAGTTTAAAATATTGCACAAATATCAAAATCTGTCATAAGTATGCCAGCATATTAAAGCTTTAGCAAATAACAGACTAAGCTTCAATTGAAATAGTTTAAGAACGAATAAAAAGGACACTTCAAACAATTAAATTTGCTCAAATATATCTTTAAGCTGTCTTATGTTTTGTAAAGCTCTTTTTGTTTATTTAGGTTATCAAATTAAAATCGTGGCCGATACTTTTACTGCCAATAAAAAAATCTAATTGATATTTTGTTTTCACGAGACACTGCTCAAAGTAATCTAGAGTCAATAAACAGATAAAAATGCCCCGAATCCTAAATAAACAAATAGAAAAATAAGCTGTTATACTGGTACTGCAAACAAATTGAAATATCTGCGGGGCATGCCAAAGTGAAATAGAACAGCTTTTGTACAAATGTTAAATAATTATAAGGCTTTTACCCATGCCCACATATACACATGTGTATAACTTTATAAGTAACTGTAGAGCCAGGTAAAGCTCTCACTTGCTTGTTGTGCATATATTTTGTTTCAGTTAATTTTCAATTACGCTTTCATGCTAATTAAAATCATAAAATTTTTTTCCGCTTCTGTCGCCGCTGCGGCTTTTATTTCGTGGTAGCAGAAGGGGTGGCGGTGGGTACTGCTGCAAAGGGTGGGATGTGGTTGGCCAAACCATTGAAAACTTTTTGCCTTTTGCATTTTCCTTTTGCCGGATTCGGTCTCTTGAAATACACGAGTATTTATGTTTTGAGTAAAAAGTTGCGTTCAGGTTATAATTATTTTAATTTTTGCACACAAATTCTGACGTCAACACGCACTCAAACACATAACAGCTACAAAATTTTAAATATTTATATTTAAATGCCGCTTAATGCTTTAACAACAACAGAGAACAACGCCTAAAACAAATTGGATTTTGGATTTTCCTTTGAATTTCAAATTTCGTTTGCAAACAAATATTTTAATGCAATTGAATTACTTAACAATTATTTACAATTGAATTATTTTGGCACATATATATAAAATATATATTCGATTATTTATTTTAGTAGTTTAAAATTGAAAACAATAAATGACATTAAACTTGCAAACAAACTATATGAAAAGATTACAGGCTAATCACCTCAGGCACGCAATTTAGTCCACAATTTCTTTTTTTCTGTGACAATCTGAGCAGAGTATGCATGTGCCTGTATGTGTGTGGGTGTGTGTGTAACAGTTTTGCCAGTGATTAGCTTGCCATACAGCTCAACTTTACGCTGGCAAAAGTTGCTGTCACGACCCTCAAAAGGACTTGTCGCCTCGGGGTCAATAGGCAGCGTGAGGCGCCAGGCACAGCAGCCGGGAAAAAAAATGAGCAAATGATGAGGGCGTGAACTCAGAAGTCGAAGTCATTCATGTGGAAAGTTTAGCAAGCCCCACAAATTGAGCAGGCGATGAATCCAAAACTGTTTGAAACAAGTTACATGCGCTTTTTATTCCTCTCTCTCTTACAAGTTTTTCTTTGGTTTTGTTCGAGTTTTGTATTACAAAACGATTAATTTAGAGGCTTTGAATGGGGCTCAACTTAAGATTCAATTTGTCAGTTCTTGATTTAGTTTTTATTTAAGGTTCATTTTTTTCTTTATTGCTAAGAAATTTCAATTGCTCATAAAGTTTACCAAAGCAATTTATATAGTATATTAATAAAGCCATTTACTTTCCATTGTTAATTTAAAATAATTTGATTAAATTAAATGCCACAACATTTTTGGCCAACGCGTAGCATATTGCCCCGAGAAAAGGTCAAAACAGATTTATTTACTCCAAATTCAGAGCCGCAGAAAGGTTGGCAAAAACGAAAAAAACTTTCAACTGGGCCAAAAATCAGTCGTCTAGTCGTGGGCTTAAGCTGATTGCAGATTTTTTGGTTAGATTTCAACGCGCCGATAGCAACGAATTTGCATTTTTAAATTATTTCATTTCACGTTCTTGTCAGACCTTGATAAAGGTACAATTTCTACCTGACGCTCACTCGTTCTATATTCCTTATTTTTTTCTTTCCATTTTTGGTTTTTGGTTCATTTTTCAAGTTTTCAGTTCTGCGCAAGCTGGCAAAAAATAGCGAAAAAAACCGCATAAATTTTAGCACGAATGGACGAATGTGAATGTGAATACGAATGCGTGAGATTTGGGCGTGCCGATAAGGTTTCGGGTCGGAAGCCAGTTAAAAATGTAAAAAGGTAAAAGGGCACCTGTACCCACAGAAAAAGCCGCAAATGTGAAATGCTGTAAAAATGCAAATTGAATACGGATCGCAATAGTAAATTTAAATGCTAGTAGTGCCACAGCCCCCACCACCTGCCCCCGCCGTCTTTCCGGCCATTACTCAGCTGTTGGGCAATTGTATGCAGCTTTTTTTAAGCTCGATTCTGATGGAAGTTTTTCGTTGTGTTTGTTTGTTGTACAAACCTGAAGCTAAAACGTAAACGTATCTTACGGATACGTTGCTTGAGTTTTCAATTAAAACAGTTAAAGGCCAATAAGCCGCTTCTAGGCTTAGGCCTTGTGCATCGGTCAAAGCCAGAAAAGAATTACAATCTTGCCAAACTAAACTACTTGCCTGTGTGTGTGTGTACGTGTGTGTGTGTGTGTGCGGGCTTTGTTTATTTTTGGCCGACTAAGCCGATTAATTTACAGGCCACAACGCAAAGCGAATTTCGGCGTGTGTGTTTATCTTATTCGAAAGGACCTCGCATGAAGTGTGATCTCAACACTTATTGCACTTGGCGACAAAATGGCGACAGAGAACAGGCGACAGGGGACAGACTCCACGCCCTTTGGCCACAATTGCTGGGCGAACAAAAACAAATACAAAGCGCACAGGATGCCAGGACATTGTGAGGGTGCTGCCAGGACATGTAAGCGAAACGTGCAATAACACTTAAATTGTTTTTGTTGTTTCTGTTGGCCATCTACTTGAATTGCCCGTCAGCATGGTAAGTGGCCCTGTTCTCCCCCTCCCCCCGCTTTCCCACCATCGCGTGAATAGCTCTTCAAACTGTGGCCGTAGTTTGTTTAAGTCATGGCAGTTGCCACAGCATTCGCCGAGGTTCATAATTTAAGCCTGTTACCGAAATGAACAAGCGCTTTCTGCCCCCTACCCCACTAATCCCCAGTCCCCTCTCTTTGGCAGATCTGTACGCAAACTGAATAGTAATGCTCTCAAATGAGGCCCAGAATTACTCAAATTAGGCCCGGTGCGGTCGGCCAGTACAAAAATCTAAAGCACACACAGGTACACCCACATACACACACACGCACCTCTATTGATTGCGTGTATATGTTAATTTTGATTTCTGCACAGACAACATAATGCGCTTCTCAACTGGCTCGTCAGCATCATCAGCGGCGGCCTAAACAGTGGTCTAAAATACATTGTATACAATTTATTAAACGGAAACTTAATAAATAATATTTCATATATATATTTTTTTATTTCGAATTTATTTAATTTATAAATCTTATAATTTTGTAAGTTTGTCATTTAAATAAATGTTAAATAAATATCCGCCCACTATTCAAAAAAGTTGCAATTTTTAAATTGAAATGCTGCTCCTTTTCAGCAGACATTGAAACTCTGCTCCTACTCAGAGATAGAGACAGGTGCAGACAGGTCCATATGGTGTTTTTTTTTGACCCCAGTTCTTTGACCTTTTGCCCTAATACCTAATGGACTTTACTGGCCAAACAGATAGGGGTGGGGCTCTCGCATACAAAATTAATATGAGGATTAGTTTTTATGTGGGCAAAGGTTTGTGAAACTTTCGAGCGGGCTTTATACTAAATTTATTATTTATGAGAAATGAAATAAATATAGTTTAAAAATATTTTAAAATTTCTCAGAAATTAAATGAAAAAAAACAAAACAAACAAAAAAAAATTAGTTAGATAAAATTAGAAATAATAAGAAGATAAAGAAACTTAATGTTTTAGGAAGTCGTATTATAGCTGTCGTTAGATAAGATTTTCTGACACAAAAATATAATATTCCAAAAAGCAATAAAAGACAAAATTCCCACACAAGCCTAGACCACAATATATTATGCTTAAATAATGCCTCAATAAACATAAGCGCATACAGTTAATAATTACTTAAAACTAGCATAAACACACGTGTAGGATTCACTCCGTCTCTCTTTCTCTCTTTCTTTTCGCCCTGCTGTCCCGTTAAAGGTCAATGGATTAATTATGATTTCATGCTCAACGGCATTTTGTTGGCCATTTGATGCGTGTACACGTACATCATTAGCGGAGTATCAAAGCTGGCGAAGAACTTTGACCAACTTTTATGGGCTGCCGCGTGGCGGCTCTTGTAATTATAAAAAATATGCGTCTGTAATTTGGTGCCGCCGAGGGCTAAAAGTAATTACATATCCAATAAAAAGTCATGGCAGCTGGAAGCGCAAAATGGGGCGCAGGATGCTCGGCTGGCAGCAGTCATAATTAAAAATCCACCAAACTAAACACTCTCGAGTCGGCCGCAGCAATCTCATATCTATGTGCGAACATGCAAAGCCACACGCGACGCGGCCCAAGAAGGGGAACTAACTACTGAAGGAACCAGCAGCCATGACCACCGCCTTAAGGCATCGACCAGGTCCAGGCAGACCGCGACACTAAACACCACCAAACTCACACACACACACACACACATACGGACATAAAAGCAAAACTTTTCATTGGGGACTACTTTGTGTTATGGGCGCCTCGAGTGCGCATAAAACACGCGCCAGCAGATTGCTCAAGGCGTTCGGATTAGCTCCAAGAAGCTGCCCCCGACCCTGAACTCGCTGAGTTAAGAGATAGTTGGCGGTGTAGCTGAAATTGCGTCTATTTGGTTGTTGACAATTCCTAACTTGTTCTTTTAATGCTCCCTCTCGAAGTGAAAAAGAGTATTTTAGGTTGGCAGCTAGAGACTTGATATTTGAAAGATTTTTTTAAAATTATGATGTTTTGTTTGGGGCGGTGGGTGGGGTGGTTTAACCCCAAACCCCTGTCGCCCTGTTTATACCACTTGTGATAATAATGATAAATTATTGTAAAATAAAAATTGTGTATTGTAAAATAAAAATTGTTAAATAAATGTAAATCTCGCGGATACTGCCATATCTCAATAACATAATGATACCATTTCGGCCACGGCTTAGTCTCTAGATTGATTCTGGTTTTTTTTCAAATTGCCCTTTGGTTTTTTTCACATGATGAACGAGTATTGCGCTGTCGGTTACACCCGACTACAAAGGTCTCACTTGTTCTTTTTGTTTCTGCGGTTGCGGCCACGAATGCTGGTCATGGTTAATGGTTCTCCTTGGGGTACGGTTAATAAATGATTGCAACTGTTGGCTAAAACTTTAGAAATCTAGGGAACATGACTTTAAAATGGTTTCTCAGAATGTTGTCTGCAAGTATAAGCAAAACCCATTCAAGCAAAAGTTTTAATGAAGCTCATTAGAAATAGACTAAAAATCCTACGATGCCTCAAAAAAATTCTTTTCTAACTCTAAATTAACCCGAGGTTTATAACAAAAGAACACTAATGCTCAAATGTGTGAGACAACCTTTCCAAAAATAAAAAGCTTTTCCAATGTTAAATTAACTCAAGGCTTATAGTATAGCGATCTGAAATATGTTAAACTTTTGACCCAAGGTCTCAACCTAACCCAACTTTTGACCAAATAGCTCAACTTTACCAAACTTTTTCCAGAATAAATTCTTTTCTTACTCCAAATAGACTTGAGTTGTATAATAAAAAGGACCTAAATGCCTATGAATGATTTTAATGACTAAACCTTTTCACCCAACTTTTGAGCAATTATCTCAACACAACACAACTTTTTATGCAACACCTCAACTTTACCCAACTATAAATTTATTATCCCTTTTAAAAGCTGTTTACTTTGATAAATTCAATAACTCTTTGCAGCTGCAATCTGCAATCAATTTGCACTTATCGTCAAGCTGTTGTCAAGTGCTTAACCTCTTGCTATTTTATGATTTACAACCCACTTATTCTAGCTGAATTGAAATGGTATTTGGCATTTGACGAGATGCGCATGAATTTCTCATAAATATGCGAAAATTGTGCTCAGGAAACATTTACAAAATCGATCAATAAGCAATTACGAGTGTCTTTTTTTCCTATAAATAAATAAATAAACATATTTGTGTGGATAAAGGAAACGGGAGAGTGGGTTGGGGCACAGCCATAACATTATATTGGAAATTGTACTTATATATGCCAGGCAAATACCGAATGCTGTCTACGCATTAAAGATACATTTGCATGCGTGTGGGTAAGTGGGTGTTTAAGTGGGTGGCTCTATGGGTGGTTGCGTGGTTGCAGGCGTCGCCTGCTGCTGCTGTGGCTGCTGCTGCGGAATGTTGTGTTTAGTGAAAATTGCTTCAACAATTTTCTTGTAGTCATTCAAAGTGAAACATATGTTGGGTGTCACAGTTAAAATATGTATATACGATATGCCAGCACACAAATAGCGGCAACAGCCGCGTGTTGGGCGGGCTCGAAATTCAATAGCAGCCAAACAACTCGAACAGTCGACGAGTCGACGCCTACGACGCTGCTTGGCGGCGGGCATGGGTATCCCCATTCCATCCTGCTGTCTGTTTGTCCGTCCGTCTCTTTTGCGCCCTTTGTTTCGGTGCGATACTTTCGCTTTTTTGTTTGTGGAGCGGCTGCCTCAATTTATTTTTATGGCATCATGTTTGGTCGCTACGTGTGGCAAAAAGGAAGTTTCTTCTCGCCTTTGGCTTCAGTTTCGGGCGAGTCGAGCAAATTGAAACTGGAGCATTGCCCGGCGTCCCATTACGTATACGCACCGTACTCGTGCGCGTACTTCACCACGTTCTTATTAATGTGTCTGAAAGCAGCAGTCGCATGCCCGTGTCTCGCCTATATCAAAGGCCACTATTACAAAGCACACAGAAATATTTACGTCATATCGCATAGATGGCAAAACATATTACGTAGCTGTGAAATGTGGGGTGAAGCCAATTAAAATGTATGTACGTTTAATGACTAAATTGGAGCAATGAAATACCAAAAAATCTGTGAGATATAAAAGTAGCTCTAAGACTCAAAGGTATCTGTGAGTGAGTTACTTTGCTACAAAAGAATCTTTGAATTACAAAAGTATGGCGAAGTTGAACAACAATTTGTGATAAAGAAAAATAGCCTTGTTGCGCTCTGCAAATGTTAAATTTTCAGATACTTCTGAATCTCACAAATAGTTTTGTATCTTACAGATACTTTTGAATCTGATAGATAAATGTTATGTCTCAGAGATATATGTCGTTCAGATACTTGTATGATTACATATTGCATTGTACAGATACTTTTGTATCGAATGTATTTTTTAGATATTTTAATACTTTCTTGATGCTTCACATATACTTTAAAACCCTTTTCCACAAATAACGTTGTATCTTATAGATACTTTTGTCTTCCGCTACTTTTGTATTGAACGAATTCCTTTAAATCTCAGATATGCTAAACTAACTGTTGCCTACAAATACATAAGAATCTTACAGATACAGCACACAGCTTCTAAACTGCAGACTTTTATGTATCCATAAAAATTGTTTTTACCTCACTTTTTACCACTTTGCAGATACTTTAGCATATTGCAGATACTTGTGTACTGGGCACTGTTTACCTTGTAATCAAATCCATCCCAACCCAACTGTAATCAAAATTATAGGGACCTGAATACAGAAATCAACTCACAGATGCTCATCACGTGGCCAGCGTCTGATTGTAATTGAAAATCGAAATGAACTGAGGTAAAAAAATTCAGTAAAACTCGCAAATAAAATTATTAAATATGGCATTTGCATTTTCGCTTTGATTATGCGAAAGGTTGAGCAATAAACTGCGCACTTTTGAATGTAGTTGATTTTGTTTTGTGTCGTTTGGACCCCAGTAAATTCGTTGCCCTCTGAGGACGACTCCCAAGTGGTTGGTGGCGTATAAATCAAGCAAAATAATTATGCGAATCTGCAGGACATTACATTATCTGTGTGTTGGGCTCGGCTCTTCCGCAATGCTTTTTATCGCGCCGCTCGCTTTTATTGCTGGTTACCAAACACTGACCCACCCACACGGCTCACAGCTATGGGAGCCACTGAGAATGACATCGCCCCCTCCGGCAAATACCGCCCGCCGCTGTCCGACAAGCGCCGCCGCCGGCACAGCTCATAAATAAGTTCCAACGTCGCCAAAACAAAACATTTTTCATCTGGCTTTGGGCCGAGCATGGCTGTCGGTCCACGTCTGTCGTCTGTTCTCCGTCCGTCCGTTGTCCGCCTGTCGGCATGTGCTCTGGGAATATTTCATAAATTTCAACGATGCCCCGAAACTGAACCGAACCTATGCCTCCATATAGACCGATATATATATGTACACCATTGCTCTGGCATTTTCGCTAGTTATTTTGGGGGCATTTTCACACTTGAACCAATGGACCGGGGGGGCGTGGGGCGGCTAGCGGATGAGGTAGCCCTCATAAGACTCGTTGACTTTTGGTCGACTGCACTTTGTCATCTGGCGGGCTCTTTGCCTATTTTTCAACAATTACGCGCCCGAGCCACTAATGCCACACACTTGTTGTTGTCGTTGTTGTGGATGTTGTTGATGTGGATGTTGTTGTTGTTGCTATTTTGCCATTGTTTGCCATTGTTTTTCACTGTTTTCCACTCATGTGTTTCGCCTTGCGCTTTTGATTGCTCGCAGCGCCGTCAACGACGTCAACGCAAACCCTCTGAATAATTTAAGCTCCCCCTACGTGCCACTATCCTGCCTTTTTTAAGGCAAAAGAGCAGCCAACGGCATGGACCCTAAACAAATTTTTTTAGTTTTGAGCGTTCGAGTAAATGCACAGTGGTAAAGGCATCTCGAAAACGAGATAAAAACATCAATTAATGAGAAACTGAGAAGAATAAGTAAATTTATAAAATCTAATAATAATTTGCCAACAATTTTATCTATTAAAAAATTTTTAGGTTCAATTAGTTTTAATTTACTTAATTTTGCGGAAATTTATTCATGAATAGAATTAAAAGCATGTAATTTAAAGTTTTATATAAATATGCACCAAAAATAACATTTTAAAATCTGCTCTCTAATATATAAAAATAGTTCTAATTTATTAAAATACTATAGCTAAAACTAAATTATCGGCTAGAAGAAACACTACATCCATAAACTAGCCTGGGATTCAGAAATATAAAATATAAAAAAAAATTTCAGTGAAAGAACTATAATTTATTTTGTGGAAAATAGCGTAAAGCAAGACCTTTAAAATCAGTATTATATCTTCATAATTGAACAACTGTTCATCATACTACATGCCACTGTGCGTCATAAAGCAAAATATTTGATTTTCGGATGCAGAGAGGATGTAGCACAAGCTCTGCACAGCTCACAGCTGGTGTTCCGGTACGGTACGGTTCGGTTCAGTTGGGTTCAGCTTGGATCAGTTTAGCTGAATTTTGTTGTTTTTCTTTTCTAATTTTTTTTATTTTTTTTTGGTAGCTTGTTGGGTCACACGTCAGGCGCAGGCTGGTGACAGCAGCAGCAGCAGCAGCAGCAGCAGTAGCATCAGCAACAACACCGGCACCGACATCAGCGACAGAGGTCAACCGACATGTGCCCATGTGCATGGCCCAGAACATGTGGGTTGCCATGCTTGTTGTAGATTCATAATTTATGAAGGTAAACAAACACTTTTGGCCCCGGCTGGGTTTGAGGACGACCCCATTGGTTCGTGTGTTGCCCCCACACTCTCGGGCCGGGCATTAAAGGATTTGCCATTATGAGGGGCGTGGCACGACGTTGCGTTGCTAAGCATTTTGGAATTGCCTGGTGGACCACCGTCGGTAAACGTCCAGCTAGCAACCGGTGGCAGAGCCTGGCTTCAAACTTTGGCACATTCCCCAAATTAGCCGAGTGCACCGGGCATGACTAGCGAATCCCCTAATATTACAAAATTTATACAAAAGCTGAGGCAACAGCAGCAGACAAACTTCACTTATTTGGCATAACGAGTTGCACTCAAACTTTTATGAAAGCGCATTGGGATTGCTGCAGAGTACCGCATTCCCCCTACCCCCTTTCATCACTCTGGTCAGATGGTCCTTGAATTGGATGAGCATTTGGCCACGCCTTGCGGCATCCACAAAATGTTGCTACTGAAAATGTGTTTATTAAACATTTTTTGGCAAGTTTTCAATTTCGTTAATGTTTTCAGCGCATTTTACAAAGCTCTGCCGAGCAGCAAGCTGGGCAGCCCTGCATGAACGGCAATTTATTGTTTTATTTTTGTTGGCCCGCATATTGGGCAGCTACCATTTACCAGTTGCCATTTGCCATTTACCATTTTACCAGTTGCCAGTTGCCAGTTGCAGTTGTAAGTGGGTTTTCCATTTAACCGGACAATGGTGCTCCAGAGGGCAGCCGGGTTAAGGAACTCACAACTGCGGCTCATGAATTATCGCCAAGTGATGCGGCCGAGCAAAGGGTTTTACTTGAAACTTTTGTATTGAAATGTGCGCACAGCTGTGAATAATTTAAATTGCGTCTGGCAACTATTCGTGGAACCTGTTATACTCTGCGAAATGTGTGAAATGAATATGAAAAATATTTGCAACGAGCACAATACTATTTATTATTGTTATTAAATATCAAAAAGAGAATGGTGCGTGTAAATTTAAAAATATACTTTACAGATGATTGAGCACGGCATGTATTGAGCAAAGAGAAGATTGGAGCTTTTTATTTGGAACAGGAGAGAACTGAATATTAAATACCATCGAAATATTTTTATAGTAAATATAAGAACATATAAAAGAAATACTTTATTGCTTGGTTGGAGCTTGGTTAAAATATCCCCAAAAACAAAAACGGAAAACAAACTATCGATATCGTTAATATTGTGTGTAAATGCTTTCGATATATGTAAAAGTATCGTTTCGTAAGCGATGTATCGTTTGGCAACAAGTAACGTTCTACCGAACTATCGTTTTTTTAGCTTTTTGTCAACCCGATTCCAATTATGCAAAACGATTGAAGAATGCTTTCCAAATAATATTATTATTTACAAGCACATACCGAAAGCATGTACTACATCGATATGGAGCTTTATGAGAATAAGGAAAAAATCGGCGAGGGCAGCTACGGTGTTGTGTACAAGGCACAAAATCGCCTAACCGGCAAGATGGTGGCCCTCAAGAACATACGGCACATTGCCGGCGAGGAGGGCATGCCGTCGACGGCCATACGGGAGATATCCCTGCTCAAGGAGCTGAAGCATCCCAATATTGTGGCGCTGCAGGACGTGCTGATGGTGGACAACAGCATTTACCTGATCCTCGAATATCTGTCTATGGATCTGCGGCAATACATCGACACGCTGCCGCCCAACCAACTGATGGACACGAAGCTCGTGGGCAGCTACCTGTACCAGGTGACCAGCGCCATACTCTACTGCCATCGCCGGCGCGTGCTGCATCGCGATCTGACGCCCCAGAATCTGCTGATCGACAGCTACGGGCGCATCAAGGTGGCCGACTTTGGTTTGGGCTGCTATTTCCAGGTGCCGATGCGTACGCTAACCCACGAGGTGGTCACCCTGTGGTACAGGGCGCCCGAGATCCTGATGGGCTGTCCGCGCTACGCCTGCCCAGTGGACATCTGGGCCATTGGCTGCATATTCTTCGAGATGGCCACCAGCAAGCCCCTGTTTCAGGGCGACTCGGAAATCGATCAGCTCTTCCGCATATTCCGGATGCTGGGCACACCCACCGAGGAGACCTGGCCGGGCGTGTCCGAATTGCCCGACTTCAAGAGCACCTTTCCCAACTGGACGAACAACAAGATAAGCCAGCTGATGGAGAGCCTGAACTTTAACGACTCGGGCGTCGACCTGTTGTCCAGGATTATCATCTACAATCCCTCGAAGCGCATCTCGGCCGAGAAAATACTGGAGCACGTCTATTTTAAGGACAATGCCAGCATTTGAAGTGTTACGAAAGTTAATCCCAACTGCTATAATAATTTACGTGCGCAGTTTCGTTATGCGACTGCGGATTTAAATTGTCAATAAAAATATATGTCCGCTCATGTATATAGATATATGATTTTACATAACACGCACGTGTTAATCGGCTTTATGAGAGGATTTAAGTCCGCGCGTGGAAAATTAATTTAATTATTTTACGCTACGCTTCAAGCTCAGCTGCGCTTAAGAAAAACGTCGCTTTTCCAAAGTTAATAGGCTAGACTCTTGCATGAGTGCCCGAAGGGTCACAAGCCCTGATATTTGATACGCGCACAGTGGGTCGCGGCCTCTCGAAAACTTTGTCAGCACACTTGGAGTTTCATTTGACCAAGTCCCACTTCTCGAAGTAATTAATGTTTGTTTTCACTTATAAAAAGGAAAATATTATTTCTTTTTTGTAGCCTGTTTTTCTTTTGATGGCAATATTTGTCCACTGTGCGACTGGTAGTCAGGCGGTAAGAAAAACAAATACAATAAGTAAATTCATGGAGCGGAAGTTATAATTGCCCTACAGCCATTACAAGTACAAGGTTAAACAACCGCGACTGCAAGATGCCCTGTATTAAAAATGGTACACTGCCTATTTAAGAATTTGGATGGCTTGGCTGATTATTATGCAAAAATTATATAATATTTATGTTATTATTTTTTTAAGAGCTGCTAAAGCTTTCGTTATATTTCCATTAAGAAAAATTGCGTATAATATGCCCAATCTTTCAACGAATTAAATTCTGTTCTTGGGTTCACTGAACAAAATCAGATTGACAGATGGTTTATAAAACAATTTCATAGCTGATTTGAGCATCAATAATACCAGTTAAAATCAATTCAATTAGCAGCTTGACAAAAGGAAAACGAAAAAAATCAATTTGTAATTTTATTTCATATATATGCGTAAATGAACACAAGTTCAAGGACGCGTCTACGCCGGAAGCGGTGACATCTTAAGCTTATGACAGACGCATCATAAGTGAGGACTGTTTGTGGGCGGGTTCTTAAATTAAATCAAATATGTATGAATGCAGGAGACACACATACACTTGCCCCAGGGCTGTACTTACGCATACCCATGTGAACGACAGCCAGGAGCAGCGGGAGCTGGGCTGCCAGCCAGATGCGTTGCCAAGTCATCGTCCTGGTCGTGCGTACAAATTGGCGCCGCTGCTGCTGCTGCTGTCCAGCGGTTGTCATCTTTACAGTTGTCAGCTTCCTCGTGCTTGTGCCGGCTGGGTTGGCTGTCCTGGATGTCCCGGTCGTCTTGGCAGTCCCACTGGCACAGTTCCTTGCAGCGATGACACTTACAGCGTCTTTTGTGCGCTCATTGCCCGCCGTCTGTCGCCATTGGGGACTCGTTTGCGGAACCAATGTCTCCGAGTGCTTGGCACGTTGCTGGTCTCCGATTCTGATTGCAGTGCGCCCAGTTGGCTCTAAAAGTTTTTCGCATTCTCTGCGAAATGTGTCTATTCCCAGTCCCTGTCCCAGTCCCAATCGCCCTGCCACATAAATAGGTTTATTGAATTAATTCGCTGGGTTCGGGGATTTCTCTCTCGTCGCTTCCGCTGCTTTCCACCAAATTGCAACTTGCTTTTATATATTTTTTGGCTGTGTTTTGTGTCGTTGTTTGATTTTATAGCCACGCGCTTTCATTGCTTTCCTTATCGCTCCACCTTGTGCCAGTTACAGTTTTCGTCTATTATTGTGTTCACTGTCTGGTCAAACTGCGCAAAATTCAAAGGAATATATATACGGATATGCTTTATTTTTATATTTTATTTTTTATCATGCCACTTTGTCAATCAAGCAGTAAATCAATATATTATTAACATGGCTACGTTACACTCAGAAAAAGTCAGTAGTAAAGATTATGCTTACTTTTAGGATTATGCTTTATTTTAAGTGGATTTACTTTATCTTTAGTATATTTACTTTATTTTCAGTGAATATTGTAAGGATTGACTTGTGTTTAGTTTTGGAATTGTATTAGTTTTCAATTAGTATTTAATTTTAATAAGTGTTCTTATTTATTATAGTGTACTCAACTTTGACTTATTATTTATCTCAATAATATTATTCTTTATGTATCTTCAAACAATCTTAGTTTAACTATTGTTTAATTTTAAGAAAGTTTCGCAGCTATTAATCATTAAAATCTGCATATAATCATTCAGTTTAAAATTGCAATTGTGAAAACTTGGAACCATTCTTTGGATATTTTGCAGGTGCGTAAATTACACGTACCATACGCCAAACTAGCGCGAACACTATTTTCCCATGAGTAATGGCAAAAGTTTGGCACAAAGCGAATCGAAAACTTGCGGTATTTACACTGCTATACCGGTTTGGGGCTTAACGATCGGTCTTATATATTTTAACTCTCATGCAAGTATTATAAGTATGAAGTTGATTACATTAAATTACGTATTTTATTTTTTATTATATATTTTTTTAAACATAACATTTTGAAGATAACAGTATTAACAGGCTTTGAAACGTGAGTTGCTTTATTTACACTTGAGTTCCACTTTATGGCATAAGCCGCGTTGAAAATATTCTTCAAGTTTGTCCTCTAAATATTTCGTTTCTATTATTTATAAGAGCAGGGCGAGCATTTTGCCAGGACGATACACAATAATCCCTTTTTACGGCATTGCGGCCGCTGCTTTGGCTTTTCTGAAGTTCTTTTGCTGCTCCTTTATTTTTATTTTCTTTTTGGGGGCGTCCTTTGCACATTTTGGTCGCCATTCTAATATCCATTTTAATACAACAAAAACAAACAAATTTTTAAAGTGATTTCGGGCAGAAGAGACACTCGCTGACACAGCCAGGATACTCAGCACACCAAAGGACACACGGCACACCAAAGAACAGGCACACACACACACACAGCAAGTATTTTTACTTTGTTCTCAGTTTCGGTTCAGCTTTGGGCCGGCCTTAAAATAGCTTTGCAATTGCTCTGCCCTTTCGCGCTTTGCACCTATTTTGCGGAACACTTCGCAGTCTCTGCTCGCATATAAACAAAGCACTCAGCCAGACGACGACGACGACGTCCTCGCACGACTTGAGTCTCGAGACCGCGACAAGTTGGCTTCCGTTCGCCTCGTCCCTTTGCACTGGCGCTCTCTGTCACGTCCGTTCGCAAAGGATGCAAATTTTCAACTAAATCGCGTGCAACTGGCGACAGGAAACTCGTGCTGCCCCGCTGGGGCAACTGTGCTATCTGTCGTTTTGATGCCGCCTGTTCCGATTCCACAGCATCCGCACTCGCGTCCGCTTCTCCGCCCTGTTTCATTCCATTTCGCTTCCGCCTGTTTCGCCTGACACGTTTCTCCTCCTTTTTGCCGGCTATTTGCTTTGCGCATGTCTCGCACGACTTAGCCGTGGCCCAATGGAGCTTACAACAGATTTCCAACTTATTTGCTCTGTGCTTAGTTGCACTTTGTTGGCTAGCAGTAAATTAAACAAGCATTTTCTATATAGTGTTAATGTATGTATATGTATGTATCTATATAACCAAGTCGGGTTTAATGGGAATTATGACTTCAAACTATGAACACAGCACATAAACAACACCTTACACAAAGGCATTTGGCTAAGAAATTCCTAGTTTAGCCTGCAACTCAAAGCCGAATCGTTCCTTTGGGTACACTTTGAATGGAAATATAGTCGCAAGCAAGAGATTATTCGCTCCATGTAGACAGTTATTATAAAATATATATCTATATTTTCTTTTTGTAATTCTCCATTAAGATAGATTGGAACTATTTTAACATATTTAAATATTTATTAGGAAATTAACTAATAGTTAACACTCTAAATTTATTTATTTTGTTTTAGGCAAAGCTCAAATTCCAAATATTTTTAACACATTTTTTATACTACATTTTTTTAAAGAAATTTCAGTTCTTGCCTTACTTTAAATAGACTATACTTCGAAAAATGTAATTTCTAAAAAGAAAAATTACTACAAAATTCAAATAATCGATTTAAGCTACGGAATTAAAAAAAAAAATTAAGTAAAACTTAATATTTCTTATTTGTATTGCCTTCCTCTGCATAAAATGTTTCTAAAGAATCAAAATTCTAAAGAAAATTAAAATGCATATGTGCAACGCATCTGGTTGACTTAGCGAGTTAACGTAGCTTGCTGTGCGGGCCAACAACTAACTTGGCCTTAAATCAAGCGTAAGCTCAACAGATTAGTTCCTGGCCACACGATTCACAGTTATTCGCTGTGCACCTTATCGATAGCCTTGTATGGCTTTTGTTATGGTCGGAAATTGTAACGCTACAAATTGTGGGCCCTAAATCAAAGTGCAGGCCACTTTACATTGGCGCGCCTTAAATTGACTTAGCATTTTGGGCTTTCGAATTCTTTGTCTCGCCATCTAATTTACTGCGTGTCCTGCCACAAGGAGGACGACTCAGAATGTTGCTCTTTCTGTGTTCTGTGTGTGACAATAAAACTACGCAACGCCATTAAATCTGACCCAATATGCGAGGCGTGATATATGGGGCTCTGGTCCTAATCTTGTGTGCTTTTGTCAAAGAGCAAGTAACAAATAAATAAATATTATTGAACTTTTTAAGTCCCCAGGGAGCGCGGAATGCGAGGCAGCGCACAGCAGGCAATTGTTAAGGTAGGGGCCGGGTGGAGAGGAGGGGGGGGGCTGGAATGTGGGGCTCTCACAAAGTGCCAACATAAATTCTTGCACAGTTCAATTTATCGTGTATTGACACAGCATCCGCATAAAAAACCATGAAAAAAGACAACAGCGAGTAAAAATGTTTACAAAGTGCGGGCGGGGATCTGGTAACGGATCCTCGCGCAGGGGCTGCAGGAATGTCGCACACACACCAATACGCACACACACACACAGATAGCAGGCAGGCAGCTATTGTTATTACCTCTTTGTTGTGTTAACACGCCATTTGTGGCATTTCCAGTCGATTCAATGCGCCACTCGCCATTTGCCACTTGCCCCAAAGATCCTGTGGCAGCGGCGCCGTTAAATTCGAATTTGAAATGCAAATGCGAGCCGAGCTGAGGAGGCCTTCAAATGTTCAACTTTTGGCTTAACAAATAATCAAAATATACTTTATGTCGCACAGCCGACTAACTGTGCAGCGGGCTCATGAATTCAGCTCGCAGCCAGCACATGTTGTCTGACAAGGCCCACACCACAACCCCCCACACACACACGCACACACACACAATTCACAGCTGTTAATTTGAGTGTTTCACATTATGTGACTGACTCGTAAATTGTAAATGTTTATGGCTCCGCTCGGCGGCGGCTGGCCCCGGAAACGGCAACTAAATTTTTATAAATACCCATTAAAAATTCATGCTTGATGCGAGTTGCTTATAAATCTGAAAATTGTATTGCTTTTGCTACACTTGCTGCACAACAGAAACAGTTTAGAAGGATCAGAAGGAAGGAAGGCACTAATCTTAAATATAACAAGAGATTCAGATTTTGCTTTGTAGTTGGGTTGTTTGGTTAAAAGAAAATACAACTATCTTCATACATTCAAAACTCAGAATGCATCTATTTAATCTAGTTCACGAAGTGAAAAGAGTATATTGGACTTGTGTATTGTCCGTCTGTCCATATTTCAGATTCATATTTGATGGCCTTTTGGTTAAAAAAACAAGTACTCACTTTCGAAAAATAATTCTTTTCAAAATTTAGAATTACACATTTATATTTTCAATTGATTGTGTTTGCTACCAGTACAGAAAACAACGTTAAAAAGATTTTGATGCTTAAAATGTTTTTTAAAAATCACTTCAAAATTAACAAAAATTTGACATTTAAAGCTCTGGTATCCAAAGCTCCTATATTTGATGCTGAATCGGTTTTCATGTTTGATGACATTTTGGCCGTTTTTATTAAACGAGTGTTGCGCTTTCGTTTACACCCAACTGCAACGTTCTTACTTATTGCTCTTTTTGGGGATTGCAGCCAAGGTTTTCATAAATCTTAGATGAATCACAGTTGTTCAAAATGTGGTTTCATCTTCTTAAGATATAAGTATAAAATATAAATATATAAAAAGACTGGCTCTCTGATATCAAATGAGCAGGAGATACGCAACTTGTATGTAGTCATCAAACTGATAAAAATTCGCTTAAATTACATAGGTAAAGACCACGCTGCCTTCAAACTATTTGGCAGAAATGGTAAAAGTACACATATCATTAAGATATGCACGCACGAATAGCTGCAATTTACGTAGGTGATTTCGAAGAGTTTTTACGCCATGAGTAGGGCAAATGCAAATGTGTGTGCACACTTTTGCTATATTGTAGTCTCGACATACATACATCCGTAAATGTATCTATTGCACTTTTTTATACGAACGTACCCGTAAAATCGGAATTGCAGATGTGCTTGAATGCAGCCAATCTGTGTGAAGGAAGGCAACAGATTCGATGGCTGCGCGCACAGCAGCTGCGAGAGTGCATTGTACGCCACGGCACTTGAACTTAAGCGAAAGAAAATGGCAGAGAGACAGAAAGAGAGAGATAGAGAGAGAGAGGGCGAATAGAACGCTATTCATTGGGGAGAGAGCCAACGGTTAAGCCAAATGGCTGAGAGCTGCAATTAAAAGCAAACAAAACGCGTAATCGAATGCCATTCGAATGACAATTGACAATTGCGTTGCAAATGCTGAAATACACTTTGACAGTTCAGGATCTGAGGTCGCATCCTTTGTGTCCTTTTGTTGCGTTGTTGTTTCCTATTTTTCTTTATCTCTTTTTTTTTTGCTTTTTGCTGTTTGCTTTTGCTATTTGCTAAATTCTGCTTTGTGCAGGGCCTTCGCTGCAAATAGGGTTGAAAGTGCGGGAATTAACGGTAAATATAATTACAACGCCGCCCAGATAATGACGCCCTGTTGCCATGTCCCGTGAAGAGATCCGTTTAGGTCAGAGCTCCGCCGGAGCCCTAATGCTCGTCGTGTGTCTAATTAGTGCAAATTGCCGCTCATAATCATAACTGTTAAATTAATATAAATTTCGTGTTTTATAATAGCTGCAACACGTACCCTTTTCGAATACCGCCTCCCCGAAAGCCCCGTAGCACTCCACACCGCAAAATTGAAGTGCCGCGTGGCGAAATTAATTGGCTTTTGTGCTATTTTAGGGGCTGGCTGCAGGCTACGCACGTAACAAATTGCATTTAATTTATTCAAGATTTGAGCTGTGGTCCAAAAGTACACTTCAAGTACGTAACTGATGACAACGAGCCATTTTCGTTGACATTCATTAGCTGCATTCTTATGAACTTAGTCCATCAACTCTCAGCAAATTTGGCCAACAGACTCGCCGTTGACCTTAGCTGCTAATTAAATCTGTTACAGGCCACAATCGTCTACGTAATACGTAAAGAGTAAATAGTGTACTTAATGCCGCCCTCGAATATCCACTTTGTTATGCTGCAGGCAACAGACAACAGCCAACAGACAAAAAAAACAACAAATTAATGTCATTTATTTTAATTTGCGAGCCAGAATGTTGGGATTTAAACTGAGCAATGAGTGCGGCAACAAGAAGGCCAACACAACACAACAGCAGCAATAACAAGAATCAGGAAAGAAGAGTTATCTATGTGTTGACGAAGATTAAATACCCTTGCAGACATATATTTCCGTACTACTTCTTACTTGCAGCTTATTTTGCTTAGATATTGGCAACTTGGTTAGGATATCTTGCAAAAAAATAAAATTTATTATTTAAAAATTATTTCAAGACCGATTGTACCTGTGGGAGCTATATTCTCGTATAAAGTGGGAGGTTAGTATGCCAGAATATACATATATACTTTATTTTATGTGCTACAAGTTTCATGAATAAATTAAAAACCCTTTACAAGTATATGAAAAGTAAACAAATCTTGTGAGTCAAGAAAGTGGCTAAACAAAGATGCCAAAAGTGAAGCATTTGTTTGGCAAAATTCTCAAAGCCATTCATTTTTGCAAATATTACAAGTATTGCAACAATTTAAAAGCTTATCTGGCTAAATAAACATGAAAACTGTTAAGAAATGGTCTTTTCATTAAAGTTTTGTGCTATTCAATTAAATCATTTTATTTCACATCGCCTCAAATTTCATATGTGGAATTAAATTACGCATGCTGGTTGCTTTTCGAAAGAAATTGCTAACTATTCAATTTAAAATAATTTAATTCTTTGAATTAAACAAACAAATATATTTGTGAGATACTTTTCACATATTAAATTTCAAAAGCACAAAAAAACACAATTATTAAATAAAACAATTATTTCTTTAATGCAGAGCATATAAAAATTTAAATAATTCTATGCCAGTATAGGCTATAGTTTAAAGTAACTAATCTGTTAACGGAAATTGTTGAGCTATGCTCAAAACAAAAAAGAATTTTTTTAAAATATATAAATAATTGATAATTGTGATAATTGTTTGTGTAAATAGAAAAAAGAATAATTTGGAATGCTCTGAGACAAAAACTTAATGGATGTTTATTTAATTTGCTTAGGTAATTAAGTTAATTAATATTGTTTTAAAATTAACAAAACAACCATTAATTGTTCTTTAAAACCAAACAATTATTTACATTCAAATAAATTAAACGATTTACGTATTATTCTTTAAAGCTTATACCACTAATAGATTTATGTTTATATAAATTGTAATTACTTCAAACACTTGCCTTAATCAGTTGATTGATTTGTGGCTTGTGTTAAAAACAATTTGCCACACATTTTCTACAATTGCCAACATATGCAAAACATTTTTGTCGCAGCCACAAGTGTTTCGTCCATTGAGAATTCCAAATGCACATACTAAATATATGGATATATAAATATATACAACATACATTATTTATCCCAACATATACGTATATGTAGGGTGTATCGTTTTAGCAAGAATTGAGGTAAAAGGCAACGAAAAACATTTGCACAATTTGCAGCTGGCCAAGTGAAAGCAAATCACCTGCTAAAATCAACGACTTTGAAAAACTGGCTAAGGTTGAGGCGATGGCAACATCATCAGGCACTGTGGCCGCAGCTGGGAGAGAGGAGGGAGCCGGCTTCTTTGGTTTTGGCTACTCGTGAGCTGAGTAATGTGAGTGCTTCCGTTTCCGCTGGCTATGCCAGCCACTTCCGCTTTCGGTAGAGAATTCGAAAATACTTAATACTCAATTTGCTCCGTTGCAAATGTTATTTCGACACTGGATAAAAGCGCAAGTGAATGGGTGTGTGTCTGTGTGGAATGTTGTGTTGTTATAACTGTTCGCCACTTGGTCGCATTTCCTTGGCAGGCGCTGTTGAGTTCTTCTGCAACTGTAAGATAAAAGCGCACTTGTTGGCTGCAAAAAAAAAAACAGAAAAAAAGAAGCAAAAAGAGAAAACATTCAGCTGGCGAGCAAATGATGCTTGAACTCACTTTGATTTTCGTTTTCCCCTTCTTTTTTCCATTATTTTAAATTCATGGGCTTTCGCGGACGCTGGCGCTGACTCCGAGTCTGATCCATAAATTTACCCATTGCGAACAATCCGAGTATTTAACTGCATTACGGCTGCTTAATTACACAATTTGATAGCATGTTTAACTGGCACTCTATCATTAATTCAATGTACCTTACGGATACGCGACTGCGTGGGCTCGTGTTAAATGCACGAGTGAGTAGAGTGAAGCATTCATGAATGTTTTTATCTACTGTATTGGGCAGGCTGAATACGTAATTCGCGCGGACACTTGAATTACACAGAAGGCTGCACACAATCAACACAGTGACGGCCAGCAGTTAACGTATTCTGTCCAGCGGGCATATGAAATTCAAAAAACGAAAATCCTACAAAAAATTGTTTAAACAGAGAGGCAAGTATATGTATGCAGGCGGCTTTAAGATGACCATTTACGCTCCACCTGACCGCGCCTGCTGCTGGCACTGTATGTTTGTCGGAGACTTTGAACCGTGACCTGGGGCGTTGTGCCGTGAGCTGCTTGGGCGTTGCCAGGCTATTTGCCAATATCGCAATGACACCAGTAACAACTTCGACGTGATGTCAACAAAAGCCACCAATAGCTCTGCGCCAAAAAGTCCGCACAGCCATCTATTTAGCACAAGGAGCGAACGAAAGTTGGCAGATGGGTGAAGAGAGAGAGAGGGAGGAATGAAGATGTACCCCTTAGTTGTTACTTACACAAACTTACGCATGTGTGTGTGCAATGTTGCCACCTTGCAACACAAAAAATTTCATTAGTCAAAATGTCGAAAGTTGTGATGTGGCACACACACACACACACAAGCACTCTCTGCACGCTCACGTTTTCTTCGTTTTCGGAGTGCTGCTGTTTGGTGCAGGAGATATTTTGGAGACAACTACTTTGAAGTACGACGAATCGATTGGTTTTCCCTGTTGACAGCAAAGCAAACTTTTCTTTTTGAGAGAGCGTATCTTTAAAACTAAGTACAAACTGGATAAGGTATACGAATTGCATTTGCATATGACATTTCATTTTCATTTCTGACAACTTTTTAAAGTTTCGGCGAAAAAAATTCAAAATTAATCAGGTATGTTGGCAACTCTGTTGATTCTTATATTTTCTGAACTTTTAATATACGTGCACATTCACTGTTTAAACGAAGTTTAGAAATCGCATCCTTTGGTAAAGGAAAAACAAAAAGTGCAAAATAAAAAAATAGAAATGATGTTTTATATTTGCAAATTTACACTATTGTAAAACGGAATTAAGTAAAATGTCGTATATTTAAAATTAATGAAATTTTTGTGTCATTCAACTTTATTTGAATTAGAATTTTTTTAATGTACTGCTTGTTTATAGCTATTTTATTTAATATTAAGAGCTATAAGTGTAGTTGCAAATATTTGTTGGCTTTATTAAAAAGTTGAGTTAATAGGTATAATAATTAAAAAAGTTACGTATCCAGGAAGAGCCGCTGCAAAAACCAATTGGGTAACTTTTACACCACACAACGGAGGAAGCAACAACAATAAAACGACAAGGAAACAGAGAGAGAAAAGGGGAAGACATCGGATTCTCCATACCTAGAGCTGCTTTAGTGCGAAATTCGATTCCGTATTCAAGGACGTCGCGCTGTTTGAGAAAGAATTATTTAAGCTGTAATGAGCCAAGGAAAAAGTTACGAGATAAACAAAAAAGAAGAAGAGGAAATCAACCTGTCGCACAATTTATCTGGCTGTGATATATGGGCAGGAGTAAATAAGAAAGCAACGTTCAACGCAAATTTAACAGCGCAATTTTCCACAAAAACTATTTGCATAGAAGTGAATAAGATGCACTTGATTCATTTAATTATGAATGGCTTAAATGCCACTTGAATGCACTGCAGGCGCATTCATTTTTCAACTAATTGAATGTAGATTAATAAAACAAAAAACCTCATAAAACCATAAAAGAAAAAAATAAATGCAAATGATATAAAACAAACAGTCGAAAAGAAAACTCGAAAGCACGAAACAGTTGAATGAATGGCCAAAAGGGTTTATCCCCAGCGAGTTTTCCATTTACATTTGATGGCTGTTGGTGAAAAGAAAAAAGTGTTCTGAAATATGTTTTAATTAAAAGCAAACTTTTTTGATTGCGCCAAATATAAAGAGGATGCGCACAAAACTGCACCAAAATCACAACTGCAAACAAACAAACATAAATTTAGTGAAAAACAAAAATGCATAATGTATAAAATTGTTCAAAATACAGCCCTGGAATTGGCAAACCAAGCTGCCATCCCTTTCCTCCACAGCTGGCGGAAAATCCCAATGGCAGCGCACAAATAGATATTTAATTTCTGCAATTTCATGCAGAGTTGCCCCATCGAGACGCTCCCCTTTCTCCTCTCGCACTACGCACAACTGCCCCTCAACATTTTGCAAGCCGAAAACAAATATGATTTAAATTTGTTTGCTCTAAAACTTTTACACCCCCTCACATACAAACACACGCACAACTAACTCGTAAATGTGCCACTGACATACTTCCTACTCTGAGATATTTCTAGTTGACAAACAATCCAAAAATACCTTTTAAAAACATTTTATTTTTTAAACTACATTTAGAGTAAATTTTAATTATTTAACATTTTTCTACTTGTGGATAAAAAGTTTTTGGAAATTTGCTAAATATTTACTCAACTTTAATAACACCAATATTTCCATGTCTTTTGATAGTATTTTTTACAATAACAAATGCCAATCTAAAGTTCAATAACAACAAATTAAGTAAAACCTTTAAATTATTAAATAATAAGAATATTTTTTATCTGAAATATATACGTTTGCATTTTCAGTAACCAGATTTTATTTCATGTTTATATGGAAGCTCTTAGTATACCTCACTTAAGCTTAACATATCCAGACACAGACACACACACAAACATATGCATATAATCACATATTAAATAGCCTGTAATTAGGTTTAATGTATGTAATTAATCTGCGCTGATGTTAACATTTTTTCCAGATATTCTTTTGATATACAAATTAAAGAGAATAATGTATCTGCTTTGATTGCTATAGGCGAGTTTTTGTATTTGTTTCTGCGAATATTTATTAAAGCAATTCCAAGAATCTTTAATAAAGTCAATTTAATATGCAGGCCAAAAATCAGTTTATATTCTCCATTGATTTGACTATAATAGGTGCTCTTCCACATTGACTATACTAATACAACATAGTTATATATATAGAAAATAATATATATTTTATACACTTATAAATAAAACCAGAGCGGAGCACTCATAATAAATTGTAATACGATAATAAATTTTGAATATTTCAAAATATATGTGGGATTGGGTTATTGCTGTTTACCTAAATCCTACTGTACACAAGACAACGACGAGAGAAGAATAGGAAGAACAACAATTTAAGTTGTCAATAAACTTATTTGTATTAAACTATAATATAAAACCCCCATATATATATCAACCCTAAATATATAAACGTTCTCGTAATCGATAATTAGAATTATTGATGCGAATTTCAGCAAAGTTTCATTAAAATTTTATTGGTATTAATTTCAGTAAACTGCTCGATTATATGGCGTCCGACAAAATGCAGTAATACGTTCGTTATAAATAAAATGCGGCAAATTTGAAAGCAATTATGCTTGATGAACAGTAAACAGAAATCAATTTGATTATGCATCAATTTAGTTCATAGAGTTGACGATTCCTAACTATTGGCACAATATCAACAGCACGCCCAAACTCGCATAAATCAAAGAAATTAATATTCACATGCAATCCCCAGCGCCCAACCCCCGAATCCCACAACCCCTGATAACCATAGCAAACATAATACATAGCGCTGTTCTCATTATTGTAATATTTTTAAAAGCATTCCATCAACTGATTGATGCCCGTTGAAGTTTCTTTGTACAATTGGTTTGCATTTGGGTTTTCGCCTCCCTTTCACCCTGCCCATCATTTTTAGCACACCGCATTATATTCACATCGTTTCACAAAAATGTATTCCTATTTATTGTTTTCAATTGTTTTGAATCTCTCCCAATGGGAGATTTATTCACCGCATGGACTTAAATATCAATTCACAATTGGTTTTTGCATTGACCCATTTTTACCAACTGATACCCTTGTCCAATGATTTCTAAGCCATATTCGCTTGCAGTGTGTATTTTATTTTACTTACTGTGTTTTGCTTTTAAATTAAATTCCGTTGTCATATGCGAGTGGCAAACGAATTAGCACCGAATATTGCAGTTGCGACTCTACAGCATGAAAAATGAGTTAGGGAGATAAAGTGAAATCCACTTTTCAGAACGTGTTTGTCTGTCACATTTCGTAGTATTTTTTAAAGCTAAATTAACTTCTGACTGTGTTTCTTTTGAGTACTCTTTTATGGATGTTACTCTATGCTGCTGGTGTTTTATCTTTGGCACTCTTTAAACTTACTTCAACTAGTTTTCCAGTTAAATAATTAAGATGGTAAAAGAGAATTTAAGTAAGCGAATAATTAAAGTTTAGACAAACATACTTCAAAACTGTTGACTGTAACTTATATGTATACCCTTTTGAAACCCAAATTGAAATACTTTTTAACCTGTTTCAGCCTGCATTTTTATAAGACAGCTAATTAAATGACAAGCTTGACTTACTCTATATTCAAATATGTATATTATAATTTCTGTGAGCACTTCTGCAACTCCCCTTAACTCCGTTTCAACACCGTTCAACATTTTATTATTCTGCTTAACTCTAGGTAAGACAAAAATGTTCAAAAATGTTATGTGTCCCACCTTTTTTAAACCATTTTTCAACCTGCTTTCACCCTTACCAGTTCGACAACATAAATTGTTCAAAGAAAGAGTAAGTTGACGATTTTTTTAAGTTAATACAAAGAGACTGGAAAAGATTTCAATAGATCTTATGTGTTGTTTTAATAATAACAATACCAATATGATAACTACTTTAATATTCATACGCATAACTAACTGACTAACTGACTTATTTTCCAGTTTGAGTCATTATAAAGTAATTGCAATGAGAGTGGCGAGTGGTGAAAGTTGAAAAAATTGTTATTTTTTTGCAAACTCTTTTTAAAATATGCTGGAAAACGTTTTAATAAAAGCATCAACTATGGTACTTACTTATTTTCCGCACAGTTATTTTATTGCTCGCAAACTTTTTTATTGCAGCTGGGTGTGCGTGTGTTTGTGTATGTGTGTCTGCGTGTGGGGGTGTACATGTATGTTTCGCTGCTGTTGTTGCTATTATTATTGTTGTTGCTTTTTAAACATAATTTGAAATTGTTTTGGTTGAAAATGCAACGGCACGCTTTGGCTTTGGCCTTGTCTGACTGGCGGTTGGCTGAAAGGGAGACGAACGTTCAAACACACAAAGACCACACACAACACACTCATACGCACACACACCCAGCTAGCACACACTCAAGCACGCACGCATAGTCGCACACAGGAATACAAAGTTGACTGTGTTTACTTCAAAGTGCGCGGGTGTGGGTGTGTACATGTGTGTGTGTGGGGCTATGTGTATGCCTGTTTGTGTGGGTGAATATAACACATCCGCCTCACTCATGTTCGTCCATGTGGCTGCTGTCCCGTTTTTCACTAAAACAATAGAAGATTTTTATATGTGCGTGCTGTGTGTGTGTGTGCTTGTGTGTGCTCATATAAAATTTCGCACATATGCCAAGCTGCTTTCAACCATTTGCTGCAATATTAAAACAAAAGTAATGCAAAAATCTTTTCATTTTTTCGCATGTTTTCACTTCATATTCATTTTCAGTTTCATTTTGCCAGACCGTTCGTAGATTAAAATTTTTACAAAAATGTGTGGCAAACAAGAATTTTGGCTGCATTTTCATTTAAGAACAAAAGGCGACACAAATAAAATAACACCAACATCAACAACAGCAACAACGACAACTAGGCAAAGTGGCTTTAAGCAATCAACAAACCGTTTGCCTTTATCCATTAAATGCGCCTCACTTCAGCCAATTTGAAAAAGTGCGCATATTACACAATGTAACTGCAGCTCTACACTGAGAGAAATGGAATTATATTTTTGTCATTTACATTTATTATTATTCAAATTGCATCAGGCAGCAAAAATGTTTTTCCCATAAACGTTAAACGCTTAATATGTATGTAGCCTTTAGGCTTTGCGTTCAGCTAAAAAAATTGAAAAATTATTAAATTTTGTCCAGGATATTATTTACGTATATTTTAAACATAAATTGAATTTTATGGACAAGATTCAGCCCAGTCCATTAAAGTTTATGATTTAAGATTTGTTTTCTTTATAAGCTATCTTTTTCATATATTAAGAGGTAGAATAATTTCTAAAGAACCCTTTTTAATGTTAACTCCGGGGGATTCGAACGTCTAAACCCATTATTTAGTCTTTCCAATTATCTCCAGATATTAAATTTACTTAATGATCCTTAAAAAACGATCATTTTTTTGCCTGTGTACTTTTATAAAGAATATGGCGCTTAAATTTCAGAATATTTTTCCTCATTGCACAATTCAGTAGCAGGATAACTGCAATAACTTTCGCGTAGTCAAACTTTATTGTGGCTGTGGAGCAGCTGCTGTTTTCATGATAATGGGTCTCCCCAAGACTCTGTTATTTTTATATAATAGCCTCTGCCACTGTTGCTGCTAACGTTGACGTCGCCGTCGCCGTCGCCGTCGCCATTTCCTCTTGCAGTCGCAGTTGGCATTGTTGTGGTTTTAGTAGAAAAATGCGTATGTTCTATTTTTAAGATATGCAAAATAAGTTGAGTTACTTTAGCATGAAGTGCATACCCAGAAAACCCCCCGATACAGTGTGCAATATATTGCTCAGAAAGATGTATACAAAAAATAGGAAGCGAAAGTTTTGCAGTACGCAGGAAAATTATATTTCTTCCTCTCTAAACAAAGGCTGAAGGACTTGAAGCTGTAGCCTGTAGCCCAAGCAACGGGTTCGCAGTTGCCAGCACCGCAACTCCCAGGACTCCTCTTGGGCCAGGAAGTTGCTTGGCTATCGCCCGGACTCAATATCCAAGCCACATACTAGTATAAAAAATATAAGCAGCGATTCAACTGCCACATTTTGTTATATTTTCTTTATTGAAATGATTGCAACTTGCCACAGACACTCACAGCTGCCGCAACAAGATACATGAGCTAGCTCCGTTTGGTTATTTTTTAATATTTATATAAATATGTTAACTTATGGAAAGCAAAGCTATTGAATCACTAATAGATCCCATTTCAAAATGTTTTCCACATAACTCAATGTACTGTTGAATTCAGGACGGGCCACTAGAAAAGAAAGCACCCTTAAAATGTATTGAACGGAGTTTTTCTCAATGTGGCATAAAGATCCCACTTATAGATAATCAAATAGTTTTTTCACAATGGTATAATATATTTGATTTGCCCGAAATACATTATTTTAATATGTATACTAAAAAACTTTCTTTAAAAATACCTTTTCTTAAATTATTCTAAGCTGATTTTCAGCTTGAAGTTGCATATCATAGCTTAGTATTAGATCAGGTCACCTGATTGTGTAGGTGACTTTAGAACTTTAGCACTTTGATAATTGAACAATTGCAATTAGTTGATATTACGAATACGAAACAATTGAACAACTTATTATTCTGCAGCCCTTTTCAGCCCATATTTTTGTGTCCTGATTATCTCATTAATAGTACCAAACAATGACGGCAATTAAATGTACATTTGTACATTTTGATTGTGAATAATGCCAGTTTGATATTTGCAATCAAAATATTAATAGCTATTACTTTGATTAATAATGTTAATAACAATTAAAATGGTACCAATTGAAATGAAGTTTATTTTCAATAATGGTTTAATTAATTTTGCTTGTATAGCAAAATTAAAAATGTTAAATTAAATCAATTTTGATATCAGTTCAATTAAAATACAATCAAGTGTTGACATAAGCAAACATAACCGTATAAGCACCAGCTGTTGCAATTATATATGTAATTATTGTTTATGTTTTCATTGCATTTTTTTTGTGGTTGAATTAATTTTGCAGGCATGAACTTAAGCCTCAACCGCATTTCAGTTTTCTTGTGGAGTTACTAACAACGTTTATTGTATTTAAAAGCTCTGCAAATATTTGCACACACCTTCCTTGCCCCTGCAAAATGTGTTAAAAGCGCCAAAAGTTAAAATAATTGCGATTACTTTCGCCATTTTATGCACTACAATGTGCGAGCTGGAGAATGGTCGAGGGGGAAGGGCGAAGGAGGAAGGAGGTCTCGGGCGGTGTTTCGGTTCGGCTGCATTGAGGGGTGAAAAGGGGCCCGAGAAGAGGCATCTGTTTGAGGCAGAGAGTGCTTTGTATTGCGGCAGCGTTAGTACGCTCTTTGTTAATACCCTGTTGATACAATGATAACCAAGCGGGGCATAATACAAGTTAAATACATTTTCGACCATTCAAACTGTGTTTATATTCTTAATAAGGATCCACAGCAGAGATCATGTAACCCCTTATATTAGTCAGAATAATTGTTATTGTTTCCAAATATTCATATGTTAAAGTCGGCTGGATTGTAGAATGTTTTCGACATTACAAAATTTTCTTGGTAGCAAAAAAAATGGAGTCTATAAAGAACTGCGAAAACAAACAGAAACTTGTATTTGAGAAGAATTTTGAAGCCATCGCCGTGATAAATTAAGTTTGAAGATAGAGTATAAACAATGAATTTTTCTTTCCCCAACCCCATATATTAATATTTTTTTAGACATATGTTGTCATCTGAGTACTACGTACTTTTTCTCGTATTTAAAGCAATTTTAAATTATTAAAGAAAAATTTAAAAGCAATTCGATTTTTTGTGCAACTTGCTGTTCGGGCTGATGACAAAAAAAAGCACTTCAACGTTTGGCTTTCCATCAGCAAAGCCAATGAAAAAGCGCTGCCCAATTGACAGGGGCCCATTGTGCGTGTTGAGTGATGAGTGTTCTTGTTGTTGTTGTTCCACTTCCACTTCCTCCTGTTGTTGCATAAATTATCCATGTGTGTGAGCGTGAGATGGGATCTCAGTTTGGCCAATAGCTCAAATCGGATGATGGCAAGTGATAAACGTTCTGACAGCTTGATAGACGTGCCGAAAGCGCCCGCATGCCGATGAACGTCGGGTGTTAAGTGTTGTGTGTTGGCCTAATGGCTGCACATGAAAACCACGCGACCCACTTGACGTATGAGTGATAAGAATGGCACACAGCTGCTCGAGGACTTTAAGGTGTGAATTGAATACACACACACGAACACACACACGAACACACACACACTCGCGCACTGCACTGCGGCTAATCAAATTTCGCTTCAACAAAACCAATGTCAAACTGTGCCGCAGTCGAAACCCCGAATTCCGAACACCCCTTTTCTGTGTGCGCCGGGCGCGGCCGCTATTGTTCTTGAAACCAGTTTCTGATTGGAATGCAGTTGTTGTTATCCTCGGCATTTGGGCTTAATTATCAGCCTACAGCCTAACCTTTGCCAGAACACCAGCTTTCATATTTCCGTGGGGGGGCGGAGCTGACTTATCTTTAAAGTTGGCTTTTGTTTGCAGCTGTGAAAGCGAGGCAAATTGTGTTCAGCCCCCTTTTAAATATGCAAATTTAATTCAGAACCCTAACCTGTGCCCAACATTTACCACTACAATATGTTTTGACTTAAAGATTTAACTAGCTTCTGGCCGATTTAATTAACTTAACACATTTCTATGCACGTCCTGTGTTACGTGTTCTGAGTGTCTGCAACTCCGGAAAATTAATTAATTTATCATTGTTTTTGGGCCAAAGATTTGCCTCGTACATACAAAAACTTCATTTGCTACGCTATATACATATATATATATATATCATTAACAATGCAGCGCGTAGGCTTCGCCGAGCAACACCAACTTTTGTATTACGTGTAAGTGGCTAAAATTTGATAAATAACCTCAACAGCTGCTACTTATGAACTTACTTAGTTTCATATCCAGGCACAACACAGAGCACAAAACTCGACTTGACTCTGAGTTGGCTGCGAAATCAATATTCCCATTGTCCAGGCAGTTTTTGGCTAAGCCCAAAGTGTGTGTCTGTGTGTGTGCGTGTGTGTGTGTGTGGGCAGTGAAAGTGATGTCCACCACAGCCAGCCCTCTCTCAAATCGACAACAGCAGCTCGAGCTGATCTATTTGCTGCCATTTATTTCAATTTATTCATCAAGAGTTGCGACAAAGCAAAACCCAAATTGAAATTAAAAACATTTCAATATTTTTTATTAAGAAAAATGCTTGCCAAATGTTGAAAATACTGCTTTCGTTTACTCAGAATACAAATTAAGTACGTGTATGTGCATTATTTTTTTTTTGTTTTAAGCTTCAAACTATAAATTTGCTGTGTTGCAATTGTAGATTGATTTATTTTTTTATAGCAATTATTTCTGATATTTGAGCTAATAAATAAAGTCATTTTTTTGTTAAGTTAAAAAGGCTGGGAGAAGAAAATTGTATCTGTTTGAAAATTGATTATATTTTGGTAGCAATAGTTTTAAAATTTAATAAACTTTATTTTTCTGCAATGAGCTGTTGAGGTGTGAGTTTATTTTACTACTCTTTAGAATGCTGCGATTGACAATTGCGATAATTTTAAAAATATGTAGATTTAGGATATATATTTATAATAAAAACTAATATGATATAGAGAACAATAGTTCGGTTCACGCTTAAATATATTTTTGATTATTACTGCAATTCCTAATTTAAACCGATTCGGCTTAGGTATTTTTAAAGACTTCTGCTAGAGCATCATTCAATGAGTGGAATTCCAACCGCGGTTAAAATTAAGAAATTTGCTCGCTTAAATGGAATCTTAAACATATCCAATTCCCAAATTACGTACATTGCGCAGTTTGCAATTTAATCATGGCAGAGGGTTATGAATTTCGCATGTGCTAATTTGTGCAACTATACTGAAATCCATACTCCACATACAGGTAAACACACATGCACACACACTCCACCCACACACACACACCGGGCGATGGTATACATGTCATTGGCAGGTAGCCAAACGGGCTAAAAATGTTTGCTGTGTAGCACAAAGTTTACAAGCTTAACTGAAGCTGAAGCGCTTTCAGCGTTAATTTGCATAATTGCGGTTAATTGAAACGAACACGTTAATAAGTTTGCCAAGAGGAGTCGCTGCAGTGACGCTTCACTGTATGCTCTATGCACTCTATAAGCATGTGTCTGGCGATTTGCATATGGATATTACGCCCCCTCCCAAAATGACACAATTTCGCTTTTGTTGCTGTTGTTGTTTTTTGTTTGAATCCAACATGTTTGCGAATTGGGCTTTAGCCATGTTCTATGCAAATGGGCCATATGCCAGGACGCGGCAGAGTGCAATGGACAGCAAAAGTTGCAGAAAATGTCGCAAGTGCGGAAAAGCGGAAAAGTTCATGTCCAGCAAAGACGTGCCTTAGTGCAAATGCAAACGATTTTGCCAGCCATAAACCGATTAGGTCATATGAATATTTATGCATTAAGCGCGACACAGTAGCCGCCACTTGCAGCTGCCTTGAATGCTCATTTGGGGTGGCATGCAACAAGCAGTCAGACACACACACACACACACACTACTCAACTACTTGGCCATAACGATAATTTCATTATGTAAGAGATGGGAATTTAAGATTAGGACACCCTTGCAAACTGTACTAAGTGTAAATGGAAATTTGAATAATACACTAAATAGTAATGCATTTTAAATATTTAAAAGATTGAAAGATGGTTTATAGTTGCAAAAGCAGTGCTACATTTTTTTTATTGTTAAAGGTTTTACTAGGATATTAAATAGAATTTCTATTACTGTAATGGATTTTATAGAATTTATTTATAACATAGGCTAGCTGTTGCGCTAGCTGTATTTAATCCAATTAGATTAAAACATATTGTGATTCTTAGTTTCAATTCCATTTTTGTTACAATAGTGCCGAGCCCTAAAAAACATATAAGTAATTATATTAAAAATTATAAATAAATTATTAAAGCAACAAAAAAATTAGAAACAAACTATGCGCACAATGAAACTATAAATAAAAAAAATTTTTATTCACATAAAGGCCCAATGCCATTGATTAAACTGATACACATCAATAAAAAACCACAAGCATTGAACGGTTCATCATATGGAAATATTTGTTTTTAGTAACACTGAACTATATTTCAATGATAAGTGTGGCATTTTGTATGCATATAAGTTTGTGAAAAACCGCAATCCAAATATTTATTGTGATATAGGTAAATATTTCACACTATGCGCAATGCAGATCTCTCTCATAACTGGAAAATAAGCCCTTTGTTATGTTTTACGCTTGAAACTGTATCCGTTCGACAGCTCGTGCCGATTGCAACTATTTTGTAGATTTGCAATTTTTTGTGTGTGCAATTTTGTGTATGTGTGTTGTAAATCAATAAACAATTTTTGCATCAATATAAATACAATATTTACATTTAAAAGAGCTTTTATCATGTGCACATTGTTCAATTTATACACTTTTGCAAACAATAAATTGTTACGTCTTGCCTGAATCTGCGGGGAATTCATCAACATAAATGATGAATGCGTTTTCGGACTGGGATGGGCAGAGAATAAAATAACCCCACAAGATACAAGGGCGAGTTGCCTCTAATATAATGGCCGGCATTGTAGTCTAAGTAAATTTTCTGACCATGGCCATTCATCATTCGCATTAATGGCCAACTGACCTTGGCAAGTATTAGATACAAAGTGTTCAATTGCCTTGTCCTGGCCACGGATTCGGTTTTGGCTTTCGCTCGTTTGCAGCTGATTTATGCCTTGAATGGATTAAATCGATTTTAATCGTCCCATAAGTGTGCGCAATGAAGTGCTCAATAAAACACACGCGAATGCGATTGCACGGCGGGTGTGGGTGTGTGGGTGTGTGAGTGTGACTGTGACTGCGAGTGGGTGTGGCGTGCTGAGGGGTGACTGTCGCCCACTCAATCTTCTCGAGTACTCTTAGGCACACGAGCTGCGGAGGCGCACATTAAGCCGGAAGGGTGAAATAGCAACACACACACACTACTCAGCCCAGCGCCACGAGTGCTTTGAGCTTGTGTGTGTATTGTTTCAGTTGATTTGTTCATCGATAAATCTCTTTATCGCCATAATCGTTAAAGTTCATTCGTCACGGACTTTGATTGCTCCACCAGCGAACGTTGTAGCCAAATCTGGAAGCTAATGTGCACCATGGCACAAGCTCCTCTGTGTTCCAATATTGGAAACTGTTATTATGAGAAACTATACATAAAATCTTATAAATATATAACAAATGAATGCGTTTTGTTTTTCAATTTTAAATTTAAAGAAAAGAAAAACCATAAATGAAAAGAGAGAAGCACTTTATAAAAACGAATTTTATTTTTATTTATTCTCTTATTTATTATTTATATAAAACAGAACATTTTTTAAAATTTTAAGATGATGTCAATGAAAGAAAACTTAAATAATATGCTCTGCATGGGTATAAAAATATTTCAAGCTAAATTAAACTTGCATTCTATTTTTTAAAACCTATTAAGTTTATAGATTTGAGTATTGTTTTTTGTATGCTTTTTTTCATTGTATTCCACTGTGCTAGCATGTGCTTCCTACAATATTGGCTTCTAGGGCATTGTTTTTGTTATAGCTGAACGCACTGAATGTGTTCATTGGCTGAGTACTTATTGTCGAGTTCCCTCTCACTGGCTTTCCACTCGAAGTTGCCCCGGCCGGCAACCCGAGACCCGTTTGCAGCCCCGTGGCCAACATTCCGTGTACCGTGTGCAGTTGAGTGTAATGCTGACATTGTGTACATGACAAATTTCGAAGGAGCAAACAAACAATTTAATAATTGATTAAGCGAACACTTTCGACACGTAAGTATCTGCCTTAGAAGCTTAAATCGGCAAATACGAAAGTATATATAAATGTATGTATGTACGAAAAATGCAGACATTTCTTCGATTTGCTTGTTCGAGCAACTGAGTGCATGACGTGTGAAATAAGCTGCTCTTACAAAATGCTACAACATTGATGTTGCTTACACTCTGTAGCATAAATATAATTTAAAAGGGTATTTTAAAGCAAAAGTTGGTTTGTCCTCTCCAATAAGTAATTTAGTTTATTCTATTTAATCATTCTTATTCATGCTTATCTTACTATACTTAATGTTTTCTTATTTCAAAATTTGTATTTTATTTTATTTTTCAACTATCTTAAAATCCTCATTAAACTCTAATAATAAGCACCAAAGTTACTCATGAAACACATTCTCATAGAGAAAACAAAGCAAGTTCCAGTCATGCACACCCAATAATATATGTTCTTTCAATTTTCGCAGTCCACTCGACAGGTGTATAAAAAGAAATGTCAGCATTTTAATGCAACAACACGCTTTCGGACAATGCAGATTCCATAGCTGACTGACTTTCTGTGACATAGATATGGAATAGGGAGGGCAGGCAGAAAGATGACTTCAATATCATACTTCATACGAGTTAGTTTTAAGCAGCTGCCGCCAACAACAGCATTGTAAACAAATTTCCATTCGGAATGGCAAAAAGTTTTCGCCTGCTTTGTAATGTGTTACAAATTTTCTGATTTATTGTAAAAGTTATGAACATTTGTGTTCCGAAAAGCTGAATGCGATATGTGACGACAACGCTTATTATACGACTGTCAGAAATGTGAAATTGTTGAATCTGGTAAATTAAACCAAACTCAAGGCCGGTATTTGTTACACTTGTTAAATTTATTTTAGAGACTGTATAAAAAATATCAATTAAATGGTTGCAAAAAATATTTATTTTGAGATGTGTCTTTAGCTCGATAATTGAGCTTATCGACAACACAGGTTTCCATAACATTCACTTAACGGCTTACAATGTGAAACAAAGACCTGAAAGCTGGGATTTAATTAGTGATTTTTTGGTCTAAGTAAGAATAAGAATAAATTATAAAAAAAATGCATAAATATGCATTTCCTTTCAATTGTAACTTGCGTGACCTAAATTTACACGAATTTCAACGTTGTTGCCAAGATTCATATCTCTGATAGAAAAATTTTATATAATGCCATGTGAGCAGTAGCTAAGTATTTATGACATTTTAAATAAACGACAACGGCCCAGCCGAGAGCTTCTACACCTGCACCTGTACCACATCACTCTCCCCACTCCCCCCACCACCCGTCTACCCACATCAGCTTCCTGGGGTGCCAAGGAAAAGCAAAACCTGAAACGAGACCATAAAATGGTGAACGCCTTCGCTGGCGCTACCAAAAAGCGAAAGCAATAAAGACTAAAACAACTGCTTTAGGGAGGTAGTCCGCGAGGGGCAAGGGGCAAGGCGCTAAGAGGGCAGGTGGAGCGCATTACTTAGAAAGCACATTGAGCTTGCAAATGACTTTGTAAATGGCGCTCGACAAATATTTTATTACCAGCGAACAGCAACAAATTTACTTTGTATGCCGTGCTCGGCGATTTTAAGCCGCGTTAAATTCCATACTTTAATTATGCCCACGAAATTATTAATGTAAAATCTTAAAAAGTAACAAATTCTACTTTGCAACTCTTTAATATTCTATGATAATTAATTATTCATTTTATTTTATTTTGTAATTTTTTTAGAAAAAATTCGGAGTTATACGCTTTGAAATAATTTGAAGAGTTAAATTTAAATTTCCGTAAAAGCTCAAATAACTGAGAGTAAGATTTAATGCGTTCACAATAAGAGTGCTTATCACAGAAAAGCTGGGAAGCAGCTTAACTTTATTCCAATTAAGATATATTAATGCAAAAATCTTTATCTTTATTTTGTTGAAGAGAATGGTGATGGGAAATACCGCTTAATTTTTTTATAAAAAATAATGTTCTCGCTCTCGCAAAAAATGTGGATGAATAAGAATATTCATTTGAATTTCAGAAGTTTAAAATAGGTAAAAAAATATTTAGTATTTGTATTAGTATTATATTTGGCCCACTCAGAGCTGAAACTTCCTTTTTAATAAAATAAATCTCTTGCTGTGGCAAATAATTTTTATTTATATGTAAATTTTTTCTATTCTTTTATTTATTTTTCTATTTATTAACTTGCAATATTCTTTCTAAATTAATTTCTTTTAAATTTCTCTACATTATATAACTTTCCCATTCCATTAATTCGCATAATCTCTGCTTTCAGGTGACAATAGGCAGTGGTCATTGGTTTTGCAATCGCATGGAGCCCGCTGTTGGTTATCCTTTTGCCGGTTGCCTTTTGTCACTGGCCATTGTTATGGCCATTGTTTAGCGCCTGTGCAGGGCGTTGTTTGCTCTTTGCCATAAGCCATTGTTTCAGGCTTTTGGAAAATATGTTCCCCTCCTTCTATCCCAACACGGTTTTTTTGGTTCTAGTTTTGAAGTGTTGGATGTCGGTCTGTGGTCGCCTTTGGCGTGGTGGGCGCTGGTTAAGCACAGAAACAACTTCATTACCGACAGTCAACAGTGTGGTATACAACAAAAAAAAATCCGAAAATTAACGCCCATGTTGGGCTTATTTCTTAATATCATTGCTGGCCGTGGCAGGCGTGACGGCATCCTCATTCAGTCTCAGTTACAGTTTCACTTTAATACTCAGTTTGAGAATCCGTTTTCGGTTTTGGCTCCAGGCCGGCCCCGACCGTAGTTTGCATTAATTTCACGTTCATTTCGCGCGATAATCGCATTTCATGGCGGCAGGCTTCCAATTCCCGCACTCCCGGCTTCCATATTGTTTTAATGGCGGATAACGGCCTTAATGGCATCTATTAAACATTTAATTTATACACTTGAAAATCACATTTAGGCGCGCTCGTCGCCTCCATTTACAGCCGTAAGTGCGAAAATGTTCTGCCAGCTAACTGCCGGAAGAATCGTATTTTATTTGATTATCAACTTTCATTTGATTACGGCCACTGCTAAAATCTGTAGCGCACATTTATAGTGTGCACTGAATCATCAATTTATGCGAAATTAAATTTTACAATTCGCCGGCTAAAAGATCACAGCAATTGGAGTTAATCTTGTGCCTAGACCCAAATAAAGTTGAACCAATAGTATTATACAAAATAGAAACAGGCACATTTTTATTTGCTACTCAAATTAAATGAAGCATGACTGAAGTCAACAAATTGATAAACCAGTTAAATTGTTGCTGTTGGCAGTTGGTTTAACTATTAGATACCCTACATGTTCTTCCTAAGTTTTAAACTTTTGTGTATTTATTTTTTAAAACCAACAATCTCATATCGTTAATTTATTTTACATACAGTATCATAGTTTAAAATTAAGTATGTATTTCCTATCTAGGAGTAAACTCACATTTTAATTGCACTTTTTGCTTTGGCTTCATAGAAAGAGAAAATTTATTCCAAAATATATATAATTTCAGCTAATTTTGCAAACATTTATTAATCAGTGCACTTATCCTTGGGTTTTGTAGTGAAGATCAACAATTAATATTTTTGAGGGAAAAGGATACTATTAAATTAAATTGAAATATTCAAAATTATATAAAATATTTTAAGTTTAGAAGAAGTTAACTTGAGGTAAAAGAATACTATTAAAATTCAAATTTTCAAAATTATTTAAAATATATGACGTTTAGAAGAGGTTAACTTGGGTCCGAAATAGATTTTAGTAGGAAACCATAATGTTCGCTTTAATGTACAAATACCTATGAAATTAAGAACATAATAAATAGGGAAGTGGAGCCCATTAATGAAAAAAATCTTTTCCGCACGATAGTTTTAATACACCCTTTGACTTTCTGCTGCATGACGAGGTATATAAGTAACAGCCTTCAACAAATTCTAATTATTCATTGTAAACGCGCAGCGCTGACAGCGAAAACAATGAACGCACTCAACTGTGAAAACTGCAACAATGCGCATTCCAGACGCAGACACACACACTCACACACACACGCAAACACACACACAGCCATGCAGACAACACAGACATAGAACATGGGGATGTGTATTTGAAGGAGTTTGTGGGGTGAGAGGGGTTAGAACACAAAAATGGCGCGTCAAGGGGCAAGGATTTGAGCAATGGAAGGCATCGTTGACATTTTTTACAATTTTCTAGTCGTTATTTACCATTGTTCCAGCTGCCATTGTAGAGAGAGACACAGAGAGAGACACACACAGAGTTACAGATACAGCTACAGAATCCGATACAAATTCAGCTGCAGCTGCAGCTGCAGCTTCAGATACAGATACACTAGCATAAACGTATATCTGTTTGCTATGGCAGCAATTTGCAGCATTTAGTACAAAGTCCATTTAACTTTAATGTACTGCAATTGAAGTTATCTCGCAATCCTTTTGCTAAAGTACGAGTTCTGTCAGGGACAAATGTTTATCTATTGCCGACAATCAGAAGCGCATTCAAGCTAAGGCATGCCACTCGCTAGAACTTCGAGTAGATAATATTAAATAATACCCAAATATCTCAGATAGTGGGGTAACAAAAGCAACGCCCAGCTACGTAACTATTTGCTGACCCTGAGCGGCCGCGACAAGCGTTTGGCAGTTCAGCCAAAAATTTGCATCTGACCCACGCGCAATTAATGAATTTTATTTTTGGCGTGCTGACAAAATAGTTTCACATACCCTGTAATTATAAAATATTTGGATGAGGTAAGATAAGCGTGTGGGCAAGTAAATAACAGGCGGTTTGAGCGAATTTTTGACGCTGGCAAATACATATACATTTGTCTGACATTAAAAGCCAATTCATAAATGGAGCATTTTCCACCCTTTTTATATAACCTTTGACTC
This sequence comes from Drosophila robusta, assembly GCA_035043565.1. NCBI lineage: Eukaryota > Metazoa > Arthropoda > Insecta > Diptera > Drosophilidae > Drosophila > Drosophila robusta. The sequence continues at coordinate 10,734,814 of JAWNMW010000294.1, read as the reverse complement.
TATCTATTAGATCTAAGATATAAGTTTGTTATGAAGGCTGTTTAATAAGGACGTAGGACCTGGAATGATTGAAATATTTATTAAATTTCAAAGATTATATATACAACATTTTTTCTCTTCACGTCATTTTTACCATACAGACCTTTTAAAATTTTCCAACAAATGCAAACGTTGCCTTTTTCAAATTAAAAAAAAAACCACAACATTTTTATATATTCTTATTTATCAGAATGCAGGGTGTTTTCTCATCGATCACTCTCAAATATATCGCCTTTTCGTGCGCACTGCGGCACTGCTAGAACACACACGAAAACACCAATAAACCACAAACTAAAATGTATAGTTACACGGTTCTAACAAACAGCTAAAAACAATTATTATGGGTATTGCAGAAAATTCACTTTTTGTGGGATCGAAACTCTGTTAATAAATTGAGATATTTTATATTGAGACTTTTGGGGAGATATACATAGTTCATGCCAAAAGTAGGCATTGATATAGAGTTTAAGAATATTGTAATGTATTAGTAGCAAAATTTTCGTTTCTTTTATATGTGAGTATTAAGTTTTATTTTTGTTTTTTTTTTATTTATTTTTTTTTGTGGTTTAATTTTGCGCATGCAAATGCAATAAATGAAAATTGATTTGATTAACGAAATTATTGCCAGATGAATGCTTTTGAAGGTACCGCTGGGAACAGACGAGTGCACTCAAAATCTCAGTAGTTCCGTTACGGAGACACACGTAGAATAACAGGAGACCAAATGGCCAATGTAGTCGTGAACACAACCTCGCCCATGGCCGGACGCCGCCTGAACCGGGACGTGAGCAGGCTGTTGGCTGCGGGGTACCAAACAACCGTTGACGATGACATGACCAATTTGGATGTGCGCCTCGAAGGTCCGATGGGCACCGCATATGAAGGTGGCGTCTGGACCGTGAATGTTGCAATGCCACAAGAATATCCATTGAAGGCGCCACGCATTCGTTTCGTTACTAAGATTCTGCATCCGAATATTGAGTTTACCACTGGGCTTGTCTGCATGAATGTTTTTAAACAGGCCTGGTCGGCCAATTATGATCTGGTGAATATATTCGAAACATTTTTGCCGCAATTATTGCGGTATCCGAATCCACACGATCCGCTAAATCACCATGCGGCGGCCATAATGAAGCGTTCCGAGCAGGACTTTCGTGATACTGTTTCCATGTTCCTCAGGATGTACGCACTGCCGATGTTACCAGGTCAATCAAAGGACAACGAGAATCTCGAGAAACGCTCCTCGGATTTGAGTTTGTCCGACCTGCTATCCGAAGATGATGACGATTAACTGTTGGCTGGTCTTTTGTTTTTTTTAGTAGTGTGCATTTTCCTTGAACTACCAAATGCTATTTTTTTCTCTTGATCAGAACTAGTATTGAAAATGTATTTAACAAAAGTATTAGAAAGTCTTATAGTCAAATAAATATAAATTTGTTTATGCCAATTTAAACCTTTACTTTGATTCAATGAAGTAGTTACGCAGAAAGAATTGAATATACTACCCATATAGCTAATTTCGATGTATCATGAATACATCTGATGAATTTTCGACTAAGCATTTCAATTTATAATTATAAATCTAATTAGATTTGTATAAAAGACATTTTTTGAAAAAATATATTTCTATAACTTCGTTTGGAAATAATAATTTTCTATATTTCTTTACTCTTGGTTCCTATCAGTGCAATCGCACATTATGTATATAAGCTTTATTTGTAAAACAGACGATTAAATGTAGCATTCAATATGGACATTCTTGAAATACTCATTGAATATTCACGACGGCTTAATGCCTTGGCTTATTCGCGTAACTCAGCTAATTGCCGTCTGAGCTGCTTTTATAAATTAATTCTTGTCCATCCGTTTGTCTACCCTCACATTATTCAAAGCTGGTCCAAAAGCCCGGCCAGACTGTAACTAGAGCTTATTTATTGTGTCGCAGTCATGTGGAAATAACGATTTAAATGCGATAATTGCCGAGTCACAATTGCATTTAATGCCAAAAAGTCTTGAGAGTGTCAATTACCAAAGTAGACAAACAGCAAATAAATATTTGTCAACTGACACTTATACAGCACAGCTGGCATTCAATGAATAAATCATGTATTCAATTCTGTGTCTAGCTTTTCTTAAATTATTAAATTGATTTTAATCATATTACAATATGATATAAAAATTCAACCACGTGAAAGAAATTAATTTTTTTGTTGATAGAAATATTTTTATACTTGTTCACGAAGTGAAACTAGTATATTGGTTTTGTGCAATGTCCATCTGTCCGGATGTACGAAACTTTTTCGGCACTATTGAAGATACAGACTGGATATTTTGGATATATACTTGTAGTTATCTGCTTCAGACAAAATGTTAAGATTTTTATGCCACGCCTACTGGGAGGCTGGCAAATCGATAACATATCGATACACCTCAAATTGCAACTCAATATTTCTCAGCATATGACCACCTCAAAAAAATTCGATGATTTTCCGGCCACGCTCACTATAACGTCCCATAGCACCACCCGCCTTAAAAAATCTGTAATGGCTACATCTCCCACAGTTTTTGAGCTAGAGGCCCCATATTTGGAATATATATTACTGGAAAGTTCCCCCAAACATCACAGATAAAATCGATATATTTTTTAAGCTCAAAACATGTGTATAATTTACACAACTTTAAAGCTAGAGACACCAAACTTGGTATGTAGATTGCCGGTGACCTCACCAAAATATTACGATCTTAATATCCCGGCCACGCCCACTAGAACGCCCCCAGCCACCCCGCCTTAAAAAATCGGAAATGGCTATATCTTCCAGAGTTCTTGAGCTAAAATTTTAAAGGTAGATTAGTGGTAACCTCCTTCAAATTTGGGTACAAAATTTAATTAGTATTTGAAAATAATTTTTTTTTATTTTTTTTTCTAAAAATATCCCCCCTTACTTATTTTGGAAAAAAATTTTTTTTTGATTTAGATTCGCGAACTTTTATTTTTCATCGATTGCGGGTACTCAAATTAGTATAGATCGCAGCTTTGAAAGTCATTCTGAGGCGGTCGATTTTTCTGTCAAAAATCATGCCAAAATTGACAAAAATTTAGACATGTAAAATTCCCAAAACCATACTTGAAAGATTTTAAAGTCTCATGACTTCGTCAAAAATTAACCGATTTTCACGATGTTAAACCATTTTCTCCATGGATTAACCTCTGCATTTAAATTTAATTCGTATTTGAAAATAATTTTTTGTAGATTTTTTTCTAAAAATATCCTTTACTTCCCCCTTACTTATTTAAAAAATTTTTTATTTAGAATCGCGAATTTTTATTTTTTATCGAATTTTAATCGTTTGGGTGACCTCTTCTAAAGATCGAGCCAAAATATGTTGGGCACGCCCGCCCCCGCCCCTACGAAATACAAAAATTTTTCCAAAATAACAATAATAACTTCTGTGTACTGTAAACGAGTATTGTGCAGTCGGTTACGTCCGACTGCAACGTTCTTACTTGTTTTGATTTTATATAAATGTATATATATTTTCATATATATATACTCTTTTCATTTTGTGAACGCGTAAAATAATAATAAAACTATGCAGAGATGTTTCAAAATGTATATATTGACCAAATAAAATTAAAGTAGAATATTTTAAAAATTTGATCATAATCGAGGTTGTCTTCTGGCGCCCAAGCTATACAGTCAGCTTGGGTGCCTCGAGTAAGCGATTATCAATATGCAAAATATATATATTTTATTTCGGACGCTTTGACAATGTTCGCATTTCTTTGTATTTTGCCGAACGAGTTAATTAAATGGAAATTCCTCGTCGTGGCCATTTTTCAACGTCAAGAGCTCCAGTTACCAGTTAGTTCGCATAACTTTATCGTAAATATTCCTATTAAAATTCTCCGACTGCCACATAATTAGCCATAGAAATGGCGCGTCGACTGCTCAAGAATGATGGAAGGAAGGAAGCGAATGAAAAGGGTTAAAATTCCGTAAAGCAGATGCCACTTTAATCTTTAAGCCCGATTGTCAATTTGGCCATGGTTTGTTTAGTTTGGTTGCCATTAGGGGTATTCTTTCATGTTTTTTTTCCTTTTACCACAATTCAGCAGCTGGCAAATCAATACTCAAGGACTGACAACTATGGCCCACTGAAAAACACGATAAAATGAAATTCGTCTGTTGCCTGAAATTGGTTTAAATCGTCGAAGGAATATTTGCTATCAAACCCCCGTTGCCACATTTCCACTTTGCCACTTGCTAATGCCAATGACGTCGCTGTGCAACGTTCCACACTGATGCGCCGCCAACAACAATGGGACAGACAGTGGGGCAGGCAGTCAGCCAGTTGATGGGTTGCACGTGTTGGAAAAAAAAATAGACATTCAGAGAAAAAAAAAGAAGAGTGAACCGAATTTCAAAGAATTTCGTTTTTGTGGCCCGAATTAATGCAATAGTCGTTTTCAGCTTGAAATGACTTTTTCGAGCGTTTCGACATCGACATAGAAATGATGCCGTTAGTGGAACATTCCATTGAAAATTACATCGTCTGCATGCAAATGACAGGAACCTAATGAATTGTACACACGCATCAACTCAGATGCAACATGTTGACATCGATGATCCGATAAGTTAACGCCTGACTGAATGGAACATTCAACTCGCAAGGTTAAAGAAACTGGCAATAATATTTGTCTGTGCACTTGAGAGCTTCTTGTGTGTGCGTGTGAGGTTATTTGAATAGTTATTGGATCTATTAAAGCACCCTTCAAGGCTAAAGCTGTGTTTTTGGCACTTTGCTATTTAAGTTGAGGATATTCGAGCTGGTTTTCATGTTTGCATTCTGATTTCCAATGGATATTTGTACATTATTCATGACCTTTGCCATACTATGGTAATGCAAAGGTTGTCAACGTCCTCCATTTTTATACTTTTCATCATTAACACTTACAAACATATATCTGATCATCCTTTACCAATATAGACGTATGTGAAGATAATGTTAAGAGAACTCATCATTCTGGTATTAGCTTTGCGTACATTAATCTAGTATGTGTCAATTTTCCAAAAAGCTCCAAGTTTACATGCTTAATTATATTGAGTATATACGCAAACATATAAATTTATCTATATATTCTAGACATTCTCCTTCCTCATTACAATTTTTCTATTAACTGCGTTGGCTAAAAATATCATCTCAATTTACTTATTTTCATATGTTTTCCTTCTTCTATTTATAAACATCCAATTAGGTACAATAAAATCTTTGAAGTCCTCAAAATTACATTGCAACTACTTACGCCTACACAAGTGTACAACATTTTGAGCTTTTTATTTTATTGCGCCCCAAGCTAAAGTTTCTATTAATACCCAACAAAGTACTTGTCCTTTAACTAGGGAAACACTTAGTATATATACACAATATATAAATAGAAGGCATTCATTTGAAATCCAGACCATACACAATAGAAATTAACTTAGGTGTACAAGTAATAAATATTCTAATTGAGTACATTCCGTACAAAAGTTTCCCATGCAAAACAACAAGAATACTTGAAGTCCATTTGGTTGTCTAGAGATTCGCTCAGCCTGAATGCTAAATGGTTGGAGAATCATTCCTAGTTGCTTCAACGAATCGAGGGCTGCTAAGGCGACAGTCGACAGACGAGAACTGAGAACTTTAAATGGTTCAGAGGATTCGACTGCATCGCTCGCTAATTTATTCAAGTAAATTAACTCAAGCTCTCAATGGAGCTCGGTCTCAGCAACAAAGATGCTGACGGGCGGACGGGCGACGGAGGCGTCTCTGCCCGTTGATATTGCGAAAAGCAACTCATTAGCATATTCTAATTAATTTATATTATTCCAAAATGCACAAACTTAATTGCTACGGCCACTTAGTTAATGAAATTGTAGTTCAACTCCGGACCGTGAGATTTCAAAACTTTATGCGGCTGCCAATGACGATTTCAAACTGTCTCTCGCCAGGCTCCAGAGCTACTTGACAATGTGCAGAAGAAATGGGCGCGTGACAGACACGACACGAACACGATGCACACAAATACCAGGCAAGCACGGTCAAAAACCGAAGCAACATGACAAAAAAAAAGAACATTTAAAATAGAAGTATTTTTTCAAAATTTAAGTTATTTGATAATAATGTTTAAGAAATATTATTTTGTATATATGTGATGGCATTAAATAAATAATGTCCTATTAAGAATATAAGGATATTTTTTATTTTTATACTAATTTATTAAAATTATTTTGCATTTATAAATATTTATTAATCTGAACAATTTTTAAAATATCCAACATTTCAACACAAACACGTACCGTCAAGTCGTGCTTGTGCCTGTCACGCAAACATCTCTGGTCTGCAGACAAGAAAAAATCTGAGCCTTAATATAAACTTTTAACAAGAGTCACAGGAAGCCAACATCATTTTAAGATGACACAACATTCGTAAGTTCCACTCCCCCGAGTGTGTGTGTGTGTGTGTGTGTGTGCGTGCGGGTGTGCCGCCTTTCATTAACAAACGGCAAAAGTAACAGGCTCGAGAAGATTTTGTTGGCAAACAAATTTTAGCAACTCTTATGGGGTAGCCGAACAAGAAGAAGTCGAGTTACGTTGCGGCTGCAAAACTTCCAGGCAGACAGAATTCACACACACATACGCACAGACAATTTGCATTTGCCTTACGCCTGGTAAACAGATTGCGTTGCGTATACGCCCAGTTGTCTGTCAGCCCCAACGTCCATTCGCCCGACTGGCACTTTGTCACGAATAAAGTTTGAGTGTTTGCAAGTTATTTCAGTCGAGCTCTGCGTACGATTGTCTGTGTGTCTGTCTGTCTGTCCGTCCCTCTGTCTGTCTGTGTGTCTGACAAGCAACGACACATGTTTTCAGAGTCGTTTGGATCTGCTTTTGACACAATGCGGCCGCCTGGCAGCTAATTTATGCCGCATAAAGCCTGAGCCCGGTTTTCGGCTGAAAGCCGAGCACCTTTGTGCGCCTGCATAAATGTCTTGTTAATAACATGCGCAGCCACATCTATCTTGAGCCACCGACCGACCCCACACACTTTACTTGAGGAGCGATGCCAAGTTTCAAGTTTCAGCTGCCACCAGCATGTCCATTGTTGGCTTAGACAACTGCAACAATGCTTACTTTGAGCCAACGAGTGCCCGATGATACCCATTCGGCGTGGAATGCACAATTGCCAACAGGTATTATGGCAGCTGTGCTTCAATTGCCAGACAGTTTAAGGGGCATTCTCTAAGGCAAGGAGTCGAGTGTTGAGACACACTTTAGGCTCTTGGGAATGCCTAAGGTAAGCTGTTGATTGCTCAAGTTGAAATGCAAATTAACAATAATTATTGTTGATTTATATATAAAGTCTTAGGCAATTACCTAGAATTCTCCACAAAATACTTGAATATATATTCCGCTTCTAAGTCTTAATTAAATGAATAATAATTATAAATAATATAAATCCCAAATCATCCATGCTTTAAAACTAAATTTCAATTAGCTGCTTGTTAAAAACAATTTAAATGTACTTACTACTCATTACTCTTTTTAATGTTTGCATTAAAAAAGATATGAAATAAATCATAATTAAATTGTATATTTGTACATGCATTAATGTTAATACTTTTCTTTATAAGTATCCATATTTGTACATATATTTATATTTATATTTATTTCTTAAAAGCATTTAATTCAATATAAACATACATATCTGTTTATTTAAAAATTATTTTGTTTATTCGTTATTTCTGCAATTATTTTGAACTTTTTTTGTCAATTATTCATATTGGCTTAATTTTTTGCCTTTTGTTTAACATTTCCAAAACAGAACGGAAAATAAAAAATTCTATTCAATAGCTGTCAAATATATCGCTTGATATAAATAAAACCAAGAAAAATCAAAAACAAAATAACTTTTTATTAAGTTTAGCCTAAAGATACACACAAAGAAAATATTTATACATTTTATTTACATTTAGCTCATTTAAAGCTCTCAAAATGCGATAAGCAAATGTCAAAAGGCATTTTACACCGGAGGCGCTTAGAGTCCCAATTTTGTCAGAGCACACGTTCAATAAAAATGACTTTCAATGTAATTGCCAAAAGAGGGAGGGTAGCAAAGTACACAAAAAAAATACTGAGAAATTCGTTTTGTGAAACTAGTTTTCAGTGCCAAGAGACGAAATGCGACGAGGCGACCTTGAATGAATCAGGCAAAACAGGGAGTTCCAATTCAAATTGCTGGGTGAAAGGAGGCTGTGGAGACAGCCAATAAAACGGATGTCGATAAATGAGATTGACAATGACAAACATGAAATCGAATGCAGTAAGGTTAACACAAAGATGAAAAATGCCAGTTGCGAGTCAATAAAAAGCTCGAAAATAAAATAAAATAAAATCGTGCTGAGGTCAAATGCCAAATGTAGAAAAAGCAAATGCAACAGCAACAAAACCCCAAAAGATAACCAAAAACCAGAGACCTTAAAACAAAATGAACCCAGCAGAGTGACAGCTGAACGTCTAGGCTAACAGATGGCAGAACATTTACGGGCCACTGTGGCCATGTGTCAACCGGTGCCCAATGATTCCAAAGAGCAGGAAAAAGTAGTGAGGTCTTTAGCAGAGCGTAGGCGACTGGAAGAAACCCTGCACTTATTGTACCTAAATTCGAAATGCTTTATACAAATTCTTAACTGAATACTTTATATTTTTATTGATTTAGCATCATGAAATGTTTATCAACTACCAAGAGCTTAAACTTACCTTGTTTTTAGGAGGAATGCGTTTCCAATAGAAAAATATTTTCTTATCTGTAATTGACAACTCTATAGGTAAATATATTTTAAACAAAATTATGATTTAAATATTTATTTATTATTATTTAATTATTTATTTTTCCTATCAAATTTATATCGCAAAAGAAGATAAATCGTTTTACATACGTTTGAAAAGAAAATGTGGCATGACAACTCTCGAAACCATCATACCATTTTCAATTACTTGTAATTTGTACAGGGTATTAAAAAACCAGAGAAAATCAAATGACAACTGAAATGACCACACGTCGAGTGCACAAATATACCTCTTGCTATAGGAAACAGCTTGCTTTCGCTCTCTCTCTCTCTCTGTCGCCCTGGGTTTAAATGTGAATTAAAGAATTCCCCAAAGGTCGCCAGCTGAATAACACATGAAAGATGGCTTATTTGCTACTAGTTGGCCACTTATGGGTGGCACTAGGGTGTGGGGCGGCGGCAAATGTGCAAACATTGGCTTAGAGAGTACCACTCGCCACTTGCAGCATTTGCCATTTGCATAAATCAAATTTGAATATGCATCGCTGACTGGAACTGGCAACGCCAGCCGCGAGTTGGTCGAGCGGGGAGGGTTGGGGAGGCGGATGCGGATGTGGGGAAACAAGCTCAAAGCAGCTGCACAAACACGTTCGTTCGCAGCCGAGCATGTGTGTGTGAGTGTGTGTGTCTGTGTGTGCGAGTTTTGTGCTTCACCTGTCCTCGAACACGCACCAAGTGAAAAGCACGCACCAAACTTACGCACACTCGCACACACACAAACGCTAATGTGTATGCGAGTACTAAGCAACAAACTGTGAAGCTCAACCACCCGACAAAAGATAATAAAATGATTACTTGTTTGTAGAATACTCCCAGACAATTTAAAATTGCTTGAACCTTTTCAGAAGTACAAATATTTTCTCTTTCTTATTTGCTTACATCACTGATATTCCGTGCCAATTTATTTTCTTTTAATTAAAAATTTTCCAAATTGTTCAATTTTCCACTAGTGAAAGCGTATTAAAATGAATACACAAACTACTTCTAAGTAATAATAATAATAAGAAATTAATAATTATGAAAAAAAGAAAGATAGTTCGCTTCGGGTTTGGCAATTACTGATATTATTACTCATTTTTTAAAGCAACTTCATAGATATCACTAAAGCACTTCATAAAGTGGAACTATTTCGAAAAACGCAAATTCTTGGTGATTTGTGTCCACATCATAAATAAATCTTTGAAAAAATTTTCATGATGAACAAATAATATACACTAAAGCATAAAAATGTAATTTATAAAAAATTATTAAAAATATACATTTATTTGACTTACCTTCATTTTAGAGTTATCTACTTCATATGGTGTATTTATAATTTTGCACTACTGCCTCAATCGATTTTTGAAAATTTTGTTGGGTGGATTCTTGGGCCATTTCTTTGCCCTAGCTGATACATTAAGATTAAACTTTCGTTGCTAATTAACGCAGCACACACAAACATTCAAAGTACATTAACATAGGCGAGTGCACACAGGCGTCTCGCATAAAGCAACATTCTGTTGCAACTGTCATTTGCGAATTATGCAAAAAAAATAAAAAAAATAATTGGACAGTTTCATAGTTAATATTAAAAACACATTTGACGGAACTTTTGCGCCGAGGTCGACTGATAAATTCAGAGGCTGACGTAGAGAATTGCAAAGAAAAATGAATTTTAAATAAGTTTTAGTAGCTGTGCAATTTATGTACAGAAGCAATGTTGTAAGTTAATAAATAAATGAATCATGAGTTAAAATAATGGAAGATATTACAATAACAGAAAACAACAATTTTTCATGGAAACAAAAAAAATTCTAGCTAAAATATTGAATAAAAGTCCAAACTAGTTCCAACGATAAAAGTTTATTAAAAATCTCAAATAATTCTGGAATGGGCAATTACTATCTTAAAAGCATAATGTGCTTTAAACAATAAACCTCAACATTGATAAACATTACAAAAGTCATCTACTATTGAGTTTAAAGCACTTAAAATATTTGCATAGGCTACACGATCATCTGAACTCGGTTGTCCTAGTCAGTTCTGTAACACTTTCTAAAAAAGAAACATAAATTATGGATTTCTTAGTTTTTAGCTTGGAGCTGGGTAAAACTTGTTCTTCTTTTTGTGCTTATCTGTTTGGGTTTCCGCGGATAAGCCGGTTAGATCTAGGAAAATGAACGGAATTAAATAAAATTAAAACAATACTGACTGTGCAGGGTGGAATTCAGATGATACCTGTTGGTTTCGAGTTGGGAGGCTGTGCTTGGGATCCATCAGGATTTGTTGGCGCTTCAGTTGGATTCGGTTGCGCTTCATCAGCATTTTTTGGCGCTTCTGCTGGATTTGGTTGCGATTCATCAGGATTTGTTGGCACTTCATTTCGATTTGATTGCCATTCATTAAACATAGTCAGATTAGATTCAAGTAGGTATGATCGGACATCGTTATCCAGAGGATCGGTGAAACGTTCAGTAAATGGCTCAAATATGGACGTAATAATTGTATTAAAAGGAAGCGGCAGGGAGTCTCTATCTTCGATAGCGTCTTCAGGTTTTTTATTACTAGCCCCCGTCTTTGCTTCAAACGGTGTCATCATCTCCATAGGGAATGGATAGAGAAGCTTAACTCTGCGCTCATTGGCAATCGATGTTAGGATCTGCAAGTGTCGCAACTAAGGAGTTTGTATTAGTATTCTATCTAGTCATATCCTTGCTTGCCCATTCGCACTTACTTGCAGGGTAATTTTATTTTTCATCATCACGTCGGAAGCTTCTTTCAACGCCTGCGAAGCCATGACCTCTCCTTCCGCAGATATGACCTTGGCACGAGCTTCTCTCAACGCCTCTGCCTCGCTTGCCAAGGTCCGTTGAAGCATTTCCGGAAGGTTAATGTCCTTGCTGTAGAAAGGTGTATAAGGGAACCTGCCTAAGCCTTGTAATCACGAATCTTACATGTCGACACGTTCGATTCTCACTCCCCATTTCGAGGTTGCATGATCCACAGCTTTTCCAATCTCTTCAGATAAGGATTCCCTGGATTTTAGCAGCTCGTGGAGTGTTTTAGAACCCACAACATTACGAAGCGTGGTTTGCGCTATGAATACGGCCGTTTCGTGCACATTCGCGATTTGGAGAGTCGCGTGCACTGAGCCTTCGATGTAGTAGAAAACAACGGCATCAACGCTAACCGTCACAGAGTCCTTGGTGATCATGTCCTGTGTCGGAATCACCTCTACTCTAGTGCGCAGGTCCACTCGTCCATAGGTATCGATGCAAGGCAAAAACCAGACCATACCCGGCCCTTGTGCGCCCTTCCTATGTGGAAAAGATTCTTGCGGAACAATATACCTAATCTATACATTGAACATTACCTAACACGGCCTAGGCGAAAGAATACAATTCGGTGATATTCATTGACCGTAAGGTAACAGAAATATAGGCAAAAGGGAAAGGTGATCACAACGAGAATCCACGATAGGACAATTGCAATTGTCTCAAACGATGATTTTCTTTGGTTTTCACCTACGAAGGGCAGAGAGGCATATATTTGGATAGGTGCTAATTTATTCAGAGTTTTCGTTCAGTTACTTGTTTTAATATATTGTTTTCCCCGTGGACGCTCGGGTGGTTGATCCGCTACGTTATCATCGGGGGATTGTCCTTTACTTTTTTCTGCGTTCTGTCTATCTATATTTTGCTGGTAACGGGGATTTCTTTCAATATACATAACGAAAAATTTTTGAAACTGTCTGAATTTTGCACATACTCATATTATAGACTTGTTAGTGTTGAACAATTCTTGAATATATTGATTAAAAAGGCTGTAGTTACTACGAAATATTTCCGAAAGGGGTTTCCAAACCAGAATATATATTTATACATAGAGCCCATTGAAAATATATAAAAGGGGTAAAATGATTTTGTACAAATGTATGTAACAGGAAGAAGGCGGCATCTCCGAGCCTATCAAGTATATATATTTTTGATCAGGTGACTTCGGCATATCCGCCCGTCTGTGTGAAGACAGCGATCTCGAGAGCCACAAAAGCTACAGACCTTAATTTTTCGAATATAGATTCTCCTGTACCATAGGCCGCCGTACGGTCTTACCATTTTTTTATATCCTGCTCGATTTGAAACTTGATTTTCCTAACACGTCGCAATTCAAGTACTATAGCGTTGCACTTTGGATGCTCTTTTGATGCCCCGAGCTTTTCATAAAAATCATAAGATTAGCTTAGAGTTATTCAGGTAAAGTTCCGCTAAGCGAAGTGCGCATCAGGGTGATTTGATGTATTATTTTATGAATGCAAGGCGGTATCTTCTAAGCGTGCGCTTCCGACTTAAGCAATTTTACTTGTTTCCTGTATTCTCATAAAAAAGACATTTAAATAAAAAACAACAAAATTTCTTTCATTTTTCCGGACTTTCTCCACGCATTTTGCGCCCAATTCATAACTTTTGTACAAGAGCTCAGGCTCCTTATAATATCCTGTTTAATTTACATTTGATTGAGACGAGTCGTCAGAATTCTTTTCCGTTCTGGACCCAAAAAGGGTATAAAATTCCCTAAACTACTAGCACCTCCTTTTTTCCGCGCCTCAAACGGTGTCATCATCTCCATAGGGAACGGATAGAAAAGCGTGATTCTGCGCTCATTGGCAATCGATGTTAGGATCTGCAAGTGTCGTAACTAAGGAGTTTGTATTAGTATTCTATCTAGTCATATCCTTGCTTGCCCATTCGCACTTACTTGCAGGGTAATTTTATTTTCCATCATCACGTCGGAAGCTTCCTTCAACGCCTGCGAGGCCATGACCTCTCCTTCCGCAGATATGATCTTGGCACGAGCTTCTCTCAACGCCTCTGCCTCGCTTGCCAGGGTCCGTTGAAGCATTTCCGGAAGGTTAATGTCCTTGCTGTAAAAAGATGTATAAGGGACCTGCCTAAGCCTTGTAATCACGAATCTTACATGTCGACACGTTCGATTCTCAATCCCCACTTCGAGGTTGCATGATCCACAGCTATTCCAATCTCTTCAGATAAGGATTCCCTGGATGTTAGCAACTCGTGGAGTGTTTTGGAACCCACAACATTACGAAGCGTGGTTTGCGCTATGAATATGGCCGATTCGTGCACATTCGCGATTTGGAGAGTCGCGTGCATTGAGCCTTCGATGTAGTAGAAAAGAACGGCATCAACGCTTATCGTCACAGAGTCCTTGGTGATCATGTCCTGTGTCGGAATCACCTCTACTCTAGTGCGCAGGTCCACTCGTCCATAGGTATCGATGCAAGGCAAAAACCAGACCATACCCGGTCCTTGTGCGCCCTTCCTAAATGGAAAAGATTCTTGCTGAACAATATACCTAATCTATACATTGAAACATTACCTAACACGGCCTAGGCGAAAGAATACAATTCGGTGATATTCATTGACCGTAAGGTAACAGAAATATAGGCAAAAGGGAAAGGTGATCACAACGAGAATCCACGATAGGACAATTGCAATTGTCTCAAACCCTATGCCTTTGGATTCGCCTATAAAAGACAGAGAAAGACATATCTCTCTTTAGGTAGGTGCGAATCAGAGTTTTGGTTCAGTTACTTGGCTTAAGATGTTGTTTTCCTCGTCGGCGTTTCTCCGTTGAACCACTGTCAGACGGCCTACGACCTTCTTCAACTTCTGTGTTTCTGTTATCATCAGGTCTATTTTGTTTATGCATAACGAAAAATTTTGCAATTCACTATGAATATAGAATTCGATTAAAGTTGACTTTCCTACATTAATTGTTTCAAAAGTCTTTGAGGTATTGATTCATGAAATGTATAGGTTCTACAAAATATGAAATTTGTTGTATAAATGAAATTTAAAGCTTAACTATACTTTATGTGTATTAATTTGGCTAGATTAAAGTACTTTGCTGTTTCTTATTTGAAATGCAGGCTGCGCCTACAAGTTTGCATAATATTTTGGGAAAAGTAACTGAAAACTTTTAGATTTATATGCAATTGCATTTTAGACAATTTCAAAAAAGGCAAACTTTGGGAAAACAAATAAGAATGCTTGAAAGCGGTTGACTCGACGACGAGATGCCCTATAACTATTTGAATTGTTAATAAATGAAATGAAATTGAACAGACTGAATAGTTATAAATTTAATGGCATAAGAGATATGGCATCTATATTAATGCGGAATAGATCAAACTACCTTTTAATACATAGAGCATAGAGTATTAAAACATTATAAAGAAATATACGCAATGGTCAAAAGTGTCCGGAAAAATGTGGGGTCAGAATGCAAAAAAAAACTTTGTCACTGAAAGTTGCCAAAAAGTTGGCAGTCGAAAAACTAAAAACTTTTGTTTTCTCGCCTCCTTTTTTTTATGGAGCGACAAGCAAATGGCAACTGCCAAAAGACAAAGGCCAGCGGACTATAGAGCGGCGAGAGAGGAGTAATAACTTCGGAATGACTTTTGTTGCTTCCTTGTAATGCATTGTGCGGCAACTCTCTCTCTCTCTCTCCCTCTTTCCCTCGCTCCCTCTGTCAACTTTTTCACTCCGTGACCACATGTGCCAGCCCGAAAGTTTTTGTCCACCCGCTGCCAGATTCATGCGACCCCATCATAAAGTAATTTATGTGATTTGCCCTTCCTTTGCCCCATCTCTGATTGCGAATGCAGCGCCATATGGTCAGCACCAGGCAGCCAGCCAATTGTCTCGGAGCCGCTCACATGTCGGGCAGCAGTAGAATATTACTCTATTATGTTTCGGACTCATCAAATGCGAAGCATTCGCCTGATGGGGGGCATAAAGTTATTAGTCCACTGGGATCTCCTGACCGCATCATACGATGTAATTCCGTGAACTGACTAAATGAATGTCACATCAGACTAAACTAATCCGTCATTGTCAGCATTTGTAATGGGATACACACACACATAGCAGAGCATCGGTATGCGGGGCACATGGATCAAAGCCCTCATAATGCACTTCAGTCAAAGGGAATTGCAATCAACTTTTGCTTTTACAATTATTTAATTACAAAGTTAGCTTAATTTGATGTAATTACAAGGGAACTAGAGACAATTAACGGCATTTATATTTTACTAATGTTAAATGTAGTGTCCTATTAGGGGATACTCCACATAAATTTTTAATTAGTTGAAATGAAGTTGCCAAAGTTTGATAAATCCTTAATCCTATGTAAGTAGCAACAATTTAATTCAAAATTTAGGTTAGGTAGAAGAGTTTGAGCTAAGCTAGAAAATGTTCAATTTTCTTTTAAATCAAGTCACCTACTGAACTGTTCTTATACATTTTTTGTTAAATATGAACATTAGTACACGTACACTTAAGCATTCAACAACTTGTTACTCAGATACTTTAAAAGTTAAAAAAAAATAGTTCTTTAGCAAAATGTCGAATCAAGAAAAAACTCATGCGGAAATTCAAGAGGCCATACGTCTGGCGCAGTTAGGTGGGTACCTATTACCTATAGATACACATATATGAAATGGAAATGATGATGATCTAAACCCTATTTCCAACCAGATTTCTCCTCGTTGCGCACTACGCTCATAGAAAACGTAATGCGTGCGATGGCGGACGCTTTCGAGCGCGTGAAGATCTCGTTGATATTGCCAAAATTGATTATGGACCGTGATGCTTTAGTGTGGGTACTATCTGGTACGGAGTACACACAGGCTATACGCCTCATCGACGACTTTATGCGCAGACGAGACATTATACTGAGGGAACAACGACCGCCACTGATGGACCACGGTATGGTCAGAATTATTGATTACTTTCAGTCGAATGCTTCGATGCTCTCGTTGCTTGCCGTATACTTGAACAAAATGAACGAGAATGAGCGTAAGCTTTTGACCACCTTTAGCAAGCTCATGGACCTGGCCAGGACCCATCTAGTTCGCGATGCGAAGGCACACATACAGCAGGAACGAGTTCTGCAGGGTGTCTTTAAGGAGAAGGAAAACTACAGAGAGAAATAAAGATCATGGAGGACAAAATGGAAGCGATCCGGGTTGAGGTGGACATTCAGGCAAATGCCAAAGCGGCATATTTGGCCAAAATCGACGAGGAAATGAAAGCGAAAAAGCAGCTGCACGATGCGAAAATTGAACATGAAACGTGAGAGAAAAAAATTATAACCAAATAAAAATAAATATTAATATATATACTTTAAATGATTCTAGAGAATTATGTAACCGTGCTACACGATTGAATATTAAGATCAGTCAGGATAAACAAGCTGAACTGATAGAAGAGCTAGAGAAGGTTAGATTCGAGAACGACAAGCAAATAAAGTTCAACAAAAAATTGGCAAAAGAGGGGCGTGATGAAAAGTAAGTAAACAAAAATATTATATATATATAAATAAAATAACGTCAAAGATGGCCAACAGAAACAAATTGCAAATACAGCTGCAGGGCATTATAAGAAAATACGATACTGTGATCGGTGAGAAAATAGTTGAGAATATGGACTTGACAGAAAAATTGAATGACGCTGTGGAAAAGCTCAACGAGTTTATGGTTACCTATCGCAAAGAGGCAGCCATTTACAATCAGATCGTTGTCAAGCGCGAAAAAGAAGAAGAACGCAAAAAACAACAGGCCATACTAATATATATGATGAATCGGGCCGCAGTCAAAATTCAAAGGTATTGGCGTCAATGGCGCAGACACATGCAAAGGAAGAACCGACGTGGTGGTAGAAAGAAGAAGTAATTTAGTGGCAATGAAAGTAATAATTATAAAAAAATTCAAGAAATCGTAAAATATGATATTGTATCAGAAAATAAACGGAAAAATTCTTCACATTGAATGCAAAAAAACAAAAATTAAAATAAAACAATAAAAACTAGCATTTTTACAAATAGAAAGTAATTTTTTTTAAAGAAAAATTGTAAATTATATATTAGTAGCCAGAACACGATGCTCTCGAATCGAATAAAATTCCATGCTAAAAACCTAGTAACCAAATTAAGGAATGCTAGCAGTAAACGCAGTTATTTTAGTTTTACAAACGCAAACACTTTTATAGAAAAACTTAATTATTTTTTGTTTTTCTGTTTTTGTTCTTTGTTTTCACACACAATGGAGCTATCGAAGGCCACTTTAATCTTCGGAGCATCGTCTATGTCAGTCGATCGTACGCGAGCGAGTAGAGTGAGTGAGAAACATCCGAGCATTGAACGAGATGCAAATATTGGTGGGTAATAGTTGAAAACTTGAACGAACTCTTGCTCTCAAATCACAATCGATAGATATCTCCGCTATTCGCTCGACACAAATACGTTGTGTCCTAAAAGTGGTTCTGGACTCCATAGAGCGTGTGAAGAGCGCTCTTTTGCTGCCAAAGCTGCTGAAGCACCCAAGCAATCTGACCCAAGTGTTAGCTGGCACCAAATACGAGCCTGCCATACAACTGGTGGAAGACTATATTCGCAGACGTGATATTATCGTAAGAGAGCAGCGACCGCCATTATCTGATAATGGCATAATCAGGCTTATTGATTACTTTCAAAGCAATCCGTCAATATTCGAACTGTTCCCCAATGTTCGGATGACGCCGGACGATCTCAAATTGCTGATCACTTTTGAGCAGCTGTTCAAAATCGTCAAGTATCACCTGCTGCAACAAGCCAAGCCAGAGATCAACAGGGAGCGCATACTGCACAAGGTCTACCACGAGAACGAGAAGTTTAAGGCCCACATCATACAGCTGCAGGCCACTCTATCCAGTAAGCTGGCGCGGTTGCGATGGAGGACGGCTGCGAAAACCGTTCTGCTGAAGAAATGCGAGCTGAAACTGGAGGAGCAGAGATATGCCATTTTGATGAAAATGCAAAGCGAAAGGTGTGTGTGTGAGTGTGTGTGTAAAAAGTACTCTTAATACTAACTCAGCTTACTCTTCGCAGTGAAAGGTGCCAACGCATAATACGCGAGAGCCACAAGAACAGCTTGGAAAAACAAAAATTGCTGGAAGTGGAGCTACAAAACTTGACTATCGAACACCAGATGCAATCTAAAATATTTCAACGCGAGGAAAAACTGCACGTGACGAAAAGTGAGTAAACAATATCCATAATCTAATCGCAAATTTAAAAAATATACATCAATTCCCTAATAGAAACAAGGTGGAGCTGCAGTTGGAGGGCGGTTTAAGGAAATACGATCGTGTAATGATCGAAAAAACTATTGAGCATTTGGATATTGACAACCTATTAAACGAGGAGCAAAAACTGCTGGATCATTTGATGATCACCTATCGCAAAGAGGAGATCATTTACAACAATATTGTTGTTCAACGCGAAGAAGAAGAGGAGCGCAGAAAGCGGACTGCAATCATAAGGTATATGATGAACCGAGCCGCGCGCAAAATACAAATCTATTGGCGTAAATGGCGCAAAGCTGTAGTAAAAAGGCGACGACTCGATGCGAAGAAATATTCGTTTACCACGCAAGTTAGCAAAAAACGAAAACGGCGCTAATGTAAAGGATAAGGCACTGAAAAAAATTGTAGTGAATTATGTGCATTATTGCGAAAATAGAAAAACAACAATGAGCCTACGAAAATCATATCAATCAGAACTGCTTGAAATGATAGTCTTAAGCTCATTGCTAGTCAACGAAAAGTTATAAATAAATTGGATATAATTATAAGGGGTGGGCTGTGCCTGGGGCTCCTATTATGCAATCTATTTACAAACATCAGCGCATCTGCATAAACTATTTATGTATATGAACTAAAATAAGAGCGCAAAAATTTAATTAATGAAGCGACGAACAAATAAGATGGAGATGTGGCTCAAATAGCGCTAGCAAAAATTCATTGAAATTACCAAGCGTGAAATGAGCAGCTGTCACTGGAGCACAAAGGACATTGAGCAGACAGGCCAGGACACGCAAGCACACACACACACACACACACAGACCAACACATACTGAAAGCGAGACAGACACGCAGACAGAAGCTTGACAGCTTGAGATAGAAAGGGAATGGCAATTTGAAATTTCATTAAATTTCCCTTTTTTGCATAGTGAGGAAAGTCGCGACATGGAAATCTCTCACAGCTGTATTGACATCGACCTCAACAGGCACCACCAATACATATATATATATATTTAATTTTCCACAGACATGCAAAAAGAAGTCAACTCAATAGCTTTGCGGTGTTTGCGGCCTGTGAAACTTTCTATTAAATTAAATGATGCCCATAATTTGCCAAAGATTTGAACTTCAAGACATTCGCAATTTAAATGTTTCAGAGCAGCTGTGCTTCTTTGAACTCCGTATTCCGTATTCCGTGCATTTCGCTTTCTATGTGTCGCCATAAATTAAGGTTGAATAAGCGACGCTTTTAATCTAAGCTAAGTCAGGCGGATGCCGAGCCTGGACACGGCCTGGACGCGGCCTGGACACGGCCAGGACACGGCCATTGTAATCAGCACATTGTGCTCTCAACATAAATCCAGACAACTCCGATAAGTCCGGGCTGCCATGGCTGCACGTAAACACGCTGCTGCAGTCGGAAAACGGTCTGGCAACGCTTCGGCTGCGAGAGAACCACATCAAGCGCAACCTGAAAGATGAAAATCCCTCGCTTCAAATGGATTTGCGCGCTAGCTCGCAAAGTGCTGGAGCGCAAAAGATGCCGTGACTGGGCGTGGTACAGAAAATCCCCTACCATTCGCCCCCTTCGAGCTGAGGGTCGCGTAAATTTGCCAAGAAAGGAAAAATATGCGCAAATGTGTTGGCATTAACAATGCCTCACTTAGAGGTGAATCGGATAAGGAACTCACACCAGATAGACTAAAGAAAACTGACTGAATATCCCTTCTGGTAAATTGACTCCGTTGGAAGCTCATAAATACCTTTAACTAGAGATAGTGTAATGCATGAGATAATGTAATGCATAAAATATTATGTTAAGAAAGTTTCGCTGTTAAGTTGAAAAGTCAAATATTGAAGAATATGAAACTTTCCAGCTATTAATAAAATATGGGATATGCATTATGCGAATAATTATAAAAAAGTTTGTATTTAATCCAGTTCTTTAAGTTTACCTAATAGGAATAACATTTATCTGCGGAGATGTCCAGGTGGTATATTTCAATAAAATAAAAACACTTCTACACTAGGTAACAATCCAGAAGCTTAGTTATTAATTTGTTAATATCATTAATGTTTTCTAAAAGACGAAAATATTGGAGATACAATAACAAATTTTTCTCCTCAATTATTTCAATGAATGCTATATGATATAGTGGTAGTATATAGGTTCACAGGATGTTACTAACATGCAAAACACATAACTACGTATCTATAAAAAGTTTTATTGACCTTGTTTGTAACGTAAAACTTTAGTTTACATAAAACAAAAGATAGATAGATATACATGGTAAAATTCAGAATTTCTGTGCGTTAGGCGGTCGTGTACGTTTTTTTAAATTATCAAAGGATATTTAAATTATGAAACTTTCAAAACAACTTCAATAAAGCAAATAGCTCACAAAAAAATGCAGCTCAGTGCATAAAGCTAGCTTATAAGCTTTTGTAAATTAAGAACATTTAGAACAGAAAACAGTATAAATTCTGGCCTAGAGGCGTACTCCTGACCAAATGTTGAATGAATATTTCAGCGTGTTGGTCAAAAATGTTGCAATTTAGTCAGGCATGAAATACTCGCAGCATTTTATGATTATAAGCACGAGGTTGTTCGGTTTCAGCTAAACGCTTAGAAGAGGAGTATGTGCCATAATTTATGGTACTCAAGCACACCCACAGACACTGGGGCAGCTGCACATGAGGCAACCACTAACGAGCCCATTTGACTCGTAGTTTTTGGAGGGATGCGGCTCGAGGCTGACGTTTCCCATTCATGTCTTCCACTTCATTCATTCTTCGCGTTCTCAGTTCTGCATTTGTGTGGTCTTCCTCTCTTTCTCTCTCTCTCGCTCTCTCTCTCTCATTCAGCATACAATCCAGCCTAATAACTCGCACTGGGCTCCGGCATCGGGCTAACCACATGCAGTGCCCAAGCTCATGTGGTATGCGTGTGTTTTTCGTTTTCATTAGGGCCATGGCCCAGGCCAGACCCAGGACTTACAAGTGTTGCAGCTGCTGCACATTGTGCGCCTGCCATTGGTATTGGACTTGGCCAAAAAGCCATCATCATCGGCAGGTGTACGGCAGACAGCCAACTTAGCAGCTAACCCTAGCCACCACCCAGTGGCAGCTGCTGTCGGTTTGAGTCGATTGAGCAGTTAACAGCAATATGGCTCAATTTACGCACAAATAACAGCTAGCAATGCCAGCTTTTAGCTGGAAAGCAAGTGCACTTCCAATTTTGTAATTCCGAAAGTTACTGTTATTGTTAACAAGCTAAGTTGACGTAACTATATTTCCTTTTATTTTGTAGATTTTAAAGCTTTCAAGCTAAAAGTTTACATAGATCTTATGTTTTTCAATTTCATACATCACAAGTTTACATAAAAAATGAAGTCATTTGTGCATTTTAATTTGGTTCATGAAACTGTGCTTGACAAGTCTCTTTATTCTATTATTTCAGCAGGATTCAATTATTATTTTTTTTAAATTTCAACGCTTTATTCCATTCGCTTTCAGCTGGTAAAATGTACATTGATGGCTTTTGCCATGCCGTGAAAAAACGATTACTTACATTTTTAGTTTATTATTCCGTTTTTTGCCCATATTCTTACTCATTTCAATTTTGCTCCACTCCATATACTCCATACGAAAATTCCACGCCAGAAAGTAATATATTCAGATAAATAGCCTATCTTTTTTCATTCCATCTTATGAATATGTGCATTCCTCGTTAAAGAATTGTCCATATATATAAATAGCTCAACCGTTATCATTTAGTTTTAGTTGAAGTCCTTTCTCTTTTCTTTCCAAGAATAGTACTACTTAGCAGACAAACTCCGTAGTACATTTTCTAAACAAGCTTCAAAGACAGTTTTTTTAGAATTCAATTCTTGTTTCATTGCACCTTCATCGCACTTAAGTATTTAAGTGAATTTATCATGACTTTAAGAAATCCATTATTTGTTCCTTTCCACTCTGGTCGACTTCACAGAAGCTTTAATGTTATTAATATAAGTAGGTTTCCTCTCGCCCTGCGATACTTTTGTGTTAATAAGCCCCAAGACTCTTTCAGCACAACTTAATCCACTTAAACATCTTCCACTTCACACCCTCTTTTTTCTCTTTTTGCCCCGTTTGCCAGTCCGATTTCATATTGGGTCAAAACGCGCGCAGCAGCCGGGGAAAATGAGCAATAAAAATGGTTTAATTGGAATTCTAAACAAATCGCATTGCATGTTAATTTCAAATTGCCAAATGCTGCCGACAGCCGTCGACCGAAAGACAGACCGACCAACCGACCGTAAAACAGTCAATGGGAATAAAATAAACCAATTTCCCGCCGCATTGCTGGCGGCTATATTGGCGCTAGTCCGGGATGGTCGCTGCAACCGCAGGCGCGGATGTGAAAGTTGCGCTTCACATTTTTGGCCTGAAATTGTAAACTTTTGCGCCCAAAAGTTGTATAAATGTGCGGATTCGGAGTCGGAAGCATAAATTTCAATACAGGCAAAATGTCACGCTTCCGCCAGGGCGACCAAAAATGCAGCGCGCAAATTGAAACAGAAACAATTTCAAGCGGTTTGCATTTGCGAGCTGCGCACCACTGCCCCACCCCCGCCCCACGCAGACACGGCCTGTGGCACATTTTAACCCAATTTTTGGCCATGCACGCAGCTCGTTGAGCCACGTGCTTTTTAATTGAGCTCAAAGCGCCCACATCTAATTATAATTGCCGATGTGTCCTTGTGACACAGCGCCTGTCCCAGCTGCCACCACCGGGCCATATTTCAATGCAATCTGGCAAGTCATCGTCACGTTTACAGGTATTATCATCGGGCCGATGTCGACGTCGACGTCGGCTGTGTATGCTGTCAACCGTCAACGCGTGCCATTGCGGGCTTGTTACCAAAAATTAGGATCTCGGCGAGTGCGCAAATTCCATTTTTCCATGTCAGCTTTTGACACGGCGTCGCGTCGCGTCGAGGCTCCGCCCATGATGAAAATACTTGTTTCCTGCCAGTTGCCTGCCTGTCTGCCCGCCTGTTGCCGCCAACTTTGCCGCGAATTTAGTTGCACATTTAGTTGAAGTAGTTTTCCACTTGCCACCAAAAGTCTGCAGAACAAGAAAGAAATTGCGCTGAACTGGCAGCTACACTAGCAAATATCCTGTAATTTCTTCTTTACTTATTATTTACTCTTATTTATAATTTAATATTCTTTCTCAGTTCATTTTTAAAAAGTAGTAGATTTATTGTATATATGAAATAATTCTATTATTAAGATATATTGTTGTTGTAATATTTACATATTTTATATCCCGTTGAGATGTTTAAAACAAACTGTGCCTACATACCCAATTTTACAAAGGCATAGTCTTTGAGTTCTTTGAGATCAGGAATATATTTATTTTATAAGACACGGGGATTCAAAAATGTTCTCTTAACTTTTAATATACACTCTTGAACCCCTTTTTAATGGTATTATACGGTTTACGCTTATAATCTCCTCTGAAATGTTTAAGATAAATAGAAATCTAGCCTAAATAAAAATACTTTTCTTAACAAGGTTATATATAAATGCTTGAACTGACAATACTTTTTAATTGATTTTTGCTGATGATTAACATCAGCAACTTTTGATTTGAACAAATGAAAGAGATTGCTCTTACAAAGACATCTTAAATCTCAAGAAACCCTTTTTACTCCTTTTAATGGGTACTGTAAGGCTTGCCTATGAACTAGCGTAGATATCGCTGGGTTAGCTTTTGTTTTTGCAGATACGATATGTAACACATACTTATATAGGAAAGTGTGTGTGTGTTTGGAAAGTTTTTCGGCTGCATGAAGCGGAAAAAGCGGATAATTTATGAGGACTTTTGTGCTTATACATTTTCCAGCTTTGCGCCAAGCATTTTTCATTAAATAGTGTTTGCAGCATACACAAATATATATATACCTATCTGTATTATTTGAACATAACCCAGAAAGCAAACAGAAATTTTATTTCATTATGTCATAAGAAATTATTTTAAGCACTCGAAAAATTCCATCTATAATTTAAGATTGTTCAAATGAATTCCGTGTGTAAAACGAGCCCAGAGAGCGCCGCCTGCAATCACTGGCAGCGCGAGGTATGCGGCCGGTGTCCGAACTGGAAATTCGATCAGGATCAGGATCACGTCAGCAGCGCCCCCGCACACAAGCTGATGACCATCGATGAATGCCACCGACTGAAACGCGAGCTGCAGGCCTCACTCTTTGCCGAACACCGTGGCGTTAATCCCATGACCTATCTGCTGCTCTTGTTCTTCATGGTCTTCTGCATATCGCTAACCTTTGGCTCCTGGCCAAGGCGTTTGTATTCAAGAAGCGAACGGAAAGGCCCGGAGAGCTCATCGATGTGTGCCCGGATCGGCAGGCGGGCGGACGTACCTCAGTGGATAACATAATGCAGCAGCTGCGCGAGAAGTGCACGGCCTCAGCCAAAATGCTGAGATCGGACGAGCTTTATGTGCCGCCCAGATTTTGGGATAGCTTTGCCATGAGAGGTTTTGGCGGGAAATCGAGTCATGTCGAGCAGAAGCCGCAGTCGGAGACGCGAGTTGACATCGATGACGAAACGGACACGGATGCATCGGAGGAGACAACCGATTTGGAAACGAGCGAGAGCTTGTCAACAGAAGCGCTTAACGAGACCGAGGATAAAGTCTCCGAAGAGGCCTCGGGCGAGGAAACCACAAGCTCAAGGAGCTCAGCGAGCGACCAAACGGAGCTGAGCACATCAAACGAGGATCAGACTTCTATAACCATGGACATAAAGCACGAGGCACGCAAATGCACAGATGCCATTGGCAAAATGCCAACCAGTTACGGGCCAACAATATCGAATCCCTCGAATGCCCAAAGTCGTGGCAAAATACGCTGGGCCAACTGGCTCAGGCGCAACAAACAACTCGATTTTGAGGCATAGTCGGTCTCAAGTAGGCCAGGCCAAATAGTATACAACGAGATAATATAATCAATATATGCATAGAATGAATCCAATTTGCAAGCAAAACATCAACAGCGCCGAGTGCCAACAGTGGATGCGAGAGGTCTTCGAGCACTGCAATCGCCTGCTGGCCGACAAGCAACTGGAATTATGGGACGATTGGTGGGTGAACCAACCGCCGGTGCAGTTCTATCAGCTGCCACGCCTCATGTCCGCCTACGACTGCCAGAAGCTGAAGAAGCAGATCGAACGCGAGGTGGCCTCCGCCGTCGTTGGCAATACGGCGCCGCTCGTACGCTTCGATATGGATGATATGGAGTCCGGCTGGCGTATCGTGCTGGTGTTATTTATTATCGGTTTGGCGCTGGGCATTATTGGCTCCATGGTCTGGCTGCTGAACAGCACTCTGCGACGCATTGCGGCGCCAAGGCTTAGGGATTGCGAGCGTCAGTCGTATAACAGTAGAAATTGCTGCAACCGCTCGCCCAGATCGTTCATCTCGTTTGGCAAGCCGTTCCATCCGCTGACGCGCTTGGGCCCCTACCGAGGTGAGAAGGTTGTGGTGCCGGCAGGCGCCTGCAGCGCATCCAAGCGATAACTCTGAGAGCCCAGTCGCAGCCCCCACCACTGACAGCGGTCACATCACGGCACGCGTGCAGCTAACGTGCGACCAGAAATGGTGCAATAACGAAATCCGAATCAGAACCCAAAACCAAAAAGCGCAGCCAAAAATAACGACAATTAAAAGAGAAGAAAAAATCAGTGGCGGTTGTGCTCAATCGCGGGCAAGATTTATGAAATGTGTTCCGCACCGATTTTTTTAAACTTGTTTTTTTTTTCATTGTTTTGCGGGCCAACAAGCATACAGGCAAGAGCAGCAACAAAACACTCGCGCATATAAATAACGCCCCCTGTCAAGCACAATGGCAGCTAGTGAGAGTTTTGTTGCTATTACTACATACATATATATTTTGTTACGTATACATATTGTTCGTTTAAATAAATATTTTATTTTATTAAATTTTCATCGTTTTTAATTATTTTCTTTCACTAAATATATGGTCTAATTATGCTGCATAAAAGTGGTTGCCCACATTAGCATGCTACACAAATTGCAGATTTAAATATTCTGCATATGTAAATTTATGTTGCCTGCTTTTTTGGGAACACAAATTAGAGCACAAATGCTAGTATTTGATTGAATTATAATGTCACAATGTTGTTTTCGTTATTTTAGTATAAAAAAAGTAATTATTGATATTGCCCATCGTTAAAAAGACATTGGTATTTTGTGTCATTAAAATTAAAAATGCAGCCTGATGAAAAATGCAAATTTTTGTGAATTAGTTCAATAAGATTTTGTGCTACTAAAATCATAAACCAATTAATATTAAAAATAAACAGCTTTCTAGGTATTGGACAGAATTTGTAAAGCTTAAAAATGTAATGCAACATTTTCAATTATTAAAATCAATTTCATATTGAATTTTATTATTTTAAAAATAATTATATTTGTTGCTGGTGAGCTTTAAAACAAAAATGTTACAAAATTTTTCAACAAATTTCTTATTGCGCCCATTGTAAACGTAACTGATGATTAATATGTATATTCCGGCAATTCATAAAAAGCAAAAAAAAGGGAGAGCAAGCCAAGTGTTGTCGCTCTGGCATCGTATCAACATTTGGCAGGCAACCGGCCTATAAAACGGTTTCTAAACTCAAAAAGCAAGCAATTTTCACAAATGCAGCGGAAAATCCGAAATCAAAGCACGCGTATTGGGACCAAAAAGTGCATAAGATTAGCAGTATGGGAAATTGAATGGCAATCAATTGAGTTCAACTGAATTGAGTTGTGTTGCGATTGAATGTGCATTTAAATAAAATGCTAGCAAACAATTTGGTTAAATGCGTTTGATATTTATGTTTATGATTAAATGATTGCGCGACTGTTCCACAGTAACAATTTATGAATTTCCTTCCATTTTATTTTCGTTGTTTTATTTTGCGAATTTATTTTTAGTGGCCGCAACGTCCCAGCAGTAACAGCAGCAGCCCCGACACTTAAATCACAGACACAACTGTAGCAAAATTGAAAACTTTTGCTATATTGCTATATGTGTATATGTTTGTAACGCCATATGTATACGTGTTGTGTGTTTGTTTATATTTTTAATTCATTGGACACTGCAGCTGCCACAATTGCAGACCCATATCCCAGAAGCAGACCCAAAGCCAGTGCCAGAGACCGGGTCACAGCGTGACTTTGATTTATTTGTTGGTTTTCATGCCCAAATGGAATTAAAAGTTTAACATATAGTGCGTTTGTGCTTTAACGGAAAAAGAAAATCAACAACAACGAAAACAATTCATGTAATTGACAAATTGATTTTAACTTTAAATGTCAATATCCATATGGCATTTAAGTGAAGCTTTATTAACAATTGCTATTTCGGCTTACGACTAAATGTCATCATAAATAACGCGAAAACTCACCGCAAACGATCATGTTTATTATAACTGATTTAATGTTGTCCGAATCAATATTGATAAACGATTTATTATTTCTTGGAGGATGCAAATGTATTTTAATTTTATGAAAAGTAAGCGTTTTTGAGCTCAACAGGCACTACATTTATTAAATAAGTATTAAATAAATTCAATAAATTTCGTATGTAAAAAAATGGAAAAAATATGTAATGGGACGCAGGAATTTATTCAATAACAAGAATTACACAAAAAAGAAAAGCAAAATGTGTTGATGCTAAAATTACTATGTTTTCCCTTTCCATTTACACAATATATATTTTCAACATATTTTAAAAACACCTAAACTTAAATTTGAACATGCTTTCAATTGCACAACTTAATTAAGTTATTTATAAAAATTCCAATTTGAAATCTGTCAAAAAAGTGGTCTGAAAAATAAAACTGTATGTTCAAATAAATTGTAATTAATTTGCATTTAATTGCAATGAGCGATTTTCTGATGATTTATGCGATGACAGCGACTGAGTTGTGCGCTTTGTGAATTTCAATAATTCCAATATGCATAATTTACAAGATGCCAAACATACACTGCAAATTGCGATGGCAAACTATTTTGTCAATTGGCTGGTTCCGAAATGCAATTGGCATTCACAATACAACAAAAGCGACCGTAAGGGAAATATGTTTAGTTGAGTTTGTGGTTGTGTAGCAGTAGTTAAATTTTGATTTCAGTTTTAGTTCCAGGCAAACATTAAGAGTCCGCATTTTGTGGCTTTTGGCCAGAGTGTGATAAACGAGCTGGTGCTGGTGGAAGGGGAGGGGCTACAGCTACATATATGGTTGAGTTTAATGCAGCTTCATTCTTTAGAAGATTTGACTCGTTGTGGCCAGTACTCATTAAGCCAACATGGTCTGGCATTGTTTGCCCCCTCAAGCCCGCCTGGAGCATTGGCCAGTTGCCTGCCTGATTGCCAGCCACCACTTCAACTAGAAGAGGGCCACTGTGTGAGTGGGGTGGTGATAAAGGGGGTTGTATGCAGCATGTTGACGTGAATTTTTATACTCGAGCTGATTTATTTTCATGCCTTCGCCCTGAGCTTTGGTCATTGTGCATGCTTTTGTTGTTGCTGTTGGAGCTCACATTTCAAGAACTCAAACAAAGCACGGGCAAAGCTGAAAAGCAGTATGGAAAATATTAATAATCCGCCCTGTCTGCCAGCCTTCTTGTTGTTTTCCATGGAATTTATTACAGTCCGCCTTTTATTTATGCGTACGCAAATCGACTTCCGTTACCAAAGCAATGGGCCACATTGCATATCTTATTTAGCACGCACTCCCACCAAGGTCGACGGGCTTTAAGGAAAAAAGATAAATTCAAAGATACGAAATGAAATATATTATGTACACCTGCACGTTTAGAAACTGGCAGTGCAATGATTACGGATAAACACATATTTTGCATTACCGAATCGAAAATAAACATGGCTATAAATTATTCAATACACGCTGCTTATGTTATACTTTTTTCTACCGCGCATTTTCAACCATCGATTCCACCAAATTTGTCAGCGTCATGCAAATCGTGGCATAGATTCTTACAGGGCATACCAATTCCAACTCTAAGGAGCAACATCATCATTGTTAACATCATCGTCATCGTCATCGTCATCGCCATCATCATCATCATCGACATAGCAGAGCGGTTGGGTCCGTTCGATCTGATGGATGTTGATTTCATTGAATTTGAATTTCATTGCATGCGCAGAATCGTATGATGGTTCAAGCATATTTGATTCATATATCTCAGTCAAATATGTGCTGTACTCCAATATAAGCAGAAATATGCTGTACTTGTGGCAGATTCATTTATAAATTGAATCGTCTTTGGACAGCATCATTTTGCGTGCCAATTTTTTTCTTTCAAGCACTTTATAAAATTTATTTGGAAATTTTTTCAGTAATTTTTTTTAAAAGGTCTTTAGTTCTTTGATATATAAGCTTTAAAGAAGGACTTAATTGAAGAAGCGATTTTTTTAATGAAAACCCCAGTTATAATTTAAATATTTTAGTACTATACTTTTACTCACACATACACAAAAAATATAGACAACAAATTTTAACAAAATCTGATTAAAAGCAATTTTTTACCTTCAAATTCATATAATAATAAAGTTTACTGTCATAGCATCAAACTTATATAATATATTTTAACACTTTTAATCAATACAGTACATTTTAACGAAAGAAACGATAACGTTTTTATTGAAATGTACAAACACTTTTGTATATACTATTTAATATATTGGACATATATGTACTAAAAGAACAGTACAGAAAGGCACAAATTACTACATTTAAAAAACCAAAAAAATATATTCAAATTGTATGCAACACTACTTGATTGTTTTAGTATCTATTATCAATGTATTTGAACTGATTCCCAAATAAATTTAAAATTAAACTGCAAACGTAAACTATGCTAATATGTTTGCATATTTTATTTAAGTAAATTTATGTGCGTTCTTATCACCGTTTATCAACTAATATTAATGGCCCATTAATAAAAAATTAAATTTATATTTTTATGGCAATTAAGAGGCTTTTGTTTCGAACTTCGACCTCAATTAGGGGTAAACAAAAGAGCTGCGAATCGTTTTCATTATGTGCAAATCAGCTTTCACAGCAAATTAGCCAGTCAAACGGCAGAAACTTTGACAGACTGTCGGGCCAGACGCAGACACGAGTTTGCCCTGCGGTTCTCTAAGAACACACTTACATGCGCTTACACCCTACATATGTATATTTGTAGTATATATGTATATCTAAATTTATAAAGGGGGCGCATAAAACTTTTCAACCGGCTCTGGAATGAAGTGCGACGTAGGGTGTGCGGGAAACCGCTCTTAAAATGTCACAGGGGCCAAAAAACTTTGGCGGCCACAGAAGCATGAAAAAGCCAAGGAAATTCAAACAAAAGTGCAACAACTTTTCAGAGGACGACAGTGTTGCCACATTTTTTTATGCGTGCTGCCAAACCCCCTTCCCCCCACCCCTCACTCTTCCGGCCACACCGCACATATAAAATCTAGAGTTGAGCTTTCAAGGACATCGCTTTGTCTTTCATTAGATAGGCGGCACATATGCTGATGAAATAAAATGGAGGGGAAATCCCTACACAATAAATATGTTTAAACCTGATTTTCCAGCTTAATTAAATGTTTTATAAATTTGATTGGCTAACCGTTTAATTGGTTGAGCGGTTAATGTAACTGTTAACAATTAAAACCACGTTTAAGCCGCTTGGCTGGCTTCGGTAAACAGCTTTTGTTGTATGCAAATATAAATGTGGCTTAGTCGACAGCATTTATGGGCGCAAATACACTTGATCTGATTACCAGGTCGATTCAGACCCTTTTGCGGCGGGGATTTACTTGTATATTGTGCGAAAATTGGCGCCTGCTTTGGGGCTAAGTTGACGGCAACTTCTTAATCCGCAATTGGGCAACGCCCTTGGCGCCATTCGCAGTCGCCGCCGTTCGTATCCGGCGCAACCTACGTCGCGTTCATCGAGGCCCGCAAGATTTGGTATGACATACAAAACTCTTGTTGTCCGCCAAAACCTCAAAATGACAGTGTATCTGACATTGCTAAGCCCAATATTCCCCTTTTTGACTTAATCTCCATTCTAAGACCCACTTTTTGCACAGTCATCGTACGCATGATGTAACTGCAACTAGCAGCAGCATCAACAGCAGCAGCAGCCAAAGTGTAATTGGAAATGATTCTGTTTCACTTGGCCACGTTCCATGGCGGGATTTACTTTTGATTTCGGGCATATTCTATTTCATTTAGCCCACTCCCCAACTTCTCAATGCGTTATTTTTTTTATGAAAGGGCAAACTGTTGCATGGCCCCCGGTTTCTTGCACTGCGCATGACTGTTCCCATTCGCAGCGTTCTGTTAACCGATTCGCAACTGCGTACTGTTCCCAGTTTTTGAAATCGAGATATTTTGAGATACGTTCAATGTCGTTTTTGTTGCTAAACAGCTCTTAATTCTATTTAAAATAGCATATTATAATATTTGGAAATATTTGAACAATTTTTTTGAGATCTGGATCTTATTCAAAATGAATTTTCATATTCAGCAAAATTTTTTAAATACCTATAAATAAGAATTTAAACCTGTAGTATATCCTCCAGATCCTATTCACATTATACAATCTAATTATTAAACAAATTATTGGCGGGGAACAAATTATAATTTTAAAAAAAAGTTAAGTTAAAAAAAACTGTTAAAAAAGCAAGGAGGCTTCCAATTTTAATATAGATTTTATAATTTCATTTTAGATTTAATTTAAATATTTTAATAAGAAATATAAAGAATATTTCGCCATAAAATCAACGAAGTATTTTAACCATTTTATCAAGAAATCAAAGATAATTAAGCTGTATAATATAATATACTATATTATAGACATTGACCCTTCACTTCAAGCTAATTAAATTGTTATTGGCATGCGTTAATAGGTCAAAGTTGAGTCCAATATCGCTTTTGTCACTTTGCTAATTAAACGAGAGCCCTTAGCCACCTACACACATACACACATACACACCCGCACACATACACCAGGCCACATAAACGATGTTTTCGACTGAGGTTTGTTTTGCAATGCCAATGAGTAAATGCCGCCTGAAGCGTGGTTTATTCGAGATTAAGTGTCGCTGTCTAATCTCATTCATTTTGAATACTCGGGCACTTATGTTAACACAATCGCAGCGAGCTTCAAATAAAAAGCCATAAAGTATGCCGTCGACTGTTTTTCTTTCTCCTTCTTTATTCGTTTTTCAGCCTTTCGCAGTTGTCATTGGAGCTTTACCGCGGAAAATTCGCACGTCAGAAGCCAGTAACTGCGCTGGGAAACTAATTAAAAAGTTTTCATAAAAAGATGCTCAGGTTTATGCGAAGCTGACTCAGATAAGGCATAGAATAAAATGTATTTAAGGATAGACATAATTACTCTTCAATACAGAATAAATTACATTAAAAAGTACTTAAGAAATAAATTTAAAAAAATTAAAATACCAAAATATTTGGTAATAGTATTTATCTACTATGTATTTTAATTTCAAGTCAATTAATTTATTTTCAATGCTGTTTTTAATTTCCCTTTCCTTACATCTTTTTCATCGACTTTCTGACTTACCTTTTCTTAAACTTTTAAACAAAATGGTATTGAAAACTGATACATAGTCTTTGCTTTGCGGCAGCCAAATTAAAATAAAAAGTCTGCACTAAGAGGATAGAACTTGGTTTTCTTTAGCGAAAAATGCAATTGAAAAAGCTTAATTTATTGAATTTCTTCACGTTAAATCTAAGTATGCTTCACAGAAAAACAATTGACCCAATAAGCTTATTGAAATTTAATATCAGCTGCAATTAAAAACTCAATTGCTTAAGTTCCAGTCGATTTCCACGCAGCTCAGCTGCAGCTTTTCTAACATTTTCCATTTATTTAACAAATTCTTTGTGCAGTTTTTTATTTATTCTAAATGCAATCCTCTCAAAAGATTACTTTATGCAACTCCACAGCTATTTTAGATGCAAGCCACTGTGCCACGCCTAATGCCAAGTCGGCTGGCAATGAAAATGCTGCCTTAGGGCGCATTATGTTTTTGCTGGTCTCTCGACCTTTGGGCCAGGGGCCAAATGGGC
Organism: Drosophila robusta; assembly: GCA_035043565.1. NCBI lineage: Eukaryota > Metazoa > Arthropoda > Insecta > Diptera > Drosophilidae > Drosophila > Drosophila robusta. The sequence goes on along the minus strand of JAWNMW010000294.1, from coordinate 10,700,575 downwards.
CAGGCGACGGTGCTCCTCAGTCGAGTGTATTGACTTTTCTTTGCTGTAAATTGGGTACGTGACTTGACAATACGTTGACGACAGGCAACACCAGCCGCATGAAATGCAAATTCGGCAACATTAACAGGCGCGACAGCTGCCAGGGGCTGTGTGGCCAGAGAGCAACGAGACCGAGTTAAGCGAAACAGCCAAGTTTTTCTGCGTGTTCCTCTGCTTTTTTACTCACTTTATTTTTTTGGCTTAACTTTCGTCACAGGCAGCTTGTTTTCATTAACTGGCCGTTCGAGGAGCAACATAATGCGAGCACGACTGCTCGTTAGTCCAACTTGGCGTATGAGCAATCGATTAAAAATAATGCGTTACAGCAACAGCAGCAGCCTCAGCAGCAGCGGCATCTTTCAATTTACAGCTGCAGCGCAGAGCAATCAACGTTAAGCGTTTAGCTGCTCTGCCTTCAATCACTGCTGTCAGAGCGGATGATAGCGAAATTAACAACGCAGCATATTTTTACCAGACTAGAGATGAACGCGTTTCGAATTGTTTCCTTAACACGACACGAACACGAAATGTTATTTCAATAAATCACGACTATCCAAAGTTTACATATATTGTTTGAGACTTTTCTCATGATTGTTTTCTATATTAATATACATTTTATAAGTATATGACTATTTGAATTATCCAAAATTAAAACATTTTGTTTACAATATTTTAAAATTAGTTTTATCGTTACGTCTTTTATTTCTAAACAATTATATATGTTTCGTTTGATTTTCCTAAAAGTGTTGTGTTCCATCACGTGTACTTTTTTAACACCGATTCGTGCGTGTTCGTGTCACATTAAAAAAGAAACTTGCGGACAACTCTATTTGAAACTGAACTTTACTCAGTTGAGCCCCATATCGATCCAAGCCAAGTATTCGAAATGTCTGCCGAGCTATTCACATACACACGCGTGCACACACACACACACACACATAGACGCACGCGAGTTTTCAAGTAGATGTATCTTTGGGCACAAATAACTGTGTGTGTGCTGGAGAGTGTATATATGCCCAATATGCAGTTGATTATTGAGCCCGGCCACTGGGTAGAGCTTTTCCTTTTAATGCGGCCGCTGCATTTTTCCTTTGCTTCATCCTTGCCGTTGACTCGCATTGTTGTTGTTTATGTCTGCCTGGAAATGTGTGCGCCCCGCAAATATCTTTATTGCGCTTTTATTTAGCCAGCTTCAGCATCGTTTACCGTTTCAATTTATTCGCTCCATATGCCCCATGTGTATATGAGAGTGTGTGTGTTAACAATTTCCCCAACTCGTTGCCGCCTTTCGTTTCAAAATGATAAATACTCTCATTTCTTCCATTCAATTATTTGTCTCAGTTTTAATTCTGAGAATTGAAAATGTTATGCGTTTTATTGTTAGCTGCGGGCTCTTTTTATTGTGACTTACTCAGAATGCATACAAAGGTATTCCTTTTGTTTTCTGGTATATAAATTAATGTACATTGAAGAAAACGTGGCACTCATTAAATTATTAAACGCTATACACATAAATATACCATATATAGTATAGAATAGTATATATAGTATAGTATAGTATAGTAGCTTAAAATAAGAAATAATAATATTATATAAGTTATATCTTAATAATAATAAAAAGTAATATATTACAAAAGTATTTAGAGGTAATACGAATCTGATCGATAGAGTTCTGCATAAAATGTTCATAGCTTAGGGTTTGGTCCTTTCGAAAGCTCTACAATTGACAGCACAGACAACGACTAAACTTATAATTTTATAGCGAAATGCGTTCTCAGCTTTATGCTCAAAGCTTTTGTGTAAAAGCTCGTACACAGTCTCCACTATCATTTGTACTAGCTAAGAGCTTTTTTAACTAAAAGCTCTTTAGAACACATTTTCTGAAACTAAAAGTTGGTTTAAAACTTGGCATAAATTCAACTCAAAAATAAAAATAAAAATAAATTATCCTATAAAATATATTTAATAATTCATTGAAAAGCATTTAATACAATATGGTTTGCTAGCTAGCTATATTCCTGTCGCATTATTTGTATGCCTTTGATTAATTAGCAATATTTGAAAAAGTCATTTAACATTTATTAAGCCTTTTTGTTAGCCAAAATATATTTGAACAATTGCCACGAATATCCCTTTTTCGGTCCAGCATAATCCCCGACAATGACGCGGCGAAAGCACATTTTGAATTTAATCAAAAGGGTTCCATATCCAATTAGGCTAACCAAATATATAGAAGAGTACCCAAAATGTCGCCTGCCAATTTCCGGTAGTATAAACACACGTACATATGTTTGACAGGGCTTCACTGTGGAATTTGTGCGTCTTTTTGTGCAGTTACGATGAAAATTGTGTTATAAATATTGCGAGTACATGCGGTGCGTGTAAATAAAAAAAAAACAAGAAAACAAATGAAAAACGACGGGGAAAAAGGGTATGGGCTGGAGTGCTCGACTAGAAGTTGCTCTGTCAAATAAAATCAAAAATAAGTGTATTAAATTCTAGGGAAAAGTATACAGCTAACCAAAGTTCAAGAGTGTTAAACATTGAGCAAAAGGATAGTCTCAAGAGCGTGACTTGAAGATACTCTGTAGTATTCATATTCTGGTAAATAAAAAACTAAGGCATACCAAAATAAAAGTGCATCAAATATTTAGTTTAAATAATAGAAAATGAAATAAAAATTAAAATATTTACTTTTCTTTTAATACTTAATATTATACACCCGTTGCAACCACTTTCGCTTTACAGGGTATTCAAAAACAAATGACAAATAACCAAGTTGCAGTTCACACAGAAAGCGTACGAAATATGAGAAACCATATCAAAAGAATGCCTCAAATCACATAACGTGAATAAGTTCCTATTTTCTTTTGTTGTGTTTTTTTGATTCCCTGCGTTTGTTTTTTAGCATCTGCCAGAATGTCCTTATGTCAGAGGACATGGACACACGCGGCGCGCCTACGCAAAACCTTTGCACCCCCCTGTGTTTACGATGGTTAGATGGATGTGAACAAATGGCATGCAATGGACTGGGTCGCATTTGTTGTGTGTGTGTGTGTGTGGAGTGTGTGTGGTGTGTAGAACGGGTTAGCGGTCGTGCACGTGGCGGCGTGCGCAAAACGAATTCAGACTCGAATTCAAATTCGCACGCGATTTGCCATGTGGAAGCCATAAAAGCGCTTCCAACGATTGGATTATGGTCTGAACGAGTCACAATCACTGGGGAATTGGGCAACCTGGCAGCCCTTTTCAGCTGATTACAAGGCGGCGTCGGGCTATCAATAGCAAATTTATTTCTGGCACAAACTGTAATACACCTGGCCGGAAGCGGGAGCGGGAGCGGAGGAGAGAGACGCCAGCGCAGCCTTGACCCGGCAATGACTTTTCCATTTTGGACGATTCATCACCGACCTCGACAGCACCCTCACATTTTTATGTCTGTGCCAAACAAATCACAAAATTTACGAGCTGACTTGCAAATTCTGTTTTCTTCTCAAACACTCGCATTCTCAAGTGCTGCCACATTAAACAGCGAAAGTTCACCTTTTTGTTCCGTTGATTTCTACACACTGTAACTGATGTCAAGTCGTGCATTCGACAGTCAGGGGGAGGTTCAGGTTCAGTCATTAAACTTAATGCAACGCTGAGTTCGGCTTTCGCTTCAACTTGAGCTTCAGCTTGAGCTTCGCTCTTATCAGCTATTTTGCATAATTCATGCTTTTATTAAAAATTCAAAAGCAACAACAAATACAACAACAACAATGGCAACCTGCGCATCCTGTGACGTCCTCTCGAGCTTGTCAAATGACTGTTGTAAACTAGTGCTTTATATTCATTTATGCCATTTCTACTTGGCCAACTCCCAGCTCCCAACTGGCGCCCAAAAGGCTCCATCTGCCCAGCTGAAAGGCTGCATAATAATTTTATGAATACACTTGTAATGGAGATGCATGCAACACAACGCGACGCATTCGAGACTTGATCAGAGAATAAGTCGCCGCCAAATTTTTGACAAAGTTATGCGAGTTTGATATCTGTGTACTCTAGGATTTGGAACTCATGTCATCACTTTTGAAAATGTTAAGATGATTTCTAACAAAAAGTTCGAGCCCTTCAGTATCAATTTTATTATATACTAATTTTTATGGAGAATCAAATAATCAATCAATTTTCAAATAAGAAAAAAACTTAGATGCTGAATCAGTATAGCACTCAATCCATGATCAAAAAGGTATCGAGCACCAAATTCTGATCAATTTTGGCAAAGCTATCCCAGTGTAAAGACTACGAAGTACCTTAAGATTTGGGTTGGCTTTTATATTTAATTGTGTCTAATAAAATACGAAAGTACTAAGAATAGCCATGTTTAGTTAGCTGAGAAAAGTTTTAGGCTCGTGGCAGGCACAAATATTTGTTTAGGTTGAAAATTGGCTGGAAAAAGGCGCAAATTGTAGTTGCTAATCAATTGTTAATTATAGAAACTAAAACAAAGTTTACGAGCTGAGACGTAGACCGGCCACAGCAGGATGAAGGATGACAAGGCGGAAGAAGAGGAAGAAGACCGACTTCCTGCCAAGCTGCAGGGACAACAATTTAAATTCCGACGAAATCCTTTTCAATGTAGCGCACTGTTACGCTTGAAAGCGGCGGCAAAGCCAACCAAACAGCCAAAAAGAGCAACAGCAACAATAACGAAAGCAACAAAAACAATAGTAAAAACAGCAGCAGCAGCAGCAGCAACAACAACAATGAGACTCATAAAGCAGGCACGGCGCCAATCAATAAAACGAAACAACAGCGAAAAATGTGAGCATCAAATATTTGTAGGTCTCGGCCGGAGTTAAGATGTGGAAAATCCTCCGAACAGCCGCCGACCATTAAAAGCAAACGCTGTGGAAAATGGAAGCTGCCGCTTAAATGAAATGGGACACGCCCCCGACCTTGCGCCCCCATCCCGCTTGAGCTGGGGCAATGCCTACGCGGCATTGAACGGGATTTGCTTGTAATAAAGACAAACAAATGAAATAATTTCGACTGCAAACAATAAGACATAAATTTATATATAAGTTTATATATACATAAACACATATACATATATAAATGATACACATGTATTTAGAAGGATGCGAGCGTGAACTGCCAAAGTTGTTGGCTGGCCTTAAAAAGGCAGCCGCGTGGGCGGCCATAGACAACAGGCTGTCGGATAATTCTACACATTACGCATACGCACAGTTGGCCCATTTTGGCGAGCGGGAACGCCATAATTCACGACACACGGCGCTGAGCCGCTGCCAAAATGAAGACATCGGCCACGTAAATTGGTTTAAGCTGACGGCGGGCAAGTAAACCGAATCATCCCCGCCCTCGCCCTACCTCGTCCCACGGTCCTCCACTCACTGTTTGACCCATTGGTCGGGCACGTGCTGGCGGGTTTTGGTGGGGAGCGAGCTGAGCCAACAGACTGGGCCGGCTAAGGAGCAGCCACGCAGAGGTTATGCCAAATTACGTAAATTTTTGAGGCTCAGCAATAACAGGCGCTGTGGCCAGGCCAACAGGCCCCAAGCCCCTCCCACTCTGTCGCCTTCAGATATAAATCATTTAAATTAACAACTTTTGGTTTATTAACACAATTTATTGGCAGCAGTTTGTGCGGCATCAGTGCACAGCTTCCGTCCGAGCTGAGCGTTGTGCACGATTCGGCTATAAGCCAGCCCTCCCCACTCGGTCCCTGCTTATCGCCAACCCCTAATAGAAACAGGTGGGCGGTTTTGTGTGTTTGTGCTTTATGCTCTGTGCTTCATTGCCCCGCTGGCTCGATGATTTGTTATTTGTTAGTGCAAACGATAATGGCAACAAATGAGCTTTTATTGTTCCAATGGGCAGCGCTCTTAAAGCCGCGTTTTCAACGCGGCCTTAACCTTATTCGATATAAATTCATGAAGCATAAGCCATTTAAGCGAGAATTTGCATAAAGAGCTGGTGTTGAAGCAAAGAGGCTGTGCTTCCTGTTGCGAATGCAACAAATATTGAGATTTAATTTCATTTAAATTTTAAATAAGTTAGCGGTTTATCGATTGATTGACAGTTGACAATTCATCAGTTATCAATTCATTATTGAGTCTATAATTATAAGCTAGTTTCGAAATTTGGGGTCCAGATATAGTTTTATTGATAAGGATCGACTTATCGGTCATCGATTTAGTTTAGTTTAGCATCTTCGGTTGTTTGTCTGTCATGTCATTTCGATTAACAGTTATCGATTAAGTGTATTGTTTAGCTGACAGTTGCCTGTTAATCGGTAAATAGATATATTTATGTTTATGGTAATAGTTCTGACTTTCTGTTACGAGTAACTGGCACTTATCGGATTTCCGGTTATCGATTGATGAGAATACGAGTGCAACTATGTGCCAGTTGAGTTCAATTAAGACCATGTATTTGGTTTACTGACTGACTTTCATCTGTTATCGATTAACACAGTTATCGGATTATCGATAAAACAAGTAGTACGTTTATCGATTAACTGCTAGATTTTTGCGCCGTTATTGCTTCCCTTTCTACTTTGCTTACTAAAAGTGAATTATTTCCCAGAAATATGTGACTTTCATTGTATGGAATCTAATCTTAACTTATCTCCCATCACATCCTCAACTTGTATTTATGTACTTGGAGTATTTAAAACTTTTACTTTGATCTAATGCGTTTAAGTACTTGATACAAGGATCTCACTCTGATTTACATATGCTTTCAGTCCGCTTAGCTGTTTATGTTTGTGGCAAAACATTGTTAGCGGGTTTCCCGCTAGAGGTGTGTGTGGGTGTGTGTGTATGTGGTTAAACGAGCACCGCAAAGGCACGTGCCATTGAAATTTGAAAACGGCTTGGCAATTGTTTGGTTATGCCACAGCTTTGCCCCCTCCACCTGCCTCCACCTGCCTCTGCCTCCATCCACCATCTCACTCCTCTTGTAACCTGGTTACTAGGCATCCTTTACGAGCTTCGCATTAATCAGTCATTGATATCTAACAAAACACAACAGCAGCAACAAAAATGTTAACAGGCGGAAGCAGCAGCCGTCCTCTGACCCCCTTACCCCCTCCGTTCCTCCGTTGATGTCTCCGGCCGCCCCCTGCTTGCCTGTGGGGCTTATGTGCATATGCGACGCCAAGGAAAACGCAAAGGACAAAAAAAAAGCAGAAAAGAAAAGAAGAAAATATGATTGTTTTGCTGCCTGGTGAAATTAAATTTTCCCCATACCGAGCGGCTTTTGATTTTGCATTTAAATTGGCACGTGCCTCGCCGGCAAACAGCTGGGCAAACCTCAGCGGAACTCGTGCACCAAGTTTCCTGAAGACGGTGGTGCCACTGAAAGGTGGTGGTGCAAAAATGAAAGAACAACTGAGTGTTGCCTAAAGGCTTTCCACGTTGTATATATGGGCTTATTTGACAGTTTTTCGATGCCATTTGGGCTAACTGGGGACAAGTGGAGCCCAGTGCTGGGACCAGAACAGCTCCCAGCTGAGAATTCGCAGGTTATTTTTAAAGCTCAACTTTGCGTTTGACATTAGGTTGAATGTCAAATGTGTGGATAATGTCGCGTAAAGAGTCTCAAAGACTTTGGAAATACTTTATAGAAGTTGAGTTGAGCTGAAGTTTCAGTAAACAAAAATTATACGTATTTGATTCCTCAATGTAAAACGTTGAATGTTAGATATCAAAGCCAAGGTCGGAATATCAATACTTCTTTGAAATTATAATCCGAATCTTAAACGTAATTGCAGCAAAAAAAAAGTAATTATGGATTCGTTTATATGCAGTTAATGGGTAAATTATACTTTCTCTAAAAAACAAAAAGAAATTAAAAAAATATTTATATAATTTCCATTTATTATTTTAATTAATTTATTTATTTTTTGTTGTTGTGTAAGTATGGTTCCTTTAATGAAGTCTTCTTTTAAATGGTTTCCAACATATTTACAATTTTTACTACCTATTTTCAATACTCATTGAACTCTTTCCTTTATCTCTCTTGGCTTTTATAAATTTCTACAACATTTATAATTCCCATTCACCACACCCATTTACATATTCATTGTGAATCTCTAGCTATTCACATTTATTGCAAATACAAGTCTCATTTAGTTAAATCCGCTTGCTGAACAGCAGATGAGAAGCAACATGCCTGTTACAACGGCCTCTGGAATACATATAACAAAGAATGAATCGTAATATATAATTGAAATAAATCGCTTGACAAACGATGTTTGCAGCAAAAAGTCAGCAAGGAAAATGGCAAAATAGCCACAATAAAGCCGGCAGACAGAAAAAAAATAAACAAAATGCTATCAAAAAGGCAGGCAAAAACGAAAAGAGGGAAAAAAGCTCTTAACACTAATCATGAGCGGGTGCCAAGGCGTACCGAAGAGGAGCTCGGAGGGGAGCTCGAAAAGGACGTGCAGCACTCGAATCCCTCGGCTGACCTAAGCATAGGCTGAAAACAGCTCCAAAGTTGAGACAGCCCGGCCGCACATTCACTCACTCGCACTCACACTCGCACTCACATTTGTGTTCACATTCGCACTCACGCTTCCTATTCCAATACCGAGTCCAAATCCGCTTCCGACTTCACACAGCGTCTCCATTGTGCTCCCCGATTGGTTCTGCCTGTTGTTAAGTTTCCATGCGTCACTGGACAGCATCGATTTTGGGGGCGGCGAGGGCGGGGTGTGGCGGTCGCCGCCGCCTGCCGCCTGCCGCCTGGTATTGAAGCCAAGAGTTTATAAAGCTCTTTCGAAATGTTTTGACAAATGATTTTGTTTGTATTTTTCATCTCATCGAATTTGCCAATGGCCAACAACAATTGCGGCCTGAGGGGCTGAGTGGGCCAGCGGACGGGGGAGTGCTTGAAAATAAATAGATAGCTAACCGCCAGCATTAGACATTTGGTAACTTTTGACTGGCCCCAAAATGTTGTGCACAGATCATCAACATTGATTTCAAACTCGAGTCTCTGGTATCATCAACAATTTCCCCATCTTGATGGCACCAAAAAATCGTCCTCCAAATACATGGCGCTTGTCGCCTGTCCCGACTGTTCCAATTTCTTGAACCCAAATAAATTGTGTGTCATTATGACTTTCGAAGTTGTTGGCCACTCTGCAGCTTAGCATTTGTCAAGTTTAACAGCAACTTTAAGCTTTAACTCAACTCTATAATCGGCAATCTATATAAAACTCGTTCATTAGCTTTAAGTTATGGCTGTTTACCCATCAAAAAAGAAGCCATTCTTTGAAGGAAAATAATCTGCTTATTTTTTTATAAGAAAATATATCTTTTTCTTTTCTCTACTATTTTTAATTAAGAGTCATTATATATTCAAGCGAACTTTCAGGTATTATACATATATTTATGTTGAATTAATACATTATAATAATATATAATATATAATAATAATAACACCGGGTTAGAATCAGTCCAGTTTCTTGATTGTACTTGAAAACACCATCACTCAATTATAATCCAATGTTAAATTAAGCTGCATACATATTTTTACGAAAATTCCCTACCCAAATTTAATCAGGGCAAACTCGAGTGGGCAGAATAGCAGGTACAGCCAGCATATTTCCGCAATTACTATAATAACATTGGCATAATTAGTAAAACGCATAACGGACATATTCATAAATTCCACTGTAACCCAATTATTGAAAAGCACTACAACGCGCTTCGCCCCCTCCCAAAACCTAGAAAATAGGCTCAAATTACGCGTGGAGAGCCCAAGCTCCACATGGGAGACCGAGCGCCAGCATTATCAATTTAAAATAATAATAACAAACACAAACAGACGTATTTTATGAGATACGAATTAGTTTACATGCGGGTGAGCATAACAGAGGCGTGGTTATACCCTCTACAAATTTTATTATAGGTTTACAGGGTATCATGAAAATGTATAAAAGATGTAAAAGTTTAAAAGTGAATAAGTAGAAATAACAGACTTCTTTTATACTCCTATTAACTCTTTTGGCAGATTTAACTTATTTTAACTTAGTATTAAATAGAGTTTCGATTCCATTAAAAAGTTAATAAAAAGAAACAAGAGAGGGAATACAAATCTCTATTCATTCCATTCCATATGCCTTCTCCAGGATATCTGCAAGCGCGCACTTTCTGCTTGTTCGTCCGCTGTGGCTTACAGGCGAAATGTTGCCAAATATTGGCGATGGCCATTGGTGATTACGCGTATGATTTTTGCCCGGCGTATTGCGATGCGTTCAGTTTGCATTTGGTTTGCCGGCAAACACAAAAATCCGAATGGATTTCTGCCGTTAAGCATTCCATTTATATTATGTTAATATTGCGTCGGACCAGCTGACCGAGCAACCGACTGTCCATGCAAATTAAATTTGCAATCAACATTTGTGAGTGTGTCTGTTTTAACACTAGGCCTATATATACTATGTAGTACTCATGTATATGTAGTTCTTATATAATAACAAAATCCGTAATGATTGAGTAACTTATTAAGCTGACGGCAGATTACATCAGTGTGTGTGTGTGACAATGCCCTGGTTACTTAAAGCACTTTAAAATCATAAAATTATTTAAAATAAGTATTTTAAATATTGATGAAGAAGTAATAATATATAGAGCTCAATTCTTATCACAAATATATTTCAACATATTTGATTAATATTAAATAAAATTTACGTGCAATTTATTCAATAAATGAAAAGATAATATATCCTGATTTTAGAACCAGAATTCCTCTTCTTGCTGCCCGACGAAATCGTATTTAAGTTTGATTTGCCTCGAAGGCTTAAACCCCATTAACTTTTTCTGTATTCCTTTATATACATAAAATATTAAACGAATTAAAATGAAATACTCTCCATTTGTCTGCTCAAATTTGCGCTGGTTTGTGAATGTGACAAATCTCATGGCTCATTAATATATAAATATTGAATATTCAGAAGACAATTTTGCATGCCAAAATAATAAATGCGACTTGCCAACAAAAAAAAGAAGAACGAAAAACGTGAAAAGAAAACCTGTGTATACTAGCGAAAACGTTACACCCTTACCATCCAACTGATATATATTTTTGCAGATTAAAAGAATTATAGCTTATACTAATTATTCTAAACAAATAGAAAGGAAATATAAAGATGAATACTGAGCAAAGATATATATATAGATAGATGTCAATTCACCTTTTAAAATATTTTACAGACATCGTGGTAATATCGTTGCGTTCACAATTAGGGTATTAAATGTGATAGCTTGCACTTATGAGGTGATAATACTCGTAAGATGCAGCTGGCAATTTCAGGCAAGAATTAATAAGCTGCTTAATAATCTAAACAAGACATCTATGAAAGCAGCTAATTAAAAAATTAATTTCTACTACTTATATTCATATTATTTTAATTTAAACAAAGCAACTTAAACAAAAAAAATGTTTGATTATGATTTAAATATAATGAAACATAGAGTGATTGTAAATTCCTGAGAACTTAAATCGTTTGAAATAAATGCAGCAATAAAATTTTATTATCCAGAAAAAATACATACAGATTTAAGTAAAATGATACAAATTGAATGCGCAACAAAGCCCAATGCAATGCAAAATTAAACTCATTGACCCCAAATGAATAAACCAAAAGCATATTTATGTAAAATATGCAAATAGTGATACAGTACATAAATACACATACTTATGCAGCTGCACACCCACACATACATATGTTAATAAGCATACATATACAAATGTATAATTTGTTTTTCATACTATTTATGTATATATTGTTTTGCTTTCTCATGGCAAAGCATAGATTTTATTAAAATGCAGTTTTTCACTGTGTACATTGTTTAAATAACACATAATTGTATGTATATCAAGTAAATATATCTGGCAGCTATTTACTTTATTTATATATAAAGACGCAAAGATGCATAGAAATCAAATGAATCGTTTCACGCATACCGACAAAAACGTTGAACAAATTCTGGAACAAATGCAGCCGGCGGCTGACTTTTCACAGTTTGGCTAAAACGTAAACACGTAAAAGTCGAAAAAACGAAAAATCATGTTCTAAATATACACACACAATATCGCTCACGAGCGCTCGCAGAGTGAAAGAGCGAAAGTTCGGGAGCGCAAGAACAAGAGCAAAAACAAGACCAAAATGCACGGGTTGCTCAAATCGACTCGTCATTGGCTCGATTTAAATTGATTTCCAAGTTGGATGCGTCTTAAAATGAATTGGAAATTAATTAGGAACATATTAAATAAATATAACAATAATTAAATTACCAAAAGAAAACAGAACAACAGATGTAATGTAGCAAAGAACAATAAAAATTATAGTTTTATATAAGAAAACTACTGAAAATACTAAACTACAAATTTAAAAAAAAAAAAAAAAACAAAATCAAAACTTATATTTACAACAAATTGCAAAAAAATACCTATAGAGTTTGACAAAATTTGCTGAAAATATAAAAAAAAACCAAAAAGGATTTTAAAAATAAGATGTCGAAGAAAACATTGAATTTTTAAACATACATAATTACATGCACAGCCTAGTCTAACAAAGTTCTTAATAAATACTACATAAATATATTAAAACAGAAAATACGTAAAATACCAAAACTGATTAACACAGTAAATCACTATACAGTTTAAATCTTAAAAAATACTAACAAAAAAACGAAATAATAAAACTAAATTATAAATGCACATTTTTTAGGTTAAAAAGAATTTGCCCTGTGTTAAAACGAATACAACGCTGTCTTTATGATATATTTATTTTTAACAAATTGCAAATAATGCTACAAATGTATTTTTTAATACACTCGTCAACTAATTTTAAGCAAACTGAAAAACTTACAGATTAATTTGAAAATATTACAATTAAATATATATAAATATATATGTATATAGCGACAAATGTTTTGATAAACTGATGCTTCCGCTCTTTTGTACAAGTGTTTTCGATAGTAAAAATAAAATTCGTGTAGGTTTTGCAGCCATGTCCAAAGAGATTTGAACAGCAACAGCTGCGGCCACTTTGGAAAATTCGAAACGAGTCGCCAATGGCATTTTCCGACTTTCCGCCGCGGGCCGCGATCAGTGCGCGAGAGTGCGTCGTCGAGCGAGGAGCCCAAGTCCAACAAACAATTGAAAAAGACGGAAAAGCGAACGCCGAACGGGAATCGTGTAGCCAAGTGAAAGTGTGAGAGTTATTTATAGAGCGTGCACATATAGAAGACGCACATATATACGTAGAGTGTACATAGAGAAAAGTCCACAGAAATATATATATAGACTGTATATAGGCGGTTGCAGCAGCGCTACGAAATGACGGACGTGCCGGAGCCCGTGCGCAAGTGCGCCAATCTCTTGAAGGGCACACGCAGCGATACCGAAAAGTTCGCGGCCCTCTTCATGGTCACCAAGCTGATGAAGGGCAAGGACTGCAATACGGCGGGCAAGCAGCTGCTGTTCGAGGCGATTGGGTTTCCGTTTCTGCGCAAGCTGCTCGTCTCCAAGGACCTGCCGAGCGACTGCCCGCCGCTGGTCTATAAGAGCGTCGCCCTGTCCATACTGACGGGCTTCTGCCAGGAGGAGGAGCTGGCCACGCACAAGGACATTATCGATGCGATACCCACGCTGCTGGAGATCGTCGAGCAGGCCGACGACGAGGACTACGAGGACAACCTGATTGTGGTGAGCGAGTCGTACAGCTGCCTCAAGAGCATCGCCAGCCACGAGCCGGGCCAGCAGGCGCTCCTGGCCACCGGTGCCATACCGAAGATGTCGCAGATCTACTCGGCGCAGAGCTTCCAAACGGACGAGGCCCTGCATCTGATCGTGCTGCTGGTGAAGAAGTTCGGCGTGGCCTCCTGGCCGGAGGATCCCACCGCCTTCCATGCGCTCATCCAGCGCATTGCCCTCGACATGGAAACGGATCACACGGAACGCAAATACGAGCTGTGCCGCATACTCGCCGACATACTGATCACCTGCCGGCGCGAGATTGTGCTCAACTCGCTGGAGGGTCAGATCTGGCCGGAGAGCCTGTTCAAGGGCTGCGGCGATATACTGAAGGCAAAGATTGGGCCCAAGCAACGGGATCCGGCGCTGCATTTGATCGCGACCACGCTGCAGGTGCTGGGCATGCAGTGGGCCTTCATGGACGAACAGAAGCAGTTCTTCCTAATGCTGCTGCAGCTGGCGGCGATCGAGGTGCGCATGCAGATGGACGAGAAGAAGCTGGAGACGACCTTCAAGCAGGCGGAGCTGCTCACCTGCTGCTTCGTCATACTGGAGCAGTGCATCGAGTACATGGCCACCGATCAGCTGGACCTCGAGCCCAAGGAGAAGCAGACCACGTACACGGCGCTGAAGGGCGCCTTCAACCAGGTGCTGGCCGTGCTGACGCGTGTCAGCCAGGACAAGATCAAGGACAGCGGCAGCGCACGCGACAAGGCCTTCATTGTGGCCACGGTGCGCATATTGTCCGCCTGGCTGGCCCAGGAGACGACCGCCATGCGGCCGGCCATCTACAAGCTGCTGCCCTTCATGCTCAAGATCGGCAACGAGAGCTTCCACGAGCTGAAGGAATGGCGCGCCGGACCACGCGAGGGCACCCCGCCCGTGGACATATTGCGCGTGATGATGCCGGCGCTCTGCCACTTTGCCGTGGAGGACGAGGCGCGTCGTGTGCTCTTCACGCACAAGCTGGACGAAGTGCTCCTGGAGGCCATCGAGCTGTACTTCAGCATTGCGCACTGGAAGCGGCCGCCGATTCCGCGAGCGGAGCGCTTGAAGCGCATGAACGAACCGGATCCGGTGCCCACGCCGGAGCAGCAGGCACAGATGAAGGAGGCACGCGCCGCTATCGTCGCCCTCTGCAACATACTGATGAACTTCACGGTGCTGGAGCCGAAGCGGGCGGAGGATGCCCCCACCTTTGCCAATCTGCTCAAGTTCGTGGTGGAGAACCTGCCGGAGCTGAAGGACACGCCCGACAACTTGGTCATCCACGGCAATCTGTCCGTGCTGGGCCTGCTGCTGCTCAAGCAGCAGTCCAAGAAGGTCAAACAGAACGACTTCTCCATTTGCCGGTACATACAGGCAACCATCCGGTTCCTGTGGGATGCCTACAACATCGATGAGAGCAACGATCCCACGGCTCTGGTGGTGTCCATTGCGTACAAGGGCTTCTGGTCGGACATCTCGGAGCTGTGGTTCCTCGGCATGCAGACCATGTGCGGCGTGCTGCCCCTGGTGCCCTGGCTCTCCGAATTCGCCCTCGAGTCCGGCTGGGCCGAGGGCATTGTGAAGACGCTGAAGAAGGTCAAGATCGGCACGCTGCCGGCGAATGTGAAGTCCGCCTACGAAGATTTTCTCTCCCAGCTGGTGGACGTCAATGCCGACGTGGTCGCCGTGCTGAAGAAGGCCGATGCGCTGCGCGTCTGTCGCAATCACAGGATGATGGAGCTGGGCAAGAAGCTCTTCGGCGATTAGAGCGACGCGTCTATAGATTTACTTTTAGGAAACGTTTCCTCAACTATTTTTATATGAGCTTTTTTCCGCATACTATTCGGTGTATTCTCTCTCTCTCTCTCTCTCCTTTACTCTTTCTCGTATTTTAATTTGTGGGCACGCCTTTGCTTTTGATATTAAAAACAAAAATATTTGCTTGCCCAAAATGAAACGAAAATATTTTGTATGCACTTTTATATGCTTTATTCGAAAATTTTTTATTATACAACTCATTTAAGCTGAACATAAATATGAAACAAAAGGGAAAATATATAAAATTATGAAAATAGGAAGATAAGAAAACTAAACACAAGAATTTCAATAAAAATTTCACTTTCAAAACAGTCGCCAGTTGTTGGTCATTCATTCACCACATGAATACATATATATTAGACATACTATATACTATATTTTTCACAGTATGCATCATCTAAACATTTATTTATATAGATGTTTGCTGGTTTAGTTTTGTTTTCGAACAAAGCACAACACGTCACGATTTCGATTTGTCCACGCCAGCGAAACCGAACAACAAAAATAACAACAGCTTTGAGGTAATCGACTAAAATATGCTCTGCAAAAATGTTTTCTGTGTCAAAATTAACGTCACACATTAAATAAAATGAAAAGGGCGCATTGGTTGCCGAAACTTGAATACCCTTGATTGCATCAAATTTGCATATAAACAAACAGACAGTTTATAGAGTCGCAGACGGTTCCTTCTATGCACATTTCGTAACGCAATTATAATGTTCTCGAACGATTCAGATACAAATAATTTATGAAAAATCAAAATAGGCATTTTCCTTTCCATAACAAAAACTTTGAACAGTTAACAATTTTATATACGTTTTATTTATCAATAAATAGGCCTTTTAAATTATAGTTATGTTTCATTTTTATACTCTTTCGCGAAATGACAAGAGTATATTGGTTTTGAGCAATGTCCGCTGGGATGACCACAACTTTTCCCGGCACTATTGAAGATAGAGACTTAAAGTTTTGGATATATACTTGTAGTTTTCTGCTTCTCAAAAATTGTTCGATTTTTGTGCCACGCCCACTAGGAGGCTGGCAAATCGATAACATGTTGCGCAAGCTTATATCTCCCAGAGTTTTGGAGCTAGTCACAAAATTTTAAATGTTGATTGCTGTTCACCCCTTTCAAAGATCGGTAAGAAAATTTCCCGGCCACACCCACTCCCGCCCGCGGAAATCGCAAAAACCTATATCTCCCACAATTTTAAAGCAAGAGTCACGAAATTTGGCAGACTGTGTTTGGGTGACCTCCTCTTAAGATCGATCCGAAAAATGTTGGCCCCGCCCACCCCCGCCCCTACGAAATATAAAAATTCTATATTTTTCCAAAATGACAATAACTTCAGTGTACTGTGAACGAGTTTTACGTTCGTTGGACTGCAACGTTCTTGTTCAATCTGAAGTTGCGGATAAATTGACAAATTAATTGGTAAAAGTGTCGAAAGTTCTGCATTCCATACAGTTAATTTTTCTAAAATTTTAATATAATTCCAATATATAAATATTAACTTTAATATAACTTTATACTTTATAACTTTAATATAAACCTTTTTATAACAATGATAATCCGTATGAATTTGTGACCTTATATACATTCCAAACAAGCATATATAGATGGTAAACAAAATAGTCCTACTTTAAAGATTATCCAAAAGATTATCTGACCCTCTATTCATCTGTGAAAAAATATATCTAGGAAGACAAACTTTTCTGTAGTTCCATTTTAATGATGATTATCCACTTGATTGTCTGGCTCACTTTACATTCCAGACAAACCTATATATGAATATCGCATACTGAACTATCTGAATAATTATAAACTGTAAAATATTACGGAAATGTATACTTAAACTATGTAATTTAAAGTACATAATGCGCCTTAACGCATCCTACCTACATACTGTAGATCCTGGCCCGATAAGTAAACTCATTGAACGTGGTAAGGACATCGTTTAGCACTCCAATGGTGCGTATACGTAATATGCACATGTCAAACAGCTTGTTAAAACAATGGCTACGGACAAGAGCAGCAGCAGCAGCTGCAGAACCCGCTAAAGCCGTCGATAAATCTGCTATAAATCTTGAGGCATTGCGACAATTTTCCAATGTGTGTGTGCTTGCGTGTGTGTGAGTGGCAAGCGCAGGCAACTCTTATCCTCTCATCCTGTCGACAGGCTCAGGAAATATTACACGAAAAGTATTGCTCAATCGTATGATAACGACCCCCTACACTGCCAGCCAACCCGCTCCCTGCTACGCCCTTCTGGTAGTCGTTGCCGTGTGTTTGCTTTTTGTTACGATATAATATTTTATTGTATACTTTTAGACGTTTGAATATTTGGCAGAGCAGCCACACGCAGTCCGAAATTGGAGCAGCAAGCGACCCAAGTTGGGTCTACTTTTTGCATCACCCTTTTTCGCTTTTTCTTCTACTTTTTTTTTGTATTTTTGCCTACAACAAAATGTGTAAATTTGTTGGCTTGCTTTGGGGGACGGGGTTGGGTGTGTTTGGGTGCTTTAAGCGCTGTGAATTTCAGCTATTTGTGCATTTGACAAAGGTAATAAAAAGGACGTTTGGCTTTTGGCGCCGACTGCTTGTTGATGTTTGCCTAGCTTCTGGCTACAAAATATTTTACATTTCTCCCACTGGACTTTATATTTTTTCTACTTTTTCTCCATTATTTTGGTCTAGCCATTAAGGTTTTAAATAAACCTTTTATAGTTTTAAACGTGTGGAGAAACAATTTTCGTTTACTTGTTATTTCGAGGCAAATATAAATTTAAGATATGGAATAGATAATATAGCACAATATATTCTCACATGTAATATAAGTACAGATACAGGCAATTTTTCCAAATATCTAAAAAATAACAGTTATTGAGTTAATTTATGTTATTAATAGAGCTTGTTTAAAGTTTTTCATATTTACACTGAAAATACACTTGAAAAAATAGTAAAAAAAATATTTATATGTATGGACTTTGTATGCATTTAAAAAAGGTGTGATTACTGAAAAAACACTTTAAAAAATATTTAATGAAATATAAATACTAAGAATACAGAAAATATAATTTATCCATCTAAAAAAATATATTAATACACTTAAAAAACAATACAAACAAGGAAGAACGTTGCAGTCGGACGTAACCGACTGTGTAATACTCGTTCAAAATACACTGAAGTTATTGTTATTTTGAATAAATGTAGAATTTTTATACTTCGTAGGGGCGGGGGTGGGCGAGGCCAAAATTTTTTGGCTCGATCTTAAGAGGAGGTCACCCAAACACTGTCTGCCGAATTTCGTGACGCTCGCTTTAAAATTGTGAGAGATATAGTTTTTCGACGTGAGGGCGGGAGTGGGCGTGGCCACGAAATTTTACCGATCTTTTAAGGGGTGACCAGCCGTCTACGTTTATACTCTGGTGACTCTACCTCCAAAATTGTGGGAAATACAGATTTTATCGATTTAGCCTTTCAGTGGGTGTGGCATAAAAATCTTAACACTTTGTCTAAAGCAGATAACTACAAGTCTATATCAAAAGTTTCAAGTCTCTATTTTCAATAGCGCCGAAAATAGGTGCGTTCGTCCAGACGGACTGACAGACGGACAGCATGAAGGACATTGCACAAAACCAATATACTCTTTGCAATTCGTGAACGAGTATAAAAAATATCTCACTTAAAAAGAATAATTTTTACACTTTAACGCACACATTTAGAAAAAGAATATAAAACATTTATGCACTTAAAAAATAACGCAAATTATATAATCATACCCTGCAAGCTGCGCTGGCAGCTGCTGTTTTTCGTATTTTTCTGCTTCACACTATAAAAAAATAAATCGCATTTGACAAGCATGACTAGATCGACGCTGCTGTTGTTACTGTTGTTGCAATCAGTTTTACACTTTTTCAATACAGCACAGGGTATTAAAACAACAATGCGAATTGAACAG
Organism: Drosophila robusta; assembly: GCA_035043565.1. Lineage (NCBI taxonomy): Eukaryota > Metazoa > Arthropoda > Insecta > Diptera > Drosophilidae > Drosophila > Drosophila robusta. The sequence goes on along the minus strand of JAWNMW010000294.1, from coordinate 10,680,989 downwards.
CCGAACATTCTATTCGTCGCAAAGGCCTTCAAGCCAGCGAAAGAGCCATAAATTGCATCTCTCACGCTCTTTTAAGTTCTCTTAATTTTTCCAGTTTTGCATAACTGTATCTGGTCATGAAATTGGTCCTGTTACAATAGTCATCCACAATGTCTTTATACAACACGACGACGAGATTTTTCTTACTGCGTCATTTGATGATAAAATTGATATTAAAATCGGAAAGTGTTCTTAACGCCAAGATCTTCAGCACTTTGGGGCAAATATTTTTTAAAGATACTTATTGTTATGCATTGTACTCAATATGAACCCCAGCTTTCCGATCCCCCTGCAGGCATTCAGACCGAAACCGCAATGCTGTCACCGCTATGTTTAACAGTTTGTCATGTTTGCCTTCGAGCTCTGTATTAGCTTTAAGCCAGAGGTAAAGACGAGCCCATCGGAACCGAAAATAATAAATTTCGACTCATCAGCGAAAATATCGGTAAGACTGTTGCAACACTGCAAAAACCATACAAGAAAATAAATAAGCAAAAATTAATTTGTAACCAGTTTCTAGTTAGCTAAGTAAGCAATCGAATAAAAAGTGAAAACGAAAGTATTGCTTAAGTATTTCGTTTATACAAATTTTATCTATTCATTATCTAAACATTAAGTTGAGCAAGTGTTCGTCTTGCAACGTTTCCACTTATCGATGCGGCTGCGAGTGCCGGAAGAAGAAGAAGCAGCGGCAGCAGCAGCGCTGCAACAAGTTGAAGTTATCTTGATTGCAATTAGTAGCCTGCTCATACATTGTTGCTGCCGTAATGAAAGGAAAACAAAAGAATTTTCTCGTCCTTATGCCATGGCAACATTCAACGTTGTTTCTGCTGATGTAGTTGATGGCACTTCATGCAACTCGTTTGCTGTTGTCATTTTCTTGGATAAGTCTTTGTAACGCGGCTAATCATTCTGAAAACAAAAACAAAAAAACTTACTAAGCCGTACTCTCAACTGGAGCTCATTCAAGGCGAACGCTAGTTAATGCTGATTATGCTAACGTAATTTGAAAAGTTGTTGATTGTAATTTCTACTAAGCCGTAAGTTGACTAATTGCTCTAAAAAATATTTAGTATGCTTTTTATATTAAATTATGCACAAATTATGTTCTTTTGCGATCGATAATTGCAGCTTGCGGTAGGATTTGGTATTTTTTAAGCCATTTTTAAACAATTGTCTTTGTCGTACGATACTATTGAAATTCCCGCCGGATAAAATTGCATTTCGTTTTATAATTCTCAAGAAAATATCGCATGTAAGTGGCCATAAAAACCAATATATGCATAATCAACTGTTTTGAAGTACATTCGAAATTCTTGCACCCCACAAGCACAACAAATACACAGTCAATAACGGGGATTTCATGTGATTTTGATTGCCGGCAGATTCAATTGTCATTGCCACTTGTTGGCATTCCGAGAAGCTTCCAACCCCCTCAAACACGCTGCTAAAAGCAATCGCACTAAGTAAACGGGAAAGAACGGTTAACTTGGGGATAACGAAGTTTGAATGCCCTTTTCTACTTTATATCGGTAGTTCACTGTGTTGGCACCAAGGCTGCAAGCCCGATTTTAACCGAACCAGTTCGCACCCGGAACATCCATTATTTTTAAATTTTGAACCGAACCTTGACTCGAACCAGATTAGAAAATATAGTCGAACCTTAACCCGAACCAAACCATACTTATTAAAAAATGGTTTGGTTCAAAATTTTTTTATTTATTTATTCATACAGTATACATAGGTACGCGTCTAACTTATTAAAAAACAAAATCAGTTTTTATACAAAAACTAGTGTTTCAACTGATTGTTTCTATAACAGCTATATATAGTGATATAGTGAGCAAATCCCACTCTCATATATGTAATAAAACAATGCTAGGCAGGAATATATACTTTGATGTGTTACACATTTCGCGACAATATTATAATACCCCCCGTAAGGGTATAAAAAGGGTGGAAACTAAACGCACGAGTGAGCGCGCTTGTGTAGAGATCCCTGGGCAGGACACGGATCCGGGCCCGGACCCCGTTTCTGGACAGCGCACGCAGCAGACTATAATAACGTGAAAATAAAGAAAATGCTGCGCGCAAATTTCCAATTGAGTTTAGCGGCGACGACGTCCGTAAAGTGCCATAATTGAGGGTGCGAATGGAATCAGCTCGATATTGGCGCGATATAGAAAAGAAGAAATACTTTCGCTCAACGTTTTATATAAAATTGGTTTAGCTTTCAGACTGCAGTCGTTCCCCCTAACAATTTGAAATTAATTTACTCTTCATATGCTGCTGCCCCTCGCCTCTTGCAGGCGGTAGCAGAGCAAGGCAACACGCAGCTGCGAATAATTCATAAATTATTCAGGACACTTGACAGCTGCTACTGGCAAATGTTCCTGAGACACCTTTCCTGCTGCTGCCCGCCGGACAGTGCCTGCTAATAACACGTGTACCTGATTTGTGTACTCATGTAGGGTAAATATTTCGCCCCATCTGTCAGCCTCTATATAAATCTATTAGCTAGACTTGAATGGAGCTACGAATTGCTTACATTTGAGGAATTATTCAGCAATAAGATTATTAAAGTTATTTTTACACTGTTATTTATCAATGACTTTATTAAAAGTAGAACATAAGATTCTTTGACTAAACATTTTGGAATATATATATGCTGTACTGAGACGCTAGGCTCAGAAAACAAGAAAGTAAAGTTGGGATCAGTTTGAGAGCCCTTAAAATCTCCAAGCGACATTCTTAGATGCTCTTTTGTGCATTGCTTGTTAAAATCAATATACAATTCTCTTCATTACGAAGGTTCTGGTAAAAAAGGTAAAATTGCTCTATAAAGAAACCCTCAATCAAGCTGGGAGAACCCATGAGTGTACTGATTTAAGTATCAAAACTTTAGATGTGTTCATCGCTAAAGAATTTAAATGTTTATAATTATAATCTATTATCCTAAAGTGATAAGCCTCTGAATAGAAATGAAGCCTGTGAAAGTATCTTCTATAGAGAAACAATTTATCACGAGTGTAAAGCTGACATCAGTCTGCTTAATTATTAAGGGCAGCCCCAAATTAAATATCTGTAACTAACTTTTGGAACTATATGATTACTTGGTCTTAAAGAAAATAATTTTTTTGTAGCTTCAATCGAGCTAAAAAACCCAAGACTAATATTACAATAATAGAGTGGTTGACCAAAATTCTTTTCGACTGTAAGTAAAATAAAAAAGATTCTGAACCCTTGCCTGTTCTTTTGATATATGCCCCAACCAAAAACTCCTAGTTAAATATTAGCTTTTAAATAATTTCTTTCCATTGAAACTCCCCACTCAATTCCTAGAACCTGTTGTTCAAAATTGTCCCTGCTGCTGTGCGAACCCGTTAATTAGTTGGCCTTTGAAAAGTATGCCATCTACTCGTTGTCTGCCCAAACTTTTTGGGTGCTGCCATACCTGCTTAGGGCCCGCTGACCTTGGCAAATATTTTTGTGTGTGTGATTAATGCGCAGGCATGCCAGCAATTTTAATGGCTATCAATTTTAAACGATTCATTGAACTTGGTGGGTTATCAATTGCAAGCAGGCGGCCGCTTTGCTGTCTGGTAATTAAATTTGTCATAGAGTCCAGATGCCAAATTCTTGGCGTGGGTAGGGGTAAATCAGGCGGCTTTTAAGACAGGCGCCTAAAAGCAGGCAACACAATTTATACAACACACGAAGAGCGCACAAAACTTTCACCAACGTTGCATTCTCTTAATTTAGCTCAATCTCTCTGTCTCTCTTAAGGGCCAAAAGCTGTTTCCTGTCGGCCGCATAAAGAAAAAGCTCCCGCAGCGTTTCGACGGTTTGCTATAAACTTTGTACAGCGGCGAGCTTTTGGCGGAATTTCGTTGTTGTTGCTCGTTTGGTTGGCGCCGTTAATGATGCGTTAAATTTAAATGGCCATAACAATTAATGATAATTGCCTTTGAAGTTATTGTTAATAATATGTTTGTGCTTTAAAAAAAAATAGAAATGAACATTTCTCATCTTTCGCTGTTCGCTTTGAAATTTGGCGCTTTCTTGTTTGTAATGTAATAATCAAGCGGAAGTCCTGCGGATAAAGCAAACAGTTAAAAGACGATTATTTTTTAAGTACTGTGTTTTCGCTTGTCTTCTTTAACGGTGGTTTACTTAAAATGGGATGAAATGTAGCTGGGGTTTTATTCTGTTACTGTATTACTGTGCCAAAGTTTTTGTTTTACTTCTTATATCAATAAATATTAATTTGAGTTCTAAAAAAATGGAAATCGTTTTTGGTTGCTTAATAAATATAAATATATATTTTTTTATTGTTTTTATCATAATAAAATTGTCCAATTGAACTCTCGTCCTTTTGCTAGTCAAGTTTTTCTTTGTTTCTTTATCAGTTTTATTTCTCTATATGAACGCGGCGACCTCGGAAACTAGCTCTGACTAGAGACGTTAACTTTTCGAAAAAGATTAGTCCATGGCACGCGGAGTTCAAGTTTATTTCAAATGATCAATAATCTACACCGTTTTTCTAAAATCGATACAAATTTACAACAAACACTAATTTGTTAAGTTTATTTCGTAGATTATGAAAGCTAGAGCCACCAAGTTTAGTTTAACTGAATACTTTGGTTTAATTTGGCAATAAAAATATCGATTGCAAAAAGTCTTAACATGATCGGTTAAAAATCACAGAAGTTATTAAAAAACACATATGGTAAAATTAAAAGCCAATTGGCAGCAAACCCTGCAATGAGAGCTGGAGAGTTGAAGTTTTTTTTTTGGTTTTTTAAGTGTGTAGTAATTCACAATATTTTGAATTATCGATAACTCGCCCCGTTTGACTAATATCGATATACATCGGTTTTGTGATCCAGTTTGCTGAGAATGTCTCATAAACTTTAAGAGCTACAGTCAACAAATTTGGTTTCAGTTGTTCTCCTAAGACATACGCAGATTATAAATATTTCGGATGTTGGATACCTTCTCCCAATAATCCCAAATTTCAAAAAAGCGCAACTCAAGTACTACAGCTTTTTCTTTGGCTTGTACATAAATTCGGTGCATAATTTAGATCCTAAAATCTCGTAAGCATTAAGCTTAAAAGTTATTCAAGAATTTATTTCCATGGTGGAGCCAAGCGCAGTAGTTGAGTTTAGGGCACAGAATGCTGCGTGCGTTTGTATTTGTGTGTATGTGTGTGTGTACGTGTGTTTTGTTTATGAAGGTATTACTGCAAGAGGATTGAAATGTATGTAAATGCAGAGTTTAGGGTATCCCCTAGTCGGGCACTCCAGATTAAAGGACTCTTAATGTTTTATTGTTAATATATTCATATATAATATTTAAGAAATACTCAATTAATTCGATAAAGGTAGATTTAAGTTAATTTTTAATTATTTGTTATACCTTTTGTAAGTATTTTTCAATCAGCACACTCAAGTTTCTAAACATTTTTTTACCAACTTTGTAATATTTATAACAAGCTTCACAATTGTATTTACTAAAACTATTTTCATTCATATTCTGTTCAGCTCATAGCAAAGAAAAAAAAACGGTAAAAAACGCCCCTCATCGTTTGAATGAACTTTTCTCAGCCACTTATTCAAATGAACCAGTTAGTACAAATGAAAACCAATCGAAGCTCCTTTATTTTCTGTACTTTTTAGCTTATTAAATAAATTTTATGTTGAAGAGTCGCCCTCGATGCCAAACACGAACTGCACTTGCCGCATCTTGACCTTTGTAATCAAACATAATCGAAACTGTGCCGGAAACCAACTCTCTCAACCATTCGCCTATTCACTGCCATAAAACGAAACCAAAGGCTGACAGTGGGGGCAGCAACAGGAGCGTTGCAAGTTGAATGCTAGCGGCGCACGAAGAGTTCGGAGTGCACTTGTTGCCATTTGCAAATTGCTTTCAATTTTCACAAAAACAAAAAAATAAATAACTTTTGAACGGCGCTCAACTGACAACAGGTAAGAAAAACTTCAAACTCACAGCTGCAGAAATTATATTTAAATAAACTATTTTTGTGTTTTAGTTATGTGTAGTTTTTGACTTGAACAAAACAATGCAACAAACAAGTCCACTAAAAAAAAAGTGCTGTTGCGGTTGGCCAGCAGAAAATCGACAAGAAAACTTAATTGAATTTGGCGCACGCTGCGTATGCGTAACACTATAAATAATTGGAATGCATGCGGCCAAGTCTGGCTATGTCTGGCTGTGTCTGGCTACTCCCCTCTAGAAGGCAGCGTCAAAGGTTAGTTTATGCTTTCAGAGTGTGCCCAAACAAACACAATAAATATTGCAAGTGGGCGGCGCATCCCCCTCTCTCGCTCTCTCTATATATATATATATATATATATATATATGTTTGTCTCTTGGGTTGTTTGCCCATTGGATTCCACCAAAGAGATATTCATATGAATACATTTTAATGGCACGTCCCCTGTGCCTGTCCGCAGTCAACACTTTAAAGCAATCGAAGACAATAATTTATATCGGCTCCCATTGCACACCCCATTTATATATATCTGTTTATATGTATATCGTATCCAACCATTTGTATGTATATTGAGTCTCGTTTCCAATAAGATAATCGAAGCAAGACAAGGCCCGATTTCAGATTGTGCTTCCATCGATGACGTGTTAATTGTGCTGGGCGCTTCCTTTAGCCCTCTGCGTTGTTACTTTGTTGCCATGTTCAGAGGGGGTTGGGGGGTGGGCAGCAAGGCCGAAGAAATGGGTTACGCCCGTGCGAAAGTACCAGGCGGGCGTGTGTGCGAGTAATGTAATAAAAGAGTAAATAATATATGCAGCAAATACACAATTTTATGTGTATGGGTATCACTGCCAACCAGAGTTGCCATCCATGCTAACGAAATATAAAGAAAATTTCTATAATCTACAGTAAAAAAAATAACATAAATTATTAAAAATGTACTTGTATTATTTTCCCAATTTTTTGGTTTCTCTTTAAAAATATTTTAATAAATTGAATCATAATATATAAAGTATACTTTATACCATAATACTACGACAATATTATTAGCCTAACTTAACTGCTCTCTTAAGTTTTTTATTAATTTAGTTTTCTTTTGTTTCAACCTTACTTTACATATTTATCACATTTATATAATAATTGAATCATTTTATACATGCTGACAACCCCTTGGCCAATTTCCGTTACATCATTCACCATCCCTTATATTTTCTTTAATTATTATTTTTTTATTCAGTTTTCTTCTTCTTTTTCTTGCCATTAAACAATGCATTTTATCTCGGCACGGCTATGAGACTCTTACACATTTTATTTTTCACTCTGCTTTCATTCAGCTTTGACATCAAACCCACACGCAGACACTGAGACGCTTACACGCAAAACCGCCAGCGTTTTTTTTAGAGTGGACCATCAAGAACTTTAATTTTCGGACTTATGAAAATTTAGATAGTCAAAAAAGTCGTTATGAGATTCATTTTTAAATACTATATTTGTTATATCCTATTTTTTTTTTTTTTTGATTTTTATTGATATTTTCTCATATAATTTTCTATGGGTAACGGTTAATTATTTCGTTGATTAACTATATCAAAAGGCTTTGGAAGTATGACATTTACACTGTTTTTTCATATTTGAGATTTAATTAACTATACTTAACTACATTATACCAAACATTTTCCAAAGTTTTTAGCATTTTTTTAAACGCCCAAATGGTTACTTTAATAATTTTTGCAGAAAACCTTCAAGGGGTTCCTTTGAAATTCCTTAAATTTTTCCAGATTAAATATAATTTATATCTAATCCCATTTTATTCTATTCCCAAATATTTTCAAGCTAAGATTTAGATTCATATAAAAGGCTTATACAGCTTATATAAAATATAATAGTTATATCATTATATCTTTAACTCAGTTCTGATATTTTTGGAATAAAACCAAGGACAAAAGAAACAAAAAACAGAACTGAACAAATAATAAACATTCAACATATTTTTTTAAAAAGTGTTCATTCAAATACCCATCCTCTCTTTATATTAGTATTGATGTAGATAACAAAACTAGATACTAAATCGTATTCTATGAATTGATATGATCATCTTGTAATGTAAATATATATTTTTCCCTTTTTAAAATTGTCTATTTAAAAACACTTTCCTTCAAGCCTCTACTCTTCCGCAGCTCTTTCTTCATTTTCTTTTTGTTCCAAGCCCTTTAGCTAGCTTTCTCTCACGGATTTGGCTCACCCTAACTTAAGTATTGCCAATGAGCCGCCTGCCACACACTTGCTGCCGTTGTCTGCCGTGCCTAGCCTTTCCCAGCAAGATGCAGGAGCAGCAGAATGCAGAATGCATGTCTAGCAGCGGTAGATACTGCATAGAGTGCTCGTTCGTACTACAACTAAATACTTAATTTCACTCTTTGCCGTTGCCTTTGATTCTTTTAATTTTCCAACAACAACAACGCACAGCGGGGAGGGGTTGGCAGGGGCCAAAAGGCCTCAGACAAGAACCAAATAGAATGAAACGGAACAGAATAGAAGGGAATAGAACCTGCACCCACACACCCCCCATCTTCAGCTAGCGATTCATGTTGTCTGCGTTGTCTCGCCTCATTTGCGGCCTACGCACACCCGCACACACACACGCACACAGTCATGAAGCTGCCTGGAAGACAGCTGTTAGCAGCACATGCAGTTGGTTGCAGAGTAAGTCGGTCTTTCAAACGCGGCGGACGCGTCGAATGCCCCAAATAGTGCTGCTGGCGAAACAGCAGAAAAAGTATATATATCGCCCATACGCCGCGTGGCGCGATCGATGCTGACAGATTGGCTCAGCGATAGGCCACTGTGCAAGCGAGATAGAGTGCGTGCCGCTGTTGTTGTTTCTGATTGAAATGCAAATAAGCAATGGGCGCCAAAAAAAATAGCGTGGAAATTGCGAGCGACGTTTATCATCTCAATATGCAAAAGCAAAAATGCCGCGCTGGCCAAGTGCAGTTGGCCAATTGACGTCGCAGCGCAAGTGCAGTCAGTTGTTGGCCGAAGTGACGTCTCTGTTGTGTAATAATAAATCAATTTGCGACTTTAATGCGAACGGATTTCAAATCACAAAAAAAAAACATTTTTAAATGCCCGTCGAAGGCCAAGCTAAAGTGCCAAGTATGTGTGTGTGTTTGTGTGTGCACTAATTTAAACATTGGAAAATATCGAAATATAATTTTTTTAAAATTAACTTAAGGCTATTGCGTCTAGCTGCACTTATTGCGAGTTTATTAACAATTGGTTTTAAATTACAAAAATGGTTTTTCAATCACTGCCAGTCACAGGCTGTCAGCTCGTTAATTGTTGACGTGCCGCCATTAACCGCACAGTGGTTACAAAACGTTCCCTCTAGGCACACACATATAAAGGCAGCGATAGATGACTCCATTTATTACATTTAAATATCAAATCTTACAGCGCATCATTTGTAATGCCATTGCAGCGCATATTATGTTAATTATCTCTGGAAATGTTTGTGTACACTAGCAGAGGGTATTTAAGCTTTGTCATGAAATGTGTAACGCTTAGAATAAATTCTAAAATAATAAACAAATGATGTTTATGTTAAACTCAATATTCCAATTTTAATTTAAACGAAGAAACTTTATGTTTTTTTATATCGCAATAATTCAACATTTTTTCTGCATTTCCGACCTGCTAAACTGTCATATCAAAACAAGCAGTTAAGAGTGCTAGACTAGCAAATACTCTGTAATCATTTTTTAAGATTTTAAAAGCAAATTCATGAGAAATAAAAAATTCGATAAACAATATTATATTTGAATCCTGCGTACTCTTCAAAAATTTCTCTTATTTTTTTCATAAATTAAGGGATTTCAATAATATAATGCTTACAATAACTCAGAGCGGTATCTATTAAAATGTTTTTGTTTAGTGAATAAATATAAATTGTATATTTTTGCAAAGGAATTCAGTATCTTACGCTGTCACATTATTGAGCACAATGTTAGCATACCCTTTACTACTCGCAAATATTCCTACAGATATATCCATAATTCATGCAACAAAGTATTTTGTGTTCTGCATGTCATAAATTACACGTTTATATCATTTTCATTAAAATTTTATTTGAGATTTTGAGCAAACGCAGTCGAAATTGCTATTCAATAAATTTTTTGTGGGTAAAAATACTGTTTGAATTTATTTATTATTTTGAAATTTTCCCATTTGGTTTACATACACAGAACGCGTTTTCAAATTATGATGTGTGAAATAAAATGCAGGAAATCAAATTGATTTTTAATTATTAGCCCTATAACGCACATAGTTCGGCTTACCGATCTTTAAAGATCATCCATCATTAGTCGACTGCTGGAGCATTATTTATACGCCGACTGTTGAATAAATAATCCACGCTGCGGTGATTTTTAATTATTTGAAGAATATTTAAGAGCTCGATCCCATCGGATGAGTAATACCATCTGAAATCAAACAGGTTCGAGTTCTATCTACCAAAAATAAATACAAAACAAATTGTGTGTAAAAAATAATGCAGAATTCCCACACAATACGCGGAATTACAAAGTATGCGGGGCTCTAGAGCCAAGTTCCGTCCAAAGCATACGTAGGCCCAAATGCTAATTTGTATGTTTATGTCCCGACATGTCTAAAAGGAAGGAGAGATGTCTGCGGGTTTGTCGGCCTTTTGGCCTCCCTAGAAGCATAGCTAGGTGTGGTTAGGGGGGACTTAGCGTAATACTAGAAAACATTTCGAACGTGTATAAAATAAACACAAAAACAAAAAAAAAGAAGGTACAATAAATTGAGGCAAACTAATACATAAAGAGGGCTGTGTGTGTGTGTGTATGTGGGAATAACAAAAGTACAAGAAAATACAAATATCGAACAGAATGGAAACAATAACGTGCGAAACGATTGGAAATGCGCCACAGACGCAGCCGCAGCCGCAGCCGTAGCCGTAGCCGTAGCCGTAGTCCGGTCAGCGTCCGGCGTGTCAGTCAGAGTCAGCAGCAGAAGCAGCCGGTTAGCCAGCGGGCCAACAACAAGTCGCAGCCAGAACCTATCTATGTAAACATATACACAAATCGATGGGAATTATCGAGCAAAAGTCGCGTCGCATTGCGTTTTGTTTGTTTTGTTGTTGTGCCTCGTTTAGCTGTACAAATATATTTGGTTTTAATTGAAATGCAATTGCAGCTGCCGCAATCAGAGCAAATGTGCAACTGGAAATAAGTAATAAATTGCGTGTGTGCAGCGCCTCAATAAAAAAAGAAGGAAAAACAACAACAACTGAAGTTGAAAGCAAGCGTTGAAAGTGCAATGTGCTAATTATGCGGGCGCACGGGGCGTATGCGTGTTGCAAGTGAATACACAAAGTCGACGACGACGCGACAAGTCAAAGCGGAAAGCCAAAGCTGAACGGACGACAGACGACTTGTTGCTGGGCACCACGACATTAAGTTATTATTATCGCGTCAGCCAAATGGAAAAGTCACTGAAAATGTGAAGAATGTGCCTGTGAAGTGGATGAAGAAGAAAAAGTGTCAACGTTTACGAATTATCAATTTAATACAGTTGAAATGTGATTTACCTGTCTGTCCACATATGCCCCTCTCTCTCATTCTCACCTTGTCTCTTTCTGTAAGTGTGTGTGTGCCTGTGTCTTATTGAAATAATGTCATGCATTGGCTCGACGGCATTTCTTTGGATGACAATTTAATTAGCGGACGCGCCAGCGGCAGCAACGGCGACAACAGCGACAACAATCAGCGGAAATCAACGCAGAGTTCGTCGCCGACAAAAGCAAGTAGGTTGCACCATAGTTCAGCACACACACACGCACAGACACACATGCACACACACACATGCACACACACAACACAACATAACACACTCCAGGCATCGTGCGTTACTCGAGCGTCTTTATTTAGCTTAGATACACGAAATTCCATTGAGAGTTTGTAAGCGCAAATTGAGTAAAGGCAAAATTTCGCAAACTCCACAGTTGCCGCAATTATTTGAATAATTTACCGCTGAGCATCAGGCTTCATTTTGGCAAGCGCAGAGTTAATTAAACTAATTTACACATACTCACAAACAATCTTGCAATTGAAGCTATCATATTTCAAACGTTACAAAAATGTGGGTGTTTCCACAAAAGTAGACACACAAATGTTTTTAAGAAAACTGCGTAAAAAGTAAAGCTACTGAATTAATGCAGAACTTAAGCCATGCCCAAAATGATATCGTTCATGGAAATCTGTTCATGTTTGACAAAGTAATTGGAATTTGAAATCTGGGAAAGCGAGAGCTGGGAATTGGGAACTGTACAAGTCTACATTTTTGAAAATTTCTGCATGATTTTTGGCAAAAAGTTTGATTCCCCCAGAATTAATTTTTGTTTTGTTTAAAATTGTTTTGTCTTGTGTTAACTATGACACCCTCGACCGATTAATGCATCGATTACATGCAGAATCAATCCAGAGTTCAAACCATGGTATCGACCATAAAAATCTATTGAGTTTTGACAAAGAAAGAAAGAGTTTCTTGGTGACAAAAGCGCCTGGGAATTCGGGATAGAAATGTAATTAAAATTATATTCAGAATTTATACAGTAGACAGTCAGTTATTTTTGAGCGTTGCCCAAATGTAGTACCTATTATATGTAGGACTGAACGTTTTGACCATAAAAAGCTTCACCTGTGTTTTTTATTTATTTGCGTTTTCATGCCAAGCGCTTCAATTGTTGGCAGACCGATGCATTGTTTAAAAGCATTACGGGTATGCGATTTATTTCAATTACGCCGTAAAATGTACTTGAAATCGTTTAAAAATTAATTCATTTTTTCTTGGTCCGTTTCGGCCACACAGTTTTCGAATGAATTTATTATGCGGCTAATTAAATAACGGGCCCGTCTGGTAGATTGTTTGGTCGGTCGCATAAATTTGTCTTTAGCATCAAAGAAAAAATTTATTGAATTTCGTTTTAATTGGGCAACACATTATTCTAGCTTTAGGCCCAAATTGTCGACTATGTCAGTGGATTGATTTTTCTCCATTCCGTTCTGTTTATGCAAATTTTCCACATATGCATTTGTGTATGTGAATTTATTTGATACATATATGCAATTAATGAAAACATATTTATACTACGCGCGGCTACGAGTATATATTTCAATTTAGTCCATACAATTAGCAGCGAATGAAATTAAAATTGAAAGCGCTTGAAATATTATTATTTGCATTTCATTTGCGCTCATAAAAAGCGTCATCGGAACATTGAACCCCCCAAAATACTGGCAATATTTTCCTGTTGATTTTCAACAGCAATAAATGCAGAAAGAGGAACAACAAGAAGAATAAAGGCAACAACGATTTCGTATATGATTTTATGACCGGCGAACTACGCTAATTTCTGGGATAATTAAATTAATTTGGCTTCCGCTACCTTGATCGCAGGCAAGGAGATCGATGCCAAAAATCGCAACCAGCCTCCTGCCGCGTTTATATTACATAGGGTATTCTCATTTTTATAATCAATAAGATTAAGCACAAGAAAGTATGAGATTTTTATTTTGAATGGAGAGGGCTGTTAACTCATTGCTTTTATAATTTTTAAAGCACGCTAATTTAAAAACTATATAATTTAGCTGAGATTATTTTAACCAAGCTTATGTTCAACTTGTTATAGGTCAAGCATTTCAAATAAATATACGAACACTTTAATTTTTTCTCAGTTGAATACCAGATTTTTATAAAAAAACTTACGGCTTGTGCCCCTCCTTTATGATCAGGTTCTTAAACCTGATTTTTCAATACGGTCAAAATTAGGTTGATCTATATTAAAATTTTAAGTATTACTACTTTAATTTTTAAAAAGCTAAGTTAATTAAATTTCAAGGGTATATAAAGTTCGGCACCCCCAATAGAAGTCGCAATTTTTGGCCGTTTTTAATGTCTTTCAGTTGGATCGCTTCAATTAGCATTGCCAAACGGAGTGACGCATTGCTTTTATTTTGGAAAAAATATTTACAAAACAGCTCGATATACGGATAAAGGCAAAGGCCAAGAAAGTGTAACCCCGCACTTGTAAATATCATTCGAACAATTTGTCGGCAGATGGCACATAAAATCTCAAAACTTATTGTTTACACCGCTTTCTGCTGCACATTTAGTCGGCCAACTGGAATGTTGGCCAACATTACAGCTGACTCAGCGACGTATCGAAGATTTGTGTGAGTGCGAGGCCAAAATAGATTCCGGCTGATCTTTAGCACTCACCTTTACAGGCAGACATGTGTCCACAGCCAGACGGCCGCAAAATATAAACAGACCATTTGTTTGGCAAGAATCTAATTTAGTTAAAAACAAAAAATGCTGACACATTTAAAATAAATAAATGCGTTGCGCCAATGAGCTACTATTTGAAATGTATTTGTAGAATTATGTGACGAATTAAAATTCTTTATCAAATTGAGCAGAATAGTAACAATTCATATACATATTAATACACATATATATTTATATATGTGTTTTAAATAAACCAATGTTAATCTAATTAAAAATTTTAAAATCTATTTACATGCTTAAAACTTATTTTGTTGAAATAAACAAATGTCAAAGAAATTGAATCTATGTTTAAAGACGTCTCAAATTATGAGAATTAAAAATCAAGTAAGGACATTCCCTAAATAAAAATAAGCATTATATGTTTTTTGAATTTTCATAAAATTTCCTAAGCATTCTAATTTGTATCAATTTATTAGCTATTTTTTTGCTTACTGAAAATATCAATGTAGATGGGCTATAAATTATAATTTGAAAAAGTCACATCCATTCTGAAAACTTTGCTCGTAAACTTGTTTATTTATGTGTATCTGTAATCCAGTGCCTGGAAGGCAGAAGTCGTAGAAAAACTATAAAACTAATGATTATGTCGAATAAAAGATCCCAGATTCAGGCGACACTATCGCCCCCGCTTCGTTCGCACCTCTTTAAGTCGTGGCATTATGAAAGTCATCCGTTGTCTATTAAAAACTCGAAAGAAAACTCGAACTGCAGGCACTTCAAAAAGTCGTCCCCCACTTTGACTGATCTTTATGGGTATTTATGAGAGGCTGTGTTTCTGAACGGATTCTTCAACAAGTTTTGCATAAAATCGGACGCAAAAAAAACTATGTGCCAGACGATATAAAGAGACTGGCCCGTAAAAGCCAAATGCAGCAGGCAACAGGCCAATGGAAAATCACAGAAAAAAAGAACATAAGCAACAACAGCTGACTTTTTTTTGTTGGTTTATTTGCTTAGATTTTGGCTGTGCATTTGGTTTTGGCCACGCACACAAAAAGTTGGTTGTTTACCCTTGCAGAGGGTGTTATGCTTGTGTCACAAAATGTGTAATTGAATATATCTTCTTGATGATGTTTCTATGTTATTCTCAGTTCTTAAACTAATGTTATGAAATTCTCCAAAGAATAGTCTGTTTGCTTCAGGCAGTACATATGTTAAAGTCGGACGGGTCGGACCACTATATTATATAGTTGCCATAGGAACAATCGGTTAAAAAATTTATTTTTGTATGAATAACTTTTTTCTTTTTCAATGTATACCAACAAATCTTTGCAATTGAAAATGTCTCCTCCTTTTAATTGCAATTTCTGCAAAATATTATTAATATCGTACAACTATATAATATAGCTGCCATGGAAATAATTAGTTAAAAATGAGTTTTTGTATAAAAATTAGTTTTGTTATCCAAACTTGACAATTGGGAGTGTTACTATGTTACCCTGCTTCTTTTATATCAACAAAATTTATCATATACCGATAGATAGATCGATAGAAAAATTAATTTTTTTATGAAAACTTATTTATTTTTCAAGATATAAGAACCAAACGTGACAATTCAGAGTGCAACTTTGCTTCTTTTTTTTGTGTGAAAAACACATTTATCTATTAAAGATTTCATTAGATATACAGCGCATATCTTCTATGCAAGGGTATTTGTTATTCGGCATCCCGCAAATATCTGTTCTTTCCCGTTTTTTCCGTGTTTTATGTGCGTTTCGGTTTTGCTCCCAATTTGTAGTTCGTCCAACGAATGGATGTAAATTTTGACTTGGAAGCGCACGCACATTTCGTCTGTGAATTGGCATGCCGTATGCAACGGCTGCCCCCGACCCCTCTCCTTGGGTGCGGCCTCTTTCCATATCCATAACCGTATCTGCCTAACAACAGCAAATAAAATGTATACGCAATTATTTAACATGAAAACACACAAACAACAACAATGAATTGGGAAGCCGTGCGGCATGCGGCGAAGTGGTTGCCCCAGACGCAGTGGTGCAGTCAGCAGTCGCGTGCCTGCCAGGCCACAACGTATCCGTTGGCCCGTTCCGTGCGCGTTCAACCTGTGCCCGCCCCCACCTCCTTCTGTATCTGTATCTGGTATCTTTATCTGCATTTGCATCTGTATCTTTGTCAACGCACTCGCATTCGCGTTCGGTCGTCTTTTTCTTTTGCACACACACTTATTTCGCTGCCGGCGTACAAAATGTATATTTTTAAAATTCCATTAATAATCCACTTATTTTAAGTATGCAAAGCATGCCCAAGTGCTCGATAATAAGCCGAATTCTTCGTAAATCCAATCGAACAGTTTTCGTATACGGCCCGTTAATTGCTCATCCCATAGAAAAGCCACGAAAAATATAATTAAATCTAATAGACGGGTGTTTATATTTATGAGTTCTTATTACGATACTGAGTAAGTTTATAAATAAACACAAATATCTCAAATATAAATGACTAGCTAATGCTCTAAAAACAAATTTCGTCTATTTTAAAGTGTACGTGTATTTATAAATAAATTGTGATTAACTTAAAATCAATCAGATAGTAATCAGTGTTACGTTTTCAAAACTAGGCTATCTGGCTCACTCCAAAAATATATATCTTAAAATATTATTATTTATAAGCTTTATACGCAACATGGTATTCAAATAATATAAAAAATGATTGCCGAAATTTTTTTAATTGGATTTGATACGAATAAATATAAATAAATCAATTGATAATCCTCACATCTGACCCAGATCTTTAGATCTTTGTAGGTGTACTTATGCAAGACAATAATACGCAAAATTTATGTGTAACTTTTAAGTTATTCTTTCGTTAGTACCCTGCAAAAATTCGTGAGCGTGTTCATAAAGTAAAGTAAGAACTAAGATTTATCAGGCAAAAATGCTCAATATAGAAAAAAGAAGAAAAGAACCTTAAATATACATAAGCAGCTGTGTTTCCTTTATATAGCTGTTAAAATGCATCTTCAAAATGTATACTGGAAAAAATTATTAAAACACGCAACTCATTGACCTATTCCTTCAGATCTCAGACGCCATTCCCCTGAATAATAATTCAACTTCTTTAAATAATTTATGATAGTCATCTGTCGAATGCAAATCTTAATGCTAAATACCCTAACAAAATCAGTTTCATTAGTTCACTTGAGTTGCTGTCGGAGACTCTCAAGGATCTGGTCTGGATTGTAACACATGTAAATACTGTTTGAATGGTGACAATGAGCACTTGACAACTTGATCGATAAATCAATTGCCTTGGCAGATAATTCTGCTGCTTCGACCCTTTGAATAAAATACTATACAACATCACACACCCCTTCTACACCCACTCAACCACCCCCTGCGTGTGCTGTCTGCCCCTTTGTGGTTGTTGTTGTTGCTGCTGGGGGGTCTCTGTTCGAAAAATGCCTTTGTGCGATGTCTGTGCGTGTAGTTCGCATATGAATATGCTTATATATGTATGTCTGCAATATATACATATCTGTATGCTGTCACATGGGCATTGTGTGTGAGGCAGACAGGTCCTCGAGAATGTCATTGAACATCAAGATATTAAAGCTATCATTAATATGCCACACATTAAGTTTTATGTGTGTGTGTGTGCGTTTGTCTGGAAAGTTTTGCTTAACCTTAAAGTGCAGCCCTTGACTGCAATAACTGTAAAATTCGCCTATCTGCCATTTATCACACATTTATATCGCCTCGCAATGCTTTCATTGAGCTCTATTTGTATTGTTTTTGTCGAATATTCAACATGCGCTTACACACTTTGACTCTATCTAAATAAACATGCTCTCCAGTATTTATAAACAAAGTAAACGAAAATTTCGAATTGTAGGAAAAACGAAGAAGGAGAAAACACAAAATTACACATACGTCGACATTTACACGTTTACAACAACGAAAATAATTTTCTCTATTTTTGTTGTCGTTGTTTTTTTTTCTTTTTATTTCTTGTGTTGTGTTTTGTTTTGTGTACGATTTGTGTTGTTGTTTTTTTTTGCTGTTTCTTTTCTTGCGTTTTTCCTTTCGTTTTTACTTTATGTGTCTTTTTTGCCTTTTTGTTTGCTGGTTTTTCTTTCATATGCGGAAAACTAACGCACGACTATGCTCCGAGAACGAAGACGTCATGCACACTATAAGCTAAATAGCAGGTAATATATCGACATAATCTATAAGTTAATTTCAATCATAGATAAAAGTTCGATTTCGAATTTCCAACGGTCACTGATCCCATGAGCTTTCAAGCAGTGTAAAGCTCTGCGGATGGCAATATAGAGAGATCACGAAGCTCTTCAAGCTTTTTAAGGATCATGCGCAGTTGGTTTAGTGCACATCTCTTTTATTACGAAAATTTTTTGAGATATTTACGTATTTTTTTATAAGAGACAAACTGTTATAAAGCTAAACATATCAATTTTACGATGCAAAAAAATTTTAAGATTACCCGCTTATATTTTTGTAATTGTGTACAGCTTATAAATAATTTCTAGTAATTTTCAAAGTATTTCAAATCATATAACACAGAAATAAAGTAAAAAATGTACTTATACTTTAACTATTATTTTATTATGCATTTTAACATATACTTTTCAAAAATAACATATTTTTTTAAATATAAAGTTTATTATAAGAAATTATGAGAAAAATTTTTACTATGCTTTAACTATACAGTTAAATTTAACTGATCTGTATTGCATTACTTTATGCTTAATTATATTTTAATGTATTTCCAGGTTTGAAGTGTAATATATTGTGGCTTCCTACCTTGTGATTAATGTAAACTTCGATTGTCTTTGTCTTTCATTTCTCAAAATAATGACAATAATTTATTAAATAAACATTTCAACACCATCTTAATACAAATATTAAAATATTATCACTCAAGATTAAACTGTCTGCGTCAAATTTATGTCAGAGTAAACAATAGAAACAAGCGAAGAGAATGACAGACGCGTTTAGCTTAGCAACAAATTGGCACAAGATTTGCAAAAAAAAACCTAAAAAAACAAATATGTTTTTTTGTGTCCAAAATTAATTGGCTGGCATAACCTCTGCTAATTTTTTAATGGCTTATAAATAATTTAAATGCACACATTTGCACAAACAAATACATGTGGGAGAAATATTATTTATGGCCGGCCCTGCGAACTTACATTTAGTTTAAATAAAAACTGATATTAATATGTATCGAGGGCCAGCTAAAACGTAGCGCAGTTAAAAAGAATATATAATTTGGCACAATTCCAATTTATTTTATTGTTGATAATGCAGGTGCAGAAACCCCAGAATAAAATAAAAGCAAAAGTTGTTGACCTTCCTAAAGCAAATCTATTAATAACTGGCTAAAAATATAATTGATTAATTTATATGATCGATAGCTTGCGATGGCACTTATATCGATTATTAATTAAACAGCCCTCGCAAACATTAAATATTTATGAGCTTTGTCTATGTAGCCCAATTTCAATTAAAGTGTATCTATATTTAATATATATTTGATCTTAGTTGACAGATCATTGGGTTAAATAGTCGCACTTTTACGTTGGCATACCTAAAAGATTTATTATTGGTTGCCTTTCTGTGTGGGCGTTCGAGATACTTTTTTTGCACCACTTATAGCCACTGTCAGCGCCATGACACATTTCAGATACTTATTTTTGTACAATTTTGGCGCAGCGTACACCGCACGCTACCCAGCTAATCATTAGCCGATGCATACAAAAAACGAAAATAAATAAATTTAAATAAAAAAATGGTTAAACAATTTACAATGTTGTTTAATTTCAACTCAGTGGCTGAGCTGTAAAATTAATTGAAATTGCGGTGCAGTTGGCAATTTATATTATCTGCTGCTTATTGTTAAAATAAATTAATTTTTGTTGTCGTTTCGATTCTTGTAATCAAATTGTAAATGGCAAAAACACTTTCAGCTATAAACCAAACCCGGTGCCCAATCCGATTAATGGCTTGATTAAATTTAATTTTTTTCTATGTAATCAACCAAAAAGCAAAAATAATTAAAAGAAAGAAACCAAAATAGGAATTGCAAATCATATTAAGCAACCAATATTCATAAATAAATATGCGTTCTCAAAAAATTCTTATATATTGTAGTATTTATAATTAATATTGAATGCTCCCAAACTAATAAATTAAACGATGCTAATCGGTTTTATTGATAATTAAAATATTGGAATTCAACTACTTAAAATTCTCGATTGTTTTTTTTTTGTTTTGTGTTTTATACACACATGCTCGACTATTTTTTACATTTACATTATGTATATATTTGTATACATACAAAATTATTCGTAAAAGCTTTTTTCAGCTGAAATCTCGCCGACTACGTCAAAAGTTCAAATTCTGACGTTTAATCTCTTTTGTATACCCTTTCGAACGTTCATCAGCACTTTGTGGGCAATCCACATTTTATACTTTACAAAAATATCAAGAGAGCTCAACAATGTTATCACTAATCTGTTAAATTCAAGAAAACTTGCACTTTAACCCACACTATTTTAATAATTTTAAACAAAAAAGCATATTGAAAATTTACTTAAAATTCGATTTCAATATAAGAAACTTTTAAAATGTTAATTAAAAAATCCTTTTATTACATTTACAATTTTGTTTCGCTTGAAAATTTGTTTTCCTGCACAATATCGTGTTCAACACAGCGCAATTTTTAATTTCGTAATTGCAAAGAAGCGAGAATGTGCAATTGCAATAATTTAATAGAGTTGACTCTTCGTAAGTTCACAAATAGAGAGAGCATTGTCTGATCGATCTTGGGCTTAAAATTTGGTGTCTGGGGTTTTCTTTTCATATTTAATCTCTGAGTAGCATGCGCGCATTTCATTGAGAACGATGATTTGTTGATATTGGTAGTGCCTTTAAGATTTACCCACCGCCGCATTTGCTTTATGAAACTTTTCACAGTTTTCTTTTTCATTGTGTTGTATTTTTTTGTTCGTTTAGTTTTTATTAAAAATTGAACCAGTGGCCGTCACGGGCAGAGCTTGTTGCTCTTGGCGGCATTCAATGCCAGTCGTTGGCGTGTTCGTTTGTTGCTTTTTGTACTGTTGTTGTAGTCGTTTGTTTTTGGCCAAAACTGATCTCGCCCAACTGTCAGTTTTCCGTTCATAGCCGAATCGTGCGGTATTGCAATACGAAACACATTTTTCCGTCTTAGTTGCGGTTGAGTTTTCTATTGTTATCTAATTTTTCATATTGTTTTAAAGCCAATTTGTGTGTTAAAAATGTTCAACAACTATAAACAAATTTTAGCCAATTAATTTTGGGCGATAGTTAGGCACGTGTCGTATGGATTTAGGTTTGGGAAGCGCCCTGAAACTCAACAAAATTGTGTCACAACTTGAAAAATTTGTAAATTTATTTGTGTAGCTAAATGAAAGGCGTTAAAAGTACTCGAAATACACAAAATGATCGTGGTCGTAAGAGCAACAAACGCTCCGAGAAGTCGGCAAAGTAAGCGAGTTCATCTTTTCATCTTCAATGCTGCATTTTTCCAAATTTTTACAATTTCCATGTACTTTATTTTTGGTCAGGAACATCTGGATCTTGTGCTTTACTATATCGATTAATAATAAAAGTCATTAAAATTTCTAATATCCATACACTTTAGCGATCGTAAAATAAACATTGCACGTCCCAGAAGCAGAAGCTAAAAATAAAGTTTATTGTTTATCATCGAGTCATGTACATTGTCCAAGTTGATTTTACACGTTTCACACACAATGTTTACCCTGTATTTCAGGCCAATCTCTGCAAACGTTTGTTTTCCTACGCTTCCCGCTCTCGCCATCGCAAATCAACAGCGCATTTTATGAATAAAACTGCCAAACATTTCGCCTTCTATCGATCATAAGTTTATCGATTCGACTGTGTATTCGTACACGTTTCGCTCACGCATTCGCCACCTCGCTCTTAGTCGCGAGTCAAAAATAGATATTAACTGCAGGGCTGAAACGTTGTGGTTCCGCAACGGAATCAGTTCTAGTTCTCGTGTGAACATAAATGTAGAACTCTTATACTTTATAAGACTATGTTAAAACTTTTAAAAAGATGAACGATCAGATAAAAACTTAAGAAATTTATGTTATTTTAATATTAAAATATGTTTTCACTCATATTATTTTTTATTTTTAACATATTTAAGCATAATCAAAAATTAAACATAGTTGTTCCCAAACATAATTTATCAAAATTTGAATATCGATATTTCTTAAAGTTTTCTTAATATTCTTTCTTTTTGTTTTATAATTAAGATTTCTTAATTTCTTTAAACATTTTAGTTTTCATTTTTCTTTGTTTTGTTCTTTCTTTGATATTAATTTTTAAACTCTTAGTTGGTTTTACTTCTTCAGTCTTAATTCAAAGGGTATTCGTATTTTGAAACAACACTTCAATGAATCTATCTTAACGACATTTTATTGATACACATTTTTTTGTAATTATTTTCAAGGGTATTTAATCTTCCAGAATGTTTTATTTTCAAATATTTTTTTAATTGTTGTGTTTGACATATTTGTTGTTTTTATAAACCTGCCAAAAAAAGCTTCCTCGTTTTCGAAACGGCTAAAAAATATTCTAACTATAAAAATAGACTAAAATATTCCATACAGAAACTTTAACAGAGCGTATTATAATTTGCAGACACTTTTATTTAAAATGTATAATAATAGTAAAATGTGAAAGTTGTATTTAACCGATTTTAAAGTTGATCTACAAAAATTAAAGAAGACTAAATCTTAAGGATAACTTAATTCAACGTTTAGTACATATATAGCATGTAGTGTATACCCCTTAAGTAAATCGCCCATAGGGTATCAACTATGCTTAAGTCAGTGGCACTTGGTCCAACAGGTCGGCAGTTTTTCAAAAATATTCAGACAGCAGTGTCAAAAATAAATTCACGCGCATATCTTCTTTGAAATACATAAAAAGAGTAAGTTATGGAAAATTTGCAGCGGCTTTTTTATGGATCATTTGGGATTTGTGCACAGCTTTTAATTGATTTAATTTGATTGAAGAAATAATGAGTATGCCTATGAAAAGAAAATGGTATCGAATAAAGATATACTCTTTAAAGCGTTTTAGCTGATTGCAAGGTGTTATATATACACAAAATATATGTGTTTGGTTTAAAAAAAGTATTCATGTTTTTGAGATCTCTGTAATTTATAGTTTGTTTGCGTTTTATTTTTCGTATATTGCCTGCTAGATGAGGCCTATCATCTCCAGTTTATTGCTTGGTTCTTGAAATGTTGGGTCTTTTGGTAAAATCGAATATGCGGCGCTTTCCAAGCAAACAAAATACAAAAATCCGTGGTATATATTTATTTGTCTACGTCGCTTTTATATTATTTATTTATGTTCGGCGAGTGTTGAAAGGCCACAAATACAGAGCCAGCGGTATGTCCAATTATTAGGCAAAACGCATTTGAAACCGAATTTACCCTATTCAGTTGACTTACAGCGGTCGTCGAGGCATCATCGACCATTAAATGCCTTCCATAGATAGTGATAAGAAATATATATTTCACATAGTATAGACATACTAATATAGTGGCGAAATGCTGACCGGCAGACGTTCGCAATGGCAGCCCCTGACAGATGAAAGGCAATAATAAGCTCTAATAATTTAATTTAATTTAATCATAATTCCAATTTGATATTTTACTATTGGCAAACATTTTCAACACCTTTCAAATATTTACAGATTGGATAGGAAGTCATCACGTGGCATGATATACGAAAATGAGGAGCTCAGGTTGCGCACAATCAACATAAATGCGGAAGTCGAGCGAGGTAAATATCAATTAGAACTTGAAATTAAAAAGCACACTGCAATATTTTTTTAATTCGCAAGAAAATCGCATATAAACATGTTTATATGTTTTTAAACAGGAAATGAAATAATCATAAAGTAAAAACATCCAATTAAAAAGACATTAGAAACCAAGAAAAATGCGTAAAACGCAAATCTTAAAAAAATATTAAAAAAAACTGATATGTATCTACCGAGAAATAAACGAAACTTATACATATTTATATATAAATATTTTATTTTATATATATGCATTGTTTGCGTTGCCAAAACATAGGATAAGCGTATGTAAACAATGAATTTAAATTTGACCAACTGCTCTGATTAGCATTAGCAAATTAGTGAATAGAAAAAGAATGAGTGTAGATGAAAACATAAGGCAAAAGAATAACAACCGATAAGCGCCATATAGGCCTAAATATTTAGAAAAAATAGCGTACAAAATAAAAAAAATATGGCGAGAGCAATACATTTCACAGTTCCGCTTTGTGCGGCATTCGTAAACAATTATTTTTTGTAATATAAATCGAGTGATGTGTCATCCTTAGCATTTTATTGTAAAATCTAACAATTGCGAGCCTATTGATTTTGTAATATTTATCGATCAGTTTGCCAAGTTACTGAATTTATTATTGTAGACCTTCTATTTGTAATATTAATTATATTCATTCGCGAACTTAGTGATTGTTGTGTTATATATTTCGATTATTCCATATATTTTCGAATTTATGACCATTTTATTTGTAATATTTATAGATTCAGTTTCCAACTCATCGATTTCCTTGTAATATTTATCGATTAATTTGCCAACAGATTAAATTCCTAGACGTCCGCACTGAATTTTTAATATATTCGATAAAATTTATAATTATTTGTAATGTCTGCTGAATTCGTTATTGTATCGTTATCATAGTTATCGATTAATTTGACAACCTTATCGATTGTATTAGTATTTAATTTAAAATATCGAATAATTTGTCAACTCGTCGAGCTTCTTGTAAGATTTATCGATTTGCCAAGTTATTTATTTCATTCTAATATTTACTTAGATATATGTCATAAGCATTTAATTTGTAATATTTTTCGTTTAATTTTGTAACCTATCGATTTTTTCGTAATAACACTTGTAATATTTATCGAATATCTTGCCAACTGATCGATTAATTATTAATTTGCAGGTCAGTCGGATATCAAGCGTCTGCGTCGTGAAAATGATCAACTGCGTCGCGAGATTTGGACACTGCGGGACGAATGCGATCGGCTCAACAAGCGCTTCAAGGCGAAGCTAAGCGAACACGAGTTCGGCGGCTGTCGCGGCAGCGGTGGCAGCGGACGTCGCTGCAGCGGCGGCGGCGGCAGAGGCAGCGCAGGTTGTGATGGAAACAGTGATGTGAGTGAGAACCCCCGACCAAAAATAATAAAAATACTATTTAAATATATTTAATAATTTAATATATACAATAATTCATATAAACACAAATACTCTATAAATATTATTTTAATATTATACTATAATAATTATAATATATATTAATACAAATACTATATAAAAACTACAACTAATTCTCTTTTAACACGATACGTTCCACAAAAAATTCGTGTAAAAACAGATATTGGCTAAGTGAAAAAAATAAAATGATATATTAAAAAAAAATAAATAAATTAAAAGACTTCATAACTTATATAAAATTGTTTTAAAATAAAACAATTCTATAATATATAAAAATACAATTTATGTTACTCATTAAACATGAAACCCATTTTAAATACCCCCAGGACTCTGACTCATGTGATACGTGTCGCTGCGCCGACGATGGCCACTGCAGCGACGAGTGCTGCCAGGAGCTTGGCTCCTGTGCATCCATCAAGCAGTGCCAGGCGCCCGAGCAGGAGCCCAGCAGCAAGGCGAGCGATGGCAGTGCTGGGCCCGGCAAGCCGGATAACCAGCCCATGCACTATGATCATCTGTCTGTGGTATCGGAGGAGACGCTCAGCAATCCGGAGATGCAACAGGCGCAGCAGCCGGAGCATCTGTTGATTTGTACTCCCGATCTGAATGGCTCGCAGAGCACGTTGCGCAGTCTTGTGGGTCCCCTCACCCCTCTGACGCCCATCGAGCTGGTGGCCAATCAGCTGAACGACTTGCAGGCGATGGTGCCGCCGCTCTCCTACTTCGAGAACATCCTGTCGCAGCACATGGGGCCCAATACGGGTGAGTGTGGAATAAACAAAGGCAATATAATTACCAAGATGAGTAACCCCGAACAATGAAAGGTTTGGAGGCACCTTGATTTTCGCAGAGTTGAGAGTAAAAACGAAAGCGGGACAGAATCGGTTAAAGAGCGTAAAATGCACTCGGCTGTTAGATTTGATTTGTTAGATTTCTTGAACCGACTGCTTCATTTCCTTAATTTATAATTAATACAAATGAATTTTTCAATATTTTCAAATGATTTTAACGGATTATAATATTTAAACATTTATTTTGAATTTATTGATTTATGTTATTTAAATAACCAAACCTATAAAAACTAATAGTTTAATAAATATCAAGTAATTATTTAAATATTACAATGGGTTTTGCAGAAACAGATTTCCAACTCCATTAAGAAACATAAGTAATTATATATGTAGCATAGTTCTCTCCAGCGTACACTCTGCAAAAATAAAATCATTTTTCCATGGGCTATTGTATGAAAATGAGAAAAGTTGAGTTGTTATTTGATTATTCCTAGTGGTCTGATCGGACTAATTTTTATACTACTTTAAAAGCGAAATTGTCGATATTTTCACAAAAACAAGATGCGCGCACATATGATTCCGATTTTGTGACGTCACAATATTAAGAGCTAAGAATTCTTTGCATTACTTTGGAAGATCACATTTTAGATTTGACTTGCATTCAACTCATCTTAGTATTTATATAGTCTTTACTTTAACAATTGACTGAACGACATTTGATCTTGCAGTGCTCACGCCCACGCCCGAGCTGGGCACCAGCTCCAGCACCACCACTGGCAAGACCATGAAGCACACCAACGGCTGGGATTACAATCTGCAGTCGCCGTTCTCGCAGCGCAAGTACTCTAACACATCGTCGCCGTCGCGGTCGCCACCGCCGCCGCCGCCGCCGCTGACGACCTTTGTGCCCACGGCGACGCTGCAGGCGCTGCCCAAGATAGCGCTGAACGTGCCAGCGACGCACGCGGGCGGCGGCAGCATCGAGACCGTAGCCATAACGACAAACGCCACACAACAAGCGCTCAACAGCCCGAAGCACTTCTTTGCTCCCATTAAGCCGCGCCTCAAGCTCAACACGGAGCTGGCGAACCGTGGACAGGACGCACTGCCGCCGGGCTCGCCGCCGCCGCCGCTGGAGACACGCGATCCGCCGGACATATTCGTCAACAATGCGCTGGCCTCGCCGTACCAGCGGCCCGGTCCGCGCCTCTCGCCACAAGTAAGTCCGCGCCACCGCGCGCGCCCGCATTGCCAGCTGCACCACCAGCCCTGCCAGGCGCACGCCCCGCAGCACCGCCAGCAGCGCCATTGCCAGCAGCAGTCGCTGCCAGTCCCCGCCCCGCCCCCGTCCACGCCCACGCCTCCGCTCTGCCGCACTGTTCGCTGCATCGCGCGGTGTTCAACGTGGCCGCCGCCGTCGGCTTGGGCGTGGGCGGCGGTGGCGGCGGCGCCGGCGCCGGCGGGTTGGGCGCCTGCGCAGGCAGCGTGGTTGACATTTATGCCGCTGCGTTAGCCGCTGCCGCTGCTTCAGCCGCCGCTGCCAAGTCGGCGTCGGCGCCCCCCTCTCCGCTGCCTCTGACCCGCTCCGTGGAGCCAGTCTACGCGACCGCACAAAAGGGCTGCTACAGCAGCTGCATCTCGGCCACTGCCCTCACCCAGCCCCTGATGACCGCCACCACCAGCACCACCAAGACAACCACATCGCCGCTGCGCCAACCGCCGGCCAAGCTAACAGATTCCGCGCCCAGCTGCAAGCCCATCCCGGCGGTGTCCGCCAACAGCATCGTCGAGATCGGCAGTCAGGTGAGGGCGTCTGCCTCGGATCATCCCCAAGACATCGGCTTGTCAATGTCCCCCTCCCAGTCTCATCGTTTCTAGCATTCCATTTCGTTTTCCAATGTTTATCGTCGTAGGTAATTTCTATATATGCAATATGTGTAAAGATCTGTGTATATATACTTTGTTATTATTACTGGCTTAGGCCATAGTTGTAATATGTCAAACTTTCTTTTTTACTCGTTCACAACGTGAAAAGAGTAAATTGGCCTTGTGCAATGTCCGTCTTGCTGTCCATCCGTCTGATCGTATGATTTTTATTGACTGATTGAAATTAGAAAAAATTTGGACATGTAAACTTATTGGATCTCTAGCTCCCATATATCAAACTCGCATAAATTTGTCAAAGCAAAACCGATTTTTATGTGGCAGATAGATTGGTAGACTGATGGTACATTTATCATATGTACATGTACTGAGATAAATGTTTCGGTTGTGAATACATTGTGAACGAGTATTGCACTGTCGGTTACACCCGACTGCAATGATCTTACTCTTTGTTCTTTAATAGCTAGGTTAGTGACAACATTTATCGATGCATCAATCTATCTCATCTACTGAGGATTACTATATAATTATAGAAAATAGCTCATTAATGAAAAGTTCCTACATCTTTTTATTTTATCTCTTGAACCCCTTGTTCCCTTGAATTTCTCTCGAATATTTATGTATTTACGTACTACAAAAACATATACTTTTAAACTGTAGTATCTAGAACTTAAAGAATTTTTGATTTAAAAACATTTTTAAAAATATATTTAACACTATTCGTATTATATAGTTAAGATAAACGGGATCTGCGAATATATGTTTGTTATCCTTCCACTACAATTAATTTGTCTATATAAGTAGATTTTCAAACCTATTTTCTTCTCCTACATCAATGTCTAGGATCTAAAGAGCCACATATTCTTTTCCCAGTTCAATGTTTCCATAAATGTTTACAATTATATAGTATATATTAATGAAAAATTATATGATCTATTGGTATTGTTTAACTATATATATTTATACGTATTTAATATAACTTAGAGAAAGCTATTTTATTTACTTTTACAATTTCCAATTATAAATGCTTAAAAATATTGTATATAATTTAAGATGTGTTGTGTTAATTGTTATTATTGTTATTTTATATTATTTAACGTCTTAAAGTTCTACAAATTTTCAGCCCATATTTAATGTTTGATATACATATCATAAACCCAACTCTCAAAAGCTAAAGCTATTCGCCTTGATAAATTATTAGTTGAAATCCTGCCTTTAACCCGCATTAATTAAACCCCTTTTTCCACCCCCAGACGGATTCAGTGAATTTGGAGTCGATACTCAACGATATTGAGACAATTTCGGAGGACATACTGGCCATTCAGTTGGAGAAGAGTAAATCGCGCGATAATCTCATGTCCCCCGCCAAGCAGAGCAACGACACGGAGAAAAGTAAACCCTATCGCTCCGAGATGAATCTGTATCTTCAATACGATGGCACAAGTCCAGCAACCAACACGAATGCAACAACGACAACAACAATGGCAACAAGCTCAGTGGCGACCAGCGATGCCCGCGGCAGCCACAAGCTGGAACGGGAGCACACGGACAGCCCGGCGCCGCACATGCCCGACCCAATGGCGCCATTTCCGGAGAAGTGCACGTACCTGGGCTTCGAGCAGCTGAACCAGGCCGCCGCCGGGCAGCAGTCGCCGTCGGGCCAGAAGCCGCCGCTGGCCGCGAAGCCGAGTTTGCCGGCCAAGCCGCCGCCGCCGTTGCCGCCGGCGCGACGACCAGCCATGCCTGCCACAGAGCCACCGCCGCCGCCGTCGCCGGTGGCCGGTCTCTCGCCGAACAAGAGCCATCTGTACAAATCGCTGGCCACGGCGGCGGCCAAGAGAGCCGTGCTGCGCTCCGCGCCGCCGCAGCTGACGCGCTCCCTGGACGTGGAGTACACGGGCGAGGCCGAGACCGCCGAGCCTGAGGTGGGCGACAACCGTAGTGGTCCCCGGGTATTGGTACTACATAATTATATTCTCTCTTGGCAGGATGAGGAGACGGCTAAGCGCAAGTCCTCGCGTCGCGTGTCCATTGTCTGCGGCGAGGAGCAGCCCGTGGCAAACGGCGGCGCCGTGACCAGCGCGCCCACAGCAACAGCCAGCTGTGGTGACCTGATCACCGCCACCGCCAGCGCCCTCGCCCTCGCCCATCCCAGCGTCAAGGCCTTTCGCCAGATCAGCCACAGCACGCCCAGCTCCCCACATTCCTCGCGCCGGCGCACCAACAGCAACACAATGACAGCGGGGCAGGCCGAGGTCGCGGCGACGGCCTCGGCACCGCCCAGCACCACGCACCACCATCACCACAGGAAGGAGATCAGCGATCCGGCGCCCATGACGGCCACCGTCAGCCGCACAAAATGCTCGCGGCGCCACTCGGAGGGCACCGTGCACAGCGTGCATCGCATTAGCAATTCAAGTGGTGCTGGTGGTGGCAGTGGCCATCACCACCACCACACGCACCACCATCAGCACAGCAGCTTGATCAGCAGCAATCCGCACCACAGCCATCATTCCCACCAGGACAGCAACCACGAGACGGCCACCTCCCAGTCGGATCGCAACTCGAACAGCTTCGGCTCCTCGCGCGAGTCTTCGACCAGCTTCAGCATGCGTTCCAATCGGCGCAAGATCTCGATTAGCTCCCACACGGGCGGCAAGATACCCTGGTGCGGCTGCTGGGGCAATGGGTGTCTCTAAACTGCGGATTATCGACTGCAGCTTGTTCGCCGTCCTGGAACCGAAGGAATCCATAAACATATATATATTTTTAGACCACCCACAGGCATATTTGTACATTGGTTTAGCTAGTCTTGAATGAGTCCATTCGAACCTCCGTCATCTAAAAAGCATTTCTCACAAAATCGTCAAGTACAAAAATCAAAAAACAAAACCAAACACAATTCGATGCGGTTCAGTTCTAGGTTAACGAGTTGAAAATAAACTTTTAATGTAGCCTAATTTATTAATTCCGTTCCGTTCGAAATTGTACGTATATTCGATTGTACATATACTGACAGACGAGTATTTCAATTATATATAGTGTTTAATTTATGAGTATTTACTGAAATTATTGTGAAATAATTCATAATTGTTGTTCAATTCGGAAAAACATAAATAATATATATAATAGTCAAATGTCAAAAATGCGCTTGGTATTTTATATTCTGAAAACTTGGGGAAAAAAACATATGGTTTGTATTTCAATTTTAAATAAATTTAGCTGCCCGTTAAGCCAACAAATCTTTAACTGTGTGTTTAACCCAACAATTTTACAAACAACTTGTAAGTTAATGTTAAACTTTATAAGATAGTACCTCGATAAGTTATGGGACACACATTAAAGAACAATTTAATTTTCACCCAAAAAAATATTCCATAAATTGCCAGCAAATTAAAAAAAGTATAATTTTGCATATCCAAAACTAGCACAGCTGCCTGTTAAACAACTTCCACTCGGTAAAATAAAAAATTATAAAAGAAAGAGCAAGAGGCAAAATAAGGAAGAAGAGGACAAGTGCAGCTGCAGCGGAAATTGCGCAACAAGCGAAAATACTCATATATAATATGCAAATTAGCAGCAAATTAAGGTGTAAAAATGCATGACACACAAACGCCTCTAGGAAAACAAATTAAATTTCGCCATGCAACTGCACAAATTGCCCTAGCGAAAAAACAGAAATGCAAGAGAGAAAAAATGTTAATTTCTAGCGAGAAAAATAATGTTGCGTCTCAAGAAAAAAGGACGTTAGCAAAGTAAAAGAACAGCAGAAGCCAGAGTCGAAATGGGGCGACCTCCTTTAGAAAATTGTTGTACATAAGTGCAATATTTACAAAGCTAGCAAAAGGTTCGAACCTGCCGCTCACTTGGACAGCTCATCGAACGAGGTCAGTGCTTTAATAATTAAGCATTGATTATCCCTAAAAGCTGACTGTTGTACAGTAAGGACAACAAATGACCAACCGCAAAAAGCATTTCATTGTTATGAAAGTTCAAATAATTACAAATTGTAGCATCTGCATTTAATTTATGGCTCGCTGTGCTGCCAGATTGCCTCGCGCTTGATTTTATTGCGTTCTTTATTTTGACCATTTCTATTGTTTTGGTATTTTCTGTTTTCTTTTCTGACTGATTCCAGATGCGATGGCATATAAATTTCCATTCATTATGTGCTGTTTACATCGATTGCCATTTCGCATTAAAATGAAATTCATGAGCGCATAAATGTTTCATTGTCTATTAATTTCAATTGACTGTTAGGCTAGAGTTACTCGAAGTTTGACATTATGCAGTAAATATAGAAATTAAATATGAATGTGCTATATACACTTGTATAAGAACATCAAAATATTTTATATCATTTATTTATTTTTTAATAAAATTCACAAATATTTTGTTCAAGAAGAAAGCTCATAATAAGTTAATTTTCAACAATTTTTGCTTACTGTTAAATACACAGTAAATTAATGGAGTTCATAAATTTAATCACTTCCGAAAGCCAACTTTTTATTTTCCAACATTGTATATTTAATTTGTTTATAATGTTTTACCTCACATGCTCATTAATTTTCCTATTTTTAAATTACACAAAAGTTATCATAATGAATTACATAAAAATATATTATATCACTTATATTTATGTTTTCCTCCAGTTAAATATTTCATTTAAAAACAGCAGGGCATTAAAAAATTCGTATTTCTTTAAGCTGCTCAGCCAAGCACAAAACTTGAGCGCTTTTAATATCTCATTTTAGTACGCTGAACCAAAGAGATAAAAAGTATTTAAATACACACACACATACATACATATATATGTACATAAATATACCTTCTGAATAAACTGATGACACCATTTAAAAAGTCGCGAGGCAAGTGCTCGCATCATTTGCGTTTAAGTAATTGCTTCGAGTGTTATAAACAGCCGCGAATGTTTTGTGGCTGTATAAAAGGCGCATAAGGGATTTGAATTGGTGTGTGTGTGGGTGTGTGTGTGTAGAAAGAAGGGGTGTTGTGTGTGTGGGCCTGCAATTTATATGTAAATACTCGAGCAGGTGCCCAGTGCCAAATGTGATGGCATTTGTGCGGCTCTGGCTTTGGTGTTAAAATGATTTATGCGCGTGGCATACGCGGCGTATACGTATTTTATGATTTCTCTGAATGCTGACGAGGCCCGCCCCGGCGCCTTATGCCAATGAGCCTTGTCTGCGCACACACACCCACTCTCTCTTAATCAAGGCGTATTTTAGACACGCACACACACCCACACACACACACCCACACACACAGTCGCGACTGCTTACAGACAAAGCCATGTCTAGGGCTTTTATTACCATAAATTCTGTTGGCTTCAGCCGACGGCGACAACTTTGTCATCAATCGCTATATGGCTTTATTCCGTATTATTACAACTTGTTGTTATTGTTGTTGTCAGCGCTTTGATGTATTAAAAATTTGTCAAGCTAAATTAGGCTGCGGCAGCAGGCGTCGCCGCGTAAAAATCAATGCACAGCAACTAATTACTTGGCTCAGCTGCTCCAGACACACGCACACACTTGCAGCTGCTCCCTAGTTGCTTGCTGATTACTTTGACTGCAACAGATGAGCTCTCGTCCTGCTGCCGCTGCAGTTTTGCTGCGCATTAACTGAGTGGACAGGCAAGCAGCTGCTTGGATTTGCTGAATATTGCAAGTAGCAACTGATGATGTCCCAGTTGGCACCCTCGGACAGCTACACACACCCCCCCCCACACACACACACACACACACCCACACATACACATTCCCTCTGTGTGTGCAGCAGCTGCTGCTCTTTGTTGCTGCATCTGCAGTTTTCCAGCCAAACACTCACTTTGATCATTTCTCATTTCACTTGGTGACACATGAGTTGCCGCCTTCTGCCACTCCCCCTGCAGCTGGCATTGTTGGACTTGCGTGATATTTTTATTAAGAAATATATCAAATGCACATAATACACATGGCCCTGGTCTGCTCATATGAAACAGACACGTTTGCGGTTCAAAGAAGATTATGTTTAAATGACGGACTGCTATTATTAAAACAAACAATTTACTTTCACAAAAATGTGCTTTAAATATGAGCAAATGCAAGGCACATAACTGGCCGTATAAAGCCGAAGCGAAGGCGACTTTATTTATTTCAGTATTTGCCCCAACTAACTGAAGGAACTCGGCAGCCAGGTAAACTAGAGCTGGCAAATTTGGAATGCAGATTTTCTTATATCTTTAGTGAACACTTTTAAAATCTTTCTTAAAAATTAGTCATATAAAAATAAAGCCTGAATAACTGAATTTGCAATTAATACGTAAGAAAAAAGTTCATCATATATAAATAAATCTCTGGTCAGTCAAGATTCATGATCAACAAGCTTTAACATTTCTATATAGAAGAAAATTAAGCATACATAAATAAATGTCTGTCCAGTTCAGATTCACATGAATAAGCTGTAGCATTTCAATACTAACTCAATGAATTGAGTAGCCAGGCAAGCTAGAGCCAGAAAATTTGGTATGTAGATTCCTTTTAACATCGCTTTACTGCATTTTCTTTCCTCAAAAAACGCTGCCCACATTTCCCGAGCTATTGAATAAAAACAAATACCAAGCATAATTATGAAGTTAGGCTTCCGTAATTTGGTACGCATATATTTGGGCATACAATGTGACCAATTTCAATATCAGCAACGACTCGGTGCTCATCTGCATAAACCGAATCTGATTTGAACAAAACGCGCCACGTTGAAATCTTAAATCTCTGCCACTTGGCACTTCATGTCATCAACTCAAAGTTCATGCGAATAAACTCGGAGTTCTTATTGCACGCTACTCATACAATAAGTGAAATCTAATTTATTCATACAAATCTCAGTGTTGCCAGGCGGGAAACCCGAAAGAAGCGATGAGAAGAGCTACGGTTAAGTGACCTTTCGTGGGGGCACGGCCGGAAACGGGAACAGAGCCGGACCCGGAGCCGTTGCCGTTGCCGTTGCCGTTGCCGGCGCCCAATGCTGCATTGTAGTTAAGAGCGAGTGAACACTAGTCGGAAATTTGCATAATCGCGTGAAGCTTATTTGTTAAAACGTAGCTGAGCAAAACAAAATGTCACAAATTACACGCTCCGCCGGATTGCGAAAAGGTCAACGTGCAGGATATGTGCAAATCTGTGTGTGTGCCTGAGCCCGGGGTGCCAAAGCGGCTTTCGCAGGCAGTTTTGAATAATTTGCATTTAACATGCGCGACATGAAAACCAAATAAACAACGTCTTGCACACCCCCCTTTGCCGGCCATAAAGCTGAGTGGCAATTTGTCAAACAGCTAACTGGCATGGCCAACCACTTGGCGTTCTCTTAGTTGATTTGTTGCACTCGTTTTTCGTCCTGGCTAAATGCCTCGAAATGCGATTTGATGTGTGACCCCTGTGATATGTAGCAAAGCAGCAGCAACACCAGCAGCAGCACCAGCTGTAAGCGACTATTTCCGGCTGGCTGCGCTGTCGTATACTTAATCTGTGAGCCAGAGCTCTAATAACTATCTTTGCATTAGTTATGAGTCAGCTTTGGGCAGCAGCTACAAAGTTTATTGAACCATCTCTCTCCCTCTTCATCTCTCTTAGCAAATTAACATAATTTGACCATGGACAGGACTTTTGGCAGCATTATCTTTAAGCAAATTGTATAAAGTTTTTTCTTGTCACGCAGCTGCAAGTCAATATAATATATATGGGGGCGAAAACTTTTGCCCGCATGATCAATTTCGGGCTCGAGCGTATAAATTTGATTAATATTTATGTGGGATAAACACAAGGACATGTAATACCATGGACTACAATATCAATAAACCAAAATGCCAGCACGCCGGCCACATTTATGATTTATTGTGTGTTTGGTCAGCGGTCATCAGCGGTCCATGTGCTGCTCCTGGTGCCGCTTAAATACATTTCTATTGCATATTTCACCTATGGCCAGGCCGCACCATGCTCCATTAAATCTTTGGCGACACGTCCAATGAGCCCCATAACGTGCGCCCTAATACCTTTTACATTTTCGGAACTTGCCCCCAACAATTTCCCTCTCTCTCTCGGCAATAATCGCTTGACCAGCGGACATGTGGCGCAAACATGCGCTTGGCACTAATATCCCTTTGTTTATAAATGTTCTAATGGGTGGCAAAATTATATTTTTCTCCACAGCGCCGAAAAGGACCACAGCCGCATCCGCATTCGCAGTGCCAAAGGACACACAGTGCAAGCGACTGGCTTGTCGCTGTTCAAGTGATAAATTGATTGGGGCCCCACGCACACCACGCACACCACACACACACACACACACACACACAAACACAGGCTGGCTGGCTGCCTGCATGGCCAGCATTCATATTGGCGGTCAGGCGTAGTTTACTCCGCTGTCAGGCGCTGGCATGTTGCGTGGCTATTTAGCCAATTTATGGTTAAGGTTACTGGCACGACGGCGGTCAAAGGATAATAGTCGCACAGCAGCGGACTCGACACGCTGGCCGTGCCACATCCAAGATGCCAGCGACTTAGCCATGGGTCGTGCTTTGAGTTGGTTTTGTCTTTGACCCGGACTCCGATTGTTTGCACAAGATCTCATTGCAGCCGCCCAGTTTGTGTGCGCATGTTAACGGTCATATTATATTCCGTCTTGTGTACCTACATCAAGCATGCAGCTAGACCAAATAGCTGCACTGCCAGAAATTAGTTCAGCAAGTGCTCTAAATAAAGTTTAATTTGTGCTTAACATTTTGCTAAACTTTAATATACTAACTGGGCTAAGACTTGAATTGAAACTATCAATAATATACTTAATTTTTATTTTGTTAATTTACCCCGCCGTTTTTGCAGTGCATATATCACAGACAACCTAATATATTATGAATATACTTTCGTACGAAACCTGTTTGGCCTCACAGTGCGACTCGTTTCGCTTTTGCTGTTTGCTTTTTCGTTTATGCTAAATTATAATAAATGTCATTGTACTCTCTCGCTCCGAAAGACCTAATGCCACATTGAGCATTAATTTATGGTGCGAAACTTTTGCCAGGCGTAACAGCTCTTTGCTGCAGTCTGGCCATGCCCACTGTGCCTGCCAGACCCAAGGTAAATATCCTTTAATGTCATACTATACATATGCCATATAAATTACTAACAAGTGTCACGTTTTTCCCTCCAGCGTGTTCATTGTGGAACATAACTTCATTGCTCTTCTATTTCGCTACTTGAAATAATTAAATTTATTATTTACTTTCGAAATTTCATTGCATTATTTTATCTTTAATAAAAAATAGTATAATATATAATATTTGAGGAAAAGAAATATTAATTTCTCGAAGTTAAAGTTACATGTTTTACTAAAAGTAAACCAAGCCTCTGGTTCAGTTCAAGAATCGGCTTATGCAGACTACTCATGTAAAAGATAATATTTTGTGTAACTTTGCTTCATCATTTGCTCCTCGTATTGAATACTAATTGTTTATTTTTAAAATTTTATACTTTTACACCAATTTTGCCATAATTGGTTTTCTATATATTTGCTGAATAATATATACCAATAAAGCATTAATACTATTCATGTCGTTACATCTAAAACAGGAATTAGATATTTACATATACATCTATTTTGTTTTATGTAAAGCATACAAAGCAGCTATGCGCTCTAACAATATCTGGCATGAATAGACGCAACCTTAACATATTTTTATTCATGAATGCAATGCCATGAACTACATGCCAGCAGCAGGATTAAGGATGCATTATGCAAGAGTTTATTTATAAATATTTTAATGAAAGTGTCATTTTTTGATTTCTTTTTTTTTATTTATCTTTATTATTATCACTGCTGTCAAAATCAACGTTGAATGGCAACCGCTCCGCTAACAGGCATTTCCGACACTCTTGAGGGTGTGTTTGTGTGTGTTTTCCGCCTGATTACTTGTATAATATGCCTCATTAAAAATAATAAACTGTCAGGCAAATGAAGGCGAACGCCAAATGTTTTTCTTTATGATTTTTTCAGCTTTGCTTTCTTTTTTTATGCAGTTGGTATATTTGTTTTTTTTGTAAAATTAATTGCGCGAAGTGTGCAAAATGTAAAATAAACTTTCGTCTTTTTGACTGAGGGCTGCAACAGGACTCTCGCAGCCATTTCCATTTGTAAATGTATCCTTGAAATGCATATCTGCCATTCTATACACAAAAAGCATGCCTGCTTTCTCCCTACGCCATGAATATGAATACGTATATGATATATATGTGGCTGTACTTATATACAAATAAACATTATTGTGTGCATGCGTGTGTGTGTGTTTTTGTTGATACTAAATGCGGTTTCTCAGTCGCTATTCGCTGTTTTTTTTTTCTGCATCTTTTTGAACATTTTTGCGAGTGCAGTAATGGCTCAGAAGGCGTGTGTGGGGGCGGGGTGTTGGTGTTTATGGCAGCAGAAAAGGCCATAAACTGAACAAAAACATATTCCTACTACTAGAGCTTGTGTGTGAGTGTATTGTGTTGGTGTATGTGTGTGGGTCTCAGCTAAACGGCATTTGGGGACTGCAGCTAAAATGTACAAAAAGCTTAGATTTCATAAACTGTGCCTTCTGCTAGCGATGATCGCGTGAGTCAGTAAACAGCGATAACTTATAAAATTAATAATATCGCAGAATTTATGTAAAGGTAAAAAAAAATTGATGTGCACGCTTTTCTTTACTAAAATAAAAAAAAACCACATTTTAGTGACCCTATATGCGTTTCTCAAGTTTTAATATACAAAAAGAAGTGCGCTAAATGTGTAAAAATTGTCCAACAATTTATGTAAACAATTCTTATTACAATTATTAATTAATTTTCTATACATATTTATTTTGGAGCGCCTCTCTGTGCGATTCTCAAGTTGTAATACATAAAACTATAGTTTTGCATATAATCAAAATTAAATACTAACATTTCATAAATATATTATAACAAATTATTTTTCTTAGCAATTTTTTTCTATAGCCTTTTTCCGTGAAACTCCATTTTTATATGTGGTTGCGTAATTACTCGAAACGTTTTCCTGATTTTCTCGGACTACTCGGTTGCCTCGTCGCCTCTGCGTGGGCAATGAAATTGAAGCTGTAAATTCAAATACGGCTATCTACTACACATAGCTGCAATCATCGTCTTGATGTCCGCCCGCAAGCCTCCTAAACACACACACAGATGGTAGCAGAGACAATGCAGAGGAATTGGACGACCATGGTCCACATGGCCATGTTGTTTTGGTGCTGCCAGCATGATGAAGGGGGAGAGAGAGGGATTGGGCTTGGTTTAGATGCTGCGGCTAAGACTGAGGCTGCGGTTGCTGCGCATTTGTTTGCAGCAGAAATTAAAATGTTTACACAACCGAATGCCGACGACGTTTTGCATTCATGTTGTCCTTATCGTTGTTGTTCTCGTTGCTCTTGTTGTTGTTGTTGGTTCTTCGTGTTTTCCAGTGCATGTCCTTCAACAACATTTTGCTGCTTGCGGCAGCTGCTGTTGAAGGTGTTGCTGTCGTCAGTTGACTCTCGATGCCTCCTCCCCCAAAACTCAACTCGATTTCTATTCAACTCTTGGCGTTAGGCATTTGCGTGCGAGTTATGTGCATAACATGAATAAAATGTCACTTGTTGTTTTGAGTTTTCATTTAAATATCATACGTGGCGTATGCACAATATTTATAAATATACACGCAATTCAGCGCAACTGCCGTCCAAGTGCTCGATAGCCCCTCGTTCACTCCGTGTGAGCAGCTTATTCATTCGTTTTGCCTCAACCGCGGCACTTGGCTGCCGCCGCAACTGGGGCAAGTGCGGGGGCTGCAACTTAACACCGTTTTAATCTGCCATTTGGCAATGCAACGATTTTCACTTCCGGGCTGGGGACTGAACTGGACTGGACTGGACTGGACGTCACTTGAGTCAAGGTGCTGGCTGGGCAAATACTCGTTACATGATTACCGGCAACTTCTTAGCGGCAGTTTTACTCGGTCTTGGCTAAAGTGCAGCTGAATATTTTATGAACTTGGCAAGTACTTCGTCTTTGGCTGGACATGCTGGCAACCAGGAAACCAGAAAACCAGCAAACCAGGAAACCAGTATACCACAGCCCCAGGCTGTCAACTAACTAACACAGCAACAAAAAAAGCACAAAAAAAAAACAAAAATAAAAAGAAATAAGACCATGTTAAAATAGGAATCAAGAAATTGCGACAGATTTCAGCCTGAGCGCTTCGTAAAGTTGTCGTCAAGTATTTATACGTACATATGTCATTTCCACTAAATAAATACGAATTACGAGCTACAAGCACAAAGCTCACTAAATTGAACCAAAAAGAAATAATTGCTTTAATGCACTGCAGTCATAAAGGGCGTATTATCTTAAATAGAATTTAATCCTACTGCACAGCTATTGCACATTTCTTAAAGCTACCGCAGATATCTGGAAATATCAGTGTAAGGTATATTATTTAATCCTTTTTCCCAAGTAAAGCGTATTTCTAATAATGCTAATGAAAAAGTATGTAACTTATTTTTAATCTTAAAGCAATTGCTTATTTTTGCATTAGAAAACAGCTAGTCATTTCTAAATGTTGGAGCCAGATTGTAATACCCCACAAGGGTTTTCTAATGGAATATTTTTTAAATTTTATTATTTGCTAATAATTTTCTTCACATCAATCGCAATCAGTATAACCAAATAATCAAATATATATTTATTGCATATAGATTTTGCAAGTTAGAATTCTCATTTAAATAGTTTAAACGTACAGAAATCAAATATTTGGTTCATAAACAGACTCATAAATGTAACAGCAACCATTTATTGCCACTATTTTGCATTTAAATAAGTTTCCTGGAAGAACACTGCACTGGAGCATTGTAAAGTGTCGGACTAGAACCTACCCTGTATTAAGAAACCTCAAACATCATTTTAATAATTAACAGCTGTGGATTAACATTTTTGTTTTCATATACAGTTTGAAAATAAAACTAAAGACTTGATTTTTAAAGTTATTTCCAAAACACATATATAAATTACAAAATAATACAGCATAATCCTAAAATACTCCATGTAAAATTATATATATATATATATATGTATAGCTCTTTTTAGCCCATTATATGAAAAAGTAAAATAAAATACACAGAATATTCAGAAAATATATTATTATTATTAAATTCATGATAGACTTGCAAAAGTTTATAAGACACCATTTCAAACGATATTATGACTACAGGGTATAAAATACGTAAGTACCTCGAACAAAATATATGTACATAAATACTTCGAAATATATACATTTTACTGCTTATAAAATAAGGAGAAAAATTGCGAGTTTTATTTGCTGCATTGTAGAAAAATGTTGCTTGCAACCGAGAAAAACCATAATGAACTTACAAACTTGAAAGGAATTTGCGTTATTTCTTATTTATTTTTCAATTGTACACTCATTTTGCGCTTTGCTGGCTCTTGGGTATTTAATGACGTCAACACTTTTTGCTTTTTGGCCAATACGTTTTGGCCAATTTCATAAATGTTGTGCTCTGTTTGGCTGGTCAGGTAAATGTGCCTGCGGGATTGAGGGAGCGGGGACAGCGCTCCCAGGAGTCGTTCCAAGTGGCAGAAAATAAACAAAACGTAGGCGATACACACAAATAAAGGCCAAAACATATTTCTTTCATTTTGGTTGCCGCTTTTGGCCAAGTT
Organism: Drosophila robusta; assembly: GCA_035043565.1. NCBI lineage: Eukaryota > Metazoa > Arthropoda > Insecta > Diptera > Drosophilidae > Drosophila > Drosophila robusta. Next base: position 10,638,815 of record JAWNMW010000294.1, on the reverse strand, counting down.
TCAGTTGAAGTTTTCGGTTTGAGTTCTCATTTTTAGTGATTTATACGATTTTCGTTACGGGAGCTTCGCTTATTTGTGTCTTTGTTTGCGGATGACTTCTTGTGCTCTGCTCTGCTTTAGCTCCGCTCTTTGCTGCTCCTTTCTTTTATTTCCATTTTCATTTTCGTTCTCGTTATGGCCGCCAATTGAATTTGCTTTTATTGCATTTATTGTGGCTTCTGGCCGGCTGCTTATTGTTAGTAGCCAGCAGCCAGAATCTTTGGCATTCGCCGTTCGGCTGGGCTAGTACATTATCTCTAAATAATTTATGTTTGTATACATTTTAATTTAATTTATTTGTACATCCAGACTATTTGTTTTCTCTCCGTTTTTTTTATTTTTTGCCTTTTTGTTGCCCATCTTGCGTCTCATGTTCGGCCAGCAAACAAACCTCCAACATGTACAATAAATTCTTCATATGTGCCTCTGCCACCCCTCCCTGTCCACCTCTCACCCCCTCTATGTGTGTGATTGTGGTAAAATCCAATATTGATTGAGTAACCGCAGCATTGGCTTCGGCTCCAGCTCCAGCTTCAGCTTCAGCAAATAAGATATCGTAAAAAGCCTCGCCTCGTACGGCCCGAGTAATTGCTTATATTATACGAGTTTTTGTGAAGATTGTTTCCATTGTATTTCGTATACTACTATTTGGAATTGCACTTTTGAGACTTTCCCCTACACTTAAGAGTCATAAAAACGTAGCTAACGTCTACGTAATAAATCTGACTTCCGAGTCCCAAATTCGCACTTTCCCGCTATACGAAATTGGGAACTCCTTTCGAGCGGGCAGAGGATAATTAGATTACACATATCTGACATCACAATATATTTAACTTTGCCAAAACCATACCCATACATTATATATACTATGTGTAAGCTACACTTTCAACACTTTATACCATAATAAGCCTTTGCAATAAAAATATCTACATTTAGTTCTTAAGGAAACTTTTCCAATTCTGTGTTCGCGCAACCCTCACGCGTTATGGAAAGCACTTCCAGCTTACTCTGGCCCACAACATCTTGAAACTTGCAGTTATCATAAGTTAAGGATCCCTCATCACTTTCTACAAAGTCCAGAAGCATTTTCAGGAAATTTTTCGATATGATTTTCTCATCGGGACGCAACGTGGGATGTTGTGGATTGTTGAATATGAGAAAGAGATCGTCGCAATGAACAGTGCCTGTCAATACAAAGAGGATTGATTAGGAATAGAATAACGAGATAGTTGTGAGGTGATTTTCGCCCTACCCAGGAACACATCAGTGCGTCTAGACTGCCAGTGTCCAATGCCCACGTCGGCAGGATTGTCGTAGACATAGGAGTAAAGAGGACTTTTTCCGAACTGGCTTTGCAAATCGAGAACTTTCTGGGTACTACGGTGAAACAAGAGATCGCTAAACATGCGCTGCATATCCCAATAACTGTCCGCGTTGAAACTACGATCTCCAAGATATTCCCGTTTGAGCGCTTGAGAGTGCTTATCCAAATCCTCATCCCGCATTGTGTCGCGATAGAACAAGAGATCTGGCGCCAGCTCGTTCCAGCGAGTGTTCAACACCTCGATTAGCTCCTTGCCATCGGCTTGTTTCTCCAGGAAGAGCGCAGCATTGAAGCCCCCTCATTGGCGGTGTACGACAGAAGCCAGGGAATTTGCGAAAACTTTCCGCTCCTCACGAGCTCAGTGGGATGTTGGCTGAGGAAGGGCGCTGTCGTGTTGGTGGCCTCCACCACAGGTCCAAAGGGCGCAAAGGGCACATAGCCGAAAACCTGAAAATGCGGCACAGTGCTAACAATATCCCGCGCATCCTTCGCCTGCAGACACTTCTTCAGCTCCACAGCGCTATTACCCCCATCACAGCCCAAAAGACGTCCTAGCTTGAAGGCTTTTTGGCGTGCCTCCCGCTGCATGGCCCAGGGAGCCAGCGCATTTCCGCTGAGCGAAGCGGCCGCCTTCACTAGACCCTCTAGACCGCCATGCAGCAGCTGAAAGTGCACTGAAGCGCCACCTGCCGAGTGACCCACTAGCAAGATGTTCGCCGGCTCTCCGCCGAAGCTGGCGATATTCTGTTGAATCCAAAGCAGCGCCAAGCGCTGATCCTTTAGGCCAAAGTTGCCCGGGAGGTGCGCGTCGCCGGCGCTCAGAAAGCCCAACGGTCCCAGGCGATAGCTGATCTTGACCATAATGAAATTGCCAGCGGCCATGACGTACTTCTCACCATTCTCCATGGCGCCGCCGAACATGAATGCGCCGCCGTGGATGAAAGCCAACACGGGATAGCTGCTGCGACTGCCGTTCTTCGGCTTGTACACGCTCACAGTCAGGCAGTCCTCATTGCCAAGGAGCTTATTGGGTCCGTCTATGTAGAGGCTCCACTGTAAACAGAGCTCTGGCGGCTGCGTGGCATCAAAGATCTGCGCCCAGTGGCGCTTGTAAGGCTGCGGTGGCTCAAAGCGCAGCTCACTCAGCGGCGGCTCCGCGTAGGGTATTGACTCGTAGCTAATGTAGGCGCCATTGTCCCTTCCGCGCAGCTTGCCATTGGCCAACTCCACGAGCAAAGGATCCGCCCGGACAAGCTGACCTGACCAAGCCAGGCTCAGCGCACACAGCCACATCAGCGCCAGAAACATGATCATCTATCGCAGAGGCCCCAACCTGAACTGTGCCAAATAATGGTACAGAAATCTCGTTTTATTCGAGTTCCCGGCAGACTGCGCCTAGCAGGGGCGTGGCAGCGGCACTGAATCGGCACAATCCAATTGTGAATATATTCGAAATAAATGTAAGTTAAAGCTCACCGGCTAATAACCATAATACGAAAAAGGCAACATCATTTTATTACCTGCTACTTGTGCTAAGTGCCGGCCATTTGGCTTAAGTCACGATATTCAGTGGCCACTGTAGTATGGGCCAAACCCTAATTGATTTTTAAGCACCCCCTTTAGAAAATGTAGCAATTTCATATTTATTTGTTGGGCGTCATTTTCAAAAACGCGATTTGAATGAACATTAAATGTGAATGAATGGAACTTGATTTGCAGGAACAAATGGGAAATTAAATATGTTGATACAATTATAACCTATGCAGATTCAGTATATATCAGGGATTCTGATTAATTGTCATGATATGTTTAAAATAAGTGGAAATGTCAGAATTATATCGAAAATTTAGTATATATAATATAGATTTATTTTATATATACCAGGAAAAAATATTATATAGAGCTTTATTTTAAGTTGAGCTTTCTTGTTTTTATACCTTCAACCCATTGAAAATGGGTAAATCAGGGTATAATGGTTTTGTGCAAATGGATGTAACAGGCAGAAGGAGGCATCTCCGGTCCCATAAAGTATATATTCTTGATCAGCATCTATAGCCGAGTCGATCTGGCCATGTCCGTCGGTCCGTTTGTCTGAAGAAACGCGTCGATTTCGGAGACTATAAAAACTAGAAAGCTGAACTTGGACTTATTAAGTTCGTGTATACTATACGCAGGTCAAGTTTATCATCGATAACTTATCTCGTTTTCTTATTATTAATAATTATCGATTGACCCGGTTTTTTGTTGGACGGCCCCTACCAGAGACCTTCTAACTTGTTATACATATATATTTTTTTAAATTAGTTTAAACTCTTACTCTATACTAATTCAATTTTAAGTTTATTTTATTGATTTTCAAACTAAAAGTTACAGAATAACTTTATAATAAATTTATATTGAAAAAATAGCAAAATTCCTGTTTTGATTAATTTCAAAATTAATTATTATTTTTAAAGATTTTAAATATAGGCTAAAAGATAATAATTATTCACTTTAATAAATGTAAAAATAAATATTTAAAGTGCACTTTTTAAAAATTACAATAGTTACGATCTGTGATATATATATATATATATTTTTTCTTTTTTAGCGATATTTTCAATCAGTTAATGGGTCAATGATCTTCGATCTGACACGTGGCGAGTTTCGTTGATGAGTTAGGCGGCTCAAGTCCGCCCACCGATTAAAATCAAAATAGTTGCGTGATGTTGCTAATAGTTAATAGTAGGTCTCATTCAATCAACTCTAAAGCTAACCCCATCGTTAACCTGTTCAAAACGTTCTAGCGTAACGCTGTAAGAGGCGTGGTTGTGACTGACAAGCGTGACATTGTCGAACCTGCACTTTTCCCAGAGGCATGCATTAGCAAATTAAAAGAAATTAAATATTTGAATGATTTTATTTACTCACATTTATAAAGTACTTATTTTTCAAATTTGTATTAAGACCTTATGACATTAGGAGGATATAGACAAAGCTAAAACCGAATTCTAATTGCCAGATATAAACTTAAATTCCCTTTTAATACATTATGTTTCATTTCCCTCGTTTCCATTTTACTGATATCTGTTCCTTACAGTTGACAATTATGAAATGTCATATTTAGCTGTCAATAAATTTATCTTTAGGTTTGACTTAACTTTTGACTGCAGTCTGCAGGCTGAGCTTCTTGTCATATGTCAAATTTCTAATTTACTAATTTGTCAAGGTTTTCTTTTTGCATCAGCAAGTTTTGTTTTGGAAAGGCGTTCAGTTGTCTGCGGATGCGTTAGAGGGCTTTAAATCGGAATCAGCCGAACCTTATCAACAACAGCGATTATGATACAGTCATTGACAGTTAAGAGGAGTAGAATTAGCATGGGTAGACCCAAGGAGTTACGTGGTCGTTTGTGTGTGCACACATACATAGTTCGATGTTACACGCAGCTGAGCATCATCGCGATATTTCATATCCCAAGAACGAACTATGGTAAGCAGTGAAATTGCTGTACTTCCAAGTACTCACTTTATATTTTTTTTTTTCAGTGGGAATATTTATAATTGTAACCAGATTAATTTAATCGAAAGAGGCTTATGAATTTACATCATAGAGCTGAAATTATCAATATTGCTTGATAGTTTTTATAAGATTTCAAATAAAATATGAAGATTTTTAAAAAGAGATATTTTATTTCATTCGTGTAGCTACATTTCTTTTCTTTTTCTATTCTTTTCTTTTGCAACACTGGTAAATGCAAATGTGCTCCTAACTAAAGAATCATATATGCGTATATAGTGTTGGATCTGCTCTGATGCGCATTTCTGCCCTGTGAATGAATGAGAATAATTCTCTCATGTTTTGGCAGCAAATGGAATTTTTATGTAGTTTTTCCCAGCTACTATTTACCTACTATATATATAGATGTATATATGGGTGTGTTGTGTTGTTTAAGAGCACATTTTGAAGTTTATGTGCGCTTGACTGAAATGGCCCCTTAACGGGCGTTGATCATATTTTGCACTCCGGATGCTGTTGTACTTCCCTTCATTTACATAAACATAAAGTCGTTTGTTATCCATGGAGCGTTGCAGAAGTGGGTTGTGGCTGCAGCTTACGTCTTGGAATTGGATTTGCCTATTATACATATATTTATATATATCAGCGCTGGCTGGGAATCCGTCTGTGCCTGGTCCAAGTTTACGACTGCTGAATCCAGTCGTAAACTTGGCTGCAAAGTTTCTGCCTTACATTGCTGCAAAACTAAAGTTAAGTCAGTTTCCATGTCAGCAGTCCGCAGTTCACAGTCTCGCTTTCCATTCACCCCCTTCTGCAACAGATTGGTCAACTCACAAAATGGTGAATATGTTCAATGGCCTGTAAGCGGCCTGCCTGCCTGACAGCTCAGCCTGATTGCCAATTAGTGATTGCTCGTTTGACCCCCACCTTTGACCTGTCCACAGCCGCACCGAACCCATTCGCTTTGCAACTGAGAGTGACGCCGAAATTTGTATCTGTTACGCTTCAACTGGAATTGCTTAGTTTTAGGTTTCTCGGCCTATTGGACTTCACATAGTCGTCAATTTGGGGGTCAAGGTAATTGTTATCATATTTGTGCGTAAGCCTGATTGACCTAATTACCTTTTTTTATTATTCCAAAGGGAAATGTGTTCTATCTACGAGCATTCGTATGTTATTTGACAGATACGTTGGTAAAACATACAATTTTTATGTCTTTGTCAAAGTTAACAGCCACGTTTGTTGTTGTACTGGACTGTCATTGACAAACAATTTAATTCGATTTTACGACGAGTCAAAGTAGCTTTAAGCTTTATTACAAATTAAATAAGTGTGAACACAAATTACAACTTCTGTTAAACAAAATATTTAAGTTTGATTTACACTCAATTTTGTATTTAATAAACACCATTTAAAATTTGATGTAAACCTTATTTAATTGAAACCTAAATACAAATATAGTAGAGATTTATCTAAAAATATATATTAAACTAAACTTAAAATTTAATTTAAACTTAATTAAACACAAAATTTAAACTGAACTTCGAATTTAATTGAAACCTTATTATTGGTGTTATAATAGTTAAACCATTTAATTTAAATTTTAAATAGGAAATATACTTGCACTGTTGCGTACCTACCCGTGGGATCTGATTCCTCAAATTTATCTTTCGGGCTGCCAACTATATTACTGCACATTTAGTAGTTAACATAAGGTTTGAAAGTGGATGCAGAAATTTTGAGTCCATGTGCTTGTCTTTTGAACTCGCATATAAGCTATTCACAGAACTTAATATATCTGATTTTGTTGTTGCATTATAGTTAAGCTTAGGTTAGGTAATTCCATTCGTGTTCTTAGCTTTTCCTTTACAGTTTTCCACTCGTAAATTCACGTCTCCGTATTGTTCAGTCAAATTGAATAGCTCGTTTGGCAGCTCCTTGTAACTTTCAGTCGATTTCTTGGCTACAGCAACAACTGGCAACTGCAACATGGGAAGCGTTGTACCCCGACTTGTAAAAGATATGCGTCCCACGCCGCAGCGGAGCAGCTCGGCCAGACGGAAAGATGTTGGCTGGCTTTCGTGGATGGGGCTTGTTAGCGTTGATTTTATGCAGATTTTCACGGAAAATTTATGTAGAGCTGCGCAGATACATTGTGTGTGCCATTTGTGGGCAGGGGCCGAAGGGTGGCGAAGTGAAGGCAGCGACAAGCAGACGGAAAGTACATGAAGTGTACATTTCATTTCAAATTGATTTATGCAACTTTTTTTTCACTTTCTCAAGTTATTTTCAGACAAAGAGCCCGAAGTGGGTTGTACTATTTGCTTGATTACTTTCAAAATTGCTAGCTAGTATTTCAGCTGTTCAGGGGATAATCCCCGTGCAGAACCACAACTGTGGGACTAAATGGCATGGATGCCAATCAATTTGGCAAATGGCAGATAACCTGTTCGAACTGATTAACCTCCATATTGATTTAATATTGTATCAAGTGGCCCATAAATATCGCCCACATCAGCAACAATATTTCATATCGCTTCCAGGTATTTACAATTGATGCAAATATCGAAATTTATTGCTAATTAGCAACAAAAGTTGCCAGCGAAGTGTTCAGGTGTGTGAGTGTGTGTCTATTTGTGTGCGAGTGTGTGGGTGACATGCAAATTTGATACAAAACTTTCGCTATTGGCAAATTAATTTGAATTTCATTTGGGCCGTGGCATAGGTGTGTGCGCGCGGGGGAAAGCGACTTTAACCTGCCAGGCAGATTAGCCTATTGCCGGGGCTGATAAATTTTGCTGATGTCAGCGATAACTGCCTGTGTGTGCGTGTGTGACATTGAGGCTAAGCATATGTGAGTTTGCACAGACCCGCCCCCTCCATCGCAGAGCTCTATTAGGCGCCATAATTAATAGCAGCTTAACTTATAATTACGGTCACCGAAAACCACACAGACCCGTTTTAGCTTAATTGTTGAGGTAGTTCTCAGCTGTCTCTTCTGTTTTCTCTTGCTATTATTGTGGTTGTTTTTCGGGGTTCGTTTGTTTATGTGTGCCAAGTTCGGGGTCTTAATGCATGACACATGTAAATTTGAAAGCTATTAGCCCAAGACAACTTGGAATACAAGACAAAAATCAATATGGCAATTAGCTAAGAGTTAAGCCACATTTGGGCGAAATCAAGCGGAAGCAATAACTATTCAATTGGATTAAATAGCTAGCGGAAATATTATATTTTTAAGAGGCCAAATGCAAGGATAATACGTATATCCATGGTAACATATTGATGTGCGGTGGTAAGAAGAAAATATAGTTAATATAACTACTACAATATATAGATTTTTAATTAAATTGGAAAGCATCGATATGTAACTAATTTTTATAAATTCTACGGATTAGCCTTGTAAATTTAAGTTTTAAATTTAAGTTTTATAAAATTTTAATATTAACTCCTTATTTACCCAAACTATTCTGAGGTTTAGCGCCCTAAAATGTTGCTTTAGTAAATAGTTGACATTTTGATTTCCTATTTTGTTTGTGCCTTTTGCTTAAGGCTTGTTTTCCTGAGGAATTCATAGTTGAAATATCTACTGCTACTTTTCACTTTTGTAAGTAAGTCAACTTTGACAACTCTGCAATTTTTATAGTCTTTATAATTTTGTTTAAGTCATAAACATTTTTTTGGCACAGCTTTGACATATATTTAAATATGTGATGTCTGCAATCCGAGTTAAAATATAGTACAAGTTTGATTCACATTGCTATTATAGAAATAGCTTAAATTCTTTTGTTTCTTTTTGTTTGAAAATTTAAGTTTGTATCAACAAAAATTAATTTCGCAAAAATCAACGCAAAATCAAAGGTAAATAAACAAAAATTGCTAGTTAGCCTCCAGGCAAGTAGCCCAATTTGGCTTTTAACAAGATTAAATATAAGTATGTATTTTTATTATGTATGTATGTATTATATTTATTTTTTTAGTATAAACATATATACAACAAAGAAACAAAACAAAGAGAATAAAACTTTCATGTTTATGTGCACACTAAATGTTTTGCCAATAAAGTTTTATGGGTTAGTTCCAATTTATAGTTTTGTTTGTTTTCATTACGTTTTGGCGCATTTTATTTAACATTATTTATATGGCCGCCACCCAGTTTGTTAAATATACTTTTTAATTTTACTTGCTTAAAGCTAATTGCAATATTTTTTCTGGTTAACAAACAGATTTTTAATGGAAGGCTAATTTTGAGAGTTTTTGTTGGAGTTTCTATTTAACGTTTTTAAAAACCCATGCGCCACAAAATTATCTATGGTACTGTTATGTTATAGTTACTATCGATAATATAATAAATATTTATAAAATTTTCTTTGTTATCCATAAATACATATTTTTGCAAATCTGCTATCCCAATACTCCCACAGATCCTACGACTAGGCTGACTTGCGCAAATAAATCGCAACGTAATTGAAAAATTGCTGAAATTACGCCTCCGACAATATTTTCGCGGGGCAAACAAATTTCGCATTTTGAAAAGTGAAAAATTATGCACAACCGAGATTAATGGAACACGATTAAAATATTGACACTAATTGAAAAGAAGGCAGTGTGTAAGCATTTGAGCGTTTTCTAATTGACCTGATAAGAGATGATATATGACCTATAAGCGAGATTTTAAAGCTGAAAAAGAATTGGTTCGTTTGGCTTTAATTTCGAATAATTTATGTGCGACGCCGTTGAAAGCAAATTCGGTCGCAGGCAGTAAAAAAAATCTTACGAGATTTATAAGAAGTGAAATTAATGTGGCAGCGCGTCTTCAAGGCAAAGGCAACAAGCACAAAAAACAAAGAACATTAGGAGAAAAAAGAAGCGCCACAAAAAGTGTGCTAAAAAAAATTTGCTAGCAGAGCGCTGTATGCGAGGCCTCTGGACAGGGCCCGGGACCGGGCCCAGCTTCAGGCCCAGCCCCATCCCCCGCAGCTCGCCAAATGCGAATCGAATTTATTTTATTTAGAACACCATTTTCGTCTGTGGGTCGGTCGTCTTGGTTTGTTGTCCTTGCCAGCCGAAAAGCGAAACTTTTCGCGCTTAGTTGCCTTCTAAAAGCACAAAAACAGTTTGCCTGTTCTCAGACGCGGCAGCACTTTCCACAATTTTCTTTATGCCGCTTTCCTTCGCCTGGTTTCTGTTTGATTATTTATTTTTTTTTCTTTTTGTGCGCGCATTTGAAGTTATTTCAAAAGTTTTTGCCCCATTCCACATTTCTATTTGGCACTCTTTGCCCGTCACCAAATCGCAACTTATCGCGTCGTGCGCGAAAACTGTCGGAAATTGAAAGAAAGAACTGGGAAAAGTGCCTCAAATTGGTCACTTCATATGGGCGCTGGCCATTAATAACCATTTTGCCAGCAAAGAAAAGCTATTTAAGCATACAAAGCGAAAATGCATATCAACTGAAAGCTAACCCAAAACTCACTTCATTTACATTCATTTATTCTTATGAACAGGTCTGTTTGTGATGGCAAAAAGGATCTTTGGCAGAGGATTTTGGATTTTCTCGTAATATTTTCACAAAATGTTTTGTCTTCAAATCCTTTTGCAATCTGCAGTTTTCGAAATCAGAAAATATTTTCAAATTTGCATTTGTGCAAAATGTCTGTCATTAACAGGCCCATAGATAACCAGATTGCCTACAATAGGCATGCATTTTAAGGACATGTCAGGATAATTCATAAGCAGGCTAACTGTACCTGCTCAATATATTTGGAAAAGTTTAAACACAATTAGTTTTATAATTGTAAAATTTTAAAATAAAACGCATTGCTATGGATACTAGGTTGTAAGACTGTATGATTTTTTTGGGTTATATTATATTTCTATAATAAAATTTGAATAATATTTTTCGAGCATTAAAATAGTTGTGACTATCATAAATTAAATTTTTTTAAGAAAAAATTATCAGTTTTATATTTGAACATTATTTAATATTAAATTTATAAATAGTTTTATTATAGCTATTAATATTAATGCTATAATGAGTACACAAAATATTAATAAACTGTCAATTTACCTTTCTTTAAATAATACACACCACAATTGCCATTTAAGGCAATACTACATATATAAAAGTGACTGAGTTTCAAGCTCGTATTTCATTTTATTTATGGCAGTGCCAAAAGAAAATCTCAACGTTTTATATTACCTGTTATTGTTGCACTTAATTTTTACACTTGTTGTTCGTATACTCATTTCTACAACTATTTTTATCCATTTCACCTTTTGAAAACAAAACTAAATACTCATATAATACCTAAAGCCAATGGTATTTTTCCATTCGACAGCACATGTGCTGGACTACCCCTACTCTGAACTCGTATACCGCAGTTCACCTGCGTCCATGGATTTCCGTAAAACGGGGGAAAAATCAATTTAAAGGCAATTTTCATGCAACGAAACGCAAAATTCGAGCTTAACATGCAGACGATATGCTTCCGGGGGCAGCTCATGTTGCAGAATATCTTATCCTGAGTTGTAGTTTGTTTTTGTTGCCCCAACACTGCTGCTGTTGCCATTTACTTTTGGCCTGGCTTCAATGTAGTGGCAGCCCAGTGGGCCGCCCTACGTAGTATTTATCCATCACTGACAATGTCAAATATATTACCCATGATGAATGACTCTGCGGATTTGATGAATGTGTTTTGTGGCTTTTCGCCTGCTCCATAAACGCGCAGCCATACAACATATGTGTGTGCTTGTGTGTTTGTGTGTGTGTGTGTGTTTGAATGCCTGTTATAGAGAAGCAGCCAAAAAATAAATAAATTGAAGATATATATATATAGAAAAAGAAGCAAATCTGCACATGATTTATAAAATTTCAATGGCATTGAATGCAGATACGTCAACTCTGATATAGGCGTTCAATTTGAGCTTTTTGCAAATCAAACAATACGCGATATAAATATACCCAACAAATGTTAAAACTGTTCCAGCTGATTTCACTCCAATCCCAACTTCATTTATAAAAAATCAGTGGGAAAATGCATGATAATATTAATTCAAGAGAGATTCATAACAATACAAATGTTGTAAATGTTAAATAAATAAAGTGTTATCAGCGTTATAATAGAGTGGGCCTATTAAAGCATTCATAGGAAGTAAGGTCCTGGAAGACGAACGTGGAAGTCGAATAAATTACTCAGGAAAGAAGGCACGTTCCTGTAATAATGGCTGGTCAATTTTAATGAGTATACGTAGAAGCACGCACATGCTTAATATGGCACCAGCACACACACACACACACACACACACAAACACACACACAGACATGCACACACAGACAGCTCAAGAGGGCGTGTGCACGCCCATTGGCTGATAAGTCCATTGCGGCAATTGAACGAGTTTTGTGCCGGCGAGGCTGTCAACAATGGCTCCTCCTTTGAGTTGATGTCAGTGGACAGGAGATGTATCTGTGTGTGTGTGCGAGTGTGCGTGTGTGCATTGTAAGCTGAAGAAAAATGCTGTGGTAATTACATTAACAGCAACGCCGGTAGTAAGAAAATGTTGTTTATTGAAGCCAGCTCTGAATTGTAACTATTTTCATTAAGATTGAAATATGTGTATCTTTGTGATGGTCAGAAACAGGCTATGTGGGGCAGGTAATGGGTAAAGCACAACATGAAGAAATTATTCAATTGAGTATGAGTAGGGGTAAACAAATGTTAGGCTTATTTGTGAAAACACAACACAATTTGGGAATGAATTTTCGAGCTCGTTTTCCAGAGGCTTTCTATTGCTAGGAAAACATTTGACAACGCTGTTAGAAGCTAATTATTAATACTATAGTCCTACGACAAAAATATCTAAAAGATAAAATTGCTTCAAGAAAGAAAAGATTTCTTTGGGATGTTGAAAATTAACTAATAAAAAAATTGCTCTGAAAATGGAAGCACAAATAATTATTTTAATACTTATTTTTGCCTTTAACTATATATCAATTCAATATCTCTTCAGACTGTTATCTACTATTAATTAATATTAGGTATTTGTACTAAACTCATAAACTCACTGAATTTCTTATAAAAAACTATAATAAACATATTTTTTATCGTACAATACTTAGTTGTATGCTTTTTTAGCCAAGCTCGCAACTATTTGCCATGATTTAGCTGCGTGGATGACAGCCGCCAGCAGCAGGAGACAGACATCAGACATGGAGGATAGTAGCGTGGAGAATTCACATTCTGGGACACAAGTGCGTTTAATGATTCAAGGCTAGTGCGCTGGCCATTGGACTGGTCATTAAGTACAGCCCCGGTCATGTTTTATGACCACGAAACATGTTTGGCCAAAAAGTTTATAAAAGCGAACAAAATTTGAAAAAAATGGATTCAATGGTGTTGTTGTCTTTTTTATTAGTTTTGCATAAACAAAATATCAAGAGAGAAAGAGAAGGAGCAAGGGAGCGATAGATGAAAAAGGAGTGAGAGAAAAGAATTATTGTTGTGTTGCTCTGCATGATATCTGTCTATAAAAATATCGTTTATTATTTTTGTCAGTTTCTTTAATTAAATTTTTATTGACATTTCTTTTGGTTACTCTTGTTGTTGTTGCTCGCGTGCTTGCAATTAGAAAATTGTCTGGCCGCGTGCCAAGTGCAAAAAATGTTATCAGAAAAACATTAATGCGACAATTACGACATTTTTAATTGTTTTCAAGTCGCACTTCGTTTATTGTCGCATTGTTGTTGGGGCCAATGCTGCAAAACGGGTAATTAAAAACGTGTTATAAAGCAACTGCGTGCTTTTCGGGCTTGGGGTCGGTGTGAGAGGGTGTGGGTGGGGATGTTGTGCTGCAGGGCGAAATGGGATACGAAAACAGACTCGCGTTAATTGCTGACTGTTGGGCGAAATTAATGTTCATTTTAGAAGCATTTTACTTCATGAAACGAAATGAATGACTGATGGCATTATAAATGTTCGGCAATCTCCAGAAATAGCATGAGGCAGAGCAAGAAGCAAAAGATACACAATGACATTCTGTCAATAAGAACTTTGCACTCAGGACTCGGTAACTCCAACCAGCTGGCAACATCAATAGCTTCTGTCAATAGTTCTGAACTTTTTTTCCAATAACTTTTCCTTCCCTCTCTCGCTCTCTCTCTCCCTATCATTTGTTCCGGTTCCATTCAATTATTAGTTTCTGCTTTTGAGACGCGCCTTTAAGGGACGCCGTGCGACCCCGCTATATGCAAAAAAAAGAAAAAAGAAGTGTGGAATTTATACGCAAAGTTGGTGGAAATTTCATTAAATTTTCATTTCTAATTTTCCAAATGGATTAACGCTAAAAGATGCAGAAATCTTTCATCATAATTAGCACGCGGCGCTGGCCGCCAACCAACACGCAGCGCACATAGTTGTCCACTCTAACATACACACACACGCGCATACACACACCATACACACATACATATTCATGAGCATGACCAGGCTATGAGTCCACTGCTCCCTAAATCCCCATTCACGCCTCCCTTTCTCTTTTCAGCACATTGCTTGCAATTTTTTCTTTTCTATACCCTTGGAATCAAGGTACATGAACAGTTTGCTACGATGTAAAGAGAAATTTATGATCTGAAAAACTGCACATATTTATGATCTGAACATTAAAGCTACATTTGTTGCCATAGCTCCCCTAAATATAACGGCTAACCAGTTTATTTCTTATAACAACAACAAAAAATGTACTTAATTTTTTATTCAGAACTCTTCAGGTACCAATTTAAACGAATCTTTTAAAGTTCAGTATATTCTCTTTATATTTTTAATTGTTTAATTTACTTGAAATTTGTTAGATATGAAAAATATAAAGTAAATTTTGTTTTCTTTATGATACATTTGTTTTATAAAACTATTTTTTAGATCTCTATTGCAAACAATATTTATCGTTGGTTTTTGTTAGATTTTTGTGCAAACTTTTCCATTCTACACTTAACATATACTATAGCTCACTAGGGTATTTGATTTTCAGCATATAAAAATTACAAATTTTTTTCTGATTATATGTATATATATATATTTTTCTCATTTTTGCTTATGCTTTCGTTTCTATATGCTTTGTAGCCGGCGGCGTGGCCTTGCGCCTTGTTTGACTAACTCATTTTGAACAATTTGCGAGGCTGCTCGGTCCCAGCTTTTGCCCGGCGCCCCGCTAGCTGTTTAATTAAGCGCCCAGATAAGATACTGTTACTCTTAAATGTGCTACTTACAATCTGTTGAACAGAAAGCGAAATCTAATTACAGTTGCACAAAAGAAGATCCCGCAATTTTTATGGCAATCAATATTTAAGTAGTTGAGCAAATTTTTTTCTTTTCTATTTGCTTATTAAGTAGCACTTTTTGTTATTTTGCATATTTAGCTTCTTTTTTTGAATTGGTCTGGAATGGATGAATATTTTACTGTTCTTTGTTTTGAGCAAATGAGCAACAGCAACAAGAGCGTTGACCGATAAAGAAAGACCCGAGAAACCCAAAAAGTATGCTATGAAAAATGAGATGGGGTTTATAAAACACTTCTGGCTTAAATATTATTTGTGAATCAATTTTGAAATAGTGCAAAGGCAATATCTGTACTTGAATCTGAACTAAAACATAAATTAGAGTTCGCTTGAACTCAAATTATTCCAAAGAATATTCTTTACTACTACTCTAGTCTACTCTGCTCCCTTTACATTATGAGCTCATCTATAAAATTCTTTCGAAGAATTTTCATTACCTATTAGTGCGGGTTTTTATTCTCCCTATTTGGTTTTGTGTATGAATAAATAAATACCACAAAGCTTTTCGCTTGCTGTACTCAAAAGAGCAAGGGGCACTTTCTACGCCAAATCCTAAATCCAATTTAATTGAAAACAAGAGCAGCACGTGGTCACACAGAGTGCCACAACCATGAGAATTTTTGGGAATTTACTTTTAGCATTACTGCAACTAAAGTCGCACACAAAGACTTTCAGCTTCTTTATAAGTCTCCCCAAGGGGGCGACGGGGAGAGCGTCTCAGGGGCAGGCAAAAAGTGCATTTCCTTAGTCGTAGCGCTTGGAATGAACTCATTTCGTCGCTGGCACGCAAAATTACAAAATACTGTCACGTATGTTGCTTTTTAGAATATTGCCGGGTCGCCCTGAAGAGAGGGAGTCTGCGACAAGAACTAATGCTAAAGAAAATATCAACTTCTAACATAAATTTGGGTCAAAAACTTTAATTTAAACGAGTGCCAGTGTCGCCTACATTGTTGCTGTTGTTATTTGTTTGTGTTTCATCGTTTTTGTAAGCAGCGGCGGTAGCAAAAAGCAGGCATCACGTATACGCACTGCAACACAAACACAAACTACAAATAAATTAGATGCACTTATAACCAACAAATGTAGACCCAGGGCCAGGCTACGAGTGCCATGTGTGGAGAGTACAAATGCGGAGGGGTTGGGATTGTCGCAAGTTGGCAGCATTGCAAATGCAAGAAAGGAAATTTACTAATTTCAAAGTTTTGCACGCATTAACCTCAAAAATCTGCACACAGGCAGATGCCGATTTGTACACAGATGAAGTGTGGAGGGCACGAGAGGTAAGGGAGGGGGGGGGGGGGGGGTGATGCTGTCACACACATCTTGAAGACACTTGCGATTGCAGGCAGCAGACACGTAAACACACTCGCACACACACTCGCTAGCTGTATTTGTGCAAATAATTTGGGTCACGATTTGCGCTGGGGGGTGGGGTGGGCGGCAGGGTCGCGGGTAGGGTATGCTGGTCGAGAGTTGTCTTGCATATTGGCTGAGAGCAAGGGACAGCTGCTGCAGCCGCTGCCAGCGACGACGATGCGGCGTATACGTAACCCCAGAGCTGAGCCGGGGCTAAAAGCGGCTAAGGACAATAAAGACGTGGGAGTGTGCAGCAAGTCGAGTTGAACTATTGTCAAGTTTTAACCTCGATATGCAGCGATGTCAGATTAGGCGACGCACACACACACGCACACGCACACAATACGCCCCTCGAAAGGATTTGCGCTGCTCCCTTTGGAATGCAGCACCGCTGGGCACAACAAAAATACGCAACAAATGCCACAGCAGCCGACGGACAGACGAATGTCAGTAGGGGGAGTTGCTGCTAGTTTGAGAACTATATGGGAGAGAGGCTGTGGGGGTGCGAACTGCCGCGTAATCATGCAGCGTCGACGACGGAGACGCACTCGACGACGACCCCTTGAAAGCATAACAACAAATGAAATTGTGTGACAAGGGAACTGAGTGGATATTACGAGAATACCAGCGCATAAAAACATCAAATAGTGCCCAGAAATTAGCAGCCATTTGAACAACTATTCAAAAACATGAGGACAAATTAAATTGCTCAAATTATATATAACATAATAAACTATTAAATCTACTAAATCTTATTTTTATTATGTATATAGTTTCGTTTTTGAAAATTGTTTATGCATTAGATTCAAAAACGATGATATTTTGAACATTCTCAATATTCAAGTAAATCTTAACTGGTGTTGGGGTTTTGTTTATTTGAATATAATTTTTTGACGATAAATAGAATTTGAGATTTATAACGGACAATAAATATCGAGAAATTTAAATATAAATTGTTTATTTATGTTATTATATAATTCAAATTCTCTGGACTACCTTTTATGTATTAACTTTGTTTTAAATATTTGCCAATCTGTAAGGATCTTAAGTCTACGAATTTGGTTTTTCCTACCATTGTGCGGGTAGTTTGTAGCGAATGAGGTTGAGGTTACGGAGAAGCGGGTGGTCGCATCAGCGAGGCCAGCCCATAGCATTATTGTGGGCGTGGCTGTGTGCCCAAGTGCCCAAATGCGCCGCAAGCGCTTGACATGTGTTTGAGTGTGTGTGTGGGCGTGGGTGTGTGTGCATTTAGGTATTTCCATGTCAGCTGCAAATGCCACTCGCACAACGGCAGCCCGTTTGTCGTACAAGTTCAAAATCATGTCTCGTTGACTGGCTTTTCGGGCCAGGTTAGAACGGGCCAGCTGGGCAGGAGCAGGAGATTGAGTCGACGAAGAGGCAAATAGTTTTCTTAACGTGTTTGTTGGCAAATTGTATGCATTTCTTTTCTTTTATTTGTGCTTTTTTGAGCCTGATTCTATGGCAGCAAATGCTCGTTGTTGGCCCGGCCTTAGGCATGGCTAACAAATTTATTTCATTTCGTTTACTTTATGTGGCTTGCAGAAATTCATAAGATTTTTGTGCAGGCAGTCGAGGTATTCAATGGTCTCTGAAAAATATTAAGTATACGTCTGGCACAGATTGCACTGTGTGCCACTGATGAAGAACTCTTGACATGCAACAAATAACATTGAGTAAACGGAACTATTGAAGGGCCAGCAAAATGGAAGAGAAAACAAAAAGCAAATGCATCGAGTACTTGGCCAGACCAAATAAAAAAGTTCAAATAAACTTGGCCAAACAACTTTCAACTTGTAATGCAGTTTCAATATACAAATCAATAAACACCATCCCTTCCACCCTCCTCCCCTTATGCGTGTTGAATCAAAGGCGCCTACTACGGGTGGGGGGGGGGGGCTACAGGGGCCTACCTTAACTTCAGACTGCAACCGCAACTAGAATCTCAAGCTGGTCGTCTGCTTGTTGGTTGGTTTACAAAAGTTTTTAGACATTTTATACTTTTTTCTTTGTTTTTACTCTTTTACAGGCGCAACGGAAGGTGCAACGACAAAGCTGCAGGACCAGGCCATAATGTATCCCAGAGTCACAGAGTCAAGAAAAAGTTAATGATGTCACTGGCACTTGCCGTGGGCAGTCCACACAGAGTCGTAGCCCTATACGGCTGGGAAGTCACAAACGTAGCCAAAAACCTAAGTAATTCAATTATTTCCTTGCAACAGAGCCACAACTTGCTGGCTAAAACCGCAGAACTGTTAGACACAAGTGGGTGGCCAAGACTGGGAAACTATTAAATTACTTATTGTAGATTCAAGAGGACAAACATCCAACTGGCAAGTGATATATACTGGTAGATATGATGTCTGATTGCTTGATTGGAGTTGTAGATAGAAATGTGAAGGAGAAAATATTGAATTAATCAGTATTTACTTATGTACCATTTTTATTTTGGGTGAAAACACAATTGACTATAAGTATAAAGTACGGGAATTCAATCTTCGGCACCTAGAAGAAAACTGTTGTATCTTGTTTTTTGCTATTTCAAACTTTAAATTCTAAGAATTTCATTAATCCATAAGTAAATTTCTTTCGCCGTGTTTCAAAGCGGGTTTTATAACAGATGCTTATGCACTGTCAAAGAAAAACCAGAAAAGTCTCTAATTGCCAATGGACAAACAATCCCATTAGTCGAATTCAAGGCCATCCCCGGGGAGGTCGGCAAAAAGTCTATAATCGTGCGAAGCACTCAACAAAATTTTAAGCAATTAAATCTTTAAGTCTCGTTTAGAAACTGTTTTCTTCCCTCTTTCTTTACATTTCTTTTTCTTTTTTCATCTGGGTGTTGCGGGGCAGCGAACTAATTATAAAACGGATGCGCACAGGTCCCCAGGGAGGTTGGGCGGCAGGTATGGGTCTGGGGTGTTGGGGAGAGGGGTCTCTTTGTTTAAGGTCCACCACCAAAAGGACAGATAAATGCGACGGTCTGCGCCGCGAATAAGAGTATTTTGCATAATTGTTGACCCAGAAAGTCGCAAGAAAGCAACAACAAAACAAGTGAGAACGCTGCAGGCGGGTCTAACCGGCTGCGCAATACTCGTTTGCTGCGTAATAACAGCTTTAAACACTTGAAATGGGCCTTAATTATTATTGTTATTTCGGAAAATTAACGATTCTTGTAATTTGTGTGGCAAGCTCTAAAAATTTGGGATATATGGATTTTCAGGATAAAAATATTTCATCGATTTGCCTGGCTTCCAGGCCTCTGAGAGAAATATATAGATTAAATTGAATTTGCACGCCCCCAATAGGCGTAGCCAAAAAATTTAAATGTAAACACTTCATCTAACGCGGGTATTCACGAGTATATATTCATATTTATATTATTCATAACGTGGGAAAAATGGCATCAATACGGACGTTCGGACAGCAAGACGGACATTGCACGAATCCAATATGCCTTTTTGACTTCGGGAACGAGTGTAATAAAGAAGGAAAAAAATGTAATTTCTCCGTATTTTTTGTTTTTTTGTTGCCTCCGCAGCAGGGATATTTTTTGCGCTGGTTTTTTGGGCGCCACCGCTGATTTGTAATTAGGAAACGGCCGCCAACTGTCGCCTTCGTTTTTCGGGTGCCGCAGCGACTGCGGCTGCAGCCACGCCCCATTTACACCGCAGCGGCTGCCGGGCATTAGCGAACGTTAAATACCCAAGTGCCATCTGCTGCATACCCCCCGCAGCTGCTGCTGAGTGGCAGCTAAGATGTGGCAGCGCCGAAATTAAATGAATGAAAAGCGCTAGAAGAAAAGTGTAAAGCAATGACGCCTCATTCCCAGCGGACATTTGAGCCAAGTAGTGCAAAGGCAGCGCCACTTTGCGGCTTTTAAAAGAGAAATGAAGAAAGAGAGAAAGAGACGAGGGCCGGAGGGGGCGGCATCAGGAGAATTTCTCGTAAATTTAGCACGCAACAAATGCAGCCAGCCCAAGAGACAGCAAGAGAGAGCAAAAACAAAAGAGACGTAAGGGGAAGCGACCTTAAGTTGTGTGTGGCAAAAGTTTATTAAAAAATTTAAATTCAGTTTTAATATTTTCTTTGACTTGCGCCTTCTTCGAGCAATCTGGTGCGCAAGGAAATGCACAAAATTGAAATTATTTTGTGTCCGGTGTCACCATTTTGAGCTTCCGCTTGGAACCCTTTTTTCAAAATGGGAGCTAACAAACTTTAATTCCTTTGCCATTGATGCAGAACTTTGTGAGCGCAAATTTTTGTTTTATTTTTTTCGGACGGAAATTCGTTATTCTGTCCAGCGACCTTCAGAGCATGTCCTTTGTCCTTGTTTATTTAACAGCCTGTGCGGTGTTGCATGTTTCCGCTTGTTTTTCACTTCATTTTTTCTGTGGGTTGAGACAATCCTTCAAAAGTAATGCCGACCGAAAAGGCACATCATATTTGGTATATTTTTGCATAACTTTTGAAAAGTTGTTCGCGCAGTCCTTAAATGACAGGATGTCTTTATTGTTTCTTATATGATTTATGATTAAAATAAAAAGGTTTCTTGATTAATGCTACAGCTTATATTGGCGTGACATGCAGGGAAATTGTAATATTTATTTTTTATTTTGTTTTTCAACAGTTTTTCTATATTTCAGTGATATTTCGTAATAATAAAAATATGATTGTTTGACTTTCCACATTTTAAATTAGTTTTAATTACGTATTTAAGCAATCTCGTTCTTAATCCAGCTTCCATACACCTATCGAATATTTAAAGCCCCTAATCTGAACAGCCCAAAAACTCTTACAAGCAGGACGAAGTACATATTTCTGTTGTTGTTGCTTAAATCGCTTTTGGGCTGATTTCCACAAAACGCAAATCTCTTTCAAACCGCACAGCTTTTGCACAAAGCGCCCAACTAACACTGACACCCGAAAGTTTAGCACCCAGACACTGAAATGGGATTTTCGTCGTCCCAAGGTGCTCGCTGCTCGGCGGCTGCAGCACTTTTCCGGCTCTGCTTTTCACAGGCATTAGCTCACGTTCTCACATCCGCACGTCCTGCATGTCCAGGTGGCTCCTTGAGGCGCATTTCAATGCTTCACCTTGTGCGCAGAGTCTGAGCCCATAATAGGCGCCATAGAATGCATTCAAGCCAAAGATAAGAGCCATAGCGGAGATTGGGGGGAGACTCTGTGGCATACGGAAGTCAGTTTTTTAGTGAAAGGCAATAATGAAATCAAAATGTGAATGCACTTTGCATTTCCTACTTTGTTTGACCCTGTTAGAAACACAAAAAGAGAAAAGAAAATTTTGAGTCGAGCGGCCTGCCAGACACACCACCCCCACCCCCCTGGCACTCCTGCCCGCTTCCTCTAGCCTGAATGTGCACTCATTAGTTCTCATTTAGAAAATTATGCGGCTTCTGTCGTGCATATTCTCGCATTTGAAAGCGGCGTGCCAAAGTTGAGTTGAGAAAATGCATGGAGCGTATCCTTCAGGATCTGCTGCATAGTAATGCGAAAATTATGAAAATTAATCTTTATGAATCAGGCTAGAAAATGTATAAGCTGCCAGGCACTTTCTTTGTCAAGAGAAGCGAAAATGTTTTCAAACTCTTTTTTAGCTTAAATTATCTCAAAATTTCCCTTGTCCGATATATTTTTCAATTAAATGCAATTTTTTTCTTTCAATTTTAGAAGTAGCTCATTCTTTTTTCACTTCATTGAATATATTTTTTAGATATCAATTCAATTTCTTAAATGGGCCATGCGAGCGACCTCCCTTAACTGTTGTCGCATTGGGTGTCCTTGTTTTGATGCTTTTCGCAGAGCATCCTTGCATTTAATATCAACTTTTTAGTTCGCTTTTCTTTTATTGAATTTTTCAATCAAACTGCTTCAATTTCGTTCAGTCGCCATGGTTAGTATCCCATTCAATCACATCAACTGAAAAAGTGCCTGTTCAAACCAGAGCTTGTAATACACTTACAAGTTTATTTTAGGCACCGACTTCGATTTTACCCTGGTAAATAATAAATACATTATGTACTTTTAGCTTAGCAACGGATTTCCTCAGAGCGTTGCATAGTTTATTGGCAAACTAATATACCCTAAGCTGGCTTACTAGTATTATTTCTCTGTGCTAATAGAAATTTCGAATGCATCCTTTTGACAATTTTCGACCTTGTTGCACTGCATTGATTTTATAGCAATTGCCCTACGTCCTTGGGCGAACTAGCCGCATTGCGTTTTAACCCAGGACATTTGTGTGTACACACACACTCACACACACAATTTTGTATAATACCTTTACTTACCTTATTCACCTATGCATATGTGATTTTTTCATGAGTTTCCGGTAAACGATTTAAACGATATTCGAAAAAATCTATTTTTACACATTTCCTTAAGAAATGTTAGTTAAATTGAAAACTGGTTTTATATTTTTTTTAATTTATTTAATGCTTTCAAGCTTATAAAATAAATTTTTCTATATGTATATTTACTTGTATACTTAGCAGTAAATATATTGTATTCAAGAAAAATATATAAAATATATATAAAAAAATAATAATTACACAGTTTTCTTTAACCAATGTTTTTCGTTTTCATAGTATACTCTTTGTATTAACAATGCGAATTTATCACTTTCTGATAGCCTTCGCTAAATCACTTTTAAATATATGTATTACAAACGCGCATATTTCTAAACATTTCCAACCTTTTGCCTATTAACATTATAGTTCATTTTGTTTCATGTAAAAAATCAAATCTGGCGATGTAACTGTTATCTATATAAATTTTTAATCACGAGATAAGTATTATATATTAGTGAATATTTTTAACCGTTCAATACTTCTCAAATATCGATATCAAGTTTCTTATCGATATTTGCCAGTCAAACAAAAGTTCAAATAAATTCCACAAAGTTGACTGTGGAAATGTCAAGTTAGAATTGATTAAATATTTAAAAGTTTTTCTTCGCCTTCTTGCAACTGTGAATTTTAACTGTGATTTTCAAAACTAAAGCGAAACTGAACTGTCTTATCTTATATATTGATATCAGCGAAACAAGTAAGTAAAGTTTTTGTAAAGCTCTTCAACGAGACAAAAGCATTTTTTCTTTTTAAAGAAGAAAACATGAATGCGAACTTGCCAAACACACAGCAAGAGACGATGTCAAGCACCGCTATATTCTTGCCATTTAAGCCCACTTTGGAGTGGCACATCCATGGGCTATATGAGAACTTGGGCAGTCAGCCCGATGCGGCTGAGCAAAATGGCGATCAAATGGGAATACAGAATTACGATTTGGGCGAATTTGTTACCCTGATCGACGTGGATGCGGTTACGCAGCACAGCGTTTATACGTCCATATCGAATACGGTTTGGGAGATACCCGTCAATAGGAACGGGCACCTCATGAAGTTGGCCTGCACCATCGACATTGCAGACATAACGCGGCGCCTGCTGACGAGCGCCGTCGAGAACTGCGACCCGGGCATCGGCGTCGATGAGCAATTAATATGCTCCCTGGCCCAGAAGCTGGCCGAGGCCATAGTTCGGCCGCTCGAGGAGAATGGCGAGAGCATTGAGCCGGTCATCTTCAGCCTGGTGCCGGCCATTGCCATGCAGCGCGAGACGGGCAGGGTGATGGCCTACGCCGTTGGCCAGCTCGTGGCACGTGGCAGCAACAATGCCAAAATGACCATGGTCGTGCGTGGCTGCGCCCTGAACATTCAGTCGCGCCAAGTGATTGTCGAGTCCATATCGCAATCACTGCTGCCGGTTAATGAAACTTCAGTTTAGCAATATTTCTTTAGAGTTGCCTATATGGATAAAGTTTGCCATTCAGATTTCTTTCTCTTTCAGTCGAATCATTCAAAACATATCTTAAAAATATACTGCATTTGAAGGTACACAGTCTCCATGTACTCCTAGAGACTCTATATTACTTAAGCATGTTTATTTATTTATTTTTTTATTTTCTTTGTATTTGCACATAAACCCCTGACCCAACATTTTTATGCGCAATTTAAAAAATTGAATATTTTTGTAAATTTAAAAGAACTTGCTTATTTAAAATGGTTATTTTCAAATGGGACAAATATTTCCCATTTAAATTTCTGTTCACTTGACACAAAAATCAGTCTTTAATTATATTGTATAATTATTCATAATTAATCTGAAATAAATGATTATAAAAACAGTTCTTACCTGATTTACTGAAAATGGTGCATATTATTTCAGATATTAAGGCAAAGGCGGTAGCAGTTTAAAATTCCAAGTCCAAAAATGTGCGATAAGTAATAAATTTGTATAAATATAAATAATATAATTAAATTAAATCTGCTATAGAAGAACACAATGAAAAAATACTGAACGTTCCTTAAATTACAAAAATTCATTTTTTGTTTGTTTTGTTAATTCAGATTATTATTTATTTAATGCAATAAATTTTCTCAGTTGAGAGTTTTCACATAGTTTATTTTCGTTTACATATAAGTACGTTGTTTTCTTTTTGTTCTTGTTATTAGTTGGTACTTAACGGTAATTTTGCTATATGTTTGCACATAACTGTATATGTATATGTATAGTGTATATGTATTTTAAAATGTATCTTCATATTATGCAATTTATTTCCTTTTACTGTGGCATATATTTACAATCAAGTTAAGTTAACATTTGCTAATGCACTGACCGAATTCAGTTTTTATTTTGCATTTTCCACGTTTCGATTATATTAGGTATTTACGATTATTAAGGGTTTTGTTAGTTTTAGTTTAATTAAGTATCAGTGACTAAGCTGGCCTTGGGTCACATTTTAATTAGTTTTATGAAAAACACTTAAGGACTTAGAAATGTATTTTGATTTCGTTTTGTTGTATTTTCGCTACTCTCCCGACCTGACTTACGACTAAAATTCATGGCTCAACATTTAAGCGGATGTTGGATTAAATATTGAACTATGCGAGTGAATTGAAGGGTTGGGGGACAGGGTGTTCAATTAAAGAGATTGCTGCTCGAAATAAAAAAAGGGTTCACAAGTTTTAACTCGTTTGCAGCAGGCAGCTCAAAGACGGCTGACCGCAGAGACCACAAACGTTTGATACGTGATTATTTGCAGAGGCTGGTTAAAAAAAAATAAGAATAATAACAACAACAAAAGAAAACAGAAATTGCGCGGCGCCACAGACTGCTGACCACAGTGTTGCCTCATTTAGTCGCAGCTGCTTGTGGTTGGCTTTTATTAATGACCGACAGGTTACTCATACGCCCCCGTGACGCCAATTGGCATGCATATATGTATACAGGTATATATGTATGTATATATTTTATTTATATTCAGTATAATTAATGTACATTCGATTATTTGGACTTTAAGTTCTTGCCCAGCGACTAATTGCAATTAAGCGTTTATTGTATTTTACGCATTTTAACTTTTTGGCTTTCATTTATTTGGCTCTCTTTGGGCTTCAACTTAATTGCAATTGCTGCATGCAAACCAAATGAAAGACAACGCCAGCGCCTTTATTAAATTGGGTAATTTGTATGGATTTCTGTTGTTGCAATTGAAATGTTATTATATTCGTATATAATTCGATTTAAAATTTTTTTTTTATTTTTTACTTCCTTTTATAATTATTATAAAGTGGCGTTGAGTGTTGAAATAAATATGAGTTTATGCAATTCGCCTGCTGCTTACACAATGAACTTTTACTTTATAATATATTTTTACGAGATTTTTTTGTATCGTTTTAAATGCAATTTATTAGTATTTTGAATACTCTGCGCTTAACTCTCAGCCTAACTTGTGTGTGCTCTATATATATATATATATATATATATATATATATATATATATATATATATATATATATATATAATATTTAAATATTTTTTACTTGTGTATAATCAATTAATTTACATGCTTGTTTTACATTAAACAATACAGTTTTATATACAGTTGAACCTTAAACCATAATGCTTACGTACAAATTGATGCGAGTCTCTCAATCAATTATATTCAAATATTTTTATCTATTAAATTTGGTTTTTTGTTCGTTAGCATTTATGTAAATTTGAGTTGTTTCGCACATGTTTTGTGAGATAAGAGCTTGCAAAATATTGTGAACAAGTATTTATGACTTAACAAACAACATAAATTGAATTGAGTTATGGCAAAAAATTATCTATTCATTTCGCATGTAAATATGTTTGATTTACCAACACGGAAAACATAAGATATTTATAAAGCTTTCGCAACGAATTTGCACTGTTTTAAAAATGCATTTAATATGCAGTTTATTTACGAAACATTTAAAAAAAATAAAAATGAAACTGAACTGGACAGAACTAAATACCATTCGATTGATTTAAAAGTTCAGTTGAGAATTTGTTTTTAATGAAATTGATTTGGCCAAAAAAAATTAATATTAACTATTGACAAGTGTTTCAGTTTTTAAATTGCTTCAATTGCAGAGCAAAAATATTATTAAAGACAAACAAGATAAAGGACATTTGAGAGCCTGTGAAATAAAGTAACATGACTCGATCTCACTCTCACTCTCTCTCTCGTTAAACTCGTAAATATTTTGCTTTGAAATTCATTTTAGTTGTCCAGCTGCATGCGTTTTATTGCAAAAATGTCGAATATTATTCTGCATTTGATTGGAGCTGGAGTCACCCCGTCATCTGGCCAAATAGCTACGCAGTGCTTGATAAGAACATCGTTGCAATTTCATTTGATGCTGCATAAATATTTACGTTTATGCATTTATGCAAACACACTCGAAACACACATATACACTGAAACTACATCCAAATGTCAGATAAATATATATATGCATATATATATATATATATATATATAATACATATATATATATATATATATATATATATATATATATATATGTATATATATATATGTATATATTTATATATTTATCTGCTTATGGCTAAAGTTTTACGACTAGTTGCTTAGAGCTTGTAGTACTTACAAATAAGTTGAATTTTTTACCATTGCAGCTTGTCAAAAACTTTCGTCCTTGCGCTTTACTCCTGTCTTGCCCACAGTTTTTATAGAGTTTAGCATATACTTAATATTTTAGTTAGCAGATAAAATCAACTAGCTTACAACATGCACTCTGTTTATTTTTGCTGTTTATTTCGTATTTGTTTTTTATGCCATATTTATCTTATCGATTTGGTTTTTTGTTTATTTATAATTTTTTGTTGGCTGCTTTTGTATACTTAAGCCATTGGATTTGACTCGTAACTCCCATTTTCTCGTAGTATTCAGCTTAAATCATTTTTTGTTTACTTCCAGCTTCAACTTGTCATGTGCGATGTCCCACACCTATGAGGATAACACTGAGCAGCAATGCCAGGATGCACAGAGTATACGCACGGGTAATGGGTGCCGATGACGTCACCGCAGAAGCCGACGATTCCCCTAAAATTGTAATAAGAATTGAGGCTTCATAAAATGGAAATACCAACAAATTAAAAGTTCTACGCACAAAACGCTTAAAACATCTTAAATAAAAGGAACGCATAATTAAAAGTATAAATAAAAAACATTTGTAATGTAATGTAAAACAATAAATATCTGTGAAGAAATGTTTAATTTACATTTTTATGTGTCACTATTTACTTTACAAGTTCAACATGTAAGCTTATAATGTACAATAAAAATATGTAAACAGAAAAAAACGTTCGTAAGCTTAAAAAAATTATAAAGCCAAAAGTGTTATGTTCTAAAAAATAAAAACAGCCTTTAATGTTTTGTACAACAATGTATTAATAATTAATAATTAATAATATTAAAAATCTTTGTATATGGTTTAATGTAAATATATTTTCCATGGATCTTACCATTTATAATGTTGAGCGTTACCGTCGCACTGGGACTGTTCGACGGGCTACAAGTGTAATTGCCAGTGTCACGCTTCTTGGCCGACTCGATGATTAATGAGCCGATCTGAAAGTGTGCGATTTAAAGAGCCCCAGAAAAGAAATGTAAATTTGTTTGAATATTATTTATGCAGTATGAACTCTCAACTGATGGCATGAACTGAAGGTTGGCAGCAAAGCAAAAGTAAAAGATAAACAGCATTGGAAATTGCGGGATTAGGCCACGTTTACGACAAGTCTGCGACACGTTGGCTAAATATTTAACGAGTGTGCGAGTCACGTTTGTCAAAGGGCAGTTCTAATTTTCAGGTATTCACAGAATTTGCCTGCAAGACAGTTGTGGGACGTGGGCGTGGCAGGAATGTGACATAAATGCGACTTGTATGAAATAATATTGTAATTTGCACAAGACTCTAGCCGAGCAGGCAGGACGAACAGGACACGAACGTGGGCACACGGAACAGCGAGCAGCAATTTGAAATCAAGTGTAATTAAATTAAAATCAACAAGGGAACAATTGGAGAACTCACCGTGCTCTGTCCCTCGCCGCTGGCCTCTGGCAGATTCGGATCCAATTGCGTGCGGTGGCGACGCGAATCGGCGGCCAGCTGCTCGGCTCCATGGTACCACATGATGAACGTTGGCGGCTCCAAGGCGCCACGCACAATGCAGCGCAGGACGACATTGCTGCCAGCCTTGACATAGCGATCCGGTTCGCCGAGTATTTCGGTGCGAGGAACTGTAACGGCAAAGCAAATGCGAGCATCATAATCACGATTCAAATTGGCTCATTATGATGATGACAATGATGATGATGTTGAGTGATGCGGCGCGTGTCTCTGTGAAATTGTGACATTGGCGCTAATCTATTAAATTAACAGCTTCTAGTCACGTCGCGCACGTAAATCTGTGCACCTTCTCGACGCTGGGCAAATCCACTTTTCAATTTTTCACTTACTGATTCCATCAGATGCCACGCCCCTCCCACCGCCCGGCCACACACATAACAAACTATGCCTCAGTCAGTTACAAGTTACAAGTTACAAGTTACAAGTTGTGTCAAAATGCGAGTTCGTATACTATAAAAAATACATATACGAGAGTTGAAATTGTTGGCACATACATTTACACATCGCACGAGCTTCCCCGCCCCTGGCTCTACCCCGTACCACTGGCCAACGGCGACGTGCGCTTTCAAATTCGACAAAATCACGTATACGCCGGGTTTTCACTGCTGTTACACACAAAACTGTGCAAAATGAATGTGCTGAGAATTTGCACAAAATGCTGTGCGTGTGTGTGTGTGTGTGCGGACTCTTCGCTTCTGGTTTGACACCAAACTGTGTCAGCTTGTCAAAATTGTCGTGTTGTGCATGTTAGTTTTCCAGTTGCTTGACTAGAGATGCGCGCGCCAGCTAAAAGCATATGCAATATTATTAGCCAACGTCCCTAAGCCCCAAGTCTCAGTCCCAGTTCCAGTTCCCGTCCCAGCGTCACTTCTGCCTTTCCATGTGCTACATTCAACGCAGAAAGAAACAAAGAAATTGTATTGCAAATCCTCTTAAGAAGCAGAATTGCTTGTCAAATCTTGTCAAAGCGGTACAAAGACCAATCATTTCGGTGCAAAGAGATTAGTGATCTATAAACCCTGATCGTAATGGTTTTAATTATCCAAATCGGTTCGATTTTCATAAAGGTTTGAGCGTTTGAAGCCGAGGAATACTATTTTATGTGGATTTGTTTACCTGTTAAAATTTTTTTTAAATTTTAGCAAATTTTACCCTCAA
The DNA here is from genome assembly GCA_035043565.1 of Drosophila robusta. Lineage (NCBI taxonomy): Eukaryota > Metazoa > Arthropoda > Insecta > Diptera > Drosophilidae > Drosophila > Drosophila robusta. The sequence goes on along the minus strand of JAWNMW010000294.1, from coordinate 10,608,549 downwards.
AATTAATTTTAAAGTTGCATTTGATACTAATTATGACACTTACGATCGATTACATTTAAAAAATATTTTTATTTGAAAATTAGTAATGGGGTACAAGACTTTTTTCCGAATAAATTAAAAAAAAATTAAACTTTCAAAATGCAAAAAACCAAGGTACAGAATCAATTTAGATATCAACCCATGATCGAAATGGCCTGGATCATGAGAATCTGTTCAGTTTTGCTCAGGCTATGGGAATATATACTTATATGTATATTTCCAGATTGGGAAGTGATTAAAAGATAAGTGTCAAACGAAACCACGGCGCAGGGAAAAACTTTCAAAGGCGGTAACTACAATTTCAGCTAATTCCAAGCCGAATAAATGGCAAAGGAATAGGCACAAGAGAAAGAGAGAGCAAAGGGCGTGTAGTGTGAAACGAATTACGGCAACTTAAATTAATTGGGTTTATGGCGAAATGCTTTTAGGGAAATTAGCTAAGTTTCAAATGTGCAGCCCGTCCGGGTGCAGAGGCTGCGTCTGGCCGTAAACATTACTACGAAATTGTCACTTTTGATGGCGAGATAAAACTGAAAGCGTCAAAAGGAAACGCCCGAAACGCGCACCAGCATCAGCCGCAGTTGGCCCCAGCCCGCAAAAAATTGACTTTGGCTATACAAGATTAGCAGCAAATTAAATAAGCGGACGAACAGAGCCAAATCCTCTAAATGAATGAGAATCAAAAAAGGAGCGAAGGGCGACGAGGAAGCAGAAGCTGGAAACCAAACGAGATGAGCAGAAAACAAATCTCATAAAACCAAATCTAGTTTGTCGTTCAATGACGCAGAAAAAAATATATTCATTCATTGCGAATAAATGTGTGCGTGTGTGTGGGTGTGTGTGTAAGTGTACATTAACGCACAATGGGCCAAAATAGAATTCTGCCAGCTAAAAGCTTTTGGGAAATATGTATAACAAAAATTAAAAAATTGATAGTGTGTTTGTAAAAAATGAAAGTGTTCAGAATAATTGGATATCTGGCGGATAACATCTTTAAAAAGATTGGTTTTTTTCTAGGGTATATAAATGGAAAAACATAAATTTAAGCCTTTTACTTCTTTGCCCGATGCAGCGTTTCTTTTGACCACTGTGCGAGCAAAACATCAAGTAAATGAGCCAAAACCAAAGAAACTGACATTTTAACCAATAACAAAAAAAAAACAAAATCACTCACACACACACACACACACACATACAAACACAGAGGAACACACACGCACGCATTGGCATAACAAATTGACCGAAAACTACGATCCCATTACCCCAACGAGCCAATGGGCAAAGAGGGCTCAGAAATCAAGCATCAGGCCAGAAGCAAAAGGAGCCAAGCATAAAATACATTGGCAATTGGGGCCAGCCAGGCTCAGCTAGTGGGGCTGAGGGGCTGAGGAAGTAGGCTGGGGTTGGGCAGGCGCAAATCGACAACATGCAAAGGGAGTTTTAGTCGTTTGCACAGACAAAACGATGCAATAAATACAAATTACAAGGCAAGGCACAAAATCAAAAAACGAGCAGAAAAAGGCAGTGAAAGAAAAAGTGAGGGAACAGGCAGCGGCACTGCTGGGCTACTAGGTGCTGGCGATAATGGTTATGGCAAGCGGGCGAAACACCACAGCCCTGGCCCAGCGAGACAAAGCCGAACTTGGACATGGACCACGAGTTGGCGGCGCTGTGCCAAATGACTGCAAATAATGGTTCGCTGCCGGTTGCTGGCCAAGAAAGCGGCGCACAGCTCACCACATCGAAAAAGGCTAAAGGCTGCAGGACTGCCATTCCCCCGCCCCCTTCCCGGCTCAGCCTTTTCTTCCAGGCAGCAAAATCTATTGTATTCGGCGCTCCGTTTGGGCACGCATAGAAATCCTTTATGCGTTCAACTTGTCGTTAGATTAACGCAAAATGTGGCCGCGCATACGTAATTTACCCCCCTCGATCTGCTGCAGCCCCCACCCCCATCCGGGGGCCTGTCTGCTCGTCAAGCCTGTCGAGCATTTGGCACGAGTTCCCCATTCGCTGGGAATACCTGTTGGGCGCCGCTGTCGTCTTGACATGCCACATTACAGTGGCGTCCTGCTGTTAGTCGCACTGCACACACACACATATACACACACACACACTTGGGAGCAAGTGCTTAGCATACAAATTAGCTCAACCGGAAATGCGAAAATCACTTTTGGCAGCGCATTATCGAGTCTGCGCGGTTCCTACATCCTTTGCGGGCGCCGTGTCCTTATGCTTTCTCTTTTTAGCTTAAGTTCCCTTCCGTTTTCTTTATTTTATTCTTCTTAACACTATAGTCAATTCGACCCGTAAATTTGGCAATTACTTTATGTTTTAAATATGTTTTAAGAAATTTAATTTGGGAATTTGACTTTGCATAGATTAGAGAGTTAAGTACTACGTTTATAACAAATAAGGGGCTCTATTCGGGAGGGCCCGACTAGGGGATACCCTGAACTTCCCTTTCTTCGCACACATTTCAACCCCCTTGAATTCATACACACACATACACAAAAACACACACCACTGACAAATTCGCGCCGCAGGCAGTGCGTTTTTCAGCCGCTGCGATTGACCCCACTATGGAAACTAAATTCGTGAATAACTTTTAAACTAAAAGTATGATCTTAATGAAATTTGTATTACAAACCAAAGCCCAAGTCCGTAATATTTGAAATGCGTTTTGTTTTTATTTTTTGCATATATGGGGCGAATGGCCAAATTCCGAAATATTTCTCACCTGCGAATGGTTCATATCTCAAAAAAATTTGAAATAAACTTACACTTTGTATGGTGTACACGAACTTAAAAAGTCCAAGTTCAGCTTTCTAGCTTCTGCAGTCTCCGAAATCGATGCGTTTATACCGTCGGACAGACCGACGGACGGGGCTAGATCAACTGGGCTAGTGATGCTGATCAAGAATATATATACATTATAGGGTCGGAGATGCTTCCTTGTGTCTGTTACATACCCAGGGTATATAAACAGATAAGATGATAAGAGACAGTTCTTCAAACAGAAAAAAGTAAATTGTACTGTGGCTTATTAAGTTATATTTTTAAAATGCGCACAGCTTTAAATTTAATTAGTAATTATTGAATACAATACATTTATTGTCAATTGCATGTATATATGTATATAAACAGGCGATTGAGTCCCATTTAGTTGTACAACAGGGCATTTACACTGGACAATTGTGTTGTGGGAGTTTTGTGTGTGCAAACATGAAATTTAATTAACTTTTTAGACTCGGCCTCAACTTTGTGTGGCGCGTGTGTGTGTTGAACAAACCCAAGAAGCGAAGTTCACACAAAAGTTTTCTCGTTAAAAAACTTGGCCAGAATTTCCTCAGAGCGCTGGTCAAAAAGCGTTTCAATGGAAATTCGCCAGCCACCGCAATTTGAATGCAATTTCGTGAGCAATTGCGAATGCAGCAGCCGCATAAAAGATGCAGAGATCTCCAAACATGTGTGCTTTCGCCCCTTCTCGCCCCTCCCCCTCCTCTCTCTTTCTCTCCCTCTCTCCCTCTCTCTCTCTCTCTCTCTGTTCCCGCTGGCCGTGTCTACATTCGACTATATTCGACTGTCTGGCTGTCGACGCTGGTCAGTCGTGCCTAACGTGGCCATGGGCCAAGGTCCTCAAGTGCCAGTCAGACCAAAAAGTTTTCACATATAGTTTATATTTCACACATATATATATTTAATGTATGCATGTGCTTATATATATGTACGGCTGCTGCCTCTCGACCTTTCATATTAAGCCTTAATTGCATGCGCTCCGTGTGCTCGGGCCCGCAGCGGGGCAAGGACTAGTTCTAGGCTCATGCTCATGTACGAGTATGTGCCCGCGTCCTTGGCCAAGGACGTCGGCGTCACTTACCAACAACTTGCAGCTGCACGCGCGCGCTCACTTTCGGCTCCGTGGACACCTGGCACTCGTAGGTGCCCGCATCCCGTGCCTGCACGTATTTTATTTGCAGTGTCCAGTATTTATCCGGCTGCTTGAGCGCCAGAAAGCGCTGATCCGCAATGAAGACGGCTCTGAAATGAATTGCACATTTATGTGTTTAATAGAGATATTAAAATATTTAATATACGTTAGCTAAAACTAAATATTCAAGAATGTTAACATTTTTAAATATTTCATCAAGCCAAAATAAATATATTATATTATACACCATATTACATTTTAAACTATTTGATCTGCACAAGATTAAATAAAATCAATAAAGATCCTTCTCACATTTTTAAAAAATTTAAATCCGTATATAAATATTCAAATGGCTTATACAGTACAAATTGCTTGTATGGAGCACCGCTTATTATCATAGCATAAATGCAATGCTTGAAGTGTCCGGTGTACTTTATAGGAAATATATGCAATCACATTATGGAATGTTGCCTGTATACAATGAATTGAATGAATTTGCACTGTTGCATACAAGTGATATACACTGTTTTACCTGTATTTCGGATATTTATACTCGTTCACGGAGTTAAAAGAGTATATTGATTTTAAGCAATGTCCGTCATGCTGTCCGTCTGTCTGTCAAGATGAACGCAATTTTTTTTCGGCGCTATTGAGGTTACAGACTTGAAATTTTGGATATATACTTGTAGTTATCTGCTTCAGACAAAGTGTTAAGATTTTCGTGCCACGCCCACTGGGAGGCTGGCAAATCAATCACATGTCGATACGCCTCAAATCGCAAATCGAAAATTAACAAAAATTTGGACATGTAAAGTTCCCAAAACCATACTTGAAAGACTTTAAATTTGGTATGTAGATTATTGATGACCTCCCCAAAAGATTGTGACAGTGATATCCCCGCCACGCCCACTAGAACGCCTCCAGCCACCTCGGCCCTCGAATCCCGCAAGCCATTTATCTCCCACACTTTTAGGGCTAGAGTCACCAAATTTGGCAGACAGTGTTTCGGTGACCTCTTCTTAAAATCGAGCCAAAATGTTGGCCCTACGATAATAAAAATTCTATATTTTTCCAAAATAACAATAATAACTTCTGCGTACTGTGAACGAGTATTACTTGTTTTTAATCGGTTCATTGTGTGTGTATGTCGTACTAATTCAAACATCGAAATAAAAAATTATATTTAAATAATAATTTTTAAGTGAGTCTATAATTTACAAGATTTTTTGAGTACTTAAAGAATATATAAATCTTGGCTTGTTGGTAAATTTCAACAGAGCTTAAAAACTTTCGGCTCGCAGAAGTTTTACACGATCAGGACACTTAGCCAGTTCGAGCCGAGTGCAGCCAAGGCGACGCATGTTGAATGTGCAGCACTCGTAAGTGGCAGAGAAACTGAAATAAAAGCGGCAACAACAACAATAACAGCAGTGGCAATAAAAACAGGCCCACTTACGCGCTAAGCTCCACTGCTAATGGCCACTCAAAAGACACTCAAAGTTATTTAGTTGCGGCATTTAAACAGAAATCCCCGCTGCACAACAAGCCCCCCTCAACTCCGACAACAAAGTTGTATATGGACTCTTTCAACAACAACAACAAAAGCTGCCACCATGCAAATGAGTGGGTGGCTGTGGGGGTGGACTCTGTGTGTGTGTGTGTGTGTGTGTGTGAGTGCGGAGGGGTCCACTGAAATAAGTTGCATTTAATGTCATTGTTGCAATATTTTTGTGCGGCGCTCGCCCGGAAATTTCCCTCTGCCATTTGCGCAAAGTGCAAAAACGCTTCCGTCTCCAGTTGAGAGTGCACCCGTGCCACGCCCCCTCCTGGAATTCCGTCGCTCACATGCGTTGACATTGCTTATTAGGCACTCTGCTTCAAGCTCTTGACTCCGTTTGCGCCCCCTTTCACTCTGCTACCCACACTCCCCTCTGGCCCGCTGCCCAACCGTGCACTAACAAGTTTTGATACTAAACCCAGATTAGACCCTTGCGTTTTGCACTCGTAAAACTCGACATTTTATGACTTTTGCCATTTCCTTTGCGCCTCCCCACTTTCAGCTCGCTTTTTGCACTCCTCTCCATTCCTTTGCAGTATTTCTTATCCAGATTTTGTAGTTACTTTATAATTTTCATCTCGTTTTCAAGTTTCGCCTTGTACCGTTGACTTTTTTCCCACATTATGTTCCATATTTTTACAACATTCCCCATAGTTCTAAACCTCGGCATTTCTCTGCCTTACTTCTGCTCTTGTCCGGTTTTTTAGACATTTTCTTACCCAAGTGTCAGGAAGTGACCTGTAACAACATAAGTTTCCATCTTATGGATTCCAAAAGGAACAAAAAAGAAGCCTGGATTTTATAAAAAGTTTCGTCATGAGTTTCTGATTTTAAATGCAAAAATTCCACTAACATATAAAAGATTACAACAAATATGCATCAAATGCGTGTTAATAAAACAGTAAGAATTTACATATACATATGTTTGTATGTGTTATTGGTTTTTGCCCACATTTATTAAGGTGTGTCATAAAAGCAAAAAGTGTAATAAGAAAGTTGAAAGAGTTTAACTTTATGACATTGTTATTATTTTATGGTAATAGGAAAGTTTTTAATGGGCATTTAATGACCATGGTAAATGTATATAATATAATAAGCAAAAAGGCTCAGAGTCCGACATTAGAGTTCATGCCAATATCAAGTCGAAATTTTCGTTTATTTAAGAGGGCTTATTTTGAATAAATTAAATATTTTGAAGAATAATCCAATTTAAATTGGTTCGCTTTATTAATCATATTTGTCTAAAATCTTTTATTTATTTGGAAAGTTTATAATCCAAAATTATTACTGTTTACATTTGTTTATATTTTTAGCTGTATATTAATTTTTCTATTAATTATATATTATAATTTATTTATTTATTTTTAATATGTGTGCATTTTTATTTTATTTTCTAAGTTTACAACCAATGCTTTACTGATTTTTGGGCAACTTATTCATCTTCTACTTCCAACTATGTGTTTTTTATATCTTTAAATACCAATTAACTTAATATAAGCTAAAACACAGGACATTGAACCTTGTTTTAGCTATCAATACTGTAATCCATAGCACGAAGTTTCCATTCAAATGTCATAAATAAATATTTGCTTAATTACCAACAATGGGTTGCACAGCAATGTTGCCGTGGCTCAGTCAAGGGGAGGAAGGGGGTGTTTTAAGTACTCCCAGTGGTAATAAATGACATGCATCCCAGGTGCGAAGATAACAGATAACAAGTAGTCAAGCAACACCTGACCGTAATTACCCAGTCTCCAGGACAAGCCGTGGACGAGTGTCAAGCAGTTGTGCTTGCATATGTGTCTCCATGTCGTGTCCTGTCCTGGGTCTATCCCAGTTCGGACCAAGTGCAAACAGAAGTAATCTATTGTACGATGGCTATAAATTCAAAGGGGTGCGTCCAGCGCGCAAACAAAAGGCGCCAAGCACGTGACATTTATATGAAAGTGTAAACACATCATTTGAGCTATTATACAATGCACATTCCAGGACACGCAGTAGAGAGAAAGGGAGAGAGAGACTGAATCCTGGCACTGCAACGTGACAGTGGCTGAAAGTTTTTGAAATCTATTTCCATTATGTGTGATGTGCTGGGAGAGAGAAGAGCGAGCTGGGGAGTTGGACATCTTGCGAAGCGCAGCAGAATAAGAAAACTTTCTAGATAAATGTGACATAAGACACTGGAGCAGGAAAGGACACGCACACAATCGACCCAGGACGGAAGTAGCTGTGCAGGATGGCCGACAGCGGCACAGGAAGCAATCAGTAAGGACACTATCTGGGCTTAATTTCAATGGTCCTGTGTTTGCCCAGCTGCAGTTGCAACTCCCCACCACGCTGTGTGTGTGTGTGTGTGTACCCTCGTATATCCTTGCTGTAGACACAGGCATTCATTCGGGAGCAGCCATTCATCCGTTTGGCAGACAAACAGGCAGCCGCCTTATCTAATGTGAAAGGTTCATTGGTTTTACTTTTCTATCAAAGTAATAAGCTGGAAATGTAAGCTCCCCGCTTCCCGCGCACCAAAACAGCAAACGTTGTCTAAAACAGGAGGCTGGCTGTGAGAAAAAACAGAGCAGAAATGGAGCAAAAGGACCAGGCTGCAGACGGAGACACTTTGAAGTAAAGTTTTGCTGGATTTCTAAAAATGCAATGAAATTGCACACACACTTGTGTTTCCGCTTCGCATGTCAGCCATAAGCGGGAAAGGGAAAGCGCTCCGAAGGACATTGGGCACCAACACACTCTCCTGCAGTATGCGAACTCGTACCAAACTGGCTTCATTGAGAACTCACCTGACGCAATGGTTGGCTTGTTATTGGACACGCAGATTGAAATTGAAATACATGTTGCCACTTGGCACACTTCATTCAATTTACTGTAAATTGTTTTTGTATCAGGGGATTTCGAGAAATTCAACTTGAAAAACAAAAGTCTTATAAAAATACCAGCTTTATCAGCTTATGCATTTTATATCAAAGTAACTTTGGTTTTTGTCCTTTATTTGCTTATGCAAAGTATCTTTTACTATTTCCATGAACTGTTCTTTTATTCAAGTATCTTCTGGATTATCCTTAAAATTGCTAGTTTTTTTTATTCTTGTTCTTCTGTGTTGTATCTTTGCTTATAGTTATAGTCAAAGTAAGTTCTTTGGTTATATTATAATAAATATTTTCAAAGTATCATTAACTTATTTTTAGCTTGAACAGAAAAATATCTTTATTCATATCAAAAATATAAAATCAAGCAAAAAAAAATATTAAAATTCTCTTTCAACTGTTCCCATGTTTCCGTGGGCAACATTTACATTAGTCTGTATCTGATCAAAGTATCTTCAGCCACAGACATGTCGAAGTAGTAAGAAAGGATATTCAATTTGAAATGAGCAAATATTATATGTTGCAGGCATTCATTAGTATTCAAGTTGCTAAAGAGCGCTGAAACAATGCCGATAGTTATGAATACATTCAATGCCTTGAATTGAACTGATACATTCAAAAGCCGACAGAATTGCAGATGGCATTTTGTAATAAATATCAATGGTAATATATAAACATATAATTTCATAAGCAGAGTGACACTTTCAGTGTCATGAGAACAAATAATAATTTCAGTAGGCCATTTGTATTCTAGACAGCACGAGTGAATTTGGTAATTGCCAGAAGCTGAATTCATTGAAGTCATTTTGCATTTTATTGTAGCTCAAAATAAGCGAATTATTCGAATTTGGCATTATCAATTACACATTTATTTGGCAATAACTGTGTTGTGTTAATTACCTGTCGACTGTAAGTATGTGGCCATCACGTAGACGAATCCAGGATACGGATTTGTTGCCGAGCTGCTTTACCTGCAGGCGGAAGCAAAATGGAAGCGCATTAAATATTAAATGTTTACTTATTTGTAGGTATTTGAACAAAGTGAAATAAAATAAGAAATTGAATTTATCAAAATTTAAATATTTGAATAAATATAATTTTAAATAAAACACTATACAATAAGTAAATATTTTTAAATTTACATTTATTTAAGGCAATATCTATGTACTTTCAATATTTAAATTATAAAATTGTAAATCAAATAATAAATCCGATTACATTTGCATTTATATATATTCATATGATGATTGCCTGTGAAGATGATAAAGTATATAAGGTATTTGTAGCGGCTTTCGTTAATATATACTATAATCTTAACACACTCAACTGAGGATAAAGGCTGTGTAATTAAAGAAATTCCAGTGTTGGAATATTAACGCATATTTCACTTTCATATTAATAATCAATTGAATGCGTATAGAATATTTTACGAACCAGATAATTAGTAGAAACATCTATCTCACGGCTTTGATAAGCAATAATGCGGTTTACTTTGCTGAGATAAAAGCCCTATATAATTAAAAACTTGCAACCTCTATTAATTACACTAACCAAGCCAAAGACATATTTATTTAAACTTAAGTTGAAACACATTTCCGATTAAACTTCAAATAAAGTCAAAGAGTCAACCTGAAGCTGATTTAATTATTTGACATCAACTCAAAGGTACAGCCTGCGGCAATTATCATGTAACTACCAGTTGGGCTAGAGCAACAAGTATGGGCGAGAATGTGGTTTGGGTGGGCTTTGGGTTGGGAAATTGGTCAGACCAAATTTGCCACAGCCAAGCAGAGAGTAAATTAATGCGCCAAAATGTATGCGAGGCTTGGCAAACAAAACGCAGACACAGAAACAACATTGAAATGTAATTAAATACCAAAATGAACATGAAACTTATCAAGCAGACAGCCAAAGTGAACAGACCCCCACTGATATAATCGAAATGTGTCGTAGTTAGTAAATCTAAAATGCATTTCGACACACGCACACACACATACACATATGTGAAAGCAAATGAGTTTGTTGAATTTACATGGAAATTATTTTGTCTATTCAACACTTTGGCATTGATTTCGGGCCTAAACATGGATGCCTCGACATATGCTGGCCTGTAATTTGACTGTAATGGACTAGTGCCTAATAGTACTAGGTGCATGTGCCAGATTTAATTATGGTCTGTGTTGAATCAAATATTCACTAATTAAATTCATGTTACATTCGATTTTAGTATAAAGAACTGAGCACTCGGCTCAAAGGGCTCGGAGGATAAGGCTGCTCTCACTCCATGTGTGTCTTAACAAGGATTAAACTGTACCGAGACGGTGAGTGGGCAGAGGAAGGGAGGGGAATACAATAAGCTGCTGCTTGGAATACTTTAAATAACCCAATTGCTGCCTGAGCGTAGTCCTTCGACGTCCTTCAGCTGGCATCAGAGCAGAGCTCAGCACAAGTGCGAGCAATTGGAAAGCAGCTTGAGCCGGTCAGCCTGGGCCTTTGGCAGGTGGCAAGAAGTCGCTCAACTGTGCCACTTAATGCGGCAGCTGAACAAAGAGCCGCAAGTTGGGCGTAAAGTGTGAAACGAATGAGTGCAAGTGCGATGCGAGTGCGAGTGCGAGTACCCGTAATTGACAAACATTGAGATGCGAGCTTTTCATTTTGCCTTTCAAATTGGTAAGTGGGGTGTGGGAAAGAGGGCGGGGACTGTGTGCCAGCTGTCTGCGTTGTGTCGGCACTTAATTGACCATGACAACGAAAAATTAACATTGTTTCTATATTTTTATACTTGCTCGCGAGGTGAAAAGTGAGTATATTGGGATGCATATAATTTCTTCAGACAGACTCCCTTTAAAGATCGTAAAAAACCCCCGATATAATCTACATATCACTCTCACTTTGAAAGTTCGATACACTGGATATATGCAAGCAGATTACTGAAGAGCTTCTCCAAAATACCAATAATTATTAAGACCGTTGTCGACAGTTTTAACTGTTATTAAACTGTGAACGAGTATGGCGCTGTCGGTTACACCCGACTGCAACGTTCTTACTTGCTTTTTTTGCTTCTTTTTTGAAAATTACAGCACAAGCTGCTCCATGCATTAAATATTTGCGCAGTTTGAAGTTGAAGCAGCTGCCAGTTGCCTGCAGCCTGCCACACGATTAATGGCCAAGGCCGCAATTTGTGTGCGAGCCGCAGAAGAATTTGAATTTCATTTTGCCTTTGACCTGGCGGCCAATTAGGCGCCGCTCGCTTCGTGCCCCTCCAGCCGGAATGCCAAAAATTGATGACTTTGTTCGAGATACAAATTGGACTGGGGCGTGATAATTATAATTAGTTTCAAGGGCCACAGCCACCAGCCCGAGGAGATAAGGTATTTCAAGTCAGCAACAGCAGCTCAAACTTTCCAAGCCATTTAATTCGATAGTTTTTCAAGTGAATTATGAAATAAGCTGCTGCAGAAGCCTGGAAACTGGTGGCTTAGAAATATATCGTAAGGGTATTTAATGGTATTTAATCTGTTGCTTAGTTTGCTTTGAATATCATATTTCATTTGGTTCCAGTTAAGCCTCAGCATTAAATTGGGAATGAATTTGAACATAAACTCAATAATTTTGCAAAAAGTTAAATTGCTTAGTGAATTCGCATAATGAAAGCTGCGCTTAGTTTTTCAATTTTGGGCGAAATAAATTATTTAGGAATTCTGGGGAGTTTGCCTTGCGTGCGGCTTAGTTTAAACGACCCAAGGGATATATTATATCATTTGTTGGATTTGGACAAAGCACGTAATGCCATAAAACTAATTTGTGTAAATTTAATTTCGGCTTTCGCTTTGTCGGCTTGTCGGTGGGGCGCAATACAATATTTACAACTTCTAAGCAAACAATTTGCATGATTCGGCTGCCTGTTGGCCAGCGTTGACCTTTAAACACCTGCGCAAACAGTGACCCGGCGAACCCGCCCACGCCCGGCCCGGGGGGCATAAATTGGTGGCATTTGTTTTTGAGCTTTTGTGTTAAATACACGGCGCGGTCACACCTTGTGGCCGAGTGCCTCGAGTTGTTCGGCAAATATTTACGCAATAAAATTTAATGTGTTTTCTATGGCCGAGATGTTAATGGGCAAACAGAGAGTGAGAAAGGTGGGGAACCTTCTGATAATTACAAATAAAAACATGCAGGCACGCAATCTAAGAACAAATACTCGTAATAAAAATCAAATAAACCAAACCAGAAATTATGAAACACGAGTCCGATAAAGAAGAACTGATTAGGGTGCTCCTTACCCGACATGGCAGATACGCGTGCGTTCCAATCTGCGTGGTCACATTCGATGTGGCATAGCCGTCCAAATAGGGCTCCACCAGGATGCCGGTCGCCGACAGGGCGCCGACCTCGGGCAGCAGGGACGACACTTGAGCCGCCGACGAGGATGCGTCCACGCCGCTTTCATCGAATCCAGCGCTGGCCGTGGCTGTGGTGCTGGCGGTGGCGGTGGCCGCTGCCTTCATCAGTGGATGCGATGCTGAAATTGATTTGGGCCGGGCGAAAAAAAGCAGAAAGAGAAGTTGTTTTCGTGTTAATCGAAATGGCAATTTGAGCTACGCGTGGGCAGAGCTTATGTCACGTACAAAGCACACGTGAGATATGCGTATCAATAGGTGTGTGATTAACGGCCCCCGGCTGTGCGCGGGCGGAGGCAGTGAGATGTGAATTGAGATTGGTTCGTGCCACATTAAAGCTGCACGAAAATTGTTTAACATTAATTTCCTTAAGCTTTTCATGTGGTACTTACTTTTTAAATAAATCTATAATTCTTTTCGGCTCAATATTTATTTTACTTAAATAGAATGTATATCCGAATTAATAGATAATAATAGTATTATATAAGGTGTAGTATAAATTTCACAACATATTCTGTCAATTTCAACAACACACGATTGATGTGGCTGGTTTAAAATTCCTTATTTATATGATTGATCAAAATTGTTATTTATAGAACAAATCCAAGCAACAAATAATCCCAGATATATTGCTTAAATTGAGTTACCAGCGTTCCATTCATTCGCAGCTTCGGCCTACTTCAAAATTGTTGACATAAATGAATAAATAATTTCGCGCCTCGTTTTCGAAATTGACAAGCCGCGCTGGGTGCTTTATATCAAGCCCCAAATGCCAGAAGCAGCCCAAGCAAGAATAACAACAACAACAACAACAATAACAACAACATTAATTGACGATGTGGCAAATATGCGCATGACTCTTATTCACAGAGAACCCGCAGAGCGTCGGCTAACAAAACCGCCAAGTCTGCCAGGCAGACATGAGGACTTGCCACACCTTCACACACAGCCGCACACACACTCACACACACACACACACACACTTGCATACACAGCAAGCAGCTGCAGGTGACGGCAGATGGCGTGTTTGTGCCTTTGTTTGGTGGCGACTGTCAGTTTTTGGTTTCGAATTAATCAACGGCGTTTAAGTGGCTTCTACGCGTCGTCACCACTCGGCAGCAACCACCAAGGCACCACCCAGCCCAACGCCACCCACACGCTTCTGATTTTCGCGCTGCAAAGTTTTTTAATGAATGGCGTTCATTAAAATTGATTGTTGTTTGCGGCATCGCCACTGAGCATGATTTGGCAATACGCGCTCAACCACTCGCGGGGGCCGAGCCGTTGCCCCGGTGGGGCAATGGGTGGACCGGGGGTCGCTGCCACGCATGGTATTTGCTGAATCGCCAATTAACTAGCAATTTCTCCCAATGAAATGCTCTGCAGCCCAAAATGTAGCACCCACTGCGCACTGCCCCAGGCTTACCCCGAACAATTGTCGCTGATTTTAGCCCGATGAGAGCACAGCGAGCCACTTTACGGTATAAATTAATTTCTTGGTAATACGGGGCGGCCCCAGTGGGACAATTGAATTTTGACTTTGACGCATTTGCCGCCTGTCGCTGACAGTTTCAGTTATTTTGTTGTTTATAAATTCGCAATTTGAGCATGGGGGACGCACATCAATTGCTGGATGAATCGATTGCTCGCAATTGGAATTGGAATCGGAATCTGTTTTTGCCCTGACCCCAATGCGCGGCGAGTTGGAAACGCAGTTTTTCAAAAATTATTAAAAAGGGGCTAAAAATGTTTTTATCAACTTTTTGAACACATCAGCTTTGATTGGGGCATTTGTGCTGTGCACTGGGTCAAAGATGAAAATTAATTAAAGGACGAAACTGTTATGAGTAGAAATATTTGAATGTAGAAAATCAAAAATAATAATAATAAATAAATATAAGGGAAAATATAAAATTAACAGTATATGTATATAAATTGTCATATAAATATTAATATAAACAGCTTTGGTAACTTTACATAAATACCTAAATATTCATACTAATATCAAATTTATTATTCAGATTTTATTTTAAATTTAAATGTATTTTTTTGAATAAAAAGATTTAAGTTTTATATAAAAAAATTGTTTTGTTATTTTTTTTATATTTAATTTATTAATTAAGAAAATTATAAATTCAATATAATGAGTTTATTTAAAAATTGTTACTTCGATATATAATAAGCAAAAAATAAGCTTGAAAATAATGAAGTAATATGTTAAATAAATTTGAATTGAGTTGCCGCCAGCTTTAAGTGCAGGATATATTTTCTGCAAAATTTTTGTATCTTCTTTTATCTGTCATTTGGAACATGACAACCTCAACAAAAAGTTCAGTTGTAAAAAAGTGCAAAACGATATGCAAAAGCTTCTAAAAGACAAGCGTTGTTGCCCGCGGCCAAATGATTTGATCCGAGTTTGTGCCCCAATTAAAAGGGCGAATGATTTCGAGTTTGACAACTCGTACGTCAATTTAATTGCTGCGACCTTTTTTGATGGGCACCCGTGACGGTTAGCGTCACTCAACTTGAGTGGGGCCGGCGGAGGGGGATTGGATGGGGAGGGAGAGGCAACTCGATGCGGCGGATATGTTTTGCCCATACGGCTGGCAGACAGGCGATTGGGTGAGAGCTGCCCCGGGGCCCGCGTCTGCACCAGAAATCAGCAATCATTTCATCTTTGCCTATTTTGTGCCTTTCAGCCTTTGGCGGCGACGCCCTGTCAATGACAGTGTGTGTATGTTTGTGTGTGTGTGTGTGCGAAAGTGTGGGATGTGGCAGTGCCACAAAAAGTGGAAGCAGTGTTGGCGTCCGCCGTAATTGACAAAAGGTTTCATGCATCCAATGCCAATGGTGTCCTCGTTGCTTCCCCCACTGTTCCCTTTTGCTTCGCTGACAAATACATGCACGAGTGCCTGCATGACATTCACACGCACACAGACGCAGGCTCCCAGCCGAGGGCGACATATGTATACACACACACACACACGCACACACACACTCAGACGCGCTGCAATCGACACGCTAAAATTGAAGGCGCGTTGAAAAGATCAAAGCCGTTCAATTGTCAGTGACGAAAGTTGGAGACTCTTGCCGCAGTGTTCTACGGGATGAAGGGCAGGAAGTGGAGGGAGGGGGCGTGCCATCAATGCGGGCTGTCGCCGCACGGTTGAGCGACAGAAGCCGTGTGTGATTTGTCAAAGCACACCATGATTTGTCCTGCCCCTGGGCCAGCTGGCACTCAAACAATTTCTGCCGGGGCTTTGTTTAGATTTTCCAGAAAATGAGGTGCAGGTAGGTGCCAAGACAAGACTGACAATTGCGGGATTACAGATTTTGGCATTGCCGGAAAATCGAAATTGAAGATTTGCGAACTTAAATCAAAGTCGAAGAAGATCACAGAATAAGAAGATTACATTTTTTTTTAAATTTTCATGAAAGTTCGAAGAGTATTAAAATAAGAATTTTAAAATATTCACTAAATATATTTTACACAGTTTAAAGTAAGAAGCTATTTTCTTCAGATTCTCAAAGTTTAAAAAAAAATCACGTGACCTTTTTAATATATGACAAGATGAAAGTAATTTTTGTACATTCTAAAAGGTCTCCATACACAAAACCACCCAAAATTCGAAAACGATATTCAATTCTCTGACGGGTTGAAGGTGAGCGCCCAAGCCGCGCTAGACTATGAAATACAATTGCTGATCAATTGAAATGTATTCAATTAAATTGTTTTTTCTGTTTAGTTTACGAATTGAAGATGTGCAGCCCTTGCTGTGGACCTTGTTGCGGACCCTGTTGCGGACCTTGTTGCGGACCTTGCTGCGGACCCTGTTGTGGATCCTGTTGCGGAGCCTGTTGTGGCAGCTGCTGCGGCAGCTGTTGCGGTGGCTGCTGCGGACCATGCTGTGCCCCTTGCTGCCCACCCTGTTGTAGTCCCTGTGGAGGCTGTGGCAGTTGCTGTGGTAAATGTGGACCGTGTTGTGGGCCTTGCTGCAGCCCCTGCTGCAGTCCGTGCTGTGGACCCTGTTGTGGCAAATGTGGGCCTTGCTGCGCACCATGCTGCAGCCCCTGTTGCTGTCCGTGCTGCGCACCCTGCTGTGGCTCCTGCTGTGGTCCCTGCTCCAAATGCTGAAACTCGGCTCGAATAGCCACCCAACCACGGTACAAGCGGCTCGCACCAAAACCCCATAAATTCGTTATAACCCGTTAGAGAATTGATATTAAGCAACCACACTTCGAATTATAGCCTAAAAAAAAGATCCGAAACTCAGTGTTTGTTTTTGTAAAAAAAACAGAAAGCACAGACAATGTTTACGAAAGGGGCGCCATGAGAAATATGAAGTTTTATCTCCCGCAAATTGCGGGAGAGCGCATGCAAATTTCAAATTATCTGTGACATCTTATACCTGTCTTATACACGATTTGCATCTAATTGGTTTCTCTTTAGTTTCTTTCGCAAAGTCAAATAAATGAAATTTCCTGAAATGTCAGCTTCTGTACATATTGGACTCTGCTCCGTTTGCACAGCTTTGGCTAAGACGAGCAGAAACTGCTGCTGGCAGTATATTAATGAAGGCAAGAGGCGAAGATGCAGCAGAAGAAAGAAAAAACACGGAATGAAACAATTTGATGTGTATTTGTGTGTTTGGCTCAGGTAAAAGTTGGTCATTTAAAAGTTATGTGAATTAGTTCATAAAACTTTGTGTACGAAAAATTAATTAAAATATCAATTTCAGCAACATGACAGGGCAGTACACGACAACAAACAACAGACAAGACAACACACACAAGTTTTTAGGGGATTCGCACAAAAGTCGACGCTGACAACTACAAGAAACTGTGAGATACTCGAACTTTGTTTGCCGTAAAACGTATTCCGCATAACCGGATGTTATTTACATCTGCTGCAGTCAGCGGCAGCTGACACAACTTTGCATACTTTAATTAAACATTTTACATTGCAGATGTACACACAGAAACACGCACGCACACACATACACAACGTCGGAAAAGTTTAAATAAATGCTTGTTAAATGTCGCAAAATTGCCCACAGTCTTTTACGGCACTAACTAAGTAACTGCGTTCGACATTCTGCGGCAGTTACTTAACAATTTCACTGGAAATGCCCAAAGCATTTTGCCAAGCATAACCGCACGCTTTGTGTACACAGCTGCCACAGATACGGCTGCAGAGATAGATACAGATACAGATACAGATACAGCTGCAGATACAGCTTCGGAACAGATACATTTAGAGTTGTGCGCTGTAGGGTCCAGCAACAGCGAACTTAATTAGGGTTAATTAATGTTAGAAAAACACACACATAGTGAGTGAGAGCGAGAGAGAGACAGAGAGAGAGAGAGAGAGAGAGAGAGTGTGTGTGTGTGTGTGTGTGTGTGAGCGAGAGAGCTAACGATATTGACTAACGACAAATTTTCATACAATTTACATTCAGCTGCAGCAGCTGAAGCAGCCAAACCGGAAATGAGTTTTCAAAAGGCCGGAAGGCAGCAATTATACGACTTGCTTTGTGTGTCCTGGATCCCTATCTCCCTTTCTCCGTCTCTCGCTCTCTATAATAATTGCTCTGGAAATCGACATTTTACTGTGCTCGCCTATGTGTTGCATTGGGCCAACCTACAAAGCAGCCTGTTATTAGCTGCCCCATACATCTTTTGATACAAACTAAAGCCGTATGGGTCCAGCCTAAACTTGCCAGCTATTTGCATATCATCAGCGCACAAAAACTTCAGAGAAAGAAAGAGGAAAAATACCATGTTTACGTGCTTTACGTGTGTTAACGCCTTGTAACGTGGCAAATCCAATTTGAGCGCCCACCTAGCCACCTCCCCCCCTCCCCCTCCCTCTCCCTCTCACTGTATCCACACGCTACTCTTTCCTCAGGCATGTCAGTTGGGTTGTTGGCCTTGAGGCGCGTCACTGCTTTGAGCTGGCTCGTTACAAATGGCAGGCACTGTAGCTCACTCAATCTCAATACGTTGCTTGCATTTTATTTTACTTGTGCCGCAGCTTGGGCCAAATTTGTTTTACGAACATGCACCAAGGGCACAACTCTGGCTATAATAAAAGCAATTCAAAGACCACAAAAAAATAGTTTTTGCGCAGCTTTAAAATGCTTTAAGTAGAATGCACATTGAAGAGGCAAATGTGTTTTGCATGCATGTGTCAGGAATTAACTCAATTTATTCACATGCATTCGTTATAGCTTGTTATGACAGATCTTTGAATATGACATGCAAAGGGCGGGAAAGAGGGGTATTTGACGCCTAAAGTGGCCATAAATATTTCATATATCTGCCCTATCTGTACAAATATAGATAGTATTTTTTAGTGATGGCCGCATTTAATTATGCTTTAAATAAACGTGATGGCCAATGTTTGGGTTAGCGCCGTCTGCATTTGACGCGCTGTGACAAATTTTAATGCATAAATAAATAAATAAATATTTGCGCACCGAATGCAAAAAAACCACATGTGCTATGTGTGCCATGTCGTAAATGAAATATATATAGGGAGAAACATGGGAAAAAAGCAAAATTAACAGCGAAAACAAATATGTATTAAAAATACTGACAGCCGTTAGATCACGCTTAATAGACCCTAATAGTCTGCGGTCTGCTCTTCGTGCCCCTCAATCGTCGCATTTGCAGCTTCGATTTGCATTTGACATGCTTTGTTGAAATTCATTTATTATTCCATTTAGTTAATAATTATGCAGCAAATTGTGTGTTTATCATTTTCCACCTAAAATTTGTCAGCCTCAACCACATGTGCAAACGGGTTTTCCCAGCTCGTGTTACTTTTTTTCACTTTTCATGATGGTTTCAGTTGCATTTATCGGTTTGACATTTCCAGTTGAAAGCGGTTTCCTATAATAATATTGATTAAATACTAATACACTAAAAGCATTTCCTTTTTTTGGTCTTGGTTTAAAAATTAGTAAAACATAATAATAGAATTATTAAATACATTTGGAAATTATATTGTTTTATATTTATGAATTTAAAAATATGCGCTTTCAACATGGATAATAAGAATTTAATTTAATTATACTCAGGCATTTATGAGTTAAGTCACACGAAAAAATCGTATATACAAATAAAGGAACGATTTTTTAAAAAATTCGAAGCACATTTTAAAGCGGGATAAAATACTTAAGCAATATTTAATTATCATATTTTACAAATAGATGTGGACCACAAAAAACATTAAACCATTTTAGTGGTAAAGAATATGCAAATAGAAGAAAAGAATGATTTGTTAATAATATTATTTAAAGTAGAGAATAAAGACTATCACAAGATAATTAAATAATTAGTTAACTGCACATATTACTTATATTGAAATATATTTATATATATATAATATTTTATAATCAAATTTGCTGCAATTATTATTAAGTATGCAGCTTAGCCAAAAATATGTTTTTGGGCGTACAAAGGGAAAGTTTAGGCAACCTTTTGTCAAATCCAAACTGTAATTAGTTAATTAAAATGCATGTACAAATCCTTGTAAAGTTTGTACTACAGTTTTAGTTGTTGCCGCCTGTTGTCTCTTTTCTGTTGCATAATGAATGAAGCGCGAATGTTAATTTCGTGGCTTTGCCACAAAACATTCTGCCAACGAACGTTGTAAGGCAACATTAGTTTTCAATTTGTGAAAACATACTGACTGGAAATTAACAAACTGCAAAATCCGCATAATGCATTTGATAATGGATGGGAGATTTACGTATTGAACGGCGCTTTGTTGTTGCAGCGAATTAGCCGTTAAGCCGCGCTTTATGTAATTTCATAATGGACATTGACGTCAGTGCTCCAAATATAGACATAATGGCAATTCCACCATTCACGCCACCTCTCTCACTCTCTCTCTATCTCTGTCGCTTTCTCGGCGAGTACGTGTAAATCCCCACCTGTGGCTACATTCATCCATCATTAGTTGAACACAAAAAGGATTTTATGATGCGGTAATGGTGACATAAAAGCACGCACCTCCTCATTACGTGGGTTGGGCCCGGCTGTATATATATGTATTTTTTTTATGTTTTATGCCTTTTGAGCAAACAAGTTGGCGTATTTTTGAGCTAAGCTCAGAAGGCACACATACAAACGGACATAAACTGTCGGCTGATGCCTTTTCACACACGTTTTAACTAAGCCACAACTTCCGCAACGTGTCATTCAAGCCGCTAGTATAGAGTACCGCCCCGCCCAAGCCCCCCCACAGCCTCCCACCCGTAATAAAGTTCATAGAGGCACCCGCTGAACCGCTGCTAATGCCAGCCCGCACGTAGGCTGCCCTCCAGCTGCTGCTTATTATACCCTGTACTCAAAGCATAGCTGAAAAGTTGGTCAAATTGTGTTGAAAAACTGTGTAAAGCCTCTGCTGAATATATTCACAACATATTTATAGATAACCAAATAATACGTGAACTAGAGTCGAGAAATTTGCTTTAAAATATTGAACTCAAAAAGAACTTGGAATATTTTGCGCAATTTCTAAATACAAGAAATCACATTGAACGAGCACCTTTGACTTAATAGGGTATCACACGATCACGCACACTCTCTCTCCTTCGTTTTTTGTTTTATGAGCTTGTGGATAGGCGATATTCACACGTAGTCGCCTGGTTTTGGCCGTAACTCAACGCTACGTTGCATAACTTAGTTTTCTGCGCTTAATACAGTTTTACAGGGCATTGCGCAGCATCCTGACCATGCCACCCACATCCCCCCTGGACCCCTTTTTTGCTGCCCGGAGTCAGGAGGCAGCGACAACATCGCCGGATGCTCGGCAAATACTTTAAAACGCATAAAAATTCCAACACGTCGTAAACTCGGTGCTTTTAACAGCTCACGGCCCCCACTTCCCCAGCTAGCACCACAACAGTCGGCAATCAACTGTACACACAGACACACACACACACACCAGGTCGCTTTGTTGCAAGTCATGCACATCAAGTAAACTTGGTGTTGGTTGTAGTTAGTTGTTGTTGCTGCTGGTTGTTGGCCTCTCGTCTCGCCACGTCACGGACGCCTTGTCTGTTCCGCTGCAGTTAACCTGCAAAGTAGCGCAATTTGTTGATAGCAGGTGAAATTTCATTTGCGAGCAGTTTATATTTTTTATGCCATCTAATGATATAGCCGCCACGAAGTGAAGTCGTTTTCCAGGAGAGTAGCGCGTTCTAAACACGTTTCGCGCTATAAAACGGAACGAACAAAAAAAATACTAAAAACGCAATTGTCTTTTATGTCAATTATGCGCTCTGCATATTTTTTAGCGGCATGTCTGCATAGCTCAAAAATAATTGCGACGCGTGTGCATCTAACAGATACTTAGAGCACGGGGAGATAAATACTCGTAACTAACAAGCAACCTGTGATTAATTGTGCCAGCGTACATAATAATAACATTTGAGTTAGATATGGGAATCTGAATAAATATCATCTAAAAGTTATGTTACAGTTCATGTTAATTTGTAATAGTAAATGCGCATTTTTTAGTAATGCTCTGGCTTAAAAGCCTCGCTCACCTACGCTGAGATTTGCTTGCGGATCTTTATTATCTGTGGAAGCTCTGGAAACTATTAGAATTTGGCTATTTAAGGACCTACTAAGTAGTTTCAATAATTTTGCAACAATGACAAGCACTGAAAAATTCACAAAATTTAATTTCAACTTAATTTTACTAAAGAGTTTTATAACTCTGCTCAGCTAGGGCAAACTGTGGACTGAAAGTTTAAGTAGGTTGTTGTTATATTCGTAACTCTTGTCGGGGCGTCCACATTAATATCACTTTACCTCAATCTGTCCAATTTTCCAATAAAACTCCTGAAATCTAAAAAAAAAATAAAATAAAATAAAAATATTGAAAAAAAATAAAAACGCTTTAAGCTGCAATGGCAAAGTAAAAGCCAGGTTCCAGTTCCATATTGTGTGTGTGTTGTGTGTGGGGCAACAAAACTGCCTTTTAACTTTAGCATAAAAACAACGCAGCCGGCAGCAGTTAGTGCAGCTGAGAGTCAGGACCCAGCAAAGGATGCAACTTTCAGCTGCTAAACGAAAATATAAAACACTTAACTCGTCTGCAGGCAACGACAACGAAGCTGCTGCTGATGCTGCTGCTGATGCTGGCGGTGACTCACTCAAACTGTGCCAGAGATGCCTCAAACCAAACCAAAACACACACAAAACACACACACAACACACACACAAGTGTGCTCGGCCAGAACTCAGTCTGGCGACGCCCTACAGCGGCAACAATTTGATGGCACTGTGCGACGCCTCTGCGCCGAGGGGAGACTACGGGGACCCGGCAGTGCCTGTACGGGCAAACAAACAAGAACAAGGAGCCGACAGTAACACCCCAGACATTGGCGCACCCGCCGGACTGGCTGTAAATTTGGGTCAGTTTTTGGGCAACAGACAACAAACAGCACCCAAATGCGGGCCCATCTGGGTGCCAATAACAAACAGTGGCAATAGGCTAGGCAAATAGAGTCCAAAAACTACAATTCCTCCTTTTTACTATTTACAGATCGGCTGGTGATAAAAACAGAGATCCAATCGGACTCATTACAAGGGGGTGGAGTTTACATAACTACGTCATTTGTAAATGGCAACGTTGTTGCTTTAAGCAAATTGTTCCTAAAATAATGTACGTTAATTTTATACCCTAAATGGAAAATATGGGTGGACAATATTAGAATATTGCATGTGAAATTTTTAAAATATTTCAAGTAAACAAATTTATCAATTATTATATATTATGTTCAAAATCCAAGAAACCTGTCTATTGATTATTAATAACAATTTATAAAAAATAATAAGTGACCTAACTAACTTTTACCTTTTATAAAAATTGATTAGATATTAATTTTAATAACTATTTGATCAATTTTATATTCTATGACAAATTAAAAAACTCATGTATATCTGTTTAAATTTTTAAAAACAAAATTCGATTATAATAATTATATATTATAATTTAAAAAAGGAAGTTTATTAGCGCTTAACAAAAGATAACAGTTTTAAACTCACTTGTAAAAGTCACTCTTCCAATATTTATCAGCCGTTCACAAAACAAAATATTTGCAAGCACAAATTGACAAAATTAACCCACTGTGCACGGGTAACACTTTCTGTATTCAATAGTAAGCGCCACTTACTGTGGCCCAGCTATATGGGCCGCGAGGGGCTTTGCGGGGCTTTAATAAATAACAGGCAAAGTTTAAATTGCCGTTAGCATAAATTATGAGCAGTTAGAGCCTTTGGCTGCTGCATTCAGTCAAAGTCGACGCCATTTTGGCTGGCCGTGCTGCGTCTTTAGCAAATGGCGAAAAAACTTGCCAATGTCGGGTGGGCAAGAGACGGGCGTAGGGGTAAAGGAGGTTGAGAGAAGAGCAACGGAAGCGAGCTCTGAATTTTGGGCCAGCTTTGTTGGCCAACTCGGCGGGGGTGCGGGAAATTTGGCCGCAGCGAAATTTCAATTTGCCTGCTCGCTGTTTATGGGGCAGAGGAAACGTCGACCGACTCATAAAGCATTTCCTGCACTCATGAATCGGCTGCAGCCGCACAGCAGTTGCACTTGTTGTTGTTGCACTGACTGAAGTTCTTGGGTTTGTTTTTGTTTTTTTCTTCCTTTGCTAGGATCCTTAGACATGGAATACTGGCTGGCTGCCTGACTGCCTGCTTCCTGCAGCCTTGGGCTTGTATTATGCGCCACGGGTTGCCATTACATTTACCTAGCAATTCCTTTGGCCAACCAACCGCCGCCCCTTCCCACCCACTCATTCCTTCGCCTCCTTTCATGGCATGCTAGCCATGTTTCGTCTCGCATTCAGACCGCAAGTATTTCACATTGTTTGCCATCGAATAAACCAAATAAAAGAAAGCCGCCCGCACACACTTCGTGTTTATTTGTTTGCCGCCCCCTCGGGAGGGGGGTCTGCTGGCGTGTGTGTGGTAAGTAGGAGTGCCATTATCCTGGTATGCAACCGGGCGGGATCTGCGAACGCCTCTGGCATTTTTGGCGTGCATTCCACGCGACTTTCACAATTCGCATTTCAAATATGCTCGCCGCCTCGAATTAAATGCCCGCTTAAAAGGTTTCATTGAATTGCGGAATTGTTATAATTTCTGTATTTCATTAAATGAATGCTTTGTTGTTGTAAGATATATCTTTAGCCGTCATCTTCTCATATTAAAAACTATTTTATATTAAAAGTCTTGTTGTATATTAAGTTTTGCTCTTGTCACCATTCAAGCATTTTGACAAACAGAAAGTTTGACTTCAATAAAATTGCAATATTTCAATTGAAGTGAATGATTTTATATAAATATTTTAATAAACAGTAACATTTGTTTTGATTTCTTGGCTTTGAAACTATTCCATATTTTGCTTTACGGATAAGTTTCAACGACTGTTTCGCAGCCAAAAAAAATATGTTTTCAATTTAAAATTGCAATAAACAACCTAACCATCTATTGGTTATTGTGTTTTCTGATAAGCTAGGTAAAGATATGCCCCATTCCACAATATTTCGATATATGACCCGAAGACCGTATGCTATTTTCCCATATTTCAGGCAAGATATACTGAAAATGTGAAACGTGCTTGTATATCGACTCTGAGCCTTTAAAACGTTGTCAATGCCAATCGATAAATTGTCTCTTTTTTGACTTTATTGGAAGCCACACAAAACCAATATATGCCATCGCTCGGTGCTTTGAACTGCTTTGAAACGGCTCGAACTAACTGATTTTACCGGGCTGCCTGCATTGGCTTATTAAAAGAAAACTAATTTTGTTTTTAATCCTGCAGCTTCAACCACATTTTGTGTGCTTGACTTTGTCAACGCACCAACCTGTGGGCCCCCCTCCCCCCACCCCACCCCCTTTTCGGGTGTCATTTGCATTTAAAATTTGAACGACTTTTTTTGACTCTGATGCGAAAATGCACTGAAAATGAATTTTTGCATAATGTGGCAGTGTGTGTGTGTGTGAGTGTGTGGCAAGTGAAAGCCGAAACTGCTAACAAAATTCACTAGGGAATTCGGCAGATAGGCGACAAAAAGAGCAGTCTGCACGCCCACAACGAGCGGAACGAAATGCGACCCAACGAGGCCAACTGCTCCACTCTCTATATGCAAATTACGCGCATTGCACTGTCATGAATTGTCACCCATTTTCCAACTGAGATGCTTCGACACGCGTCCAGGCCGCATCCACCACTGCCAGAGCATGCGGGTGGGGGTGGGGGCAATAGAGAACGGCCACATTGGGACATTGACAGGGTCTCAGGCGAGGACAAACCGCAAACGTTCACCCGCATTTCACACAGCGCACTGCAATGTCACGCTTTGCAACACTCATACGCCCCGTGTGGCCCATGGCGGGCAGGCAGTCAGCATGAATATATTTGCTGCTAATGTTGCCGACCAAATGGCACGGAATTGCTAATTTTATCAGCGTGTGCTCGTGTGTAATGGCGAATCCTTTTGACTTTATGCGCAATTCCGGCTGTCGGTTTGGGGACAATTGTGCGCCACATTGCGCATACGCAACGTTGGCCAGTGCGTCTTTTTGGGCTATCTATGCCCTTGGCCATGATTCATTTTATGCTCGCCATTCCGGCGCGGCCGTAAAGATTGATAATTATGTCAGGCTAATATTATGCGCCATAAAAATATACATCAAAAGCAAAATAATGTATATATACATATTTTATGGCAACCATTTTGCTTTCGTTTTTCGCTTTCAGCCGTAATGGACAGCGGCAGCAGCAGCATCCAATGAATATAAACAATAACAATTGAAATAATAGCAAAATCGTATCCTATCGCAGCCTCGCACTCAGCCGCGTTGATGCGGAAGGACAACAGACCAAAATCCTGCATGTTGCCAACGCCTTCATGTGGCAACATCCACTCTTACTCCTACTATGCCATTATATG
This sequence comes from Drosophila robusta, assembly GCA_035043565.1. Classification (NCBI taxonomy): domain Eukaryota; kingdom Metazoa; phylum Arthropoda; class Insecta; order Diptera; family Drosophilidae; genus Drosophila; species Drosophila robusta. The sequence goes on along the minus strand of JAWNMW010000294.1, from coordinate 10,581,763 downwards.
CAGGCCCTCTCTCTCTATCTTTCTTTTTTGTCTACCCGACGATTTAATCGCCGTAATGGAAATGTCTTTTTTTATTAGAGGTTTCCATTTGAACGTATTCGAATTCGAGCATTTGCCATTTCAATTTGTAATATTTTTTGTGCCCTCAGATCTGTTGGGTTTTTCCAGGGAGTTAACAGAAAAACAAAAGTGCATTTTACGCTAGAGGAAAACAATCCAATGTTGTGCATTATTTACCAGCGGCCATCGCCGATTGCACAGCTGACACAATGAACTACACGTATTCACTTATTTAGAGCAAATATTTGCTTACAGAGGTCAATCTTGGGTAAGCGACATATCACTTGTATTCTATTTTTTGTTTGGCAAAAGAATCGAATCAAATCAAATCACAATTAATATGCGTTTAGTCTTATTAAAAATATATATAATTTGCTGAATGAAAATGTTAAGAGAAAAATTGCCCTCTAAATCGTAGTACTGTAGTAATCTAAGTACTTTAAACTTACATTTGATTTTTAATTTTAGTTTGTTTTATTATTCTTTTAAATTTAAATATTTAAATATGTTTAAGAGTTTCTTTTCCTGTTCTATCTTTATTTAACCAACAATTTGCTATTCCATATATGTTTGATATAACTGATATATTCCAAGTCTTGATCCCAGCAGATGCAATAGGATGTATGCAGAGCACGAACTGTATTCCACGCAGATCCTCTATTTGATAATATAGATTTATGGCTACAGGCAATATATGTGCTCACAGGAGCTTTACGAATAGAGGGCACACTTGTAACTGTAACTATAACAGTTGCCATAACTGTTACTCAGTTCATCTTAGAACTTGCAGGGGGAGGGAGGGGCGGTCACTTCACTAGGTTCAAAGTGATTGTGGTTGGGGAGGTTTCTAAACAAATGCCTGAATTTGTGAGTACAAATGCAGCGCTCGACGCTGCCTGCGCTCGTCCTTTTTTTTTGCTCTCTGCGCGTGTCGCCGAATTTATGGCTAACAATATTTCTGAAAAACTATGTAAGGGGTGCAGGGCGATGGGAGTGATGGGGTGGGGGACAAGACAACGCACAACAAATGGCAAACAACGTAAATAAACAACGCGGCTGAAGGGAATTAGGGATCGGGTATCGGGCATCGGGACATTGGGGCATTGGTTATGAGGATGCGAGCTGCAGCTGAAGCGGAAGCGGAAGGAACGGGAACAATGCGGCAGCGTAATTTGAATGCACAATGCGAGCAGCTCCGGCTTTCAGTTTTGTGGGAGGCATGAGGCAGGAGCCATGAGGCAGGATGCGGCAGTGCATCCACTCGTTCGGTTTTATCTTTATGCGTCGGGTGTTTCTTGCTTTTTGTTAGTTTTAACTCCTTTCTCGTTTTTTTGTTGTCGCTTTGCGTTATTTGTGTTTTTTGTGCGCTTATTGCATTTGTCTCGATTCGTTTGGTGCGCACAAAAACAAATTGCCGGAAGTATGCAAATGCATGATGCAGCTTATCAGATATTGTTTGAGAGCTCTGGGCTCTGCCAGCTGCACTGGGGCGTGCCACTTGGTGCTCATTTGCCTTGCAAAAGGCGCTCGGCACTGCAAGCGCTGTAAACAAAAGCAAGGCAACGCCAAATAACTCTCAGAGACACTTGTACCGAATTGAACTGTCAGCTGCAGCGGGTGTCCCATCGGTCCCCCACTTACTTCTCTCTAGGGACCACACCTCTGACATTGCTGCTCGCCAAAATTGAATTACATTTTCACTTCACTTTATGCTAAAAAGCCGTCAGAAAGCAAAAGCCAGACAGCAGCAGCGGAGATAAAAATTAATTAAAATCTTCAGATTTTTTTTCGCATGTCGGCTGCAGATTTTTATTTTTGCCAGCTATCCAATTTGCAGAGCCCCTGTAGTTATAGCACCATTTTAAGCGCACCCATTTTAAAAATAATCAAATGTCAGACCGGAAAACAACGAAGATATTTTTAGGCAAAATATTAAAAATTGAGCTATAAATATTTTCCTCTGTACATTTATTTACCGTTCTCTCAGCCAAATAATATGTTAAGCTCTGACATTTTTGAAGGGTAGCCATAAATATGTACATAAATTTTGTTCTTCACTTAGAATGGCCATTTAAATATATATATATATATATATATATATATATATATATATATATATCTTTGCTCTTATTTATATATTTAATATGTAATATCCATCCAATTTAATATGTAATATAATCCATTGAAGAACTGTATATCATCATTTTAAACAAAAGCCAACCTAGCTTTTTTTATATTATATTTTGACGTAACACCCTACTGTCAATTGTTTTTATCAGCTTCTGCGAAATATATATATTTCACTGTCGAGCGACAGGCGATGTCATTTATAATAGCTCGAACTTTGTGACATTTATACAGAGTTTGACAGAGTCCAGCGCTGTCCTGGACCTGGCCTGGGCAGTCCAGGCCGGACTTGGCTAAGCTCAGGGCTTGATAAAGTTCTTGTTGTTATGTTTTTCCCCCCACAGGCTAGCACTTGACATATATTTTCCACAGCACTTATACATGATTATTTGATATTTCCATACTTTTTACACACTTTTATTTTGTGCACCCTCGATGTTCAGCTAGCTGGCCTTAGGGTTTGAGGGGTATTCGTTACGGGGAGGGTCGTTCTATCGCCGTTGTCCTGCCCTGAAACTTATTGATAAATGATTGTGAAGGATTTTTATTGGCTGTGCTGTCACAACGCTTGTCTCTGGCTTCAGTCGCAGCTCCCCAGTTGATGGCCTGGCCAAGCAGCCCCCAAGCCCCGCTCCGCCCCTCCTGCTTAACAGGGGTGATGCCCGGATGCATAGCTGCCGGGGCCGGACCACACGCTCTGACACCCAGCTGCCGGTTCTGTCTTCTGTCTTCTTATCAACAGTTTAGCGGCTTCTGTGCTTGACAGGTGAATAAAAGCAGCTGTCAACACTTTTTTTCCCCCAGCTGCTGTTGAGTATGAGTAAATGTGTGTGTTTGAGTGAGTGTGTCTGTGTGTGTGTGAGTGTTGCTTGTGAGGTTAAAACTCCATTAATTCTGATATAAAGCGTATTGATTTGTTTATGATCGCTTTTTTTTGCTTATATGCCATAAATTCGAAACATAGAGTCAGGCATATTTCTTTTGAAAGCATTTTACAGCACTGAAACCAAACAGTTGCGGATATTTGTTTGGATGCTTCATGCTTCATGTATACAAATGCATTTTTTCACATTTGCATGGAATTCGTTTCTGGGTTGTGAATACTTCAACTGAATTTAAATGAATCGAATGAGAATTCACGTTAACTCCCTACACGTAAACCGCTTTGCAACACTGAAAAATATTTGTCTGGCAATTCATAAGCCAATTACGTTTAATTGCATCTGCCAAGGCTCTTAGCCAGGCAAATGGCACTCAGCAGCTGAAATCATGGCCTAAAGACGACATCATTGATGGTAAATTGAGCCACAATTCGAGAGAGCATTTTATGCCCAACTCGGAATGTCATAAACCAATTCAATGGCCCCATAAGGTGCTGACAGCAGGTCTGCTAGAGCTCGTGTACGTGTGTGTGTGTGTGTATGTGTGTGGGGAGGGGGCAGGCTAGGAGCGGAAGAGCCAATGCAGTTTTGCTTTTAAATCCGCACATTGCTGTAAAATTTATTGATACACTCTGCTTGCAATAAAAATTGATGGCAAAAACACATTTACACTGACAAAGCAGAGCGCAGCAGCCGGAGCGTGCTGTTCGAGGGAAGGGTGTGCGGTGGGGTGTCGGCCATAATTTTTCATTTCATTGTTTTGTTTCTATTTTTTGGAGCCGTGGGAAAATGCGCGAACGAAATGGATAAAGCGCCGACAAAAGCTAAAGTAGCAAAAGGCAGCGGCGCAAAATTCTTTCTATGCTGCCGAAGGAAAATTCGTGAAAATGGCAGACGGAACTGGAAACGAAGCGCATTTTTTATATTTATTTCGGCGGAAAAATGCGAGCGACAAACAGGCGAAATGCGCGAATGGGATTGGAAAGTGGATCAGGGGCATAGTGGTGCAGGAGGCTTGGAGAGACAGAAAACTGCGACAGCTGAAAAGTGCAATAAAACCGAAAACGGACGGAAATGAAAGCAGAAAAATAATGTCCCAAGCTAAAAAGGAAAGTGAAAAGTTTCTCCACAACAACGAAAACAACAAACAAAAAATAAATAAAAATCACAAGTAAAACGCACCCAAAAACAAAAGCAATGGAAAATGAAATGAAAAGAAAGTTAAGCTGGCCAAAAACCAAAGCGAAGCGCTGTTGATTTTATTTTTATTGCCATAATTTATGTGCGGACCAGCCTAGACGGACTACGCGGCGTATACGTAACGCAACTTCAGAAGGCATATCACACATAATGTGCGCTTTTAGAGTACTTAAGTGTGGCCAAGGTCTTAGTTTTGTCCGCGATACGTCTGCCAATGGAGCAGTCCAATTGGAGGCCAATCGTCGACGGGCGGGGTGAGCAGGGGCAGACGGAGGAAGAAGCAGATGAAGTTGCCTGTCTGAATGCAAATCATTTTTAAATGCTAACAAATTTCGGTCAATTTATTTTATGCTGCCCAGAAATAAATTACAACAAAGCCGCAGCCACATGGAAAAAGTTATGAATAATGTTTAAAAATAAAACGGAACTCCCCCACTCCCTGCGTACCTCCTGCCACACAGAACGAAATGGCAAATAAATCAATCTTACACCCAGACCCGAGCCGAGGTAAAAGTCAATGATGCTGTGGAGCCGCGGGGCAGCGGGGCGAGCGGGGTGTCCCGTAAATTTGCTGTAAAACTTGAAGCAATGCACACAGAGAAAAAATCAATAAAGATATTTTATAAGCACGATATAAGTCGGCCAAGGGGCGGCGGTAGTTGGGGGTCAACTGTAAAGTTTTTGCCCTCGCACGAACCCTGAGCCCAGTTATGGCATGAAAATCCAACAGAATTCTTTATGACCGCCCATCAGTTGGCTCACCCTCTCCCTCTCGCTCTCTCTGTCTCTCTCTCTCTATCTCTCGCTGGCATATTTGTCTGCTCATTTGCGTTGGTTTAAAGTTTTTCTTTCCCCTGCCCGCGCACTCTGCCCGATCATTTACAATTCAACATTTTGCCCAAGCTTATGAATTATGTTTTCATGTTTTGCTTTTTCACTTTTCCTCTTTTCTTTTTTTGTGTCTGCTGTGGCCCCCTTCAAAGTCTGCGACGACAGCAAAAAGTACGCTAATAGCTTCTTATAACAGCAATGAAGCGAAATCAGGCGAACGTTTCTTTTATTTTCATCCTAATTTCCACTGAACACTTTTCCAACGAAAAGCTGCCGGGCAAAGTGCCAGAAATACAGTGGGCTTCATTAAAGCAGTTTGCGCTTCAAATAATATCAATTATTGCACCATAGTTAAAGCAATTTTAGGCTGAATGGACCTGTGATTAAACCGCTGGAAAAAACGTAACCGGGTGCGGGGGCTCGGGGCTCGGAGGGGATTTGGCAACCTCTTGGCTAAGTGAGTTAACAGTTTTGACATGAAGTGCACGTACGAGTGAATGCGATTATTTGCATAAGAGCACGTGGCAAATGCAAGCGCGGCGAGCAACGAAAAAAAGAACGCGTTGGCAGCTCCGCAAGTGCCCACAGGGCGTATGCGTGTCGAACAAAAAGCCAATTTATGCAGCCAGCTGCGGCAACGGTTGCCCTCACAGAAAGAGGTTAAACTAATTTGTGAGCCTGTAGGTAACAGTTAGATGTAAAAAATTGAATGGAATAAATTCTGAATATGCGTTTATTAGTTGGCATAAAAAATCGGAGATGTAATTTAATTATGTTTGAAACTAGCATGCCGTGTTTAAATGCTTGTTAATATAAATAAAACTATATTTAAACTGCGGCATTTACCACGTAAGCCTATTTTTACTAGGCAATTATTCAGCATTTGAATTGCGCTGCTAACAATCGAAAATTGGTAAATTGCTGCATTCACAATTGCTTGCCAACAACAACAGATGTGGCCCCTAAGGACTAAAGTCGATATAACAACGGGCAATCAGGCACTCATTCATACTTAATGATAACGATATATAAACATGTACATATGTATGTATAAATGCACACAAACACTTGTGTCTGGGCTTTAAGCTGAAATTAAACTAAAAATTTTATCATTCTTATGGCTTCTTTTGTCAATGCAAAGCAAGTAAAATTATATAAAATTTATTTAAAAAAATATTTAACATGACCATTTGAAAGCCATTATATACTAATATAACTGTATCGACTTGTCCCTTGGCCAAGCAAAATAAATACATTCTGGCCATTAAATTCATTTGCTTTTCTTGTGTATACCCTTTGTATACCCTACAAAAAACATTGAATACAAATCGTGAGTAAATTAATTAATTAGTCTTTGCCTCTCTCGTCGCAGCAGAAAAGTTTCACGAATATCCCCAATAAATACATAAGTTGAGGTCAAGCAGAATTTGCAAAGTTTCGGGTTATCTGAGCTCAATAAAAGCTTTTAATTTGATTAATTAACCCAAAAGCATTTCCAGGCACAGTGTTCATTAGCTTGAAGAGTAGATTAACTAATTAAGCTAACACAAATGAGGTAATTGCAATGTTAATTGCAATCACAGCCCAAATATCTTAAATATTTCAAAGTGTTGCTAAATTGGATTTAAATGTCTTGTATAAATATAACTTACCAATTGTCATGTAGAGAATGCCGCCGATAAGTAACCGGGCCAGCTGTGTGGTGCGGTGCGGTGAGCTGGCTTTGGTGGTGGTGGTGGTGCTGCTGCTGCTGTTGGTGGTGCTGGTGCTGGTGCTCGTGGTGCCGTTGGGCACCATGCCAATTGTGGCTATTCGCATTTTGGATCGATTTTTCCACAAGCGCATGCTGCGCTCTCTGCCCCACAGAGCTGTGATAAATGTTCAGCTACGCAGAAATAATGCGAATCTCGGCACTTTCACTTCTATTCCGCTGCACTGGAGAAGGCGGCGACTGCCGCGCCACAGATATGTAAACGCATTTAACACCTAGCTGGGGAGAAATCTTTTTTGCTGACGGCGGCGACACGTGGCGTATACGCAATGTGTGATTCTGTGATATTCGCCCACTGATTGTTTTCGCTCTTGATTTGTGCAAACGTTGACTGAATTTCACACGCTCCGACAATTTGTCAAACAAAAGCTGTATAGTACATATTTATATTGAGTGTGTGTATATTTATGGGACGGTTCTTTTCGATTTTATGGCCAATTTTATTGCGCAAACTTTTCACACGCTCATAATTTTTGCATACGATTATTTATTTGTTTATCTTGTTATTGTTTTAGTTTATCATTTGCTGAAGTCGCCGTCTTCTACTTTGTGTTTTTATGAGCTCTCCACTCGCTGCGTGGTAAATAACCTTTGGCTGTTTGCCAGCCTTAGTGCTTTGGCCAAGTTCTCTTCAGTTTCTCAACACACTCGGCCGGAGTTGTTTTTCCTGTTGGGGCAGCTCAAAAACAACATCTGTCAGTTAGAGGCCAATTTCGCATCCTTTGGATTTTGTGGGGGTGTTTGTTAGTGTGTGTGTGTGTGTGTGTTTCGGGAGCATTTATCTGGAATGAAACAAAAGGCAATCAGGGTTTTAAATGTACCGTTAATAGTAGTCGAGAATCGATTTATATGCGACTGCTAAATGCCAAGTGATTTACTCTACTTAGCTCTGGCGATGTGTGTGTGAGTGTGTGTGTGTGTGTGTTGGGCGTGGTCAGCTTCCCTGTTTGCGTGTCTGTGTGTTATTGTAGATAATTGCTTTTGCTGCTTTCGTGTTTAGTTTTGCGCTCAATTAATTATCTCAAGTTACGCCATTTGCGGACTTAGTGCCCCCAATTGGCCTTGCCACATGCCACTGCCGCTGCAATTTGTAATCAATGCCACAACACATATCACTAAAATGCATCATTGTGTTTGTATTGCGTCGTCCAACTAATTAACCATGAAAACAGCTAACAACACTGATCACACCTTCTGACGATGCGACATTTATCACTGAGCTTAGAAATGGATAAACATTAATACAAGTATAAAAATTATAAAACAATTTTAATAAAAATATAACAAAATAACAAAAAAAACTATGTAAAATAAATATATATATATATAACAATATATATAGCAAATATAAACTAAAATATTTTACTATTTTAACGATTTTTCACATAATTTTTTTGAGTTCTTAATAAAATAGAGAAGAATAGTTTTCATATTCTATATATTCACTTGCAACTTAGTTAGTGCATCTTAAACTTTCAACTTAATTATATATATTTTCTCACTTAAATATCTTAAAAAACATTGTATTTGACTGTACCTCAGTTTAATTTAAACTCTTTTTCAGTTACAATTGGCATTCTAACTAAAAGTTTTCCCCTTTCAGCGAGCCTTTAGAATATGTTCTTAAATTTTCCTCTTTTCATTTAGTTGCTTTTCAGCGCTCTTCAACATTTTAGCTGTACGTACTTCTGAGGTAATTTTTCACCCAATTTCTGTTCATTTCGCTGACTGCCAGCAGCAGCTGCTGTCCGGCAAGTGGCTCACGTCGCGTCCGTCTCTTCTTCTGTCTTTCCGTGCGCCACGTTGTCCCGCGTCTCGACTGACGCTCTTCGCGCTTCTCACGGGGCCGCTTCTTTTTTGCCACTTTTTGCAGCCAAAAAAAGCAAAAACAAAATGACAAACAGAAATTCATCTTCATAATTTTCCACACGTTACTGCCAACTCATCTACATAAGCACACACACACACACACACACACACGCATGACATAAGTAGTTGTGCGTGTGTGTGTGCAGCGCAGCAAAATGTCAGCGAAAGTGAAAGGCGGAGGCAGTAATGCTGAAAGGACACTCCCTGCACCAGATCCCCCTTTACCCCACCCACAGTTTTCAGTATCAATTCCCGTGCCAGAACTGAGCCACGCCCCGCCCCTCTGGGCCCCCTCTCGAATGTAGGCCACTGGCAAAATGTTGACTTTAATGTTGCTGTCGCTTAAAATTTATGCAGCTGACGGTCACAGCTCGTCCCAGCTGTCAGGCAGCAGGGGGAGTAAAGGGGCGGCGAGACGGGGGGCGGGACGTAGCTGGCATCATGCATCCTGTTTGGTGGGCGGCACAGACAAGTGGGCGTTGCACGAGGGGCGCAGTCAAGCGTGCATTTTTCACGAAAATTTGAAGCGCCAGCCACATCTGAAGATTTATGCGGGTCGCTTAATAACTCACACACACACACACCGCACACACACAGACACACACACACGCACAACGATGAACGTAATTAAAAAGTTTGTCTAAACAATTCTCTAATTAAATATTATTTGCCAGTCGGACACATTGAGCTGTCGGCGCTCTGAAGTAGTCGAAGCACAGTTTTCAAATTCCAGGAATATGTGTGCTAGGCGGAAGGAGTAAGAGGGGGGGGAGGGTTTATGGTTTGAATATTAATGACTTGACATTTAGCTCGATGAAAATTTGCTAAAGGGGTTGTGCAAAAGTTTTGGGGAACAGCTATGCCACAAATGTTGCTCAATTTGGTTGTGTTGTTGTGTTTAGCACGCCTTTCGTCTCGCCCCGCCTCGCACGTGTCGCTTGCTTGGTTCTCGGAAAACGAAATGCCATCAAAACAACCATCGAAATGGCTGGGCAGAGGCAACCACCCAACCACATGACCCCATAATAGCTTAATGACGAAACCACCAAGTACATAGTTGAGCGGCCAAATTGAGCAGCTCTTACTTATTCCGAGTGAACGAAGTCAAACATTTCTACCCATTACGAGCTTCAACTATTGATAAGTGCCGGGCTGGGGCCGTGGGTGGGGGTGGGGTTAATGTGGCATGTGCATTAAAAGGATACAACATATCAGTTGGAAAAGGTCACGCTGGGGCACTTTATTTGAAATTAAATGCGATTTACATAAAGTTCTATTTACTCCCTTTTAAAATAAGCTCGGGATAGTATTCGAGTATCGTCATATATCTCAGCATTAATTTTAGTGTAACTGAAATTCCATATTTAAATCGTCTCTGGTCAGTTGAGAGTATTTAACATTTCATGTAAAACAATAAAGAATTTATGAAATAAATTGGAAGTCGAAGGGTGCCAAGTTTTATATTGTATAGGAATTAATGCAAAAATAAGGGATTTTTTTAATCACAGATAGATATTACGCAGCTTTGAAAAAATCTCTTAATTTTTAATATTTTTCACTGATATACTAAAATAAGATTGAATTAAAAATATCTTTTATCACACTTTTTCATTTATTTTCCACACTTCTGTACATATTGTGTGTCAAACAAAGCTTTATAAACGAAGATAATTCCTTTTGAAAAACTAATCACCAAATTATTGTTATGCAATAGTTGACCATGTTATTGACAATTAAGTTTAATTAATTAAAGCCGCATTTATTTTATAAAAAGCAAATTATATGTCTATGGGATTAGCTAATTAACAACTAATTGAATTGAGTTCCCGCTAAATACATTTTTAATCACGATAAAAATTATAATGCGCATTCAAAACAAAACTCGACTGTTTTTCATTGACATTGCATAGATTGTGCGAGAAAATGCTTAATTAAAATGAAGTCGCTGTAGGACATACAATTTGAATGCGCATCAAATGAATGAGTTCTTGTATAAAACAAGTTTGCTTTACATTCTAAAAACAATATGCCGAGTTGTTTGGACAGTTCTATATAAGTAACATTTGCAGCTGCATAGCCAATTGTTGTTTTTGTTGTTGTTGTTGTTGTTGTAACAACTACATTCTCCTTTAAGCTGTGTATTTTTTTCTGCGCAACCCTCAGGGGAAATTTATCTAAATGTTGTTTCAAAACTTCAACTTGAGCGCGGGCGGGCAGGCCGGGGATGTGCAGGCCAGGACAGGACAGGAGCTCTGCATGTTACTATTTTTCGCACTCACTCAGAATCTGTTTTTGCCTCTGCAGACACGCTCTGTCCGGGGCGCCCCTCCACCTGCCTCCGCAGCCCGCTCACTTTGCTGTTGTGGCACAACATGCAGCACAGTTGACACAACTAAAGACATTACACAACAGATTACGTGTACGGCGCTGTATTTAACTGTGAGTGTGTGTGTGTGTGTTGCTATTAAACTGTGCCACTCTCACGCACAAAGTGCTGAGCAGATTTACAACAACAAATTTTTATGTTATTGTTGTGAGAGAGCGTTGACGACCCAAAACGCCCCCCGCCCCAAAATATAACCCAGCATTGGCCCATAACGAGCTACACGCAGTGTGGACGCAGGAGGTGGGGGGACTGTGTTCGACCTTCGACTGAATTAATGTTTTTGCGCCCCAGCCCACACAGGCTCCCCTTTCTAGTTGAGAGTGGCTGCGAGATGCGTATCTTGGGCAACTATAAAGGCGCATCTACATACACATACATGTGTAGGCATGTTTGGGGGCAGGGGCCCCCTTCTTGTTGTACGATATGGCATACAAGAATTTTGCACAAACTTTATTCTCTGACACGGCCGTGTCTATGTCTCTGTCTATGTCCATTCTCCTAGCACGTTCAGCTGTCCACATTCGATGCTGAGACGTTCAGGCAAAATAGTTAGTTGGATACCCCACACACACACACACACACACACATTTCTATTCTTGTTGCCAGCCTGTCTGTCTGTCTGTTTGTCAATCTGTCATCGTGTCGAGAATTTGCTGTGTTGCTTTTAAAGGCTTTGCTGGGGGAATATATCTATATCTGGCTGACTTTCATTGTATTGCTTGAAAAAACACTTTGCAAATATTTACAATGTACTCCTTTTGGCTCAATTCCTCAAATCGAACAATTTTCCTGTTTTCTCTTTTAACTTTTTTTTCGAAAATGTAAACTGTAATTTTCAGCTCAAGTGCGAGTTTCGTAATTGTAATTGGCAAGTCAATCGAAATAACCCATTGACTGTATTATATTTATAGAGCTGTTATTCATATTGAAATTTCCTTATTTTCTCTATAACTTTCCGGCAGTTCCTCAGATCTCAAATCCACATCGCATTGTGCGCATATCAAATGAAAGACAAGCAATCAGAAAATGGCATAGCAGAGCAGCTCTGGGCAGCTGCCACGCCCACACGACTGAGCTCGAGAAAATAACTCATGCTGTTTATGAGAAGCAAAGGACTATGCGGTGTATATATGTTTCATAATCCATGGAGCAGCCCAAAAGCCACAGATAGCAGAGAGCTGAGCACGTTTTCAAAAAGTTTGGGCTCCAACACACACACACACACACACACACACACACACACACACACACACACACACACACACACACACACACACACACACACACACACACACACACACACACTTCTTTATCACACGCACACGCTGACCAATATTCACACATAAAAGTTAATTTTTTTCCTTTTGTTTTCTAAGCGAAAATATGTCTGAAGAGGTCAAGCCCACGAACATGGGTGAAAAAGGGGGCGGGTCATACAAGTGGGATACAAAACGTAAAGTCTATAAAAGAAAATATTGCTCCATCGACTCTACGGGCAGCTGGCAGGCAGTTGCCGCAACTGACGCTCAACTCTCTGCAACTAACGACCAACAACAACAATAACTGGAGGACAACAAATAACGCAAAATAAAGTCGACCATAAAAATCTCAGGTTTATATATTTTTTCGAAGCAGTTCTTGTGAATGGACACAGTTTGTTGTCGGTGTTGTTGTTGTTGCAGTTGCTGTAGTTTGTTGGTGCTCGAAGTTGCTATGCGGAATCTTAGCAGCAATTGTCCTACATCCTTGCCAGCAACGGCTAAATTTAAGAGCTTTGTGATAAGAATTAAATAAAAGGAAAATTTAAAGAGATGTGTGTAAGGATAGGTTTTATTTAACTCAACTTTAAATATATGAAGCAATTATTAATTATTTTTGTCAGCATTTTTTTGCAGGGTATATCCAACTTGATCATAACTTTTCTTAAGTAAAAAACTTCAGAAAATATGCACATACTAAAAACTTTAACAAAAACTGCAAGTACAAAAAAATAATGTAAAGAGAAAAGTTTTGTTAAACATGCAAAAACTTAAACCTTTATATAGATTTTGTATTGTTTCACATATTTTAATATATTAGATTTTTACAGGCTACCTCTAAGTCGAGCATTTAGCAGCACAGCATTTTAGTAAATTTTAGCTGATAAATCACAACATATGCAGACACATAAAGGTAGCAAAAGCTACAAACTTTGATCTCTTAATAAATTGTATGTACTTAATCATTTCGGGAGGGCAAGAAGTTTGTCAGGGTAGTGTACCTATGTATATACTACACATATATATATTCTTTGCTAAACATGCTCTGTACTCTAACCACATAGGTCTGTATTTATGTGCAGTCAAGTGTGAGGAAAATAACTGCGGCATTTATTCATTTGGAAAAACTTACCCAACGCCCAACACGAAGAAATATAAGCTTAAACTTAATAAAAATTTAATTTATGGCGGGAGATTTGAGACAAACACGCACATTCAGTTGGATGGGCGTGGGCACATTGCGTATACGCGCCGTTGGCTCGCGTTCACGAGTGTCATTTTTGCGTTAGTTTCTAAACGCACGAAACGCAATTGAAGCGTCGCCCCCAAAGCCCAAACGCAATTAAGCGCATACCCTTAAACAACACAAACACACGCACCCCAGCCCCCAACATCCCTTCATAATTTGTAGGACAAGCCACTTAACGGCACCGGCTTGCGGCATGCCATATACTACTATATATCTGGAGCTAACTAAAGCCAATCGCAAACACACATGTTTGCTGGCTATGGTAAGGGTATGCAGGTAGTCGGCTACTTAAATGCAGCATAATTGCATGTCGGTGCCTGCTGGCATTTTGTATAGAAATGTTGCCAAACAAATGTGCGCAAATGCAAATTTGCATTAAATTTAAGTGAATTTTTGCCAGTGCACACACACACGGACACACACGCACACACAATTACGGGCAGCTCATTGCCCGCATCCGGGTGTAACTTTACTGTTTGTTTAACTGTATGCAACTTAAGCCATATTTGTGTGCTCTACAACAACAGCAATATTAGCCACAACAATGTGGCGATATCATGTGCAAATACAGTTGGCAGCACTGTAGCCATATCTTTGTGTCTGCTGATGCTGCAAAATGTTCGCATTAATAAATCTTTTGTTTGTTAATAAATTCCTAAACAACTTCGCTCGGTGTTTGTTTATGCGTTTATATGCTGAATTTGCCCAATTTCGGGCTGCCATACAATCAGCCATCATGTCTATCGTTGACTGGACTGGCCCATCTATGAATATGGCTAATTATGCCAAAATTTACATGAAACTAATTTGAGGAATAAACATAAATCAAAAGTCGTGCTGATTTCATGTTAGAATTTTGCTTGATCTGACAATGTAAATTTTGATGGCAAAATAGATTTTGCGAATTTGTAGAAAATTAACAAAATTAGATTGTTTCTTTCTATGTAAAGTATTCAGTTGGATAAACAAAAGTTCAAAATCTACACATTTCTTCAACTTTAAAAATGCATTATAAATCCGTTTCAAAACCTATATTTGTTCTTTAATAAATTGCAAATATTTTTAATTAAATTTACAATTTCTTATCTTTTTCAAATATTTAATTTCCCCGTTATTTACCAGTTAGCAGCGATTGTGCCATGGAGTTGATTAAAACTTGTTGTATGTGTGCATCCCTGGCATAGCCCTTGAAGAACATGCGCTTTCTGGGATCGTTGGCGCTACACGACACCAACTGACCCAAGGCATAGGCCACCACGGCGCCAGTGCCCTGGTCCAGGGCAATGGCGGGCACTAGGCGATAGATGACGGGCTCCAGCCCGGCACCAAGGGCTTCCACCGGACTGGCAATGGCTTGCGTGAGATGGGCAAGAATTCTACGCATCAGTTCCGCTTCGACTCTGACTTTGCGATCACAGTTCTCGACGGCACTGTCAAATAGACGCTTGGTTACCTCGGCTAAATCGACGGCGCAAGCCCTTTGCATTGAGATGCCCAGATCATTCAGTTGGGTTGCCTGGTCGGCCAACAATTTACGCACATTTATCTCGCAGCGAAATTCTTTTTTAGCAAGGTTCTGAATTGCGATATGCACAAACTCCGGCGGCACGTACGGGTTTTTATAATCCAGAATCCGTACAGTGGATCCTATGGGTATCAGCACCAATTGGTCGCTTGCCTTGAGATTTGCCAAATGCTCATTCATTTTTACCTTAAATATATGTTATGCTTAATTTAAGCCTTGTCATCGATCTTGTTCAACTTACTTTTCTCATTTATTTTGTTACCTCAGTTATTGAGTTTTTAAGCTTTAACTATAGGCGAAATTTACGAAATATTACAGTACGCGTGCTTTCGGACTTTATTTTCATAAGCTAGAGATGTGCAGGGCAATGCAATAGATATCGATTGCAAAAAAATCGTTTTCAGTTGCATTGATTACACGAGCCATTTAATCAGAAACAAGACAATATTAAACGCATACATGTATTTGTTACTAGCGCAAAATCAATTAATAATAACTATGAAAATATAATATAATATAGTATCAAATAAATTATTATGGAACTCAGTCTTATACCTAGTAATGGGATTAGCATATACTTTTGTAGTATTTGCTTGATATAATGTTGTAAATAAAAAGTTAATAAATTATGAATTTAAATAAAATGAAATATATATACAAAATAAAAAAGGTAGTTTTAAATTTTTAAATATGTATAACATTAATTTGCTGATTAACTGTAGAATACATTGTCAAGACTAATTTCTTTAAAAGTCAGCATTACTTTGCGTTTATATTTTATGTACAGTACACAGAAGCGATTATTGTTATGGCGAAATGTGAAATTTTTATATTTCGAAGGAGCGGAGGTTTTTAGAGGAGGTCATCCAAATAATGTCTGCCAAATTTGGTGACTCCAACTTTAAAATTGTGGGAGATATAGATTTTCGCTATTTGACTGCAGGGAGCGTTGCCGGAAATTTTTTTCTGTGGTGTTTGAGGAAGCTTTCAAATAATATATATTCCTGTAGCTCTAAAACTGTGGAAGATGTAGCCATTTCGGATTTTTAAGGCGGGGATGCTGGGTGAAGTCGGGATTTTGGGGAGCTCACCCGCAGATTTGCGATTTGAGGAGTATCGACATGTTATCATTTTTCACTAAAATCTTAACTCTGTGTCTAAAACAGATTGGATATGTAAAAATTCAGGTCCTATCTTCAAAAGCGCCGAGAACAGTTGCGTTCATCCGGACAGACCTGCGGACAGCATGACGGAAATTGCAAAAAACCCAATATACTATTTTCACTCCAGTTTCAGTTATGTAAAAATCCTAATAACTTATAACTAAATAAACAACAGCACAAAAAGTTGTATTATATTTCTTCACAGCCAAATCAATTGGCCAAAATAGTTGAAAAATTTCTACAACCCTTCGATTTGCCAAAGACACACAGACAACGTAGGATTTGGTGTGTGTGCGTATTTCAAAATGTAATTTTGCATATTTCATGATAACCAACCCAAAGCCAGCAGCCAACTCCGACCTCCCCTAAGCGCACCTCAGGCTTCATCATAGAAAATAAAAGTTTAGCATTTCACACGTTGCGCCGCCTTTTTGGGGCCACGCTGTCAACTCTTTACACAAATTATTAAAACATTTTCCCACGAGTGTCAACACTTTTCGCCATTCGGCTAAACCGTTGGTCCCCGCCCCCTCACCCCGCCTCCCATTCATTGGGGAGTTGGCAACTCCCCGAGACGGCGCCGCCAACCGCAACGAGCGCTTTAATATTTAAGGCGGCTTGCAAAATGCAAAGGCCCAAAGACAAAAGCCCTGCGAGAGGGCGCACAAAAGACAAAAGCCGTTGCCGCGGGCCCAGTTAACGGGCGTTACGTAAAATACGATGAGGGATTGGGTTAACAGGCATACACATGGGCTGCCCTGCGCCTGGGCGGCGGCGGAACGGGGCGGGGCAACTAATGTAGCGAAGCGACGCCAAGCGGATTTGAACGCGTCATAAAAGTTGAAGACAAGCCAAACAGGCCGCAAGGTCGCTGCGTGAGAGACAGAGAGGGAGAACGAGTGGGAACGGCAGTGGGAGTGGGAGTGTGTGCTTAGGCTGCTAACGGGGCTACACTCAGCATAAAAATCAAAAATGTCGAACTTAATTGAAGAGCAAACATTGTCAAAACTAAGCCGAGGTCGCAATTGTCATATTAAGAACTTGTATAAATTAAAATTTGCAAATCATTTATTTTTCATTTGATTTTAGTTATGAATATTTTTTGTATTATTTTTTGTACTTAATTCAAACTTTGCATATATGCAGAGCCCACAATAATTTAGGAACGAAATGTGCTTGGAAATTTGTGAAAGTATAGTGCGTTTTTCTTTGACTGTATGGCAGACAGCTTGATTAAGATAAACCAATAACTGCTAAATTGTTAACATTAAGCATACATAATAAATTAAAGGCAGCTGCGCATCCAAACTTTAAGTTACTTCAACACATATAGACAAACCTTTTCACCTTAACCTCAACAACAGTCAGCAGCTAGCAGATTATGCACTGTAACTTAGTCGCCCCTTTGCCCCTAAACCAAACTCTGCCAAGTCCCACTTGGCAGATACATTCCGAGCCTTGTTGTGCGCCTGCCGCTTGCCTATTTGTCCGGGGGTAGGGGGGAACGTTGGGGGTTGGGGTGGCGACCCCCGTTTAGACATTCGTTGCGCTTGTTAGCAATACATGAACCTGAGTGCTTACGATGGCTTCTGGAACGGAAGGTATTTCCATTTCTCGCTCTCTCTCTCTCTCTATCTTTCTATCCTGTTCACCTCAGCGTCAAGGTTGAATTGCGGCCACCTGCCCCACCCACCTTGCCACAGCTGACTGGCGGCTTTGAGGCGCTCGTCTTGTCCTTTGTTGTTCTCACAGATGTTCGGCGTTTGTTGGCTTATGTATTAATAATTTAGCGCCAACTTGCGATTACCCGACGCTTGCCGGCATTTTGACATAATTCACTACCATTTGTTGGCTTCCCCGTTGTTTTGTCTGTGCGGCAAAACACCTCTATAAAATGTTGTACATAATTTCACAATTAATTTTGAATGGGCTTTGTTTTCGTTTCCCCCATAGTTCTTTATGCGTGTTGCGGGCTGTTCCCAGGATTTATTCGATTGCTTAACTAGCGATTGTTTTCTTTGTGGACACAATGATATCGCAGTGATAAAGTGGCTGCTTGTATCCCACAAGCAGCTGTATCTTCATTCAAAGCTCTTGGGAACTTATCAGCTGAGTTGTTTTTTGCCGAGAGAATTGTTTTTTTGCAGCGGGTATTCTTATTACGAATATTATTTTATTATGAATAATGTAACGCCAGAAGTCTTCGTTTCTTATTAAGTATACCTATATCTCTTTTTACGCGATTTTACAATATAAAAATTTAAATATTTTATGAAAGCCTTTTTACAAATTGAATACAATATTAAAAACTGAATACATTTACGACACTTTTATAATATTTATGTTGGCTTTACTTTTTTTAAATTAATGAACTCTTGATATTTGTTTCTTTGATCCAAATCATAATTTATTCCCAAGTAAACTATTACAAGAGTTATTCAGTATTGGTTATTGCACTTTTAAGTTAGATATTTGCTTTATTCGTCTGTTTGTTTGTCTATGTAATTATTTGATTTTAATAAAGATAATTTTCCAATTGTCATACATTCCAAAGCAAACGCGAACCTTTCAAATGTTGGAAAGTAAAAAGTCGGAGGTATTAAGCCCTATGTCTATATGTCTCTATCCTTTGGCAAGCGGATCTGTAAATTTTTGTTTCCTCCTCAGTTACTTTTCAGCTTCTTGTTGCTTGTTGTTGTTGTTTGTGTTTGTCGCATGTTCATTTTCAGTTTGCTACATTTTCGTTCTCTTTTCTCCGTCCGTCTTTTGCTTCTCTCCCTGTAAGGCCTGGAGGTCATGTTCTTGCGTTTTCGCTTTCACTTTGTCGCCGCTCAGACAATTTCAGTGACCTAGCCCTGCCCTGTAGCCAGAGCCTGCCTCCCCCACCCCTTCTTCCTTCCTTTGCTAACTGTTTACTGTTGACTTTTTACATAATTTTGCCGCATGGCTGCCTATGGCCTCCTTTGCGGCCAGGCCAAGACGACGGCCATTTCCCCCCTCGTAGTTGGCTTTTTGTCAACGTCAGACATTCGCTTTGTAACGTGTTGTGTGTGTGCGTGTGTGTGTGTGTATGTGTTATTGGCATACTCAGAATATGTTGTGGCTAGTGCTGCTTGTAATTTACTTAAAACCATTGAAATGACAGAATATACAAAGCACAGAGCTTCGGGGCGTTCAGTCTGTGGCCAGCTATAAGGAAAACAGCTTTAAATTATGTTATCGAATTGGTTAGCCAAGTTCTGCTTCTTCTTTTCTACAGTGTTTGCTGTTATTGCTGCTGTTGTGGCTGCTGTGCACATAAATCTGTCCGACATTCCAAGCCTTCGGCGATTTGTGTTATGTTTCAATTAAAATCAGCTTTAAATATTTTCCACATTCTCAGCTCCATTTGCGGAACTTAAGTTGGCCAGCGTCGTTTCGAGAGTTTTGTATCAGCTACTTAATCAAATTGAAAAGTTGAGAAGTTGTGCGCTGCGTTGCTCATACGCCACGTTTGCCCAACTTTTGGCTTAGCGTCTGTCACGCCCCCATTGCTGACGCCCACGTCCGCGTCACGTCACGTCCGCCTAAGACTTTAATACACAGGAAATCCCTTGCACGCGTTTCAATGATTTCGCCTGATTGCTTCGATTGTTTTCGATTTGCCATGGGATTGTGTGCAGGATTGGAAGCAGAGGTGGGCGTGGGCGTGGGCGTGGCGCCACAGATAAAGTGCTGCTAATTTATATTAATTGGCACGCACTCAAGGCTGTCACTTGAGCAGCACTTTAAATTCACTTGAGATAACAAAATTCCCAATTAAAGGCATTTCAAATATTTTACGATATTTTAAAATTCCATCAAGAAATAACTTGCAAGCGTAGCTTTATTAAATAAAAAAAATGTATCCCGCCAGCTGCCTGGCACAGGACAACAATGGGGCTGACTCTGGAGCTCCAGTCGCCATTAAATATTGACGTGGCCAAAGAGGTCCAAAATGCTACAAAAGAACTCATAATGGCGACTTTGTTGCCGGTCGTCGCTTTCGCCACTCTAATGCCGCATTATGTGCTTTATTACGGCCAAAGTTGGGGCATTTACAACAGTGATAAGCGACGAGGAAAGGTGGAGCGGGAAAAACTTCAAAAACGCCTTTGTGGCAGGTGAAGCATTAAAATGTCCCAATTACGTACTTAACAGTGCAAAACTTGCGTTTGATACTTAAGAACCAGGATATGGATTTATGGATTTATTTCCCAGCTCACAAATGACTCCAAAACTGTGATTTCATTGATCTCATAACAAAGCTGCTCGAGAAATATGTGCAAAGGGAAATTAAACATATCTTTAAAAGCAAAAGTTGATTAAAAAAGCTAATAGAATATTTTTATTAATCCTTGTAACTTTAAACTTTAATTATTGGTGAAAAAATACATGTAAATAACGTGAACGGACAACATTGAACTAATATCAATAAATCGAATAAAACATATCTAACATTTGAAAAGAATTGGCAAGGATTTTCTTTAATCTCTTTTGTTCCTTTGTAAATTAACAGCTTTATGAGTTTTTGTAGATTTTAAATTGTGTAGATAAATTTGCTGTATATATATATATATATATATATATATATATATATATATGGACTGGCATCATTCATTTTCGGCGCCTGCGACATAAATCTGTCATTTTCAGCTATTCGAAGAATGCAAGTTTATTTGAGTTCATTTCCTTTGCAGCGCGCACAATTCAATGAAAAGTTTTTTGGCCTGCTCATAGCGCTACCCCCGCCCTTTTCCAGCGGCTACATCCTGGCCCGGAAATGGGCATTATGGAGCGCACGGTCAATTTATTACATTGGCGCTTGCCTCATGCATGGCTGCACATTAAAAAGCAAATTTAATTAACTTGGCCCGAACTTTTATTAATATTGAACATTATTGCGGCACACCAGCTGCCTGTGCAGGAACCCAAGGCTGGCCCACCCAGTCAGCAGCAGACAGACAGTGTGTGCCAGCATCCAAGATATCTGCTTAGCGCTTGGCCTCGTTATAATAAAAAGTAGCGAATAAGAAAATAAATAAATAAAAGACAACATCAGCACGCATTACGTACACAATTTACTTTATTACATAAACTGATTATAGTTTTAATGCCGCACAGGCGACCCGGCGACACCCCCGCCCACTTGCCCCACCTTACCCCCAGCCCAACCAACTAACCAACCAGGTCTTGTGATGCCGGAGTCGACTCAGGAAGAGCTTAATATCCTGCCATTATTATCATTATTAAACTGTGAATGGCATAATAAACGCACTGGGTAACCGCAGAGTTGTCGAGCTGACGGGCAAGCCGTGAAGATGCTACACGCACAGTGGTGCGACAACAATCGAAAAGTGCATACAACGTGTCTATACTTGCAGATTTAATAGTGCGGTATATAGTATATATTATTATATATTTTATGAATTTCAAAAAGTGTTTAAAAAATTAATGTACTCTATATCAAAAATATAGCACCCTTCATTGCAACAGATACTTTATCTAATCTCTTAAACTGACTTAATTATAATTTTTATTTCAATATAAAAATAATTATAATTTCTACAAATCACAAGTATATGCTTAAGAAAATTTATTGTAAGGCTACAAAATATTTAAAATTTTTCTCATACCAAATAAATTATATACAATTGATATATGTAATATTTTGCCCTTAAACCAAATGATTTTAATTGTAAAAAAATTTCAAATTTAAATAATTTGCATACATATATACATTTTTCGTAAAATAAACATAATTGTCTGAATGTACATATTTGAACTCAAGTAATGTATGCCTGACTACACACCACTGTGCTTCAAAGCGGTGACGCTGAAAATGTGCTGTTTACTACCGACTTAATGCGCGTGCTGCGCATTCCGCGGCTTTAATGCAACTTTGCCTTAGTCGCTAGACTAAGTGCGTTTTGAAGTGCGTTTTATTTCGCATACGCAATGTGTGCCACAAAGCCATCGTCTGAACGACTGGGAGCAGCAACAACAATGCTAGGCAGAGCAAGAATAAATCGAAAAAGGGTAGCGACTGCTGCCAGTTCACAACTGAAACAAGTAGGAGATACCCTGTTCTTTTTTTACATTCTGTACACACATAAAAAACAATTCAGTTTCAAAGTTTGGTTTTGACCCGGTACCTATAGAGCAACAGCTGTGCATACAGATAATACAAAACTATCGCATCGGGGAGGTTTACACTTTGGAAATCACCTGAATCTGTCATAATTTTGAAAACAAAATCATTTTTATAATTTTACTAATTCCAGCCACAAGGGATTTCAAAAAAATCCAAAAAGAGAAAACAAATTTAAGATTTCGAATCATCAGGAGACATCTCAACTTAAATCCACTGTATTTTATCATGACTTTTAAAACGCGTTTGGCGCTTTCGATGCTTCTGTTATTTTCATCGGTAAGCTTATTTTCGCTTCCTAGTTTTATATTCTGAACGCCATATTTATATGAATGTGTTTATTTAGTGTATTCTAACTAAAGCCGCTTTTGAAGAAGATTTTCTGATGAAGGTCAATGATTACCGTAAAAGGCACGGTTGTCCCGAACTAACTCTAAACAATGACGCTTGCAAAAAATGTAAGGAATGTGCCAAGGTAAGTTCTTTTATTTGTCATACCATGCGAATGTATGTAACAAGCAGAAGGAGTCATCTCTGACCCCATAAAGTGTATGTATGTATATTGTTGGTCAGCATCAAAAGCCAAGTCAACATAGGCATGTTCGTACTTTATGGATTATACTGTGTGTGTGTGTGTTTTGTTTTGTGTGTGTATATGGCTGCAAGTGTGTTCAAATGTATCAATTATTTCAGGATTATGTCGACCCTGAAAGTCATCCTCCAGAATGTGATTTTTATGGTTATAACCCAGTTTTCTGGAAAACATTTAGTGATCCAGTTAATATTCCTATGTTTTGGTATTCGATGGAGAAAGAATACGACTACGGAGCTAATACTATGAATGATGATACCTACCTATTTTCGCAAATGATTTGGAAGAGTTCCAAATATATTGGTGTTGGCAAAGTTACGGGGTATTTATAAAAAGTCAGATTATTATCTAAACGCTAATTATTGAATTATTTAAAGGAAACTTGGTGAAAGCGTCGTTGTGGCATTGTATTACCCACCAGGCAACATTGAAAATCAATTTTATGACAATGTTCCGAAGCCGTAAGCGCTTGACCGGATAAGAATTGACAAGACATAATCTGAATCTTGTTTATTTTGCTTACAGAACTAAAAACGGTGGTCTTAAACCGAACTCTTTGACATATAATTTGTTCTCTTTGTGGATAATTCCGACTGTTGCCCTAAAATTTATTAGTAAAGAAATTCAAATGTAAAAAGTGTCAAAGTAAGTATACGTAAACTTTAAATATTTTTTAAAATGTAGCTTACCACCTCTTTTGCAACGTTCGTGTTTCTTATTTCAGTATTTACGTAATTCAGTTATAAGAAATCACCTGGAACTGTATCAAAACTCAAGTTATCGCAAACACAATGCTATTTTTATGTTTTTTCTAACTCTTACCGCAAGGGCTTACAATAAAAAAAAATAATTAATTTCTATTTACAGATTTCAATGCAATTGATATATTCGCAGAAATAAATGAATAGCCGGAGAAAAAGGTCGCAAATTTTCCTTTATTAATTTAGTAAACTTTGTATACCTGAAATTTCTATTTTTAAATACATGCCTAATATGGGAATTACATTATTGAAATGTTCTGTTTCGGGTACAGGGGAAGCTCTTAATTGTGGCATATTCAAATCTGAGTTGTAGCCAAGTTTTACTTATGTCACCCACGACATAGACATGGAAAGTAATCTACGTGCACAAATTGCATTTGCGTGTGAACTCGGAGCAATTAGAAGGGCCCGTTTCAAAGGAAACGCAATTGAAATTACGAGCTTGTGGCAGGTCCTTGATGTCCATTCATGTACACTTCTAAATATCGTGCGAATTTGAATTGCAATTCTTGTTAATTTGAGCACAAAACTTGGGCAATAACCGAGCGCGTCGAGGCACTTTATCGGTCATTATGGTCAGCCATAAACAAATCATGGCCAACTGCCAACTGGCAAGTGCCAAGGGAAGTCAACACTAACCTGCCCAGCCTCAAATTGCAGGTTTCAACAACTTCGAATGCTGTCTGCGGCTGCCCTGAAAAGTAGGCAATAAAAATATATAACCAGAAAAACTTGGCAAAAATTGGAACGTAAAGTGGCAAATATCATTCATTATCATGTCACGTCAATCGAAAACAATCTAACGAATGGCATAATAAACGCACTGGGTAACCGCAGAGTTCTCGAGCTGTACGGGCAAGCCGTGAAGATGCTACACGCACAGTGGTGCGACAACAATCGAAAAGTGCATACAACGTGTCTATACTTGCAGATTTAATAGTGCGGTATATAGTATATATTATTATATATTTTATGAATTTCAAAAAGTGTTTAACAAATTAATGTACTCTATATCAAAAATATAGCACCCTTCATTGCAACAGATACTTTATCTAATCTCTTAAACTGACTTAATTATAATTTTTATTTCAATATAAAAATAATTATAATTAGTACAAATCACAAGTATATGCTTAAGAAAATTTATTGTAAGGCTACAAAATATTTAAAATTTTTCTCATACCAAATAAATTAAATACAATTGATATAAGTAATATTTTGCCCTTAAATCAAATGATTTTAATAGTAAAAAATTTTCAATTTAAATAAATTGCATACATATGTATATACATTTCTCGTACAATAAACATAATAATAATCTTAATTTATTCAATGTGTCAAAGTGGGCCCTCAATAAATTGTTTCGTAATTCTAAACTTCTTCGCCGAGCATCACTCTTTCACTTAGGTTTTAATTGTCTGAATGTATATATTTGAACTCAAGTAATGCTTGAATGCACTGTGCTTCGAAGCGGTGACGCTGAAAATGTGCTGTTTACTACCGACTTAATGCGCGTGCTGCGCATTCCGCGGCTTTAATGCAACTTTGCCTTAGTCGCTAGACTAAGATGCGGGCGCGTAATCGATGTACGATCTGGAGTTATGAGCGAGTTATAATCTATTGAAGTGCGTTTTATTTCGCATACGCAATGTGTGCCACAAAGCCAGCGACTGAACGACTGGGAGCAGCAACAACAATGTTAGGCAGAGCAAGAATAAATCGAAAAAGGGCAGCGACTGCTGCCACAGCGTTGCACTTAACGTGCAGCAAGCGCCGCATGAATACTTTAAGTGCCCTTTTGGCTCCAAACGGCCAGCGGACGACCCTGGCCAGGGCTGCAGCCAGTAGCGAGTAGCAAGTAGCAAGCAGCAAGCAGCCAGCCACATGCCACATGCCACATACACACTGTGGCTCACACAGCAGCTTAACGGTGCACTCAAGTGCCATTGGTGGCACGCTAATTTCCAAATGCTTGACTGCCTAATGTACTGCGCTGGCTGCCAGCAGGATTATGGAGACTCAGACTGCAACTGGGTCCGGGTCGGCGCACACCACGTGCCCCCGGAACAGCGGCCAACATTTCGTTTAGCAGCTCATGCATTCTGGCCACGTCAGCGCCAGTTGCCAGTTGGCCAGCATGTTGTAAGCGCGCGCTAATTAATCGTTAATGATGCATTTCTAGAGATTTCATGTCTGGATTACTTTGGTTCTATGCCCTGCACGCACATGGCACAAATCTGACAGCCAATCGGACACGCAACATCGAAGCCTTGCAAAAGTCGGGAAACAAAAAGCTGAAAACGAAAAAAAAAACGCCATGAATTTGCGTTGAGTGGGTTTCAGTTTCACTTTAGCTATGGCCAAAAAGTGCGAAAGGCCTCATTAAAAGCCGTAAATGTGTTGCGCCTGGCTTGTATCATAAATATACGCATTATTATGCGAATTGCGCATACGCCCTGTGGCCAGAACGTTGCAAACAAACAAACAACCAGGCATTAGTCTGCTGGCAAATTGTAAACTTCTCGGCAGGAATTGGGACATGTGTATATTACGAAAATTTACATAAATCCATGCAAAAATATTTGCATTTGCCGTAAGCCGTTGCCAATTGCGGCCATGCGCCTGTATTCATGAATAAAAATATATTTAATATATCTTTTATGCTAAGCATTTGTATTCGCATTTTCATTTTGTACTTACTTCTGAAACTTTTCCAGCAGATGTCAGAGAGGTTTCCACGAATTCGAAATGCTTTAGTTGTGCTACTAAAGCTTGTTTCTGGGGAACCTGGACTCGGAGGGTTGGAATGTATTTGTCAGAATTTCTTTGTAGTGTGGAACTACAAAAGGATTTCAATATTTATAATTTTTAATTGGTCTGACTTTTTGAAGGCTGTTAAATTTACATATATGTCTTCGGAAATATGAATAATAATTTAAATTGTTGCTTTTATTAATTATTTTCAAAATAAATCATGCCAAAGGCCAAAACATATATATTATTACATAAGTTTGTATTTATCGAATGTTTGTTAAAACCAGATACTTTATTAAATGTTAATGCACCAAAAACATATTAATTTTCACTTTATTTTAATATGTTCACTAATTTATCAGCTCAAAAGATCCTTTTTATTATGAAATTAATTGTAAAATAGGCAACAAATAGAAATGTGAATACTTAAAAACAATTATTATATTTGAAACTGCACACAGAGGACACCACTTTACATGCTTGCTTATTCACATGTCTGTTGTATAATCGACTTTTGATAAAATCAACATTTTAATTTAATTAAACATGAATTGATTTTGTCGTCGTTGGATAACTGACAGAGAGCGCCCATTGGTAATCAATTAGGGCTTTGTTCACTGAACATGAATGGAAATGCAGCGAGCCGCATGGCAAACTCTAAGCAAAATCACAACACACACACATGAAGATGTTTTGTATTATGTAGCTTGTAGAAAATGAATGAAGCACGCGTCAAAGCGGAAATGCAACCATTTGATTCAAATTCTTAAATATTATTTAAATTCGATATAAAACTTATGTTTTGTACAAAATGTTAGAATATATTTAGACAGAATTATTTTTTATATCAGCCAAGAAGAATATCTACCTTTATGTAGCAAATAAATTTAAAATAAATAATTGAGATGCTTGGAATTTTTTGAGATATCATCAAACATGGTTAACACATTCTATGTGATTAATTATTATTTATAATTTTTTCAATTTTATTAATTATGTGTTTGCGCCAATTTGCGCTGATTTTTTTATTAGCAGCATTAACAATTTTAATGAGGTTCTTGTATTTTTATACCCTTCAGCATAATTTTACGTACTTATGTAACAACAAATTGCAGATGCAATCAATAACAAAAACTATAGCAGACGTAAAAAATGTTTAATTAATAATCAAGTCAAAACTCATTAGTTGTGCATTCGTGTGAATACTACGAAACGCTTGTTCACAGTTCACAACTGAAACAAGTAGGAGATACCCTGTTCTTTATTTACATTCTGTACACACATAAAAAACAATTCAGTTTCAAAGTGTGGTTTTGACCCGGTACCTATAGAGCAACAGCTGTGCATACAGATAATACAAAACTATCGCATCGGGGAGGTTTACACTTTGGAAATCACCTGAATCTGTCATAATTTTGAAAACAAAATCATTTTTATAATTTTACTAATTCCAGCCACAAGGGATTTCAAAAAAATCCAAAAAGAGAAAACAAATTTAAGATTTCGAATCATCAGGAGACATCTCAACTTAAATCCACTGTATTTTATCATGACTTTTAAAACGCGTTTGGCGCTTTCGATGCTTCTGTTATTTTCATCGGTAAGCTTATTTTCGCTTCCTAGTTTTATATTCTGAACGCCATATTTATATGAATGTGTTTATTTAGTGTATTCTAACTAAAGCCGCTTTTGAAGAAGATTTTCTGATGAAGGTCAATGATTACCGTAAAAGGCACGGTTGTCCCGAACTAACTCTAAACAATGACGCTTGCAAAAAATGTAAGGAATGTGCCAAGGTAAGTTCTTTTATTTGTCATACCATGCGAATGTATGTAACAAGCAGAAGGAGTCATCTCTGACCCCATAAAGTGTATGTATGTATATTGTTGGTCAGCATCAAAAGCCAAGTCAACATAGGCATGTTCGTACTTTATGGATTATACTGTGTGTGTGTGTGTTTTGTTTTGTGTGTGTATATGGCTGCAAGTGTGTTCAAATGTATCATTTATTTCAGGATTTTGTCGACCCTGAAAGTGAACCTCCAGAATGTGATTTTTATGGTTATGACCCAGTTTTCTGGAAAACATTTAGTGATCCAGTTAATATTCCTATGTTTTGGTATTCGATGGAGAAAGAATACGACTACGGAGCTAATACTATGAATGATGATACCTACCTATTTTCGCAAATGATTTGGAAGAGTTCCAAATATTTTGGTGTTGGCAAAGTTACGGGGTATTTATAAAAAGTCAGATTATTATCTAAACGCTAATTATTGAATTATTTAAAGGAAACTTGGTGAAAGCGTCGTTGTGGCATTGTATTACCCACCAGGCAACATTGAAAATCAATTTTATGACAATGTTCCGAAGCCGTAAGCGCTTGACCGGATAAGAATTGACAAGACATAATCTGAATCTTGTTTATTTTGCTTACAGAACTAAAAACGGTGGTCTTAAACCGAACTCTTTGACATATAATTTGTTCTCTTTGTGGATAATTCCGACTGTTGCCCTAAAATTTATTAGTAAAGAAATTCAAATGTAAAAAGTGTCAAAGTAAGTATACGTAAACTTTAAATATTTTTTAAAATGTAGCTTACCACCTCTTTTGCAACGTTCGTGTTTCTTATTTCAGTATTTACGTAATTCAGTTATAAGAAATCACCTGGAACTGTATCAAAACTCAAGTTATCGCAAACACAATGCTATTTTTATGTTTTTTCTAACTCTTACCGCAAGGGCTTACAATAAAAAAAAATAATTAATTTCTATTTACAGATTTCAATGCAATTGATATATTCGCAGAAATAAATGAATAGCCGGAGAAAAAGGTCGCAAATTTTACCTTTATTAATTTAGTAAACTTTGTATACCTGAAATTTCTATTTTTAAATACATGCCTAATATGGGAATTACATTATTGAAATGTTCTGTTTCGGGTACAGGGGAAGCTCTTAATTGTGGCATATTCAAATCTGAGTTGTAGCCAAGTTTTACTTATGTCACCCACGACATAGACATGCACAAATTGCATTTGCGTGTCAACTCTCGGAGGTGGGCGGAAACGGGCGTAGCCATTGACAAGGGACAGAGGGGGTGGGGCGGGCAACTGACACGCATGGGTAAGTTGGCAACATGAAAACGCGTATTAATTAAAGCCCAAAACAAAAGGCCGGGTGGGGCTTTAAGAGGAAATGCGTGCCTGCTGCCACTTTACTTGTCAGAGTGCTTCATCCCCCCCCCCCCCACGCCTTTCTGGCTACACCCTTGGCTAGACAAATGGAAATGTATGTATAATACAAGACACGTGATACATTTAACTTTATATGTAATAATATTACAGCTTATCCCACTGTCGTCCATCCTATTCCAGAAGAGTACTGAATATGAACGTGAAATGAATACAATCACTGCACGAGTATTTGAATAATGAACACCTGTTTTATTGCCACATTTTCCAATATAAACCAGCCCGCCTTGACGGGGTGTCAAGGACAGACATCAAACGTCAGGCAGCAGCCTGGCCGCACAGGACATTTGCATAACGAGTCAAGGAGCTGAACATTCGAGTTTTACGGGTCTTTGCGGCCGTAATTACAATGCGATTAGAAGGGCCCGTTTCAAAGGAAACGCAATTGAAATTACGAGCTTGTGGCAGGTCCTTGATGTCCATTCATGTACACTTCTAAATATCGTGCGAATTTGAATTGCAATTCTTGTTAATTTGAGCACAAAACTTGGGCAATAACCGAGCGCGTCGAGGCACTTTATCGGTCATTATGGTCAGCCATAAACAAATCATGGCCAACTGCCAACTGGCAAGTGCCAAGGGAAGTCAACACTAACCTGCCCAGCCTCAAATTGCAGGTTTCAACAACTTCGAATGCTGTCTGCGGCTGCCCTGAAAAGTAGGCAATAAAAATATACAACCAGAGAAACTTGGCAAAAATTGGAACGTAACGTGGCAAATATCATTCATTATCATGTCACGTCAATCGAAAACAATCTAATGACTGCACATGATGTCTATCTTTAATAGAATGGCAAACCGGCCGTAACAAGTAGTGGAGCTGAAGGAGAAAAAATAATAAAAAAACCCAACACAAAAATTGGCCAATACTCACGCACGCATGCACACACGTGTGTGTGTATGTGTATGTGTGTGTGTGTTGTTTTTGTTGTTTTAGGCATAGGAAGTGGCGTGAAAGTTTGCGGCGAAAACGTTTATTATGCATTAGCCATGGCTCAAGCGGCTAAATCAACTGTAAATCTCTTTCTCTCGCTCGCGCGCAGTGCAAACAATAAGGTCAGAGTGAAGGTTAGGGTTGCCCACGAAAGGTTCAATGTGCGGCCAGGCGTAAGAAAATACCAACAACAACAACAATTTGTTAAATCAACTGTTGAAGTACGTGCAGCATTTGAAAAATGTTAGTTGAAATATGTAAAGTTTTAAATGTATTTAAAACCTGTGTTTTTTTAACCTAAAACTGCTTTGCAACTTTGATTAATATGAAAGTATATTTAGTACATAATTGTGAACTCTGCAAACTCAGCGAAATCGGCAAATAAATGAGCTTTTATACGGTAAATCGGTTAATGTAATGCGTGTGTAATTATATTTGGGTTGACAATTTGCAAGTCCAGTGAACTCGGCAAACACCTAAGCTACACAGCTGATAAATGGCTCAGATAATTTAAAATCATTGCGCAGGCACACCTCAGCTTTTTCCCATTTAATCATAATCTAACAAACATTTATGAATGTTACGCTAAAACTCTATTTTTAAACTGTTAATTTGTTTTCCACTATTAACAGCTGGATACCCTGGGAGTAAATGCAAGCCCCTGAGATAATTGCCCAGGATAATTGGTATTTCAGGCTGAGCAGCTCAATTAGCA
This sequence comes from Drosophila robusta, assembly GCA_035043565.1. NCBI lineage: Eukaryota > Metazoa > Arthropoda > Insecta > Diptera > Drosophilidae > Drosophila > Drosophila robusta. Next base: position 10,550,265 of record JAWNMW010000294.1, on the reverse strand, counting down.
TGAACCCCTCGAGGGTTACGACTACGAAGCCCCGAAATAGCCTGTTTTTAATTCTTCAAGTTTCGCTTGCGCATTAAATATTTAATGAGAGTTTGAGACAATTTCACAAAAACCGTGCGCATATATATTTAAAATTAAAAATTCTTACCGCGAAGTAATTTACCTGACGTGCCAATAATCTGAAAAATGTATTTTGCGAGCAAAGGGCAAACGCTCGCAGGGCTGAATGCCACAACAGCAACAGCAACAACAACAACAACAACATGGCGGGCATTCCAAAAATGCCATAATTACTGTAGTTGTTAGCCGAATGGTGGAAGGTGTGGGAGGTGCTGTGGGTGTGTCTGGGCCTGGTCATATTAGGGCACATTTCGGTTTGTCGGTTACCCAAAGAACACTGGCAACGGGACCGGCGGGTAGCGCTGTCGACGAGCAGAAACTTTATAATGTACTTCCGTTAGCTTTCGTTCACATGGCAGCGGCCTTTCAAAATATTTGACATTTGCATAAATAACACACGAGCGCAGCAGCAGGTGGAAGGCAAATATATAATCGCATACTTGCATAAGGTCTGACCCGGAATGGGTAAATTAAAAACAAAACAAAAAAAATATGTGCGCTAAATAAGCCCATGGAATGCCATGTAACTGAGACCGACGAAGCAACAGCAACATGGTAAGTGGCAACTCAGTTGTGTAAATAAAATTTGCGTGAAACTGAAGCAGGCGCCAAAGTCAGCTCACTAAATAAACAAATTTATAAACAAAGAGCAAAGCCAGCAGAGAAGCACGTGAAGTGAAAAGAGCGTAAAGAGCCAAGAAATTAAGTTTATTTAGCCAGCGAATGGGCCAAAATTAGACGCGACTGCATGCAAATTGGCAATTACGAAAGCCTTTTATTTTCTTTTAGTTCATTTTATTTTCTTTTATGAATTCGCCTCAGCGTGGGTTGGTTTTGGTTTCAAATGCAAGTGCACACACTCGCACATGGTGTTGGCAACCCTGGCAGCGCATTTGGGCCTGTTTACGCTTGACGTGCGTGTGTATATTGTGAGGGGGGTCTGTTTTTTTAAGGGGCTCTTTCAATTTTCTCGCTCTTATTTGACGTTTATTCTGGGAACGTATTTAATTTCATTGCTCGTTTTATTGCAGAGCGGATTTTGGTTTATTTTCAGAGCGTTTCATCTCTGTCGGTGTAAATATAGACACACAACGAGTATATGTTTGTGTGTGTGTGTGTGTGTGTGTTTGTGGGTGTGTGCGCATAGTGACTCAGTATATTGTTTGCCGAAGACTCGACCTAAATTTTAAATTGGATAAGCCATGTAAAAAATATATAAATATATATACATAAAGTATGGCCAAAGTGTGGCAAATATTGTCCTATTAAAAAGAGTAAAGCGCATATTAATTGTTTGGAAAGGACACAAAAAATATGAATTTAAACGTTTCACCAATTTATTTAATAGTTGGCGTTCGTTTTTAAATAAAGCTAACATTCAAGGATTATATATATTATAATTGGGCAAAGTATTTAAGGCACAGTTTTCATAAATGTGGAAAAGGAATGCTTGCTAAAAATTTGGTATTCTACTGAGAAATTCTTCTTCGAATTCTTCTGACAAAAGACTTAGAGGCTATAATATTTATGTAAAATTCTGGGTCCAGTCCTTTCTACTTTAATATTTATAAAAATAATTATGTGAACTAATTATTAAATAATAATTAAGTAATATATATATAAATGAATAAATAAAAAAATAAATACATAATTACTAATTATTAAGAAAATAATAAAAAAATATATACATAATTACTAATTACTGTATATATACTATGTATATATATACAATTAACAGCTAAAAGCCTAAGAAAATTATAAACAATTCTCATAACATCACCGACACGATGGGAGTATTTTATTTGCCTGTCCGGGTAGCTATGCCCATAATCACAGCTAATTCTTGTCAGTGACGTTAAGAGACTCTACAGCTAAAGAGAAGGTTGTTAGTAGAGTCTATGCTAAAATTTAAATCTAATCTATATAAATATTAAATATATAGATAAGAAAGAGACAGAGACGGAAATCATTGACCCGATGGGGGAGCGATTTAGCCCTGTTGCGGTTGGTTAATGATTTGCCGAAGATATCCTGAAAGCGATGGCTTAATAATGGGAGCCTAAATAAACTTTCTAAAAACAGCTCCAGTTAATTTTTGTGGTTGAATAAATTCTTGGCACATACGGATTCTTAAAATTAAATACACTCTTACTGCTTTAAAAAATGTTACAAATATTTATGTAGTTTTTTGTTGTAACTTTTAATTATTCTACGTAAATTGTATGCATTTACCCACAGTACACCGCAATGCTTAGCTCTGCCAGCAAACTTACCAATCCACTTATAGAGACTGCATATGAACACATGAATATGAATCTCGCGCCAAATGCAATGCTGTATGTGTTGAAGACGGCAGGGCAAACAAACTGAATTCTGAATTGGGAAGGTAAAAGAAAAGCGGAGAGGAAAAGAAAATAAAAGCAAAACGCGAAACTGAAACTGAAACTGCGCCGAGCACGCAAAAGGGAGAAGAGCAAAGAAATCTCTGTTAAGATGAAAGATTACATCCTGTCAAGCTGCACGGGGCACGTGGGGCATGCTTCTCGGCAGCGAGGGGGCGGCAGCCTTAAGCAAAAGTCAATTCCCAAATCAACAGACAGACCCGAGCGGGCTGTCGGTCCGGCTGGGGCAAGAAAGTAGCTTATTTCAATCGAAATCGTTAAGTTGCGTTGTTTAAATTGTGTAAATCCTTTTATTTTAACAGTCTTCCGAAGATCCCACCCAGTTGTCGTTCATGGCGTTGTCAATGCTATTGGTGTTTACGCTTTGTTCCCTGCCCCTGCTCCCTGCTGTCTGCTGTCTGCTCTTTGCTCCTTGCTCTTTAGTCCTTGGTCTTATCTATGCCTTTCCGGATTGTTTGGCATTGTTTCATGCAACTTTGATTTGGCAAATCAACTGCAAGTCTCGTGTCCTTTGGCTGCCTCTTTAAACTGTCGGCCGTTTACGGGCTTTTATTTTGGCTCGTTATTGTCAGGCCAAACGGACAGACGGCCGGTTCGGTTGTCAAAATAAAAACTTGGTAACCTGTTGCTAGGGGATTACCCATGCGTTGACTGCCTTCCCAAAAATAAAACCCACACACACATGCGCGTGGGCGTGTAAAAGTTTTGCTTTGATATTTGATTTCTATGCTGGCTGCAAGGCCAGCTGCCACGCCCACCACTACTGCGCCAGCCACAGCGCCCACAGCAAAAATCACCCAAATGGAAAAAGGTCCAAATTACCGCGACTTTTTTGATTTTTTTTCTTGCCGTTTTTCCATATTTTTTGTTGGTTCTCCCCCCAGTCGGAGTTTGCTTTTCAGCTTTTGCTGCCTTCATCTATTTTGCCTTTTAGGCCATGTTGGCCAAATACCCGCCCATTGTTTGCTCTTAGGTAGCTGCGGATAAGCGAGTCACGAGTTACGACAAATTCAAATACCCATCCGAGTGGAGCTCCACTGGCCCCACAGTGTGCATGGCAGTTTATTACGAAACCCAGCGATATGTGGGTCATACAGCTGCCAGGCCACAAAAAGTTTAGCACCCGTTTGGGGCGCTCGTAAATTGTCTCCGACAAATGCTTATGTCTCCATATTGACGCACTTTGATATCTTCATGGCCTCTGAGAGCTTTACACTTTGTTGAGCATAGCGATGGAAGCGAATGAGATGCATTTCCCAATTACTTACGTACAGTTTTCATCATATTTTTGTTCAGCTTCCAGGTTGGGACTTAAATATCCTATAACATGGCTAAGACTGAACAGATTTCGTTACATTTTTAATTTTTTGGGTTTGCTTTTAATAAAACAAATTTCAGTTTATTTATTTATGGAAGGCAAACTGTTTTGCAAGCAGGCTATGGTTGCCACGGCCTTAAGCAACAATTTAAATAAATTATATATTATTGGAGGCACCATTTCTTCCCTAACTTGAACCAAACAGACCAGAAGCAACACCTGCCAATAGCTACTTTTGATACTTGTGTTCCCAGTTATCGCCAACGATTTAATTATTTTACGAATATATATAGTATATATACAAGTGAACTGCGAGTACTTCCCAGACAATATGACTTATAAGACACACAGCAACATATATTTTTAGATATTTTTTTATTTATATTTTTGTTGTATATATATGTGTATGTGTGTGTGTATTGTTTGTATATCGGCTAAGAACCATTAGGAATATTGATTTCCATATCACAATATCAGAGGGCAAAGGCACACTCGAGACGGCGTCGAACAACTTGAGGCAATCGCAGGGCACACACTCATACACACACACACACACACAAACGCACTCACATACGAATGCGCTGACGTAATGTGAAAATTATGCGTCGTAATTTGCGCCAAAGCAAAAGCGGAAGACGACGCACTTCGAAGTCCGGATGTGCCAATGCTCACAAAAAGCAACACACTCGTATTTCAAAGAGGAAAAAACATACACACACACTTCACACTCGCACATGCAGATGAAGAAACAAGCAAAAAAATTGAAACACTTTAACAGGCCAAAAGCAGAAACTGTTTTCGTTTTTCTTCGTCGTGTTTTCCGGTTTGTTGTTGTTTTTGGCACTTTTTCACGTTTTGGCCTGGCCAGGGGCGGAACCCGACATACCCGGGGTGCAGAGGAAGCTGTAAAAATAAAACATTACACATTTGCAACTAAGCAAAACACAAAACAAGTAAGTTCGTCGCAGTCGAGTGTAACCGACAGCGCAATACTCGTTCACAGTGTAATAGCAACCACAACGTCTACTCCATCTTTATTTGATGAAATTTAGAACCCATCTAGAGAACAAACCGTGGTCAAAATGCCATAAAATATGAACATCGATTGAGTTTTTAGAAAGTTATGCGTGTTTCAAATATGGGAGTTACGGATCTTAGAGTTTATCATGTCAAAATATTTAGCAATTTTGGCTTGATTTCTAACGCAAAATTGGACAATCCAATGAAAATATAAATTTGCAATTCCATATTTTGAAAACAAAAATTTTTCCAAAATATGTAAGGGGGAATACAAATTTTATTTATAATAATGCATACATTTTAAATGCCAATTTATTTTCGCCGAAAAAACGTGGTCAAAATGCCACCACACATGATAATTGGTTCAGTTTTGACTTAGCTGTGGAAGTTTAAAATATGCTTCCAAGAGCTTTACATTTCAAAACTTTTGTCAATTAATCAGTCGCGAAATATTTTCGTCCATACGGAAAGACGGACTGACAACAAGACATTTCTCAAATACTATATACTCTTTGCACTTTGTGAACGAGTATAAAAAACCAAAAGAAAAACCGGGAACACTGAAAAAACAGGCAAAGAAAAATAACTACACGAAAATTTGTGGTCGCCAAAGAATGCGCCCGCTGTGCAGAGGGGAATAAGAGGTAGGGGCGGGGGCAAGGACAGGGGTAGTATTCTGATGTGCTGTTTTACTGGTAAGTGCTCCCCCGTTGCTATGGGATGCCCAAATTTGTGAGATACAAAATGTGGCATGTGGCTACAACAGCCGAGAAAAGAAGAGTAAGGACAACAGCAAAGACAAAAAAAAAACACAAAATGCGAGTGAAAAAAATTCAAAGTTGGCGCTGTAAATGTTTAGAAATAAATTTGTGTCGCCTCCAACACAGCCACACACACACACACACAGAGGAGCCTCATAAATGTTTACACCTTGTCGGGGTAAATGCGTACGAGCACCTTAGGAGGTGCGTCTCCAGCTGAGGAATATTCAGGCAGTAAACGTGTCAATGATGCCGCACAGACAACGCCCGCTAACCGACAACGACAACGCCGTAATAACCATAATGGACAAACGTTGCAGCCGGTGCACAGTGTAGCAAAAATGTACAGTATTCTAAATTAAAATATTCATTTTATTTTAAGTTCGATATCTGAACATATATAAATAATATATATTCTAAATTAATAAATCATTTATCAAACAATTTAATAAAGAGTATTATAATATATTTTTATATTTTTTTATATAAATAATTACATTCTACTTCTGCTTTACATAAAAGAGTAGGATTCATCGGGAAAACTATTTGTCAAGAATATATATATATGATCAAGAATTGCAATTGCTTCTAGAAACCAACAAAACAAAACAGGTAATTATTAAAAAATTGTATTATTATTACTGTATTATAACATTTTATAATTTCAAATATCTATGCCTAATTTATAATCACTCGTCAATAGACCTTAACCCACTGTGCAAGTGTTTCATTACATATTTTCATATTCCATGCCTGTCGCATTGTATTATTTTCTTTATGTGATATGTATTTGTTCTTGAATAACTGAACGCAGTCAGAGCGCAGATACAATGGGCAGCAAACACATTTAAAATGGTTGAGTTGAGTACATAATTTGTTTAATGGTGATTTATTGTTGGATTGCTGGGGCTACTGCAGACGGCGCCTCGCCTAACAAATGGCAAAAAATTGCAAATTTAACTTGGCGGGAAATAAATGCTTACCATTCTTTATGCCCTACATTTGGTCGATTTTTTTCTTGTAGTTTCGCTCCATATAACCATTTCAATTTGTAACGCGTTTACTTTAACTTTTAGTGTATTTTCAGTTTGGTTTTATTTGAACGTTTCACATTTCTATAGAAAACTTTTCAATTTTTTCGATTCTGTTCCTTTTCATTTTTACTATTTAATTAAAATTGTTTGTTTTCGCTATTTAATGAGCTTAACTAATTTCATTTGTGCGACAGCCCGAATATGTTGTGCGCCAACTTTTTGTTGCCGTTGCTGTTGCTGATTGCTACCAGATAGAAAAGTAGGCGTGACATATGGGCGGCTACACGCCAGTTTCGCAGACTTTAGGGCTGATTTTGTGAATGCGGCAAGCAATAAATTTCCACGAGTTTTTGGCCATTTGGAAGCCTTCAACATCAATTAAATGCATTAATGTGGAAAATTAAATTATGCATCAGCTTGCGTCCATGTGTAAATATTGTAAAATAATGCGGAAAACTAATTATAGTCGGAAATTTAACAACTATCTCATTAAAAAAGTGTAACAAATGCTTTTCGCGTTGTTATGTATGTATTATGTACAGGAGGGCTTTAAAATGTATGCAAATTTAATAGGATATTTTGATAGGCAAATATTTCAAAGATCTAAGGATTTGGCTAAGAAAAAAAACAAGAATATTTTTTTTACTTTTTCGCTTCTAATTATTTAATTTTCGGAATTTTTGCTGTTAAAAGCACAAAAATACAATAAAAGAATGCGTGACATTTTTGCGAGAGCCAGAAGCAAAGGCAAATAACGAAACAAAGCGTAAAACCAGAAGAAAAAGAGGAAATGGAACAAACAAGCGACCGCACCTCGTTAAAATTTTATATCAATTGCTGTATGCATACAAAACAGCAACAGCAAGAACAACAGCAAAGCGAGTGATGAAAAAGGTAAAAATAAAGCACAACAAAAGCAAGCCATTTTAAAAAAGTTAAACAGAAGAAGAAATGAAAACCAAAAAAAAAAACATAACGCACAAAAACGAATTAAAAATGCTGACGCAAAAAAGACAAGTGGAAACCCGAGCAAAAATAAAGCGAAAAGTTGCTCACGTATGCTTGGAGAGCGAATTTATACAAATATTACGTATACGCAAAGCATATTATGTATACGTCAACTAATTTTGCTTCGCTGCCGCTGGCCAGTGCGCGCCGAGTGTCGTGCGTCGTGAGTGTGTGACAAATGAAATATTTAAATATTTCGGGCACACAAACATTTTGACAACACGCCGACAAAATGCCACAAAAAGTTGCAAATTGCGGTTATTGTGGCAAACACACAATAAATAATTTTATGCCAAAGCGAAAAAAAAATGGAAAAGGAAAACGAACAAGCTCCGATGACTTGCAACAAAAAGTGGCATGCGTTAAAGTTTTCAACCCATAACAAGCGTTGCCTCATGAAATGGTTCGCAAAAAAAACTAAAATAACATAGTCATCATCATGATGTTGGTGATCATGACGCGTTAGCCGGGGTCGCTGAGAAGGCGTAAAACTTTTTTGCATTTGAAGCGGAAGTGATTTCATCAAAAATTCATATTAACTAATTGGATTTGATGCCGTTTCACAGTTGTTGTTTTTTTTTTGCCCCTGCACTGCGGATATTGGCAGGAACTGGACGCACACATACACACACACGCACACACAACTTATATTGCACCCGTTGGGGCTGGGCCTAACTAAATAACCATGTTTATTTTAAATTAAAAATTTATTTACATACGCTCAAATGCCAAATAAACGAATGCCACTACCACAGGATACTGAAGGCCATCCACCAGCGACAATTTGTATTTGTATTTGCATTTGTATTTGTATTGGTGTGCTTGTGTGTGTGTGCCACAAGTTGCCAAGTTTCACTTTTTCCCTGCAGCACTCACCTGAAAAAGTACGAGAAAAGAGCACAATTTATTGCCTTTGTTGCATGTATAAAAAGCGGTTGTTATACAACATTTGTATTACGTGCCCTGCCCCTGTTCTGGATACGGCGGCCCCTTCTAACACGATTTACAATTTATGCGAGTTATGGGAATGAATATGGAACACAACTCAATGGCTTAATTAATTGCCATGGCCAATAAAAACTTTCTGAATTTATTGTATGTATTTCGTTTAGCTGTATTTAAAATTTGTGTGCAATTCGCCCAATTTATCTTATGTTTATCCAAGTTATTTCTATAACCTATTTATGTTTTCTTTTCTACATAATAAATTAAACACAGTATTTTAGGTATGTATATGTTTAACTGTTTTATCTCGTTGATTATTTTCAATAATGCCAGTCATAATGATAAGTACACCTTCAGAGTTAAAACACAACTTAAGAGTTAAAACTTCTTTTAATCTTGAGACATATTCAAAAATTATAAGGTTGTACTTCGCATGGATCAATTTCATCGATGGCCAAGATATCGATCAGTTATCGCTTCCTGATCGATAAACGGAACTGTCTCATCCAAATTAAATATTGGGTGTTTTCTCAATTTGCTTAATTTCCCTGAACTTCCGCAATGAACTTAAAGACAAAATTCACAAGCGGAAGCCTCATTTTTATTAATTGATAACTACAAAAAAGAAACAAGTAAATTTAAGACTTTGCGAAAACAACGCGAAATTGTGTCAGTTAAAGTAAAGGAAGCAAGTAAAATACACACGCATGTGTGTGTGAGTAAGTACATCCTGTGTAAGTATAGCCTGTGTGTGGATCCTCGCTCGGCAAGCAATGAACTCCGCCTTGCAAAAAGGCAGCTTCACAGCTGTTGTCGAGCACAGGCACGTTGGCCGGGCGGAAGGACCCAGCAGGCAAGAAGAAAGCGTGGCAAATATTGCAAAATATTAAAAATGGTGCTGCCAAAGGCAGCAAAAATAGAACCAGAAAACGCGGCCAAATGACGGCGGCGGCGGCGGCGGGCAGCGAAATAATACGAAGAAGTGTCGACACCGTCTGGCAGGCGGCAGCAACGGGCAAGGAGCCGCCGCAGCGACTGGCAGCAGCCAGCAGGCGGCGGGTGGCGGGCAGCGATGTGGCACAGTGTGTGCTGCTGCAGCAGACGGCGAAAAAAGTGCTACAAAATAGCATAGAAAATTAATAATCGCGCAATTTTTGCGCCAGTAAACAATGGAAAAGTCTTGGCTCGTTAGTTTCCTCATTATTCTGAATTTGCCAAGATGCGCAGTAGCGGCTCCTGCTGTGAATGCTGCGTTTTCCATTTTTTGTGAACTGCAATTTTTAAAGGACAAAAAGGAGTGTTGGAAACGGACTAGGGCAACTGTCTAACACGATGAGCCCAAGGCATATCAACCAAAAAAAGTGGGTAAATAATGAAAAATGCGATTCAATATCATTTTTCATGAAATTTGTTAGCCCTTTGTCTGCCTTTTCATTGTTCCGAATGCTGGACAAGTGTACAAATGATGTATAGCGGTTAAAAGGAGACTTGAAATACGTCCGATTACAATTTACACAGCATTGTGTTCTCGCAAAAGAAGGACGATCTATTTGGGTTTGGCTTTTGCATTTTTATACTCGCTCACGAAAAGAAGAGAGTGTACGTATTTGTTGAGTCCCAACTTGCTCCGTACATTTGCATCACTAATTTATTATAATTTCAAGTCAATTTTAATTTATTATAACAACAACGCTTGATATTTTTATTGTTAGATAAAATCATCAAATATTGAAAAAGAAACTCTCAAAAACGTTTCTGATTGCCAAATTGAGTTCTCTTTAATTTAGCCATGTGCAAACTTTTTCAACGCAATTTTTGCTCTGCATTTCTCGCAAAAATAATTCAATTTATTACAAAAATTTATTTCTTAATTGAATTTGAGCGTCAACGAGGTGAAAACGAACTGAATTTGATAGTTGTGGCAAGTGATATAGTATGCAGATATAGAAGAAGATAAATATATTTTGCTGTTCGCAGGGGAGTTGGTTATTTTATGCGGCAGCACAAGAATTAATTGAATCAAGAACAATTGTTTCAACCAATAAAATGGAGCATTGTGGCCAGCATTGAGTGTGTGAGTACCCGAACACATTCATTATCAACTCGTAAGGGCGAAAAAATATAATGTAATAAAATAAAATAAAATGAAATAAAATAAAAAGTGCAGCCATGCAAATGACAAACTCACAGCCGCAATTCCCACGTTGTCGGACAACAGCTAACGACCAGTTCGGCACTAGCCAAAAGTTGACGACACACTGTGTGTCAAACAAAAACAAAATCAAATTATATGGCATAAAAAGGCCAGCAGAAGTGAGTGAATGTGTCTTTGTGTGTGTGTGTGCGAGTGTTGGCTGTCTGCAACAACAACCATAACAACGACAACTACATTATTAATGCACAATGAACTTGAAGTAAAGTCGGTCTGCGGACGCGACAAACCAGAAAACATGGCCAATTTAAATATGTGCAAGCGTAAATTACATTAACTTGGCTCGCAGGCTAAAGGCGAACCATATAAAATTCATAATAAAGTAAAATGCGAATACAGCACGCACAAAGCCATAATGTGAGCTGGCACTTTGGCTTGTCATTTTATTTTGCATTGAAAGTCATCTTCATTTCTCCATTATTTTAGTTTTCTTCTTTTTGGATTAAAAAGTTTTTTCCATGGAAATTTCACCTTTGAAGTTGTGATAAAAATTCCTAATGATTATTTTATAGCTGTTAAATAAACAATTGGGGGAAAAAGTTTACCATTTACCAGTCTGAAGACACCTGTTCCCGGTTGCCTTTTTCCCCAGTTGTTGCCTGGCCCTATTTCCGCGTTTTATTTTTATGCTCTTGGGGCTTTCAGTTACATTCCGTTGGTTGGGGTGCGGTTGCGGCAGAGCACAATGAATACGTTTCTTGCGTGCAGAAGAGTAATCAAATTTTGTCTTTTAATTTGGGCCCAACTTAGTAAAATGAAAGTTAAACGTTGCTAATATGAAGACCTCCGCCAGGTCGAGACTTAAACCAGTCGTTGAGTATTTGTGGTTGCCTTGTAGCTCAAATTTAACGCAGGCTAAGGCAGAGTAGATTCAAAATTTTAAAGCGAACTTAGGCTTTATTTTGTTCTACATTTATAGAAATGCTTTGTCTATTAGAATATATATCAAATGTATCTTAAATTAAATATGGCTTCCGGATATTTATTAATTAACTGCGCAAAATATTGCAAAAGCAATTTAGTTGGATAAATATACTAACAAAATCCATATGTTTTAGTTATTAAAAATATCCATCAATCTTTTTATATGTTTGTTTTAATAATATATCGAACGGATAATATATTTAAATATATTTTATACAACGCCAGCCCAATATGTAAGAGACACAACTTATATCGATCCATCCATCTAAGTAACTATTTATATACTTATCTCTATTTCTAAATACCTTAATCAATTTATATTGATTTATTTATATTTATGTATATCGCTTATATCTATGCATTGAAAATGAAAAACTCGTGAAGCCATGAAAAAGTTGCAAATCGTGACAAGAAAAAAATTAAGAAACATTGCCAATATCCAAGACAATGTATTATGTTGAGATACATTAGATACTATATTTAATTCTTTACACTAAAGACCAAATGTAAATCATCCACAGCCATTTAACGATAGTTTGTAGCCTTTGGAGCAGTGGACACTTATTGAAATAAACAATATAAGCCAATATCTTTTTATACGGCTTTTATCTAAATATATGCATGCTTGACCCTAATTAGTGTCCAATTATAAATCCCAAAGGTATACAGGCTTGCTCAACTGTTCTAACGCGTGTCTACACGAAAAATAAACCAATAATGCCCCAAGGTATCCGAGCATAAACAATGGGCTGCTAATGAGTACAAACAAGACATTCTCCAGGCTTTTGCCCCATAATTATTATTTAGAGTTTGCTAAACGCTCGATTTTTAACTGGCATATTGAATATGTCATATGCTGCCAACTATTCAATTATTGAATTTCCCAAACAGATAAGAAAAGAAAGATAAAAATTTGGGTTCTGTTTTATTTACATGTCACGTTCTTATAAGCTGAATATTTAACGTGTGCTTGTCCCAACATATAGCTCATACGCATAGTAATCCGAGTTGTCGCTGCTGCTCACCTTTTATTTTATTCAATAAATACGCTGCGTGTGGAGTAGCACAAAGAGAGAGATATCCAAAGCACGTGACAGATTTTCTTGGATTACGCACGCTGACATACGCACACACGCGCGCGCTTACGCATATTCACACACAAACGCACGCACACAAATTGATTGCTGTTGTTGTTGTTGTTATTGTTGATATTCACATGGCGCGGCCAAAATTTCAGATTGCCTAACTGACGCTCGAGGCGTTACCCGTTGCCTGTCAACCCGTCAACCCGTCAGCTCGTCAGCCCTTCAGGCGTCACTTCTGTGTGTATTCATATGGCACTTAATATTTTGGGCGATGACTCGGCGCGCGGCATTCACTCGGCTCATTCGATTAGCGGCAAATGCAGCATCTTAATCACTGATTAAATTGAGCGACGGCAAATACGACAACGACGAGAACCAGCACGAGAACGAGAGGAGACGCGGCACGCAGCACCTGCGAGCACAACTGAAGCCAACGACAACGGCATGCGAAGTGGCGACACGTCGATAACGAGCCACTGCCACAGCCGTGGCCGCAGTCGCAGTCGCAGCCGAAGCACAGCGGCCACACGAGCGCCGCAGCCGCAGCCGAGGCAGGAGCCGAGCTAGGCAAGAGCGCGGTTTATGGCAAAAAGTGTTGCATACTTAAGAGCGCGTTGGCATTCTGGGTGTGTTTTCGGGCATTTGGGACGCGACGCAGGCGCAGTGCCAGCTTCAACAGCGATACACCAACAGGCTGCTTCCGAAAGAGAACGCCAGAAAGAGAGAGAGGTGGCTTCCAATGCCACAGTTAGCCGCTGCTCATTTGCATGCCAGAGTCCCAAAAAGTTGTCCCAAGCGAACAGCTGTTGAGCGCTCGAAATGAAGCCAATGGAGCAATGGGGCTAACCGTTAATACGCGCCAGTCAGCCACGTCCTCGCACTCGTGCGCGTCCTCGCCCTCGTCCTTGTCGTCGTCGTGACGCACTCGTTGTGGCATGTCTTAGGTCAGAAACGTCGTGGCTGCGACTGTGGCAATCGCTGTTTGCCGGCAAAGGGCAGCATTTTTAATTATGATAAATGCCCATTCATAAAACCATATGGCATTGCAGTTGCGTGTTTGTGCTGCTTCTTCTTCTTCAGCTTCTATAGACACACTCTAATATTATATTATACGCTGCATAATTATTATGCCCGCTCGCAATTTGTTTCATCTTGCCTTCTTTACTCTCGCATTTTGCTTTTCTTTCGCTTGCTGTTCTTTTTAGGAAGCTGTGCACTTGACAGCCAAGATTTATGCGGCCTGCAGCTCGTGTCGCACGGGCTGTGGGCTTCTTGAATACCTGTGCCTGTTCCTGTGCCAGGTGCTGATGTGCTGATGTGCCAGCTGTGCTTCAATCACCATCAGCGTCACTTAATAAAATCACAGTCTGCACGACATGTGATGAATTGTTGCCATTTTTGCAACTGCCGTCAACGCTTTTAAGTGCAAAGCATTTAACAAGCGCTCGACAGCAATTAAGCCCAACATGCCCCGCTCCCCGCCACAACTAACAATCCAAACCAATGTACAGGCCTTAAACACAAACACACACCTTTCTTAATTGCCCATTTAAATTATTTATCAGCTAATCGAGTGTTAATTACAAATATTTAGTTTGCTTTTGTTTCTTAAACGTTCTATTGCTACTTGATGTTATAGTTAATATGGACTCACTGTCAATCTCACCAATCTATACCCTTTCAAAATAACTCTTAAATTTAGTTTCAATCAAGTTTCCAGTCTTTTCAGCTTTTATCGTAATTATTATATATGGACCTTTAAGAAATATTGTCCAAATTAATTTCCAACATACTATTATTCAAAAATCGTTATGTCCTATGATTGTTATATTTTTTTCATATTTTCATGTGGGTTTTCAGCTATACAAAAATTAATTATATATTTAGGTTAACATTCTTAATTTATTTATATAGATATCCAAATAAGTTACATTATTTATGGATTTAGAAATTTAAACATATATGATCAATTTTTTATGTGTACTTGACAGATGCCTTGATAGTATTTAACTTTACTTGATAACCTTTAGTGGCCACAGTTGTCACTTCTTATTCGAGATTTGCCACTTATTTTATGCCCCACAACAATCCCAAAATGCTGCTCGGCGAGCTTTGCAATTATTCCATTGTGCACTCTGTACATATTCGTTGAGGAAAGCTGGATTGAGAAAATGCCGCTGCCGGAAAAGAGGGCAAAGCCCGCTCCAATGCAATATTCGACGAGTCGGACAAAAACCAAATTGACCAAAGTTAATTTAACCAGTGTAAACAGGACGAAGGCAGCACAATAATAGTGTGCTGGCGGTGGAAGGCAAGGATTTTGGGATGAGAGTGCGGACAAAAGCCGTTGCGAAAATCAATTGGTGCGCCAACAAACGCTTCAATCAATTTTACTTTGGCAAACAGTGAGTGCAAAATAAATCACATCAGTCGAGTCCAACTTGCAAGATGCTTCAGTCTTAGAGATGGGACGAGGAAGGGCTGGGGGTATCTCAGAGCTGAGAGCGGTGTATGGTGTGTGTGCATACTTGTGTTTATCTTATTTATGCAAAGCTGTGGCCAACAGCAACAACAACAACGGCAAACAGCTGGAAAAAAATAAGAGGCGAATAAAAATAAAAATAAATAAGGAGAGGGAAAATGCCGAGTGGCACGGCAGCCTCCGGTGCTCGCAAAAGCTGCTAAAAAATGAATGAATTCAATGAAATGCGGGTAAAAGTGCCCCGTTTGCACCGAACTCGCAGCCGGCAGACAACAGGAGCAGGATGTGTAGGGCATCCTTAAAGAAGTCTCAGGCGTTGCCACATCAAACATCTCAAACGAAATGAATAATTTATAGACGCATTTGCAGAGCGCGACTTAAAGAGTGGGCAACGGGAGGGGAAAAAGGAGCAAGGGAAGACCGAGCGATGGGGATAAGTGCAAGGCTCACACACATGTCGCGTAAGCCGACTGCAGCTACTGAATTGAATGACAAAGATGTCCTCTAAGCCACACACACCCATCCCTATATATGTGCAGGCATGCATGAACGAGCCCGGACGCAACTAGCTCTAGACTCAAGCGAGTGTGTGTGTGAGTGTATTGGCAAAATAAAATACCAAAATGCATGGTCGCCCTTGCATTTATTTGTATGTTTATTTTTATCGCCACGCCCCATCTACGCACCACCCACAGGATGTGCAATGTGCCACACAATACGGGTAATTCTCGCCGCCTTCTGCCCTGTCTATAATGCCCCCCCCCCCCCCCCTTTTTTTCAACATACACACACACACGTATTTGCAAAAGTAAACTAAGTGAGAGCAATATCTATTATGCATTTATTCGAATTCATTGATTCACTGCACTCATAGCGGATGCTTCTAAGGAAGAGAAAAATATTCACATGGATTAAAAAAAAGTACTGAAAAGTCTAGACATGTGTAAGTATTTAAGTGCATTATAAATAGGTGTCGAGCATCTCTCCGGCCTCAGTATGCGTTTGTGTTTTACAAGCGTATTAAACTAAGCTAATATACTTGTAGTTACAGTAGGCACAGATGCCAAACAGTTTTTATCTGAAAATTAAATTATAAAATTTCTTCTTTATTAGAATAAATATTTGTACGCATACGCCTTCTTCATAACCCCGCTTACTAACTTTTGTAGCTTATAAACTTGTCGCTTTGCTTTTATAGACTTGTGTAGAGAATCAAAATGTTTGTAAAAAAAAAGTGTGCAAATTTTATTTTTTTACTTATCCTACTCCAGACTATAATTATTATATGACATAATTATAAGCTCTCTTGATAACTATTTTTTACACTACATCCATCCACTAGCCCCCGGATTCGCGTTGTTCAGCACTGTCTGCGAGGGTATTTGATCTTCGGCATCCCGACATTCCTCTTCTTGTTTCGCAATATTTTGAATTTAGAAAAGACAACTTGTTTACATGTTCGGTCTATAAGTTAAGGCAAATAGACACGTCGACGTATGTGAATGCCTAAGCTATAAAACTTTGTTTTTACAGACATAAGTCAACTTTTTCGATGCATGCCAAACTTGATAAAAATAAAAACATACTTTCCCAACTAAAGTTTAGTTTCTCCACTTTTTGGTTGGCACGTCGAAAGTTTTCCAGTGCAGCTTAGCCTTGACTTTTAATGGCACACAATTTTCAAGTATTGTCAATTAAAAAGCTTTCCAAGTGAAAATTTTGATAAGCAGAGTTTTTCTCATTTTTTTCCTAAAACCCTTCATAAATTTATCGGGGTTCTTATCTAGTTATTTTTTTCCAATGATTTTATTATATCCGGCATCAAATATGCCCTGGAAAATGTATTTTTTTGCGCATCTATAAAAGTTAAAACGTTCTTCGTAAAGCCAACGACCGGTACGACATACCAATGCGATTATCTAGATATCAAATTTTGGTTGCAGTACCCACACACCCGTCCCCCTCCACTGCTAGTGGTTTTTGCGGTGCCGTCAAAGAAAAGTTTAAATAAATGACTGCAGAAAACTTTGCTAATCTGCTTTAAAAATCCAACAAGCAACAAGCAACAGCCAACATGAAATATGAAATGTGAAATATGAAATTGGGGCAAATAGGAAAATGGGCAAGATGGGTGGGCGAAATGTGGGGAAAAGTGACAACAGTTGACTTTGACGCGGCGGCTAAACCGCAAAATTCGTCAATTTAAAGTGGGGAAAAAAATCAGCGCAAACTTTGCGTCAGTGTGAAAAATATTAATTTAACTTTTTGCGTTAACAGAGCAATGACATTTGCCCCAACCGCAGCAGCAGGTCCTCTAGTAGGCCTCGTTAGAATTTTGTTGTCTGTTGCCCAGTTTTGCGTCGATTGTTGTTGTTGTTGTTGTTGTTGCTGTTGTCCTTTTTGACGCCAAATGCTTGTTGTCTATTGGGGCATGCGGCAGCTGAGCTTGCTGCTGATGCCGATGCTGTTGGCATCATTATCGTAAATTTTTATGCTAAATACATTTTGCTGTAAGGCCCGCAAAAACACAAAACCAAACACACAGCAACAAAAAAAAAATGGCGCCATTTGGAGCAGCTGGCGTCACGTGGATGCGACCGCTCCAAATGGTCAAGCACGCCCCGCAACAGCAACAACATAATCAAGGCGTTGTCCCGCCGCCCCCCTCGACACGAAATGCAAATGAACTTGGCAGTTGTCGCCTTATGGCGACTCCTCCTCTCCCGCCCGCCACGCCCCAACCACGCCCCACCTCACTTGACAAATTCGAACAATTTCGCACAGATTTCGGTTTAATTCGCAGGAGGTGCTCCAAAGAGGTGCTGGTTGCGATACAGAAATGCGGCTATCTCCGATCCCATGCGCACCCCATAGCCCGACTCGGAGGTGGGGGCCACGCCCTTCAGCCCCAGCCGCTCGGTGAGTTTGGCCATGCGCTCGCTGAGGAAGTCGTGAAGCGCCTTGGCGTGCAGCTTGGTTTGGTTGAGCAGCAGGACGGCCTCCCGCTTGGGCTGGAGGTAGGCCGCGCGGGTCACGTACTGCTTCAGCCCCAGCAGGATCTTTGCACGCTGCTTGATCATGTGGGCGTGGCAGGCATCCCACTCGTACTTCTCCTCCTGCAGATGGCGATACCGCTGGCGGCAGTACGCCTGCTCGCGCTCCACATTGCGCCGAAACGAGTCCAGCTCGTCGAGGCGACGCTGCATGAGCACGCCCGCCTCCAGGTCGCGGCAGAGCCCCTTGCGCAGATGCCGCAGGGACAGGTCGGTCGCCTTGCAGGCGAGCTGCAGATCCTGCAGCTGCTGGCTTAGCTTGTGATTGTTGCGCTGCAGCTCGAGTATCTTTGGATGGACGCCGTCCTTGTGCAGCTCCACCTGCAGGTCCACGCAGGCGTCCACCGGTGGACATTGGATGGTCTGCAGCGATAGCCTTCGAGCGATGAGATCGACGCTTGCCTTCTTCTGCTCCAGCTCAGCAATGATGTTGTCAAGCTGCAGCTCTTCGTCGCCGCTCGTTGACTGCATCAAGCTGAGCTCTTCCTCCTCCGCCTCCTCCGATGCCGCCCCCTCATCGCCCTTTACAATACAGTCACACAGTATGGTTTTGGCCCGTGGCGGAGACTCTATATCTCGGTATCGAACGATTTCAATCACGGAGCTGGACTGCTCCGGCTCACAGATGGGCAGACCCGCAGCGTGGCAGGCTCCAAACGCCTTAAACGACTGTTCCAACTCGGCCATGGGACTATTATACACGCTGAATGCAAGAATTTTGTCAGGAATCAAATAATGTGCCTCGTTGCTTATTCGAAATTGGATTAAACTACAAATAAACAATTTTTGTAGTTGTTAGAGAGTCTCGAAAGAAATAATGTTCAACTATTTTGAAACAAAAGACACTTCAATGTTTGTTGAAATGTTAAATTTTTTGAAAGTTCAGAGCCTAACTGAAAGGGTTCCAGGTATATATCAATTTTAGTAGATTTAGTTTAAAACTTGTTGAGGATAAGTTCTTGAAAATGTTAAACTAAATTTCAGGCATCTAGAAATTCTCGCATTACATCTAAGAGTGAAATTAATATATAAATCACTGCAGTCTTTCCTTGCAAATGTTTTGCTCTCACATTAATCTAAAGCTACTTCGCGGTATCCTAAGCAAATTATATTTAGCGTTATTGTACATTTGCACAATTATACAATAAACACGTATCCTTAATTCCCCCATCTTTGGGCGGCACCAGCTGCTCCTTTAAAACTGATAGCCCAGAAAGGTTATGGTGCGCACAATAGATGACATTTGCAAATGCGCTTAAGGAGCACTTAACCCGGACGTATCTACCAAGTGCAAACACACACACACACACACACACACAGAAAGAGGGAGAACACAGGGCAGAGGGCAGAAGGGTAGGACTGTGCCTTCACAGGTGGTTGGGGCAGACACTTGACTGTGCGTTAGGCGTGGACCCAGACACGGACACAGTTCCAGGTTGAGTTCTAGTTCCAGAGACTTGCCCAGTTTCATCTTTCTAATGGAAGCTAATGCCAACAACAAACACGCTTAATGCGCATTTAAAAAAGGCTTAACTGAACTCGACAAGTGCTTGGGATGAGGCTTATCGTTAATTAATAAAATACATGACTACACCTTCAAAGTGAGTGCTCGACTCTAAAATACGCTGTACAGAAACCCTTACACAACAGGTCACATAAATTCTTGATTGACATTTTGATTTCGATTTAGATAAAAAGCAGAACTTTCCAAAATACGAATATAAAATAAAAATTGTTTTGTCAAAATTATTTTTTCTTTTTATATATAATTCTTTTTCGTTCTCTTATATATCTTTATTTTATAATATTTAGTATTTTTTCTTTTTTATCTTGGACCAGAGCTACTTCTCTTATCTTTTGTTCCTTAATAAATTTGTCGCTATTGGTGTATTTAGGTATTTAAATGCATGATGGAGGCAACAAGGACAACAACTGTCTGAAGGACGTTGAATGAGTTTCGTTAAATGACAGCTGAAAATGAAGTAAAATTCTAATTAAAAGGTCTGATCACCACCGCCCTTCCATTTGCCAACGCACGCCAAAATCACAATTGTCAGCGTTAAATTCACGCTCACCTGCGCATTCGAATATAAACACACACACACACACGCACACACACACACGCACCCGGACAATGATACACCCACAGCCACAATCGCATCCACACCCAAACAAACACACACATGCAAAAACACAAATAAACACAATTTCCCACCCAGAGGCAATAATGCGCAAACAAACAACAACAACAAGAACGAACAGGTGAAACAGACGTTGCCTGTCGAATGGCAGAAAAACTGGGAAAAACGGAAAACTTTCAAAGGTGCCTTTAACTCACCCCACCTGGCCCGTCCCTCCCAGCCAGCAGCCGGGCAGCAAATGAAACGCGCTGTTGCACACGAAAATAACAAGTTGCATTGGTCAATTCATCGAATGTCGGTCACGGCTGCCTCTTGGGCACCAACTACACTGCCCATGCGTGGGTGTGGCAACAGCACCGCTGACCCGCCCAGTGGTGCTGGTTAGCTTGGCTGCCACGCAAACTAGGGATCCTCCGTGACACGAAGTTGTTTAGGTAATCTGCAATACGAACCAAGCCACACAAAAATTACCTAACAATGATGTCAATATTGCAATATATTGCAATATATAGTACCATAAAAAAAATAATTAAAGAAAATTATAAAAAAATATAAATATATTAAACACAAACACTGTATAATTATCGAAGATGTGTCTCTTACACGCTTCGGCAGACAACCAAATTATCCATTTTAAGCCCATTTCCATTGGCAGCTATACCCTGTAAAAAATAGTGCGTATCGTAAAACACGTGCCTGTCTCTAGTGCAAAGTTTTGCCACCTAGGCATTTGGCCAATGCCACATGAAATCGAGGTGGAAAAACGCAGTGTTCGCGAAAAATGTGGAGAATCGCAAAAGTTTCGGCCATGGGAGGGCGGCAGTTGAGTGTTATTAGTTTAGTTTTGAGCCCAAATCCCTAGCTAGATTTTTCACTGACAACTTATATTGAATTGGCGCATTCAACAAAAAGCCGCTGTATATATCAATGACCAATCGAAATGTAAAAATGGAAATTTGTGTACTTTAAGCTGCAGAGCTATGAAAAGCTTTATATATGCATGCCATATAAATAAACTGGCAATTCCCACCTATGGAGATACTGTAAATCAGTTGAGCCACGATCAGACGAAAACTTATAAAACGTCCATACAACATTTGTAGTCTAATGGATTTTGTTTTTCTTTAAGTCAATCAGTCAGTCAATTAATTTATTTATAATTAGTTATTTTTTTAGTTGGTCCGCCAATCAGTCAGTGAATCAATCAGATAGTTAGTCAATAAACAGTTATTTAGTCAATCAGCCAGTCAGTCCGAAAGTCGGTCAATCAGTCGGTTTGTTATTCACTTACTAAATTAATCAGACTGCCAGTAAGTCAATCGTCACTTAATTATTCAATCAGTCAGTCAGCCAATCAGACTGTCAATCAGCAGTAAGTGAGATAGCTAGTCAGTCAGTCCATCAGTTAGTCAGCCATTCAAGTGGTCAATCACCAATAAATATTCAATCAATCACACAATCTGCAGTCAATCAATCAGCTCATCAGTTAGCCAATCAGCCAGCTAGTTAGTCAGCCAATCCGCTAGTTCAATCAGTCAGTCAGTCAATCAACCACTCAGTCACTCAATCGGCTGTCGATTAATCAGTCAGTTAACTTAGTCAGTCTATCAGTTAGTCAGTTAATTAGTCAGGCAACCCGTCTGTCACTCAATCAGTACATCTGTAAAGACCAGCTAATTTATTTGTTTAGGTATATGCATGTATATTTATGTGTAAGTGAGATATTTAGGCACGCCTATCAAATTGAGGCGTTACTAGCGATAAAGCTTCGTCACGGGCCCAAATGGACATTTTACAACCAAGCCCTGTGGAGTACAAAGTGTTTTGCAGCAGTTGGCAGCGCAGGCAGCTGACAATCGGGTTTTGGCCAAACGTTGTATTGTTGTTGTTGGTGCAGTTGCTGTCGCTGATATTGTTGTCAGCAATGATGGCCCAAAGCATCAGCCACATGCGTTGCGGCAACAACTCATCCATCGTTCGACACACTCGCACTCACGCTCTACACAGACACGCACACACCCACACACACACACACACATACACACACAGTGTGTGCAGATTGAAGCTGTCAATCCCAGGGCAGGATACGGGACACTGGCGCAAGCTTGGCTGTTCGCCATCTTTTATTGGCGAAACTACCCAACACTGGCTGAGAAAATTTAATATCTGACAGCATGTGCGTATGTGCATCTATGTATGTGTGTGTGTGTGACACTAATAGAGTTATCATGCTGTCGTTCACTATGGAAACGCATCACATTATCCTCGGTTCTGGCTGCGCACTAGCTTAAAATAATTGAGGACCGACGGCTGCAGACCTCCGCCACGCCCAAGCGGTTAGCTCTTTGGGTAATCCGTCAGCCAGCCAAACGCCACATGCAAACGCGATGAGGATTTAAGGACCCTAATGCATTACACATCAATTGTCAACGGTAAGGAAACAAAGCCAAATGTGTGATCAGCATTTTTAAAATACGTAAGCTTAACTATTTATTTAACAAGGGTCTTATTTATTTTTAATTTCAATTTACCAGATTCATATGAGTGTTGGAATACGCTTCGAATGATACCTTATTCAATCCAAACCTATATTACGTTCAAAAGTCATGAAGAAATCATTTTTTTATGTCTTTCCGAATATGAGATGAAAAGCGTCGTTCAGAAAACTCTTAAAATCCGCTAATATTGACACCAACACTGTTTCGAAGCCACAGAACATACAAGTATGCTTTATGTCGTTTTTGAAAAGTACTTTTAAGAATGCACTTTTTCTTAAGTAAGTAGGTAAAAAGCTACAGATAATAAAAAGTTCTAAATTTCACATTTTGATAATTTTAATGAAAATGGCTAGGGCATTCTACACAACGCAAGGTTAGTTTTAAGTACAAAGAAGCTGGACTTGTTTGCTTAAAGTGCGGAATAGCTAGCTATTTATATACTCGTTCACGAAATGCAAGAATTTTCGCCGCTATTGAAGCTAGTGACTTGAAACTTGGAATATATACTCGGATACGCCCACTAAGGACGTGCCAATTGATATTCAATATATCTTAATGTGAATTTAGAATCCACTCAATTATAGCAATACATTGTGCGAAGAATAATAATGCATTTTATATATTAATTCGCGTTGTTCGCAGTTCCTGTACGATCTATAAGACGTAGATGTAGAGTATGTTATTTCCTCATATATGCATGTATATATGTTTGGCTCATCAGCAATCAATTCAATTTACCGAATTAATATGTAAAAGATATATGTAAATGTTCACTATGGGGTTGTTAATAGGAACGACTTGAAGGTAGACATCCGTTTTAGATGTCTCCTATCACAGCTGTGCATACAGATAATGCAATACCATTGAACTAGTACCTCGCATCTAGGAGGCCTCAACAAATATCGGAAATCCTATACCTGTCATAATTTTGTCTCTAACACACTAACATAAAAACAGACTGCCGCGAAAACAAAATCATTTTTAAACTTTTTCTAATTGTTGCCGCAAGGGCTTACAAAAAAATTGATACGCACTTGAGATTGTGAATCATCAGGAGACATCTCAACTTAAATCCACAGTATTTTATCATGACTTTTAAAACGGGTTTGGCGCTTTGGATGCTTCTGTTATTTTCATCGGTAAGCTTATTTTCGCTTACTAGTTTTATATTCTGAATGCCATATTTATATTAATGTGTTTATATAGGCCATTCTAACTAAAGCTGACTTTGAAGAAGACTTTGGGAGAAAGCTTAATTCCTATCGTCGAAAGCACTTCAGTCCCAATATAAAACTAGCAAGGGACGTTTGCAAAAAATGTCGGGAATGTGCTGCTGTAAGTTCTGTTGTTTTTTATGCCCTGAACACATTACAAATGGGAAAACCCTCCGACCCATAAAGTATATACATATATATTCTTGATCACCATCAATAGTTAAGTCGAACTAGCCATATCCAACTGTCTGTACGTCTGTAAAGACAGCAAACATAGAGACAGCAAACATAGAGAGTGGAACTTAGGCTTTTTAAGTTCGTCTTTACCATACGCAGATCAACCTTATTTCAAAATGTCGATAACCCTCCCCGTTTTTTATCTATAACTAACTGTTTTTTCTTAAAAACTATAAGAACAAGAGCTGCAAACCATATGCAAAACAAAAATATGTCAGATTCTTCACTCGTTCCAAATATTAAAAAAACGCAATGCAAATACTACATTCTTGAGCTTTACAAATTCCATTAAGGGCATACTTTTTTGCTTAAAGCTATTTACGAATATAGTTTCTATAATGTGTATGTGTGATTTTTTTTATTTCAGCTCTTGGCGGAAGATCCTGAATATGAATGTAAACATGGTGTTTATGCCGTACTAGACGATGAAACATGGGGCAGTCCATTAAAACTTCTTGACGACTGGTACGACACGGGAAAAAATTACAACTACGATTTGAATAAACATCAAGACAGCTCAGGATACTTTACGCAAATGATTTGGAGGGATACCAAAAGGATAGGTGTTGGCTTCCATAAGAGGTATTTGTGACAAGTAAGTTGCAGTCGGACGTAACCGACTACGTAATACTCGTTCACAGTACGCAGAAGTTATTGTTGTTATTTAGGAAATATATAGAATTTATATATTTCGTAGGGGCGGGGTGGGCGCGACCAACATTTTTCGGCTCGATAGGGAGAGTACCCGAACAGTGCCAAATTTGATGACTCCGCCTTTAAAATTATAGGATATATAGATTTTCGCGATTTGCGGGGCGGGAGTGGGCGTGGCTGGAAAGTTTTTTACGGATCTTTAAAGGCGGTGACCATCTACTTTTAACTTTTAGTGACTCTAGCTCTAAAATTGTGGGAGATATAGATTGCACTTTGCGGGGCCGGGAGTACTCGGCGGTGCGCGTGGGCGGTAAATTTGTGTACCCTTATTTAAAGGGGGTGACCACTTAGCGTCCTTTAAAATTTGCTGAATCTACATACCCAAATTTGATGACTCTGATTTTAATGTTGTGGGAAATATTCACCTTTTCTCGGCTTACGATTTGGGGTGTATCGATTTGTTAGCGATTCACCAGCCTGCTAGTGGGCGTGGCACAAAAATCTTAATTTGTCTGAAGCATATAACTACAAGTATAAATCCAAAATATCAAGTCTATCTTCAAAAATTTCAAAAAAAAGTTCATCCGGACAGGCTGACAGACGGACGGACAGCTTGACGGACATTACACAAAACCAATTTACCGTTTTCAATTCGTGAACGAGTATAAAAAGACACATTAATAACTAAGTGCTTATTATTGAACCGTTTAAAGTAAGTCTGGAAAAATCACCCTTGTGGCATTGTTTTTTCCCCCTGGCAATATGGACTATGAATATATATGGAATGTTCGGCCGGCATCGTAAGCCCTCTCCAGAATATTGATTGACAAGACTTAATCCAAATCTGGTTTATTTTTCTAGATCAAGTATAGATCTTAAATCCAACTGTTTAACGTATATTTCGTTCCTTGTGTGGATAATTTTGACTGATGCCTTAAAAATTATGTGAATGTTTATTAGTAGCGAAATTCAAATGTGAAAAGTATCCAAGTAAGTATAGATCCCGGCCTAAACCTACAAAATGAACTTTAAATGTGTTTTTTTAAATGCAGATTGCCACATCTTTTGCAAAGTTCTTGTTTCGATTTCACTATTTGCGTAATTCATCTATCGGAAATCAGTTGGAACTGTTTAAAAACTCAAATTCTCATAATTTTGTCTTTAAACACTAACGTTATAACAAACTGCCACGGAAACAATATAATTTTTATACTTTTTGTAACTCTTGCCACAAGGGCTTACAAAAAAAAAACCACACTTTTAAAAGCACTTCAATTTTGAAACCTCAGGAAGTAATCCAACTTAAGTCCTCTGTGTTTGATCATCACTATTAAAACGGTTTGGGGCTTTATTTCATCGGTAGGCATATTTTGGTCTGCGAGCCCAACGATACCAAGCACGGGCTCTTAACGCGGGGACCCAGGCAAAATGCCACCCACCTTCCGCCCAACCGACCGAGGGGCGCGCCGCATAACATGCGCTGACGAAGATCGCGAACAAATGGACTGATGACAAAGGACTAACGTTTTAGTAACAGGAACAGATTTTGCATTATTTATAATATGGAAAAGATTGTGAATAACTAGAACATAAGATCCAACAAAGATATAGATATAGAAATGGATAGCATAGTTTGCATTACACATATTAAGTGAAAGCGGACAGCGTATTTCTGTTCGGAACCGCAAAACTAATTTGGCTGATTAAATCAGAAGAATCAATTTCCCAATTGATAAGTTTGTGTAAGAGGAATACACCTAGCATGGTTATACGATTAGAAAGGGAGGGAAGACTTATTAGTAATAGTCTACTACGGTGAGGAGGCATGCGAGAATGGGGATTCACGTTAATACCCCGGAGGGTAAAAAGCAGAAATTGTTTTGGTACGGATTCAGTTCTATCCTGAGGAACCTTGTATTGGGGACACCATATACAAGATCCGTATTCCAGAATTGGACGAACAAGTGAAGTATATAAAGTTTTAGTAACGTAGGGATCGTCAAATTCTTTCGACCAGCGCTTTATGAATCCCAGAACTCCAAAAGGTCGATTAGCAGCAGTAGAAATGGGCTTGTCAAAATTAAGCTTGGGATCACGAAGAATACCCAAATCATTAACGGGCTCAATAAATAATTATTAAAAAAAGCATTCGTTTATAAAAACACATTAATTTACACTTACTGTAATTAAGATTTAATAAATTTACTTGACACCAGGTTTGGCTAATTGTTAAGGTCGGATTGCAAACTTTGTCCAGCTAGAGAATTAGTAGACGACAGGCAAAGTTTTACGTCATCGGCGTACATCAGCACCCAAGAGTGGTTTATCACAGAAGGGAGGTCATTTATAAGCAAAGTGAATAATAACGGACCAAGGTGACTTCCTCGTGGTACTCCGGTTTATAAACAAGGCCTTTAAACTCTTAAACTCTTTGGGTTCTTAAAGATAAATAGTCAGATATCCAAAGGATTAAGTTATTTGAAAATCCAAGAAGATGAAACTTGTGCAGTAAAAGTGAATGATTAACAGAGTCAAACGCCTTACTGAAATTCTCATGAAAATACGAGCTTGGTGACCCTTAGATCATTGAGTAATGAACTTTAGTTAGAAACATTAACATGATAAGAATATGGCAAATGAGATTAATTCAACAATTCTGATGGTAGTGTTGATGATTTGCGCTCCGCATTAACGAAGTTATAGAACCGTTTGGGATCCCGCTGGAACTGTATCCTACAACTTCTAAGGTAACCCTTAAAACATTGGTTATTTGGGACAATGAAATCCAAGAAAGAGCCAGATTTCTTGAACTTCCCGTACACCTTGACATTTTATTTTTTAAATTGGTTAATTCCCGTGTTAACCAAACAGGTTTGTTAGACCTAATTGAATCACAAACCGGGAAACATGTTTCAAAAAGATGGTTTGAAGCGGAATAAAAAATCATGATTGCAGTCTGGGAAAAGAACTGAGTAAACTTGGTAAAGTCGGTTTTCCGAAATTGGCGAGCTCGCTCTAGGGTTTATCACCCGGGCAGGTAAATCAATCAACACCTCTAATGTGGGGTGATAGGGATCTTCCGGACATAATATAAGCTAAGTACGGGAAACAGACAAGATTGATCCAAAACAAAAATAAGGTCAAGCATATTATACAGCGAATTTGGGATAGCACTGATTTGACATAATGACATCCCACATAAATGATAAAGACAATCATTTTGACTCGTGGAAGTCAACATGCTAGAATTAGGTCTAGGAATCCAAGTAGCTCAAACAATATTAAAGTCGCCGAGAATTATCACGATCCAAAAGCATAGCAGAAATAGAATGCATAGCAGAGAAGTGCATTTAATAGACCGAATTTGAAGAAGGAGGAATATAAGAACTCGTAATAAAAGGGCAGACACCGTTAATGCACTATTTGACGGTAACAAATTCTGTATCTATACTTAAGTTAGTTTTTACTATCTCTGTAAATAAATCAGCATCAACAGCAATAAGCACACCACCACCACGACAAAAAGTGCGATCTTTTCTATAGATAGAAAACTTGTTATATACGATTTCAGAGTCGAGGATGTCAGGCCTTAACCTTGTTTCAGAGAAGGCAATCACATGAAAAGGAAATAATAGGCTATTAAGATAAACATTACTAAGCTAAGTACAAAGACCTCTTACATTCTGATAGCCAAGCGAGGGAGGATGTTAGTTTTTTGTGCTAACAGAGACTGCAAGAAGTGGGTTTAGATGTGCAATCGGAGACCGATTTTACTTTTTGCCAGCGTCTGGACAGAATTCTTTATCTAAAATGAGGAATTGTCCCGAATGTTCGAAAATTTTAATTTTTCCACCGTAATATTGTCTTTTATTTTGACCTAAACATAGGCCTTATCATCATCAGATGTAGCGTCAGGTGCAAGCCTAGAAACAAAGATGTTTCTTTTGTGGAACACCTACAAGGATACCATTGGGAACCTCAGCAGTAGCATCTAATAGAGCAATAGCCTTGATTAATTGAGCATTTGAATCAGTCGGTTTATTAACACTAGAAAGTTGATCAGTGTCAACAGGGCTAATAACTACAGAATCAGAAAAAGGTTCGGCAACATTTATGGGAACTATGTTGGTATCGTCACTTCTGCCTTTGATGTGGTGAGAGGGGGATGAAAAATTAATTCATTGTAAGTTAGGAGCGGATGTGGTGGGCAATTGTGCCGGGGCAGAAAGTTCATTGGGCCAAAAATTGGCATTTTTACGCCTTGGAGATTTGTTCAAAAGCTTCATAGCTTTGAACTCATTATCGAGAGCGGAGAACACGTCGAACAGTTTTTAAACTGCCCCTCTTGGTCTGCCTCATGAAGCCTATCATGTCTCTTTTAACATCCCTGTAGGATTCGCAGGTCCACTTTAAACCTGATTTGAACTTAATCAGGTCGATAATGCGGCCGTTGAGGTCAGCGCATTTGTCGTGCGGCATATTGTCATACAGGCAGCGGCAAACAAAGCCCATCTTACCGTTTGCACACACCTGGCAATCTTTTTTGTAAGAGACTAACCTTATGTAGTTATTTAATCAAAAGAAATAAATTAAAAATAAAGAAATAAAACAAAAATAACTGCTCAAAAAAGAATAAAGTCAGTGTTTAAAACAAAAAAATAAGCACACTAAGGTAATACAGAATTGATGCTGATATGTACTTACAATACAACAACAATGATTACATAAATATAAACAGCGCGGGCGCGACGACCGAAATAACCAACAGGATCAAAGCAAAGTTAAAAAAAATTGGAAAAACAAAAGAGCCGACCAACCCCAACAACCATATTAATGTAATTCAACCGTTTTAGAGCGCGGAATGATAGCAAAAAAAATATGCAGCGAGCAAATACAAAAACAACAAGTAAGAACGTTGCAGTCGGGCGTAACCGACTGCATAATACTCGTGCACAGTACACAGTTATTATTGTTATTCTGGAAAAATATAGAATTTCTATACAGCTCTAAAGTGTGGGAGATAAAAGGCTTGGGCGATTCGTGGGCCGGGAAGGCTGGGGGCGTTCTAGTGGGCGTGGCCGGGATATCAATATTTAATATTGTTGCAAATCTTTAGTGAGTAAGAGAAATTTTTCCAGAAAGATAAAAAAATTCCAAAAACAATTCTCGGGGGTTTGGTTTGTGAACAGAGTATAGCGCTACCGGCTATACCCGTTCTCACTTGTCGTAATTTATATATGTGTGAGTAGCTGCAGTTATATGTTTCTACAGACAATTTAAATTAACGATCTGTTTCCATACTTAGACACCCAACGATGTATTCAATCCGAAGCTTAACTTATATCCGATTGTTCCGATAGGTGATATATGCTGTACTGCAAACATATAAACTGTCTGCATCAAAAGTCGAATTAACTCGAAATTTTATCAAGGTAGCTCTAAATGCCTAATACAATTTTCCTGGACATTTCTAATTTTGTTACATAACTTGAAAAGACATCAAAGTAACAATAGAAATTTTGTTCATGGATATCATTTATTACTTTTTTACACAGAAAAAAGGTGTTTTGCTCTAAATTTAAAATTTTTAAATCCATTGAGTTTACTATCATGTCGGGAACTGAACATATTTCAATGCTGTGGATAGCTTTGTTCTTAACATTAGTAGGTTTATTTAGAATTTGATATTCATAGGTAAAAACGTGTCTTATTCATTAGTTTATTCACGCACATTGTGGGCAATTTGAAAAAGAGGTTTTGGACTTACATAATAAGTATCGAGAAATCCATCAGGCTGCTAAACTCAGTCTGGATGAGGACCTTTCTGCCAAGTGTGCCGTCTATGCTTTAGTAAGCTTAGTAATGATTTTATTTTTTTTCAAGAAATTCAGTTTTTCGTGTATTGTTTTTAGAGGCTTTCCCAAAATAAAACAGTGAATAAACCAAATCAGAAATTATATGGCGAAAGTATTTGCGTCACAACTTATCATCCAATTGACTGTATTCATAGCTGGTACAGAGAGAAAAAAATATGTATTTGCTAAGGGTAAGCCTAAAAAAGAAGCCGCGCATTTTACGCAAATGGTTTGGAAACCAACCAAACTTTTGGGAGTTGGCTTAGCTAAGAGGTATGCATTACCAACTTAAAAATACCATAAGTATACAAAACAATCCATTTAGAAAGAGAGGATCCTTTTACTTGGTTGTAAGATATACACCTGCGGGCAATATTGGGAAGAGCTATTATACTTTTGTCAAAAGGTAAGTTTGTACCAAGAATCACGAATAGGCAGATCAAATAATCGAAATCCTTATCGCAGCTACTGTGGTCCCAGCATACATGGGGCAAGAAATAGTAAATATCTTATACTACTTTTGTGGCTAGTTTTCATTTTGTTACTTTGATTATATAAATTTTCGGTGGTCATTGTTTATAGTTGGAAACAGTGCAACCATATTATTCAATTTGTGTTTTATTGCAAATAAAGATTTCGTTTCTAAAAAACGAACCAAGTCGATGTAGCGTTTTAGCCGTGCGTGTCTCAGCCGGTGCGATTGGACCCCACTATTTTACATTCATAAAAAATCGACAAAAAATTATATACTCGTATTGCGTATTGAATTACAGAATCTATAGTCGTTTAGTTTAAGTCTCCAGCTTTTGTTGTTTCCGAGAACGCTGATTTCCCGAGAAACGGACATGACTTGATGTCTCAGCTCGTCGTCCTGACCAAGAATATATAATAATATAATATAATACTTTATGGGGTCTACGATGCTTCCTTCTTGCTGTAAAAAGGGTAAAAAGGGAATAATAGTTAAAAGGGAATAACACTAAACCATTATTCACTTTTTACCCATTTTCATTAGCTTCAGGATATAAAAAACAATTTTAAAAGTACTTCAATTTTCGATCCCTCAGGAGGCAACACAGCTTAAATCCACTGTATTTGATCATTACTATTAAAACGGGTTTAACGCTTTCGATACTTCTGTTATTTTCACCGATAGGCATATTTTCGCTTGCTAGTTTTATATTCTGAATGTCAAATTTATATGAATATGTTTATATAGAGTATTCTATCAAAAACCGACTTTGAGCTTTATTAATGAATATCGCGAATCGCACGGTTGTCCCTATTTAGTTCTAAACAATAAAAATTAAATTTACGCAAACGATGCACGGTAGCAGATCTTGGCTCAAACAACGTCAATTTAATTTGGTCCATTCGTGGATATTTCTACCTATTGTTTTAAAATTTCAATTTACGACATAGATGATTAAAATTTACCTTCCGTTTTTTAAACACTTATTTAACCAACGTTTTTTAACTGGTCTGCAATATTTTATAAATACGTAATTATATTCTATTTTTTTTCTTCATTTGTATTTTAAAATGAATGAATGAATAAAATGAATTAAAAAAAGGCATCGAAGTAACTCCTGAAATTTTGTACTTACATTTTTTTTGATTACCGACAATTCTGAAATAAATTTAATATTATTTAAATTGGCCGTACATCTTTATGAACACTGAAAGTAATTTGGGGCTGTGGACAATAGCACTACTATTGCTGGTATGTTTTTTATGGTCAGATCAAAATATGAACAATGTCCCTCCCGGGAGCGGTCAAATCACTGGAGGATTGTGACGCCAATCATCCGCATGTCCTACAGTCATAGTTGAAGACAGCTTTAAAATCACAGAAACTATAATCAAAAGAGATTTTTATTTCATTTTATACCCTAAACCCATTGAAAATGGGTAAATCAAGGTATAATGGTTTTTTACAAATGTATGTGATAAGCAGAACGAGGCTTCTCCGACCCCATAAGTATATATATTCTTGATCAGCATCACTAACCGAGTTGATCTAGCCCTGTCCGTCTGTCCGTCTGTCGTATATGAACGCGTCGATTTCGGAGACTACAAAAAATAGAAAGCTGAGCCTGTACTTTTTAAATTTGTGTATACCATACGCAGATAAAGTTTATTTCAAATCTGCGATAACTTATCTCGTTCGGTTATCGATAGTTATCGGTTTTTTAGCATATCTTGGAAGCCATAAGAGCTAGAACCATTCACATTGCTCGCGTGAAGTATACACAGGTAAGGAATATTTCGGATTTTGGATACCTCACCCCATTCGCCCCACATATGTAAAAATGTAAAAAAAACCTAATTCAAATACCACAGACTTGGGTTTTGGTTTAGTTTAGAAGTTATACATAAATTTAGTTTCCATTGTGGGGGCAGCAGCTGTTCATAGCGTGCAGCCTGCGTTTTCAAGTGTGTATGTGTGATTCTGTGTATGTGTGTATGCATGCAAGGGGACTGAAATGCATGGAAAAAACAGGGCTCAGGGTATCCCCTAGTCGGGCGCTTCCGACTGGAGCTTTCTCACAGTTTTTTTTTTACGTTTAGTGTATTCCAGCCAAAGCTGACTTCGAAAATGATATTTTGGTGGAACATAATAAATATCGAGCTAAGCACAAATGTCCTAAACTTACGCTAGATAGGAATTTATGCGAAGAGTGCAAAAAATATGCGGAGGTAAATTATTTAACCACGTGTGTCGCACATATCAGTGAATAATGAATAGTACGTTTAAGCTGCTTGCCGAGAAAGATGCCCTAGAACACTCAAAAGGACCCTATGGTGAGAATCTCTGCTTTACAACAGAAGATCCAGTAACATGCGTTAAAATGTGGTACGATGAAATTAGTCAATACGACTATGAAAAAGCTGAATTCTCACCTGCAACCGGGCATTTTACCCAATTAATTTGGAAATCTAGCCACACTTTGGGCGTTGGCCAAGGTCTGAAGTATGTTTTGAACTAAGCACACAGATAATCTAATCAATATAACGACAAACAATCAATTTCAGCGCTGATCCTAAAAAGTACGTTGTCGCAAGATATAAGCCTGCCGGTAATGTTCATGGCCAGTTTAAGGGGAATGTGCCAAGGCCAGAAAAGTAAGTTTTATCGCAGGCACTGGTAGGCTCTCATAATCCTCATTATCTTATCGAATTTCGCCCATAGGTGTTCCAGCTCACATTGCTCTGTATCTAAATATTATATACTATTATCTTTAATTTATTTAATATTGTTGCAAATCTTTAGTGAGTAAAAGAAATTTTTCCAGAAAGATTAAAAACTCCAAAAACAATTGTCGGGGATTTGGTTTGTGAACAGAGTATAGCGCCACCGGCAATACCCGTTCTCACTTGTCGTAATTTATATATGTGTGAGTAGCTGCAGTTATATGTTTCTACAGACAATTTAAATTAACGATCTGTTTCCATACTTAGACACCCAACGATGTATTCAATCCGAAGCTTAACTTATATCCGATTGTTCCGATAGGTGATATATGCTGTACTGCAAACATATAAACTG
Organism: Drosophila robusta; assembly: GCA_035043565.1. Taxonomy (NCBI): domain Eukaryota; kingdom Metazoa; phylum Arthropoda; class Insecta; order Diptera; family Drosophilidae; genus Drosophila; species Drosophila robusta. The sequence continues at coordinate 10,515,752 of JAWNMW010000294.1, read as the reverse complement.
TCTGCATCAAAAGTCGAATTAACTCGAAATTTTATCAAGGTAGCTCTAAATGCCTAATACAATTTTCCTGGACATTTCTAATTTTGTTACATAACTTGAAAAGACATCAAAGTAACAATAGAAATTTTGTTCATGGATATCATTTATTACTTTTTTACACAGAAAAAAAGTGTTTTGCTCTAAATTTAAAATTTTTAAATCCATTGAGTTTACTATCATGTCGGGAACTGAACATATTTCAATGCTGTGGATAGCTTTGTTCTTAACATTAGTAGGTTTATTTAGAATTTGATATTCATAGGTAAAAACGTGTCTTATTCATTAGTTTATTCACGCACATTGTGGGCAATTTGAAAATGATGTTTTGGACTTACATAATAAGTATCGAGGAATCCATATGGCTTATGAACTCAGTCTGGATGAGGAGCTTTCTGCCAAGTGTACCATGTATGCTTTAGTAAGCTTAGTAATGATTTTATTTTTTTCAAGAAATTCAGTTTTTCGTGTATTGTTTTTAGAGGCTTTCCATAAATATCACTGATTGCCCAAGAAAAGAAAAAACAATATGGCGAAAGTATTTGCGTCACAACTTATCATCCAATTGACTGTATTCATAACTGGTACAGAGAGAAAAAAAAATATTCATTTAAAAGAAGTAGATACACGAAAGCCGCCAAGCATTTTACGCAAATGGTTTGGCAAACAACCAAACTTTTGGGAGTTGGCTTAGCTAAGAGGTATGCATTACCAATTTAAAAATACCGTAAGTATACAAAACAATCCATTTAGAAAGGAGGATCCTTTTACTTGGTCGTAAGATATACACCTGCGGGCAATAATAGGAAGGGGTTTCAGAAGTATGTCTTAAGGTAAGTTTGTACCAAGAATCACGAATAGGCAGATCAAATAATCAAAATCCTTCTCGCAGCTACTGTGGTCCCAGCATACATGGGGCAAGAAATAGTAAATATCTTATACTACTTTTGTGGCTAGTTTTCATTTTGTTACTTTGATTATATAAATTTTCGGTGGTCATTGTTTATAGTTGGAAACAGTGCAACCATATTATTCAATTTGTGTTTTATTGCAAATAAAGATTTCGTTTCTAAAAAACGAACCAAGTCGATGTAGCGTTTTAGCCGTCTATCTAGCTTCTATATCAATATGTCGGTTAGTTAAAAACTAATATATTGAAGTCGGATAGATTAAGCTATAGACTTGAAAATTAAAATGCCCCGTTAGATTGGGGCCATAAGACCATAAATTGAAAAATTTCATGTTTCCTTAAGTTACAGATTGAACGTCCAAGCATGTCCATATATGTAACTGGCAGAAGGAAGCATCATTGACCCCATAAAGTATACATATTCTCGATCGTCGAGCTAAGTCTATTAAGCCCTGGCTGTCTGTCCGTCTGTCTTTCCGTCTGGCCATGTGTCCGTCTGTATGAACGCAGCGTTCTCGGGAACTGCAAAAGCTAGCGACTCAAACCAAAATGCAATAATAGTTTTTAATTTTCTGTCGATATTTTGCGTTTCACTAATATCGATAAAAATCGATTGTAAATCATATTTTTTATAGCTTTCTTGGCATACCTTCTAGACTATAAGAGCTAGAGCCACCACATTAATCGGCAGGTTAAGAATATTTCGAATATTACCTTCCCCCACTCGCAATTCAAATACATACATGTATTGTACATAGATTTGAATGTTATTACCTAGTAAAAATTTCATTAAGATCAAGCTCTTAGTTTAAAAGGTATTAACGAATTTATTTTCCATATTTTGTGTGTGTGTGTGATTTTGTGGTGTATGCAAGAGGGCTGAGATGTATGTGAAGACTGGGTTCAGGGGATCCCCATACTTGTTCTTATGTGGTATCTTGCTTTTTTAAACAGTAAGCAGAGTGTTGCGCAGTCGGGCGCACCCGACTGCATCCCCCAACGTGTTTTTATTTCTTCTTTGTTGGGTCGTTGGGTGCGGGTAAATGGCAAAATATCTCACATGAGGGTGTCTATCTAAATGTGTTGCTAATGATGATAGCTTGCAAAGGGGCAACACTTTTAGTGGGCGACGGGGGTTGGAAGTGCGAAAAACAGTATTAGAAATTCAAATCAGCTTGACACGGCGACCTATGGGGTTGCTGCTGGTGCTGTTTTGGGTTAATTTGAAAACGTGCGATAAGAAAATTCCAATTTTTCTCTCTCTCTCTCTCTCTCTCGGCTCCTTGCTAGTGAATGTGTCCTGGCTAAGTATTAAATTATGCACATATGTGTGAGCTGGTGTGTGCGATTGCGTGCGTTTGTGTGTGCCTATTTACAAGTAGTTCTCTAGCGATGGCATCAACGTGCTTTTCTTTACTTTTTGGCAATCAGCATCAGGCAAACAACAAATTCCCCATTGGGCGCAGAGCCCTTGCCTTTCAATTATGCTTGTTGTTGTTTTTGTTATTGTTGTTACTGCAGAGAGATGGGAGCCAAAAACAGAAGTCACGAGACAACACGAACACAACAAACCAGCCATTTGGTTTGGTCTGGTTTGATCTCCGCCGGAGCCTTGGAAGCGAAGCAGCAGCTGCTGCCAGCAGCACATTAAATCCGTAAGCACACATTATTATTCAATCAGATATAAAGTTTTATTTATTTTTTCCCCTGTTCCGCTTTTTTTTTCTTTTTTCGCGCTTTGACGTTAGGAATGAATGCACGTTAATATATACATGTGAATTTCGATTTATTTATTTTGTTTTTTGTGCCTGCGCCTCGCCTAATGACATTCAAATTGTTTTCGACGCAGTCCAATGCAATTCGTGCACGTTAAATACCCAACTGGAGCTTTGGAATACACCAGAGGGTTGCCTCAGTATTTAACAAAGGTAAAATATGTAAGCTTGGCTGTACAACAAAAATTATTTGGATAATTTAAGGTTTTGTTCTTCTAATCAATAAAAGCAGGTGTTGGTTTAAACGCAAATGTCACATAATTCTAATTCTAAGAAGAAATGTCGTTTTCCTTCTTTTTTGTTAGTTATTTAATTAATAGACAGACTATATTCAGCGAACTTTAATTGATGCCGACTCCGAAATCAGAAAAGTGGAGCTACCAAAAAAATGCCAAACCTTTTAAATAACATGATTTTAAAATGATTCGAATCCCCATCTCCAGTGCGCTTTATTTTACAAATTTAACACAAAATTTACTTCTAGCTTATGCTGTCTGCCATTAAAAGACATTATATATCTCTATATATGTACATGTTATTATTATTTATTATTACTTCTTTGCGATGCCCGCTTAGAACATTAATTTTCTTGCATCAGCGATAACTTTATTAAAATTGTAATCAAGTATGAAAAACGTGGAAATGAATAGCAAATTAATTTCGCTGCTATTCGCTGGCCACACTCAATAAATTAAACGCGAACGCTCCCTCGGACCGCGGCCATGCTTTTGCCATCCCACTATCCATCATTGCTGCTATCGTCACTTCATTTTGACTGCGGCTGGTGCCACATTGGGGCAGAGCAGTGCGCCAGTTCGTCAACTATTTATAAGTTGAACTTGGTCGTCAAATTTATGTGCATCGTAAAGGCGTCAAATCGAGGCAAAACACTGACAAAATGTTATGAAATCAAATTTGCACACAAAGCGTCCCTAATGACGCGGCTGGCGACAAGCGCCAAGCGCCAAGTGGCAAGTGGCAAGTGTCACGCAGCAGGGACAACGACGAGATACAGAGTCAAGCAACATCACCAAGTGAAGCATCTTGCCCGCCACCCCCACGTTCGGGCTGTGGCCTGAAAATTGTTTAATTGCACGCGCTCTTAATTACGAGCATCCCGGGCACCGCTCGGTGCTTAAATTGTAACGGCGCTGACCTAATTGAGTAATAATTAAAATTAAGTGCACGCTAAATTATTATTAATTATTTAAATGCACACAACGAACCAGAAAAAGCGTGCGGCCAAAAAGTGACCAGAGCCAAGTGCATTTTCGACCCAGTGGAACAATTTGCTGCAAATGCTGCCAATTGCCAAGAGTTATGCTCCATTTGGACAAATTAGAAATGGATTTTCATAAAACTCTAAAAAAACTTGTGATATTAAAATATAAACATAAATTGCAGCCAACTGAAGGTATTTTTTATCTAACAAGTATTTAACTTGTATCTGCAAATATTCAAATATGAAATTCAGCTTATATAATTTAGAATACGTGAATGAAATCAAATCATTTGCGAACTTTAAGTAGAAACTAACAGACAAGACAACTAATAGCAGACAGAGACGCGCACACAGGCAAGCGGGCAGCGGACAGTGTTGCACATCAGTTGATGTACACACATATTTCAATATAAATTATTGTCAGTTGTAGTGCATAAAATGTCGCATAAAGTTGCCAGTTGCCAGCGAAAAGAACAACAACGCAGAACACGTTATTCATCGTTAAAGCAACTACAGCACAATAGGCGAGGGGGGGGGGGGGCGGACAACAAGAACTGCAACAGTGGCTGCAGCGACGACAGACGTGACTGCGTGTAGATGAATGCACGGGGCGTATGCGCAATGCGATATGCAACAAATTGCTAAACAAATCAAATTTATTGCTAGAGTCGCGCACGCGAACGCACAACAACAACATTAGCAGCAGCAGCAGCAGCAGCAACAACGATGAAAATCTACATATATACATATATGTATTAAAGCAAAAGCAACAACAGCAATAGCGCAATACGCATGTAAAACGTCACTGAGATAACAGAAATTAATACGAGCCGACATTTTTTCAGGCCTCAGGACTTGCGGCACGGCTTGTTTGTTGTTGCTGTTGTCATTGCTGTTGTTTTTGTTGTTGTAGTTGTTGTTGGTGCTATCAGAGTTTGTATAACTTCATTTGGTTTGTTTGTTTGCTAGCACTGCTGAGGGCCCTGGGCCCACTTACTTTTTGTTAAACCGTATTTTAACACACATACGCACATGCACACACACACACACACACACATACAGGGAGAGACAGAGACAGCGACAGCGTTGCGGCCCAGCGACGTCCGCACAGGCTGCACAACAACATGGCGCTCAGTCAGAGCGGAAGTCCGAGTTGTTCTGCGTTAAATTTATGCCAGACTGTGGTGCTACTCCCATGCCAACCAAGCGCCACACAATGGGCAAATTATTTCAATAAAAGCACAAAAAACGCAAATAATAAGTTATTAGAATAAAGAATGTATATATTAGGAAGAAAAGGTGTGGTAACACTCAATTGGATCGCGTGTTAGTTAACATTGCCAAAGTGAGCAATAGCGTATAGTGCCACGCCAATGAGAGTCGCATGTCGGGCAACGAATTTTGCGCTCTTGACATTGTGTCGCGCTCTTTCGTTTCAGCGCCAAATAACGGAACAGTGTATTGCTCTCTATATCTCTCAATGCTTGCACAGAGCTCAGTGCTGTTAAAAGGCGAACAGTGTGGCAGTTCCTGTACAATAACATGATCGTCTGTTAATTAACAGCGTCAAATTGAGCAATGTTTTGTCGTGGCAGCGCCCGCAGAGAACTCGGTGCTGTTATATATAAATTACCAAAATGGCCCGCGCGTTGCCCAATCAGAGGCGAAGGCATTTCGCCCAATCACAGGCATAACCATTGCTAATAATTGATTGTCAGTATAGAGTTAAGAGTTTTATGAGCGGTTACTTATGTTGCGATAGTTGCCCATTGTTCGCTCGCTTAATTGTTGTCGTTGTTGTTGTTGGTGGGGAAGCTGCTGCTGTTGCGACTGTTGCGGCAGTTGTTGATTTTTATTTTCGCAATTAGGAAGTTGTTTTTATTATTTTTTGCAGTTAAACAAACTAAACACGCACACACAACAAACAACGAGCTATGGCAATAGTCACGCCCCACGCCGCACACACATACAACCTACCCCCCACCCACCCACGAGAGAGGCTGCCACATGGCCACGCAGACACTTATTCATCAGCCGGAAGTTTGCTTGCCACTCCCATTGTGTTGCTGTTGTTGCTATTGCTGCTGCTGCTGCTGCTGCTGCTGTCAAGCAGGACTTGTTAGTTGTTCGTGGGTGTTTGCCGCTCATGCAAATTGCACAAGTAAAAAAAAAAAAGAAATAAGAAGACGGGCAGAGCAAAAAAGTAGAGCGAAAAGTTGCACAAACTCATATATATTTTTTGAATTTATATTTAACTGTATTACATGGCGCACCCGCAACAGTAACTCTGCACAACTGGTACCCCTTCCCAGCCTGCTTACTGGCAACGGAATCGGAAGTTATAGTTATGCCGCTCGCGCGAGCGCACTCTGAAATATTTTGCCAGCAACAACAACAGCAGCAACAACAACAAGAACACGAACAACAAAAGTTTATTTAAAAGTTTTGCGGTTAAGCTTGTTACTTGGCAGCTACTTTTAGCGCGTGGAAATTCGTTTGGCTCTGCTTGAGTTTTCGCAAAATATTTAAGCTGCTGTTTCGGTTAAGGAGCAAACGCTCATAAACATTGAAGACGGACCTGGAGCTGGAGCTGCAACTGGAGTGGCGCATATCGCCCATTGGGTGCTATTAAAATTATACGGGCCAGGCCCTCGATGCCGTAAATGCCAAGAAGTTGGGCGAGTCTTAATCAGCAGCAGATTAACTAACTTTATACAGCTGCTTAAATTTCCAGCATTCCAGCAAGCAGGCAGCACAGGACGAAGCACCCTTTCCTGCCCGGTGCCCGCTGCCCGATGCCCGTACCCCTCTCCCCCTCTCATTGGAGTTGGCTGCTTGTTCCGGCTGCGTTGGCATCATAAAAATTTTCAATTTCATTTGCGTTGCACAAAGACGTGCGTTACCTTGTTGTCCGCCAGTGGGAGTGGGAGACAGGGGAGCGGCTGCAGGATGCTGCTGGCATATCGCTGCCGAGCACCTTTCAGCGACACGAGAGCCAATAAAAGTGTCAGAGCGGGCCAACTGACAAAGCGCTGCCTGCTTTGTATTTATGATGAGCGCTTGGTCATGACCAGACCAGGCCAAGCCGGGTCGGGATGGGATGGGGGGGCGGGCGCGGGTTCTGCGGGCAGCTCGTTCAATGCAGCAGCCAACAGCCACAAAGCGTCGCCATGCGGTGCGGGTCAAACAGCACAGTTGGATGCCTTCGATTTGAAATTGGAACAGAGCATGGTTTTTGAATTGATCGAATTCCTATAAATTGCACCTTCCTGCCCAGACCAGCAGCAGCTACCACGCCCTGCCATGTCATAGTTTGTGGGGCATTTGAATTTTGAACTGGCTGCACCTTCTTCTTCGCCTTGTTCTGCTGGGCTTGCATTGAGGATATAAATTATGGCTTAATAGCATGAGGCATGCTCGTCGCCAATGTCGACGCTCTTTCTTGGCAAAAACATTTGCGGTCATAAGATTTACAATCTTTGGTTTCAGTTTCCTTCCTTTTTTTTGTTCTTTGATTTGTGTTCATTAGTCAGTGATCAGCAAGTTTCAAATTGCGAAAATTAATCGAAGAGCTTTTATATGACTGAGGCAAAAAAGCAACTCTGGCCCAAATTCTGTTCCGATTTGAAAAACAATAAAATCTTAATTTTCTAAAGCATGCGCTGCAAAGTATGCTGCGAAAATGTTGGTGAACTGAAATTGGGGAACAGGCCCAATTGGCTGGACATCAATTGATATAATTCTGGCAAACTCATAATTTTGCTTCCGTTTAAGTGCCAAGGAAATCACGCTGTATTATTTTGGCGCAGCCGTAAACACTTTATAAGTGCGCTACATTTAAAGATCTGCATGGAGGAAGACATAAAGTTGACAACCGTCGAAACGACGGCAGAAAATCAGCTAACTTCGAAATGTGCTCATTACGATGAACGGCAACGAGGGCGGCGATGCAGATGGGCGGTGGAGGGTCGCGTGTGGGGCGTGGTTCCGGTGGTTGCGCTGTTGCTTTGGCGGTTGGTGGCACTTGCGAAGTTAGGCGACAGCCAACCGGAAATGCATCAGTGTCAGATTTTGCGACTTGCGCCCAACGCAATTTCGTTAAGAACTGCGCAAAGTTGTTAAATTTTACGATTTAATTGCGTAACTATTAAAAATTACGTCTCTCTCGCTGGGCGCGGCGCTTTTGTTGTTGCAGCTGGCGTTGTAACTGTTGTTACTGCTGAAGTTTTAAGTACCAAAAATGATGCGCTTAATGATGCCGCATGCAGCATGCCACTTGCCGCATGCCGCATGCAATCTCACCAATACACAGCACTCGCGACCCTGCCACATGCCCCGCTCGTATGCAGCACACAAATTGTTGCTGCGCCTTGGCTCTTGGCATATCTGCTTCGCACATTCCGTATGTTTCCTCCCCTTTGCCCCATGCCCCTTGTCAATTTTGTGTGGTCTCTCGTAAATATAATTTGAGTTGAAACAGTTTATAAAAGTTGCAATTGATGCTGCTCCGTGTGGAGCGCGCAGCTCACAAATTGTTGCAATTTGTGCAGCGAATACCCCTGCCCTGTCTCTGCCTTGTAATGATCTCTCAACTGCAATCCAACCCCCGCAAGTACACACCAACACACACACACACACTCCACACATGCCAAACTAACTTAATAAAGAGCTTGCGAGGAAACTTCTGCTGCTCTCCACGTTTGAAGCGATGCTCCGTTTGTTTAATTACTTGAAATGCGCCTGGCAAATGCTGCGAAATGTTTCTTTCCAGCCAATCAACTTTGCTTTATGTTAATTATAATTAAAAATAATTATTTCTCTTTAGAATAGTTATATTTTTGATATATATGTATGTTCAGCTAGAATTCTGCTTAAACTTGTAAAGAACCCTCTTTAAAGAACACTTTTAGGGAATATGCCGCAATCTGCAGATCTGTAGTTATATATAATTGTGTCTTTTTTTAGTTTATTCATTAATTTGTTTATCATTTTATTTTGTTACATTTTTATTTTTGTACCTAGGACTAAGTATACAATATCTTAACACTTTATCTGACGGGTATACAAGAGTATATATTCCAAATCTATCTATCTATCTAAAATATTTGAATATATCATATACATTTTGTTGTCCACACTGCATATAGAGAAAATTGAATCAATTTCCAATCGATATCCATAATAAAATACTTAGCGTTATGAGGTGTGGCATATGTAATTACAATATGATTAGGAGCTAAAGCATCGAACACTTTATCATGGAGATTGAATTTGGTAGCCCAGTTGGTTGCCACAGCCTGTGACGCATTTCCGCATGACCAAGGGGGACACGAGGGTGGGGGAGTGGGGTGGAATGAAACTGTTATCAACAATTAATTAAATGAGAGCTGATCATTAGGCCACGATTTGTGGGGCGTTTCCGTTTCCGCTTCAAGCTGACCACACATTAAGTGATACGCTACAGTCGTGGGCTGGAATGAGAGAGGGAGGGGGGAGGGGGCGAGCGAGGGAGTTGGAGCTGCCATAGGCTCGACTGCCTTTGGCCAGCCGCACATTATGGCTGGGCAATCAGCATACGCACACGCACACACACGCGTTTACAAACACGTTAAGTCCCTGTTCGGCATTGTTGCCATTGCCAGTGGCCATCAGTTGTTGTTGTTGCTGCTGCTGCTGCTGCTGCTGTTGCGCTTCTTGATGCCAATGCCATATAATCTTCATTGTTGTTGTTTTGCACAGTGATTTGTTGGCATCGTTACTGTTGTCGCTCTCAGCAAACTGTGCATAAATCGTGCACACCTACATTTCGTTGTGATAAATCTGTAATGACCCACCCTGGCCCCTCCCTCCCTCTTCCCTTTACGCACAGGCCAGATATGGACATTCGCTTGCAGCTGCCGACGCTGCCATGGCCACCAACCGACCACACACACACACGCACACACCAACACACTCTGAAGTTAATTTGCGTGTGTTTAAATGTGCGTAATTATTGTTTATCTACAATGCGTAATATGAGACACATGAGCACATTACAATAAACAGCCGCATAAGAGGTTTTTGTGTGTTTTTCCCCCTTTGTTTTCGTTTTGAAATAACATTTTATTGCAAATACTCACGAGCACTATATCCCTATGGCATAACACTTTATAATACTTGGGGCGTGTGGCAAGGCAGTTCATGTTTTTTAGTTCGATTGGAAAATATTTGCGCCATTGAATAGAGAAAAATTGGAAAAGTGCAATTTAATAGCAGCTACATTTTACTTAATTTATATTATAAATAAAATTTGTTGTAATACAATACCAAGAACGTTTAAAATACATTGGTTTTCATTTGATATTAACTCGAATATAAAATATGCCAGACTTATCAACAAAAATTTACTTTATTTTGCAAATATAAAAAAACACGAATAAATAAATCTTACATAGTAACTGATATTGATTAATTACAAAATAAACTACTTTAAGATTCTCTCACAAATTTTAAACAATTTAAATATAGCAATTAAAATGTTGTTTGTTTACAGTGAGAACTTCGCAAGTTTTGCAATTCATTAAAAGTTAAGCACATAAAAATACAAACTCGACCAATGGACCTCAAGTGGACTTGAGGCCAGGAGTTGAGCGCCAGCTGTAGCCATATTATTGAACACAATAATGCTTGACCTGCGATTGCAGTTGAACCAAATATTTGCATCTGTCATTACAAGGGCCAGGGGTCGATGGTAGATGGTCGATGATAGCATGGCATCGAGGGGCTTGCGGGGCGCTTCGGGGTATTTGTGCGCTTTATGGAATCATAAAAGTAATTAATTGATATGTGTGCGTGCACGGCGTAATTGCCGGGCCCAGACAAATATGCCGAATACAGTCGTATGAAAGCTATACAATTTCTGCAATTTTTCAGCTTTTGCTGTTGCCCGTCATCCCCCCTCCACCCTCCCCCTCCCCATCGCACTCGCTCTTGCGCCCCTTGCCATCGTAATGAAACTTAACAATTACATGCTGCAAGGCTTGAATTAAACTTTGAGTTGTGGCCGTTTTTATTGCGGATGATAATTGCAATGTAATGACAATGCCCATATCGATTCAGGCCCGCTACGGGGCAAGGCTCGGGTTACCGGATCTCCACATCCCAATGAGGGAGGGAGACAGGGGGAGAATGAGTGAGAGCGCGCTTTCGTAACGCATTTTAATTATCCCATTGTGCGCACGTAACCGTCAAGTGAGCATATTGAATTGTATCTTTTGCGGAATTGCAAACAAATCTCTGAATCATTAAAGAAACTGAAAGACCCCAAAGGAAAAGAAAGGTTAAGCTTAATCGAAATGTATGCAAATGGCAAAAAAAATGCTCATGTGAGTGTATTAAATACGTGCATATGCTGTCATACAGATTAAACATATGTATATATAAAAATATATTTTTTATTTTTTGTAATAAAAAATAGTATTCCTTTATGTAACGTATAGAAACTATACATATGTGTTTTCCATATTTAAATATTATATCTTATTTATAAGAATATAGCATAAACTCTACTATATCATTTCTAATTGAGTTATTAATATTATATAGAATTAGTTAAAGTTGCTTGACTCCACATTTTTCTAAAAAATATGCATATTTATTTGTCTTTTCCAGTTTCTAACCAATTCTTACTTTAATGTGTTTCTATAAACGTTTGTCTTTAACATAATCAATGAAAATACTTATGTCGCAAACTACTTGCTGTTTCAATACACATGGTCGCATCTGAAGCGCAATCGGAAACAGCTGCACAGTGGGCACAAATGTAGCTGCACATTAAATAAAGGGGGGCTACCATGACGACGCAGTGACTCTCAAATCTCGCTGCATTTGGGTGCGCCGAGGCGCACTTTATGATAGTGCTTGCCACAAGCCGCACACCCAAACACCCAGCACACACATGCACGCACACAACAAAGGGCGACAGCTTTATCTGCGGCTAAAGTGGCTGATATTTTGGTGGAGGCTGGCACAGCTGCCGCAGAGCTTCCGCCCTGTCTAGGTTTGCTGGCCCCACCCCCACCCCCATCCCCAGCCCCACTCAGGCACTTTGAAATCCGCCAGTTGCGCGGGCAGCGCCGTTGATCGGAGCGCTTTTCGTCGTCATCAGCGGTCGCGGACCTCCGACGCATCGCCTCCATTGTCGTTAGTCCTGCGCTCTTATCGCTGAGACGCTTGCAAGCCGCCGCTGACTCTAAATAATCCTTTCCATACGACACTGACAGCTTCACTGCCAGCGCCGGAGACCAGCTGAATAAAAAAAAGAAAAATGGAATCCTGGCAGCCGGAGCAGGCGAAGCCAGATGAAACGAGTGCCGAGCGCGCTGTAAAATCCAAGTTAGTGCGCATAAATCAAGCCTTTAAAACGTGCCTCGCAACCGAAATGTCCTCGAAGGATGCATGCATTCGCCGCCGCCGCCGCCACTGCCGCACCGAGCCACCATCGACATCGATGCTGTTGCCCCAGAAATTGTGGTCCAACAGTTTTCCGTATGCAATTTTATGCAACTGTGGCACAGGCCAGCAAGCAGCTACCAGCTCCCAGTTTTCCAGCTTCGAACTTTCAACTCCCCGCTTCGGCTGCTTTTCCACGTCTGCCAACTGTTTACAACTGCATACGATTTATAATCTTGAAGAATTTACATTTATTTATTCAGCACTTAACAATAACCGCGCCAGAAATCACAACAGTTTCGGCTCTGTCCCCCTCAAAAAATGCTATTGCGGCCTGACAATCATTAAAAGATAAACACTTATTTAGGTCATGCTTGCGTACAAACGACACCAGCTGAAAGTGAAAGATGTGCAAGAAAATAGTTCTCGGCAATGCAATTAAGTTGAAAAATTAGCTCGTTTAGAGAAAAATTCAGGAATATTTTAATTTTACAGCGGTTTTTTTCGCTGTTCTAAAAACGTATTGACACTAGCAGAAATTGCAGGAATACACATTTAAAAATATTTATTAATGGTGGTTTTACTTTTTCATTTGTTAAAATAAAAAAAATCATTTATATATTTTCTATAATATTAGAATATATTTTCACAAACAGCATAATGCCACGAGCTGAAAGTATATATATATATATAAATGAAACTTACTGAAAATTATTTTATTGTAAGTAAATTAGAGTCATGCAAAGAATAACCTGACGATAAATTAAACCAATTCAAATGTGAGATATTTACTGACAGCAACTGTAAAGCTTTCAAAGAAACTTACAAAGAAGCTTACAATTGAATACACTCAATTAAGCACACTTAAAGCTCAGCAAACCTTATGCTAGTCCAAGTTCTGAGCAGAAAATGTCGTCTGTTTATTGACAATCATCGTTATAATAATTTAATTAAAATGGACACACGCACAACCACATACACAGGGTCATAGAAACGTATCTAGCGTGCTTTTCTTTTTCAGGGATTACATTTTAATTAAATTGTAAAGTGATAAATTTGAAAGCAACAAATTGATAGAAGAATTAGTTGTGAAAAGAAAACCAAATATCAATACAATAAACAATGAGTAAGAGGCAGAATGTAAATAAATACATTTTAGGTGTAAATCCAAAATAATTGCATTCTATGAAAATTGATGGAAATGTGCCAAACTCAAGCGAGAAAATTGATATTGACGCTCCGAAATGTAAACACACTTTTAAAGTCAATTTCTTGATTTCAATTTGAAAAAAAATGTGGTTTCGTAGTTGATTATAATTTAATTAAATTGTAAGACTAGTCAAATGTTTCACTTTGAATAAATATAAATAAATATGAATATCAAGCAAAAGGCACAAATGAAATATACGCATGAATATATACTATAAAACATTTCAAATCAAGAGATTTGGTTGCACAATGACAGGTGCTTCAGCACAAATTTGCTGCATGCTTTTGTAGCAACTGCTGCTATTTTCGCTGCAATTGCATTATGCACTCACTCGCACACACACACAAAAGGCAAAATAAAAAGACTGAAAAATGAAGAGAAAACACCACCCAAATGCAGCTCATGATAGCTGAAAAGCTTTTCACATGTCGAACTTGAAATGCAAAAGGAAAATAGAAAAAACACAAAAATTGAAATATAACTGAGGAAAATTCTTGGGAAAATCTTGACTAAGCTCGAGTTTTCGTAGCACTTCCGCTGTCTGCCTTTGCTATGCTCAAAATGATTTCAGTAGTACATTTGTGTTGTTTTCCACTCTGCTTCCTCGTTTTCCTCGTCACTTGATTGTTGTGCCAGTGTGTGTGTTCGTACGTGTGTGTGTGTGTGTGTGCGTGTGTGTGTGTGTGTGTGGAGGGGTTGTCTGCGGGCCTGCTGCTTTTGAAAGTTTTCCACGCTTAGAAATTCCATGTCGAAAGTGAAACAAATGAAAGTCGTGCGAACGAATAAATTAAAATGAGTTTCTTTGACCAGAGTGCGAAGCGATGGTGGAGTGCTGAGGGAGTTGCATTATAAATATTCATTAGTGCACCAGTTGCATTTGCAGCGCATATATAGATGTATATATATATATACATATCGCACATATAGAAACTCTATGTAGATGTTTCCCAAATACATACTTTATGGCGTGAAAGTTGAAAACTTCTAGGCTAAACGCATGCAAATGCACAACGATTTAAATACACTCACAAAAAATTGCGAAAAAGTTGCAATTACGCTTTTGAAAGTAATTTCCTAAAATGAAGCAGAACAAATTGAAATTTTGAAACTATTTGCCAGCTAATAATCAGGCCTGCACAAGACTTTCTCATTTAAATTTAGTTTTATGACTACAAAAAATTATAAAAAGATATTACAAAAACAAAAATATTTCAAATGCTCCTCAAAAGTAAAAAAAAAAAACATTTTATTAGTTATTTGCGCCTTTGCTTCGCATGCTATAAAAGGATGGCAAAATAATATTCGAAAATCAAAAGCATTCCCGACAAATTAAACTCACACACACACTCTGCAGTTTCTCAACACTGGAAATTGACGGTCCAGTTGTCCACTTACATTGAAAGCGAGCCGGGCCAGGTGAACTGCTGCATAAAATATGAAAATTAATTAAAAGTTTTGCCAAAGCGCAAAACAAAGACGAGCAGAGACACGTTCCATAAAAAAAAAATAAATATTGTTCATGAGGATGAGCAAGAGATGGAGGGGGAGCAGGAGGCGGTGTGGGGATGGATGGGGGCGAGCCAATGCCAAAGGTAAATTGAGACAGTTGTGGCAAAAGTGTGCGCCAGACGTTGCTATCATTAATCCATCCGCGTCCAGTGCCGCCACAGGGTGCACCAGGCAAACACACAGAGAGTTCATAACGCGAATATAAAACGCAGCAGGATATCGCAACAACAGACAATTTCCGCCAACTTAAACTTGAAGACAACTCCTGAGAGCCCGAGCTGGGGCCACGGCCTCTGTGTCACAGCCTGCGCCTGGAGGGGCCAGCCCACGCCCACGCCCACGTATCCGGCTGCTTTGCCAAGTTTCTGCTTGGCTGGATTTCAATCCCGACACCAGCCACCGGCAGCCACCACCAAAACCAAAAAAATAGAAGGAACTTAACTACACACTGGCCCCAGTCGCGTGCGTTTGACCAAAGCTGAGGCTGAGTCTGGGGCGGATGTCGACAGCAGAGCCTGGCCAAGTGCCCGGCTCCGAGCAGCGTGCAGTGAAAAGTGAGTAGAGAGAAAAAAATTAAATTATTAAAACATCACCGGAAGTCCATTGAGTAAAGAAGCCGAAAGCTCAAAGGGATCTGTCGCCGGCATTTGGGCAGGTCAGTGTACACTAAGCTACAAAATCTGAAAGCGATGTCAAAGTCAAAGGCCAAGGCAAAACATAAATAAATAAGGTAAAAATGTTGCAAGCCCAATGTAATTTCCGGTATGCTCACGTGCAGAGCATGCAACATGATGCGGCCGCTCTCAATGGGATTAAGGCCTGCAGTCGAATTAATTAAAATGCTAATTTATGACAAGAACTTAAAACCTGACCAGAAAATATAATTAAGCTAAATAATTCTGCATGCTTAAGCGTTTGGCTTTATTTCCAATATTGTTAATAACTAGGTTAACAAAAGCAGATGTGGTTTTTAAGACTTTGCAAAAGTTGCAAAAATTGCAAATAGTCAAAATAATTTCATTATATTCGGAATGTGTTATAAATTACCAAAACACAATTACTACCAATTTTTTTATTAATTACAATTAAGTCGTACATAATATGACATCTTGATGCTGGAGAAAAAATTGCTAGTGGACAAATTTGTTAGATAAAACTTTCTATTTCATTGTTAAATCAAGCAACTTATAAATAGAAAAGGAGGTTCCTTAAAATTTTCAATTGACTTTTGTTTGTTATAACTAAACATTGAATTAAATATTTTGTTGTCCAAAATCAAAAAACAAAATATATATTGTAATGTGGTATTAATGAATTACTTTTCTGATCCCAATTCAAGCCGCTAATCGGTATATACGTGTATTTACTTTTATCAAATAGACAGATTTTCCATCAACTGCATAGCTTCTTGTAGTCCTATATTATATGCATCTATTTTTGTTTAACTTCAAGAACCGCCTATCATATATATGTATTTAAACCTGATGACTGTTCTTTAAAGTTCTCCAGTGGTTTTCAAGTGCGTTTTCAGTCAGTGACAGCAGCAACAGAACAAATAATTTCTTTTTGTATGCAAATTCCGAGCATTGTTGTAGCCACTCGCTAATAGGCTGCCACTTGCCACTTGCCACGTGCCCCTTTCAATGCAGAGTCCATTTTCTTTCTCCCTCTCCCTCTCCCTCCCCCTCACTCACTCTCTTTCTTTTTTACGCCTCTTGTGCGCTCGAAATGCGAGGCAGACCACTTCATGTGGATGACCACGGAAATTAAATGAAATCTTTTTTTTTCATCGTAGTGAAACGTGAAGTGCCTTCAAGGCAATGAAGTTGAGTAAGGGATGTACCCTATATATACCCTGTACTTGAGGTAGAAGGAACCGTTTCATTTGAAAACAATGCACCTGTTAGATATATCTTTCATTTTAACATACGTATCTCATATTTATTCTATACACCCCATATATAGGGTATTTAAGGTATTAAGAAATACAGCGTATCATGTAAATAGCCCAGGTAGTATTGGGGTTCGGCCTACATCCTACATATGCCCAGAATTTCACATGGACATATACTTTGTAACAGAAAACATTTCAAGGAATATAGGGTATCTTGTAAGTATTGCCGCCTTATTTTCACGTTTTGAAAACGTTTAAAAGCCAATGCCGTGTGAAAAATATAATAAAATATAAACAAACTTTGGTGCAGAATAAAACTTTATGCGCGCCAGGTAGCCAAAGGGTGCCCAGCGGGGTTAAGGGAAGAGGGGGATGCGGTTTATATCTGGGTTCAGAACACTTGCAATTGTTGCAGCAAGTAATACGGGCCATTCTTGTTGTTCTTGTTGGCTTTACCTGCTGCAGATTTTAAAAAGTAACAAGCACACACGTTCCAAGAGTCCGGACGAGGGAGTTCGGGGTGCAATTTTACCATTTGGCGCTACTCATGGCTGATTTATGCGCTCAAAGTGCAGCAACAACATAAAAGGGAAAGCAAAAAACCAAAAACAAAAAACCCGTGCTGCCAAGACAAAATAGCAAAGTGTTTGCCGTTGCCACGCCCCCTAGACCTACGCCCCTGGCTGTTGGCTGTTTCTAAGTGGTTTATACTCTGCGAGATTTTAGGCGAAACATCTATAAATTTTAACTCGTTCCTTGTCTAAGTGGGCAAATACAAGTGGGCGCAATTGCAGCCAGCCAGCCGCATCTCAGCTTCATCGACGTGCCCCTGCACCCTGCCCCGCTGCCACCACTCCCCTCACTCTGCCAGTCTTTCTGCATTCTGTGTTTTTCTGCACCACTTGTAAAACTTTGAAAACTGTTGTCGAAAAAGTTTTGTGCGGTTGCGTTTGGGTTTTGCGCTTAGCTCAACGCACAAATTATTTGCAAACGTTAGTCTCAGGTCTCGGTCTCGAACTCGGTCTGAGGCTTGTGCCCGTTTAAGGTAAAATATTTAAGGCACCTGAGCTCCAACTATGCATTAATATTAATAAAAGCACACGCAAACTTCACGCAATTTACCAAAATTCAAAATTAATTGAAGGCTAATGTGCTCAGTCACATGCAGCTCGCTGTGAATTTTGTATTTTCAAAAACTGGTTTTAACTTTAAGTGGAAAGTTCTTTCAGTGAAAGAAAACTAGCTCAATTCAAATTGGTTAAGCGTATTCACATTGATGAAAAGGTATCAAAAAATTCGTGAAGTGGTTCGAAAATGTTTTAAAACTGAACTACAAAAACAATCTTGAGAGCAATTGGTTTTATATATCGAATTGTTTTTATCCGATTTTGAAATAACACGAACTAAAAGGCATTTTACATGTATTGTTTTGTTTTAATACGATTTTAAAATATTCTATGAATCATTCTTATGAATTTCGCATTATTAAACTGCATAATGCACAATGGAAAATTGAGATAATAATAGAGAAATAATTGCCTAAAACAATAAACAAAATAATTCTAGTGATAGCCTTGATATTATTGTCAGAAAGAGACATTGAATACAATTTAGTTGTTTATATCAATTTCACATTTTTATATTAACGAATTTCTGATATTCATTTATTTTTTCCAAATAATAATTTTTTTATTATATATTTTAATTAATTAAAATATGTGAGCACCTCCTATTTTTCAATTTAGCCAATATTTTTTTATGAACATATCGTGTAAAAAAGAATTAGGTGTATATTTTTTCGGAGCTGGAGATATTTCATTCTATGCGTTACACATCTTGTAATAAATATCCTCTGAAAGGATTAATGAATAATTTGTAAGACCCAACAAATTATGCGCAAATAATAAAGCCAAGCTGTTAACTATTTAGACATCATTGGCATCTCTTTTTCCATCTGCCCAGCCCAAGGCACTAGACATTGTCATTTAGACCCCTGCAAAGTGTGACCAAACATTTTTAAAAATGTCAAGCCGCATTTACTGTGCCTCAAGCACTTTTATATCCTAATTCCCAAATCTGATTTGTTAACCGCAGCTGCCAATCGCTGCGGTCAATGAGATAAAAAAAGAAAGAAAAATACCCCAAAAAAAGAGGAAAGGAAAAGCAAAGAAAAGCGGCCACGTAATCCCCGGTAATTATACCCAAATCGCTTAATTTTGCAAATCCACCGCGATAATTAAGTGAAAGTGTCATTAAGTTTTAAGCAGAAACAGAAATGAGCAACAACTTGGACTTCAACTCCGTCAACAATAACAAGCTACGTAATTGCGTTGCCGGACCCAGACCCGAATCCCGAATACAGGCCCACAAAAGCCGGCTAAGGGAAAAAGGATACGAGCAAATGACAATACAGCGACGTCGAAAACAACGGAGACAGGGAGGTGACGGCGACTTACACTAAACATCCATTTGGGTATTAGCTGACGAGGCGGAAGCCGCACAAAGCGCGCTACCATTTGCGCCCAGGAGTATTCCAGTTAGTGGCGGACTACGTCGTCGTCGTTCCGCCAGCAGGATACAGTGCCAGACTGCAGGATGTGCCGTACATGCAGGCGTTGCTCTTGGGGCGTCCAGTCCCGTCCAGCTCGCCTTCTCTTGGGGTTGCGGCGAGTGCAGGCGAAATGACCACGCTAAGTGCAGGTTTACACAGGCCAATGATTATGGGGGCGATGACGATCCTTATTACAGACCGCGCTAATTCCCAATGGTAACTGTCACCAACAATGTTGGCCCGGCTACGGGGCTGGGCGGGGCGGGGCGGGGCGTGGCGGGACGTGGCGTGGCGTGGCGGCCAAAGGAACGTCGAGTTAACTGCAAGAGCGCATGTTAAAAAAGGGACATGAGAAATGCGAACTAGGATGTGCCAGCAGCAAAAACGGAAGTTAAAACAGCTAAACAAGGAAGCAAAGGAAAACTGAGCGAAAGAAAGAAAAATATCTAAAAATTGTTGTCCTCAACTATGTCAACTTGCGCTCTCGCTCTTTACATCTTTCTCCCTGGGTTTTTTGTAGTGCACAACTAGATAGAAATCTGTAACAGATGCCCTGTGGAGAGGAAGGGAGGGGGCGTGTTAGTGAAGAAGAGACAAACACAACAATCAGCAACTTTTAAACTATTCTGCTTTGCGTTGGATACCCTTAATAAACTTCATAGCTGGCAATTGAAACTGATCGACTAGTTCAGTCATTGATTGACCATGATCCAAATGTGGTCCTAAATGCATTTGAAGTGCCACGAATTTAGCGCTAATGAGTTAAAAACTTAGCTTAAGAAGTTCGCTGCAGATGAGCAAAATTAATACCAGTAGAGTTATATATACAATAGTATATTTTGTTAGGAAACAAGAAACAACTAAACAACTAAATTAAAGAAAACGTTTGTTGAAAAAAAGTGAAAATAAACACTTCTTTTATTTAAATAAGTCTTTTAATATAGTAATAATAATAATATAAACATAAAAAATATATTAAAAAATGTTATATAAAAACATTACTTCAGCAAAAACCCGTTTAAAACATAATAATTTGTACATGATTTAGTATTTTTTAGTTTTATTTATATATATAAAATAATAATAAAAACATTGTTTAATAAAAAAATATCAATTTAAAACCTTGTTTCAAAAAAACCGCTTAAGAATATTACGCTTTCACATTTAAAGTTGTATAAATCAAATGTTTTTATTTAGTATTGCTTATAAATATGTTAATCATATAATACGAAAGAATTTAAAAATAAAACATTGTTTTATCACTTTGTAAACATTTTCATTTTTATACTTATATTTCCTTTTTATAATTTTTTTCATTTTTTTTTTTTTGCAAAGCACACTGAGTGAAAACTCGCTTTTCGTTGCATTACAAGAAGTGGCTCGTGTTATGCCAGATACTTTGTAGTCCTTTCGCAGCAGCTCAGGCAGCCATTAAACTTACTTAAAGCGTTTTTGAAAAGCTAACAACATCAACGTCATTGTCAGCAGCTGGACGCGCAGCCGGAGCTTTCAGAGTTGTTTTCCGAGAATTGAGCAACAGCAACAGCACAAATAAGTAACAAGAATATCCAATTATTCCATTTCCAAGGCACAAAGATGCTCGGAAATGATGACAGCATAGCAACAGCAACAGCAACAGCACCACCACCACCACCAACAACAACAACAGCGACAACAAAACCAAATCTCCTGACTGGCAATGGGCATAAGTGTTGTGAGCAAAACGCAAAGCGATTAAAATCCTTCGTTCTGGCCCAAAGGCTTTAATAAATTTCCACATAATAAAATGAAATCTTTGCCTAAACTTTGGCTATTAACGTTGGTCGCCAACACACACACACACACACACACACACATAAACACCGATAAAAGCACACACATAGTCATCTCAAAAGACAAAAAGGGACACCCAACGACACACACACGAACACACACACACACACTGACACACACTTTATATTCAATTTCCAGGGCAAATGCGAAAATGCCTAGAAATCCATTTACCTAAATCCTCTATTTAGCATGCATTCGGGGCATTTTCATTGTTTTTTATTTGCTTTTTCGCAATTTTCTTATATATTTTTATTTTTTTTTCGCTTTTCTTATTTTCTCCTTCGAGTCTGTCATCGGATTTCAAAGCCGGCAGCTCTCCGGGTCGGTTCATGTGCAGTTGATTTGGACGGGTTTCCGACCACTTTGTTGACCCAATCGCTGCCTCTGGCGCGGCTTCTGTCGCCCCTTTTGTCGAATATTATCGAATTTCGATTGTCTTATTTGGCCCGAAGGAGTGTGGCGTTTCACGCGTGCGTTTAGGCCACTAAACAACAAACGAAATTACAATCATCGAGACAATGGGCGGGCCGATTGCGAATCCCTCGTAAGTATCATGCAAAATCACACGGAACGCTCTTCTCAGACTTCAAACTCAAATAACTTTGTTAGAACTGGATCGATTTGCATGTTTTATGACATTAAGATGGCACATAGATTGCTTCTGCTTCTACATTTTTAATTTCTTTGGAAAAATATCATGTACCCTTCCTCATTTATTGAAAAAAAAATAATTTCAAAATTTAGAATCTGAAATTATTGTTTTTAATCAATTAATTAAAATTGATTCTGAGGGGATTAAATTTTGGTCAAAAAAACATGTAGAAATTTTCAAAAATTCTGATACATAAAGTTCCCAGTTCCTGCTCTCCCCAAATTTAAAACTTTTCATATCATCTGGTCGTGGCTCAACAACTAAATTTAAATAAAATAAATAGGTAAAAACATTTTGGAATGAAAAAATATATAATTGTTCTTGTCACATTCGTAGATAAACTATAAAAATTCAACTTAATACGTGAAAATTAAAAACAAAAGTTCATTTGATTACATAAAAGGAACGGAAAGGATAAAAATTCAACTTAATACGTGAAAATTAAAAACAAAAGTTCATTTGATGACATAAAAGGAACGGAAAGGAAGAAAATCAATAGTAAGTTCAGTTTCTATAGAGAGTTATACTACATTATAATATATTATATACTTTAGCAGATCGGCATGAGGCTCTTCAAGCACTGCTTCCCAGATCCAGATCGGGCGTATAGTTCAGTGGCTTGCCGAACGTCATGCTAATCGTGCCGAGCGGCTGCTTCCAGGTGGGCTCATCCTCGCGCAGCTCCCGCACCTCCAGCCATTGGGCATAGTGCTGGCGTTTTCTTGGCGTCCAGCTGGTGAGCTCGCTGCGCAGGGGCGTCGAGTGGCTAAACAGCAGCTGGAGCGGAGCTACCGCCGGCATGCACTGCCGCTGGCGGAGCAGATGCTGCAACAGTTGGCCGCCGCCGCAGCCGCTGCCGGCGAGCAGCTGGCAGTCAAAGATCTCGAGCAGCTGCAGCTGAGCGTTGTCCTTGCGGTAGCGGAGCAGCCGGCTAAGCGTGCAGCGGCGCAGTCCAAAGCGCTGGCAGCTGAGCGGCAGCTCCGGCTGCGGCGCCTGGTCCGCCAACTTGCAGTTGCTCAGCAGCAGCTCCCGGAGTGCCCAGCAGTACTTCAGCTGCAGCAGCGACAGGTCCAGCGGAACGGTCAGCCAGCTGGCGTCGAAACACAGGGTGCGCAGCTCGTAGCGCTTGGCATTGATGATCTCCACGACGACGGCCAGCCAGTCCATGCCTGGCCAGAGCTGCTGGCGCTGCAGCGACAGGTGCTCCAAGTGGCCCAAGTGGCACACGGCCAACGGCGAGCGCAGCATCAGCGGCAGCTGCAGCTCCCGCAGCTGATAGCACTTCAGGATGTCGGTGACGTCCAGCGCGGTGGGCGTCTCGTTGCGCAGGAACAGTTGCTGCAGCTGCGGACAGTTCTCGCAGATATCGTCCAGCAGCGCCTGCGAGGAACTCTGGCGCAGCAGCAGCGCGCGCAGCTGCCGCATGTTGTTCGGAAAGGGCGCCGCCACGGCCCCATGCACATTGAGCAGCTCCAGACGGGGCAGCAGCTTGCCCAGCAGCTGCAGATGGCAGTCGGAGCTGGAGCTGGAGCTGTCGTTTGGCTTTAGCTTGTCCTGCGACACGTCACAGTTGCGGATCAGCGGCAGCTGCGGCACGCTCATCCTGCGGCACAGGCTGTACAGCTGCCTTATGTCGTCCGCCTCCAGGCGCAGGCGCGTCAGGCGCTGCGCCAGCATCGGCAGCAGCCGCTCCAGCTCCGCGTCGGGCAGTATCTTCAGAATCGGCACGAAATTGGTCGTCTCCAGTATCTTCATCAGTCGGGTGAATATGTTGGCGCTGCTGTCGCCATACCTCAGACAGATGCGCAAAGTCGCGTAAATCTGGTTGAGAGTGGGCGCCTCAGATAATTCCTCATCTGCGGCGGACAGAGAGACAGAAGAAGAAGACGTCGTTGCCTGCGTCACTTTTTCTGTCAATTTATAAATGGATTAAAAACGATCTTTTTAAATATAAGTGAACCTACTCGACATTATTTCACTTCTCATTTGATCTTAACTGGAAAGTCGCTCTTGAAAACTGTCGACTTAATTTTGGCCGCAAACCGAGCTGCCAACCTGCGTGTGGAAAGCGCTGCTAGAGCGAAAAGCGATGCGCGGGTAGCGTTTATCGTTATCGAAGTGATTACTTGAGTTTTTATTTGAGTAAAGTAAGTGGTTTCATATACACAAATATGGCCAGAAAGAATTATGTTCAGTGTAGTAGAAGTACACGTAGTGAGTACAATTCAGCATAGATAATAAAATATTATATAAAATATTACATTTTTTATATATAGAAAAATATAGTACTTAAAAGCAAATTTATAAAAATCTATACAATGGATAGTTCATATATTGGTTTACATATATAATATATATAATAATAATAATATATATATCCGTAAGCATAGATAACAAGATTTAATCGAATTACTATTCTATATATACATAGCATATCTCATATATGATAAAAATAACACAACTCTCACAAGCAATGTTTTAAAATGAATCCAATCAAATTTGTAAGTTTAAGCAACTTATGAATATATTTCAAATTGCCTGAAAAAAAGTATTAATTAATATTTAAGTAATGTATTAAATATCGATAAATGAAAAAATCGGAACCCTAATTCATTGATTTTGATCAATTAGAGAAAGTGGAGCAATTTATTTTTACAACGGTATATATTGCAAATATCCCTTACTCTGTTTCAAATATAGATAAGAGTAAATAGTGCTCTTCACTACAATTTAACGAAAGAAAGAAACGAATATTATATAGAGTTACGAATCCATATTTTAATCAATTACACTATCAAATAAGTCAGAATATTGCTTATAAATTATAAACACTTCATTTTAAAAAGAAAATACAGTTAAATATCTCGTATTGCTCAACCACCAATTCATTGAAAAACTAATCGCAAAATATAAATTTTTCTTAAATCCCTATATTATCGTGTGTTTCTCAGGCGTCACCCCCAAATCATACACTTCTATAGAATTAGAGTCATAAACAACCGTCTGACTGTGCAAAATTTGTTGAATGGTCAGTCAGGCAAAGGTCAGCAGTTAACTTTATGGGCGCAAGTCTTGACCCATTATTGCCGCAAGTTCACGACAAGTTGCAAACTTTTCACTTAAAGGCAACACACATATATGTATGTATATATATATATATATATATATTTATATATGCTCTATACATGGCCCAAATTCCAATCTGGCCAAGAGCCGCCCATGGCGTCTGGCTTTTGTGCTGTGACTTTATGGCCAAGTGCAAGTCGTTCAAGCAGGCAGCGAGAAATAAACGGATATCTACACGAATATGGGCTCCCTGGGCGTAAATATGTATGCGGTATATGTATATGTATACATGTGTGCGTATGTCTGGTTGCCACTGTAACTATGTCATTGCGGTTTCCTTAATTCATTTTGTTTGCTGCGCATCGTCATAGTCATTGTCAGCACTCGGATTCCGTTGGATATCATGGCATAGCAAACCGCAAGCACCCCTCCCCGTTGCCGTTCCCCGGCCCCCACAAACCCGACCACCTTCTGTGTTTTCAGTCAACGAGCGAAGCCCGGCGACAATTGTTGTTGGCGTTGTTTTAGTCGATGGCGGCGCTAAGCGGATTAACGCTGTTATTTTAAGTTCAACAAACGAAGAGAAGAATAAATTAATGAGTTTTCACTGTGGTCGCGCTGGCAGCGAGAAGCGAGCCCGGCCAACTGGGCTTAACAGCACAAAGCCAAAAGTACAAACACAAATACAAATACAAAAGACGCGCGCGCGCGCACCAAAACGCACCAATGCACCCTCGCAATAGTTGTTGTTGTTGTTGTTGCTATTGGCCCGGCCATGACCACAAAATGGCCCGCACCCTTGGCCCGCACTCACGTCCAGCCATTAAGCGCACTGGCCATAACCGTCATCTGTTCTCTGTTAGTGTGTGTTTGCGTGTGTGTGTGTTGGTTAGCGTTCCTTTTTTCCTCAGTTCTCCTTTTATTTGTATTTGTAATTGTTATGGTTTTCCCATTGATTGTGTGCACCGGACACTGAAATTGTAATTAGTTGAAATTTATGCGAACTGGGGCAGCTTCCGTTTTTGGCTTCGATCACGTTCGCGTTTTGGCCATTATTATTTGTGCCTTGGCTTTACATTCGCTCAATGCTGTTCCTCTTCTTTTTTTTCAATAAAAATTAATTCTATGAATTTTCAATCGCAAATCGGATTACGGCATTAGCCAGCAGCGTCGAAACAATAACTTTTGCCATGTTCGCATTCCACGCGCCAAACGTTGGCCCATTTTTTATGCTCGTTCACGAAGTGAAAAGAGTATATTGCATTTGTGCAAAGTCCACGACCACAAAAATCGATACTTTTCAGAAATAACAATAATAATTAAGACCGTTTTCAACGGCTATATGCTGTTATTAAACTGCGAACGAATGTGACGCAGTCAGTTACACCCGACCGCAACATTCTTACTTATCTTTTTTAAGGATGACCAATTTCCTTGTTGGTCAGCAAATCATAAATGACAATCGTTCACGCTGTTGGCATAGCGATAACTTAATGATATGCAAAGCAAGCAGGTTGGCAACTCTGGCAGCCACGGGCCGCCGTCATAAACTTGCAGCCGCAAACTTTGCTAATTAGAGTAAGATAGATAGATGTGCAATTAATTAGTTTAACGACAGCGTGTCATTCGATATTTTGTACTCGACTGGCCGTGACAACCCTGCCACGGCATCGCGACGCTTTGATGCAGCCGAACAACCGGAAAATTGTTCCGACTCCTTGCCGGCGTCAGGCACATCATTCAATGCGAAGACTGTATAAAATTACGCGCTTGGATAATTTACTTATAAAACATTTATAATTAGCCAATGTTCGTGGCACACTTCGAACGCTGAACAAGTGATTGGCAGGAACTGCGGAAACTTGAGATCCGGCGTCAAGGTAGCTAAAGGAAAAATTTCAAAGAAAAATAAATCAAACCAAAAAATATTGTATAGCTAATGGCAAGTAACTGCAAGTAACTTTATCATAATCATAACACTGTTCAGGAAGAGTACTCTACCTTGCAAGGGAGTGCTCTTGAGAGCGTTTCACTGGCTGAAAACTCAATAGATAGGATAAAATCAGTTGCATTAACTTTTTAGTAGTCTCATAACGTTTTTCTTTTTCATTTGATTCATCATCCGAAACGTTTCACTGGCTGCACTGGTCAAGAAAATATTTCAAAAATATATTCATATGAATAATACTATACAAAAAACTAACTAAATATATTAACTTTCTCATCACAAAATGTACATTAATTCGCATGCATAATTAATTAAATATCGCTCGAAAAAAAGTCCTGTAACCGTAACGTTTCACTGTCTGTGCTATAAACTTAATAGGCTTAAGCTTTTCGTATTTTCCCTCTTTGCGTCTAGTTTAGTTTAGATTTTCACTCAAGCGTTGGCATTATCCACAAAATGATCCCGGTGCAGGCTTAACATTTACTTTGAGCAAAATAAGGTAAAGAGAAAAGCGAATTCCGCTGGTGCCCGGACCTGGGCAAAAAATTAACCCACTCGCATTGAGTTTTGTCGGCGCAAAGCAGAAGCAGACGGCAAAAGCGGGACGTATGAACAGTAAAGCAAGGCAAAATGCAGCAAAAACTTTGCCTTTGATTTCGTTTCTTTCTTTTTTACATTTCTTTATGACATTTATTGCGCCACACCCCCTGACCGCCCACATCTATCAGTGCTGCAGCGCATTTGTCGACTTGCCTTATCCTGTTGGCAGTCCTTTCAGTGCCCATAGTCCTTTGCCGAGCTGACAGCTGAGCTGTCCAATGGACGTGCGGCTGGCGTATTGAGAAATGAGCACCGAGAACTGAACACTGAAAACTGAGACCTGAGACTGGTAAACGGGACTTATCAAAGGGCTGCTAACTGCCAGCTGCGTGCTGCGCAAAAATGTCTTTTAATTAGTGTTTAATTGAATCGCCAACTGGAATTTTAATCGAAAATTGCAGCTCACCAAAGTTTGCGTTTGACTTTTCCGCACAGTTTGCATTGTATCTTGAGCCAAATTGCTTGTTTGCTTTGCAAACTCAACCGGTCATTGATAGTCGTTCCAAAACTACTTCCTAAGTAGGGGCTTTTGTCATGCTCAACGGGATTAATTAAACATTGTGCATTTAAGTGCGGTAATCGTTAGACGAATGAGTTCAATTCAAATGGAAGTATCTGTGAAACACACATAGTTGAGAACAGAGATTATAGATGCAAGAAAAGTTTGCAGAAAGGAGGGAACTGAAATAATAAATATCACTAAGCTAATATGTTAAGCTAAATTGTATTTGCAAAATAACAACAACAATAATAAAACTTACAATAAAAAAATGCTTCTGAACTATAATTATTAGAAACAAACTCTCAAGCTAATTTCTCTAATATTATTAGCTATTAAATTTGCCTCAGTTTTTAGTAACCATTGTGAATGTTATTTAGAAAACTCACTGAATACTTCAACTTGTTTATGAATTTTTAAGTTTAATCGTAATTCTCCCAGCTTTAACTATATTTAATTTGTAATGCCCACATGTGCGCTGGGCTGCCCTCTCAACCAATTATAATTACTCACATGCCCTAATGAAATTCATCAAACGCTTATTGTGCGGCAATAGCTTCTTGGATGCTGCAGCTGCCAGAGCTGCCTGGGCTATAATATTCCGCCGATGCGCTTTTAATGAGCATAATGAGGCAGACGGCCACACGAATGCGGCAACAGCAAATGCCACAATAAAGTCGAGAGAAAAGACCTCATTCACGGGGCCTTTGAGTTAACTACAGCCACAAATGCGGCTGGTACAAATTGCATGATTACAATTAACTATAATTAATCTGATGCCAACATAACGATATAAGCACTCAATAATACGCGTATATTGGTTGTATTTATGAAAAATCATTTTCAAATGGAAATTATTTAAAAGCTGCCATAAGTTCAAGTCAAATCATGAAGAAGAAAACTCGAATGAAACTCACTTTGAATAGTTGAAACCACTAAATAAAATTTGTATTTCTTATGAACTCTTGAAGACACCATAAGCTATCCACATAAGTCATATAATATCATCATATCTGATGGCAGTAAAAAGATTCTAAAAGGTTTATGATTCCATATATGTTTATGTGCAGCTGAGTTGCATTGTTTGTAAATGCGTTTGAATCAAATGATTGAATGTGCTGAATATATTGAAGTTAATGAGCTACTTAACCGACTTTGCCGCAAGCCAACCATGTTTATATGCGCATAAATGTAATGAATGAGTCCACAATACACACATAAAGATATTAGCTATGCGGAATATGTGTTTGCAGTTTCCTTAATTAGGTTGAGTGCAATGTGCTGGCCACAAAACGGAATAATTAAAGGTACACCTGAGTTGCGCGGTTTTGAGGTAAGCCCAACGCCAGCGCCCATCGAACGGAGAGATTGCTCAGTGAGAGCAAAGATGATGCAGTCTATTATATACACAAGTAAATCCCTTTAAATCTGATTTAAATATTTTCTAAATTCTTAAACACACAAGTCTAAACAATTTGTCATGCTCAAGGAATTGTGATTTAAGTCCTTTAAAATGCAAAATGTATCAATCAAAACTGTATGCCAAGTACAATAAAAATCCTTTGGCTTTAGTATATCTGGCTGTCTGTGTGTGTGGGAGTGTGGGTGGTTGTGTGGTGAGTGTGTTGTGGTCTTGTGCGCTGCGGTTGTGTTGTAAATCCGCTAACACTCCGTGTTGTCAACTTGCCGACATTAAGGCGCGTGAATCTTTTTTTTATTGTTATGCTGCCGTGTTGGGGGTTGAGCTGGTTACAGGGGTGGGGGCTGAACAGGGGTGGGGGCGTGTGTTGTAAAGCCGCATGTATGACAGCATGTGTGGCATACAATTACAAGAGCCGGGCCCGAAAGAATGGCAACATTTGTTACCCAAAAACAAAATGGCTGCACGACCATTTCCGCCGATTTCCAGTTGAAGTCCTTTACGTCCTCTGCATCCTTCTGCTTGGCGCCTGGCGTGGATTATTATATTCGCATTTCTCATGCGCACAGCTTTAAACATTTTGCCATTGAAATATTTATTTCAAAAACAGAAATGACACACAGACAGACACACACAGCAGCGAGTAAGGACTCTGATGTATTTTTTATGTCTTTGCTTCGTTTTTATTGCCTTTAAATTGCGCTCGTTACGTTTTGTTTTTGTATTTTTGTTTTTTTTTCTTTTGTATTTTGAGGGGCTTCCACAGCCACGCCTTTGCGACACCACCCTAAAATACATGTAAGCAGACACAGGCCCAGAAGAATGTGGATTATTTCACATCATTTATAGGATATTTGTATTCGTGGCCTCAATATGTACACAAAATGTCTACGGCTTAAGTCACATATCAGCTAGCGAATATTTTAATTCGTGTTGTCTTTGCCTGTATTTGCAATAAAATATGCTGATCTGTGGTATATTAATTATGATTAGGGCATCATGAGAACATATTTGTATTTCGTATTAAAAATACAGGGTAACTCAAAGTCAAGCCTTCGCTCAGACATTTGACAATTATTTCAAAAGCATATTATTCTATCAAAAAATTTTAATTACCTTAGTGAGAATTAAATTTGTCGTATTTAGTAGGCCTGCGTTGAAAAAACCAATTTTGTTTAGCACATTACAACACAAACACATCACAAATACAACACGAACATTGCACAAGTCATAATCACAACACACAGAAAACAAAAGACCGGCTTAGACCAATTTCGATCTTAGAGAGCTAGCGAAAAACCACAAAAGACGCCAAAATGAATCGCATCGATAGTACCATGGATGACATGTCCAATACAAAATTCCTGACGCTCTACAGTAGTTTGATCAAACAGTTTACGGCCACAACGGAGTTTACCAACACTGAGGTCGTCTGCCTTCTCATCATCTACTACAAATTCGTCCAGATCAATGGGCCCACAGCCAAGCAGATGAAGAAGAAACAAATGTACAACTTATTTCTAGTGCTCTTTCGCATCTACGATATGAGCATTATAGAACGTATATTGTTAAATATTACAGCCGACGTGAGCTTTATTGGCCCCGAGGCCTGGATGAAGTTGTTCTCCGTGTTCTTGAGCAAGAACTTGGGGGAGCGCATAAATTTCGCATACAAGGTAATAGAGTAATAATATAGTTATTATATACGAAATAATTGAGATCAATTAACAGGTTTATACAACGTCTACTTCGGGCATGTTGAATCGCGAAACTGTTGGCATGGCCATCAATAATTTCTTTGTGGGAGAAGATGACGATGAGGTCAAAGAGCTGCAAGCGGTTCGTATGGATATTCTATATAAATATATTATATATTTAATACATGATAACGTTTCCTGCAGGATATGACCGAGTTTATATTCAACAAATTTGATTTGGACAAAGATGGCACTATTTCATATGAAGAGTATTACCAGATTGTTAGTAATCAGCCGGTATTGTTGGAATTTCTGGGGCAAATATTCCCAGATCTATCCGATTTAACTGTAATCGCATATTGCGCAAATATTGCAACGCTCTTCCCTGGTGAAGATTAACGTTAGTTTACATGGTTGAAACTTTAACGAAATATTGCTGAAACTGCAAAATGGTGGTACGTATACTATATACGTCATATTATCTGATTGATTCATTTAACAAGATTTCATTGCAGGATAGGAACGATAGGAAGGGTTATAGCTAGGAGGGAATATCGCAAGGTTCTTAGAAATTAGGCAGCCTCGTGGGAATATCTGAAACTGTACCTGTTTCGGATGGGATCGGGTATGACAGACACATTGCGACACTGTTATCTGGTGATTGATGATTCATGATTCACATTTTTAAATTCTTAATGACAAATCGCCGGAATGAACAACTATTGAGCATTGAATAGTATTAGTATTGTAAATGTAGAAATTAAATATTAGGCTTATATACAAGTACATTTGCAAAATCATAAAAAAGCGAAATTTTCTGCTAATAGGAGAACCGCAAGCCAAAATGTTGGCAACATGTGCGCAGTCTATTTGAAGCCGACTACATAAAGGACACAAGTGTTTTAAATGGGCTTCCCAGAGCAGTTCTATTGTAGAACGTTGTAAAGTACTTTTCCATGAGGTATACGGAAAAGTTGAAATTGCCATTTCGCGCTGTTGTCTTCAGTTTTGTTTTTGTTCAAACCTCTCTGTGTGTGTGTGTGTGTGTATGTAATTGTTCTGGTGTATTCTTGTTGCCGCCTTCTTGTTCAACTCCTTTTCTAAATACCATAATGGCGCTGTGGGCTTATTTCTTTGTCTGTGTTTGCCTGTCGTCCTTGCCGAGCATCCAGCTTTTGCTTTGCGGCTTTATTCAGCAATTAAACCCGACAACATATGTGGGCGCCCCTTGAAAAAAAAAAATAAAAAACAAAAAATATCCATACAGCGCCTCAAAACCGGCTGCTACCATAACAAAAACTAATATGCAAAATTTTAATTACATTTTGTTGAATGCAAGTGGTAAGAGGCAATCCCTAAAAAATGCCTTCCTGATTTTATTTGATTATATAAATTTCTAACCAAAGTTGGCCTTCAATTTAAAATTAGATATGTGTAAATGAAAATACCACATTTCACATGATTTAAATTAGTTAAAATTACAGATTAATATTGAAACTACATCTATATAATTTAAGTGTAATATATTGAAGTATAAAGTTCATCCAGCTAAGTGACAGAAGGGACAAAAAATTTTTAAAACAAATTAAAAGTTTCTAAATAGCAGCAGCCGACACAGAGCCAAAAGTTGTGTGCGGTAAAACGCTTGTGGTGCTAGAAAGGAGGGAAGTTTCAGTTTCATTCCGCTTGTGAACACTTAACAAATTTTTCTCTGCGGCTTTGCGGTTTCGCTAGCTGTCAGCGTTCGACTTGTCGTATACGTAATTTCGTTAGTGTTCAACTATGCGTATGAGTAACAAAAATGAACTCCAGTCAAAACTGTCTCACTTGTAAATGCAATTTGCGCTGTTCGCACAACTTGACATACACTTTAAAGCGAAGCAGAAAAAAATGCGACAACAGCAATCCCCCTATTGATTGCGGTGGGGGCGAAGGTGGTTGGGGCGGTTTCACAGTCAACGACATGCCTCATTAGGGCAATGCCTGGCGCGTGGTCCTTGTTGATGGCCAAAGGCAAAAGGCTCAAAGGAAAACATGAAATGCGGCCACTGCCATGCGGCCGTCTGTAAATCTTGACGTGATGAATGCGAACCCACGAGTTCGAGGACCACTGACCAGAGCTGCCCCGGCTTCAGTTCATCACGAGTTTGGCACTCGCCGTCGAGGCTCGTTGTTATTGTTGTT
This sequence comes from Drosophila robusta, assembly GCA_035043565.1. NCBI lineage: Eukaryota > Metazoa > Arthropoda > Insecta > Diptera > Drosophilidae > Drosophila > Drosophila robusta. The sequence continues at coordinate 10,482,316 of JAWNMW010000294.1, read as the reverse complement.
CTCCATCCATGTTGTTGTTGCGCCTTCTGCATTAACACGCCGCCTCCTGTTGCATTTCAGCTGGAAAAAAGTCACGGCGCCTCAGCTGAGCGCATATTTCTGCAGTTTCATCAACAGTTTTTTCGGTTTTATGCCTCGCCAGTATATATATATATATGTGTGTGTGTGTGTGGGAGGTTTTTATAAAAGAACAATTTTTCTCACATTTGTATTCTTAACACACACCAACACACACGTTCCAAGCTGTTCATTTTTCATGACCAACTTTGGTTGGAGTTTTTTTTGTTGCTTTGGCTTTTGCAGCAGTTTATTATTTCATGAAGTTATATAGTGCACTAATAAATATAAGTGTGCTCGAAAAGAATATACACAGCTTGCGGTAAATTAAAGCATATAACTAATATGATACATACTTATAATAAGATGGTTAAGTAAAATTACTATATGTATATATATTCGCTTTCGATGATTGTAGAACATAGGTAAGTACTGAATTTACTAAAATGATACATATTTATAATAAGATGGTTAAGTAAAATTAAATTGATAAAGGTTGCACAATATATGTACATAGAATATGTATTTATATTCGCTTTCAAGGATTGTAGAACCTATTTTCCGTCTAGATAGGACTTATTTATTACCATCCTAATACATATATCTTTTAATTTTCTTAACAAACTAATTAATATTAACTATAAAATATATTGTATTTACTATATTTAATATTCAGTTTTCCTTGGCTTTGCATTATATGCATAAGCAAACAATTCATGTCATAAAAATAAAAATAAATTGCCTTTTTAGAATTCAAAGTGGTTTGAAGGAGACGCCTAATGCGTTGATGCCTGTAGGAAATCAGCGCAGGAAATCCGATTCGCCAGCGCGGGGCATTACTTCTAACGATGATAATAATAATCAGATTGCCATAACGTCATCCTCCACAAACACAAACACAAATACAGAGCAAAAGAGAGAAAGTGAGCGAGTATTAGTAGGAATGTTTTGTCGGAGGAGGTAAGGTATCAAGCGACCTGGAACCATTTTGATTGTCACATTGTCATCATCTGCATATTAAGTACAAGTGATTACACTTTCACGTGTGTCCCGCCTGCGAGTCGACTACACATAGAGTTAGATACACCTCTGGGGAGCGAGCACAACAGTGTGCATATGTCCTTGTGGGGGGAGGGGTGTGGGCAGGAGGTAGGGGACGTGATGTTTGCAGCATTGAAATTTCGGCATTTAAATCTAACCAAGCAAAAGAAAGAAAAAGAAAAACGCCGCACCCTCCCTCGAAACACAAAGGGAAATGCTAGCGCGTATCTGTAAGATACATGCATACATATGTAAGTATCTTTTGTTAACGAGCACACAGCACAGTCCGGGCGCCGTGCGGGCAAATGTAAATGCTTTGCAAGCTTTTGAAATCAAATCAATGCGTTTGATAAGAGAAAACATCTGGGTGAGGGGGCAAAAGTGTCTCTTGAAGTTAGGTCTACAACAATGGCTTTATGCGAGGGCTGAGCGCACAAACGGAATTCATTTGTGGCACGTGAAGTCTTTTGATTTTCTGCTACTTTTTGTTAAGATGTGACCAAAAGTTGCTTAGTAACAAATAATGTGAGTTTCTATTGAATTCGACTATGAGATACTCTGCTCACGACTCCGCGATATTCTGTAGACGAACATAGGAGAGCTCAAAACAGAAGGAACATTGGAGATAACAAAGCTTCAAAATTATGAGAGATTTATAAAAAAAAACAAAAAGCTCTCGGAAGTAAATTAAAAATTAAAATTTTGATTGCATATACTCTTGGTATCAAATCTGATCGAATTTGAAACTGAAAGGTAGACACTTTGTGGCAACTACTTTTGGCGAATTTCATACAGCAAAAATATCTTAACACTTGCCTAAATATGCAGCTATATGAAAACACAATCATATCTATCAATTTATAAAAAGAACAAACTTAGCCGCATATCTAGAACCCTACATATCCTTCATCATTTCTCAAACAGAGTATACGCCAATAATAAATAAACAACATTTTAACTCGCAATTGAATTAAATTGAATTACACGCATTCACACGCACGCAATTAAAACGATTGTAATTAATTAATTGTTTGTCTTTAAATATAAATTGTACACAGAGCACACCTGTAGCCATTAACTGGACGTTTAAACAGAGCTTTAATGCAACTGTTCATTTGCGTTCTGTTTGCAGACGCCTTGGCAATTGGCCTAAGCTAATCAAATCTGTGGCACAGTTGCAGCAACAGCGCAGCGCACACACATACACACAACCACACACGCACACACACTCATCCGTAATGCGCTACGTCTCTAGCTGCGTCTGCTTTTGGCTTCCATTTCGATGGCATCGACATTAAACTGCAAATCCGCAGCAGCAATTGCCGCATGTAATGCTGATGTTGGCATTTTACGGCTACTTCGACTGCTGCTGCTGCTGCTGTTGCTGCTGCTGCTGTCATGGGCTCATGTTTCGCCACTGCAGCGACACCTTATGTGGCAACAACCAATCCCCCCCCCTGCCACCTTGCCAGCTGCGACTGCACTTAAGAGCGTTGCATCAGCTGCCCGTCTGCCTGCTGCGATCGCTTGCCGTTGCTGCTGCTGTTGTGTTGTGTATTTTTGCATTGTCGCCAGCAACAGCAGCAGCAGCAATGGTAACCATAAAATCCTTTGCAATCAGTTGCATACAACAAACACTTCTGCTGCTGCTTCCCCTTAACCACAGGCCCGAGTATGTGTGCCTTTTACACACACACACGCCTTTGCTTCCAGGCAGACTAAATCCGTTGCTGTTGTCATGTCTTCTATGCTGCTGCTGCCAGTGCAATGGGGCAACATCCTAAGTATATTTTACTGTCTCTGTATCCGTCTGTTCTCCGTATACCGTTATATAGCTGCTGTTTTATGCTCATCCTGATTGCCCTTATACTACGAGTATTGCAACACTCCAATCTTGGTTATTGTTGTTGTTGTTGTTGTTGTTATTGTTGCTGCTGTTGTTGTTGCGTACACAAAACAATTTTCAAACACTCGCAATTGGCTTTGGTGCAATTTACAGCTACCTCGTGCTTAAAAATAATTTCACACATTCAAGTGTTTTGCAGCAGTTGCGATAATATGGAGACAGCTAGAGAGTACGAGGAGGAGACACAAAGCTAAAAAGTCAATGGGACAAAGAGAGAAGGAATAAGTAAGAGTGGCACGGAGAGGGAGAGCTGTAGTCCTGACAACGCTCGTTAATCGGAAAAGCTTTAGTTTTTAAAAGCAGAAAAAGAAAATTCACTTTCTTTTTATTTTGAGAGCTTTCCTACCTGTATATGATAACTTAAACTTTTTTAAGGTATTTATAGTTCAATACATATACATTTTTTTTTTTAAGTATTCTATCTAATATAAGGAAACTAGAGAGCATTGGATGATAAATAAATTATTACTAAATTATTTCAATTTAATTATTATTAACTTAATTAGATCGTAAAGCGTTGCACAAACCCAATATACCCTCTTCACTTCGAGAACGAGTACAAAAACGTGAATTAAAGGCCAGAATCACAGTATGAACTGGGATACATATTCGATATATTGGAGAACAAAGCCCCGTGAGCCCACAAACAAACCTTTGGATATAGATTGTCAAATTCAATGGCATGAACAAACTGGCAACTGGCAAACTTTTTGAATATTTAGCAAAAATGCATAGAGCATGGCAGAAATAAAAAAGGAAAACAGTGGCAGCAAATGTGGGGCACACACAAAGTGCTATCGGCTCGCGTTCCCGATGTCGCTTTGTGAAAATGTCGAAATTTTTGTGCGCTTTCCAAAATGTCACAACATCCGGCATGCCGCATGCACTTGGCAAGGATTCGGGCGGACGCACACACAGAGAGAACCTGGATGCGCGCCCACTGTGTTGTGGCGCCACAGTTCATGTACAGTTCGCATGTTAATCGGAACATGAACTGAGTGGCCAGAAATGCCAAAGCCAGCAGCGCTTTAAAAGGCAGCAGCAGCGACGGCAATTCAAAAAGGCAAAAATGCAAGATGCGCTCGTATTTCATTTCATAACTGGCAAACGCTTTCCGGGTAATTATTATTTGACAAGCATTTTAAGTATTCGGCAAGTTAAGACCGTAATTAGAATCATCTTTCGGCAGACAACAGAAAACAACGGACGTCGAACGTCGATTGCAGCCGTTGCCCCGGCGAACGTGAAAGTAAGAGCCACTTATATTGCAACGCCGGCACCGCCTCCTGCTCTTCGAACCGTCCCGCTCCCTACCTCTGGTCCCTGTAGACGCTGCCTTGGCAACAATGGTCGAAAACAAAGAACGTTGCGAATCAGTTGCAGTTGCAATTATAATTTCAATTTTACGATTTTTGAAGTACATTTCTGGTTTGGCCAAAACAACAACAAGCTCGCTCCCTCGCTCCCTCGCTCATTGCTCTTCCACTGGCTGCTCCTTATGCGCGTTGTATGCTCTGAAGTGCTTAGTTTTAATTCCAGTTGCACAAAACAAAGGCACGAAAACATAAGGAGCTTCAGCTGCTCACAACGGGCTGGGACTATCATGAATGGGCCAGCATTGTTGAGTCATTTGTACCAACTTTTTATTTCTATTTCTCCTCTGCTTTTTCCTTTTTTGTTATACTTAATTAGTGTGCAGCGCCACAAAGAGCTGGCTGCAAGCGGTGCATTGTATGCTACGTGAGAGATTATTAAGAAAGTGCAATCAAAGTTATTAGCTGAGCTTCTGGACAGCAGCGAGGGGAGGAGAGAGGCGGCGATTGTTAAGTTGAGTATTTTTCAATCAGGCATGAACTACATATGAAAAGTAGCACACAATTTTAATTAAAGTTTCGCTTCTAATTGTTGAGTTAGAAAAAATAAAATACAATTTTAATTACATATTTTTCTCACTCATAAATTTGCATAAATCTTTAAATATTTTATTTTTGATTTTTAATTCGATGGAAACAAGCAAAAAATACAATTTAAATAAAATTGAATTATTTAGAACTCTCAGTTAACATCCACAACAAATTAATTAAATGTGCATTCAATATAAAAATAATTAATTTGTTAGATCTCTGGGGCAATTATGTCAGCTTGAAACTTTTTCTAATATAGCTTCCAACTATCGTTACTAAGCTGGGCAGCAGGAAAACAGCTTCAAACTTTTCAAATACTTAGAAAGTCGGTATGTGCGCTATATAAAGACTGAGAATCGGTGGCCGCCAATTGATACGCCCCAGTGCCCAACAACAGCAGGGGGCCTTGTCCACTCGGGGCGAGCAGGGGCTGGGTGGGTGGTGTATCGGGGGCGTGTTCGCGCGTGTTAAAAACTCCGCAAGTTTACCAATAAAATTAAAAGTTTGGCTGCATGCGCAGCTTTTGCTTTTTATTGAAACTAGAAAATGCGATAACATTGTGAAGGCAGCCGCGATGACGCCGTCGCGTGTCCAGTGTCCTGCACAGGACATGGTGCAAGCGGCAAAGTTTTGATTGCCAATAAGGAATTACAGGTGATAATACAGCATAATCTGCCACGTTGCCGCAGCACAGTTGCCGCAGCAACAGCGCAACAGCAACATGGCCATGGCCAGCTAGAAAATTGTGTTGCCACTTATTTACCTACTTTATTATTTATTTTATTATTTTGAACTGCTGCAGTAGCTGCTTCGGCTAGTTATGCCAGCTGCTTTGGCATGGGATAAAAATTTGTGTTCAAAGCGAAATTTGCAAATAACCAAAAATGACCAAAAATATCAGAGAAAACGAAATATTTTTTGCTAATTTTGCGAGTTCAAGCAAAAGCAATTAAAGTACATACAAAGTCAATTTAGTTACGAACTTACAATTTTAGTCTTTTATTTCTTTTAAAAATAAGCTGTTTATGAAGTGATAAAATATTTTCTTTAGCTAGGTACTAACATTAAATAAGAAATCTAAAAATATAGAACTGTTAAAAAAAATATTAACAAGTTATCTAATATTTCTTATTACATTATGAAACTTTCTTATTATATTATGTAAATATACTAATGTATACTAATATAAAATTGTTTAAGATAAGTTTTACATAAATATTGTCGCCCACAAGTGCATGTAACGTCAGCTATTATTTTTTATTTTGAAATAAAAATGCATCCATGTTTAAGTGCAGCCCGCTTGGCAAGATTTAAAGCTTTCGACTACTTTTAACGAATTTAAATGAAAACTTTTGACATAAACTGTTCCAAAGTTTTCAAGATATTTGCATTTTTAAGGCTTATAGCCAAAAGCATGCTATTTAAACAGAAGGGCCATTGGACAGAACAATTCAAAGAAAAGAGAATTGCCCAACTATTGGGTAAGAATTGCTTATTGCTCACCTGGACTCCGTTTTACTTTTCTATTTTTTTTTTTTGTTTGTTTTTGAGTTGACAAATTAATTAAAATCGCCTCGGTAAGAGGACCAATCACTGCCAGAAACTAGAACACTTGGCAACTAACGTTGGTTGCAGCTGCGCCAAAGCCAAAAATTTGCAGCAGGCAGTGTAATAATTTTAAGAGCTATTTATAAAAATTAATTTGAAAGTTTATTGCAGGAGGCGGGCGACGAGCGGACGGGGCGTATGAGTGACCTGATTTTGAGTTTCATCTGCATTTAATTACAAAAAGGGATGCGCTGCCAAAAGCAGCGCCAACTACAAAGTCAACACAAACAAATTTCAATAATAAAACTCAACCCCCATTTGAAGGGTTGTCTCGGGGCTTTGTCGCCAAGAAAAAGGAGAAGCCTGCACAAAATGTCAACGAAACTATCTTTAGAGCTCAGTGAGGGCTTCTATATAATTACGAATGTTTGCAACAGACGCACCCATGAAATCCTCTTGATAAGAGCTGAGTTCGAAGGAGACAAAACAAGTTGAGTGTTTGTAATAAATAGTACTTTGATTATCTTTATATATATTTTGATATATTAAACAAGAAAAAACTGCCTGCCAGTAATATTAATTGAGAGAAAATAATATTCTGCCAAGTCCTGCCAGTACTCCAATCATTGCTCCTGTTGTTTGCGTGCCGAAAATTAAATAGAAGTCAGCTGAAGCTAACCAGATCTTCCGCAGGAGCTGCCACAGCAAAACTGTAGCAAGGATGAACTTCGGTCAGGACAAAAGAATAATTGTTTTTGCGACTAGGTCAGCAATGGCATCCACTCCAATTCGCTGCCACCTCAGAGCCAGTTGTCAGCGTGTTGGGAGAGGCGAAGGAGCAGCCGCAAGCAAGCCAAATCCGAATGAACGAGCGCTGGGGTCGCACCGGGGTCACCGGGCGACAGTTGTTGTTGCTGCAGGCATTGGCAAAGGAGTGCAAGCACGAGTTGCAGCTAAGAAAGGGACAACAATACGGAGAGCGAAAGAAAGAGTGGGAGCAGCATGCGTTGCTATCAAAACAATGAAGAATAATTAAAATTCGCCCTCAAACAATTTGTAAGCGGGGCGGAAGTAGCTGGCGAGCAACGCAGCGTTGCCAGGGCTGCGAAAGCTTCGACCAGACCTAGATGGCAATGGCAATGGCAATGGCGAGTGGCGGGTGGGGCTAATGGTTGCGGCATGGGGCAGCATACCACGCCACATGCTCATAAATAAATTTATGTTTGCTGAAGTATTGGGCGTTGCTGCACCTCAATTCGTAACCCGCCCCTGCCCCGCCTCTTTCGATGCAGCTCCCGCTGGGCATAAATTGTTGCTCGTTGGCCAAGTCTGACATCCTGGTGCGTTGGCGGCGCTGGCAAAGCAGCAAATAACGCGTTTTTGCAATTACCCGAAATTCTATTTTATCATGCCAGATACTCGGTGGCCTCTATTCGCCGGAAATTGCTGGGATTAATTTCCCTTGCTTGTTGAAACCTTGATTCTTCGGCCATTTCCTGTTGCACTTTGTGTTCTGGCCTGGGTTCTAATAGAACTCACGTAGTGCCTATCAAATTGATTTAATTATTTCCCACACCTTACAACTGATTGAAGTTGTGAAATGGAAAGTGTGGGTACTGTTCAATTTTCCCGTAGAGCCCATCAAATTGATTTAATTAAATTCTCACACTGCCGAACTGATTGGTTTAATATATGAGATAGAAATGTAAACATAACACTTTTTTACACGGTCTTGAAAGAAAAAGTTCAAATTTTTCTCTTTTTACCCGAATTGTTTTGTTTTAACACTATTTTAAATATGCTATGAATTATTTTTATGCATTTTTTTACATTTTATGAATTTCTTTTATTCCCACTCTTCACAAATTGTACATTTTCATATCGATTTATATGTTATCTGTTTGTGTGCGATTCCCCGAATTAAACAAATGCTTCTATAAGTTTTCCTTTTCCTTTTTGTATATTAATGAGTTTCCGACATTCTTTTCTTTTTTCCAAACATTTTTACATTGCATTTTTTCTAATAATATATTCAATAAATAAATATGTTTGTAATAAATTGTGAACCATCTACTAATTTTTTAGAGTTTCGAATGTTCACATCACATCTATCGCTCAAGGCTCAACCAAACTTCCCAACTACTCAGCAAAAGCCACTTACTCGTAATACTTTCAGAAATAATGTCCTGTAATTACACTACACTTTGATGGGGTTAACCCTTGATGCAATTTAACAAATTCAATAAAAGTTGAGCGCGTACATATAAAAGAGTTCGAGAACCATAAGAAAACAAAAACCCCCGAGAGAGAGAGAGAGCTGAAAAAGTTGTCGTGCAGGGCAAAGTCTGGCGACATCCTTTGAAGCACGCAAATAATCCCGCAAAACCGAGCGCTTAACTTTTTCCAACATTTATGCGGGGCAGCAGCATTGCTTTTTGCAACCTCCCATCTCCCCCTACCCATCCCTCGCTTTCCTCGATTATTTGTATCAAAATGGCAATTTTTTGTTCGTTTTCTTTTATGTGTGCACAATGTTTTGCCATTTAACACAAAGTTAAAATGTCAACGATGTCTGATCGTGCCTCACACGAAACCAACAACAACAACACCATGTAAATGCTGTCAAGAGAGTGATGGATAGATATATGGATAGATGGCTGGATGGATGGATGCTCGTCTCGTCCAGTATGCAAACAGTTTGTATTGCTGCTTTCTGCCGACTGAGATGGTCACTTAGGTTGGGCTTTTGACTGCAACTGTAACAGAAACTAAAACATTGTAGACACACATACAGGTAAACACACACACACAGGCTATGCATGTTAACAACATTGAAACGCTGTCTGCCAACATTTTGAATACAAACAAGTCAACGGGCCCTAAACGAGCTTTAACAATCATTATTAAAAGCAACGTTAACGAGAAATAGAGAAATATATGGATAAAAAACAATGGGAAAATAAATGAAATAAAGAAAAGCTTTTAACATATTATTCTTACACACATACAATTAATATATACAAATACATATTAAAAAATATAGAAGCAAATGTTTTCCAGTCGTTTCTGTAAAATCTCTTAAATATCTGGATATAAGAAGATTATGTAATTTGGTATAAAAGAACGAAATTCTTTATGTGAAAGAAATGTGTAAATTTTCTCTTTGAAAACTTTTTTATTTATCTTCAAGAGCAATTCAAGTACTCAAAAAAGTAAATGAAAAATCTTGATGATAGCAATTGATCCCTTTTACTTTTCCTTACAACATTAGCAGTAAACAGCAACTTAAATAAAAGTTCACAAAATTTAACTTCAACTAAAACAAAAGTTAACATAAAATATTCTTAAATATTTGTTGAATTGGTCTCTAAGGGTATGAAAACTTCGTTATGACAACAAACAACTAAGCTAGCACTAGCAAGCAAGCAAGAGTCTAGAGTGGCCGACTTGGAGATACCCTGTAATACAAAAGTTTGCATAAAATACCCTTAATTATTTATTGCTTTGGTCTCTAAAGGTATAAAACCTTCGTTACGACAACAAACAACTTAACCAACACAAGCAAGCAATATACCCACAATTTCGATGTGTAGAGGGTACAACTAGCTTGTTTACCATACGGCTTATATCATACATCTGGCTCAGAAACTGTCTGACCGACAATTCTTATTTATATATGTTTATATATACAAATACGAGTACGCATACAGGCATGCTCGTGTATATAGTGTCACCACCACATGCACAGCTGTATGTGCCGCTCGAGTTTCTTTCGGCTTTATTTGTAGTAATAATATTAGTTTCTGCATTTATTTGCTGGTGCAAATAAGCGACATACCCCCAGCCCCCCTCACAAAAGGTCTTTTGTTTTCCTTGTGCAATGTGTCCTGCCAAGTAGGTCCTGCCGAGATTATTCGTTTGGCAGCTACGGAAACAAGATTAATGCAATTGGGAAATCTAACGTTCGATATTTGCTGTTACGTCTACTTTATTGAGCATATATAAATACGTATTTCTATATGTATTAATATGTGTGCGATTGTCTTCAAGTGCTTTTGATTTGTACCGAAACTATATTGAATCAGCAGAAAAGCGATTGCTCATGTCCATACACATATGTATTTATGTATGTATGTATATATAGTTCTAACATAGTTTGCATTTGATGCTTCCCGCAGTACGAAATAGTTTTGTGAATCACAGGAAATGGAATAATCATTTCCGTTCCGAGCTTATAGCGCAAAAGCTTCAAAATCAAAAATAGCAAACAAAGACTGATAAGAAAACTATCGATATATTCGGAAGCTGGTCGATATATAAAAATCGAACAAATTTTAAACAAATGTGTAAGTCAAATATTTAAATATATTAGTGGGGTAATTGTTAAAATGGTATTAAAATTATATATTAAAGCGTACTTGTTTAAAAAAAACAGTTTAAACACCCTTGTACTTTAATAAAAATTTAATTTTAAATTTTTCTAAAAATTTAGTCTAAAATATCGCTAAGTTAAGAATAAGGAAATCATCGTATCACCACAATCGACAGTTATACAGCTCTAAAGCGAGGGCGACAGCTGAACTACTTTACTGTAAACATGCTTCAATTTATTTGCTTATGTCGACGTCGGCCTTTATTCCGCTTTTGATTGCAGTGAGTAAAGCACATAAATTGCCAAATTCATAATTGTATTTCAAATTAAACAAAAAAATAAAGAGTGGAACAAGAATTAATGTAAAATTAATAATAATTCACAATAGTGATTTAAAAATATAAAAACACAAAGTGAAAGAAATGTTTATAAGTTAAAAGAACAGACAGACATTACACCACGCAATAAACATAAATTGAATTTGTGTAATGTCCGCCTGTTCTTATGACTCAATAACCGAAGCTATTGAAGCTAAGAACTGTGTTTTGTTTCTAAGCAAACTTTCTTATCAACACTGGACCACTATAGCGTATAGCTCCCATATGGACAATCGGTCAAAACTTGCATTTTTGTGTCAAAATATAAATTTTAAAATTCCTTTTCAAAGTGGACCCGTGCGGATATAAAGCACTTTAAAGGAATTTCCATTTTTTGATTTTAGCCACTTTCTGTTGATTTCTTTGAACCATAAACTTAGTCTTGCTATATCAGTCCGAAATTCAAGAACATATTGTTAGCTGTTTTTACACTGTAAGCAAGGAGAGAGAGATAATTGTTTGATAAAACAGTGGAAATTTAATTACATTCATTAAACAATTGCATTTCTTGGAAAGTTGGAGTAATATGAAATCTATGTCAGTTTAAGGACTCATCAGCCATAGAGCGGATTTCACAGATGGTGAACTAACTCCGTTTTACTTCAGGCCGGTAATTTGCCAAATTACCAGCCTGAAGTAAAACAGTGTTAACTTCCGCACCTTCAAAATCCGCCATATGGCTGAGAAGGCCTTGCAGCCTTGGCTCAAATATTAGTCCGTCTTGTAGGATCCAAAGGCGCGCACGTGCTCGCGAATGCGGACCGCATTGATGGCTATGAAGCCGCCCGCATCCTGGGGCACGTAGCCACCATGCTCGTCCATCGAGACCAGCTGCTGGTTGTAGAGCGCACCGACTTTGGCGCCAGCCTTGCGCGCAATGGGGCGACAGTAGCCGGGCAGAATCTCCACGGTGACCTGGCCGGTGACGGTCTCCTGGGCGAGCTCAATGCAGCGGCGCACGTAGAGCGCCTCCGGACTGAACCAGAAGCCATTGTACACGTAGTCGGACATGCGATCGCGCAGCAGCTGCTTGGTGCGGAGTACCTCGCGATCCAGGGCGAAGACCTCCAGGTCCTGGTGGGCCGTGTAGAGTATGGTGCCGCCGGGCGTCTCATAGACGCCACGCGACTTGAGGCCCACATAGCGATTCTCCACGATGTCGATGCGTCCGATGCCGTACGTGCTGCCCAGATCGTTCAGGAACTTGAGCATCTCCATTGGCGTTCCGTACAAGCGGCTGCTGTTCAGATCCTCAACGGACTTGGGCAGGCCCTTCTCGAAGTGGACGCAGACGCGCGTGGGCGTGGCCGGCGCCTGGGTGAGCGGATCGAGGGTCAGCTCGTACAGAGTGCTGGGCGCCACAGTGCCGGGATCCTCGAGCACGCCCGACTCGTAGCTGATGTGCAGCATATTCGCATCGGTGCTCCAGGGCGTCGCGGGCTTGGCCGTCACCTCGATGCCGTTGGCTCGGGCATAGTCTATCAGATCCTGGCGGCCCTGAAACTGCCGACAGAACTCCACATCGCGCCAGGGCGCAATGACCTGCAGTAGAATACGAGTTCCATTTACGGTTAAATCATGGTCGCTACTTGTCTGCATCCCATACCCACCTTCAGATCCGGCTGCAGCGCGTATGCGCACAGCTCGAAGCGAACCTGATCGTTACCCTTGCCGGTGGCCCCGTGCGCCAAGTACTTGGCTCCATGCCGCCTGGCGGCCTCTATCAGCGCCACGCTGATGCAGGGTCGGGCCAGCGAGGTGCCCAGCAGATAACGCTCCTCGTAGATAAGCCCCATCTGTATGGCTGGCCAAATGTAGTGCTCCGCAAACTGTTGCTTCACATCGGCCACGATTACCTTCAATTGCCGTGACGAGATTAGCTCCGATCAGCTCAGACTGCACCCGGCTCACCTGCTGGGCGCCTATCTGGAGCGCCTTCCGACGCGCCGCCTCAAAGTCCTCCCGCTGCCCGACATCGGCCAGCACGCAGATGACCTCGTAGCGCTGCTCCAGCAGCCACTTGAGGATGCAGCTCGTATCCAGTCCACCAGAGTATGCCAAAACCACTGTCTCGCCAACCATTTCCACTGCTCTTAAATACTCCACGTTCGCTGTCAGCTCGATGCTGATTCACACTAAAATAGCTCGATTGCTTGTTCAGTCCGTTTTGTTGATCTCTTATCGGCCCCACTCACGTCTCCAGCGTGCCTGGGGGATGATAAGAACGCTTGTTAGCAAATCTTAAAAGATTCGCCACACTCTCAAAACATAAATAGCCCCAGTTTTTTATACACAATGTGTAAGGTGATATGATAATACGCTTGAATTACTCAAAAACAAATTTACTTCAATAAAATATAAACACATATTAATGTTAATCAGCCACAGTTATCTTCAAGATTGTAGATTAACCCCAGGTTAGATTAAGCTGCGATCTTCAAATATTCTGTAGAATCCATTTTTATTTGCCATTTTCCTCGATTCTCTCTGAGATTTTAACGATTAAATTTTGAATTACCAAGCGTTCCATTTTCAATTCGTCTCAATTCATATCGCTTCGCGTATTTATTTATTTTTAACTCTTTTTGTGAAGTGCATGCTGGTCACACCTTGCAGCAATTCAATTGGAATAATACGCGGAAGCATAGCAATACTTGGAAGCTGATCTCTATCCCTACTTATTGTCAAAGCCGAAAAATGTCTTTGAGTAAGCAAATTCAAACTTCAAATAAATTTGTTATTTTATAAATTAATACTTTATGAAGGTTCCTCTGTGTTCTGGCCGGAACTTTTGAAAAAAGCTCGCAGAGCCGAAGACATTCAAAATATAGGTGATATGCTAGTCCGGAATTATTTAAGTGAATTATTGAAGAGAAAACTACAAAGTCACATAATTCGCATTTATCCTTTTGGTTCGCGAATTATGGGGCTTGCCCAGGAGACATCAGACTTTGATGTGTATGTTGAATTTGGTGAGTACCCAAACAAAGTAATCAAGAGTATATTGGTTTTGTGCAATGAAAAATTCTTACCCACCTTATATCTTAACTCAGACGACAGCTTCCACGAATTCAGTGAATCACCAACTTTTAAAGTCCTGCAACGACAGCAACTTATCGCAAATACATTTAGCTCAGAATCGGATTGGAGGCATATTGTTAACTATGGAGGCAAATGTCCCATAGTCAAGGTCCAGTATAAGCCCACGGGCCTGCAATGCGACATAAGCTTCTCTAGCGGCCAGACCTATTGTCAAAATAAACTGGTCATGTATCTCTTTGAACTGCAGCCCATAGGCAAGTGTTACACCAAAGAATTGCACAAGGCTCCAGGTTTATTTCTATAAGCAAGTGTATATACTTTCAGCTCGCTATATGGTGATATATTTGCGAGGCTGGATACAAAGCATGGACCTACAAGAACAATTCCGTAGCCACATACTCATTCTGATGGTAATCTTCTTTTTGCAACTTCACAACCATCTTCCCGGAATCGATAAGATGCAGACAAATCTGCCGCCTTCATTTGGACGTATGTGAATTGAGCAATAAGCAGACTGTTTAGATGTTAGAAGCTATTTACATATGTTATTTGCAGCATGGATTTCTTCGTACAACCCTCTCAAATTATCGCACTTTATGATGGTCGAAATAAATGTGAACGAGTATGAAACACGTAAAATGCTGCGACAGTTTTTCCACTTTTATTCAACGTTTAGTAGCGCCAAATATGCCGTTTGCCCTTATTTGGGACGGGAAGTGGAGCGTAAAAGCTTTTATGAGAAAATGCCACTACGGTAAAATATATATTTTATTCTTAAACAAATTTTTTTTTCTAACGTTGAATTTTCAATATTCTAGATTTAACAACGGACGAAAGTTTATGCGCGATGCCATTGTTATCCAAGATTTCGTCCACCTTAACCAAAATAAAGGCTGGCTCATAAGTACAGATCACATAAACAAATTTCAAGCCAAGTGTCGCTTGGAATTAAACTAATTAACTATAATTATTGTTATGAACGCTCAAAGGCTCAAAATTGAAACCCAATTATTTTTATTTGTTTCATAAATGTATTAATATATAGACGATGTGTGCTCATTTCATTAATAAATTCTGTATTAAAAAAATCAATTTTAGCTGATTATTCCAAAGAGTGATATGATATAGTGGTCCTATGTTGATAAGATTTTGTTGCGTTAAGGAGAAAGGGCCGATCTCATTGCTATGTTTGGATAGGATATCTTAAAAAACGTTAAATAGCCTCATTACTGGGCGCTTAGTTTGCGCAGACACAAACATGGACGGACATGGCGAAAATGATCAAGAGAATATATATTTTATAGGATCGGAATTCTCTTTAATGCAAAGGATGTAAGGACGATTTACAAATTTGGTTTAAGTCCATCTCCGGAGCTCGTAATTATCGATTAGTATTCGATATGTTTATAAGCTTTCAAGCTTACGATATTTACATCCGGTTGATATTCAAAAAAGCGAAATGGATTGAATATTTATCTCAAAACCCACTAAATGTAATTTAAATTTAAAGTATAGGGAAATGGTCTCCAAAAAAAACAAAAATAAAATAAATATATTTAAGTGAAAACCTCAAATCAACCTATCGTTCTAATTAACATATGTTCCAGCATAAATGGATTGTTTTGGAATTGGAATTTGTATCTAAGCTAGTATTTTTCATGTGTGTGTAAATTAGCAAATTGAGTGAAAGTCTTCTGGTCACACTTTGGCACAATCAATTTGGGAATGTACCGAAAAGGGTTGCAGTACTTCGAATTTGAGTTCCCACTAATTGACATACACGTAAATTGGAAAAAATGTCCACAAGTAAGTTTAAAATCGAAACATTTTTAATTGTATTTAGTTGTCATTGTACTAAATAATTTTTAGATTCGCAAACGTTTTGGCGAGATCTTATGGAAAGAGTTCGCATTGCCAATGAAATACAAAATAAAAATGACCACGCTCAAACCATGTTGGAGGCATTATTGAAAAGAAATTTTCAAAATCAAACAATAAGCATATACCCTTTCGGGTCGCGAATTATGGGTGTTGCTCAGGAAACATCAGATTTCGATATTTTCGTTGATTGGGGTGAGTACCCAAACAAGCTACTTTAGTCCTATTCACAAAGTAATCAAGAGTATATTGATTTTGTGCAATGAAAAATTCTAACTCTCCTCATATCTTAACTCAGACGACAGCTTCCACGAATTCAGTGAATCACCAACTTTTAAAGTCCTGCAACGACAGTACCTTATCGCAAATGCATTTAGCTCAGAATCGGATTGGAGGCATATTGTTAACTATGGAGGCAAATGTCCCATAGTCAAGGTCCAGTATAAGCCCACGGGCCTGCAATGCGACATAAGCTTCTCTAGCGGCCTGACCTATTGTCAAAATAAACTGGTCATGTATCTCTTTGAACTGCAGCCCATAGGCAAGTGTTACACCAAAGAATTGCACAAGGCTTCAGGTATATTTCTATAAGCAAGTGTATATACTTTCAGCTCGCTATATGGTGATATATTTGCGAGGCTGGATACAAAGCATGGACCTACAAGAACAATTCCGTAGCCACATACTCATTCTGATGGTAATCTTCTTTTTGCAACTTCACAACCATCTTCCCGGAATCGATAAGTTGCAGGAAAATCTACCTCCTTCGATTGGACGTATGTATAAAGCAATTGTGGGTATATATTTTGTATATTTGGTCATGAGTCGATAATTTTGCAGCTTGGGTCACATCGTTCAACAAATTAAGCTTATCCGACTTTTTGATGGTCAAAATAAGTGTCGATGAAAATGAAACACGTAAAATTCTACGAAAGTTCTTCGATTTCTACGCTAACTTCAACTTTTCTCACTACGCAGTTTGTCCCTATTTGGGAAAGCATGTGGAATGCGTCAGACTTAATTCACAAATGCCTATGAGGTAATATCTTTAAACTTACTTGTTTACTATTCCTTAAGTTTGCTCTTTTCCTTAATTAGATACCTTGCATTGACCAACAAGGATAATAAATTTACTCGGTTCCCAATGGCTATTCAAGATTTTATTTTTCTTAACTTTAATAAGGGATGGCAAATAAAAACCTATCATCTCCATAAATTTCAATTCAAATGCAAAGAAGAAGTCATCTGATGAAAGTTAATAAAGAAAAATGTGAATATGATCAATGAAAGTTTAATAAATATTAAATATATTATTTTCCCGCAACTGCCACAGCATTTTTTTTCCCCCAACTAAATTACATTTTGCGGTAGATTACAAAAACATATTGATTACAAAAACACTTTCAAGAACAAACAAGCTCATTTCTTCGACTCCTTGGTGTGAGTGAAGAGGCATCAATATTCATAATTCCAATTGCACTTGACCCGGTTGAGTGTACGCCAATTATTGGGCCTGTCACTCCAAAAACCAGCGAATAATTAAAAAAAAAAAAGCAACGCCTTCTGGCATTGGCATTGAACTATTTTATCCTTGAGCTGACCACACGCAAGGCTCACGCATCGCTGCACAAATATGGGAGAGAATTGATTGTCAATTGAAAAAGGCGGTAAATCGAAGTTTTTATCCTAATGATTCAATGATATATTCACATAGATTTGAATATAATTAAGAGCGCCGACCACACTGCGAGTATAAAAGCGTGCCAATAAAGAGATTGGCAAGCAGAAGCAGTTATCCTGGCACAGGCGCAGCACTGACAATGCCCAGCCAGCAACAACTGATCCACCATGGGCTCGGCAGACTCCGCCTACTGCTCGGTCTGGCCATACTCTGGGCCATTTGGCATCAATGTCGCGCCATGTAAGTGTACATAACTTTGCTGATTCACAGAGATATGTATCTCTTCTTCTTGACCACAGGGATCCGCAGGAAATGTCATGCCCCACACCCATAATACCCGCCAAGTGCTGGGACAGCTACGATATAACCGAGATCAATGGTTGTCCCAAGTATTTCTGCAAACGCGGACTGGGTGAGCTCTGTAACCTGGGCAATGACACCAAGTGCAAAGAGGGCTTAACGTGCAGATGCGGAGAGTGCATGAACTGCCTCGAAGTGCAGTGTTGGACGCATTTATGCTTCAGCAATAATGTGAGGAAACGCTTGCCGAGCCGCCGGCTGCCCTGGTTCTCTCGCGGACGCTGGCCAAACCCGGCACAGCAATTGATCGAACCCAATTATGATTATTAAATGACGACTTCTCCACATTTGAAACATCTGGTACTCGACTACGTGCGCACATAAACATATACGTGTACGTCAATGCATATTTAACAATTATTTATACCCATATAAAAATTGTAGCAAATTAAAAAATCGAAAAAAAGAACGTTGTAGTCGGGTGTAACCGACTGCGCTATACTCGTTCGCAGTATAATAACAGCTAAAAGCAATCGAAAACGGTCTTAATTATTATTTTTGGAAGCTATCGGCTGGCAAATCGATAGCACGATGGTCGGAAATCGATAAAAGGTGAATATTTCCCACAATATTAATGTAAGAGTCATCAAATTTATATTAATATGTAGTATATAGATTGCCGGTGACCTCCCCCAAAGAATGTAAACGGCCACACCCACTAGAACGCCCCAGCACACTAGAACGCCCCTATCTTGTAAATTCGGAAATGGCTATATCTCTCACAGTTTTTGAATTAGAGGGTCCCCCAAATTTGCCGGCCACGCTCTCTCCACAGAATTTTAAAGCTAAAGACACCAAACTTGGTATGTAGATTATGTAGATTACTGATTACCCAAATGATAGCCCGGCAGCGCCCAATAGAACGCCCCTCATCTACCCCGACCCATGAATCGCAAAAACCATATCTGCCACATTCTTAGAGCTAGAATCACCAAATTTGGCAGACAGTGTTTGGGTGACTTCCTCTGAAAATCGGCTCGATCATTCGAGGTCATCCAAACACTGTCTGCCAAATTTTCTAACTCTAGTTCTATATTAGTGGGAAATATGCATTTTCGCGGTTTATCCGCCCCCGAGAATATAGATTAATTGATTTGCCACCAACACAGTAGCAATAGCCAACAAATTGTGCGATCTTAGGGTCATCAATGATCTGCCTGTAAAATTTGATGTATCTAGCTTTCAAACTGAAGGAAATATATAAATTAAATCGAATTGCCACGCCCTCGTCATAAGGCCATAAGGACGGACATTGCACAAATCCAAAATACTCTTTTCAGTCCTGAACGAGTAGAAAAATCGAACTGTAAACAAAAGTCCCCATAAGAAACTACTGTGGGATGGAATGACAATCAAGTACAGTTTGCAGTTTGTACTACAAACCAACCACCAATATTCGTGTGTAATTGTAATTCCCAACTTGCAGTTTAGCTCGACTTCAATATAAATAGCCAACTTACTAAGTTAGTACTCGTTCTTGCTTCGGCAGAACATATACTAAAATTGGAACGATACAGAGAAGATTAGCATGGCCCCTGCGCAAGGATGACACGCAAAATCGTGAAGCGTTCCACATTTTTTTGGCCACTTACGGCAGGGCCAAAATCGAAAAATAATGATGTTAGTTTTTTTTACACCCTGCACCCATTACAAATGTGTAAAAAGGCTATAATGGATCCAATCCCATGAGACATATATATTCGTGGTCTGCAACAATGGACGAAACGATTTAAAGCATGTCCAGCTAGAGATTTACAATTTAAAATATAGGTTAATGTTTATAATACTCCGAGTTTATTTCACAGCCCGAAAGTATATTGCATAAAATTTAAAATTAACAGCTGCGTAAACTTGACGAATGGTTCGGGTCATTGCTAAACGGTGGGCATGTTTACTGTTACCACCGCACCACAGATGGCGCCAGTGCAATGCCCGCGCGGATTCGCTTTGAGATTTGAATTCAAATTGACCTTGCTTCAATTCACGTGCAATTATTATAAACAACCTTCGCTTAGCACTTGTTCGACAAGCTGCGAGATGGCTTGCGAATCGAATTCAATATCAATAATTGCCTGTTACAGTTTGGGGCTGCGAGGCACGCACAAAAGCGCGACTTAAGATATTCAATACCATGAACTTGACTGTGTGCGCGACAATAAATGCCAAACGGCACGATGTTGCCTAATTAAATTCTGCGCGGCCACCGCGCGGCGAGTGAGCACTCATGATTTATGCCTTTATTGTGGGCATGTCGCAAAGTTAATAAGGAAATTAGACGGCAATTACAAAAGAGTGTGTGTGTACAAGAGCTACGCGTCGGACTCTCCCAGTCGCCCAATTGCCCAGTTGCCCAGACAGCGACATTACCACTCACTTATTTGGCCGGCCTGAAATTTGAAGCCAGTTGCCAGTTGACGCTCGCATGATTCACACGCGAGAAATAAAGTATAAAACGCGTCGCGTATTCGGCACAGTTAACTGTAAAGTTGAGTGCTCGTGCTGCATACGAAGCGCAGGAGTTTCTGGTACACCCCAAATATCAGGAAGCATTTTTGGTCAACTAGTTGACGTGCCAAAAACACCAGTTCAAAAATCAAAACAAACAAAATACAGCAAGTAAATATTTGTGCCAAGCGGGTGGTGACTCTCAAACTGTGCCACACTTACACAAACACTGTTGCGCTGTTTCAGTTCGAAAAAAAAGAAATTACACAATTTGCAAGAAACAGCAGCAACAACAACTAGCCAACTGACTAAGTTTTAGTCGTCGGCTGCTTTGGTCAGTTGGAGTTTGGCCAGAGCCGGCGCTAAACTGCACAATTCACATTTGGTAGTTGTTGTTGTTGTTGCTATTGCATATTGCCGGACAAGTGGCCAGGTCTAAAAAGTTATAGCTGCATATAGTTGCGCATGCTGCGCACCCGCAAGTTTGTGTCTTGTACAAGTCATTTGTTTTCATTACATTTTTCTCCGCGCTCGAGCGCTCGTAATGACAAACTCAACAAAATGAGCGACAGCAAAAGACACAATAAAAACCGAAGAAAAACATCAGTTTGTCTGCACTTAAACACATAAAAAGGGGTCAAGTGCAGTTGTGATTACAAAAAAAAACACTGATGAGCAGCTGAAAAACATTGTTCACTAAATTGCTTTGGCAAAGAGTTTGTGTACTTCGTAACGGCCCTGAAAGCTGTGATAACTCCGTCAAGCACTGACAGCTTCAGAGATAAGAAAGGAGTACAGCTGACCGTAAAACGTGTTCAGCGTGCAACTCAACAACAATGCGTTAACAGCCAAAACTATATAAAGCAGTAGCTGAATTTATAGGAAAAAACTTGAGTAGCTTATGTAGTTAATTATAAATGTTAAAAACATTGGTTAGCCATTTAAGCCACTGTTTAAAGTGGTTTTACAATTTCAATTCAATTTAGTTTTCAATATAAAATTTAAACTGTCAAGTAGTTTAGGCCACAATAAGCAACACATAAAAAATGTACCTTCAAGAACAGCTAAGCTCTTTTAATATTACAAAAAAACTACCATAAAAACTAACTTGGGATTTTTCTTAATTCTTTTAAAAGTCTAATAAAGCATAAACAAACACAACATTTTGAAAATCGTTCTGGGAAGCAATTAAAATATACCACGAAGAACTTAAAAGCCGTTTCTTTTTTAAACTAATTCTAATAAAACACAAACATAAATATATTTATTTTGGGCTTTTTAAATTTCATTTTCTGATTTTCTGATTTTCAATTGTCACACATTCGGAACTGTTCATTAGTTTCTATTGTAATCAAATCCTAACAGAACCCAAACAAATGTTTATTTCGGGCATTTCGAAAGGCAATTTAAACTGCCTTCCAAATTTCTTACGCAAGCAGTGCAAGCTAGAATGACAAGCAGTCTAAATTTCACCTAGAACAGCTAAGCAGGGACCAAATTCAAACTGTAAGCCTAAAATTGACGCATTAAAATAACAATTATTTATCATTGGCCTTTTTGAATGCCAATTGTCTTTGCACTTCGCACCTGCTTGAAGTACAAACAACAAAAACATAAATACTCCACACTTACCTGCACACATTTGCGCTTGTATTTAACAGCGTCTGATAGCCACAACATGTCGCAACAGTCGCTCACAAACTGTAACAGCCGCTGTTATGCGTTCGTTGTTGTTGCTTTTTTTGTGGCCAGCTTGGCGGAAGCATCCAGCCAAATAGACGTGGACGAGGATCTGAAGCACTTGATCGGCCGCTGCCACCGGGACCAAGCGCATCCCGACGAGTACAACGAGTGCATGAAACAGGTGTTCAACGATCTGCGCGCCTATTTTACGACAGGTGAGCGAGAAACTCGATGGGACTGGGGCTGGGTCAAGTGGCGGAGCACACACCGAACAGCGCGCTCTCTCTCTCTCTTTGCCCAGGAGTGCCCGGTTACAACATCAAGCCCTTCGACCCGCACCAGGCCTCGTTCGTCGAACTGCGTCGCGGTGATCCACATGGCCCGGCCAGCTTGCAGCTCATCTTGCGCAACGTCTCGGAGTACGGCTGGTCGCGCTCCGAGGTGACCGAGTTCCACAGCGATGCCGAAGGTCAGCGCATCGTCTACGCGCAATACTTTCCCGAGAAGAGCTTGGAGGGCGAGTACGAATTCGTGGCCAAAATGCTGGGCACAGAGCTGCGCCGTCAGGGCCACTGGAATCTGACGCTCTACGACTACAGGTGGGTCTTAAGCCTAACTTCGGGCTATATCAATACATGAAACTATTTGTGCGTGCTGCAGCCAAACGACGAGCGTGCGTCGCGTGGGCGGCCCGGGCTCGCTGCTGAAGGTGCACGTCGAAGTGGATCGCATTGGCGGCATGGAGCTGCACATTGGCAACCTGCTGCAGGGCCAGCCGCTGAATCAGCTCGCCGACGGCGTCATCAACAGCATGTGGCAGCTGGGTCTGCCGTTCGTGCGGCCCATGATCAACGAGCTGGTGAGCACGGCCTTCACCGATATATTCAACGAATCCTTCCGGCACTTTCCGCTGGACAAATTTCTGGGCTAGTTAATCAAAGACTTTATATGTGTGTAACCATAAGTGTGTGCGTAGGTCTAATAAAAATGCAGATTGTGCGTAAACTAAACATCGGCCAGGCTGCTGGCGATCTCATCGTCACGCTGCGCCTTCCTCGGCGGCTGCAGCGTGGACAGCGCCAGGCTGCGCGCGAAGATGTTGCCCAGCGAGATGACCACATAGCCGGAGCACTGGAACTGCTGCTCCACCGTGTCATGGAGCAGCTGGTAGGCCTGCTCCAGCTCGGGCGTTAGCGCCGCTAAAAAGGGCAAAATGCACAGTTAGTGTCAAGTTTAGCAGCAGGTTACACGATTGCGAGAGCTTCAGGTTGCGAGGCAAAAGTGCGCAATTTAAGAGAGTGTGACGTCACAGAAATTGCATAACGCTTCCTTTATGATTTAAAAAAGTCGGGTGTAATCGGCTACGCAATACTATTTCGCTGTTAACAGCTTAGAGAAGAAACAGTTTTGAAAATATATAGAATTTTGTAATTTGTGGAGTGGTAGTAAACGTGTCCGAAATTTTTCAAAATTTCCAAGAGACCACTAGAATACTGTCTGCCAAATTTGGCGAATCTAGATTTAAAATTGTGGGAAATGTGGATTTACTCGCCCCCAAGATATACGGATTTTATTATTTTGCCGCGCACCCAGTGGGCGTATTCAAAAAATTGATCTTTAGCGAAGGTCATCAGTAATCTTTCTGCAAAATTTGATATATCTAGATTTAAAACTGAGGTAGATACATAGATAAAATTGAATTGTAATGCTCTCAGTGGGCTTAGCTAAAAAATCTGACGAGCGAAAATACGGACAGTGTGGACGGAGTACACAATATTTAGATTTTATCCGCTTATACCAATGGGAGCTATATGATATAGTGGTCCGATAGGGACGATAGCTAGCGAGCTTTAGTCGTTATATGTTTTAGTATGGCGAAATTCGAATATGGTGACGTCACAATTTAAAGAGCTCCGAATTGTCTGCATGACCTGTGGCTCTCTCAATCGCGGGGCTACTTACGTTTCTGCTGGGGCTGCTGCTTGCTGAGGTCGAACATGAAGCGCAGGTAGCACAGCTGGTTGTAGAGATCGCGCTCGGAGTACTGGCGCAGCATGGCGCCGCTGTGGCACTTGAGGCAGAGCGGCCGACGCAGCTCGAGCCGGACGGAGTAGCTTCTGGTGTTGTAGTTGCAGTCGGGATGGTCGCACACGAGCCAGTTGCGATAGAAGCGCTGCACGTAGCCGCGCATGCACAGCTGCAGCTGATTGCGCACGCTGACCAGGTACTGCAGCGGCGCCGTCTGGCACTCCGGATTGACGCACTGCTGCAGCACGGGCACATGGCTGCTGTTCGGGCCCGGCCGGTAGGCGCTGGCCATCAGCTGCTCCGTCTGGCAGCCCACGCACTTGAAGCGGAACGGCTCGCAGAGGCGGTAAAGCTGCAGCGTCGACTTCTGCAGCGATTCCCCCTCGCCCTCCTCCGTGCGCTCCCGCTGCACGCTGTGTGGGATCAGAGACACTTTTACATTAGCTGAATCGTAATTATAAAGGCAGTAAGCAAGTTGCAGTCGGGTGTAACCGACTGCGTAATACTCGATTAATGACAGTTGACAACTGCCTCAATTTTGATTGTTGTTCTGGAACAATATCGATTTTGTTATTTGTGTGGGCGGAAGTGAAATTCTTCTTTGAGGAGTCAACCAGAAAACTCTAGCGCCAAAATTGTGTGAGATACAGATTTTTGCGGTTAATGTGAACCAATTTAGTCTCTCTCATATTTTTTTAGATTTTAGCTAGCTCCAAAAGATTCGATATGAAAGAAACGGGGCAACATATCGAAGAATAGAATAGAATGGAAGAAGTAACTATGGTCGAAAAGTTAACGGACGACCGGACATGGCTAGTTCGGCTCTGCAGTTGGAGCTGACCACGAATATATATCGCCTGTTGCACACATGCGCACAAGAGCAAACCCTGCAGGGCGTAGAAACACTCACCGCTGCGCGTTCTGCCTGAACTTGCTGGCATCCATGCCCAGGCACTCGGCAATGCGACTCGCGTCGGTGCCCTCGAGCACCTCCACCATGCGCGTGACCACGGGATGGATCTGGTGGGCCAGGTAGTAGTTGGTGTCCAGCTTGAGCGACTCGCTGGCCTTCAGCTCGTCCAGGTGGTAGGCGCGCTGCATGGCCGCATTGGTGCTGCCGTCCAGGCAGATCACATATTCGACCATGTCGCCCTTCTTGTAGCGTCGATTGCGTTCGCGATTCATGCGCAGGGCCACCTGGACGTGGGGCAGCGAGGCGCTGTTCGCGTACTCCTGCGGCGCACGGGTCAGCTGCTTGGTGATCACGTACAGCGGCAGCGGCACAGCCGACTCCGTGACCTGATCCTTGATGCGGCCCAGCTGCGCGTGCACGGCGTCCAGTTTGTCCTCTAACGGCTTGTCGGCGAGCACTTCGTCCAGCACCGCCTTGCCCACCATGACGGCCAGCTGGGACCAGTCGCGGCGCACGATGTCCAGGCCCTTGTGCTCCTGTTCGCGACGCAGCACGCCCTTGGCGCTCTTGCTCAGCTTGACGGCGGCGTATTTCTTCTTCTTGAGCAGCAGCAGGCAGGCAAAGACGCCGTCGATGTCCAGCTCCAGCTGCTTGTACAGCTTGTTCACGCTCTGCTTGATGGTGTGCCCTATCTTGTAGACCTGGTCGTAGTCCGTGATGTTCGTGTTGATCATCAGAGAGTCGGTGTCGCCGTAGACCACGTCGTAGTTGAGCTTCTGCACCAGCTGCTGCGTGCTGACCAGAATCTCGCGACCCTTGTGCGTCACCAGCGCGGCCAGGTGCTGCGCAAAGAAACGCGAGTGCGCGAATCCCAGGCAGCCGTACATCGAGTTCGCCGTCAGCTTGAGGGCCATCTGGCGGATGTGATACTGCATGTGCAGCTCCGGCGACAGATCCGGCACCGCCATCAGCTTCTTGACCTCGCGTCGCGACTCCACCAGCCGGCGCAGCTGCAGCGGCAAAATGCCCGGCTCCGCACTCGAGTCCGGGAGCACCGGCAGCTGCTCCGCATCGGCCGGCTGCTGCACCGTGGTGAAGCATATATTGTACTCCTGTATGATGCTCGGATACAGCGAGTTGAAGTCCATGAGCAGCACGTACTTCTCGTACAGACCGCGCATGGGCTCCAGCACCAGGCCGCCCGCATAGGCGGCCTTCTTGCGCGCTGCGCCCACAGTCGTCGTCTCATTGCCCGTGGCATCGGGATCGGCTGCAGCAGCAGCTGGAGCAGCGACGCGTCGCGGGGCAGCTTGTCGGGCACAATGTAGTTCTTCTCGTGAAAGGCGTGCAGCAGCAGGAACTCGTTGCGCTCGGAGCGACCGCCCTGCAGCGTGCGCGTCATCGTGTTGCCGCAGATGTTGGTGATCTGCAGCGCCAGCGGCATGATGTTCAGCTCGCACATGAGGCGCAGCATGTAGGAGGCGTCCTGCATGGTCAGCGAGATGAGCTTGGTGATGTTCTCGCCTGCAACAGGGAAAACTCAATATCAGTATAGATGACAGGATTCACACAAGCCAATATAAATAGATGACATTTCGCTAATTTATATTTACATTCATGTGTTTTTCATTTAGATAGCATTTTAATCATTAAAATCGAATGCAATATTTAAAAATATATGTCAATTATAAAAGTTTATTAAATATAAAATAATTATTTGAAAATTACAATTGGTTGAGCAGAAACAGATTTTGTACTGACCCAACTTCATTAGGAAATATATGTGGGATAGTTCTCTGCAGCATACACTGCATAAAAATAAAATAAATGTATTTTTATAGGCTATTGTATAGCAATTATTACTGCATTTAATCTGTATAAAGCTGTTCCTCAATAAACTTCAACAATTAAGAACGTTGCAATCGGATATAACCGGCTGTGCAATACTCGTTCACAGTATTAAAACAGCTTTAAAGCAGTCGAAAACGGTCTTAATTATTGTTGTTATTTGGGAAATATAAAGATTTTTGTAATTTGTGGGGGCAGTAATGAGTTTGCCCGATATTTAAAGGTCATCAGAAAACTGTCTGCCAAATTTGGTAACTCTAGCTCTAAAATTGTGGGAGACATGGACTTTCTTGGGTGAATTTGCCACGCCACAATGGGCGTATAGACAAGTTTTTTGTTCCAACCTTAGTAACCATCATCAGTAATCTCTCTAAAACATTTATACGTATCTAGTTTCACTTGCATCACTTTATCTGTCGCGGGTATACTCGAGTATATATTCCAAATTTCATGTATCTAACTTTAATAGCGACGAAAAAGGTTTCGTTCATTCCAAACTCAATATGCTCTCAAGTATAACTATTATAGCCATTACATTGGGATAGGCACTCACCCTTCTCGTACATCTCGAGCAGGTCATCCGCATTGACGTCCATGCGCTCCGACTCCTGCAGCTTGAGCACCTGCTGGCACAGCGTCTGCAGGTCATAGGACCTGGCCCTAATGCACTCCTCCGCCGAGCGCTTCACGTCGCAGACCATGCGACCCACAAAGTGGTCCAGGAGGCGCTTGCCAAAGGACTGCGAGAAACGCAGGCGACCCATGCGCGACCACTGCGGTATCTTGAGCGCTACAATCTGATCCGTGATCACGTTCAGCTGGCAGTCCATGGCGTCGAAGGTGACTATGAGATCGGCGTCGATTTGCTGGTACTGCGCCAGGAACCAGCTGAGCAGCGCCCGTTCCGAGTCGTGCTTGTAGATCTTGGTGGACTTGTACTTGGCCAGCTGCAGGTTCAGGTCGAAGGGCCAGCTGGACACGGCGGGTCGCGTCAGCGCGCACATGTGCCGATTGAACGCGGGCTGCGGCGCCGGCTTGTCGATGTGGAAGCGATTGTGGGTGAGCATCGAAATCATGCAGATCTCATTCTTGAGCGTCTTCGGGTTCATGGAGGTGCGCACGTTGAGCGTCAACAGGGTGATGGCCGGCGGCGGCGTTGGTTTGCCCTGCTCCAGCACAAGCTCCACGTTCTTGGGCTCACTGATGGTAACGTCCGTCTTGCACCAGCTGATGGGCGCGGGATTCACAGTGAAGCCGCTGATCTGCAGCCAGCAGGGACCCTTGATCTTGCGCTGCAGCAGGAAACGCTCTAAGGCATTGGTGCTGGCGCCAAAGATGTGCGCTATGGAATCGTATTTCTTGTTCAGCATATTCGGCGCCGGCTTCTTGCCATCGTAGTGCACCTCCAGGTAGTCGCAGGTCTGGGGCACTTCGATGCCCACGGCGTGGTTGGCAAAGCTCTTGCTCACCTTGCGAGACCGGAACGTGTCAAGCTTCAGGTCGGCGGCAATGTGCGTGTCGAACTCCTTGTACATGTCGGCTGCGGTCACCTTTTGCTTGGTGGGCTCCTTCGTGATAGGATCTAGTAGCTAGATGTGGCGCCAGTTAATCTTTAACTCTTCAACCCAATCTAATTCCATACTTACATACTGTCGGGGCAACAAATACAGCACACGGTTGATGTTCTGAACGCGCACGCATATAGACTTGCCGTCGGGCGTGCGCCCGAAAAGAAACACCTCGCCGGGCAGCTTGAGCGCATCCTCCCAGGCCTCCCAGTACCAGAAGCGCAGTTGCTCCACGTCCACGGGCTCGCTGGCGGTAGCAGCATCTGCTTCGCTGGCCAGCACTGACTTCTCGAAATCGTCGTCCATTTGGCATATGGACTCCCAGTTGCTGAGCAGCTTGCTCATGTCGTCTGCCTCCGGCTTAGCAGCCGCCGGCGAGGCGACCGTCGCTTGCGGCTCCGGCTTGACCTTCGACGCCGCCAGCTCGAACTGATTTTCGTCGTCATCCAGGCAACTAAAGTCCAAGTCATTGTCGCAGAGCGCAGGCTCAGCCACTGTTGTCTTTTTCTCTGGCGGCGAACTTTGCTCTGTTGTCTCTATCCGCTCTTGCTTCACTTTGGCTACGGCTGGCGTCGCCTTCTTGTTGGGCAGCATTGTCGCCTTTGGCTGCAGGATGCGATCCAGCATCTCATCGTCGCTGCCAGCCTCGCTCTTCTTGCGCTGCTGTTCCTGTGCTTTGATGTTGCTCAGGAAGCTGTTCATGTACTCCTTGGCAGCGGCTGCGTCCGATTTCCGTGTGGCGGCCACAATTTTGGCGGGTGCAATAACCTTCTGCTGCGCCTCGCCAGCCGGCTCTTCTTTCATTTCACCCAGTATATCGGCAAGGATGTCGTCATCCTTGACGCTGTTCTTGATATCCGTCTTCTTGGGCACAGCATTGCTGAAGAGGTTACGTATGGAGGCCTTGCCCTTAGCTGGTTTATCGGTCTCGCGTGGCCGTTTCTTTGCATTGCCTGCCGCCTTTTTCTGCTTGCCATCACTTGGACCCTGCCCGTCGTCTGAGTACTCGTCCTCATCCTCAAAGAAGTCGCGGCCATCCTCGGCGTACCCAGTGCCATCTGTGGACGCAAATCAATCTTGTTTCCGTTCAAGCGTTTCTCTTTGACTTACCATCTTCAATCCAATCGCCGCCGTATTTCTCGTTCGCACGCTTCGCATATTCGCGCTCATCTACCACCTCGTAGACATCGTCCACCGCCTCCTCCACCTGGCATTTGTTTTTAGTGCCCTTAAGACCTCTCAGGCGCTCCAGCGCGGCGAAGCGACCCGTTTTGTCAATGCGCTGACGCTTGACGCGCGGACCAGCTGCGCGAGGAACTTCATTAAATACCTGATATACAATACAGTCAAGCTACTTACAAGGTGAATCTGCCATTTGAAACGCCACAAATTTATAAAATTCTATTTATTTACGCAGCCCGAAATTCATTCAGGAATGGCGGGAAATTATCAGTGTGTACACATCGAAGCACTAAACAAAAATAAGCAGATATTGGCGTTGTCCACTTGCTAAATACTCTCAGTTAACAGAACTACTCCTCAAGTTAACAGACTTCGCTCCCGAGTCAGCTCACTGTTAAAATTATTTTAGTCTCCTGTTGACAGATTACACTCACTATGAAAACGACAGTCGTCAACAGATTTCTCAACGAATTATAGATGAGTGTGCATGTTAAAACTATACATTCATATAAACAGCTGTCTCTTGCCCTTTATTATAACATTGCTACTCCTCTCCCTGCTTAATTTCGAGCAACGGAATAATTTCGCACAAAACAAAATGTACTCCTCACGTCCACTAATCAAAAAGCAGAAAACTGAAATAACAGAATTACTCCTCAGCTAACAGAGTGATTTCTAACAAAAATAACTCTTTACAAATCAGTTAACAGAATTACTCCACACAATTACGTTCCTCATAATTACCATTTACCTTAATAGCTAAGCGCGCAAACTTTTAAATCAAACTTTTAAAAACAATAATTGCCAACCGCCCATGTGAAAGTCATTGATTTGTTGTTTTTCTCGATTTTATATTTTATTTGATCATGCATAATATTAGGCTTAACGTAATATCTTTAATAATATATTTAAAATACAATATACAGCGAATGTGTTTATATTTCGTGTTTATAGAAGGCAGTTACATATACATAATTATCTTTCATTTTACTCTTATATCGTATTTTGACAATACATATGTAAAAGTTCTCGTATATACACATACACTCAAGCAGACTTACATATTACACATATATACGCCAGATATATATTTATGACTATTCAAAAATTCATACATATTTACAATTTGATAGAAAATATTAGAATTTTTGTGTGTAGTCTTCAATTTGGGTTGTGATCATAAAAAGAAGAATTGCCAGACACAGAAAGATGTGAAAAATACTGTTCGGGATTTAGGAAAATAGAGTTTTGTTTAATGGTGAAATACATAGTGAAAGGAACTGTGAGCTTGAAAATGTCAGTCTTCCAGGAAAATTATTAAGGTGGTGCAATGATGAAAACAGATTTAGAATTGTGCTGGAAATTCAGATTGCAGTGCTTTAGTAGCTTATAGGGTCTTTGAGGTATTTTCAGCTATGGAGCATACATATATTGGTACATATTTCATAACAGATTCAAGCCAAAGACATGGCACAAATATAAATTTTAACTTAAGGAAATGTTTCCAAGTCTGCCAGATGCCGATCCATAGTAATGCTAAACATTTAACAACAGCAACAAAACAACAATAACGGTTAACAATGCAAGACACGGGGCAACTACAACGATAGAAAACAAAAAAATATATATATATTAGAAACAAGTAAGAACGTGACATTCGGGTATAACCGACTGCGCAATACTTGGTCACAATAGAGTCACAGTCGAAAAACTATATTCCAAATTTCAAATTTCAGACGGACGGACCCAATAGACTATAAAAATAGTAAAATATTATTTCCATTTCAAAGGCGATATTTACCTTGCCATAGTGTTTGCGCCCACACAGCTGGCACGCCCATTCGGGCGATCACACCACCTGCACCGTGGCAAAGGCACTGAACGTGACCTTCTTGGGAAATTCGGGGCCCGGAGAGCCGCGCGTCTTGATCACGGGCTTCAGCGGCTGGCGTGGCTTCAGCGACAGGAGTCCGGCGGAGGCGGCCAATTCGCGCAGTCGCTGGGAGAAGCCGCTGCCGCTGGAATTGCTGCCCGATGCCGTTGTTGTTGTTGCTGCATTGTGGTGCTCCAGGCCGGCACAGTCGAGGACATCGAGTCCGTTGTTGGAGCGATAGACTTGGGCCGTGGCCGTGGGATAAACCGCCAGACTAGTTCCGCCCGCGGAGGCGCCATTTGTGCCCACGGCTGTTGTTGCTGTTGTGGCTGCTGCCGCTGGCGTGATGTAGCTGCAAAAAAAAACAAAAAAACAAAAAAGAGACAGTGGAAAATTGGATTAGTCAGTCGGTGCGCTAATTGATTTATTTTTTATTTGCCCAAAAACTTGGGGTGTGAACCGCGTTCACAAATAATCATATCGATAATATCGTCGGCTCGGAGATGAGTCGCACACAACTGCGAACTGGCCAACAAACGGGCATGTGGCAACACATTATAAAGTGGGTTGGTTACCACACGCCAATTCCCGCCCAGCAACAAGCCAGTGAACTAAAGATCTTGCATTCGGATTGGCTTCAAAACTGGCTTGTAAATAGATCTTCGATTTTGGTTATTGGATATATATATAAATAAGTTTTTTTATTCAGCTAATTTATACAGCATCCACGAAGCGTGCTGTTTATTTTCATACACTGCTGCAATTTTCAATGTTGTGTCGACCTCATAGATGCTAATTAATTTGTTTATGCGATCTGCGCTCGAGCAATCGATCTTCGAGCTGCTGCTGCGCTACTTTTGGCCCACCATTAACCAATATCCACATACATATATAGATATATCTTTTAGGCAGTGTTTTTCTCTTTTATTTGTTCAATTTTTACACGAACTCATGCAAAACAACAATAAATTATGCAAACGAGTTCAAGTTGAGCTGACGCGGCGTCAGCATCAAAGTTAATTGTTTATTCGCAACTCAAATTGTTTGCCAAAGAAAAAACTGTAAGACATGATGCTGTGATAAGCGTAAAGCGACAACTATGCTTGTCAGCTGGCTTAAGCAGAGGATTTGGAATAGATCGAGAAAATATTAAAAAAAGATGTTACCAGTTTCATTTTTCAATTTAGTAAACGTAATAAAATAAAAATTAATTAAGAAAAAATAAATAGAGTTTTACTATTAATAAACTATTTATACCAAAAAAAATATATATATATATATATATACAAATATATATAGGTTCACCTTTGTTTATCGTTGCTTTTATTTTTGTTGGTTTTAAACGTTTTCATTATTTGTTATTTAATGTTTTTTAAATGTAAGTTCTTGAATTTTTAAGCAGTGACTAATAGTCGGTAACTATACAACAATTAACTATAATTAATAAAAAGTAATTATAAACTATAATCATGTTATTCCCTTCCCTTTGAGACTTTCCCTTATTCATGAGTACATATACATATACATATGTATATTTTTTTTGGATAATTTTACAAAATTGGCTTAGTTCTATATGGTTATATCATTTCCTAATTAATTTGCTTGCCCTTATTAAGCAGCATTCGAATTTTAAAAAGTTGTTAATTTTTGAGGGTTATTGTTGTTGTTGTTGATTTATTTTTGTTGATTTTGTAATACGCCTTGCAATTGCAGTGCAATTTTTTGGCAGCCTTGCCACAAAGCATAATTAGCATAAGCTGCCTCGTGCTTCACTTCCTCATGATGTCAACAATTTAATGTCAATTCATATATATATCGTTAATGTTGCTGTTGTTGTTGCTGTGTCCAGTCAATTGGCATTCACCGAGCGTCAGTCGCTCAGTTGAGCGACAGGCGCTTAATGCATAAATAAATTAAAAATAAACCGTGTTAAATGAGTTTTTATTTTCATTTATTTTTTTAATGTTTTTTTGTTTTGTGAATTGTTGCTGAACTTCAAAATGTGGCACTTGATTTTACGTTTTGATTTAATTTATAGCACCATTCATTTCGGGGCGAGCATTAATTAAACCTATGTTGCACTGAGCTGACTTTGTGGGTCATCTATATAATCAAAAACTCAGCTAGACGCATCATTCAAAGCCTTAACTTCAATTAAATTGAACTAGTGCGCCGGCCACTTAATCGTAATGTTGTCTATGAGTCTCAGTGATTCCTACGAGTACCTTCAATGCGCATTTAATTTTATTATTTCGGTTTTTTTATTTCCATGAATGCCAAGCCGTGTGAATTCGTTTTACATTATCAGGCAGTCAGATTTGTACGCTTCATTGTTGCTGTTGTTGTATTGTTGTATTGTCTTGTTGCGGTTTATGTATATATAATTAAGCATTATCAGCAGCGAATGGAAAACAGATGGAAGATGGGAGCATACCTTTGAGCTGCATACAATATAAATTCCTTTTTGCTTTTGTGTTTTTTTGTTGTCTGTGTTTGTTTTTGGCATTGAACTTTGCTTTGACTTTGAGTCTTTGAAAGTGTTCAAGAAATCGTAATTAATTATAATATTATAAACATCTTCATATTGTTTGGCGCATGCATATGTGAGAAAATTCATTTTGTTCATTTTTCACACAATTTAAGCTTTTCAGTTGATATTTAGAGCGTTTATTTATGGCAATGTCAGCGAAAGTTTGATCTCTATAATCTTTATAGTGTATAGTGTGTGAAAATTGAGGCACATTTATGTATCACTTAATTTTAATATACAAATTACCAGGAATTCTGAATGCACAAATTAAATTTATCTTTTTTTAATCTTATTTTATTCTATTTTCTTTTAGCTGCCCACCTTCCTTTTATAGGAACTCCAAATTATAGCATATCATCTTTAACTTAATTTAAAACGCTTGCTAATTTTGACCCAATTCTCAGCGGCTGTCATAGTTTTTTTACCTCTGTCTATAAACGTCTTGTTTGCCTTTGGTTATAAATCATAGTCGCGTTCGTTGCCTAAGTCTTTTATTTGCCAGCGTTTGTTTTTGTTGCTGTCGCTTTTCAAGTTCATAAATTTGAAATTGACCCCGCGCGAAATTGACTTATTTTTGAAGCTGTTCAACTCTTTTTTCCCCCTAACAGGCAGTTAATCAATGAAATTAATAAATAATGTTTATGTTGTAAATATTTGGTGTTTTTTGTAAATTTGCAGTGTGTTGAAATGCTGTATGTAAATATGTGTATGTGCATTGTGTCACGAACTTGTTTGTTTGGCTTATTAAGTCGTCAACGAAAATTTTGACAAATTGCTTTACAAGTGCCGTATTGTCCCAGCCAGTTTGTTGCCCAAGTCTTTTGTTTGCCTATTTGCCTATTGCCAATTGCAGATGCTAAAAAGCAACGAACGCAAGCAAATGGCAAAAGCAAAGCCCAGCATCGTGGCAATTTGTCAATATGCGCCTGACATAAATCCATCAATGCAGGCAGCGACAAAATCAATACTGGGGCTAAGCCAACTAAAAACTTGCATAATAAATTCGAATAAAAAGCAAAGCATTGCAATAAACAAGGGGCAGCAGCATGGGCGCAGATGCAGACGCAACTCCGACTGCCGGCAGCCGTTGCACTTGCTTCTAACATAATTACATATTTCTCTGCTAACATGCAGTTGCAGTTGCTGGTTGTGTGGCATGTTAAGCAGCTGTGGAGCTGGGCCCGCAAAGTGGCAAGAAGGCAAAACAAAAGAAGCGCCGCACATGCGCAGTTTCACATCCGCATCGCGGACTGTTGACTGTGGCTGCTGCTGCTGCTGCTGCTGCTGCAAGCTACCTGCTGCTTGCTGCATGCCCCATGCTGTCCAACAATTGCTTCATTTTGGAGCAAATGAAAAGCAATTTTGATGCAGCAATTATGTGTGTGCCCGGCTGTCGTGTGGAGCGCACCAAGTTCGTTGCTTGAGTCTTTTGTTTTGCATATGACAAAAATGTTGGCAGCTAGTGTCAAAGAAAGCAGGAGCAGCTGCTCCTTAAAATGCCTTAATAACAGTGCTGCTTAGGTCTGCGCTAGTTTGACAAGCATTGCATTTAACAGTTTGACAAGCACTCTGATTGGTACACAGTACAATTTAGGTATTTATATACAATCTTTTATATTCCCATACAATTTGTAAATTTTTAAACACACCCCCCTCGTAAATTCTCAGAGGTTTGACAGCAACTGTGCCAGTCGGGTTTAATCAGTTTAAGCTGTTGTTGCCTAAAGATTTTTATTGGCATCTTGCAACAGGAAACTTGTTATGCTTGGTGCTGTTGTTGTTGTTCTGAGTGCTTATTGTTGTCACCGCCTTATTAGAGCCATATAAAATATATACTTATTATCATTAGGCATGCTTAACTCTTGACATTTGCCATCCAGAGCGGCTTTTAGCCAGGCCGAAAATGAGATACAATAAAAAACCAAAACAAAATAAATAAATGCGATGCGCTGTTTTGTAAACGGGTTTGCCAAATTGATTTAGCCAAGTTGATATGACAATAATTTGTTGTTATTTTGCATGGGCGTTTGCCACGGTGTTCCTATAGCCATAAAATGTCAAGGTTCTGAACAAGAGCCAAGCAACAACAACAACAACAACAGCAGCAAACGCAATTTGCAACAAACTTAACTGAATTTCGAATTATAATTGAAAATAAGCCTAAAGCCAAATAACTGACTGCCCGACTGCCTGCCCGGCTGACTGTCTGTCTGGCTAGTCATGCACAGATTTGACCGAAAGTTCAACTGCCCCGCACAACACAACACAACACAACAAACTACACACACAACAACAACAGGTCGGCAAATGAAAAACAAATCTTTCACACGTTCAAAATGCGCCAGACTGAGGCGCAGTCTATTGATAGGGATGTAGTAGGGAGGAGGAGGAGAGGGGGGGGGGCATATTCTCTCGACGTGTAGCAAGTGCCAGAGCCATTGTGCGTCGTCTGCCTTTCGTAAAGTCTGCGCAGCTCCCCATTGAAATTGTTTATTGAAATCGATGATGAATGATTGAAAGTAACTATTAGTTGCCGGCGTTGTTGTTGTTGGTTTGGCTTGGCTGCTGCTGTTGTTATTATTGAATTTGCTGTCGGAAGCAATTTACAAATTGTTTTTCTGGGCAGTCAGCGTTTTATGCTTTATGTTTCAGCTTTCTGCGCAATTTCTATTTAGCAGTTTTCTCTCTCTCTTTCTCTCGCTCTCTCTTTCTCTAGCTATTTCGCTATTTCTACGCTTTTTACTTTTCATTGCGGCGAGTTTTGCTCAAGTCTAAGCTCCAATTAATGTAAAACTGTGGTAAATTTATTGCTCTCCCATTACCAAAGAAAAACAAAGAATAATTTCAAGTTCGTTGCCGAAGTCTTTTGTTTTGTGAACTTCCAAAACTGCAAGGCCTGAAAATCATGCGGTTTTCTATATTCATTTTCTATATTCATGAGCAAACATTCTGCAGTTCGTTGCCTGAGTCTTTTGTTTTCAGTGTCTCCCAAACTGCATGACAACTTAATTTAATCATAAAAAACAGAAGTTTGAAGTGGAAAATAATACGAAAAAATACGTTAAAAATGTGTAACAATAAACAAAAGCATTACAATGGACAGAGAAAGCTCCACTCAGCTGTGGGTGCTGCCCATTAGGCGCTGTACAGTTGGCATAAAAGCGGGGCGTTGTTTTGATAAGCGAGTGATTAACACTGCCCGCTAATGAGCACTGGCAACTAGTTTAAACAGATGCACGCGTTCAATGGTGTGAAATGGCCGCCCAGAAAAGTCATTGAAGCGTGCCACACAGAAACACACCCGTCATAATATACCATAAGCTTTACACTCCAGTTACCATCAATGAAAGTCTAAAAAGACGCACGGCAGCATCTTTGCAGCTCTGAAAGTTGATCGAACCTTGAAAATGTTCAAACAATTGATGACCATAAAAAAGTACTAATGGAGAGACAGAGAGAGAAAGAAAGAATAACAACAGAAAAAAACTTTTAGGTCTATCATTAAACAACAACAAAAGGCAGTAACAACAAAAAACAAAACAAAAAACAACAAGTACAATGAAAAAGCGCGCAAAAATCAGAGAACAGTTAGGCCAACTTTGTTGGCTAAGGGCCATGGCATGTCTTGGCTTTTATGAAGTAATTAAAGCGCATGAATTGGCCAATTGTCCAGACAAGCCAAAAGTGCCAGAGCCCAAAGCAATTGGGCTGGTAGTCATGCGCCCATGATGTGAATTAATTACTGACCCAAAGCGCTGGATAACCCGCCAATGTTAGCTGCCAACTGCCAGTTGCCAGTTGCCGTTAAAAGGCTGCAATTTGACTGCATTTGCGGCTACCGTGCCGAAAGATGCATAGATAAGCCAACCCGATGAACATCAGGCCCGGGGCCAAGGCACCTTATAAACCTTCCAACTGGCAGGCGAAAATAAAAACAACTAATTTTGATGCTTGGCAGTAAATTGATCTGAGCTGATGTAACGAAAAGATGATGGCAAAAACTGAGCGAAATCTAACATAGAATCAATATTATATAGTTCAGTAATAAACATATACACACCATAATTATTCTTATTTGCTTTAAAAAAACTTTTGCTATTTATAGAGCTGGTGCGTTTACTTTTTAAATTATATGGTGCTAAATTGTTCTATTTTTAACTAACAAATATTGGTAAATGTCACACATGATATATATGATATGTGATTTACATTGGAAAGTCTACTTTATTTAAGGCTGAGTTTACGTGCGTCATTTTCATATGTGACCTTATATATATTCAACTGAGATAATATTATTCGCATATTAAAATTAAATGAAATTCGTAAATAAAACTGATTAATTTAACTATTATATAAATGGGGAATAATTGAAAGATTATTTCCTACACAACCTCTTGATATTGACTGAGACCTTTGTTTCTTACGGGTTCTAACAGTAGAAAAAAAGTAAAGCTAAACATTATAAATTTAATACATACAACAACAACTTTAATAATAAATTTGGCAAAGAGAAAGAATTTGAAAACTAGTCATATAAATTCCTTAAGTCAGCTCAAATCTTAATCTCTTGAAAAATATAATTTTTTTTTGCTTCTATTTTTAAAACTTTTGTAGAATACAGTTAACTTTCGAAATAGTACTAGCTTGCGATTCGAAACCGGATACTCTTTATTCAGTTGGCCAAAGACTGGGTCACTTAGCTAACACAAACTCCATAATATCATTTATAATAATTTATAATAATATAATAGCTTTATAGAATTGTATAACAGTTCTTTAAATAGGTGCGCTATATATAGAAAATTGCAGCAATTATAGCAATTAGAAATAATTTTACTTAAAGACCATCATATGATATAAGAGTGCGGTTAGACCAAGCTAAATACTGGCCAGTCTGAACATTTCCGACACTTCTTTACTTTTATGCTGCTATCAGGCAGCCCAAATCCGAACAACTTCCGCACTTGTCACGTGTGGATGCCACAGCAGACAACGTTTAGCACTTTCAAATTTCCAACAACGACAACAAAGTGCACTTGCAGAGCTCTTAAATGTTTATTCTTCTATACCATATATCCAAAGAGCTGACAAAGGTGCAGACAAGCGGAAGAAGTAAAAGTTGTTAAACATTTTCCATAATTATAAATCAACGCTGACAATTACAGTGTGTGTATGTGAGGTGTATGTGTGTGTGTGTGTGCTGTGAAATTGAAAGTCAATACAAATCAAGCGTTGAGACAGAAACGGTCAAGCATATCGATGGATCGCTTCGATTGCAGCTAGTCGATTAGTTTTATGGCCAGGCGGAAGCCCCTGGCAAATGTGGCATAAGGAAGCGATGTCTGCTTATTTTA
Organism: Drosophila robusta; assembly: GCA_035043565.1. NCBI lineage: Eukaryota > Metazoa > Arthropoda > Insecta > Diptera > Drosophilidae > Drosophila > Drosophila robusta. The sequence goes on along the minus strand of JAWNMW010000294.1, from coordinate 10,442,726 downwards.
TGCTTTATCTTTTTCATTTGGCTGTCTAATGAAAATGCATGAGACGCTTGTAAAAAATGCTGATGAAAAATCGAAAAGTCCATAAAACACAATTAACATTTATACGCAGCGACATTTTCGCTACGCAATCAAGACAATTTCTATAGTTTACGAGTGGGGGAGCTGAGAGCCGAGAGCTCGAGACCTGACTCCAACTCTGTCATTGCAAATGGCATATAAATATGACATCTTAAATGCGCCATAATTTCAAGCAACTTGACTTGTTTGCTTGTTTTCAGTTTCGTTTTCGCTTTTCTCTTAGATGTGCCAATGGGGTTTATTTATTTTTTGCTTAATGCTGCAGTGCATTAGAAATAGAGATTAAATTTATGGAGGATTGTTGGAGGCTTATACATACTTTTTATAGGCAATTTTAATGTTTTAATAGCTGATGTAAGTGCAACATTATGCGCTAAATGCGTCGCAACATTTGCATAAAACTTCTAAAAAAAATTAAAGCGTAGAATCGACCTTAAGTTTTAATTTTATTTATCTAATATTGACTAGCAGTTTCTTATGTATACATTTATTTATTTTTTGCTCATGAATGATGTCAGCTTTTGATTAGTATAAATCGATACATGCGTATTTATATTATATTACAGATTGACTTATGAGACAATCTTGTTTCAGAATACATGCACAAATGACTCAGTATATGATTCTCACAGTTGATGTCATATAAGTGTTAAAAACGAGCTCGTGAGGAAATCTTTTGCAATGCAAATGAGCAAAGGAGAAGAACAGAAAATTAAACTCAAAGTTAAACGAAATTATGAAGATTGTGAATATATGTTAAACTATTAAATAAAATATGCAAACATTTTAACAAATTCTGTTTATGGCTATGCTGTTTGATTTATGTAAATGAAAGAAATTACTTTAAATTTAAAACAAACGCAAATTGACTTCCAGGTAATTTTGAAAATTTTCATGCGCTCATCGCCTATTTATTCTCAGTTCAATTAAAATTCAAATGAATAAATTTATTAATTTCACATTAATTGTATTTCATTAATTGCATTTTCGTGTTAAGCGCATTGTTGGCCAAGTTCAGTGGGCAAGAAACATCCGTTAAAATGCAGCCGAACTATTGACTCAGCTGCTGCTGTCACGCCCACTTTGTTTGTTGTCTGCTGTGGGCCAGCCAACTTGAACTTTTGCACACAATATCACAGCCAACAACGCAAACACAGCCAGCAGCAACAACAGCGACTACTACAACAAACAGGCAGTTGAAAAACTGTGCAAACGGTCTGACTTACTTTGCTGGCCAACTGTCTGTCCGTCTTTTTCGCTGACTGCCTCCTGGCTGAGCTTGACTACCTGCTAACCCTGACTTTAGTCTTCAATGCACTTTTGACATTGAGTTGTTGTCGTCGTTGTTGTTTCTGTTTGTTGCTGCCTGTAGCCAAGCGGCAATTGCAACATGGTCAAAGTGTCGCCCTGACATGTTTCGTTGTCGTCGTCGATGTTGTGGCTGTTATTGTTGTTGTTCTTGCTGCTGCTCCATGTCAAAAGCAACAGCAGCAAATGGGCTATAAAAGTGCTTCTGATCTGAGAGATATCCTATGAACAGAAGGGCACAACAGCAACTTTAATTATATATAAAAGATTTCAAAAAACTAAAAACTTTGCTAAAAGCAATGAACACCCCAATTTTTTATATACGCCAAACAATAACATTCAATAAGAAAAACTCGCTTTAATTAAAAATGTAAAAAAAAGAACACGCTTATTTAATATAGACAAAAAAAATAAATTCTGATCTTTAAATTATTATTAATTTGTATATAAAATACCAAAAAAAAACCTTTCTCATTTCGTGCATTTGTATATCAAATTACAAAGAAAATCCTAAAGAGAAAAACTGTTCGCAAATAAAGATCGCAATATCGCAGAAGCTTTAGATAATAAATTCAACATCTGAACTTAAGATGCTCAAGGTGTGTTTTACCCATTTAATTTATGCCACACTGGCTGCAATAAAAATAAATAAATAAGAAACACTTTCCGTCTTTACGGCAAACAGAAACCGCAAACTCTTTGGGAAAGGCTCCGGCTGGGACAGCCAGAGTCAGCGACATGTTTAGACTTTCTGAGCAGGAAGCCAAGCAACAGCCACGACGAGTCAGCGTCAAGTGTCGTCTAAGCGTCCCTCTTTCTGTCCGCCTGCATCTACTAACTGTTTGATCTATAAGCTAGACACAGTCGCAACGAACCAAGAAACCGCACACTCTACACACACCCTGCCATAGCCCGTTTTGAGGGCAGCTTCAAAAGACGCAGAAGATGACAACGCAGACTGAACGCTGACCACGACGGCAGAGTGTCTGTTTGTCTGTCTGTCTGTTTGTTGTCGTCTCAGTTGGTCAAGTGGCAGTGGAAAAATAAGTCAGTGTGACAAACAACATTTCCTTTTAAGGGCCTTCAAGCGGCGCTGGCGAAACTGAAACCCTATAAAAAAGATATACACAATAATAAAGCTGAGCTGCATTCATGAGCGAAACGCATCAAAAGGGTTTTTGGACTTTGGCCTTAATTGGCAGAAAAAAGAAGACGGCCATAAAATGCAATTTCAAAATTTAAATATCATCAAAAAAAAGATACATTTTAAAGAGGCAGCTTCAAGGCCCAAAAGCGCAGATTTGCACTTTCAGACGCCAACTTGAAACGATTTTCATGCAAATTAGTTTAAGAAATGTTTTGGTGTTTTTTTTTTCTACTGGTGCTGCTTCTATTTTCTATGGCTGTTGACCACTTGCATAATTAGACGCTGTTCCGAAAGTTCCCAAACAAATGGAGAGCAATTGTAATATTATACCGCCCAAACCAAAAAAAAAAAAAATCAGCTCACGAAATGTTTTTTATTGTTTGGTTTTAGTTTTGTTTTCCATTACGAAACTTGCAGAAATGATAAACGGCTGACACGCCCCGCTAACGAGCCCCGCCACAGTCTTGAGAGTCCTAAACAATTGTCTCTCGTTTGGCCGCCTCTAATTGATAGTGTCGTGATCTCGCCAAACTAAATGTTTGCCAACCCCCCCTCTCACCTGTATGGATCGACGTGCAGCTGGAATAGTGCGCAACTACAATATAAATAAAGGCGGAAAAGTTGAGCAAATATATATAAGTATGTGTATCAGTTAGTAAATTAGATAAGCTGGTCAAAATTAAATGCAAAGGCGTCAGCGAAATTACGTAAAGCTTAGCGAACAATTGAAAATTGATGCCAACTACTTGAGAAATTTGAGACATTCACTGAAATCTGAGCTTTGAATAGGTTTGGTTTTTTTTAGTGTATATAATCAAACTGTGTGTGAGTGCAAAAAAGAAATGTAAATAAAGCAAATGAAGGGAAGAACTTGAGGGATTTTAATTATGCAACCAATTTTAAATTTAAACAAAAATGAAAATATTCAAAAAATTTAATTAAATTGAATTATCTGAAACTTAATTAGCCGCTTCAATATAAAATCGTCTTTGATTTCTTCCTTATAATAAATAACTAATTAATCAAATGCTGCTGCTTTAGTTTCTGTTTATAATAAAAGCATGTCCACAGCGACAACCTCGTAATCCACAACCATTAAATTGAGCACAGTTTCTTTAGATATTCATTCATCATTTAGCACATTTCAATAATCAGTGAGTAGCAGCACAATTTATCAAAAATAATTCTGGCAAACCTTCTGCAAAAATATTCGCAAACTTTCCTTATATGCAAATTTTGGCCAGCCTAGAGTCGCTGTGCCCAATAATAATAATAATAATAACAACAATCTATCATTCTGGTCATAAAGATTTCAACATTTGCATGATCTATGCGTGACGTGACGTGACGTGACTGTTGCCCAATCGAAGACATCTTCTGCGTTCAGTTAGCATTCGCATAGATCAGACATCATTAGAGACACGCAACGCCTCTCAAACTGTAAATGCTTACTTGGCAATATATATAATTACAACAAAAACAATTCTGAATAAAAAAGCGGGTCAAAAAGCGGCTGCAAAATGTTAAAGTGATTAGCACAAAACGTTGAAGATACAGCAAAAACAACAACAACAACAACAGAAACAAGACGGTGAGGCACCTGAACCTGGGCAATTATACAAACAAAAAGCTGCCAAAAAGATTAACATCATTATCATTATTGTCATTATCATTATTATCAGGCGCTTAGATAGACTTTGAAGAATGGCCAAACGAATGGATAGTGTGTATATATGCCTGTATACATGATTTCTAGGCTAATAGCACAGGTTGCCTGTGGGCCCATAGTCTTGGCCATATTATTGTTTATGCAAATCATTGGGCATGGACTCAAACTCAAGTCCACTACAAAATGCCGAAGGTGATTTGACAAATTAAGTAAAAGACTCACAAAAAAATTATATATATGTTTATACTATATGCCCATTTCAGCTACAGTAGCCCATATATAAAGCCATGACAAAGCGATGCAATCAAATATACGTTCCACAACAGCACAAATAAAAAAGAAATGAAACAAATCTGTTGAAAAAAATCAAAGCGGAAAGCATCACGAACGGAAATTCCATGGAAAAACTTTTTGGGCGGCTGCTTAACCTTTTGGCTAAATCAGCTCTAATCGAATGAGCCGCATCTCGCAGTTGGCCAGGCGAAATTTCAACAAGTTTTTCGGCTGCCCAGCCTTTAATGGAGCGCAATTTCAGTTTCCTGCATGGCTAAAAAAAAGAAACAGAAACAAAAACAACAACAAGAAATGTACAAGAAAATATTTGTTGTTAAGCAAAAATAGATCTCTGGCGGTAATGCCAATGCCAAGGAATGTTTGGTGAGCGGCCACGGGACCGTTAAAAGAGTAACAAGTGCTGTAAATTTATTGGCAGAGCGTGTTGAAAGCCAGCAACAACAAAAACAACAACAACAACAAATAACAACAACCAACAACGTTGTCGTCGTCAATGAGTGCAGCTTCAGTTGCAGCCGAATGAATGGAATTTGTGGCTGAACTTTGTTAACCTTCGGCTAGCAGGAAGCTAATGCACATTTTATACACTTACCCGTAAGGGTATAACACCATTTGACAAGTGCATTAGTTAAGCCATGGCTGTAACTGTAACTATATATAAATATAATCTGGTAGATTTAACTGTCGCAATTACGCGTGATTTTTAATTAATTTCCTTCATGTCTCAAATTTTGTTTGTAATAATAGTGAAGTTAAATTTTTCAAATGAGATTTTTAACTTAGGGCTTAGACAATTAAGTATTTACTTTATAGCAAAATGAAAATACATTTAATTTAATTCAAATATTATTTTCGATATTTACAAATTATGACTTTACCAAAAAAGAGAAAATGTTGTAATAATTATAATTGGTTTTATTAAGGATTGGCCATTTTTTTTTTATTTACGTGCAAAATAAATGTTGTATAACTTTAAATCTTAAAGTGTATACAAATTTTAATTAAAAAGTAAATAATTAATTTGATTATAATTAAAACGAAAGAAATTCTTTACAGAGAGCGGTAAAAAACCTATTATTATTATTTTAATTATTATCATTTTTAATATTTTACTAGGTACATCAATATATACTTGTATAATATATATTATATTTTTGAGCATTTCCTATTTTCTATTGAAACTACCAGAACGTTTAATTAGATTTATTAGATCGTTTTTCATCCAAAGCAAAACCAACCCAAATTTTAGAAGGGCATCTAAAACTTCAATTAAATTAGATTCTGCAGCCTTGTGCTTGTGTTTTTTCTTTTTTATGGTTTTCGCTGGCTATCAACATTAACATTTATCAACTGCTACAGTTTTGCTGGCTGCTCTCTGGGCGCAAACCTGTGCTAATGATAATGATGATATTGGCGTAGCACGTTGCCAACTGGTAACTGGCAACAGAGGCAGCAGCCAGTTGTTGCTGCAGTTGTTGTTGTTTACCAGCCGGCCAAATGGCCAATTCGCTTAGCTAATTCATATTGGCAGGCCGTTTGTCTTTATCGCAGGCACATCGCACTGAGCGAAACGAAAATATTTATTGATAGCAGTGAAAGGCGGACAAACTGAGTAACTGAGAGCTGAGAAACTGACTAACTGAGAATTAAGAACTGGATGCTGGATGGCGTACTTTGTTGTGCCCAAACATAATTTATATCTTTCATAATTTATGCTGACCCACATTTGGCGATCAGCCCATCAAAGAACAGCAGCTATAAAAGGCTATAAAAAAAAGCAACTTTGCCGTTGTTGTTGCCAAAGCGTTTAATGAGTTTTCATTAGAGGCAGCAACAACAACAACAACAACGACGAAAAAGCAGCTAAAAAATTTGCAATAATTAAAGTTGCCTGGGCTGAAAATGTTTTTGGAAACCGTTTTGTGACTAATTTAACTAATAACAAAGCGTGTTCTGCGGTGATTAGAACTTGCCCAAAAACCAAAAAAAAGTTTAAGAGAAATGCCAACAAAAGCGGGCCACAAATTTAACGCTCATTACGCGCACGGCTTGACGTGACCAGCGGCGACGATGAAGACGACGACGACGACTTCGTGGGCAGCTGGGAAATTGAGCTCCACTTTTTAAGGCAATCTCTGCGGTGCCACCCCTTGCTCTAGCACCCCCTCTGCCACCCACTCTTCTGGCTATTAGTTAGAATGCGTCTACTTGCTGGAACCAAACTTGTACAAATTGAGGCTACTGTAGCACACAATGTTTGGAGGCTCTAGGTTCCAGGCTAAAGTTGCCACTTAAGCTGAGTGCAGCACCCGCTATATAGACCCCCTCCATACCCCTTATGCCCTAATAGCTGCGGAATTTGTTGGCTGCGTGTGCTGCTAATGAGCCTCAGCTATTGAGTTATGATCGTTTATGAGCAGTTATGTGTACAATATGTGCGTGTGTGTATGTGTGTGTGTCTTGTGCATTGTGCTCTGGGTACTTAATGCTTATGGACCACCCACGGTAATTTCTTTGGCTATTAAACTCCAAAGCTGCCGAGGAATTCGAGAAGCAGAAGCAGAAGGCAACTTTGATTTATAGAGCTCAAAGAACCTTTGTTAAATGGGCTCTACGATAATTATTATTACAGCATCTAATGGCAGCGTACCGCTAAAATGTTTTTAATTATGGTACATTATTCAAAGCAAAAAAAAATGGTTGAAATACTGAATAAAAAATTTAGAATCTAACCATGAGCAATTTAAGCAGCTTAAAATGAAAACTAATAAAAAAAATTAATTTAAAGGTAACATTTTATAAGATATATATTTATTTATTTTATATTAAATCAAATGTATTTATATTATATTTAATAAAAATTCAGTTCCCAACTTCCGATTTGCTGTATTCCACAAACTTGCAAGATCATTAGGAGTTCTCTACTAATTACTAACCCAAGCACTTGTTCACCTCTCCCACAGCTCCGGGGCAAACCCATCAAACCGCAGACATACTATTTCCAATTACTTCTCGGGCATATTAAAATGTGACCCAAGCCAGAGAGTAGTAAACGTCTTTAAGCCTTATGGCTGACACACTTTACATTGATTTACCTATGCGAGTGCGCTTGAAATGCCCGCAAGGGGCACGCTCCTTGGGCTGCATTCACCATTCGAGACTGGCCCGGAGCGTGCCAAGACATAAGCATAACATAAATTCTTGGCGCGTAGAGCGCAATTTGGAGGCTGTAAAAGTCGCAGCTCAACGGAACGCCCCGATCTGCATGCAGACTATATGTGTATATGCATATACTATTCAGTGTTGCAGTCTGACTCATGCACGCGCTGCGCCGTGGGCCATGTTTCACCTGTTACCGTTCCACACACACACACACACACGCGCACACACTCGTGAAAATATATGTGTCACACATGGAAATTGCAGCGGTCTCTGCGTTGGGGCCTTTATCGACGACTCTCGAGCGTTGCCCAACGCACCAAATTGAGAGCAGGCGTCTAACGATAAACGTTTAAAGTGGCTGCGCCTTAAAATGGGGCGGGTTTTTGTTTCGTTTTTCTTATTTGGTGGGTTTGGCGTCTTTATGCAAATGGTCGCTCTTGATGGGCCTAGTGCGTCCACTGGCATAAATATGGTAAGCTAAAGCCAAAGAGGTGTCGATGCCAGTCACGCTGTTGCCTAGCTGCTTTCAACTGGACGCCACTTGTGGCACAGTGGTACAAGCTATGCTTCAAGCTTAACTTATAAATGGTCTTACATAAAAATGTATGCACACGAAATAAGCTTTAATTAAGAAATATATGTGAAAAATTTACTATATAACAGAACTTGTAGAGTATATGCCATGTAGAAACACGTGTAGACATTCTACTATTCGTGAATCTTTTTCTAATTTTATGTTTGAAAATAAAAAAAATTTTTTGAAAAGTTTTTTGGAATATCTATAGTAGCAGAAAGTATAATTATTTTTTAGCGTCATACAAATATTATTATTTTATATATTTTTACCAAGTTTTTCTTACATTTTATCTTCATATTTTATCTATAAAATATTTAAATCATTCCCTGCACTGTTGGAATTGTATATTCTGAGATATATTTATATAGCTGTCTTGATTTATCAGTCTGAATTTTCCTTCTATTCGACTTACTAATTTACTGTCTTACACTCTCCGACTAAACTTTTTTAATATTTAATAATTTTGTCAAATTGTTCACACCTCAACACTTGCCCCACTGTGCGTTTGGTCAGTTGCGTGTGTTGATTTTTGTTGCGTGTTGCAAAACGCTGGCAAATGACTCAGTCATTGAGTTTTTGTTTGCTTAGCTATTGTACGCAGTGTTTGCCATTCGTTTGTTGCTCTTTCGGCGCTTTCGTCTCTTTTCTGAGTGTCGCCTTTTTTTGTATTTTGCATACAAGTCGTATACGCAATATTGACAGCTAATTGTGCACAGATGGCATCATTGCCGCATGCGAGTAGCGCCTAAATTGCCCGGTGGCCCTCTCCCCCGGGTACGTCATCTTTTGGCGGCGTCGGCATCGCCCGGAATTTCAATTAGAATTGCCTGCCCCGCAGGATGCCGGGCTGTCGGCGAGGCTAACAAGATTTCCATGTTGAGATTTGGCACGTATCGTGTGCACGGCTAAAAGTTAACTATTTGAGGCAACGTCCCCCGCACTCGCAGCCGCACCCCCCGCGGCTCCCCCCACCCGGCTGTTGTAAATCAAGCAGCTCAGCTTCAAACTGTGCGCCAAGTTAGTTGCTAATTTTGCGCTTGAGTAAATTGCTGCGATCCAATCCGAATCCGAATCGGAATCGGAGTCGGAATGGCTGGCCGCCCGTTTGCTGATTAGATTTTGTGAAAGGCGCTGCGACGATGCTGCTGAGGCCGCTGCCGCTGCTGCTGCTGCACCAAATTTGCCAAAAAGGGAGCGCGCCACATGCTGGGCATGCGGAGCGGCTAGTGGGGGAGGGGAGGGGGTTGGCAGCCAGCAATGGGTTTTCGCATTTGGTTTTCGAACTTTGGGATGCGGCACAGCACTCCCATGGGGCGCAGCTTGCATGCTGCGTGCGTGCTCTAACGGTAAGCGTGACGCATTTTTCTCTTTTTCAAATCAGCCACCGCCCGTTGCATGCCCCGAGCCCCCCTCGGCTGCACATGCGGCTTACATGTCGCATCATTAGCTCGGCTGGCCCGTTATTATTTCGCTGTCTCTGGCTTCTATTTAGCTCAAATTGCAACTTATGCAAGTCGCACAACAACACACACTCGCATTTTGTTTACACGAAAATCGTTAACATTTGAAATTAAAATTGGTTTCGGCTTTGTTACAATTTCGCTTGGGTTTTGTTTACTTTTCACTGCTGCTGCCCACCAGGGCGTTGGTCTGGCCCATTCCACAAACTGGCCAATTATTTGCATTAGCTGTTGCCCACTTACATAACGAGATCGTATTCCGATTGTTCGATGTGAACAACTTACCTGTAAGTACAATGGAAAAACACAACAATAGTTAGTTTAAGGGCTATGACAATGGCGGAAAAAAACTTAGACTTAGCTTGCTAATAAACACTTTCTTGACACATTTAATATTTATAATAAAAACGTAATTAAGTGCCATGTTTTTAATTATATTTAAAACAGCAAGACTACATTAACAACTACAACTTTTAAAACCCATTTTAAAAATGTAGACAGTTGAATTTCAAAACTCATATTACTTGTATCAAAACTGAAGAGATTGTAATAATTTATACAATTTTAGTTATGATAACATCCCTAGATTGATTTTACATTAAAATTTTTTACATATTGGAAGACAAATTTTTCTTTTAAATATTATATATTTTTTTTTGTCGACTGTGTGTGTCTTATTATTATAAATCATTAAAATTGATTCAAAAAACATTCCCAATTTTTTTGGAAATTTAGACAAGTAAGTTCCTAAATCTTCCCCCCAGATTTCAAATTCCCATACATTTATTAAAATTAAATCGATTTACATGCTCGATGCCATTTTGGTTATGATTCGACTCTGGATTACAATCGGAAATACCGAATAAGTTTTAATAATAGTAGCTAATACTTTTCTGGAAATGTTTAAAGCCATACTCTCCTCTAAAAGAATTTGAATATCTGGTTTTAAGAACTAGTTTATTTGATCGTTTTAAAGTCGATTCGTATTTATCAAGTGCTCTTTTGCATATTTTTGCCAGCTAGCATTAGGCTGGTATCAGGTTCGTTGCCTAAGTCTTTTGTTTTTGCACAACTCAAAAGCGCCCCAGAGCTTTAACTGTGAACGTTCAAACGCCCACCAGTTGCCTAGCCACCCAGCACGCCCCATTTGCAGTCCTGTGACAGTTATGAACACACAGCCAACACAAAAGCAACAACAACAAAATAAGGAACACAACAAGCGTGAAGAACTTAGCACATGGAAAAGGTCAAACGGTCAGCGCATAAAACGGCACAGTTTATGTGCTGCCAAAACAGTTTACAGTGCATAAATTTGTTAGTGGACTGGCCGGTTGATAAGTAACGCCCCCTGCCAACCCCACCCCCGCAAGCACAAACACACACACACACACAAGCGTCTGTTACGAATCTCTCTCGTGTGGAGCGTTAAATTGTTAATAAACAAGCGGCTAACAAGCAAACGGTTAAGCAACTGGCTAACAACAGTTTACAATTAGTTTAGTCGGCAAAAGAACTTTCAACTGACCGCCGCAAAAGCTCAGATGTTGTGTCTGGGTGTGTGTGGGTGTGTGTGTGTGGGGCGTGCCCAGGTCCTGCAACAACAACAACAGCAGACGCTGCCAGTTAGCGAGCGACAAGTGGGCGTGTAGAATGCTTCCGCTTCCCCGAAAAAGGCAAACACAAATGGCAACTCACAGTTCTGGGCATTAATTGCACACACAAACACACACAGCATCAGAAGCGGCAGCGGCGGCAGCGGCAGCTGGCGTAGATCTGTGAACAGTTAAGCTGGCGATTCTCACAGGCGCCCCAACTGAATCACAACCAGCTGAGTAGAGATAGCGATCCGAAGCCTCAGATGCAGTTGCAGCCTCAGCTCCCTCAGCTCCCTCCGCCAGCAGTGTGTCAAGTCTAGGCGAATGTGGAATTAGAATGTGTGTTTGGAATTTTTCTTGTGCAGCGGCAGCGGCATCGGCAGCGGCAGCGGCGGCGGCAGCGGCCACAACACGCTACAATTTTCATGTTCCATGTGCAGTCGCAGCCGCTCGCAGCTGCCAGCCTCTTGGCTGGGTTCGGGAAACGTGCTCTGTGCTCGGCTGTGTCCCGTGTTGGTTCTGCTGGCAATTCTACAATAATTATAGACTTTGAATTGTGTTTAACACGCAACGTCGACAGCGACGGCGACGGCGACGGCGACGTCAGCGCTGCGCTTTCACGTTTGCCGGGCATTTTTTTTGTTTTTTGTTTTCTCTTCCTTTAGTTTTTGCGGTTTTGGCCGTTGCGATTGCATTGAAATTTATTTGCTGCAGAGGTCAAATATTTGATTATCGCCAAACAGCCGCAGCGAGTGTGAAAAATTTGATGGGAAATTATGGCGCAACAATTGTAGCGCAGACTCCAAAAAATACCCAAGTTGCCGTCCAAGTCGTTTAGTGGCAATTTATTAGCGCAAAGTAAAAGGTTCGTTCTGGACAGCTAAAAATTATTGGCACTTGGACGCAGCAGCAACAGTCGTTGCAGATTTGGACTGACTGCAGTTTGGGCAGCGGCTGCTGCTGCTGGTGCAGCTTCATGTTGCTGTCGATTGGGGCATTCAGCGTGAGCTTGTGTCGATCAGAAGGCATTAAGTAAGACAACAGGGCATGAGTTGCATGCACCAAGTGGTTATTATGATGCTCAAATGCTCTACAGTGAGAGTATTTTCTAAATATCTTAAAAAATTGATGGATGAATCCTGAGATAGATCAGCGGAAGATGCAGATTCAACCAAGTGAGATTGAATATTTTTCTACCAGGCAATCAAGAGCATAAAAGTAAATAGGTTGTACTCATATCATATAATATATCACATGTCACAAACCTTGTCGAATTTTTATAATTTGGGAGCGTTTTATTTACTTCAAAAAACTTTAGAATAATTAAAGATTATTTCACCCTACTTTTCTTAAAGTGTACAACATTTCCTCTAGAAGGCTCGCAAAAGCGTCCTACCCGGCCTTAAGGATGAACTGGATAAACAAAGCTTACTGAAGTAATCCAAGACATCTGCTTTCAAAGATCATTTCTATTTCCCCGCCTCATTTACGTATTGAAGGCATTATTTGCTTTCAAAGTTAGTCTCCAACAGTACAAGCTCTATTGATAAAATGCTTGAGCTGCTCGACGCATGCCAAGGACTCTCAATCAGCTGTTAGAGTATACAAAGAGAAAAGCTGTCAATAAAATAAATAATAATGCAGCATAAATATGCTGCACTCGCTACGATTCGGGCCTGGGCGCATAATAATGATATTTGCCAATAGAGCAGGGGGGCTGGGGTGGGGGGAAGGTAAGGTGAGGTACTTGGGAAAAGTGTCTAAACGAATGAAAGGGTGCAACTGCTGTGCCACAAAAGAAATGGCGCAACGTTTGTTCTTACAGACATGGCAACAAATATTGTTGTTGTCTTAGTGTTGCATTTGTTGTTGTTGTTGTTATTGCTGCTGCTGCAATGACTCGTCGCAACGTTTTGGCACTATTAACCTACTCTGCAACACCACGAGATGAGAATGATGACGATGACGCTGAAGCTGACGGAGGCTGTGCCTGAGCCCGGAGACAGAGGCAGCAACTGTGGCTGGGCAGTGAGCTCTTTTTTTTTTTTGGTGTGACTTTGACTAAATGCTGTAAGAAAGGAAAGGCAGCGACAGTCACAAATCAGTTGGCATAACTGTAAACGTATCTAATAATATAAATTCAACGCTGCTCATGAGCTGCGCTAATTGCCAGGCCAGGCCCAAGCCTCGATGTGACCCAACGTGGCATTTGCATTCAAAGTTGGCCGTCTGATTTATTGGCCAAATGAGCACTTGACACGCAATTAAAGTTGACGTTGAAGCTGCAGTAAAGGAGAAAATGAGAGAGACAGAGAGTTGCTGGCATAGGAAGTCAACTACAATGCTTCCCCCTTACAGGCAGAGGTGCTAAACGTGCTGACCTTCACAAATCTGGTTTAGACAGACCCAAAGCAAGAAAAATCAAAAAAAAAATTATAGTTGTCGCTCGTCTCGGCTGCCTTTTGGCTTTTGTCACGCAGTCATCAAAAGGCTAAATGAATTTTTCATATACGCTTGTTTTTTCCCCTCTCTTTTTATTTTGCATATGAAAGGCAACATTTTGTGTGATTTACAAAGTTTGTTTGTTTTTTTATCTTTAGTTCATGTGTCTCCTGTTGCTTACAATGTGCTGTTTTATGGCTGTCTTAAATATTCTACAATCAGTGTCTTTTTTTATGATTTAGCTCTTTGTCTTCTCTTTGTTTGTTCTGCACAATAAGCAATCTTTATCTTTGATGTCATAATATATGTAAATGTTTTATCTTTCCCTGCTAATGGCGCTCATCTATGATGAATTTGGTGTGGACGTTTCAAGGTTACGGGGCGACAGGTGTTCGTTTGGTTTGAATGCTTGGGTTATAAAGAGTTTAAGGTGAGCTTCCATATGGGTGTTCAGAAGAAAGACAATGGGTGGAACTGACAACGTGTGCTCAAAAGAACTTAAACGTAGAAATTAGTTTCGCTTTCAGCCAGATATTGATACATTCTTCAAGTATTAAAACAGACTAAAGTTCGTAGGCATAAATAATAATTGGGCATATTAATAAAGTGGTAGTTTAAAGTGTAGAAGCTTTAAAAACACAATATCTTTTAAATTCTTATCTCAAAGTTAATGACACTGTTATATATCTTCTTAGGCTGAAGCATTTCATAATTAGTTTCGCTTTCTAGAAGATCAAGAATTCTTTATGTCTCAATAGCATCAAGCAAAGTCGTTCTCACTAACGTAACAGCATTTATTCTTAAAATTTGATCTATCTTTCTAATCTGATTTCCCAAGCACATAACAATTTGTTTCGCTTTCCTGAAAGACTTTACGTACGTATTTATAGAAAGATAAAAATTAAAGAATTATTTTTAGTACAAAATCTTTAACACGTGCAATGTCGCTATATTTCTGTCTCCCTCTCTCTCTCTCTCTCTCCCTCTCTATCTCTATCTCCTTCATCCTTTTTCTGCATAACTCTGCCTCGCTTTATCGCAACATTCCATTCATTCTTCCATCTTTTCCTTATTGAACCCAACTACCCTCAGGTAATTTACTATCTCTATCTCTTCCTCTCTCATCCATCTTCCTACCCTTGCGCATGGCACGCCCTCTCCAGCTGTCACTGTTAACTACGTGGACGCCCACACTTTATGATTTCAATTTATGAGCTACACTCGCATTGCCCACCTGTGTGTCCCACTAATCCATAACCTCCTGCGCCCTACCCAAAAACTAATAATAAACAGAATAAAGAAAACATAAAAAATTAGGTAACCCTAACGGCGCAGGCGCAGCCGCTTCAATCACCGGCCTGCACTGAGCGGATAAACGTTGATTATTATTATTACAGCAGCAGCAACAACAACAACACTGTTAATAAAATCACCCGTTGAAACCAAAAAAAAAAACGGCTAATAATAAACGAAAGACTTAGGCAACGAACTTGCTGCTGATTCATTTAACAGTTAAACGCAATCTAACGCCAACAACAGCAACAACAACAACTGCTGCAAAGACAAAATCAACACAAAAACTAATATCGAGAAAAAGTAAATAAAAATAAAAACCAAGTTGCGAGCGAAAAAATGTGCAAAAGTTAACAACCATTTGTTCTCACAACATTTTTACGCCAATTCACAAAAAAGCAAACTGAAGACCACAACAACAACAAGGAGTAGAAATGAGTTAGAAGCAGCGGCTCCCATTCATGAGGCTGGCGCTCGAGGAGCTCTGCAATCCAAACGAACCGACGAGCTGAGCAGCTGAGGAGCAGTCAGGCGGGCAGGCGGGCAGCGGCCCACACACAAGCTGCCAGCCAGGCAGCCAAACGAGCCAGCGAATGGCAGCAACAACAACAATAACAACAAGCGGCAGCAGCAACCACAACGTAAATGAAATAAAATTGAATTGTGTGTTTGACTGTGCAGCAGTTGTTGCTTTCGTTGTTGTTGCTGTTCACGATGTTGCTGCCGTCGTCGCTGCTGCTGCTGCTGCTGCTGCCGTTGAGGCCAAGTTTAAGGTCTTCCTGTTGCCAGTTGGCAGTTTGCAGTTTTGCAGTTGTTGCTGTTATTGTTGCTGTTGTTGTTGTCTTAACTGTTTTCACTCGCCTCGTGTGTGCAGCATGTGGGCTGTTTTCTGTTACTCTTCCTCTTGTCAGCTTCTGCCGCCACCGCGCCCCGCTGCCAACTTTGCCGCAGCTCTGCTGTTGGCTTCCTGCAGCAACAAGTGACCTGCGTTCGTGCTACCTTTTCAATGCGCTCACAAATTGGGTATATTAACTATGGCATGAAGTTTATAGTTGGCAAAAACACTTAAAGCCTAAGAAAATTGGCTTTAGAGAGGTCTTTCCTGTTTTATTATTTTTATATTTATTTGAATTTTTTAAATCGAAAAATTCTTAAAAATGTAAGCAATTTATATCAAAATCATAAATTATTCTTGTTTTTAAATTGTTTTTCGATTCATAAAATTAAAGAAAATCTTAAAATAATAAATAATTGTTATTTTTAATGTGTTTTTAGGTTTTCATAAAAATCGTTAAATAATAAGGCAAAATGGCAAGCCAGTATATTCTATATTTATTGTCTTATCAAAATGATTTTCCATATATAATACACAATAAGTTTTCTCTAAAGAATTTTAGACCTCTAAGACTAGTTTTACAAAAAGATGTTTATGTTTAACATAACATTTAAATTTATTTACAAAACATATATAACATTTTCTTTTGACAGCAGCCACTTAGTAATTGTTAGTGTATGCCCATTTCGATGTCAAATCGTCCATTCCCACTAATTCTTGTTATCTATTGTTGTTAGTATAGCGATCTGCTATCTAGCCGAAAAAATAAAACAAAACAAAAAAACTTTGGACCATTCCAGTTGAAGCTCGAGCATGTTCTGCGCATTTCCTGCAGCAAATGCAGTCGTTGCATCTGCACCGCCACACCACCCCTCCCTCCCCCTTAGCTGCTGCCAAGCGGAGCCGGGCAGCCGTGCTGCAATTCCATTCACCTGAACCTGCGCCTATGGGCTGCCATGTGTAGCAGATTTAGTCAAATGTGCTTAACGGTTAAAATGGGTTTGGTTTTTGGTTTGAGTTAGGCTCAGGGCGCTTCTAGTTGATTTCTTTTGTTGTTTGAAAAATATTGTTATTATATTTTGTTGCTGTCGTTGTTGCTGTTGCTGTTGCAGGCAACAGCAAAGAGGAGTTGCCGGCCAGCCTGACCGGGCCCGGCCCAGGGCTAGCTGGCTGACGTTGTAGGTGGCGTATGCGCAATATTATTATAACTGTGAGGCGTTCTCGTTTGCGGTCAGGGACCAACCCAAAACTGAAGCCTGACCAATTGGTTTAGTTAGCGAAATGTGGGTGTGTTAGTGTGTGTGTGTATGTGTGTATGCTCTGCAACGAGGCGTGCACTTTAATTAAATATATATTTTCTTTGTAGGTTAAAGAAAAGTCAACAACAACAACGCATCGATAGGTTTCAGCTCTTATATAAGCCGATGCGCTATAGTTTAATTAAGTAATCAACAGCACGCACTATATATAGACATATATATAATCACAAGTCTGTAATTTTTAATTACAGGCCCTCGAGAGCAGGAAAAGTGAGAGTGTTGAGCTCATTAAAATTAAAAGTCGCGCTCTGGCGCGCTTGCGCAAAACTTTTGACTTTAACATTAGCTTTAACTCGATTCGTAACGCTTACCAATGACTATAAATTACACATTAAAGCCAAAGTCTTTTAGTTATCATTATTATTGCTGTAACAACTGCAACTGTATTTTTTTCCTTCATCATTAGCGCAGCTTCCAGCTTGACAACTCGCTGTGACGGGGGCTTTTTGGGGCTCCATTTACGATTACGTGACACGCGGCGTGCTAAATAACATTAACAAAATGTAATGAGCAGCAAATTTATGACTTTAACTTAAAGCCGCAGTCATCGAAATATTTTTGTGCATTTTTTTGTAGTTTTTATATTTTTCCACATTTGACAAAAACGTTTTCCTGACGTTTTTAATTATATAATTGTAATTGCAAATTTTGACAGCTCATCAAGAGCAAAAGGCGGCGGCAATTAACTAAGCGAAAGAGATTTATTTAAGCGTATTACTCAGGGTGGGAGAAAGTTGTAAAAAGCATGATTTATATATATTTATATATATTTTTTGCTCAAGCGCAACAGAATATTTGCACCATTTTAGCCTTTAAAATATATAGAGGGTATTTAAACAGAATTTATGCCCGCACACATAAATCTTGTATTATAACATTGTTCAAGTGATTTATATCACTTCCTGCACTTAAGTTATAAACAAAAACAACCTGCTCTTATTTAAAGCTTACTTCAAATTTAAAACACTTGAAGTCAGCAGAAACCAATAAAATCCCATAAAGAAACCAAACTTAGTTTTATCTATGCACAAATCATTTGATTAGCACATAAATGTTAAAAAAAAAAAATAGAAAAAAAACGACAGCCATAAAAATTGTTTCATAAATATTTATAAATCATCGTTGGTGTCGTCTGTGCGTCTAGCCGACGTCAAAAATAGCCAAAAACCGGCTAAACTTATCAGGCTTTAAATTGCCCAGGGGAGCAGCTAATGCAACAACAATAACAGCAACAAAAATGCGTATAGATCATATATGAAACTAGTTTCCATTCGATTCGAATTTAAACGTGTTTGCATTAAGTAAATATATGCAAGAAAACTACAAAAAATGTAAAAAAAAATAATAATTTTATAGCACGCAAAGCCCAAAAAGCGAAAAAAACAACTGATGTAAATTTGAACTTTTGATATAAATACGATCATTAAAAATTGGCTAAAATGGCCTAACCTTCACATTTACACAGAGCGCTCGCAGATTGTGCTGGCATGAATGAGCCACCAAATTATTTTGATGAAGATAATATCGAAAATTATAAGAGATATGTGCATAAGTCGCACGCATGTCGCCTAGTTAACTTTATTAGCTAACTGGGCTAATCTGTTGAAATAAGCTGGCTGATAAAACTCAATTTAAAGCTTGAAAGGCCTTGGCATTTGCTTAGTTAAAGGAACAACTGAAAGTGCAGTTTTTTTTTCTATTTTGACCAACTAGTCTAGTTCGTTACCTAAGTCTTTTGTTTTCGTATTGACTTTGATTTGGTTTTTGGCAAGTGTTAAGATTCCGCACAGATAGGGCTCGATGCAAAACTTTCCAACTACCTGTCAGCGGCTCGTAACTCTCGCAAATACCGCCAGAAACATTTTCTAGCCATGGAGCCATAGAAAGTTGACAACAAAACTTTCTTGCATCGCATTTGCATGCGTTGAGCATTTTGTTAATCTTTTGGATGCGCAAATTTTGCGTCTGCCTCATGTTTAGAATATCTAAATAGCTGAATCTACTCTTTTGCCCAATGTGTAACAAGAAAATGTGGTTCATTTGGTCACTGGGGCAGCCGCCCGACTCTAGGTTCCAGTCTCTCTCTCTCTCTCTCTCTCTCTCCTCTGTCTCTTAGCCAAGTGCAGTTCGTGTAGGGCAGGCCCGACCGCAAATTGAAAAGGCAGCGCGTGCGCCTCAAAAGGCAAATAACAAATTGCCTAGGCCGACAACAACAACAACAGCAAAAGTAACAAGAACAGCTACAACAACAACAGCAACAGTTCACCTCGCTTCGCTGCCGCTTTTGGCATGCAAATTGCGCGCCAGACGCCAACGCAACAACAACAACAGCAACACCAAACGAACGAACGAGCAGCTTTGCCCGGAAAGCCGGGTTCCATCTATTGTTGTGCTAGGTTGCCTGCCTCCCCTACCCTGCGCCTTTTTGGCATACAAAAAAACATGCAAAACGTTTGCCCGGAACTGTCGTTGAGTGGCTCTTGGCATCTGCCTAGCAGTTGCCCCCTTCGCGCGGGGAGCGGGAAGTAGGCTGGGGGCGGCAACGCAGACCGCCTTGAATACTGCAAAGGTGAAAGCAAAAGTTTTGTTCTATTTGTTTCACTTGAATACTACAGTGAAGCACTGCGAGTGTGTAATTTGCCCAGCGTCCTCGTCGCCACGGAGTTTTTTTTTTTTTGTGTTTTCGCTGTCATTCATGCGGATTGGCTACGGTTTTTGTTTTTGTTTTTGCACCAGTTTGGCGCGATGAAAGGGTCACAAAAGCAAAAGCTGTGAAATTGTTTAGCGAGTGCCGAAAGGAAAGTGGAAGCAGCTGTTGCTTGAGGATTGACAGCTACCGTCAGGGGGTGAGCCATATATATACCAAGTACCTTTATAGCTGTTACTATTACTTACAACTAAGTTTAACAAACATAAAATCTATATAGTAAATTGATTTATATAATCTTTAAAATTTTGAGCTTGGTTTAACTTCATTGATTAATTGATTTTGGATTTGTATTTATGTAAATAATTTATATTGATATTTTTTAAAATATTATATATCATACTGCATTATTCATTTAATAATATATTTTGGAAATTTAGAAAATCAAAACTTTTTTATAATTGTTGCGATCAAAATTTGTATAAAATACAATATGGAAAGTACTTCTTTTTGGTCTTTAAAAAATATGCCAAAAATTTACAATAAATTTGGACTTATAGTTTACAATGAATTCCGAAGATCTAACCCAATTTTCATGCCCAAAACAAATGTGTATAGAATGATACTGCTCTTAAATTTAATAAATTCCCCAACATTAAATATTTTCTTGCTTAATAAGGAAAACATTTTTGGTTTCTGGTTTATTTGCACTTGTTTGATATCGCTGGCGTCAGCAAAAGGCAAATCGAATGTGATTATCAGGCCGTTTAATTGGCAATTAATTCGCTGACCGTTCCATATCGGAGCGTGGGATTCGAGCGCCAGTCTTCAAGAAAATGAAATAAAAATGCCACTCGAGTAGACAGTTCCAGCCATGTGCCGAAGTTAGGTCCGTGTCGGCGCAGCGGCTGGGCTCTGAGCTCAGTGTACTTTCTTCTTTTGAAGAAATATGAAAAATCATGAGCTTTTGTGTGTGGTAATAAAACTTATGAGTGGCACCCGCAATCACCGCGTCACATCGCGCCCCTTTTCATCGCCCAAACAGCAAACACTTTCATTTGCCGTTGACAGACATCGTCGTCAAGTGGCCTAGCAGACTGCCAGCCAGAGACGAGGCTGGCCGTGGGGGCAGGGGGAGTGGAACTCACATGTTGCTTGCTTTGTTTGTTTATTCATCAACGTCATCATCAGCGTCAGCGTCAAGCACAGCATCCAGTTGGATAGCTGGATAGTTGGATGCTTGACTGGCCTGGCTAGCTGGCTGGCTGGCTGGTTGTTGGCTTGGTTAACTGATGCTGGCCCCGCGGCCATAGGCAACGGCCAGAGACGTGAAATTTCACTTTCATAAAATACAAAATACTCTGGCAAGTATTTTAGCCAGAGCCTCGACAGAAATTATGGCATACTGTCGTTGGTGGCTGTTGCCTCGTTTATTGGATGGCCAAAAACCCGTTGCATATTTCACCAGCCAACGGACAGTTCCATTGATTTTTTCTCTTGTGGTGGGACTGTGGGGGGGCATGCATAGTGCGGGTGCAGCCAGCGGCTTTTAATGAGCCGCAGCCAGGAAATGTAGCTAGGCAAATTCGGCATGGAAATACAGTTGGATTGGATGAGATTAAGATGAGTTGAGTTGAGGTGATTGATGCGGCGATTTGACCAAAGACTGAGGTTTAATTGGATAACATATAGCTAGTATATATATTGATGCAATGTGCATGCAAAAACAATTATTTTGTTATTTGTGGCTAATTTAGATTGAAATCAAAAGTTTAGACTGGGAAAATTAGTTAATTAGCGGAGAAAATTAAATTAAATCGAAAATATATGATATTTTAATACATACTATGTATATGTATTGGACTTAGACTAAATTAAAATCATTAAAGAGAATATTAAAAAAGTGATATAAATTTCTATAACTTATAAACAAGCAAATAAATTGGACATAATGATTTGTATACAGTCAAAGAAAATTTTTAATACTTTGTTCTGATATTGTATATATATATTTTTATTAATAATCTCTATATATGAATACACATTAATTGTGCTTGGTCATATTGTTTATACGCGATAATTATAATTAAAAATATTTGATACTTAATAAAATGGTCAACCTTATGGCATATAATTAATATAAAATATACAAATAATAAATGATAAAAGCCAATAGGTAAAAATTATAAATGTATAATAATTAAATAAAGTATTCAATTAACAAATACTTTGTTTTACAGCATGAAAACAACTTTTATAATAAATTGCCAACACTCCAAGAACAACGCACACTCTATGATTAAACAAGTCCATGGACAAGAAGAAACCGCTAAAGGCCACAATTGTGTTCCATTTTCAACGGCTGCGGCCAGCTGGGTTTGATTGGGGTGTGGGGGGACACAATCGCATGCGTCGGTCTCACTTGATTGCATGATTGAACCGACTAATTGAACAATTGATGCATGCGAGTGATTTTGATTACATGACAAACAAGTCTCGACAAAATGTTAATAAGCATATGCGAAGCCAAAGTCAACTGAGAGTAACGGCTAGGAGGCTGGCCCAAACAGTTGACAGTGCAACACACACGTTACACTCGACACACACACACACTTCTGACTTTTACTTTCCAAAATTCAAATTACTTGACAATAATTGTGGGTTATACATATAAGTAAGGGTACTCAGTTGATGGGGTTATGTATTCGGGTTTGTATTTCATGATCTTGTGGCTGCCTTTTGTAATTACTTCGGCGTATCTTTTGTTAAAACGCTTCAATTGATCGAGTGCCAAACACTTGAGAAAGTTTTTAAAGCAACGATGCGATTGTTTTGTAATTGATAAAATGCTTCAAATTTATAAAAAAAAGATATATATATATAACAAAAAATATTCACCAAACCACATTTGCAAATTACAATTCGCCAATTTTAATTGCAGCCTGACAGAAAAAAATAGGTGTAATTAAGCCAACTTCAACTAGTATTTACAGCTCTTTGCTTTAATTATAAATTTCTTTTGACCGTAGAATCAACAAGTAAAAGTAAAAACATTTCGCACGCCCAAAAAAGTAGTAGAAAAAAACAAAAGTGAAGGTAATAGAAAAACCTAATGGAAATGCTACTTATTTCTATTTTTTATTTTTGTTTTTATTTTTATTTTTTGTCTTGTTTTCGCTTTCGTTTACAAATGAAGTCATGAAGTCAGACCGCAACTGGCAGATACAATTGTATCTTTTGCCGCTTCTTTTCTTTTGCGAGTACCCACTAATTGCGCATAATTAAACTGCCCTTTGTCGCGGATCCTCTTGGACCTGTAGACTCTTTCTTGTTGATTGCCGATGCCGCTTGGCTGATAAGCCCAGCCAAATCATTAGAACAGTGAGAGAGTTGCTGACAGCAACAACAATAGTTGGTTTATATCTGATATTATATATCTCCCTCGAATGCTTAGCAGAGATATGAGTCAGTCGGCCACTTAAAGTGAAATTTTTATTGCCTTGGACTTACCCAAAAGAATTTAAAGTAGAATTGTGTTTTGACTTTTTTTGCTTGTATACATAAATGTAATGCCAGTTAAAATTTAGGTACATACCTGTAAGAGAAGAAGAAGAACAAGAATTAGAAATAAGAATTTTTAAATTTATAAATAAACATATTCAAAATGTTTGCCAATTCTTAATTTAACAGAGTTTAAATTATGTAAGAAAAACTTATAAAATGTGTATTTTGTAATGCATATTAATAAACACAATATGATATCATACATTTTTTATATTATATATGCATATTATTCATATACATATCTCTCAGAAAACAAGTTTTTGGGAAAACAATTTTGGTGTTAAAAGACAAAAACTTGATACAAAATATTTCGACGCTTTTGATATTAAATCTAAATAACTTAGATATGTAAAAGTTATGATCGTAACAAATAAACTATAAATATACTATAAAATAAATTTGATATTTTATGTTCTTTATTATACATCCGATAAAAACTCCACCAAAAAAATAAAGAAATTATTGTGCTGTTATTTTCAGTTAGTTCTAAATTTGTTTCATTAACTTTTAGGTCAATTTTTAGCCTTCTTGCATGGCATACTTGCTGCGCTAACGGTCTTGCACAGTTTTAGCATTATCCCAGCTCTAAAATATATCCACAAACATCCGCTAAAGTTACAGTTAGTTCGGTGTCAATATGTGCTCAGCCCGGCTGCATGGCTCATTAATATGGGTAGAAACTCTATAGCTCTATATATATGACATGTCACCAAGATCCTAAGTGACTCCAATTTCATTGCCAGTGTCATCTTCAGCCGCAACAACAGCTCATTCAAGGCGTCTGTCAGTGCTTGGTTAAATGGCCCAAGGCAAGCAAATTTGCAGCTTGGCCAAACTTGAAACGTCGCCGCCAAGTCTCTGTGTTTGGGTCAGAGCCAAGTGGAGTGACGGCGGCCCATTAGGCTTGAAGAACAAGTTGACCCAGTTAGTCAGAGTGTGCGCTGGAAACTTGCAAATTGTGACAGGCGACGCGGCGCCTTGACAAACAATTAAGTCACAAATTGAGAAAAAAGAGAAGAAAAAAATTAAATAAGGTGAATAACACCCACAACGCTGTGACGGAAGTGACCTTGTCCATGGATTGGCAAGCTGTTAACTGGTTTTTTGTGCTTTGGCTTGGCACGCGCGCGCCTCATTTAACGGTTTCTGTGGCGACCTGTTAGCCTAGTGGGTGCATTGAACTTTTCATATGGGCATCATTTTTGCTATTCCGGGAAAAAAAAAACTTTCAATTGCCAAATGCTGGCAAGAAGCCGCATAATCAGGCAAAACAAATGCAACAGCAACAACAACTAAATCTAAATCTTAAACGTTGCAAATTTGCATTGGCGGTGAGGTAATAAATAGCCAGCTGGCCAAAGCTCATCGATCGTACGCTCTCGGTTGCAATCTCTTGGCTGTATTTGAAATTGAAAAATACGCGCAGCGAGAAAAATGAAATCAAGGCAAAATTATGCGCATAAGTTTGGTCAGCTAAACGGGCGGGGGCGGGGCGTTGGCAACGGCATATGTAGCCGTTATGGCTTTACAAATTTATCAACATGGCAAGTGTATCTGTGTGTCTCTGACGCCGTGTGCGCAACGAATTGCGGCTGCGGCAGCGGCAGGAGAAAGGTGCAACAAGTGGCAGCCAAAGTGCCGAAGTGCATGCAGATGCGAGCGAAAAGCTGCAAGCAGCAACAGCAGCAGCTGCTGCAAATGCATTTCAATGCTTTATTGATTTCATACCACATTTGCTAGGAATGTGTGTGTGTGTGTGTGTGTGTGTGTGTGTGTGTGTGTGTGTGCTGGCAATTGCTAAGGCAAGTCACTAAAAAAGTCTTGCAACAAATACAGCTACAAATTGTTGGCATGTGGCAGGTTCAACGAACCCCCAAAGGGCTGTAAAAACAGTAGCTATAAGCAAAATAAAAGATTTTTGCCCATTTCTTTTTTGAATGCCAAAAATGTTGTCTGCAAGAGAGAGTGAAAAAAATTAAGACAAATTATCATCAAGTGCCACGTGTTTGAAAATTAAATATAAATAAATATTAAAATTTATAAAAATTTTTGCATATATAACTTTATGTATTTATTATATTTTCTATATCATGCTCATAATAAATATATATGACCATGCTTGAATGTTTAAGGTTTTTAGTTCATAAAAGTCGCTAAATATTAACTATAATTTATAATATTATTTTTAACATTTCATTTACTTCTATCTTTATCGATATAACAATTAAAAAAATGTTTTTTAATTGCAATTTAATGAAATCCTGATAAAAAATAACAAAAAGCAAATTAACATAATTTTAAGTGTATTATCTCATTCTTAAAATGTATACATATATTCTTTGCAAATTTTAAACACATCTCCTAAAATAAACTCTATATATACTTAATGTAAGTATATATCTACTGCAAAATCTCGGCCCATTAAAACTCATTTCATATGGGAATTACCAGTTCTCAGGGGTTGTTATACGTGTTATTACATATAAGTACGTATTATTGCCAGACGCATTCACTTGCCAAACCGCTGGACCCATAACCTCCGTTACACCTACCTGCCGAAGCCAACTCCCCTCTAACTCCCCTGTATCTGAGCAATGTTTTTGTTGCTCTTATATATATTTTTTTGCCTTTTTGCCTTTGCCGGCTCGCTGCTTTCTTTGCAACAACATTTCAACATTGCAGCAAGCCGAAACGTTAACGTTAACGTTTACTTTCTCCTTCGATGTGTACTTTTTCCTGCATTTTTATTACAAGTCGGCAACTGGTTGGGTGCAGGTCCAGCGCCAGCGCCAGCGTCAGCGCCAGCGTCAGCTCCAGCGTCAGAGCCACCTTCACCGCTCGCTTTTGGACTTTGCTTATCTTAAGTATTGGAAAGCGGCAGCGACTGCATCTTCAACTACACAACTTGCTTAACGGCCGCGGCAAGTGGCATTGCACGAATCGGACCCCAAAAAACCAAAAACTACGAAAAAAAAACATTGGCGATTGTTATCAACTAAATGGTGTTAAAGTGCGTGAGAAACACAACAAAACGCTGGAGGATGCTGCCCGCCCTGCACAGGCGGAAGAGTCGCGTGGGCAACTTTTACTCTATTATACAACGAAAAGGGCCCAGCGTATCATAAAGCGGGAAAAGCTGAATACAGTTGAAATATGTGTCTGCTTCAAGACTTTTATGCATAACACGAGGAAATGCAGCTGACAGTCGCTTAAAACAATACTTAGAAAACTAAAGTATTTCAAACATAACGGCTGAAATAACTGCGAAACGTTTTTCGGACTTGAGCGCGTGCCGCTTGCATAACACACATACACACACACAACAACAACAACAATTACAACAAGAGCTAAGCCGTAAAATGTTTATCAACATTTGTAGCCAGTTGCAGGCGGTTTAATGAGCAACAAAATTGAAAATGTAATTGAAATGCGGCGTCGACGTCGACGTTGTTTGGTGCTGTCATGCAACAACGTGGCGTATGAGTAATCAGCTTGCCTCTAGTCTATGCTTAGCGTGTGTGCGTGGTGTATGTGTGTGTGTGCGAGTCACATACATTTGCGGCGGCTATTTTTCATGGAATTTATTGCATTATATTTCATGTGTTTGAAGAAGCTCAACTGATGGCTCAATACTGCAACCGAGGGGGTGTGTAATGTAAACAGATTACAAATATTATAATGATATATAAACTTGCAAATAGCCTAAGAAAAGTTATATTACACGTTTTTTAATTTAAAAAAAATAATTTTTGAATTGAATAGAGAAATATTTAAAAGGCAATGTATAACAATATATACCTCACATATAACCATAACTATGTAAAGCTATCTTTGTATTTATCTATAATAACTTCATACGAATATCAATAAAAAGATCTATTAAATAGCAGTACTTATATTATCTTGATACATTTAAATCAATCTTTATCAATGTCGGAATCTGTATTCATATTAATTAATCTATATCTTTATTTAAATTTATATCTACATTTATGCAGATAACCACAACCCTATCTATAACTCAATATCTAAATAAATGTATCCACTATTTTCTGTGTTTTAATCAATATTTGTCTCAATAGGCTTATATATATTATATATATATATATCCCCTGGTATTCATCTAAATTAGCACCTTTTTTGTAGAAGTTGCATTAACATACATATATTAAAGTTGAGCTAATGATGTTGAGCACTTATTAAATAATAATTAAAACTTATTTGTAGACGCTTGTTAGTATTTATTATTCTTCTCCTATCAACAAATTTTTCTAGTATATTCTAAAATAAATATAAAGTATATCAAATAATGGCAATCTAAGGTAAGTAACAAGTAAGGGACTCTAGTCGGGAGCGCCCGACTAGGGGTTGCCCTGAACAAGTATTCACATACATTTCAACCAAACTTCAGAGTATTCATTCATTCAGAGTATAATCTAATAAAGTTTTTACTACATAATAAGAGCGTTCAAATCTATGTACAACCCAAAGCCCAAGTGTGTAGTATTTGGATTGCGTTTTTTAATATATGGGGCGAGTGGGGGCGAGGGGAGGTATCCAGAATCTTAAGCTGCGTATGCTTCTCGCGCATATCTCGAACCAAATTTGTTGGCTCTTGCTTTTATAATCTAAGAAAAAATTAAGTATTACAATACATTTGTATCGATATTAATGAAACGGTGCAAAATATCGACAAAAAATAATATAAACTCTTATTGCTTATTGTATTACTGAATCTATATTCGTTTAGTTTGAGTCTCTAGCTTTTGTAGTTTCCGAGATCTGCATGAACGCGCAGACGGATAGACAGACGGGCAGGGCTAGATCGACTCAGCTCGTCGTTTTGGTCAAGAATATATATACTTTATGGGGTCTGAGATGCTTCCTTCTGCCTGTTACATACATTTGCAAAAAACCATTATACCCTGATTTACCCAATTTGAATTTGTTCCGGGTATAAAAAGCTAGCACTAACTGCTGTTTAACATGACATGTTACTAACAGCGCGCTGTTCTCAGTGTCTGCTTGTTGAGCAAAATAACCATTAATAGAAATATGCACATAGAAAAATAAATAAATCTTTTAGAACATAAATATATAATTAAATATTCAACGAATTTCGTGCCAAGCACCGTTTAACTCTAAAAAGTTACAAATTCTGTTTCTCAAGTATTCTATTCCACTGTTAATTCTTTTTTTCTGCTTTGATTTTGCCAATTTTTTTTAGCACTTCTTCGGCCAGCGATATCGGGTGCGAGAGCGCGAGAGACTCTCTGGCGATCTACAAATGGTGTTAATTAAATTAAGATGCGCTTAACAACTAATTTGCATAGGAAAACAATATGGAGCGCTAAATGAAAATCGTCTAGCTGAAACCAAACACTGACCATTGGGCATCTGAGCTCACTTCTGATGGATGGGCTTTCATTTCTCCCAACTATGTGCTTGCGTAATTAGCGCCCGAGGGGAACATAAAGAAAAAGTGTAGCAAAAGGGGGCGGGCGGCACAGTTCCAGAGAGTTTCAAAGGCGAAGCTGAAAACTGATTTTTAACACTCAGCAGCCGTCGATGTTTTGAAAAGAAAGCAGTCAAAATGGGTTTTCATACGTGCCGCCTGCCATTCGAAGCACTTGACAAACATTGGAGGTGGCATCCAAAGAAAACGAACGAAACGAAGAAGGAGAAAATACAGAAAACACTGAAAGACGACAGTAAAACTAAGAGATATATTATTATGATTATTATTGAGCGACAAGCGCAGCGACAACAGACACAATTGATTTGGCATGCAGCCGGGGCGCCAAAAATACCTTTTGCATTAGCTACCCTATACCCACACAGAGTTCCGATAATAATAGAATGCGAACGCGATGTGGAAAATAGAATTGGAATTGGAATTGCCAGTGCCTGAGACTTGGTCTTAGCCTCAGCCTGGGCCTGGGCCGCAAGGCAGGTCGGTGAAACAAACCCAACTGATTTCACTTTGCAACAAAACTTTCCAAAGAAACAAATTAATCAAATGATGACGGTGACGGCGACGCTGGTGATGACGACTCAGCAGCGCAGCGATCACAGCTGATCTTCAAGTTCATCTTGCCGCTCAGGCAGCTGCTGACAACAGCAACAACAACAATGCAACATGCCGCCAACAACTTCCGCTACAGCATACAAATAACAAAATACAGCAAACAAGTTGGCAACATTGCTGCAAATCTCTGATCCAACTCTTTGTAGATTGCACAGTGGCTGAAGGGCTGATAAAAAGTCAAAACATATGCATGTAAATACTCTATATAACATTCATTACAACAGTTACTTAAAAACAAATAATTATTTAATCAAATTTCTACCTTATATAAAATAAAATTAATCATTTTCAATGTTTGCACAATCGCATTTTAAATCATGTTCAGATCTTAACCGTGAAGTAAAATTGTTTCAAATGTTAGCTATGAATTAAACTGTTACAAAAAAGGCAATTTATTTTGTATATTCCATTGCATTTTTTTCATTTATTTCAGTGGTGTTTTTTGGGATATTAAGTGTTATCTTAAGTGAATATTTATATTTTTGGTTAACTTATTTGTAATCATTTTTTCTTATTTTTTCAGGCAGAAGTAACTTATATTGAGCATTTAAAAATAACTATTGCAGTTTTATTATGTTACTATTACAATAAAGCATATGTGGTTTTATTCAGATTCGTAACCAGTGTGAATATTTTTGCTTTTATATGTTTTTTTTTTATTTTCTTGGACCACCAAGGGGCTTCTTTATAAATGTAACAGTCTGTGTGTGCTCGGCAACTGTGCTCTGTTTATTTACGAGCTCTAGGTTTTTGCAGCGTGCCATTAAATCGTTTAAATGGCTTTCCTGGCACTTCATAATTTGCCGATCACAGCGCCAAATTGCAATTTGCCCAGCAGCAGCAACAGCAGCGGCAGCAAAAATCTGCGTGTGGGCGTTGCCCAGCGCCCAGTTGCCTACATGCCTAGATGTCCGGCTGCCCGGAGAGCTGTAGATGCAACACGGCAGATACCAAAGCAGAAACGGAGAGTTTTTTGTGTATGTGTGTGTGTGTGCAATGTTGCATTAAATGCTGGCCAAATGCATTTGACCGCCAAACGACTTTGAGTGCAGCATTGGCAGCGGCGACGACTCCAACTGCGTCTGGCAATTAATTGTATATTATTTGCGCGTCGTTTATTTGCGGCAAATTAGCCAACTTGCAATTTTTCTACAGCAGGAAATTATTGTTATTGCCAAGGCGATCGGCGATTGGCAAAACAGCGTCAGAAATCGAAGCAACAGCAGCTCAAGTTGCCGCATTTACATTTTCCACGGTGATAGGGAAACTGGGAAGGGGGCACAGCAAAGAAACGACGAAAAGACGACAGACCCGCAGTCTGGGTATTATGAGCTTTGAAAGTGAATTGACAAGTTGAAGAGATGCTGATTTATGGTACGTATAAGCTGAAAGCTCTGTGAAAATATGATCATGATAAGCTAATGATCATTAATATGAAAATCTCTCTGATCTGTGACTTAATATTCTTATCTATAAATATGTAAATGATATTTGATATAGTAGATATGAAGATCATTAATAAGAACTTTTCACTTATTATTGCTGAATAGCGATTATCTGATTATTTATGTTACTTAAGATTTCTTAAGGCTGTTATATCTCGATTTAAGTTCATCAAAATCGAAAGCCGTGCTTATATTTGAAGCCATAAATATAATAAAATAAATGACATTTGACAGTGTAGAAGTTCGCTTTGAAAGATCATTAAGAGTTCTTCTCAAATCAAATAATACCATAAAGATATTTATAAAACGCATAGTTTACCCTCAAAAGCACCACAAGTTATCTAAACTTAAAATCAATAATAAAGAAATCTATATTACATTAAACTTAATACTGTGAATCATAAGCATGCAAATATACAATTTAATTCAAATTATTTTTAAATATTATAAAAAGAAGCCTAGCAGATCGTTTTACGGGTCATTAAATCATTATTTTTATCTTTTCACCCAGCAAAACCTAACAAAAAACTACTTACCAAGCCCGCAGTTCCATTAATCTGTTACCGTCTTATTGCATTTCTCTATTGGCCATCGTTTTCAGTTTCATTTGCAGTCACTTTCCATGTTAATTGAACGTGGCCAACACGAAATGGACCAGACCTTCGGCTAACAGCAGCCAATTTAAGCGGCTGCCCCCAAACGCTTCAATGCACATACAGCGAGCGATGCGACGATGCGGAAATCAAAAGTGTGGCATGCAAAGCGAATCGAAAAAAAGGGAAGCGAATAAGAAGCGAAAACCAAAAGAGAGCAAAGAAAGTTTTCGAAGGGGCGTTTTGTCATTTGATTATCGATTGCGACTGTCTAAACATTTTCATTGCAGCCTCTTTTTCTCCAGTCGGGGTGTTTGCACTTTCATTTTCAATTAACACAGCGGCGCGACAAGTGACCAACAAAAATAAAGAGAAAAAACAAAAGACCTAGGCAACAAACTTGCTTGCAGTTGCATTTGCAGTTGTTGTTGTTGTTGTTGTTGTCGAAATGCAAATGGAAATAATCACGTCGGCCAGTTGCCTGTTTTGAATGTTAAGGCTGCCATTTGATTGCCACACCCCTCACACACCGTCGCTCCTGTTGCTGCTGTTGGATTGGACTGGCAATTTCCGTAGGAAACGGCCCAACAAGTAAAAGTATCCGCAAGGGGTCTCTAAGCAATTACGCACCTCATGCCCCAAACATAAAACTTCAAGTTCGCATTTGCGGCTTCCTTGTTTGCATAATTATATGGCCCTTAGGGGTAATGGACTCTGGTCGCTTGGCCAATTAGAAGCAGAAATAGAAAATAGAATTCGTGCAAATTAGCGTAAATTTTGCGTGACTTAATTAAAAACGATATTACATCATAGGAAAGTGGCGCTGTCATAAGATCAACAGCTCTTCTATCCCATCACATTCAACTCGTCTTCTGCTTTTTCTTCGTCTTGTTGCTGTGCATGCCACTGGAACTGCGAAATGGATTTATGTGTAGATCTGGCGAATGTTGACACGCCCGTTGGGCGAGTGAGCGAGTGCTCGGATATGCGCTGGCTGGCTGGCTTTATGATTCCTCAGCTCTTATATAACTTAATTAGCTATCGAAAATCTAAATGCGGAAATGCCAAGAGGGAAGTCTTAACCGCGTGTCACTATGTGAAGCGATTCTAGTGCACTGAGGCGCATAGCCGATGCTGCTTGATTGGAGTTAGACAGCGTTAGAAGCAGATGCGCTTAATTTATCTAATAATTTACAAAAACATGACAGAAACTCTTATAGGTCAAAGCTTAGAAATAACTAAAATTTCTATTAATAACTTGTTCAAATAAAATAAAAATAGTTTACTCTAAGAAAACACACAATTTTGTTGCAATTATTATAATAAATTATGCTTATTTATTGAGCCTAATTGCATTTAAATTTTTGCAATAACTTAGCAATTAATGTAATTATATCTGTCAAATTTGAAAACATGACCAACTTGCCAGCTAAAGCTAAAAATAGCTTGCATTTCTCTTCAAAATTTAATTTGACAAAAACTAACAAAAAGGTTACCAACAATTTTGTTACAATTATTATAATTAATTTTTTTTGCTTTTTATTTATTTAGCCTAATTGCATTTACATTTTTGCAATAGCCAAACAATTATTGCAATTACATTTGTCTAAAGTCCGAAAAAGAAAAAAAAAAAGACTTAGGCAACAAACTTTAAACACAAAAACTAAAAGCAAACATTTGCACACAAATTAAATACAAGCTAGAAATATTTGTGTTTAATTGCATTATGGGCAATTAAAAAAGTCAGGCTTGTTAGTCGCGAGACACTAAAAACTTGGCCAAGCCACTTGACCAGGCCCAAATATGTTGTTTTTTTTTGGCTTGCGACCAGCCAATTTGCAGGCAATTGAAACGCATTTGAAATGATTAGAAAAATAAAACACAACTAAAAATCAAATTCAAAAAGCTACAACTAAAACTAGTGGAACCAGTTGCCATTGGTATTTCTCTCGGCCTGTCGCACTCCAGAGCCAGAGCCGAAGCTGCGACTGCAGACTTCAAGTGGAGTCATCTTGTGTGGCTCGGCTTCAACAGCTCAAGTTGAAGTTCGCACGGCACTTGCAAAATGCAAAAAAAAAAAAAACGAGAGACAGCAAGAAGCAGCAGCAGAAAAAATAAAAATAAATAACATATTGTATGGGTGGAAAATAGCTAAAGAAATGCAGCGACAACAGCAACAGCAACAACAACAACAACAGCTGCCTGACTGAAAGTACTTTCTTTCTTAATAAGATGCGCAGTTCGCAGCTCGCGACTGCCGAGATGCGTCTGCTGTTGCCTTACCCTCTGCCTGCATTTTGGCCAAGTTAATTTGCTGCCTGCCTCGAACTTGCTCTAATGCATGCAACAGCCGCATTGTCTGCAACCTGCCGCCTCCTGCTGCACCTACTGCAGCTGCTGCTGCTGCTACTGCCGCTGCAGCGACAACAATTTGTTGCCTTATCTCTCGCGCATTCGCTGCTGCTGCTGTCCCCTTTGCTGCTGCAAATGACACAAAAGTGAGTTTTGGGAACTGGCAAAGTGGCACAAAGGTTACCCGTCTGTCTGCCTGCCAGGCTGCCAGCTCTGGCGACAGCGAGGCAGGTGTTGAAAATATGCCGACGTCAGCTAAAATTTGTTTGGGTGTCTCTTCAGAGCAGCAACAGCAGCAGCAAAGTGCATCAGCAGCAACATCGGCAACAAATGCTGCAGCAAATGAGGCTTTTGGGTTAGTCGGGAGTTCGCAGATTCTACATAGATGTAACTCAAGCAAAGCTAACAAAAGAGCCATATATTTTATTTAAATATCTAAAAGAAATGGGTCTTTAATTTATAATATAAATTTAAAAGTAATCCAAAGCACACTTACTAAAAGAATTTTACTTCATTTAAATATAATAAACGGTTTTTAAATTTAAAAAAAATTAAACAAAACAATTACATTTAAAAAATATATAATATATTTCTCCGATGCTCAAAACTTATACTTCTTAATAGAATTAAAAGCGTTCAAAGTCTTTGAAGAAAAGCCTTTGCCATTTCCTTCAAGCTGCTAACACACCGTCTTTGCATATAAAATTTGATTACCCACTTAAATAACAATATTCAGTTCGATTAGCGAATAGTTCTGTTAACTAGACAATTACCAGAGCCGCACATAAAAATTGCGCTATCTCAAAGGCATTTAAGTGGCTTTAGCTTACCCAGAGCTAAACAACGTTGAGTTTCAGATTCAATCCTGCGGCCATCTAAAGCGATTTAAATTAATTATACAGCCGAAAACGAAACGACGTAATTAGAGAAAACAACAAAACAGAAGAACGCAATGCGAATTAAATAAATTGCTATACAAATTCATTTTATTGACTGGCGTGCGTGCCAAACTGAAAAAAACAACAAAAATAACACGAACAAAAACAAAAGACGATCGTAAAGCTTAAACATTTCGAGCGCAGCAACAAAAACAAATTAGCACTTAAATGGCCAACGCAAAAGGTGAAAACCAGAACAGAACCTAGAGCCTAGAGAGAATGTCTTAGATAGGTTACAATCAAGATGACATTTATAGCGCCGATTACGCAATGCTGTTGGGAAAGGGCCAACAAAATTGATGCAAACGGAAATGCCATAAGAACAATGCCCGAAAATACCAACAGCCCCAACAAGAACTGGCTCTTAATTTGAAAGTAACCGAAAGTTCTTTGACTTTGGTCCCCACGGGAACAACTATCCCGACTGGTTGTTTTACCTATGCCCAGCACTCATCTTATGCCTTGCTTCTACCATTCCATTCGCTTAATTGTTTATATAAATCTCAACAAATTTGTTTTTCACACGCTGCCAACTAAATAATAAAAAAAAGAAACATTATAAAAACAAATTTTTTTTTGGTAGCCCACGCCGAAAAAATAGTCAAAAAAAAAAACAATTCAAAACTGAACTGTTCCACATGCTTTGCTATAAAGTTGTTTGTTTGTCTTTTGCCCGCTGATTAATTTTAATTTTCATGTTTTGTTTACTCGCCTGCTCGCTGGCTGCCTGCTTGATGGATACATTTGGGCTCTTGCCCTGGCACTAAGTAGCAATTTAACACACACAAACACACACAGATTCGTCGCGTCTCTGGTGGGCGTCTGCTCCGGCTCCAACTCTGTCTCTGCCTCCGTTCCCATCCCCATGCAAATGAGGCACTGAGCGCCAAAGTGACAGGCAAATCCCCGGCAAATTGTGTGGGCGTGTAGAATTTGAGAGCTGGTCGCTTGGCGGGCATTTAAAATATTTGTTAATTTGCCAAGAAGAGGAAGAAAGATGAATTTAAGACGCACTTGAAAATTTAGTAGGAATCGAAATGGTTTTTATTTCAAAAATAATTACAAGAAGTATCTAGAAAATGTATCCTTGTCGTAAGAGAAAATGGTTCAGATTACAACAAAATAATCCTATAACAGCACATTTAACATTTAATTTATTACTCTTTTTAATTATTTTATTTTTTTAGTTAGGGACAAATTTATGAAGCCAGCTGCAGAGAAAAAATTATTGCACGGTATTTGGCATTAAACTATTATTTACACATAAATTAAATCAAACAAACTTTAACCCTTGAAACTCCATTTTTTTTTAATTTGAAAAATTCCATCAGCTGCTGGGAAAAGCTTCAAAACCGCAAGCCTCAGTTTTAATTAAAACAAATGCAATTTAGCCAAGTTTGTTAGCAATTTTGATGAACCGCTTTGATTTGGGCCGAAGAGTGCAAAGCCAAAGCAAAGAAAAACCACAAAGAAGAAGCAGAGCCAACGAGTGAAATACATTTTTAACACCTTTTGCTCCACATACCGTTTTTTTGTTGATTTTGGTTGCTGTGGGTATTGAAGTGCCGTTAGCTGATGCGGAACTGCAACTGCGCTTCAATTGTTATTATTATTAATTAGAAAAAATATTTGTTGTGCGCCCAAAAAAAAAAAACAGTACAAGAACAACAAAAAAGGTGAGTCCAACATCGCCTGACGTTTATCGCAGCCAGTGCATCAATGGTCCACGGCCAGCACTTGGCTAGCTGCAGCTGTGGCTGTGGGATTTTGATTAGAACTTGGCCATGACATGCGAGGCCGAAACTCCGGGCCCAAAAAAAAATCAAAGCTGAAACTGTGTGGTTAACGTGTCCGTGTCAGCAAATTAGAGAAAAGTTTTGTTTGCACAGTAATTGGCAAAAAGGCGACGACAGCGGGAACAAAAAATAACAGGCCGAAGCGTGTTTACAAATTTGTTGTCAAGCCCCTCCTCCCGCTGCTGTTGCTGCCCCCACATACCATCTAGCCGGTTTTTAGTTTTTTTTTAGAATTTCTATCTCAATAGATTTGCATTTCAAATTTCATAATTTGCATGACAAAGGCCAAACTTAAGAATTCTTTTGTTTTATATTTAGTGAATTTTAAACTGGAATATTTTTTTACTGACCAAACGAATTTTCGCTTTCAATAAAAATATAAAAAAACAAGCCATTAATGTGTAAAAACGCGCACATAAAATTAATGAAATTTAATACAGCGCCTATAAAAATTATGCAATGCACTAAAGTTAAACGATAAAAGCCACATAAAAAATTAATAAGCCATAGCCAAAGTCTGGCCCCCAGGCAGCCTGCCCCAAGCTATAAAAATATATCTAAAGACACTATGAAAAACAATTTCATAAAATATAATTAAATATTAGAAGAGCGCCGGACAACAAATTGCAGAAAGATACAAAAGGTTAAAAAAAAAACTACAACTTTCATTTCTGCTTGCCATTTGATATATGGCACGAAATTCTTGGACAAAATGCAAAAGATTTGCGCGTTTTTAATTACAGAAATTCACGAAATGCGAAAAACAAAAATACGATATATGTTAATTAGTCAGACACATGCGGCAATTTATGGTTATCAGTCGAAGGGAAATTGGGCAGCTTAGAGAAGCTCTTGAAGAAGGTTTGAGATGTGGGCAGCAAAAGTAAAAGCGGAATATTAGCTTAAATTAGAATATCTAAACGAATCGGTCATTCGCTAATGAGCGTGTCATTTGGGGTCACGCAGAGCTCGAAAGTATTGAATGGCATTTGAATTGAGGTAAAAATTTAAAGAATGATGTTTTACTTCCAAATTAGACATATTAAAAAACTATTATTAAATATAATATGAATATCTAAAAATAGATATAAATATAATCAAAAAAATATAATTATAAATTTAAATTAATTTGAGTAATATGTATGTTGTTCTTCTATATTATTTTATTAAATATGTAAATTATATAAATTGATTAAACATGAAGTACATAAATCCCTGATCTGTCAGAAAACTAACAAAAATTTATCTTACTATATATATATATACATTTCCATTCAAAAAATACATATATGTTAGTCAAACACATAGGTACATAACATATTGAGAAGATTGAATATTCAAATTGAAAAACTATTTTTATAATCTTTTGTTTTGTTTGATGTCTTTGTGAGCTATCAACGGGGCCTCAAGGCTATGCCAACTGGCACAGCAATGCGATTACCATTAAGAATCCCCATAAATTTGTCACTTAAGTTTGTAAACAAAGCCGCTAATTGCTGTGCCCCCTCCGCGACGCCTCTGCCACGCTTGTGTCCAGTATATGGCCATAATTGTTTGACTATTTATAAGCGCCTCAAAAAGCCAAGAAAACTTATTTAAGCTAAAAAAATAAATATAGAAACAACAACAACAACAAAAGTATGCTAGGCTGGTTTAAGATTTCTGATTGCGGTGTGAGTATTTGCCAATCACTTTAAGCCGTTTGATGAAAATGCCAAAAAGAAGCTAAGAAATAACCCAGCTGCGCTTGATGAACATGTTTTGAACGTTTTAGAGAGCTCTGATTGCTCATCAACCAAACAAAAAATAGAAAAAGAAGAAGAAGCTCTTGTTGTTGCTGTTGCTTCTTCATATTTTTAATTAGGCACCTTATTTGCAACAGACAACAACAAGAGCCACCGAAAGAATAAAGAAGCAACTTGAATCTTCCGCATTTGCTTTCAAATACAAATTTAGTTTTTTTTATTTATTGTTAATTTGACTTTATTTTTGGCAAAACCAAAAAAACCACGAAAGACCATTCATTATGGTTGCCTTATGAGCAGTTTTTGGTGTCAATATTTGGTCAGTAAAGTTGGCTCAGATGAAACATATGTGCGAGAGGAAGTGGAAGTGTAGACCGAAAACAAATGACTGAGGCAACAGACTTCTTTTACATAATACCCTCGGCGAGAGCACACGAGCGTAAATACGACTGCTAAAATTGCTGTTGACATTACAGTTGCTGCGACTGTTGCTGTTGTTGTTGTCACACGCGCAAACAGATGACTTAAGCAACGAACTCGCGCCTTGTCTGCGATTTTGTTTTTGAATGCAGTATTTGCCCAAAGCCCAGACCGAAAATAACAGCAAAAAAATGAATCATTTGTTTCATTTAACTCATTTGTTTGTGTATTGTATTATGACACATTGCATTGTATATGACGCAGTGGTGTGTGTGTGTGTAATATATGACAATAGCAATTTCAATGTCAAAACTGTAATTGCTTTTCACAAAAAAGAGACTAATTTTTCGATTTATTTTCAAGTTTTGTTTTCCTTTGTTTTTCGTTTCGAGTGCACCCACATTTCAACGCAGCGTTTATAAATCAGCTTAAAACAGTCAAAAAACAGTCATAAAATAGACACATTTTTGGCTTAGTTTTATTTTACTACAATCGAAGTGAGGCATATTAATAATCTCAAGAGTTGTGCCACTTGAAAGTATTTAAGAGCATAAATAGTTTCTTTTTATGTCCGTGTAGAGGGTATTTAAAAATTGTCACGAATTATGTAACGGATAGTCTTGATAAATATTAATGACTCAATACAGCCATATCTACTGTTTTAATATAACTTACATAGCTAAAATACATCGGAAATTAAGTTTATTTATGAAATTATTTATTTAATTACTAAAAATAGACGAATGCCCACGAAGTAAATAATTGTATAAGGAGCCTTAAGAATATATATATCTATATATATATATATATATATATATATATTAAATATTAAATATTATAAAGTAATGTAAAATAAATATAAAAAAAATTGAGTTTTTATATTTTATTATAAAATTTAAAAAAATATATATTATTTTTTACTTTTATAATTTAAATAAATAGCCTACCTACCTACCCAACATCGCCCATTACTCATATATCATATTTATAAGAGCAAACGCAATTCGTTCTCATTTTCGTGCACACTTTTCAAATTTTGTCGATTTGCTTTTTCGTTGGTTTTGTGTGACGTCTGCTTTAACACCTTTTTCGGCAAGTCATGAAACAAAAGAATTATATGCGGGCTCCACAGCACTTTGTGGGTCTCATTCTAAACGCTCGCGGCCGCAAGTGGAGTGGACTCGGGACCGGGTCTGCCCCACCATAATTGAGTTGTCAATGACATCAGAGGCCGCCAAGTGCGATACGGTGCAAACAAAGAACCAGCCGGAAATGCAGAAACTACAAATACAATAAAAACTCTCACAGTGCAGCTCTCCCTGGCCCCACCCCTGCCCTCCTCCTGACCGCTCTGTCGTTTAGGGTTTCCATGCGCCGGTCTGTCACACAAACTTTTGTTACATTTTTCGTTCGCATTTCGAGTAGTTTTTGTTGTTTTTGCTTTACATTTTTTCATTGTAATTATGCGAAAATGAAAACAAACACAATGTGAGAGCCCCTCCCGCTACCCGCGCCCCCTTGACTTTGCGCCTCTGACTCAGCGTCAGTTGTTGTCGCCGGGCTCGGATGTCGACACCTGCGCACCCGCTTGGGTCACGGGCCAAAAATGTGAACTCATATGTGAAGCGCTCCAGAGTGAGGTGAGAAGGAGGAGAGTGAACCAGCCCTCATAAGCCAAAAGGCCAGCAAATGTAATGAAATTTTTGTTTTATGTCTGCGGCTTTTGTGCGTCTGCATGGCATGGTAATTATGCATGTATGTGTGTGTGTGTATGTGTGTGGCATGCAAATTTGCTGAGGGGTAAGGGTTAAAGTCCGTGGTGACTCAGTTCGCCAACTCAAGCATGGGAATGCCAGGACGGCAGTTAATTACTAAACGGAAGGAAGTTATTAGGGTACCTGAAAAGTTCAAATTAAATTAAAAATAAAATTGTGAGAGTAAGGGAACTTTCGGACAAAGGCAAATACCCCTTATACCTAACTATGATTATTATAATTTATTTTAGCTATTATTATTAGGCTAAAATTGTAAGCCAATAATATAGCTTATAGCCAAGACATCAACACGTTCAAATACTAGCCTTAAACTCAAACCCGGATCCTCAATTCATCCAACTCATTTATTAAGAGCTGCAAAGAAATGTTTTCTTACCAAGTTGACTTCTTAACTCAATTAACATGGCTATAAAAATGTGCACACTTTACAGTGACGGCTCGCCCACATTTAAGCACTTAAGATAATTACATAACTAAACGGATGTCTTACATAATTTCACCTGCTTGTAGAAAACAATTATTCACAACAAATATTTACAAATGTCTTTAATTGCAAATTCAAATACGGTCAACAAAGACGCATTTAACGCCACGCCTCACATTAAATGGGAGCGCGGCAATAATCAAAAAAATAATAATATTAAACTTTCGCATAAGCAGATGACAAAACGATCTGTGCATCAATCCATCTCACACACAGAAAAAAGAACTGGGCAACACTTTCAAATGTTTTCGAGGCGCCTCATACTGACAGGCGACAAGCAACTTGGACACCTACGCCTCAGTCGCAGCCTCCGACATGGCCATATACAAACAAATTAATGTCAGGCGCAAAAGCAAACTCACAAAAAGCAAAAGTGTATATAAAATATGACACATAAGCGCGCTGCGAGAGCGAAGATAATAAAAAAAGCGAAGAAAAAACTCACACATAATGTAAATAAATTTGCAGGCAAAATAAAAACTTTTACTTCTCGAAAAAAAATATAAGCATAAAAACATATTTTTGCGCATCATGCAATTTGATTTGCAGGCAAAAGTCGTAACACACAAGATGTCTTTTTGAGTGCGTTTCAATAAACAACAATAACAACAACAAACAAAAGCACTAGCAACAATATCAGCTTAAAAGTTTGTTGAACTAATCAAGTTTGTTGCCTAAGTCTTTTGATTGATTTTTTTTGCGCATCAAAAATGCATTTTGTTGCTTGCGGTTTTTTACAATTTGATTGAATATTTTTGCTCGGCTTATGGGTGGCGTGTGGGTGTTTAAGCCTGCTTGTACAAAGTAAAAGGCTTTTAGATAACATAAAAAACAATTTGAGCATGCGCTGCGGTGCTTTATGCAATGGCTAAAACGACGCCGCCTACTTGGGCCAATACTCTGCGGCCGCATAAGCAGCTCAAAGACCCGCCAAAATTGAAAGTGAATTTCTGTTGATTTGCATTTTTATTGCACAAGTGCGAGGAATTTGAATATGCTTTGATATGCAAATGTGGAGTTTGTTGTTAGGTGTAAAAGTGCTTCAAAAGAAAGAAAGAAATTCTTTAAAACACATGAAAGTAATTTAGATAAAAAGTCATGTAGATAGTAATTTACATGCAGGAAATTTTATGCTATTTCCGGCAAAATATTGAGTATTTCTTGTAATATTCCAAAATTCAATAACATTTGGTTAACCGTTCCATAGTTCAATATTCCATTATACAATCATTTATTTTTCAAACTCTTCTGAAAATTTTTTCTTAGATTTTCGCGGTAACTACTTTACCAAACTCTTAAAATCCTGAGCTTGTGTTTTATTATACCAATATTCCATAATATATATCAAGCTATTCAAAAAATGCATCACACTAAATTATTAAAAAAAAAATTTTTTAATCTCAAAAGCTAGGTTTTGTTGTAATATACAAAATTTTACTACATTTTTCTGAATAATTCCTTTGAATTTGCATTGTCTAGTTTATTAGCGTGGCGCCCTTCAGCCTGTGACCACGCCCCCGTACGTTTTGCATCACACGTACACTGTTGCACACAAAATACGCAGAGTCATAAAAATTAGCCAAATGCGAGGCAAATTTCAAATTTCAAACACATTTCAGCAGCTCTTTGCGCTTAAAGCGAATTGTAACAGAAAAAATAAAGCAAAACCAAACCAAACCGAAACCGAAACCAAAACCAAGCCAAAAGCCAGTTGAAACAGGTAATAAAAAGTGCGCAGAAATTGCCAAATTTTATGTGCGCAGCGAAAAATTGCAATTTTGCGTTTAATTTGGGGTCACACACTTAACAGAAGTTATGCAAAAAAACAAAGAGAGAAAAAAGCATAACAGTGCGCTGTCAAGGCGCTGTTAAAGGACGCTGTAAAGCAATTATTGTCTTCTGTTTTTGGCCGTTACAGTTTTGAAGGCATTTTAATTGCAGCCCCCGCGGCCAAGTTAAATGACACATGCGCTTGGCCAAAGCCAGCGCTCAACTTGGCTGCGGCCACTTTGTTGTTATTGTTGCTGCTGCTGCTGTTCAAGACTTTCACTTTGCCGCACAGAGATGAAATGGCTATTGACTCTTTGGCCAAAAATAAAACCGAACCAATTAACCCATTAGCGTACACCATTTGAAATAGCTCTACAAAAAAAGATAAATAAGAAAAAACCAGAGCACAACAATTTGCCAAATTTAACTAGAAATTTTTATGATTATAGTGCAAAAAATTACTGAACAAAAAATTACTGAAATATATATATGGAAAAATAAGAATGCGGCAGACTATGAAATACTCTGTTAACAGTGTTGTACTTCGCTTTAAACATGCCGAATTTGTAACTCCAAAACTGTAAGCTAAGCTATAGCAATAATTTAAAAACTGTTGTAAATGTAAATTTTATGCGAAAGCGGAATTTGCATAAACTCATAAATTTAATTTATTTATTTAATATGCCCATGTAATATTTCACTACTACTAATATATCAATATCAAATAATTTATCGTTTAGATATAACACGAGGTTACAAGGACTCTCTTTATTTATACGAACGTTTATTTTACTTAAAGCATAGTTTAAAGATCCTAGAAACTTCAAGAAGTCTTACTCTTACTCTTACTCTTACACTCTTATATCAATATCAATTAAAAAAATGTATATTATATATAGAATTATCACTATATATGTACATAATATATAAATAATATTATACATTATATTCTATATAATTTATTATGATAATCAAGAACTTTATTATTAGAAAAGTTTCTTCAACTTGAATTGTGTTCAAAACTTTTTTTAAATATATTGTGTGCTATTTTTAGGTTTTAATGTTAGGAATTTAAATTCTTTCACTTTGAGCTTATTTTATAACTTGACAAAAATGTTCAGTCTAACTTGTCCAGACAATTTGCCACAATATATATATTAGGTAAGCCAAGATGGAAATTTCAGCGCACTATTATATTAAGGATTGCTGGTATTTAGATTAAAATCTATAATTCAATAGAATTTTCAAGAATTCATAATAGAAAAATTTCTAGAAACAAATTACACAAATTTATTTTCTTCGCTAAAAACTCACTGTAGTATCTTTCGACATATGACATATGAGGTATGAATGAAACAAAAAACTATCTTTCAAATATTCTTTGATATAACACATAACTTATCCTATCTTACAGATCTTAAGAATAGATTTTCTCTAGGACTCACCGTCTTGCCTGCCTGGGTATGGACTGCGTCCAGCACACGGGCGCCTTGTGCAGCTGATGCATATTCCTCGACGACTTGTAGGTCAGGTCCCCGCACTCCGTTTGCCACACCTGCAGGTTGCCCTCGGCGGGGTAGAAGGTATACAGGCTGTGCGTCGCAGAGGCAATCACGGGCGAAGAGCCGCCGCCCTCAACGCCGACGCCGTCCAGCCCCACGCCGCCCACCAGCGGCGACAGCGTCGCGCTCGAGATGGGCTGCACCAGCAGCGCTGCCTGCCCGGCCGCTGCAGCCGCTGCCGCCGCCGCAGCCGCCGCTGAGTTTGCGCCGGCTGCACTGCTCTTGTAGTTGAGCATGCGGCTGTTGGCGCCGCCGCCGACGCCGCCGCCC
Source organism: Drosophila robusta (assembly GCA_035043565.1). Taxonomy (NCBI): domain Eukaryota; kingdom Metazoa; phylum Arthropoda; class Insecta; order Diptera; family Drosophilidae; genus Drosophila; species Drosophila robusta. The sequence goes on along the minus strand of JAWNMW010000294.1, from coordinate 10,398,098 downwards.
CCCGCGACGCTGCTACTGCTGCTGACGTTGCCGTTGCCGTCGTGCTTCAGGATGAGGCTGCTCGGATCGTAGCCATGTCGCTGCCGCCCAATGGCGTCCACCGAATGCGAGCGCAGCGCTTGGCGCGCCGGCGGCGTCACGTGCAGCCGGCGGCCGCGTCGATAGCCAGCCGCAGCGGCTGCAGCGGCGCCGGCGCCAACGCTCAGCCCGCTGGTCAGGCGATGATTGTGAATGCTGGCGGCAGCACTGGCCACGAGCGGTTGGCGTTGTTTCTGATACTGCAGCCGCTGTTGTTGCTGCTGCTGTTGTTGCTGCTTGAGATGATGTTGCTGCTGTTGTTGCTGCTGCTGCTGATGCTGATGTTGCTGCTGCTCCTTGTAGTAGTCGCGTCGCTGCAGCTGCGGCGCAGCCAGGCTCAAAGCGCCGCCAGTGCGCGCTGCTGGCTTCTCTGTCAGATTGTTGTTGCTGCTGTTGTTGTTGGTGCTGCTGCTGCTGGCACCGCCCGTTGCCGCCGAGCTAAGCTGCGCCAGCTTGCTGGCATTGTTATTGTTGTTGCTGTTGCTGGCTGTTGCACTTGTTTGATGCTCTGAATCGGTTGAAACCCGATCCGGATCACTTTCGAAACCTTCGTCAAGGGATCGTGTTGGACTCAGTATGGGCTTGGAGTGCTGCTCCAGTTTAGTAGACGCAGACATGTCGTACGTGTTGTGTGTTGTGTGTGTTGTGTGTATTCTGTGTTACACTTGGCAACACTTTGGTTGTAAAAAAAACTAGACACAATGTTGCACTTGCCGCAGTTGTTGCTTCACACGCCACTTTTTCTTTTAATTTGCTATGCACTGAACAATTTTCATTTATTTGGTTTTATTTGGTTTGTGTTTGGCCTTTTTCACTTCGCGCCAAAGTTACTCTGCGAAATTGTATTTTCTTTACAATCAGCTTCCGCTCACGTCTGCCTCGCACGAAAGTCGTTCACAAACTGTTTCAGCGGCAACGCCGCAAAGTGTCGTCGAGCCAGCCAGCGACAGACGAAAGCTTCGTTCGGCACTTGTTCCGAATCGTTGTTGCTGTTGTTTGTATTGTTGCTGCACCTGCTGCGTTCGTTCGTAGCGGGAGAGCGCAATATGGCAAGAGCGCGGGAGTGTGTGTGTTTGTGAGAGAGATTGAGTGAGTGAGAGCGCGCTGTAAAACAGCTGTTGCCTGTTGTTGCTGTTACTGAGGTATTCGCGAAATTTCTGAGCGAAGGTTGCCCAGGCATGCAACGGGATCGGGAGTGGAAACAGAAACAGGGCAACACTCACGCCTTGACTTTCAGGCGACATTTTAAATTATCTTGTTGGCATTTTACAGTTGCTTACGCTACTGTAAAAAATTACTTAAAAAAAGTAAATGCAAGTAAACTTTATAGAAATGTTAACTAAAATGTAATGTAATTCAAATTGTTAAAGTTCAGCTTTTGATTTAAGGCATATATAAAAGTATTAAATATAGCATGTGTAATTTTAAAACATAAGCTTTTATTAGCTTAATACTCAACACAAAATTTATAATTAAAACATAAATGCCACACCATGACAACTTTTCTAGCCACTAGTGTGCTGAGCAGCTAAAGCCACGCTTTGCGCTCTCACTCTTTGATACACACGCTCTCTCTGCCAAACATGCTCATTCGCGCCATAAAATTTTCATCAATGAAAACCAGACACTACAGCAACAACGACCGGCTTAAAAAACCGCAAGCAAACAAACAGTTGAAAGCTCGAGCAAAACAGCTTCGCAAAGCTTTTGGCACCTGCTGCACAGCTGCATACGGAGAGCAAGATTCAGAGAGCGGGAGAGTGTCCAAATTTGGGGGCTGCGTACGCTGGCAATCGAGTTTATTGTTTTTGCTGCTGCTGCTGCTGTCGCTGCCGTTTCATCTCCCGTTTTGCCGTTGTTTTGATTTTTTTTTCTGCTCTAAGTGGCCGCTGCGCTTGCGGCCTCAAACAACAACAACAACTGCAGTCGGCCATTGCAATTTGATGCCGTCAAGCAATCGATGTTGAAGTGGAATGCCCTTACTTTGATTGATTTCCGGGTGCTGCGACGTTGACGTTGACGGCAGCGGCAGCAGCGGCGACAGCGGTTTCATTTTTCGCCAGCACAAAAGAAAAAGTGACCGAGACAATGGAGAAATTGCAATTGGCCATAACAGCAGCTAAATTTGTTGTCGCCTGGCAGAGAGTATTATGATTATGTGGAGGTGTTTGTAAAAGAGGGCTCCACTTATTAAATTATGTGCAGCTGTATAAATAAATAATAAAGATTTTTCAGGGAAGTACATTGTTAAAAGATGAGTGTTCATTTTGTGTGTGGTAGTAGTTAATAAATATTACATTTATCCATTAAGTATGTTAATAGACATTTGTTTAGATATTTTGAGTCTGGAATATCAATATTATTTAAGATAATGAACAGAACCTTGAAGTCAGTTGCCAAGAAAATTGGCCGAGCTCAAGCCTAAGACGAACCATATTTCAAAAAAAATATAATAATTAAATTTTTGTATTTCGGAAATTTTAACCCTAAAAAACTTAGGGGCAGGATTAATAACAATAATAATTTATATTTTAAATATTTTAATATATATAAATTAAATTGTTTTTAAAATAATTTATATTTATAAATATATTTATATATAAATAATTGGAATATTTAACTTTTGAACACAAGAATACTTTTATGCTTTTCCACTAAATCCAGAATCCATTGATATGGAAAATCTGGTTCACAAACCGAACCCAAAGCATAGACTTTGCTACGCACTGTAAACCGATTTTTTTTCACAATAGGGTATATATAATTTCGTTGTTGCGCCTGCTTTTGTTTGTCTTCATTTCCAGTTGCTCTTGTTTTCTTTTACGCTGGCTTCCGATAACGATAATCATAACTATTGCTGTAGCTGCATTTCTCACTGTTGTTGCTGTTGCTGCATTGATTTTCGCTTTTCTTTTATGCGCGCATTTATAAGTAAATTATAATAAAGCTGCCGTATTTTCTGTTTTAGTTTTTCCCTCCTTATTTTGACAGGCAGCAACAGTTGTTGAAATGTTGTTGTTGTTTAATAATATAAATTTTATAGTTTGAACACCATAAAAATGTAGATCTTAATTGTGTTTCGGGGCTGCTGCTTGTTATGGGATTACGTGCCGGTATTTTGATTTTAACGACAGGCCGACCCACTAAATATGCTGACCTGCACATCGAATCGGAGCTCGGAATTGGATCTATGGCTAGCTGGACTTGGGCCCCAATGCTTACCGTTAGCAGTTAGGCAACAATTCCAATTACAAACACCCCATAAAGTTCAACTCACGCGTAATGCACCCAATACTCCATAGGAGAGCAAAAGATTACATTACATAGTGACCGAGTGAGAGGGGAAGGGGGTAGAGTGAGATAGAGACTGGAAGTTAGATGGTCGTATAATGCCTTATGATGGCTGTGGGTGTTTTATTGCTGTTGTTGTTTCGTTTGCGGTTGGCGGCCCAAGTTCAACGGGGTTCAAGACTCAAGCGCAGCCACAAAACTTGTCTGTTGATGAGCAGGCAACAACAACGGGCAATAAATCAATCAAAGTGCAGTTAGAGTTGTTCGGCATTATTTCAAAGCCGGGTTCTTCAATTTGACATTTAGCAACAGATCAAAGTAATTTAATCTGATAATGAATAAAGTATCTTAACGAAACTTCAGATATTAGGCGCTCTAAAAGCCCACAAAATAATTTATTCTGATGAGCACATAAGATATATAAAAAAATATTAAAAATGATAAATATTAAGTAAAACAATAAAAAAAAGAGTAATGAGAGTATTTTTTATAGACAATGTGGAACCACTTTTGCAGAGGTAGTTTATTCTTAGAAAATACTATACAAATTCCTAAATAGAAATGATCATAATCGAGAATAATTTCAGATTCAAGGCAATAAAAAAACCAATTTCAACTGCTGGAATTTCTAATTACCTATCGTCGAGCTCATATTTTAACCACAACCCGATCAGTTTAGGTTGCAAGCAGGGAAAACTTGACAAGTAGTTCTTGACTTAAATTTCTAAGCAACACTTTCCTAACCTGGCCAAAATCAGTTCAACGCAAACATAAGGAGAAAACACACAAGTAATATATCAATAAATAAATAAACCATCCTAACGTAAACCAAGCTAGCCTATAATATCAAATCTACCCCCAACAACAGCTGCAACTAACAAAACAAATAAAGCTAGTTTTTTCTTTGAAATGTTTTCTATTTTGTTTGCTCTACTGCTGTTGCCGCTGCTGTTGTTGCTGCTGTTGCAGCAACTATCTGCCTTCCTCTATATCATCCACAGGCACCCATGCATCAATTGCTGGCAATAAACAACCGTAAAATGTTTACAGCCAGCGTAAAACCCACAAAACTGTCTCCGACGTTGGCCAACATGGGCGGCAACAACAACGCCACGAGGCAGCAAACGCAGCAGCGGTGACGTGAGATGGGAGGGGAGGGGGATGGGGTAGAGAATGGCAGGCAGTGGCAGCACCAGTTTAATTACAACTTTAGTAGTTATGACAGACGCGGGCAACAACAGCAACCACAGCAGCTACAACAAATGTCACATAATTTCCACAATTAAAGCACAAACTGAAGCAAGGCAGCAGGGCGAGAAGCGGGGATGGGGGAGAGAGAGGGGGCAGGCAGCACACTCTTTGGCAACAGGTGCAACAGGCTGCGGCTCTGAGAGGCTGTGGCACACGCATGCGTAAAACGGTTAGTTGTTGTACCCGCTCACGAAGTGAAAAGAGCATATTGGGTTTGTACAATGTCCATCTGGCTGTCCGTTCGTCTGTCCGCCTACCTCAACTGATGGCGTGTCCATTTCATTTAATCTATATATTTTCCTCAGTTTTAAAGCTAGATGCATACAATATTTTTTGACAGATTACTGATGAGCCAAAGATATCCAAAAACATTTTAGACTGCACCCACAAGGGGCGTGGCAATCGATCAGATCTATAAAGTGTCGTGGAGACGTATAAACTGCGAAAATCCAAATTTCCCACAATTTTAGAGCTAAAGACACAAAATTTAGCACCTAGTTTTCTGATGTCCTTAAGATCGAGCCCTCCCGCTTTCACAAATTACAAAAATCGTTTTTTCCCCCAAAAAATCAATCGTAATTAATACCGTTTTCGAATGTTTTAATTTATTATCATACTGTGAGCAAGTATTGTGCATTCGGTTACACCCGACCGCAAAGTTCTTACTTGTTAGTTGTTGTTGCTGCTGCTGCTGCAACGGCAGCAACATGCATGAAATTGTTTGCTGGCGCAGACAAGAAACGCACAACGCAAGACCCAGAGAGCCGGGGACATGTTCTGCCAGTTGCCCAGTTGCCGCGTTGCCAGCGACAACGATAACAGCTACACGACCAACCAGCAACAAGGCGTGAATGCCGTAAGCCCCACTCAGAGCTCCACACGCACAGTGCTCTGCGAGCGGAGTAAAAGGAAAAGTGTAAATGCGACCAGGAAAAATATACTAAACACTTTTCATTTGCCCTCAAGGAATTCTGTTTGATTATGCTGGGTTGTCAGGAGCTTTCAAGTTAATTGAAATATTAAGTTAATAACATTATCTTTAACAGTGCCGCACTTTCGGTGACATTTTATGTTAGTGTTTTATGTCCTATGACTAAGTTAAGTTTGTTCTGTCATGTTCTGTTCTATGTAGTGTTAAGTTTGAATATATTATATATACCTGCTGTGAATAGTGGCATGCTGAACGGGCAAAAAAAACTCATTATTAGAAAATTCTTATTATGGAATGTTCACCTTTTTATCATTTATTTAGATATTTCTTATTAATATTATATATACTATCTATTTTTATTATGATTATTTTATTACTAACTTTATTATTATTAAATTGGTTATTAATCTATTATTATTTAATCAAAACATACCCAAGAAAATTCCATGCTTAACGATTCAATAGTTATACATTTCTCGCGCGCATCGTAACCACTGTGCAGACGCATCTTGGAGGCTGTAACATCATTACCGTTTGGCCATGGGCCGCTTGCCATTGTAATTGATGTTGTATTAGAACATCATTTACGCAATTGCCACAGTTTGCAGTTGTTGTTCTTATTGCTGCTGCTGTTTGTGCTGTAATCTGGTAGCTGATTGTTGGAAGTTTAAGCTGATTTCCTTGCTGCCGTTTAAAAATTTATATCGACTAACGATCGCACGATAAAAAGAGAAGCAAAAAAAGAGCCAAGGCAGTTATCAAATTGACTGCAAAGATGCGAATGGGAATGGGAAAGGCGCATAGATATGGGCTTGGGTATGGGGATGATCAATGGCATGATACTTGTCGTATGTGCCTGAAGATCACTGTAGGCTGCTGGCGAACAACCTTGCCGTTGGCCGTGGACATTAGTCAAGAATTGGCATTAAGAGTAATGGCTTGAGTAATGGCCCATAACGCCCAGGTTGCTCGTTTATGAAATCTGCATATCGACGCTCGTTTCAAATGCCCTGTAAATTATGTGTGTTTCACTTAAGCTTGTTGTCGTTGTTACCGTGCTCTGTTTACGCAGTGTTAAGTTGAAGTAGTTAATATTTTGGGCAGAGCATCTAGTAATGGGTTACATAAAAAGGTGGTATATTAAAGAAATAATATATCAATATCGGTTAAAACAGTTTAATGTCAGATTTAATTACGAATAATTGGGTATGTATCTATTTTAAGTAAAATACCCTGTAAAATGAGTAAAAATAGGTATTATATTAAATATTGATATGAACATGCTTTTTGAACATGCTGTTAAGTTAAAGGAGTTAATTTACTGGTTTTTTTTTGGGAAGAGGGTATCTAGTAGACAGTCAGAATTAAAAAACATAGGTGACTGCTTTATTTATTTTAGAAATAATTTTTAAATAAGACACTTTACGATCAGATTTATTCAGCAACAAGTGGGTATAGATCCATTGAAAAATAAATATACCCTGTAAAACTAACAAAAATTATAATCATACTGAAAATGTATATGGATATGCCCTTTTAATATGCTGTTAAATTAAGGAAGTTAACATTTCGGTACATTTTGGGCAAAGGGTATCTAGTAGTTGGTCAGAATTACAAACAAAAAAGTTACTGTATTGTTCATTTAAGAAATAATTGCTAAATATACATTAAGTCAGCATAAGATCAGATTTAATTAGCAATAAGTAGATGTATTACTATTTTGAAATAAATATACCCTGTATTAATAGTATTATATTAAAATTGAATATAAATTACTTTTTAATAACGCTTTTCTATTAATTCTCCGCTCAAAGCACACACCACCGTCAACTCTTGGCTAATCCACATAGTTAATTCTTTTCGATTTAGCGCCGCATTGCACACACAACTTGCCCCGGCGAATGTGGCTCAAACTGAAATGTTTGCCCAAAAAGGCGGCCCAAAAGACAAACGCAATGCCGACGCCACCGCCCAGCCCCAAACCAAACCAAACCAAAGCAAACCGAAACCGAATCAAAGTGAGGCAAAATCAACGCAGAACGCAGCGCAGTCCGCCAAGTGGGCAAAGCGCCATCGCTGGCCATGATTGCCAAATCAAATAGCCCAAAACGCTGCGGCACGAAACGAGGCAACATTTTTTACGCTTAAATGGCAGATTGTTAAAATAACAGAGGCGGCAACGGCACGCAAAATTGAACAACGGCATCGACGGGAACCAGAAGGAACCGCCGGCAACAGCGGCGGCTGCAGCGGGCACCACCAAACGGACAACCACCAGAGCCACCAACAGGTGCAAGCCAAGATTAACGCAAAATCAAAGCGGAAAAACTGACGTTGCCAGCCATGTGGCAGCGTCTGTGGCACTGAATTGCAATAGGCCGCAAAGCTAGAACATTAAGTTAACCCATATGCGGGTTCGGCTTTTAGAGGCCTGCTGTGATATTGGGGTCAGAGCGGAAGGTGAGTTATATTTCTAGGACTAACAGGACTAACAGAGCTTAAGGATTCTAGACCTCTGATAAGGTTCAGAAGGCTTGCCAAGTATTGATAGCAGGAATTGAAACATGAACAAAATATTTAACTATGGGCAATATTTTGTATAGATTTTTATGACAAACTGCGTTCTACAGACCTGGGCTGATATTTAGGATATTTTGAGCTGCTGCTCTATTTGTTTTTTATAGACGTATCATCTGGAGACAACAATTATTTTATTTACCGCATTAATAGAACAAAAAGCAACCTCACCAATATTTGCAATTTATCATATTTGAGCATTTTTTACGTAGATATAACATAAAAATAAGCAACAAAAATAAAAAATAATGGCTATTGTTTTTATTTAAGTAATATATCGAGGAAAACAATTTTTGTTTTTATTTTTTTATATTTATTTCATGTTGTGCAAGGAATTTTATTTCAACATATCTCAAATTCGATTTTACAAGTATTTTTTTAAATGTTAAATTTTTACAATTCAACTCCGTATATGCTGAGTATTAGCTATTAAATATCAATAAGTTCACTGATCTATGCCCTATCTAACCTCATCTACATATAACGGGCACAATTAACCCCATGTGCCTAGCCAAGGTTTAAGTGTAAGCACATGCAAGCTAGCTGGCCGCCGCGTGGCGCAGTGGGCTTTGACTTCGCCTTCGGTTAGCGCTCCTCGTCGCAAGTTGCAATTGCTACCGTCGCCTGTCTGCGCAGCAACTCCTCTGACGCTGACGCTGGCCGGGAGCGGGCGCGCGCTTCGCTTTTGACTATATCATTAGAAGCATCATTAGAATCACTTGGCAGCGCCGGTTCGGGCAACGCCTCGAGTGGATTTTTTGCTGCATAATTGTTGAACGGACTCCGTGGAGCTTGCCTTTGGCTGGCTGCGCACTTGTGTCTGCTGTCGATATTTGTTTGCTTTGCTTTACTTTTGCATGCCACTGTACCCCCCCTCCCCACCTTCCTCCTCCTTTCACCCTTTTGCTGGGCATTAAACTTTTGATTAGCGCTTCCAAGAAACCAACAAATTAGCCAACAGCCGCGAACTCGAGCCCAGCTCAGTGGCAAAACTCGAACATGCACATGGGAGTTTTATGGGTTTTCTTTTTGTTTTCCTTGTATTTTCCATTGTGGCTGACACTTCCTGCTTTGAGAAGCTATTTTAGCAGATTTCAAATAGATTGTCTGTGGTATTTAAATTTTTCAATATTTAAAAATTGTTAAAAATTAATTTTTAAGTTGTTTATATATTTAAGAATAGGAAAAAACATTTTTGAGCATTTTACTTATCTAAATGCTAACTTTAAAATCAAATATAATTTGTTTTTTAAACTAATTCTGCAAAATACAAATTTTTATTAAATTACATAAAAATAGTTTTTTAAAATAAGGCCTGTCAAATAAATAATTAAGATTAATCTATAAGCCTTGTATTTTCCATTGTGGCTGACACTTCCTGCTTTGAGAAGGTATTTTAGCAGGTTTCAAATAGATTGTCTGTGGCATTTAAATTTGTCAATATTTAAAAATTGAATAAAATTAATTTTTAAAGTTGTTTATATATCTAAGAATTGGAAAAAAACATTTTTGAGCATTTTACTAATCTAAATGCTAACTTTAAAATCCAAATATAATTTGTTTTTTAAACTAATTCTACAAAATACAAATTTTTATTAAATTACATAAAAAAATTGTTTTTTTTAAATAAATAATTAAGATTAATCTATAAGCCAAGGATAAGGGTGGAATAAACAAAAATATATTAAAAATAAAATATTTAAATAATTAGTTATGGTAAACCTTGGTAGATTCAAAATATATCTTTAGACACATTAATCAATAAGCTAGATTGTTAGGCAGAGAGCAGCTTTAATGAAGGTGAAAAGAACGATAGGCAAAAAATGTATTAATTAAACGTTGATAGATAACATTTTTTATTATAGTAAACCTTCATAGATAATAATAGTTGCATTTACTTTTTTAATTATGCTGCGTTTTTTAGTATTTCTAATCTGAATCTGCCTCAAAATGCTATGGGAACGGCAGCCGCACAAACTTAGCTCAAACAACAGCTCACATGGGAACCACATCAACTGAGAGAGAGAGAGGAGAGAAAGAGAGGGAGGGAGCGAGGGGGAGGGAAGCCTTGACTTTTATTTGCGGTATCTCGAGCATTAAAATTGCAACACGTAGCATCCATTTAGCTGAATGAGCTGAGCAATTGACATTTGCAATATGATGGGGCGTTTATGCCAGCGGGGCGTGTGGCCGTAAATCATGGCTTCTAATGCAACACAGTTCTAACATCATGCTGTGGCCGCTAAACTATGATTATAAAGCATACAAGTTTGTTTAGAGTGCAGTGCAACAAAAATAAACACACAGGCAAATAACGATAAGAGATTTAAGAGATTTCACATTGGCACAAAACAAAAGACTTAGGACACGAACTTGCCAGCGCAGTTTAATCAGCTGCGCGATACGCGGGCGATAAGTGTTGCATGTGCAACCGCAAGCTGCAAGCTGGGTGCATTGACATCCACCAGCTACAAACCGTCTTCGCTAGCGGCTTATCAGCCAACCGGCTGGCAGCCGCAGCCGCAGCCGCAGCCGACGCCAACGCATTTGGCCACATTTATTTCCTCATTACGAAAGCGCCGCGCACAATTTCACCAGCAGCAGAAGCAGCAGCAAGAGCAACAGCAACAAAAGACAACTTTAATGTTAATTACGTGATGCTGCAAGGAAGTCGCGACACACGCTGGCAATTTGCATTTATTTCTTAGTTTTCCTATATCCATTTTCTGTTCAGTTTTTTTGTGTTTTGTTTTTTAGCCACGAAAATTCGCCTGTCATGTGGCAAGTTTCGTCGTGCAAAGAAAGTGAAAAGCGCAGCGTGGAAAGTCGACAACAGCTACACCAGCAACAACAAAGCAAAGGTGAAGATGCCAGCCCATCTCGCCTGGCCTAGCCTATCCTACCCTGGCCTAACCTGGCCTGGCCTGCTGGCTCAGGGTTCACCCGGTTCACAGCGGTCAGCAATTGTCAGCCGCATATTTTATGGTCAGCATGTGAGAAGACGTCAAGCGACACCTGGAAACACAGCTGACAACTGCCAACAAATTGCGCAAGTTTTGATGCGTCTATTGGCTACAGCAACTTCCTCAATTGCATCGCTCGGCCAAGTGATGAGCCAAGTGTCAGGAAAAAATGGTAACTGGTTGCAATAAGCTTTAAATATTTGGCTGGTATTTGTATATCCAATTATGTAACAGTCTGTTAAATCGGCCAGTACTTGTAGCTAAGATTCAAAATGTTATATAATGTAAACAAATAAAATAAACAAATACTCTTTGTATACAATGAATTCAAATAAAATGATGAAGAGAAAATGTCATAAAGTACGTTTTATAAAAAATAAGTAACCCTGGCGGATGCATAAAATTTCTTATAAATCAAGAAAGATAAGAAGATAACTAAACCTAATAAAAAAATCGATTAAAACTCAAGGCAAAAACGAACAACATATAATTGTGTCATATAATATTAAAAATATATTTTTTCCAAATTAAACGCATCAACTAAAAACGAGTAACGCACAAAGTGACCATGGAGGATGAGATAAGCAATCAACCATTATCTAGGCACACGAAACCAAATGTTACTCATGATAAACCAGGCAAGCTCAAGCACACAATTTGAGCTCACCTGAAAGTCTGTCTATGCATGTGTGTGTGTGTGTGTGTTGGAATTTAGTGCTAATGCGTACAAGAAAGAGGCGTGGCAGCCAAAAATAACAAAGTGCTAATAATTTCGGCATAACATTATGGCCGAGGGGCCTATCAATAAACCCATGGGGCTAGTCCCAGCGACGAGCGACGAGCTCCTAGTCCCAAAGCTAACACAAGCTTTAGGTTTTTGCTCTAAACGATTTGCATTTAAATTTAATTTTTTTTTCAGTTTGGTTTTGTTGTTGTTTTCGTTGATTTTCTTGGTTTTTCGCTTTTTTTGATATCATTTCGTTTTGGGCGCACAATTTGCCAGGCAGTTGATTAGCTCTGTTCGTGGCACTGTGGCCGCTAGCGCTGGCAAAGATTGGCGCATGTATCTGACAGATACACGCGTGTAATTAACTACTTTGGCGATACATAGATACACAAATCTACAGGTCGATGCATGCGATACATTGCTATTGCTCTCGTGGGCGAAGGCTGACAGATTAATCACATAAAGTGAGCCAACAACAAAAAACAAGAGAAACAGCAACAACAGCCCAAAAATAATGGCGAATAATTTGTAACAATAAACAAACCATTGTGGGCTGTTTTTTGTTTAATCATATTCATATTTCTTCTTTTTAATTTACAATATCCAATATCTTTAATGTTTTTTTGGCATTTATTTTGACTTTCGACTTTGATGCCCATTTACTGTGATAATTACACATAAATATTTTTATATTTGTGTCAAGGATGAGCGGAAATGCTGCCAAAATCTTTGATTCAGTAGTTAACCAGGCTGTTCATTGATCCACGCGTCAAATTGATTGATTGATTTATCCAATGATGTCTTAATGGGCGTTTAATTGCAAGAAACAATCATGCGCTTCTTTCACAATATTTAATTTATCGATTGTTTCAATAGAATACCCAGTAGCAAATTATTTATAAGCTTGACTTTCAAATACCCTCAGTAATTTGATTAATTAACTTATTGATTTAATTTGAACTTAGTTACAGAAATAAACTCGAGGTCAAAGCGACATAAGTCATGAAAATCCGGAACTTAACATGTCTACTTTTTGAAAATTTTGCATGATTTTTCACAAAAAAATTTCCCCACAGAATAAATTCCAATGTTGCTATTTATACTAATAAATTTCTAAATTTTGGAAAAAAAAACAGAAAATCAGTAAGAGTAAATGAAATTTTTTTGGAAAAAAGGAAAAAAGTTGATGCAAATGGAGTTAATGAATTAAGAGGTCAAACAAATGTTTATTATAACATAGCACGGAATGAAAAATGAAAATGGGAACTATACGTACCAAAATTTTTTAACATTTTGGCATGATTTTTAACAAGTAACTTGACTCCCACAAAATCAACTTTAATGTTGCGTTCATACTAATTATAACACACAACATCGATTAAAATTTAAAATTTGATCATCTAAAATTAAAAAAAAATTTTCCGAAAAAATTCAAAAAAACATTTTTTATTTTTTTTATATGAAATAAATTAGGATGTAAAATCAATCTAGAAATCAAACCATAGCTTAAATGTTCATAATATCTGTAAAATTAACAAAGTTATTGAAGTTTAAAATCTGGATAAATATTTATATTGATATTTATTAATACAATATTTCTATAAAAGTTTTACAACTGAAAACGAAAACGAAGCCAAATCATTTGAATCACAGTTTAGCAGGCACTGTTGTGCCCAGCAGGCATTGCACGCAATTACCAAGTGAGGCAAAACACTAACCCACCGCCTTGCCCCCCACCCCGCACTAGTTGTGGCCACTTGGTGGCTGCCTTTAGCCAATTGCGGGGTGATTTGCAAACGCACAAAAGCGCAGGCCGCTGACGACCTTAATTAGCGGGAAGAAACCGACTCGTAATAGGCAAACGCACATAGAACAGCACGTAGATGCGCAGCCAGAGCCAGAGCCAGAGCCAGATGCGGAGCTCGAACCAGAACCAGAACGGTACCAAAGACCAGAGGAAGGGCTTGCTGCCAGTTCTTAGAAACCAATTAAGGCGCCAGCCGCTGCACACTGTGGCAAGCTGATTGGTAAAATAAGTAAATATATTTTTATTAGAAATTGCATCTCATTTTGAATTTCTTATTAAATCAGATACGAATTTTTGTAAGCTTTTAACATGCATGTTAAAATATCGATACAGTTTTTTACATTCTGGCACTACTGTGCAGTGGCTTTAATTCCCCAAAAGAAACTTGTATCTAAAACGTTAGCCATTAGATGTTCGTAGAACTTTTTTAACTTTTCTTTAACACACATGTTAAAATTTTAACGCAGCTTTCTATACTCTTGCTCCACTCTCCAACGGGTATAGTTAGTCCAGCTTTTCAACCGAAAACCTCTATTAGGAGCTTTTCCTTAGATGTTACAAGCATTTTTTAAGACTTAATTTAAAATGCATTTTAAATATCATCACAACTTTATATACCTCAGGGAAATTAGTATATGTGCATAGATTTTTTAACGAAAACAAATGTTTTATACAATATGAATTAGGCAAACTTTATTTTTTATTTATAGTACTAATAAATAGAAACTATAAAGATAGACAGAGATACATTTTTGCACATACAATTATTTCCATGGCGTATACTACTATACCAAAAACACTATTAAGAACTTTTTATAAGATATTAAATGAATTTTTTTAAATCTTCTCTAACATGCATGTTGTGATGCACTTTGACACCACTGTGCGCCGGACAATGTTTTGATGGGCGATGGCCAATGGTACAGGCCGCTGCTCGATGCAAGCCTCAATTGAGATATTATGAAATCGTTTTGGTCGCTGTCGGTGCGTGCGGTCGTCCGCTAATAGAGACGCATCCTCCGTCCTTCCTGTGGCACAGCGGGCCAGGCTCCCCGCTCCGCGACAGGCCAGTTGGCCAGTTGGCCGTTTGCCTTGTTAATGATGTGCCGTGCGCGCATTTAAATAAAGTGCCGCCCATTATAATGAGCCGTGCGCGTTGTTAACGTCTGTTGATATTATTCCAACTCATAAAGGAGCGGCCCAAACTCCCTATCGCAATCTGTGGCCGCATCTAATGAGCGGCCCATAAAATGCGCCAAAGTTTGCACATCCACTAAAAAAAAGGGTTCTTCAACTGCATAATTAAAGTGCAAAACCAGGCGGCAGTAAATATATTTTTCCCCCTTCTTTTTCTTTGAACCAGGTAGCACACGCTGCGCCGCTGGAATGCGATAATTATGAAATTCTTTTCTCTTTACTTACTACAGGAAAAAAGTGTGCAAAGAATAAAAACAATATACGCACTGGTTTGCTGGGAGAGGTCTCTTAATTATTTGAAAATTTTAGCTAAGTTCTGTTCTTCATCTTTCAAGCGTCAAAGGAGGACGAGGTGAATAAATCATAAGATAGGAGACAATATATCAAATATTGAAATGTTTTAGACTTTTCAATAGTTAAAGTATTCAATTTTGTAAGAGCATGTTTTAGTATTTTTGGTAACAACTCAGTAGTATTTAAGTAGTTTTAGTATTTTATGAATAATATTTTTTATGATAA
This sequence comes from Drosophila robusta, assembly GCA_035043565.1. Classification (NCBI taxonomy): domain Eukaryota; kingdom Metazoa; phylum Arthropoda; class Insecta; order Diptera; family Drosophilidae; genus Drosophila; species Drosophila robusta. The sequence goes on along the minus strand of JAWNMW010000294.1, from coordinate 10,382,757 downwards.
TTAAGAAAAACCTTTTTTTTACAATTTAAGTATCAAAGTATCAACCTCGCGCTTTTTCGCTCTTTCTCCTTAACTCTCCCCCTTTCTCTCTCTTTCAAGCTCTGCAGTAACTGTTAAGTTTCAGACCAAAACTCAATTCCCAAAACTATTCGCCTTCTCTCTTTCACTCTATTTTCTTTCTCCCCAAAATGAGTTTTAATTTGGCGGCCAAAACTTTCGCCTTCTGTTCAGATCGGCTTTAAATTTCAGCCATTAATTTGCGAACATTTGTCAACAAGTTTGCGCCGGAACTAGGTGCATAACTTCCCTCCAGACCCCTCAGCCAGCCCCTCTTCATCCCCCTACCCCGCGCCCAATCAATTTGTAAAACGTTTTCCGTTGGCGCTGGCAATTAATCAAACAACTGCCAAGTGGCAAAGGAAAAGCCATTGAAAGCCGAAAATTGGCCACATGTTGCTGCAGCATGCAACGCGTTGCAATGTCGTCGGCGAAAAGGCCCAACAACAAAGTCACGGGCAAACGAAATATATCGCTGAAATTGTAGCATGCGGCTTGGTAAAAATTTGGAATTTATATCATCAATTGGTCGCGGGGCTGTTAAGATAGCCGACGGAGCATCAATGCAAAATATGCTAAGCATGGCGAGCGTGCAACAATAACGTGGCAATGCGCCCATTACCCAGACGCTGGCAACATTGTTGCATGCTGCATTTGGAGCCCTGCACTAATGACATTTGTCTGCCCATCGACCATTGGCCATTGGCCATTGGCCATTGGCCATGCCACATTCGCAATGATAAGCAATAATTGAAAAGATTGCCGGCCATTTGAATCGCGGCAAATGGAGCAAACGCTGCAAATGCGCCAAATGGGGCGTAGATGATCATTGTGTGAAGTGGCAAGAGGAAGAGCAGCCGATCGAAATCGTACCCATAATTAGGCCTTAGCACTCAGGCTGGCCAAGTTTATGCCAATTGCTGGGCATTTGTCAAGCGATTTCAGGCCGATGACCACACAGGCAACAAACCTTTTTTTTCCATCCAGTCACTTTCAAACCGCAAGCGAGCCACAACAAAACTGTGTACTCATCCCGGACTCATTAAGGCTAAGACATAAGATCGGTGTCCAACATTTTTAGCTTTCATTGCGCCAGCTTAGCTTGCAGTTTTATTTATTAACTTTTTTTTAGTTTTTGCCTTAATTGTTTTCTATTGCAAAACTTTCTACAGCCGCATTTTTCACAGTGAAAATCTGTGTGCGAAAAAAAGATGTTTTGTAATTGAGAGATAAGCATGAAATCCCTTTTTCCAATCGCCTAACGTATGGAATTTATAGCTTTCGGCTTTCACTTGCCGGTGTTTCGTAGCAAGTAGCTGGCGTCAGCGGTGTAAAGCGTAGTCCTAGCAATTAATCTTCTCAGTTTAGCAAGTTTTATAGCAGCAAGCTGTTGTCTTAGTAAAAAATATTACAATTTGTATGCCCTGTAACCGTTAAGTTGTAAAGGGGGTATCTTACAACTTGTTTAAAAAATATAGTTAGTTAAAAAAATATATTTTATTTATTTTATTCAATAGGGAATGCTAAGCAACTTTTTAATATTTTTACAAAATATCTCTTAGTCGTTCACTGTCAGCAGTTACAGTATATAAATTGCTTCTTATATCAGTTACTTACTAAAATATTATTACACTTAAGCTTCTATTACAGGGCATCTTCACGTCGCGCACTTTCCATAGCTTCGAAAGCTGTTCTAGTTAAATTTCCTCTCATATTTTCTACGCACAAAATGAAAGCCAAGCCAAAGCATCTTCATTAACTAATTGACAACACCCACAAGACAAAATGGAAACTGTCGCAAGCGGCTTTAAAGTCCAACAAAATTGTCAGTCAATTAATTTCGCCGCATTCAGTCGCGCTTCCATTTCCCCATTTCCACGTTTTTCACTTGCATCTGTTTTGCTCAAAGATGACAAATGTTCAATTGACTCGGCTCCATATAAGCCACATAAGTTGGCTCAACTTTCAGTTTCTGCCAAGTGTTTGCGACTTTCCCAAAAAGCTGATTGAATACTGCACTAGGCCGGGCCAAAACGAGGTGCAACGCACAGCTCCCCTCTATTACCAATTCCCCCCCTTCTGCCCACCTGGCTCGTGCAGTGCTTGCGCATCTGCCGCTAATCAAATCAAAGCGGTGACAGAAGAACTTTCCACCTGAGTAAAAGTTGCGTGCCCCGCTCGACTCGGCAAATGGTTCGGCTTAAGTCCAGCAACGACAACAAATATCTTGAGCCAGTTGCATTTAGCTGTTAATGATCATTAAGTGCGTAAGCCTAAACAAGTAAGAACATTGCAGTCGGGTGTAACCGACTGCGCCATGCTCGTTCACAGTATAATAACAATCGCAAACGGTTTTAATTATTATTGTTATTTTGGGAAAATTGATTTTTGTAATTTACTATCTACCGAATTTGGTGACAGCTCTTAGATGTGGATGAGATAGATTTTCGCGGTATTCCTACCGCCAAGATATATAGATTTGATCGATTAGCCACGCACCCAGTGGGCGTATTACAATAAAGTTGTGCGATTTTTAGAAGAGGTAACTCGAAAACTCATGGAGATATACAGATTTAAGATCTTAACATACACAGGTATACACGACGGACATTGCACGAACCCAATACACTCTTTTCACTTCGTGAACGAGTATCGAAATAAACGAAACCAGACGACCGACGAGTATTTGCTTTTTGGCCTGGTCAACATTAGACATTTTGTCCTAATTACGCAGACAAACCGAGACAGGCCGAGGCTGGCTATTGAGAGACTGCCCGATGGAGCGAGTGAGAGATGGGCAAGCCGAAGCTGCGCTTGATTGGCGACGCATGCGCAACTTCACTTTCCATTTAATCTCGTTTTGTGGAGCGAGCACGGCGACGCACAATTTGTCGCACGCTCCGCATGAAAAATCGAAAGCCGATTTTCATGTCGATATTTTGTTTAATAAACTGCAGCCCCCCTCCCCAATAGCTCCCTGGACCCAGCCAGTTGAGGCGTCTGCGCGATGCGGAAAATATGCAAATTACAAAGCCAAAGCCAAATGAACGTCTGGCGAGGCTCGCCGCGGGGCGAACGACTCCGCTGACCAATTGGACTAAAACCAGATGAAAGTTGTTCGAGTAGAATATGAATTTCCCGCGCGAAAAGCTGAAAGTGCAAGTGGTCCGGCTATCGATCGCCGGAACGCACAAATTGATGTAAGATCGTTATGGAAGCAGCACCTAGCAGAAAAATGCTCGACTTGATTGGTTTCACTTTTTTCCTCCACATGCTGATTACCGCGGAATGCGGTCCGGTGACACCCTGTTGTCGCCGAGAATGGAATGGTAATGAGTGCACTGACACTTGATCGCGAGCAGAAGACCAAGAGAAAGATATGCGACAACAAGATCTAAATGCTGTATGAAATGAGAACAGAAACAAGTGAAGAAAGATTGAAAGATCGAAAGATCTGAAAGGATAGCAATCAATGTGTTTACAACCTGGTGAAGAGGATGTTTTAATATTGCTTACTAAATGTGCAACGCATTGAAGGAGAGTAACCGAGGCCATATATGTATATATATTTTTTGATCAGCATCAACAGCTGAGACTTTTTTAACAGACAGGCATGACCTGTCTGTTTTTGTTTTTGTCTATGTGTCGAAGGATCGGACCACTATATCATATAGCTGTCATAGCAATGATCAGTGAAAAATTCGATTTCTTTTATGAAACACATTTTTGGGTTTTAATGTATTCCTGCCAAAGTTGTCAACAAAGAGTCTTATTATTATATCCTCAATTATATATTTTTACAATTAAGTATCAGAATATAATTATATAATAATATAATAAAAACATAATTTTAGCATTCAACCATTTCTTTCAAGCTACAAACCCGCTATACGGCCAGCTAGTCAGAACGATCTTAGAGACTATAAGAGCTGGAGACAGCAAAATTTGTATATATATTCGTCTAAAAACACATACAAAAAACACTCCTAGTGAAATAATCTTAACTAATGTACTGTAATTTATTTTTTAAATATTTCTACTTGAACCAAATTTTATGTTTTAGTTTATATTAATTTTTGCTTCAAATATCTTGAGCCAGTTGCATTTAGCTGTTAATGATCATTAAGTGCGTAAGCCTTAACAAGTAAGAACACTGCAGCTGGGTGTAACCGACTATATATATATTTATATTTTAAAAATTTCTACTTGAATCAAATTTAATGTTTTAGTTTATATTAAATGTTGCTTCAATACTCCAAACTGCCATTTAATGTACTTCCCATAAATGTAAATCAGAATTTAGTTTAAGAGCTGACAAAATAATTTTTTTGGGCACGCACTTAATAAATACTGTAATGCGCCCCACCAGAGCACCACGCAGAGCACCTGCTCCACAGATTCAGCTTGGCTTGTTTTGGCCACGTTGAGCAACGGCAGCTGCGTGGGCTGCCATTTTGGGGCAGGCAACTGTTTTAATTTGATTTAATTTCGCCAAAGCAGCCGAGCACCCCCTAAGCATACATATATTATATGAAGTTAAGGACTTGGCGCGCATTTCATGCATTGTTAATGGGACTGCGATCCAAGTGAGTTCGGTTTGAATTGAGTTGAGAGCTCGTGAGGTATTTTCCCACATTGCAAACTGACGGACTGACGGACTGACGAACTGGCTGGCTCTGGCACTTGGCCGTATTCATTCCAACACTTAAACTGACATTAGCCAAGCGACTCGGAAGAAGTTCTAATGCAGAAATAATTGCAGTAGCTGCCGCCGGTAGCCGCATCCTCAGTACATTGTAAGGCAGGTCTTGGTTCTTTGTTCAAATTGCTCAATTTCAATGAAATATTATTAAATAAATTAATGTAGCGTTAATTCATTTTGCTTTTCAAAAGAAAATAGCTGTAGATCTAGCTGCCTGCTGTGATGCAGCAGCAGCAGCTGCAACGGCTCATCCTCGAGCCCCAAACCCCAATCCCCAATCTGGGCATTAAGTTGTTAGCTCAACCTGGGCTTAACGGCACTCAGCTATTGTACACTATATGGTGTATATATGTATGTATGTGCCCCCTTATGACTTGGCACTTGGCCACACAGTGGCTGTCAATGGGATGCGCCCGCGTCAAAAGAGATTGGCAGACAGCTGCCGCTTTAACCCAATTGGGCCCTTTGTTTGGCTCGCCTCGTGACAATTGATGGACTTGGATATGGTCCTATAACCAAGCCGCACAATGCAAATGAAAGTGCAGACACAAGCCACAAGTTGAACAAAGTGCACGTTTACTTAAATAGCAGACTGTCATATCTGGGCTATGTGATATAGACTATATAGGTTCCTCTTAAGTGGTTCGATTGAATGCTTAAAAACACAACGGTTTTTTAGAGAGAGGCTTATTAGATAACAATTTCCAGTCTGTTGATAGCTTCAAAACAGGAATTACATTTTTGGTCTGATTTCTATGATAACTATATGATATAGTTGTCATATGCTGATGTGTTTTTAGAGCAAAGTTAAGGCATCACAAAGAGAAATATTGAAAAGCTGAGTTTTTTAAATATAAAGTAAAGTTTATACCGATTGTTCCTATGGTAGCTACATATTATTTTTCGATATTGGCAACATTTGTTTTAAATGTTCTTCGCAGAGCAAAGCTTGGAAATGATGAATTTATTTAGAATCTATTCAACAAGTCAGAAAGCTCTAGGCGGGAGCGACCGACTAGTGAATACCCTGAACACCGTCTTTTCACACATTTCAATCCATACATACATACACAAAATTGAGCCAAATTTGGAGAAGCTAGCTCTTATGGTTTCTAAGATATGCCAAACCGGGTCAAAAACCGATAATTATCGATAATTCGAAAACGAGACGAGTTATCGATGATTTGAAATAAAAAGTTTTATATCTAAAAACTCATTTTCGAACGTTTGTGGAGATCCGATATTGATAAAATGTTGTTGATATGCTATAAGCATAGTAATATTCTTATTTGGTCGGAATATTTTCAAAAACAAAAAGTTTTTCATACATAAATTCATTTTTTGATAGATCGTTCCGACTACGACATATCTACTGCCTGTAACAGAGAGGTCATCAAGTCCAAAGTTCCAAAATAATAGCTTAAAAACTGAAAAACTATTGGGCATAGAAACAGACAGACAGACGGACAAGTTGATAAGCATGGCTAAATCGCCTTAGCTGTTTATGCTAATCAAAAATATAGGGTCGGAGGTATTTGCTTCTGCATTTTATGACAAAAAGGTTTAATACTATTAGAGGCATGGAATACTTATGGCTCATAAAAAACTTTTCTTTAAACGAAACATTTTCTTGAATTTATTGTAAATTCGTACGGGATTAAAGAAAAACATTTTATGCTTAAGTACGTTTTAGGTGACTTGAAAATAAATTAAGTGAAAGACTCGCTGATGAAGTTTCAGATGAAGGATGATAACAATAATATATGTGATCAATCATCCAAGATTTCGGTGATTTTGGCACTCTCGGCAAAGACATCGGGTATTTCGGCGTCGTCGGAGCGTTCGATGATGCGATGTCGCTCCGCGGCCGCCAGGCACTGGATGGCCACCTCGCGGGCCTTGGCGCGATCATCGTCGGGCAGCTGACTGAGGCCGCTGAGCAGCTCCATGATGTCCGTCCCGAAGAGTTTGGCGGCGATGTCGGTGCCCGCGTTGATCATGTTGAGTATGACAACGATGCCGCGATGCTGCACGGCGGGACTGGGATTGGCGATGAGCGTGTGCAGAATGTTCAGCCAGCTCTCGATGTCCAGGACCTTGCTGCAGCACTTGCTGGAGACGGAGGTGAGCATGGCCAGAGCGCCGGCGCAGGCCATGGCCGTTTCCTCGTCCTCATCCTCGCAGAGCAAAGCGAGAAACTTGACGCGATCGTTCTCGCCCTCGAACATTTTCACGACATCCTCGGACATAACCAGATTGCACAGGCACTGGGCAGCCGCGCGTGTTAAATACAAATGATCCTCCATCAAATAAAACTCGATCTTGGACACGCCCTGCTCCTTGATAATGCGCTGGCGCACGTGCTCGTTCATGCTGGCCAAATTGGTCAGCGCCATCAGCGCCTCGAAGTTCTCCAGTGCGGTGCAATCCTGCAGCAGCAGATTCAACAGCGGCCGGATGACGTCCAGCGAACGCTGCCCGCTGAACGCCACCTCCGGATTGATGGTGATGCCGATGCGGGCCAACGCTTGGCTGGCATGTCGCCGGCCCTTCTCGGTGCCCTCGAGAGCCATGCGAAGCAGCGCCTTGACGCCGCCATCCTGCACCACCTTGCCACGCAGCTCCTGCAGCCCACACACGGAGTTCAGAACACGTGCAATCAGCTCCTGGGAATTGTGACTCTCCGTTTTGGAGAGCGCACACAGTGCCGTGGTGATGCCCTCGTTGGCCAGCACCGTGATGCGCTTGTTCACGAAATCCACGTCGTCCAGCTCGTGCTCCTCGGGTATGTGGTGCTTGGCAAACTTGGCCAGCTCCACCATTTCGGGCACCAGCTCCTGCTTCTCGTACGCATTGCACAGATTCACAAAGGTCGTCACAACGCCATACAAACAGGATTGATCGCCGGCACGCGCCAAGTCCATGAGTGCGTGTATCGAATCCTTGTCCTCGATGAGCTTCTCCTTGCACTCCGCATCGAGCGTGAGATAAGCCAATCCATCGGCCGCCCAGCGACGTATGTCTCTGTCCTTGCCGGGCTTGATCAGAAAGCGGCGACAGGCCTCGGCCAGCTTCAGGGCGGCACCATCGCCAAACGGCCGTATGGCCGCATCCTGACCTCCATAGCTGCCCAGTTTGCACAGACCGACCAGAGCGCGCACGCGTATCGCATCGTTCTTGGAGTGATAGAGACCCTTCAGTATGTCCACGCCCTGTTCGCACAGCGCCTTCGCCTTGTCCTTCTTCGAGGAGGCCGCGATGAGGCACTCGCAGGCCACGCGCTGCTGCAGCAGATCATCCGTGGTGGCCATGGCCAATATCATTTGCAGAATGCCTGAAAAGGGTATACATTAATAACAAAGTTTTACATAGCAAGAATGATTTAGATGGGAGATACCCTGATCCCAGCTGCGAGCTATAGTCACCTACATTTCGAGCCACTTCCATTTATATACACACACAACGGCTACGCTTAGTTCGCATTCAAAACTATGTTCAAACCAAAACGCAGGTATGTAATACTTGAATTGCCGTTAATTGATATTTGGGCTGAGTTGGGACCGATATATCCTTGATCTGCATACTTGCTGCTTTGCGATAACATACTAAACCAAATTTGGTGGCTAAAGTTCTTATAGTTACTGAGATATGTTCAAAAAACCTGGTCACAAAACCGATATTTATCGATAATAAGAATACGGGGAGGGTTATCAAAAAAAAACGTTTTTACTCATTGTTATTTTGGAAAAATATATTTTTTGTAATTTTTTGTCGGTGGAAGTGGTTGTGGCTATAATTTTTCGGCTCGATCTTTCGATGAGGTCATCAATCGGTGACTGTAGCTTCCAAATTATGCGAGATAAGGATTTTCGCGGTTCACCCACCTCTAAGATATGTATATATGTAGATTAAACCGATTTGTCTGCAAAATTTGTCTGCAAAATTTGATTTATCTAACTTTAAAACTGAGGGAGATATTTAGATTAAATCGATCTGCCACGTTCCCAGTAGACGTCGCCAACAACTTTCTGACCGAGAATATACTTTATGGGATCGGAGGTGCATCCTCCTGTCTGTTACACACACTTGCACAAAACCATCATGTCCTTTCACCCATTTGCAATGGGTGCAGGGTATAAAGCGGCTGTATACCTACCCTCTCTGGCCACAATTTGATTGCCCACCTCGAGGGGGCCATTGAGGAGCGCCGTGATTGCCACCGTGACGCGCACCTTGGACTCCATGTCGGGCGAGAGCAGCTTGTCCTTGACAAACTCGTCGATTTGGTCCGTGAAGCGCAGCTTGAGCTCGTCGTAGTACATATTCTCGTAGATGCGGGCCAGGCACACCGAGGCAATGGTGCTCGAGGAGGCCGTAATGTCCATGGCGCTCTCGTACTTGTAGTCCTGCAGTTCGGAGCACACCTCCAGCAGGCGGCACAGGCCGCGTATCTCCACCAAGCGCTCTGCCCACTCCAGCGCCGTGTAGTGGACATTCCGGGTGAGCAGCTCAACGACCGCATCGCGCGCCTTGCCGGATATGGTGCGATCTGTAATGCTATACACCAGGCACGTGAGCAGGGTGTCAATCTCACGGCTGTTTCGCTGGCACAGCTCCTTATTGGGCTTGGCGTCCGCCTTGTTCTTCAGGCCCGACAGCGAATTGATGATGGTCTGCAGGCAGAACTGGGCGGTGCTCACGCAATCCTCGTGCTTCTGGTCGAGCACACGCATAAACCAGGGTATGCCCAGTTCGGTGAGCACTCCCTTGGTGCGCTCGACGCTATTCTCGCACAGCGAAGCAACCACGCGCACCATGTTCAAGTAGATCTCCGGATCCTTCTCCACTTTAGCCAGCGAAGCTATTTTGGGCACACACTGCTCCTTGTACAGGAGCTCGGCGCCGGCGGGCTCCTTAGCCAGCACCACCAAATTATTGGCGCCCGAGCGTCGTTTCTCGATGGGCGCGCCAATGTCAAAGGTGAGCTCCATCATTTGTTTCACTTTCGTTGAGGTTTTCGCATTGCGCGCCACATTCTCCTGGACAATGAGATGCAGGCGCTCCAGCATGGGCTGCACCGATTTGTTGCCCGGATCGGCCTTGAACAGTGCCGTGGCATCCTTGTACGCCTCCTCCGGTTTGCTCAACGCTTCGTACGCCTGGGCGCGCCGAAATAGCGCCTTGGGATCGTTGGGCGCCAAACGCAACGATTCTGTGCAATCCTCCGCCGCCTCCGTGTACTGCTCGAGCTTGAGGTGGGCGGCCGCACGATTCTTATAGAACACAGGCAGCTCCTTATGCTTGGCACCCAGCTTGATGGCTGCGCTATATTCCTGCACGGCCTCCGACCATTTGGCGGCCTTGAATGCCTCGTTACCTTTATCCTTGTAGCCGATAGGATCGGCGGCAGCGGCGGCAGTGTCGTCTGTGGTCATGATTATACAATTATCTAAATGAAAAACAATTATTTTAGTTGTCCTCGGTACAGATGCTTCACTGAAAATGTGGATGACTCACGATTTTGGGCTAAATTGCGCTTCTTTTATACCGTTTGGCCTCTAATCAATAGCTGCAGAAACTTCTCGATCACACACACACACACACACTCACTCGTGAAAAACAAGCACGCTGTATTGAAAATTTTCAAGCAAACGCTGCGACGTTCTATATATAAATAAAGTCCAAAAGGAAAAACTAAAAGCAACAGCAACAAAAAAGCTGCCGGCAGCAACAGTTTTCAAATTTGCCATTCGCATGTTAGCGCCGGTAGAACAGCTGCTTCCCGAATTATCGATAAGCGATAGGTCAAACAGCTGTACGTTTGTTTGGTTCGCCAAAGAATGTGATATAACAATAAAAACAAGCTGTTATAGAGTATTTCGTAGTGTGTCCCAGCCATGCTGCAGCATCATGGCCAGGTGCTGTGCCGCCAGCTATCACGCTGTCTCCACACAACACCCGCCCAGTGGCTTAGCCATTACGATGCATTGGGCATTGGCAAGCGCTCTACACAGACCGAGATCAAGGCTGCGTATTACAAGCTCTCGATGATCTACCATCCGGATCGGAACAAGGGCAGCGAGAGTGCAGCCAAGAAGTTTCGTGAGATCAACCAGGCGTACGAGGTGCTGGGCAACTATCGGCTGCGCCGCCTCTACGACAAGGGCATTGTGCACACGGCAGGACCACAGTATGCGCAGGACATACGCGACGTGGAGGAAGAACTGGATGTGAAGGAGGACGATCCGGAGACCAAGTTCTACAAGTCGCGCTTCCAGAAATCCAAAGTTGCCGACACCGAGGGACGCACGCCCATCTACAATTTTGATGAATGGAGCCGCTCGCACTACGGCAAAAACTTTGACCGACGCCAAGCGGCACAGGCGAAGCACGATCGTCTGCGCGATCAAAAGGAGCACATCAGAATATCTGGTCAAAATGATGTTGTAATGCTTGCCTTCATATTCGCCGGCTTCGTCGTGTACCTGATGTTCATCGCCGAGAGTTCCTATGACACGCCCAAGCTTAGGACGGTGAAGCGTAACCAGCAAGAACAGGATCAGGAGCCAGAAATAATAGCGATTACCACAAAATCGGGCAACGAGTAGTCGAAAAGTCGAGGCTAATTTATAGGTTTACGCTTAACTGTTTAAATAAATACGCAAATTGTATTTGGAGGCGTGTATTTGGGCATTCCTCAGAAGCGTCCGCTGCGCTTGCGCGCTGTGTACTTGGTGTCCGGGCGCGTCTCGAGGCCCTGGCGACGTCGACGCTCCTTTTTGGCCAAAATCCAATCGCGTGACTTCTTGGGCGCCTTGCCACGCGCATCGCGGCAAGCATCGCGCTTCTTTATGTAATTAATGCGGCGCTCCTCCTCCGCTGAACCTGCCAAAGAAAATACCAATCAATAGATGCTTTCAATAAGTAGCTCTAACTTACCCAAAGCCTGCGGCAGTTCCGCTGCACCGCCCGTCATCAGCACCAAATAGTATTTCTTGGCCTTGGCTGAGTTGGGATAGTCGACAACCAGGCCGCCATAGAAGCCGGCCTTCATGGCCTGTGCCGTGACCATTTCGATTTGATCCGAGTTCTCCGGATAGAACTGAAAGACGGCGCGTGCCGTGCGCGTCAGGCAGGAGAACAGTGTGCTAAAGAACTTGAGCAGGCGCTTGTGCGGATTGTGATAGGATTTGTCTGCGTTGCAGAGCCACTGCAGCGCCGATATGGATATGGCGCCATCGAAGGTGCCTGGCTTGAAGGGCATGCCCTCGCCCATGTCGCCCAATATAACATCGCCGGCCACCTCACGCTCCACAGCAATGTCCAGCATGGACTTGGATATATCAATCCCGATCCACATGTGTTCGCTGTCCTCCAGCACGCTGCCGGAGAGTCCGGAGCCACAACCAATGTCCAAAATGAGACGGGATTCATCATCGTCGGGCAGCGCCAGTAGCTCCAAAGCACGCTCCGCCATTTCCACCTGTATTTCAATGATGCGTGTGCTAAAAACAACAACACAAATTAACAACGGACTTAAAGATAAACAAAATCACAAACTCACTTTGTAGAATATTTCTTGGCTTCATCGTCGTTGTAGAACTGCAGAAATTTAATAAATATGCAATTAAAACAGTTTATTTTATTTTCTCTACACTCACAATCTCCGGCGGCGCCGAGTGCTCCGGTCTGCGTGCCATTTTGTTAAATATTTAAATTGATTTAAAGCACAATCTCAAACAAAACCAAACATTGCAACACGTGCAATCAAATGTTATCGATAAAACATGTATAGAAAAACAGCTGTTCACTGCGATATATCGTGCCAACTATCGCCTTGCCTAGCAACGATTATTGGGGCCAGTTATCGATTTGACGCATACACACAAACACATATCAACGCGTTGTGCTAGCTGCTTAAAATTCACTGAAAATTGTATTTATTTGTTTCAATTAAAATCGTTAAACATGTGATAGTGTCTTTTTAAGTGTATGAGAGATTACGAAAGCTGTGAAACGGTAAGTTTGGCCAACGAAAAGCGAATAAATCAAGTGCAATACAAACATTTGTGCACATGCATGTGTATGTGTGTGTTTGTGGGTGTGGGAGCTGTGCTGTCATTTGAGACTCGGTCAACACGACACGACAGCAATAATTATAGTTTTCTGTGTTTACACTAGCGTTAAACGACTTCAACCCGTGTCAATTATGTGTGCTAATAATCTCTGCATATTTATATATTTATGTGCCGTTATGTGCCGCCGGTTGGTTTATTGACTCTGATGCTGGCCTGTTTACCTTGTCCCAATATTTGTTGTTGCTTGAGAAAGCGAAACCACACAGCATAGACGCGAATAAGAACAACAACAAGAACAAGGAGGGAGTCGACGTCTCCCTCAACAGGTTTGCTCTGTCTCGCTCTCGCCTGCGCTCTCTCCAATTGCCTGCCGAACAGCTGTTGCTGCTGCTGCTCTCGATTAAATTGATCGATAATGCATATGCACATTTATCAGTTGCTGCCGAACCGAGCAGTTCAGCTCAAACTGCATTTTGATGTAATGTTCATTTTTGAATCGCATTGATTCGCCAAAAAAAATCAAATTTCAGGTTTACATGTTCGCGACTTATGAATATTTAACGGCCCAAAACTGGTTTCTGCCACACACTCGAAAATCTTTTACTCTTTCCAAGAACAAAGCGTGAGGACAACGGCGATTACCAAAAAACCAAAAAAAAAAACACATTTTTGACGCAACACAAATGCGGTCGCTGGCCTCTGTTTAACAAGTTTGCCACAAAAAACAAAGCAAGAAAAAAATAAAGCAAAGCGCAAAGTGATCTACTATAAGATACCCTATAAAATTCAAAATAGACGCATAAATAGTTTATTGTATAAGCGAAATGCTGTTCGGAAAAATTTTTGTTTTAAATACCTTAGAACCAGCTTGCGGAAGCAAAGAAATTTGCTAGACTCCGCTATATGTGCACTCAGAAAATAGTTGATAATTCGATAAAAATAAAATCTGATTAAACTCTACCGACTGATCACCAATTGGGACATTGTTGAGATAGTGAGATGACATATCATTGAAAATTGCTAAATACTATTCCACTATTAAAAGTTGGAATCATTTGATGAGAGTATCAAACTCTCCTTAGACACAACACTTTGACTACAGGGTATTAGCCATAACTTAAGCTTGAGCATCCATTTCTTGAAACCAGCTTCAGTCCGTGAAGATTCTTGCCAACTTTCAGTTACCAAACTGTCTCTCTGCCGCGCAAATCGCTTCAAAAACCACGACTAAAATTCCAAAAAAAAAACCGTAAAATGCGCAGTTGTTTTATGCGGAAATTTCTGCGGGTGCTGCTGCTGCTCGGACTGCTTTCGCTCGGCCAGTCGGCCAATCTGCTGAACAGTTATCTGCCCGCCTCCATGCAGGCGCTGGCGTACTACATCGATCTGCTGCAGTACGAGCCGCTGTCCAGCACCACAGCCGAGCCGCCCTTCAGCGCGGATGATCAGCAGGATGGGAGCAGCACCACGCCGCTGCCACCGACACCCGCCTCCAGCTTCAGCTCCAGCTCCAAGCCCACAGCTCGACCCAGCATCAGCACAACGCATCGACCCGTGGGCAGTACAAGCGGCTGGTGGCAGCCCCCCAGCTGGTGGGAGACGCCTAAGCGCACCACAACCACCGCACGACCCACAGCGGCGCCAACACCACCACATGGTCCCGCGCTCTTTGCGCCCGCTCTGGCGCCGGCGCCGCTCGAGGGTCAGGCGCTGTTCAATGAGATCCGCGATGATGCGGACTTTGATAAGTTGCCGCTCTCGCTGATTCGGGACATACAGACGGAGGCGCTGCACGATGACTTCACCAACGATGTGGAATCGTTGGATAACTTTTTGCGGCTGTACGATGATAATTACGGGCGTGCCGCATTCGATTTTGAGTCCGCCATGGATCGCTGGAGCAGCACATCGACGGCGGGCAAGAAACGCGTGCCGCCCACGAAGCCCTACGTGGACTTTCTGCTCGTCTACGATCTGCTCAAGCGCGACGCCAAGGCGGCCAATCTGAGCAAGTACGAGGGCTACTCGGAGGAGCTGCTGCAGCAGCTGTTCGAGCTGTCGAACGCCTCCTCGTCGCGACAGCTGCACACGCTCTTCCGGCGCATGCTGGACCGTGGCGACATACAGCGCAGCGATGTGGTCGCCCGTGTCCAGGGCATCGTCAGGGATCTGGGCAATCCGAATAGCGCCACGTCCAAGGCGCTTATCCATATACCCAGCATGCAGTTTCTGCCCTAGTTCTGCTACTCGTTTTAAGTATTTTGTCCATTAATCAAGCACATAATAAATTCTTAACTCATAAACTATTCAACTATTCAAGCGGCCAATTGACACATTGACACAGTTTTGCCTGTTTTGCCCGCCCACCAACTTCGATAGGTTTGTAGTGTGAGTTATCGATAACGACTTGCCAATTTGTTGCAAGCGGCTGTCAACAGCTGTAACGACGTCATCATTAAAACAGACACACACTCAGGCACACATGGGTGCGAGAGAGCCATGCGTGCTCTCTCTTACTTGCTCTCTTGTCTTATTTTTTGCACTCAGCCCGCGCGTCGCCTGTGACTGAAGTTTTAAGTAATTGGAAGGTTACGCATGTATTATGAACTTAACGTCACGCGTGTACGCAGCTCAAAGTAATTAAGATGTTATGAATGATTTGTGAGTTATGTTACAGATTTGTGAGTGTGTATAAAAATAAAGCAAATATAGTTCTTTTACTATGTATCATGAAACTAAACGTATTAAAAAATTTAAAAAAATGTCTATTACATTCCCTATGATATTTAAGAACATAGGGAAATGTGTGTTTGTTCAACGATGTCAATAATGAAATCTGACCTTATGTTACAGATATGTGAGTGTGTATGAAATAAAGCAAATTTTGTTTGTTTTACTATTTATCATGAAACTAAACGTATTAGAAAATTAAGAAAAATTTCTATTACATTCCCTGTGATATTTAAGTAGATAGGGAAATGTGTGTTTTTGTTCAAATTACATTCCTTAAAGTAATTTGCTAAGAAATTAAAAAACCAGATGCAATTATAACTTTCAAAAATTACGTATGCTTACATATGTATGTATATATAATTTTAAAATTTATTTATTTATTTTTATTTTGATAATGAAAATAATCTATGGAATTTCTTAATATTCTGTCTTCGGGTGATAAGAAGTTGTTCATAGTATGTCGATTGTTTAAACACATGCAAATATATTCTAAAAAACGTATATTAATAATTCAACTTTAACTGACGTATTCAAAATAAATAATGTGACGTCATACCTATGTTCTCGCAATAACGCATAACTTGCCGCAAGCCTCTCTCGGTCTCTCTCTCACTGAACTGTGACGCTTTTGCCGTTGACTTTGCTGCTCTCTGCTGCTGCTGCCTGCTTCCAGTTGCTATTTGTATTTGGTGCGCGTAGCAAGTGTCGCTGCTCGCGTTGTTGCGTCCAATTAATTTTCATCCCATAAAATAATTTTGCAATTAAATTTGCAGTTAATAAAAATACAAGCAATTAGCAGCAAATATTTGCAAATTCTTTAATAAGGGGAAGAAATCAAGGCAAATTAAATGTATACAAATAATTGTGGCATGAGGAAAAGTTATCGATTTGTGTGAAAGTTGCAAGCGGCGGCAACGCGGCTGCTGCCACACAATAATTGGCGAAAAGAAAGTTTTTTCCCATTTATAAATTAAAGTTGTGAATTGCACAATGGAAAACTTAAACTTTGCACGCACGCCGCAATTTCTGCGCAAAGTCATCAACGAGGCGCGCAGGTAAATAAATTCGCCTTGCAGCATACAACAACAGCAACCCACCACCAACAGCAACAACAATGCAAGGCGGCAGACTGTACGGCACGGGATAAAATTGGGGTGGGTGGGCTGGTGGGGGAGATTGTAATTGTCTGTCTGCTGCTGCTGCTGCTGCAGTTCTATGTGGTTTTTCCTGCTGCACCTTACAGGTTTTACTTGTTTCCTTTTCGTGCCACACGACCCCAAACCGCGGCTCCAACAGTTGCAAGGCGTCTTATGTAACCCGAGCCTGGCGACGTCAATTGTTCTGCATGGCTTTGATTTTCTATATGCAGCATTCATACATATATGTGTGCAACAAAAGCGACGTACAGTCCTTAAACCCGTTAGCCCCATTGTGTTGCAAGCGGCAGCCATAATCATTGCCCCACAGCGCAGACAAAGAGGTTGCCGTTTCATGTCTTTGTTTTGGGCCGACACCCTCTTTAGCTTTGGCTCCTCTTGACTTTTGTGTGTGTATGTGTGGGTGTAGGATGTGCGCTATGTATGTCAACATTTGCTTTTTATCGCGCTCAAGGCGTTAGCGCGCACTTATCATTGTATATGTGTATAGCTGTGTATTTGCAGCTCTACAGCTTCCCCTATGTTGCTATTATATTCAGCTCGAGTCATCGCATTTATTTAACTCGTGTGATGCATGACTTTTTATTCCAATTCAAAGAACAAAACCTAGTCCGAACAGTGTGACCTTCTACGTTTCTTTTTTATTTGCTGTCAGTTGGGAAGCCCAAGGTCAATGGCAGGCTGCAGTTTATCGATAAGCAGCCAATGAAAATTGATCGCACAGATGTCGATACGGTTGTGTGTGGGGGAGACGAGTGAGTGGGAAGTAGAGATGCGCAATATTGCGAGTGTCACTTTTAAATATCTGTGACTAACAGCGCTCAATAAATATCAGATATCATAGTTATCTTAATTAGAATTGTCCCGAAACGTTTCCATCCGATTTGTTTCATATGTCGTCAACATCAGCTCCGAATCGGTTCCCGCGTTCGAATCGATTCCGATATTTTAAAAATCATATACCCAACTTTGGTCTAAAATATGTTAACTTTATTATCATATAATGTCATCTGTCAAAGGCACATCATTAAATTTTGCTTGTACAAGTTTATCAACCTTGAAGGGGACTATGTTATATAGAAAGACTGGCTGTTAAAACTGTTTAGTCACACATGTGCACAGATTTTTCCGGTCACAGTGACTCAGTCACAGTCGCGCCTATGTTGCGCAACTCTGGCGGGAAGAGATGAGCAAGCATTTGCAATGAGATCAACGGCTGTTTATCTTCATTCCCACGCCATGTGTACGAGATCGCACTTTTATATATGTTGTATATTCATATGTATATGTATTTTAATTAATAAAAAACATTCCAATCGCATTGCAGATCATTTATATACAGTGACGACACCGCCGGCAAGGGGACAGAGGAGGCGTCAGCAGCGCCACGCGACGAAATGGAACTTGCCCACAGTTTGACACTGAACGAGGAGGCACTGAAGCAGCTGCCGGAACACAAGCGCGCCGTGTTCGAGCTGGAATGGCTGCGTTATCTGGAGAAATCGCTGCCGCAGATGCCCAAGCACGAGATCAAGGCGGGCCAGAAGAAGCTGGTGCAGCAGCTCTCGGAGCGCATCCAGGGCGCACCGGGTCCGCCCATGCGCAAGCTCATTGCCAGCGCACTGGCCACGCTCTTCTCCGTCGGCGACACGTTCATGCTCTTCGACACGGTCAACGCCTGCAACGACATTCTAAAGAACAAGGACGATTCGCCGAGCTATTTGCCCACCAAGCTGTAAGTAGAGATGCTGGCCAAGGCTATGAATTAATGTCCTTTTATATACGAACACCCCTTTTATACCCTGATCCCTTTAAAAATGGGTAAAAAGGGTATAATGGTTTTGTGCAAATGTATATATACTTGATTAGGACGACGAGTTGAGTCGATCTGGCCCTGTCCGTCACAAACTAAACAAACTACCTCCGCCCACTAAAATACTTTAAATACATATACTACAGACTTGGACTTTGGTTTGTACACAGATTTGAACGCTCTTCTTACGTAGTACACATTTCATTAAGATCATGTCCTTAGTTTAAAAGTTATTCAGGAATTTAGTTTCCATAGTGGGTGCCAAGCGCAGCGTGAATTTGTGTGTGTGTGATTTTCTGTATGTGTGTATAAATGCAAGGGGGTTGAAATGTATGTGAAGACAGGGTTCAGGATATCCCCTAGTCTGGCGCTCCCAATTATAACCCCTTACCTGTTAAATAATTATTTTCTTAATGGTAAACCGCTTGATCGCATAGAATCGGTTAATAGTTTTGAGCATCCTTTTGGATCTCAAGCTTAAGTTTAACATGCATATTTCGATAATCAAGCCTTTTGTGTCCTGGGATTCATTAAGCGCTGGTCTAAAGAATTTGACCATCCCTACGTTACTAAAACTCTATGTAATTCACTCGTTTGTGCAATTCATGAATACGAGTCTTGTTTATGGGGTTCCCAATACAAGGTTCATCAGGATAGACTTGAATCTGTAATTGCTGCGGGGATTCTAGCACTCGCATGCCTTCTTACCTTGCTAGACTTTTACCAATATATCCTCCCTCTCTCCGATCTCTGATCGTAGAACCATGCATGATGTAATATTCCTACACTAAATAATTGATGAAGAAATTGATACGTTCGTTCGTTCGAATTATCTGCCAAATTAGTTTAGTTTAGTCTATTACCCATTTCGGATCTTAAGTTATAATTATAATTACCTGCTACTTATATTCCTAGTCTTAAAACATTAGTCTTATATCAGCTGTCTAGGGGAAGGTGGGAGGCATTTTGCCTGGCTTGGGCCACTTAAATGTACATAAGTACATAATATAATAGTATATAATATAGTAAAAGGCCGCTCACCCCAATTGTTATCCTTTGCAGAGCCGCCATCTGCGTGCTGGGCTCCATGTACGAGAAACTGGGCCGCATGATGGGTCGCACCTACGAGGACACCGTCCAAATCCTCATACGGACGCTGCGCAACGCCGAATCGCAGGCGCGCATTGAGATCATGCACACGCTGGAGAAGGTCAGCGCCGGCATGGGCACGGCCATTGCCAATGTGCACAAGGACATCTACAAGGCGGCCAAGCACTGTCTGCTGGACCGTGTTATGGCCGTTCGCGTCGCCGCCGCCCGCTGCATACTGAAGATGATCTACAGCGCGCCGTTCCTTTACCAGGCGGAGCTGGAGAACCTGGGCACGCTGTGCTTTCGCGCCTTCGACGGCAGCAACTACGAGGTGCGCTGCGCCGTCGCCCAGCTGCTGGGCACGCTGCTCGCCTACACGCAGCAGCTGGCCGAGGCGGCGGGCAACAAGAAATCAGCCCAGGCGCCGGCGGCAGCCGCGCTGCAGGCGGCCAAGGGCGGCACCCTGCGCTTGGTCTCCCTGGACGAGGCGCTGGGCATACTGATGTCCGGGTTTCTGCGCGGCGGCGCCTCCTTTCTCAAGGGCACCGGCGAAATCATCAAGGGCAGCTCCGGCGTCAATCGCGAGGTGCGCGTGGGCGTCACCCATGCCTATGTGGTCTTCGTGCAGTTCATGGGCAGCGTCTGGCTGGAGCGGCAGCTGGCCACCTTTCTGGCTCACGTGCTGGACCTGGTGGCCAATCCGAAGGCGGCGTGCTCGCACGTGGACGCCGTCTACTCGCGCAAGTGCATCAATTTCATATTGCGCTCCACCATTGGCAAGATGCTGGGCGAGAAGGCGCAGAGCGCCGCCTGCAAGGAGCTCATCCATCTGGTGGCCAAGCAAATGAACTCCATTGACTTCAATCCGGAGAACGCCAAGGACTCGAACCAGGAGACGCTCTTCAGCCAGCATCTGCTTGTGTGTGCCCTCCAGGAGCTCAGCTCCCTGTTCATTGGCCTGGGCACAACCGCACAGAATCTGCTCACGGATCAATCCCTCAATGCCGTGGACGCCACCTGCGCGGTGCTGGTCCATCCGTGCGCCGCCGCCCGCCTGGCCGCCGCCTGGTGCCTGCGCAGCTGCTGCATTGCGGTGCCCAGTCAGATCACGCCGCTCATTGATCGCTTCATCGAGGCCATCGAGCAGATGCGCTCCTCGCCGGAGGCCGTGGCGGGCTACAGCTGCGCCTTGGCGGCCATTTTGGGTAGCGCCCGATACTCGCCCCTGGGCATACCACACACCAAGGGCAAGGTGGTGTTCAACTGTGCCGAGGAGCTGCTGCGCTCCGCTTCCCAGAATAGCCGCATGTCGCTGCATCGCACCCAGGCCGGCTGGCTGCTGATTGGCGCGATCATGACCCTCGGCTCGCCGGTGGTCAAGGGCCTCCTGCCGCGCATGCTGCTGCTCTGGCGCAACTCCTTTCCGCGCTCCAACAAGGAGCTCGAATCGGAGAAGGCGCGCGGCGACGCATTCACCTGGCAGGTGACGCTCGAAGGACGCGCCGGCGCCCTATCGGTCATGCACAGCTTTCTGCTCAATTGCCCCGATCTGGTCAACGAGGACATCACACGGCGCCTACTGACGCCCATCGAGAGCGCTCTAGCCATGCTGGTCAAGTAGGTCACTTTATTCCTCTCGCTTTTCGCCCATTCTAAACCGCTTTTCCCCCCTTGCAGCTTGGCCACTGTGCTCAAGAGCTATGGCACCCAGTTGAAGGCGCCCGCCGCCATGGTGCGTCTGCGCCTCTTTGAGACCCTTACCCTGCTGCCGCCCACGGCACTGGAGGCCTCCTATACGCACCTGCTGCGCATGCTCGTCTCGGAGTTCACATTGTCGGATAATGCGGCCAATACGACGAATTCTTTATTGCGCACGCTTTGCCATGGCGATGACTCCATCATTTTGGGCACTTGGCTGCAGGAAACCAACCATCGCACCATCGAGGATCAGGTGCGTTTCGAACCCAACTCTTCTAAAAGCTATGCTCTGGGTGGTTTCTTTAGTTTTCGAAGTGTATAAACGAAACTTTCTTCTAACTTCTCTAACTATTCCCCCAAATTCTGTATATGCATTATCGATAACGATTACACGCCTTTAACCAGATGGAGCCCAATCGCAAAGTCGATGGCGAGCATGTAAGTGTTGCCCCCGAGTTTCCCCAGAAGGTTCTTCTTAAATATTTTTCTTTAACGATTGCGATTTGCATGTGAAATAACTCGTTACTTTATTAACTCGCTGCCAATTGAGCGAGTCAATGTTCCTATTTAAATATACCATTTACTCGTTATATTAATTTTATTATTCTACTCGTTACTTTCTATCTCATTCGTCACAGTTTAAGCAAATAAATTAATTTCAGTTTGCACGTGCATTCGTTACACTCGTTAGCAAGCCAAGAGAGTAGTTATTTTTAATATCATTTACTCGTTGCTAAACTGTACTCGTCTCTAATACAGCGTTTATTTGATACTCGCTTGTTTTTGTAACAGTTTCAAATTCATACTCGTTACTTTGTTTTACTTCCGTAATTCATTTGATTTATTGCAAATAAATGACTTCTCATTGACAAATTCCATTTGCATGCGACTTGTTGTCTAAAGAGACTAGAAAATTTTTATTTATTTGACTCGTTATTAACAAGCGAGTTACTTGTTATATACTCAACTCTTATATATACTCTTATAGTTTTTACTCGTTATCAATACTTGCTTGTTAGTCGTTGTACTCTTAATTTATACTCGTTACTTTATAGTTTTCTCGTTAGTTTCTTATATTTAAAAACACGTGACCATTTTCTAATTCGTTTTTCGCTTTTGCTTCGATGCTCAGCTCCAGCCGAATAGCGCAGCTGGTTCCGGCGCCCTGGAGCACGATCCCTGCTGCCTTTACCGCCCCAACTGGTCCGCCCAGCACAGCGGCAGCAGCTCCAACGCCGCCGGCAACAACAACAACAACAACATACAGCTGATCAACAAGGCTCAACAATGCCCGGGTCCGCTGCCTCTGGGCGTGGCCGTCATCGACATGTCCGTGACGCTGTACGGCACCATCTTCCCCAAGGTGGCCAACAAGCATCGCCTGCAGATGCTGGACCACTTCGCCGAGTGCATCAGGCAGGCCAAGAGCAACCGCCAGGAGGCGGTCCAGATGAACATCTTCACGGCGCTGCTCTACGCCCTAAAGCACCTGACGGACAGCAAGACGAGCCTCGGCCAGGAGGATGTCAAAAAGAGCGCCACCAGCCTGATCGTCGCCTCGCTGACCAGCGCCAATTCCACCATACGCTGCGCGGCCGGCGAAGCGCTCGGCCGTCTGGCCCAGGTCGTTGCCGATTCGCACTTCACCGCCGAACTGGCCCAGAATAGCTTCGACAAGCTGAAGTCGGCACGGGATGTGGTCACGCGGACGGGACACTCGCACGCCCTGGGCTGCCTGCATCGCTATGTGGGCGGCATGGGCAGCTCGCAGCATTTGAGCACGAGCGTGTCGATCCTGCTGGCGCTGGGCCAGGACAGCGCCTCGCCCGTGGTGCAGGTCTGGTCGCTCTATGCGCTGGCCCAGATCGCCGACTCCGGCGGACCCATGTTCCGCGGCTATGTGGAGGCCACGTTGACGCTGTCGCTGAAGCTGCTGCTGAGCGTGCCACACGCGCACGTCGATGTGCATCAATGTGTGGGCCGTGTGGTCAACGCGCTGATCACCACCGTCGGCCCGGAACTCCAGGGCAACAATACGGCCGTAAGCGCCATGCGCAGCTCGTTCCTGTGCGCGGCGGCCCTGCTGCAATCGCACGCCGATCCGCTGGTCCAGGCGGAGGCCATTGGCTGTCTGCAGCAGCTGCATCTGTTCGCCTGCAAGTCGCTGCAGCTGGACACGCTGGTGCCGACGCTGGTCAGGATGCTGGCCAGCAATTATTTCATCTTGCGCAAGGCGGCCGTCGCCTGTTTGCGACAGCTGGCGCATCGTGAGGCACGCGAGGTGTGCGAACTGGCGCTGGCCATTACGCCGGAGCAGTGTCCGGATCTGGTCATCACCGAATATGGCCTGCCCGGGCTGCTCTTCTCCATGCTGGACACGGAAACGGACGCGGAGATGCTGAAGAACATACACGACACGCTCACCTCGATGCTGCAAATGCTCGCCGCGGACAACCTGAGCAACTGGCTCAGTCTCTGCAAGAAAGTGCTCACCGTGGCCGTGGAGACCGGCGCCTCCGTCGAGGATCAGGCGGGCGCGGCGGGCACAACAGATGCCGGCGGCAAATCCGAGGCTCAGCAAACGGACGACGACGATGACGAAGAGGAGGAGTATGCGGACGATGTGACCGAGTACCGTGCCGAGGAGAACACCTCCACGCACCCGGCCGTGCAGCCGCGCTGGCCCACGCGCGTCTTTGCCGCTCAGTCGGTGCGCCGGATCATCGCCAGCTGCGAGGCAGCCAATGCGCTCCACTTCGATCTGCTGCAGGCCAAGGAACAGCAGCTGGTCAAGTCGCGCAGCGGCGACTATCTCATACTGCACCTGGCGGAGCTCATACGCATGTCCTTCATGGCCGCCACTTCGGACTCCGATCAGCTGCGTCTGGAGGGTTTGCGCACGCTTCAGGAGATCATCGATCGGTTTGCCAACGTGCCGGAGCCCGAGTTCCCCGGCCACCTGCTGCTGGAGCAGTATCAGGCCCAAGTGGGCGCCGCTCTGCGTCCGGCCTTCGCGCCGGACACGCCCTCCCACGTGACCGCCGCCGCCTGCGAGGTGTGCTCCGCCTGGATTGGTTCGGGCGTCGCACGCGACATCAGCGATTTGAGGCGCGTCCATCAGCTGCTGGTCAGCTCGCTGAACAAGCTGTACACGCGGACGAACAGCACCCAGCTGTACAACGAGTCGATGGCCACGCTGGAGAAGCTCAGCATACTCAAGGCCTGGGCGGAGGTGTACATCGTGGCCATGCTGGGCAACGGCAAAGCGCCCGCCTCGCTGCTGACCATGTCCGGCACGGGCGCCGGCAGCGGCACGGCCACGGAGCTGGTCACGGGCCTCGAACTGGACGCGGACAATCGTGGCGAGAGTCTGCTCGGCCTGGTGCAGCCGGAACTGCACAATCTGTCCAACCACTGGCTGGCCGCCATGAAGGATCATGCGCTGCTGCTGCTGCCCGCCGAGTTCCAGTCGCAGCTGCCACGGGACGGCGGCTCCTTTTACACCACGGACACGATCAACTCCTCCAAGCCGCACTACATGACCAGCTGGCCGCCCATACTGTACGCGGCGGCGCTCTGGCTGCGCGACGAGGGCTTCGCCCGCCACCTGGACACCCAGACGCCGGCGGAGGCCGGCAGCACACCCGAGCCGGAGTCGAATAACAATCACATTACGCATGGCTCGCTCTCGGCGGATCGCTTCCACATGATCTTTGGCATCTGCATGGAGGCGCTGTGCAGCATGCGCAGCTCAGACAAGCCGAGGAACATTGTCAGCTGCCTGCGGGCGCTGCACAGCATCTTCGACTCGGATTGGGCGCGCCGGCAGCTGATCAAGGATCGGGCGCTGACAATCGAGCTGTGCCACGTGCTCCATCGCCAGATACTCACCCGGGACGAGCTGCTCGTCCAGCTGCTCTGCGTGGAGATACTCAAGCAGACGATCCAGGCGGCACGCGAGGATCTCCAGCGCCGACGCGACACCCAGCAGGAGAAACAGCCGCCCCACGATAATGCCAATGAGAACGAGAAGGCCGCTGAACCGGACCTGGAGCTTGGCGAGGGCACCGTCATGCAGCCGGGCAGCTCGCATGTCTACGCCGTGCTGGAGGTCTGTCTGTGCCTGTTTGTGCGCCAAATACCCAGCCTGAATCCCAGCAAGCAGAGCAGCCTGCAGCTGGACTACGCGTACGCCCGGAACGCCTCCTTCTTCTCGGTGCTGGGCGATGAGAATGGCCGCCTCGTGGCCAGCGGGCTGCAGTGCGTCGAACAGCTGCTGGAGCTGTGCACGCCCCGTGGAGCGCTGACCATTCTGCCCACCATCCTCTACATGACCACGAGCATCATGCGCGAGATAGCCAACAAGTCGGCCATCGACAGCAGCATCCTGGCCAACACGTGCGCCGTGCAGGCGGCGCTCCAGTGCCTGCGCTCCGTCTGTGTGCATCGCTGGGCACAGCAGGCGAGCACCCAGGAGGATTGGCAGCAGCTGCTCCAGAGCGCTTTGGCCACCGTCATCGATATGACCAAAACGGCCGGTGACAATGACGAGCGCAAGGTGGATGAGGTCACCATGCTGCTGGCCATTGCCGTCTTCATACTGCACACGCCCGCCTCCGTGGTGGCCACGCCCTCGCTGCAGTATCCGTGCATCAACCATTTCCGGCAGTGCCTGCAGTCGGAGCACATGTCCGTCAAGCTGAAGTGCATCGAGACGACCCGCTCCATTTTCACCAAGGCGGACCTAAAGACGGCCACGCCCTACATACATGCGCTGGCGCCGCGCATCATCGAATCCCTCTACGCCGAGTCCAGCAAGACCCCAGCCAGCGAACTGGAGCTGCAGGTGACCCTCGAGAGCATCGTCACCGTGGAGCAGCTCATTGAGCTCGCCGAGCCGCAGCATCGTAAGTAGAAGTCATATAAAACGATTGCCACCCTCAGGTCTGTTCCGAATTGGCGCAGAAAGGATAAACCTAAGAAATTTGTAGGTTAGGTTACATTCCGGCAGTTCCCAGAAAAGAAACAAATACTGATTTGAAGAGTTCCTCTACAGAATTTTAGCTCAAACTAAGAGGTGATTCTTATTTAGAATTTTATTAGATATATAAATTATATTGTTCCAGTCCAAACGTTCACACGAGAGTTTATTAAATATTTGTTATATTCTAGAAGCCAAATTATCAACATTTCAACTATTATAAAGAAGAGGTTATATTTTATCGTTTTTATAAAATACGTGTAGGTTACTTCAAATGTTAAATTTCAAAAAAGCTATAATTTATGAGTGGTTTTATTTCAACAGTTCACTGTGACCATTATTCGGGACAGACCTGTAGCACACGCAACTAGTTCGTTCCTCTTTCCCATAACACACAGTCCGTTCTCAAAATAGAGTGTATAGCGCTGCCAACTTGGCGCACAATTCGTAAGCGTCGAATAGTACCGTTCTTTTTATAAATATATATTCTGCTCTTTTTTCTCTACGTCTTTTCTCTTTTGCTTAATTCATTCATTATTCACACGTAAATTTTAAAAATACGTTAGGAAACTTGCTACAAGGTAAATAGCTGCGCCCAAAAAACAACATTCACCTGTTTCTTGTTTGCACCTTCAATGTTAAAGCACACGAAAAAAGATTTGTATAATATTATAAAAGCATAATTCGTTGTAGTTGTATTTGTAGCTGCAAATATGCATAAATAGCGCTTTAAATGTCGTTACACTCACTGCATGCGATTAATCTTGCTGTTATCGATAACACACACACACACGCAAACAGTGTTTACACACCTCAACCAAAACTGCACTGTAAATTGTCTAGCCTCTGTCGTTTTTGAATTTTGATTTCTAATATCTATATTTTTACACTCTTCACAGATATACAAATGCTTACGCTGCTGGTACCGGTGCTCATCGGCTACCTGGCCGAGCCGAGCCGGTTGCGCACGCTGCCCAAATACCAGCGCCAACTGCACGAACAGTCGCTGAACTGGCTGCTCAAGATCGGACCCAAATATCCGCAGGAGTTCAAGGCGTTGATGGGCCAAAAGCCGGAATTGCGCCAGAAACTGGAGGCGGCCATACGCAGCCAGCAGCAGTCAATTAATCTCGCTCAGAAGGCCAGCGAAGCGCAGCGCAACGGCCTGCTGGCCAAGCCGCAAAAGCCGACGATCAAGCTGAAAACGGACTTTAGCAATTTCCAATAAACTAACGGTCTACAAAACGTATATATATATATAAAACTGCTAATAGCGTGATTTATTAGAAACAGCTTAAAGGATGCTTTTTTGCTTTAAACGTAATAAGTACCTTCAGAATCCTACCCTACGTATATAAATTATTAAGGGTACTCCCACGCGATTATCGATTTTGTTGGGAATGCAGCATATTGTTAATTATTATATATATAAAAAACGATATAAGTTATATTATTATAAAAACCTATTTAAACCAATTTCATGTGTGTTTTCTTAATATTAGCTACTCTATTCGAAAGCAAGCTCCTGTTTCACGCCCGGCTCGTCCTTGACCTCGGATTTGAGGCTGTGTCGCGCCTGCGTCATGCGATCCAAGTCGGCGATTTGTCTGCGCGCCACTTCCTGGGCGCTCAGGCCACTCAGCTCCAGCTCTCTGGCTGGCTTCTGTGCCGGCGGTGTCTTTTCCGCCTGGCCATAATTAACAGCTGGACGCGGCAGCTGCATCAATGCCGACGGCAGCTGCTCGAAGGCCGGCGGCTCCAGGCGGCTCAGCAGCGTGGTGCTATAGAATAGCGTGCGTAAACGTTGCCGAAACAGCTGCACCGCCGGCTGAGATTCATCATAGCTGTGGCCAGGCTTTGACTCCGTGGGCAGCTTGGCATTGTTGCGACAATGCACGGACAGGATGCATATGGCACGAAATCCCATCATGGTAGACCAGTTGGGCGGCAGCAGCATCGGCGGCGTGGCGGCCGCCTCCTCAGCCGCCTCCTCCGACACCGGTAGCTGACGCAGCATTTTGTTGTAGCAACGATTCAGCTGCCGGGAAAGAGAAATGCTCTGGATGAGTTTGACCGGCATCTCCGCTGCTGGACCTGGTGGCCTGTAGCGCAGCGCATTGGCCACAACGTAAAGATTACGCTCATTGCGCGGCAGCGGCATGGGCGGCGCAGCCGTTCGCAGACTGAGATTATAGGCGTACTTGAAGTACTCGTAGATGTTCAGGTCCATGCCGCGCAGGGGCTCCATGACTCGGCCATTGATGGCAACCGTTTCGCGTTTGACGCGCTTCGCCCGCGACTTGGGCTGGCTGAGCAATGCGTCGGGATTCTCTTGCCACTCCTGCAAGCGTTGCGCCCAATTCTGGGCGGTAACAGGCACCTTCTTGCTGGTCTTGCGGCGTGGTATATCCGCCACCGTAGCATCCGGATGCTGTTCCAGGAAGCGCTTGATGACCAGAAAACGTGTGCGGCAGCTGGTGCGCGTGTGATTGCCCAAATGATTGGCGCACTTGACCCACTCCGCGGTGCCGTGCTCGGTAATGAAGCTCATCAACTTGCTGTCGTCCGCAATGGACCAGGAGTCGGTCTTATTCCGCTGCGCCAGCACATTGTGGTAGCGTGTGCGCAGCTGGGCCAGCGAGCGATTGGGAAAGAGCGTGCGCGGAAAGCAATTGAACTTGCCGTTGTATTCCTCAACGGCGGCAAACAGCATCAGATCCTCGCTCGGGGTAAAGGGTGCTGCAAGGGATGTAAATATAAATAACTAAATATTGAATATAAATGTACGTGCGATCTACCGTGACTGATGCTGGGATGCAGCGCGTACAGATAGCGCCCGATTAGTGTGGAGCGCGATCTGCCCGGGAAGTGCTCGACCACCTGGGACCAGTTGGTCACCCCGTTCACCGTATTCCGCAAGACAATCGCGCACAAACGTTCGTTGTCCGCGTGCGTCCATTTGATGGCGCTCTTCGGCTCCAGGTGGAAGCGCAGCGTTGTCTGCATGCGCACAAAGCACTGGTAGTCGGAACGCTGTTGCACTGCAGCCGCAATGGCCTGCCAGTTCTGCAGCTTGTGCGCCTTGGCCGCGGCCAGCAAAGAGTCATCCTCCTCGGCCGTCCAGTCGGTGCGCTTCAATTGCGGTTGCAAGTACACCAGCCACATGGCCTCGCAGCTGTAGGAGGAATGACGATGCTCCAGATCCAGTGTGCTTATCTGATGCCAATCAATGCTAAAGCTGTCGTCGGCGGCGCCCAGCAAACTAGCCAGCGATAGCACATGCAGATCGATGCCCTTGCGCTTGCGCTCGCTGGAGGAGCTCTTCGCCGCCTTGGCTTGGTAGCTGGCATGGTCTAGCAGCTGCAAGAATGAAGGTGGAATTTAACAAGCTCCTTTGACTCTTCCCTTAGCCTGCTCACCTGCTGTTTGATGCCCATGACCACGTTCTTTTTGTCCAGCACAGTCCAGACGTGCTTGGAGCGCATATCGAAATCGGTGGGAAACATTTCTGTGTCGGAGCGCCGCTCGTAGTCATCATTGTTGGGGCAGCTGCGTCCGTCCTCGTCGCGAAAGTACAAATTACCCTTGAAGCGGAACGTGCCGCCGCGCAGCACCGCACCGCTCCTGCCCACCACCTCGCCGCTGCCAGCTGCTGCGCTGTGCGAGCGCGACGTCTGCCGGCGTATAAGTATCTGTTCGTTGCGCTTATAACGCTCCCGCACCAGCTGCAGCAGCTTTAAGACGCGCTCGCGAACTTCCTCCAGGCGCCGCTGCATTTCTAGGTTCAGTCCCAAGGCGTTCGCATCGCTGGGTTCGGCGCTGGTCGCCAGCAACGATGCTACTTCCTGCAATAGTTGTTGGTGGTTCAGGCCGAGGTTGTTCGCATCGCACATATTGTTGTCAATGACAGCAGAGATTAATTTACAAATTTTGCTCTTTGTCGATACAATAACAAAACGCAACGCGTTTATCGTTTTTTAGGCACATATCAAGCAATTTATTTACCTATCGACTTTTAGTGTTTCTATGTAATATATCGATAGATTGGATAATTATAAATCTCATTCGATTATGAAGTAATATATTTAGAGTTAAAGTGTAACTCAAAATTAAATTAAGCCATGCGCTTTAATTATTTAAGGCCGCAACACCATACGATACTTGTAACGGCTCCTATCGACAACGGCCTAAACAGTGTGCACTTACATGTATATTCTATAAATTACTCAACAAAGAAGCCTTTTATCGATTGCTGTTGCTCGCTGATTATCGTTTTCGCAAAAACAAAAGAGAAGTGTGTGTGAGAAAAAAACAACAAAAACACGGATAGTCATACAAAAAAAGAAAAGTGCGTAGCTAATAATTAAACAAATTCGCCGTGTATGTATGCATGTCTAGGGCTGGCCAAATTATAATATGGATGATGTTCCCGTCAAAATAGTCGAACGCTACAAACCCCCGCCGCCCGTCTACCAACTGCCCCCCACAATCGCGAGCCGTTTGGGCCAATACAGGCCCCATTACTATGAGGAGGAGCAGGCGTATCGCTACGATGGCCAGCTCGAGCGCAGCGTGCTCGCCCAGTGTCAGCTGTGGCGTCGCATGCGCCAACAACAGCAACAGTCTCGCCAGCTGCGCCAGGCGCAACGCAAACAGGAACGCCAGCGTGCACTGGATGCAAGGCAGAAGGAGATCCTCGGCGCCGTGGAGTATCCCAGTGCTGCTGAGCTGTCCTCCGACAGCGACGGTGATGAGGGGCAGTTAGCACCACCGGCGCCAGCAGTAGAAACAGCAGCAGCAACAACTGCGTCAATTAGCGCCGCTGAGTCACGTGAAAAGCCCGAACCAAAGTCAATAAACTCGTGCAATTTTCACAATATACTGCAGCCGACCATATTGAGTGCAGCAGCGGCGCCAGCGGTCACGCTCCACAAGCGCAACAGTTCCCTCAACTATGCCGACTTTGAGTACAATATGAATTCGACGCCCTTCGACAATATTGAGCTTAAAACAATCAACGATTTGGATATTCTGGCGCAGGTGCTGCACCAAACTCAGCTGGCAACCAAGAAGGTGGAGCGAGAGGTGGAGCGTGAGGTGGAGCAGGAGGCGGAGCATGAGCAGCAGCAGGAACAGGATGAGCAGCCTGAACTGGCGCTGGCGGTGACGACTCTGGCGGAAACCAAAGCGACGCTAGATAGCGTCAATTTTCAAGTACACTGTGATGATGCCCAAGACATTCCAACCATGTACACAACACCCATATACAACACACCCCAGCAGCAGCAGCAGCAGCCGGTCTATTCACACATGGTCTACAATCAGCAATATTATCCTCAGGTCACCGGCCAACAGCAGCTTTATCACAATCACAACTATTTGCAGCACGGCTATGCCAATGGCTACGGCACGCCCACTCAACTGCCGCCGCCGCCCACCACCAGCAGCAGCAGCTTGCTGACAACAAGCACCCAGGAAGCAGAGGCCAAGTCGAGGAGCGTGCCGGATATTCTGCGCGAACTGAAAACGGAGCTGCAGCAGGCGGAGAAGCGCCGCGCCCGTCTCCACAGCCACAATGAGAACGAGCAGCAGCCGCTGGCTTTGACACTGCCACAGCCGCAGCAGCAGTCCAATATATTCCAAGAGCTGGCCGTGCCCGCACAGAAGCTAGCCAAGCGCATCAGCAGCATGGGCTTTCCCCTGGAGCGTGTGGCCAAGGTGGTCAGCCTCTGTGGCATCGATGATAAAAAGGTGCGTCGATTTAAAAAGTATAACTAGATATATTAAAGTGTCCCAACTGAATTTTTTTTGTGAAAATTCAAAGTTCGCAAAATAGGCAAAGGATGAACTTTAAATTTAGTAAAAAAACAATATTCTGCCCGGACAAAGCCGGTTAATATTTGCCTAGTGAATTAATAAATATTTTGCTTTTTTACTATCCCAACTTTAGATAATCGAGCACCTCATTCCACTGGGCGAGCTGATGGATCTCGGATTTGATGAAACGAAAATCTCGGCAGCGCTTTTGAAATTCAATAACAATAAGGATAAAGCGTTAGACTATTTAATTAAGTAGTTGAATTCAATTAATTTGATATGTGACCGCCCGGCGCTCCAAGCTGCCAGCGGCGCGGAGCCAATACAGGCGCCCCTCGTTATAAACAACGCTGTATTTTTTTATTTTTTATGAAGTGTATGAGTAATCGGAGATACATATTGTGTTCTCAACTACAGAACATAATGCTAAATCGCTTAAGTGTACACAAGTATATATATATATAAATAGATATATATATGACAGCAGCAGCAGCAGAATAAATACAAAAAGCCAAACGCTTAGCCAAGATTCAGTTCATGCCCAGCATCAGCAGATTTATGGCGTGCTCCACATTGCCATCGGCCAGGGTCAAGTAGTTAACATTTTGGGTGTGATTGATGAAGCCCATGGCCGCCATTGTGCGCAGCTGCTCGGTGAAACGATGCCGGCGATAGCAGCGTGGCAGCACATCGCTATCATCGCCAGCCACAGCATCGTCATCGTCCTCCGGCTCGTCGACAACGGCCTCTGCCGCGGACGGCTCCACGTCCATGTTCTCCAGGGCCGACGGCGGCGGCTGCTGATGTTGCAGCGATTGAAAAGCGCGCGCCAGCTCATTCCGCAACAGCTCCGATGAGATGGCAGCAGAGCCAGATGCAGCTGCAACCGCCGAGGCAGTGCCACTGCTGGTGGCAGCAGTCGAGCTACCTCGTGGCCGCTCATCGCTCAAGGCCTCGTCCACATTGCGTTGGGCGATGTTCGAGAGCGAGTTGAAGGAGCTCATGTCGACGCGCGCCAGAGCGTTGGCCAGCTGCTGTCGACTGATCTGGCGTATGTTGGCCAGCTCATCGCGGCGATTGGCGGCCAGATTTGCGGCCGCAGTGCTGGTGCTGCCGCCGCTGCTGCTGCTGCCGGCGCCCAGAGAGTTCTCCTCCTCTGATGAGGTTGTCGACTCCGAGGCGGCCTGTTCCTGAACTACAAACGGAGAGGCAGGGAAAATAAGCAAGAGTACTGTCGCAAAAGCTGCTCGACTGGCAGACGCCCCGTCTTTTAGGCAGTTACAGGGTATACTTACACTGTGTGGCCGAACTATTGCGTGCCAATTCCTTGCGTATGGTGTCGACTATAAAAGAGGCTGCCTCGCAAATCAACGGATAATCACGCACCAGATTCTGCACCACCTCCGGCTCGTGCAGCATATTGAACAGCACGGAGTCCCGGATCAACGCCTGTGCGCCCAAATTGCGCCGGAATTCGGGATACTCGGCCAGGATCTTTTGTAGAATATTAAAACGTGACGTGACGCTGATTTGCAAATGCGATGTAAGCGAGAAGAGTTCCTGTATGTGCTTGGTATTGATGTCGCTGGGCGCGGGCGGCTCGTACGGCGTATAGGACTTAATTTTGCGGAAACAATGGACAATCGCATTTGGTTTCATGGTGCTGGACAGCTTCGAGTCGTCGCTGAGCAGCTTGCCCAGGTAGCATATATCTGTTCACAATGACTCGGCATTATAACATATATTATAAACATTCTATATATATGTACAATACAACTCACCTAGTTCGTTGGCATCGAACTGCAGCTGCAGCTGCTGTATGATGATCTTTTTCAAGTACGCCACATTTTGCTCCATGTCGATGTTGTGCACGGGATAGAAATCGCTCAGTTTATTTTTCACGTGCACGCCCGCGAATACCGTATTGTTCGTTGTCATGGTGCGAGTCTCTGTGTCTCTGCTTTGTTTTGAAATTAATTTAGTTTTCAACTGCGTTTCCTTGTCTCGCAAAGTGCGTAGCGATAACAATAAGCGATTAACGATAGATCAGTGTTGCTCCACTAACTCAAAGTGACACTTAACAAATCGCAACAGCTGATATATCGAACTAAATTTCAAAATTGTTTTTTGTTACATTATGTTTTTTTTTTTTTGTATTTAAAAAAATGTCTCGAAATGTGGCCACCCAAACGGTTAAGTCGGAAGTGCGCAAAGCCAATGAAAAAACAGTTCAGGTTGAATTAAGGCGTCACAAGAAACTGAAACAAGAAATTCAAAAAAAGAGACCAACCGAGTGGCCAAATCGACCTATTAAAAGCTGTGATTTTGAGATATTTGGCATAGTGCAGGGTATGTCATATAGAACATATAGTATGTCATAGAACTGAAATAAAGTTTTGTTCCACTCCAGGCGTTTCGTTCCGACATGTAAGGCATTTAACTGTTTTATATAGCTAATATAATTTCAAGTTTTGAACATTTATTTAGTATACGCTGCGCAGGGCTCAAAAACTTGAAATTCGTGGCTGGTGCATGTGTTCAACCCAAAACACAGTTAAGGGCGTAATTCAGGGTTTTCCGAAAAATTTCGAGGCCATGTAAGTTGTCAAACTAAAGAGACAAAAAAGAAACAATATTAACCTTTAATTTAAATTTGCTCTACAGGCGCATTTGGCTAAAATACACTGGCAGTCCGACAAGCCGCATTGATAAATGTGTTTTTGGCCCTACCGTGGACTTGAGGGACTTTACGTACGACGATTTTGCCATACTGACAAATTAAATATATCAAAACAAAAAAAGAAAACAGAAACCATATGTAAGGCCGCAGTATGACCGTTTCATAATAACGATGAAAAATTCGGAGGGTGACACTGGCTCGCCAAAGTGCAACGCTGCGTGGTACACAAGCAAGTAAAACAAACGGCATTGCAGTGGATATCATTCTCTCACTGTAGCGCCCGTGTGACAAACAATAAAATCAACTAATTACATACATTTATTGGCCAATACAGAAGACAAACAGGCATTGGTGGGCGTGTGTGTGTATGTGTTGCAGCATTAACTCAAGCACATGTGCTGGCTAATACCTAACTGACTGCGACTTTCAACACACGCGCAAGACTTTCACTTTTTGCAAAGAGACGATAAAAGAAATAAAACAACAACAATTGGCAAAAACGACACGAAGGAAAAGATGAAAAAGCCGAGCAGACAGACAAGAGCATAGCTAGACACCCCACTGGAATCAAGACGAGACATAGATATTGTTTTTGTTTGTTAAAAATAGTACACAATTGCTTATAAACAAATAGAAATGCAGCAGAAGCAGCAGCGATAACAACAATAACAAAACCAACAAATGGCTGTGTGTGCATGCGTATGTGTGTGTGAGTGAGTGATTCGGCATGTGTGTGCGTGTGTGTGTGCGTGTATGCAAAGGGAAAAGAAATTAACAAAAAAATAAAACCGACTGTCTTTTGGTCCCACTGTCCGTGTGTATGTGTGCGTGTGTGCGTGTACGTGGAGTACAAATTTGGGTCAATTTGAAATTGTGAGTGAAAACGAAAACTGCGTTGCAATTGCGCGCTAAAAGAGCGAAAAACAAGAAGGAATTGCAAAGAAAAACCTCGAAACATGGACAGCAGAACACAAACGACGCAACAGCAACAACAACAGCAGCAACAACAACAACAACAGACGTCACGCAGCTCACCGCTTGTCGTTAATTTGGGCGGTCCAAATGCCACCAGCTCCACGGAGGCCCCAACCACGGACAGCGGCAGCGGCGCGGCGGGGGGCAACAGCACACGCAGCAGCAGCAAGAGCAAAAATAACAGCAACAACAACAACAATGGGCATCAGCGCAGCCACAGCATTACAAATGCAGCGGCCAATTCCTTTGTCAATCTCTTCGATGGATTCACGGCGCGCGTTTCGACGGCCGTAAGCGTAGCCGGCAGCAGCAGCACCACCGCCGCCGCAGCCGCCATGGAGCGCAGCCACAGTGCGGCGAGCACGCCCAGCTCAACGCATTCAGGGCTCGGCGTGGGCGGCATTGGTGCCGGTTCGATAGCTAGTCTTACGAGCATGGGCTCGCTGGGTACAACAGCTAATGCATTTTACTCCTCATTAGGCAGCGCCCTCAATTCAATAACATCGCCGATAACGGCCGCAGCGGCGGCGGCAACGGCGACCACAACGGAGGTGGTTGTGGCCGCCGCCTCGGCCATCACGAATCATTTGAGTTCGCCCACGAGCGGCACACCACCGCACGGCCTGGGCGGTAATGACGAGGACTGCGACGACAACGATGAGGAGGAGGATGAGGATGATGCGGTCGATAACGATGGTCACATTGCGGCGCCTACGCCATCCAAGTCGTGGGCCGAGATC
Source organism: Drosophila robusta (assembly GCA_035043565.1). Classification (NCBI taxonomy): domain Eukaryota; kingdom Metazoa; phylum Arthropoda; class Insecta; order Diptera; family Drosophilidae; genus Drosophila; species Drosophila robusta. Next base: position 10,346,234 of record JAWNMW010000294.1, on the reverse strand, counting down.
AAATGCTTTGTGCAGGAAGTACGCAAGGAACTGTCGAATCTGTCGACAATGGTGCCCACCAGCGTGCAGTTCCGCCAGCTCTCCGACGGCCGTGTACGCTGCTATTTCCTCAGCTCGCCCCCGCACACGTGGGAGACCACCCTGCTCTTCGCGGACATCAATCTGCGCCAGCACGACGAACAACAGCTGCAGCAGATCGGCGGCGTCGGTGGCGACATTGAAGCCGGCTCAGTCGGCAGTCCCAGCGGCGCCGCCTCACCCACAATTCACCTGCCCACGTTTCACTACGGCTCACTGTCCAGGCCCAGGTGAGCACACCCCCAACCGTCATAGAGGAGTATTTAAACACCTTCACGAAGAAAAGAAAACCATATTGGGATTGTGCAATGTCTGTTCGCTAGAGACTAGCAATTTGAAATATATACTCGTTTATACCCGCGTCAGATAGAGTTTAGAATTTAGAATTGGCTACGCCCACTGGGGGCGTGGCAATACAATAAAATATAATTATAATTAGTTTTAAAGCTAGATGTATAAATTTCAGTTCAGACAGATTGCTGACCTCTTTTAAAGATCGAGCAACCAATTTTTTGAATACGCCCGCTGGAGGCGTGGTAAATCGTTTTAACCTATATATCTCCGTCAGTTTTCATGTTAGTTACATCAAATTCTGTCAGACAGATTACAGAAGGCTTCCTCTAAAGATAGCATATACAGTTTTTTTTGTATATACCCACAGGAGGCGTGGCAAATTGATAAAAATCTATATGTCTTGGGGCCGGGTAAACCGCGAAAATTCATATATCCCACAATTTTAGAGTGAGAGCCACTAAATCACAGTTTTGGGATGACTTACTCTAATTATCGAGCCGTAAAATGTTGGCCACGCCCACTTCCGCTCCCAAAAATTACAAATATTCGATATTTTTCCAAAATAGTTAAGACCGTTATCGACTGTTTCAGGCTTTTATACTGAGATCGCATATGGCGCAGTCGATTACACCCGACTGCAGCGTTCTTACTTGTTTTCATATGGTTTTCTTTCGCCAGCAGGCTGACGTGGCAGACGCTGCTTCAGCAGCCCATACCCAGCAACAATGTGGGCGCTGGGGGCAGCGGCAACGGCACCGGCGCCTGTCCCTATGCCCGGGAGTACCAGCTGCTGCAGGAGCGCAAGCGTTTGCCCACGTGGGGCATAACCTCCTATGAACTGCACAAACCGAGCGGCAAGCTGGTCTTTCCCTGCCTCAACGATCTGTATCAGTGCCTGGATACGGGCTACAATGTGAGTGCAACCTCTGTCGCTTTATATATACACATAGTTCTATATTATTTGTTGGATTCCCTTTGCAGTCTGGTCTGCTGTTTCCCACGCAGCTGCGCACGCCGCCCGAGTGGACCGCGCTGGATCCGCAGATCTGTCCGCAGAACTCGGATCTGATTGCGTTCATCAGTGACTGTGATATCTGGGTAACGCACACGCTGAGCGGCTCCGAGAAGCGTTTAACGTTCACGCGGAGCGGCCGACGCACCTATCCGGACGATGCGCTCAGTGCGGGCGTGCCCTCGTATGTGATGCAGGAGGAGTTCAGTCGGTATCAGGGCTACTGGTGGCAGCCGCACTCGGATGATGGCATCTATCGCATTGTCTACGAAGAAGTGGATGAAGCAGACGTCTCTCTCTACACGTTCCCCTCGTCGACGGCGGTGCCGGGCGAGGTGGACGAGTATCGTTTTCCGCGCAGCGGCACCCCGAATGCCAAATCTAAGCTGAAGCTCGTTCAGTTTGTGCTCAACGAGTCGCTGATAATAAGCGAGATTTGCATCAAGGATGTGCCCTACTCGCTGCTGGCTGTATTCCCCTGGCTGGAGTACATTGTGCGCGTGGGCTGGACCCCGGACGCCAACTAGTGAGCTACAAATCTAGCCAGGATCTCCTTAATTCCAGTCTAAATGATTCTCTTTAAATCTCATAGTGTTTGGCTGCAGGGCCTCAATCGCAAGCAGCAGCGCTTGGATCTCATGCTCATCCCGCTGGACAACTTCTGCGAGTCGTACAGCAGTCAACAGTCCACGCCGACGGATTCGATTGGCGATCACAGCTGGCGCAGTCCATATAACCGCACAATAACGCCGCTGCAGGTCATCTATACGGAGCAATCGGAGAGCTGGATCAATGTGCACGACATGCTCTACTTTCTGGAGCTTAGCGATGTGAGCGTCACCTATGTGTGGGCCTCGGAGGAGACGGGCTTCCGGCACCTGTATCTGGTCACGTCCAGTCTGCTCCTCGCCCATGCCAATGGCTGCCAAACGGATGCGACCACAGCTGCTGCTGCAGCTGCTCAACAGCAGCCCAGTTTTGTGGAACCAGCGGCGCTGCAGCCGCGCATTGTCAACAAGGTGGCGCTGACGAGCGGCGAGTGGGAGGTGCTAGCACGCAACCTCTGGGTGGACAAGGCCAATCAGCTAGTCTACTTCGTGGGCCTGCGCGACACGCCGCTGGAGAAGCACCTCTACGTGGTCAGCCTGCAGCGACCCGAGCACATACGCCTGCTAACCGAGCCGGGCTATTCCTACATCGTGGAGTTCGATGATGTAAGTAAGCTCTTTTATCTCGAGCACGAAGTGAACGAAGTATATTGGGTATATGCAATCTCCGTCTTGGAATACTAAAGTTTTCAATCTAGATGCATACAATTTTTCAGATATATTATTGATTACCTTTAAAAATCGCACAAATAATATTTTGGTGCTAGAGTCAGTAAATTTGGCAGACAGTTTTCTTATGACCTCCTCCAAAGATCGAGCCTGAAAAATTTCAGCCACGCCCACATCAGCTGCATATTTTGCAGTAGTTAGCTTCTGTGGAGATTTTAGAAAATTTCAATTGCAAGTGTGCAAATTTGGGCGAAAGCTTTAAATTTATTAAAAAATTTCTCTTTAAATTGATTTTTAAAGATGATTTTGATTTTAAAGATACTTTTCGAAGGATCCGGGTGCGAAACCCAAGTACAATTTTAAATTGGTTTTTTGATAGCTTAAACAATATGATAGACTTTAAATTAATTAACTTTTTGGAAAATTAATTTAAAACGCTATCACTGTTTTTGATAAATCCAACACTCCATCTGAAAAGTGGCGTACGATTGGATATAGTTGAAAGTTTCAAGCTTATGAAAGCTCTTTCTGAAATTATGTATACGTGCTCAGGCTAAAATAGAAAGTTCCATTCTAGAACAATAAGTAAAAAATGAAACGTATTTCTAATTTTATTCATTCAACTTTTAAAGATATTTTTAAAAGACATGTTTCAGAGAGAATTATTTTCTTCGATTGGTTTCAAATTCAATTTTCAAGAGTTTAACCCAAACGACGGGAATAGGTACGAAAAACTAATTTTAAATAGAATGGAAAATACTTTAACCGAACAGAACCGAACTAATATTCACAAAAACTCCACTCCATTGCAGCAATGTCAACTGATGCTGCTCGTCTATTGCAACATCCAGCGCCTGCCCAGCTGCAAGGTGATGCGTGTGACGCAAACCTGTCAGAACGGCGGCGTCAATGGCATACAGATTTCGCTGATTGGCTTTCTGCATGAGGGCGGCAAACCGGAGCCGGAATATTGCCCGCAAATCTTTCGACCGCAGCTGCCGTCGGGCGAGATCGTCTATGCGATGGTCTTTAAGCCTCACAGTTTCCAGTTGGGCGTCAAATACCCGACGGTGCTGAATGTCTACGGCGGACCCGAAGTGCAAACCGTGAACAATACCTTCAAGGTGAGCACGTATTTCAATTCAAATTTACACAAACATCAACTCATTTGCCACGATTTCTGTGCTCCGGCCAGGGAAAACATCAGCTGCGCATGCACATGCTGGCGGCTGAGGGGTACTGTGTGATCTGCATTGATTCGCGCGGCTCCAGGCATCGCGGCATACGCTTCGAGAGTCACATACGCGGTCGCATGGGCCAGGTGGAGCTTACCGATCAGGTGGATGCGCTGCGCATACTCTCCGATCAGCTGGGCTACATAGACATGGAACGCGTGGCCATCCATGGCTGGTCCTATGGTAAACTTCCTATTTAATATACACCTAATTCTTTGTTTGCACGATAGATACGTTCCGTGAAGTATTCGTATAAAAAAATATATTGACTAAATGGAAAAATTTTAGATTGGTTTCAGACCTGAAAAAGCAACTTTAAAGTTTAATAAACAATATTAAATATATCTTGTTAGAATTCAGTTGAGAATGAATTTTCCGTGCTTACACGTTTGAATTCATAATTTTATATAAAATGAAAAATAATGTCAGAAATTCATTGATAACTAATTTAAACATAACCTTTTATTCGTTGTCACTTTCTGACTATAAACGCATACTTTTGCTTAAGATTGCAATAGTATCTATCACTATCTCTAAAATGATTTTGTTCATAACTTTGGTAACTTATTTTTCTTTTTCTTATTTTTCATAATTCAGTAGTTTTAAAAACGAATTAATTTATTAAAGAGTATGTTTGGTAGTGTGATAAAATTTCCTGTAAGATGACATTAACAATTTTATTTTCGAAAATTTAATGCGAAGTTGAAACTACTAATTTATGAGTGAGAATAAAAGAAATTCATAGAAAATAAAACTAGAATACATAATAAAACTATTCATACATCAAATACATAAAACTAAAAACATAAAAAGAATTTATAGAATATATAAAGAAAAATATTAAGTTTTAAACGCGTGTTATTTGAAAACCGTGTAAAAAGAGCATCAGGTGTACCATGTCAATCACAATTCCAATCCTAAATTTCCTTACCGTTGCAGGTGGCTATTTGAGTTTGATGGGCCTGGTGCAGTATCCAGAAATATTCAAGGTGGCCATTGCGGGCGCACCGGTCACCAATTGGGAGTACTACGACACAGGATATACGGAACGTTATATGGACCTGCCGCAATTCAATGAAGCTGGTTACATGGCCGGCTCGGTGCTCAACTATGTGCATTCGTTTCCCGAAGAGTGAGTGACTGCGAAAACGAAATTAATGTCTGATTTACTTATGTAACCTATCTACTCTCGGCAGGGATAATCGTTTGCTGCTCATTCATGGTCTGATCGATGAGAATGTGCACTTTAATCACACCTCACGTCTGATTAGCGCTCTGAATAAGGCCAATAAACCGTATACGCTGCATTTGTTTCCCGAGGAGCGGCATTCTTTACGCAATTTGGAATCGAATAAGAACTACGAAACGAAATTATTATCATTCTTGCAAAACTTATGAGATTCATAAATCACACACACACACAACCTCACTCTAACTACATACCGTATCGTAATTGTTGTTGTTTTTTTTAAAGTCAAAGTCAATATACAATAAAATACATTTTTGCAATATATTTCATACGAAAACAACATCAACTTCTGCCCTGCCTTTGTTTAATGCTGCTTTACTCACTGTAATTATTTTTAAATTATATATTTTACTTTTATTTCTTATTATTTTTTTTATAATTATACTTTTATACACAAACACCCCCTTCATACACTTACTTAACTTTTAATTGTGTTCTTTTGCACAAATGTAAATTTAAAAAACTATGTTTTAAGCTTGTTCTTGTTTTTACACCCAAAATGTGTCCTATCCCTCACAAAAATGCACCCAGAACTTGTCATCGAGCAGGCCATTAATTATTGATAGTTTCTACTATATATTTATATATATATAGAATTGTATATCTCCTAATAATCGATAAACCACTTGCAATATATGTATATTTTAATGAGTTCACAAAGAATGAAAAAAACAAAAAAAATAAACTGTAAATCGTTGGCTGAAACGAATACTTTATAAATTATGATTATACTATTTGTTTAAACAATAATTTTACAACCATATATATTAAATAAATTGCTATATTTTGTTTAACAAATAAAAAGGAAAAGCCTACAAAAAGTTTTTTAATTATGAGACCGTGAAGTTGGAAATTTGAAGTCCTTCCAGCAAGGGAAATCAAAGACATTCGGATTTAGGTTTTGGATAAAAATAAATTGTTTATTCTAGAATTTGTTGCTAACTTAAGAACAGTTTAACAATTGGCTCTACTTAACAAAGAGTGTTTAAATATTTAATTAGATTAATTCTACTTAATAATATAAGCCAGAAATCTGATTCAGTCTGTATAACATAAGACTCGAGCTGGGAATGCGTTTAGTCCACCTCCTCCACAGTGGGTCCCTTGTAGCCTCCGGCGCCAGCGAAGCCACCCGCCTGTTGGCCACAGTTGGGGGCAGCCTGCTGGTGCATCCTGGTCATGATGGGCGAGCAGAGCTGGGTGAGCTCCTTCAGCTTGTGCTCGAGCTCCGCCTGGTCGGCCGTGGTGTTGGCGTCCAGCCACCTGACGGCCTCGCCGCACTTCTCCAGCACCGAAGCCTTGTCGCTCTCGCTGAGCTTGTCGGCCGGGGCCTGCTCCACGGCCTGCTTGACGCCGAAGACGTAGTTCTCGAGGTTGTTGCGGGCCGAGATGCGCTGGCGCTGCTTCTCATCCTCGTCGGCGTAGCGCTCGGCCTCGTCCACCATGCGGTCGATCTCCGCCTGCGAGAGGCGGCCCTTGTCGTTCTTGATGGTGATGTTCTTGGCCTTGCCGGTGCTCATCTCCTTGGCCGTCACGTTCAGGATGCCATTGGCGTCCATGTCGAAGGTGACCTCGATCTGGGGCACGCCGCGCGGTGCCGGCGGTATGCCCGACAAGTCGAAGGTGCCCAGCGCGTTGTTGTCCCGCGTGAGGGCGCGCTCGCCCTCGAACACCTGGATGGCGACGCCCGGCTGGTTGTCCGCGTACGTGGAGAAGGTCTTCGTCTGCTTGCACGGGATGCGGCAGTTGCGCTCGATCAGCTTGGTCATGACGCCGCCGGCGGTCTCGATGCCCAGCGAGAGGGGCGCCACGTCCACGAGCAGCACGTCCTGGATCTGGCCGCTCTGGTCGCCGCTGAGTATGGCTGCTTGGACGGCGGCGCCGTAGGCCACCGCCTCGTCGGGGTTGATGGAGAGGTTGAGGCTCTTGCCGCCGAAGAACTGCTGCAGCAGACTCTGCACCTTGGGAATGCGCGTCGAGCCGCCGACGAGCACGATGTCGTGGATCTGCTGCTTGTCCATCTTGGCGTCGTTGAGCGCCTTCTCCACGGGCGCCAGTGTGCCGCGGAACAGGTCGGCGCACAGCTCCTCGAAGCGGGCCCGGCTCAGCCTCGTGTGGAAGTCGTGGCCCTCGAACAGCGCGTCCACTTCAATGGTCGCCTCCGTGCTCGACGAGAGCGTGCGCTTGGCGCGCTCCGCCGCAGTGCGCAGGCGGCGCAGGGCGCGGGGATTGGAGCGCAGGTCGCGCTTGTACTTGCGCTGGAACTCCTCTGCCAGGTGGGTGACCAGTCGGTTGTCGAAGTCCTCGCCGCCCAGATGTGTGTCCCCGGCCGTTGCCCGCACCTCGAACAGCGAGCCCTCGTCGATGGTCAGGATGGAGACGTCGAAGGTGCCGCCGCCCAGATCGAAGATGAGCACGTTGCGCTCCCCCTTCAGGTTCTTGTCCAGGCCATAGGCCAGTGCCGCCGCAGTCGGCTCGTTGATGATCCTCAGCACGTTGAGGCCGGCTATGCGGCCGGCGTCCTTGGTGGCCTGGCGCTGCGAGTCGTTGAAGTAGGCGGGCACCGTGATGACCGCGTCCGTGATGCTCTCGCCCAGGTACGCCTCGGCCGTCTCCTTCATCTTGGCCAGCACCATCGAGCTGATCTCCTCGGGCGCAAAGCGCTTCTGCTCGCCCTTGAACTCGACGCCAATCTTTGGCTTGCCCCCGTCGCTGACCACCTTGAAGGGCCAGTGCCTGATGTCCTCCGCTATCTTGGGATCATCGTACCTGCGCCCGATCAGACGCTTTGCATCGAACACCGAGTTCCTGGGGTTCATCGCCACCTGGTTCTTGGCGGCGTCCCCAACCAGACGCTCCGAATCTGTGAAGGCCACGTAGCTGGGCGTCGTCCTGTTGCCCTGGTCGTTGGCAATGATCTCCACCTTGCCGTGCTGGTAGACGCCCACGCAGGAGTACGTGGTGCCCAGATCGATTCCAATGGCTGGCATTCTGTGTTTCTTCTCTTCTGGATTTGTATTTGAATGAATCGTATGAGCTTCTTCTTGTTGTTCTTTGTCGCTTTAGTTAGCTGCTCAACACTGGCAAATAGTTTCAACTGTTTACTTTTCACTTTGATTTTACTTCACTTTAGTTCAAAATCTCTTTAATTGTTCAATTGTTCAATTGTTCTGATAGCTTCTTCAGCTAGTCGCTTGTTTTGGTTTCGCTTGTGCTTTGTGATGTTGTCACTTCGCTTGCTTGAGTTCAACTGTGAACAAGAGCAAATTGCAGCCGTATTTATACTCGCGCGCTCTCTTTCCGAAATTTCTCGACGCTCTCTTCTCGAAGTGCGTCGCACATTCGATTCGTTTTCTGGTGAGCGCGAGCGAGATGGCAGCATTTTTACCCACGACTGACTTTGCCTAGAATTTTCTCGAAGTTTGGTTTGTTATGGTTTTGTTGCAGAGGCGAGAGCAATGAGAGTAACGGCAGTGTGTGTGGCTGACCTACCGCAACAATTGGTTTTTGTTGCCTTTCTAGAAAAGTCAGTTGAACCTACAGATGGTTTGCAGAAAAAAACATATTTTTATCTGCTTGCTATTAATAAACGTGTTTTATTTTTATGCCACTTTGAGTGCTGACTTGTTTGACTATTTTTGGATTCCACGATTAAAATTGTGAATATATTCGGAAACTTGTTGCATGCACGTGAATGCTAATTTTAATGTCACTCAAAGTTTTGATTACCTAGCTTATCACTTGATTAAGTTCGTTGACCACACATATACATATATGTATAGATGTATATACATATACATATTGTGTTTCAAGGATAAAGGGAGTAAAGGATATTTTTAGAAAAAAAAATTATTTTCAAATACGAGTAAAGGATATTTAAAAAAAAATCGAAAAAAATGTTATTCAAAAGCGAATTAAATTTAAATGCAGAATACAATCTAGAGGATAATCCATGAAGAAAATGGTAATCATCGTGAAAATCGGTTAATTTTTGACGAAGTTATGAGACTTTAAAGTCTTTCAAGTATGGTTTTGGGAACTTTACATGTCCAAATTTTTGTCAATTTTGGCATGATTTTTGACAGAAAAAACGACCCCCTCCGAATGACTTTCAAAGTTGCGATTTATACTAATTTGACTACCCGCAATCGATTAAAAATAAAAGTTCGCGAATCTAAATGAAAAAAAATTTTTTTTTCAAAATAAGTAAGGTGGGATATTTTTGGAAAAAAATCGAAAAAAAAATATTTTCAAAAACGAATTATATTTAAATGCAGAATCAATCTAGAGGATAATCCATGAAGAAAATGGTAATCATCGTGAAAATCGGTTAATTTTTGACGAAGTTATAAAAAGTTATGACTTTTAAAGTTGCGATTTATACTAATTTGAGTACCCGAAATCGAAATCGTGGTAAATTTCGTAGGGGCTGGGGTGGGCGTGCCCAACATTTTTTGGCTCGATCTTAAGAGGAGCTCAGCCAAACACTGTCTTCCAAATTTGGTGACTATATTAAAAATTGTGGGAGATATAAATTTCTCGCAATTTATGGGGGCGGGAGTGGGCGTGGCCGGGAAATTTTCTTCCCGAGCATTAAAATGAGTGACCAGCAATCTACCTTTAAAATGTTGTGACTCTAGCTCGAAAATTGTGGGATATATTGCTTGTCCGTCTAGTTTAAAAATTTGGTGGTCTAGCTCCAAAATTGTGGGAGATATAGATTTTTCAATTTGCGGGGAGATATTGGGCGTGGCCGGGAATTTTTTTACGCTCTTTAAAGGGCGTTACCAGCCATCTACCTTGAAAATGGTACTTGGTGACTCTAGCTTTAAAAGTCTGGGAGATATAGGCTTTCGCACTTTGCGGGGGCGGGAGTGAGCAATATCTGTGGGAGATATAGTCATTTCAGATTTTTTAAGGCGGGGTGGCTGGGGGGCGTTCTAGTAGGCATGAGAGGGAAATCAAAGTCGCAGTTTTTGGAGGATGTCACCAGCAATCTACATACCGAATTTGGTGACTCTAGCGGTAATATTGTGGGAAATATTGAGCTTTTATCGAATTGTGATTTGAGGTCTATCGACATGTTATCGATTTGCCAGCCTGCCAGTGGGCGTGGCACACAAATCATAACACTTTGTCTGAAGCAGATAACTACAAGACTATATCCTAAATTACAAGTCTTTCATAGAGCCGAAAAACAATTGCGTTCATCCGGACAGACAGACGGACGGTCAGACGGACAAACGGACAGACGGACGGACAGCATGACGGACATTGCACAAAACCAATATACTAGTTTCTCTTTGTGTACGAGTATAATAAACTGTAAATCGTTGGCTGAAACGAATACGTTTTAAATTATGATTATACTGTTATACTGTTAACAATAATTTTGCAATCATATATATTAAATAAATTGCTATATTTTGTTTAACAAAATAAATTGCTATATTTTGTTTAACAAATAAAAAGGAAAAGCCTACAAACAGTTTTTGATTTATGAGGCCATGAAGTTGGAAATTTGAAGTCCTTCCAGCAAGGGAAATCAAAGACATTCGGATTTTGGTTTTGGATAAAAATAAATAGTTTATTCTAGAATTTGTTGCTAACTTAGGAACAGTTTAACAATTAGATTTACTTAATAAAAGTGTGTTTGAATTATAAATTAGATTAATTCTACATAACATAAGCCATAAATCTGATTCAGTCTGTATAACAAAAGACTCGAGCTGGGAATGCGTTTAGTCCACCTCCTCCACAGTGGGTCCCTTGTAGCCTCCGGCGCCAGCGAAGCCACCCGCCTGTTGGCCACAGTTGGGGGCAGCCTGCTGGTGCATCCTGGTCATGATGGGCGAGCAGAGCTGGGTGAGCTCCTTCAGCTTGTGCTCGAGCTCCGCCTGGTCGGCCGTGGTGTTGGCGTCCAGCCACCTGACGGCCTCGCCGCACTTCTCCAGCACCGAAGCCTTGTCGCTCTCGCTGAGCTTGTCGGCCGGGGCCTGCTCCACGGCCTGCTTGACGCCGAAGACGTAGTTCTCGAGGTTGTTGCGGGCCGAGATGCGCTGGCGCTGCTTCTCATCCTCGTCGGCGTAGCGCTCGGCCTCGTCCACCATGCGGTCGATCTCCGCCTGCGAGAGGCGGCCCTTGTCGTTCTTGATGGTGATGTTCTTGGCCTTGCCGGTGCTCATCTCCTTGGCCGTCACGTTCAGGATGCCATTGGCGTCCATGTCGAAGGTGACCTCGATCTGGGGCACGCCGCGCGGTGCCGGCGGTATGCCCGACAAGTCGAAGGTGCCCAGCGCGTTGTTGTCCCGCGTGAGGGCGCGCTCGCCCTCGAACACCTGGATGGCGACGCCCGGCTGGTTGTCCGCGTACGTGGAGAAGGTCTTCGTCTGCTTGCACGGGATGCGGCAGTTGCGCTCGATCAGCTTGGTCATGACGCCGCCGGCGGTCTCGATGCCCAGCGAGAGGGGCGCCACGTCCACGAGCAGCACGTCCTGGATCTGGCCGCTCTGGTCGCCGCTGAGTATGGCTGCTTGGACGGCGGCGCCGTAGGCCACCGCCTCGTCGGGGTTGATGGAGAGGTTGAGGCTCTTGCCGCCGAAGAACTGCTGCAGCAGACTCTGCACCTTGGGAATGCGCGTCGAGCCGCCGACGAGCACGATGTCGTGGATCTGCTGCTTGTCCATCTTGGCGTCGTTGAGCGCCTTCTCCACGGGCGCCAGTGTGCCGCGGAACAGGTCGGCGCACAGCTCCTCGAAGCGGGCCCGGCTCAGCCTCGTGTGGAAGTCGTGGCCCTCGAACAGCGCGTCCACTTCAATGGTCGCCTCCGTGCTCGACGAGAGCGTGCGCTTGGCGCGCTCCGCCGCAGTGCGCAGGCGGCGCAGGGCGCGGGGATTGGAGCGCAGGTCGCGCTTGTACTTGCGCTGGAACTCCTCTGCCAGGTGGGTGACCAGTCGGTTGTCGAAGTCCTCGCCGCCCAGATGTGTGTCCCCGGCCGTTGCCCGCACCTCGAACAGCGAGCCCTCGTCGATGGTCAGGATGGAGACGTCGAAGGTGCCGCCGCCCAGATCGAAGATGAGCACGTTGCGCTCCCCCTTCAGGTTCTTGTCCAGGCCATAGGCCAGTGCCGCCGCAGTCGGCTCGTTGATGATCCTCAGCACGTTGAGGCCGGCTATGCGGCCGGCGTCCTTGGTGGCCTGGCGCTGCGAGTCGTTGAAGTAGGCGGGCACCGTGATGACCGCGTCCGTGATGCTCTCGCCCAGGTACGCCTCGGCCGTCTCCTTCATCTTGGCCAGCACCATCGAGCTGATCTCCTCGGGCGCAAAGCGCTTCTGCTCGCCCTTGAACTCGACGCCAATCTTTGGCTTGCCCCCGTCGCTGACCACCTTGAAGGGCCAGTGCCTGATGTCCTCCGCTATCTTGGGATCATCGTACCTGCGCCCGATCAGACGCTTTGCATCGAACACCGAGTTCCTGGGGTTCATCGCCACCTGGTTCTTGGCGGCGTCCCCAACCAGACGCTCCGAATCTGTGAAGGCCACGTAGCTGGGCGTCGTCCTGTTGCCCTGGTCGTTGGCAATGATCTCCACCTTGCCGTGCTGGTAGACGCCCACGCAGGAGTACGTGGTGCCCAGATCGATTCCAATGGCTGGCATTCTGTGTTTCTTCTCTTCTGGATTTGTATTTGAATGAATCGTATGAGCTTCTTCTTGTTGTTCTTTGTCGCTTTAGTTAGCTGCTCAACACTGGCAAATAGTTTCAACTGTTTACTTTTCACTTTGATTTTACTTCACTTTAGTTCAAAATCTCTTTAATTGTTCAATTGTTCAATTGTTCTGATAGCTTCTTCAGCTAGTCGCTTGTTTTGGTTTCGCTTGTGCTTTGTGATGTTGTCACTTCGCTTGCTTGAGTTCAACTGTGAACAAGAGCAAATTGCAGCCGTATTTATACTCGCGCGCTCTCTTTCCGAAATTTCTCGACGCTCTCTTCTCGAAGTGCGTCGCACATTCGATTCGTTTTCTGGTGAGCGCGAGCGAGATGGCAGCATTTTTACCCACGACTGACTTTGCCTAGAATTTTCTCGAAGTTTGGTTTGTTATGGTTTTGTTGCAGAGGCGAGAGCAATTGAGAGTAACGGCAGTGTGTGTGGCTGACCTACCGCAACAATTGGTTTTTGTTGCCTTTCTAGAAAAGTCAGTTGAACCTACAGATGGTTTGCAGAAATAAACATATTTTTATCTGCTTGCTATTAATAAACGTGTTTTATTTTTATGCCACTTTGAGTGCTGACTTGTTTGACTATTTTTGGATTCCACGATTAAAATTGTGAATATATTCGGAAACTTGTTGCATGCACGTGAATGCTAATCTTAATGTCACTCAAAGTTTTGATTACCTAGCTTATCACTTGATTAATTTCGTTGACCACACATATACATATATGTATAGATGTATATTGTGATGTATATTGTGTTTCAAGGATAAAGGGAGTAAAGGATATTTTTAGAAAAAAAATTATTTTCAAATACGAGTAAGGGATATTTAAAAAAAAATCGAAAAAAAATTATTATCAAAAACGAATTAATTATTATTAATAATTATAATTAATTAAAACAATCTTGTGGATAATCCATGAAGAAAATGGTAAACATCGTGATAATCGGTTAATTTTTGACGAAGCTATGAGACTTTAAAGTCTTTCAAGTATGGTTTTGGGAATTTTACATGTCTAAATTTTTGTCAATTTTAGCATGATTTTTGACAGAAAAATCGACCCCCTCAGAATGACTTTCGAAGTTGCGATTTTTAGTATATGACTACCCGCAATCGATTAAAAAAAAAGTTCGCGAATCTAAATAAAAAAAAATTTTTTTTTCAAAATAAGTAAGGGGGAGTAAAGGATATTTTTGGAAAGTTATGACTTTTAAAGTTGCGATTTATACTAATTTGAGTACCCGAAATCGAAATCGTAAATTTCGTAAGGGCTGGGGTGGGCGTGTCCAACATTTTTTGGCTCGATCTTAAGAGGAGCTCAGCCAAACACTGTCTTTCAAATTTGGTGAGTAGATTAAAAATTGTGGGAGATATAAATTTCTCGCAATTTATGGGGGCGGGAGTGGGCGTGACCGGGAAATTTTCTTCCCGAGCTTTAAAACGAGTGACCAGCAATCTACCTTTAAAATTTTGTGACTCTAGCTCGAAAATTGTGGGATATATTGCTTTTTCAATTTGCGGGGGAGATAGTGGGCGTGGCCGGGAATTTTTTTACGATCTTTAAAGGGCGTTACCAGCCATCTACCTTGAAAATGGTACTTGGTGACTCTAGCTTTAAAATTCTGGGAGATATAGGCTTTCGCACTTTGCGGGGGCGGGAGTGAGCAATATCTGTGGGAGATATAGTCATTTCAGATTTTTTAAGGCGGGGTGGCTGGGGGGCGTTCTAGTAGGCATGAGAGGGAAATCAAAGTCGCAGTTTTTGGAGGATGTCACCAGCAATCTACATACCAAATTTGGTGACTCTAACGTTAATATTGTGGGAAATATTGAGCTTTTATCGAATTGCGATTTGAGGTGTATCGACATGTTATCGATTTGCCAGCCTGCCAGTGGGCGTGGCACAAAAATCATAACACTTTGTCTGAAGCAGATAACTACAAGACTATATCCTAAATTACAAGTCTTTCATAGAGCCGAAAAACAATTGCGTTCATCCGGACAGACAGACGGACGGTCAGACGGACAAACGGACAGACGGACGGACAGCATGACGGACATTGCACAAAACCAATATACTAGTTTCTCTTTGTGTACGAGTATAATAAACTGTAAATCGTTGGCTGAAACGAATACGTTTTAAATTATGATTATACTGTTATACTGTTAACAATAATTTTGCAATCATATATATTAAATAAATTGCTATATTTTGTTTAACAAAATAAATTGCTATATTTTGTTTAACAAATAAAAAGGAAAAGCCTACAAGAAGTTTTTGATTTATGAGGCCGTGAAGTTGGAAATTTGAAGTCCTTCCAGCAAGGGAAATCAAAGACATTCGGATTTTGGTTTTGGATAAAAATAGTTTATTCTAGAATTTGTTGCTAACTTAGGAACAGTTTAACAATTAGATTTACTTAATAAAAGTGTGTTTGAATTATAAATTAGATTAATTCTACATAACATAAGCCATAAATCTGATTCAGTCTGTATAACATAAGACTAGAGCTGGGAATGCGTTTAGTCCACCTCCTCCACAGTGGGTCCCTTGTAGCCTCCGGCGCCAGCGAAGCCACCCGCCTGTTGGCCACAGTTGGGGGCAGCCTGCTGGTGCATCCTGGTCATGATGGGCGAGCAGAGCTGGGTGAGCTCCTTCAGCTTGTGCTCGAGCTCCGCCTGGTCGGCCGTGGTGTTGGCGTCCAGCCACCTGACGGCCTCGCCGCACTTCTCCAGCACCGAAGCCTTGTCGCTCTCGCTGAGCTTGTCGGCCGGGGCCTGCTCCACGGCCTGCTTGACGCCGAAGACGTAGTTCTCGAGGTTGTTGCGGGCCGAGATGCGCTGGCGCTGCTTCTCATCCTCGTCGGCGTAGCGCTCGGCCTCGTCCACCATGCGGTCGATCTCCGCCTGCGAGAGGCGGCCCTTGTCGTTCTTGATGGTGATGTTCTTGGCCTTGCCGGTGCTCATCTCCTTGGCCGTCACGTTCAGGATGCCATTGGCGTCCATGTCGAAGGTGACCTCGATCTGGGGCACGCCGCGCGGTGCCGGCGGTATGCCCGACAAGTCGAAGGTGCCCAGCGCGTTGTTGTCCCGCGTGAGGGCGCGCTCGCCCTCGAACACCTGGATGGCGACGCCCGGCTGGTTGTCCGCGTACGTGGAGAAGGTCTTCGTCTGCTTGCACGGGATGCGGCAGTTGCGCTCGATCAGCTTGGTCATGACGCCGCCGGCGGTCTCGATGCCCAGCGAGAGGGGCGCCACGTCCACGAGCAGCACGTCCTGGATCTGGCCGCTCTGGTCGCCGCTGAGTATGGCTGCTTGGACGGCGGCGCCGTAGGCCACCGCCTCGTCGGGGTTGATGGAGAGGTTGAGGCTCTTGCCGCCGAAGAACTGCTGCAGCAGACTCTGCACCTTGGGAATGCGCGTCGAGCCGCCGACGAGCACGATGTCGTGGATCTGCTGCTTGTCCATCTTGGCGTCGTTGAGCGCCTTCTCCACGGGCGCCAGTGTGCCGCGGAACAGGTCGGCGCACAGCTCCTCGAAGCGGGCCCGGCTCAGCCTCGTGTGGAAGTCGTGGCCCTCGAACAGCGCGTCCACTTCAATGGTCGCCTCCGTGCTCGACGAGAGCGTGCGCTTGGCGCGCTCCGCCGCAGTGCGCAGGCGGCGCAGGGCGCGGGGATTGGAGCGCAGGTCGCGCTTGTACTTGCGCTGGAACTCCTCTGCCAGGTGGGTGACCAGTCGGTTGTCGAAGTCCTCGCCGCCCAGATGTGTGTCCCCGGCCGTTGCCCGCACCTCGAACAGCGAGCCCTCGTCGATGGTCAGGATGGAGACGTCGAAGGTGCCGCCGCCCAGATCGAAGATGAGCACGTTGCGCTCCCCCTTCAGGTTCTTGTCCAGGCCATAGGCCAGTGCCGCCGCAGTCGGCTCGTTGATGATCCTCAGCACGTTGAGGCCGGCTATGCGGCCGGCGTCCTTGGTGGCCTGGCGCTGCGAGTCGTTGAAGTAGGCGGGCACCGTGATGACCGCGTCCGTGATGCTCTCGCCCAGGTACGCCTCGGCCGTCTCCTTCATCTTGGCCAGCACCATCGAGCTGATCTCCTCGGGCGCAAAGCGCTTCTGCTCGCCCTTGAACTCGACGCCAATCTTTGGCTTGCCCCCGTCGCTGACCACCTTGAAGGGCCAGTGCCTGATGTCCTCCGCTATCTTGGGATCATCGTACCTGCGCCCGATCAGACGCTTTGCATCGAACACCGAGTTCCTGGGGTTCATCGCCACCTGGTTCTTGGCGGCGTCCCCAACCAGACGCTCCGAATCTGTGAAGGCCACGTAGCTGGGCGTCGTCCTGTTGCCCTGGTCGTTGGCAATGATCTCCACCTTGCCGTGCTGGTAGACGCCCACGCAGGAGTACGTGGTGCCCAGATCGATTCCAATGGCTGGCATTCTGTGTTTCTTCTCTTCTGGATTTGTATTTGAATGAATCGTATGAGCTTCTTCTTGTTGTTCTTTGTCGCTTTAGTTAGCTGCTCAACACTGGCAAATAGTTTCAACTGTTTACTTTTCACTTTGATTTTACTTCACTTTAGTTCAAAATCTCTTCAATTGTTCAATTGTTCAATTGTTCTGATAGCTTCTTCAGCTAGTCGCTTGTTTTGGTTTCGCTTGTGCTTTGTGATGTTGTCACTTCGCTTGCTTGAGTTCAACTGTGAACAAGAGCAAATTGCAGCCGTATTTATACTCGCGCGCTCTCTTTCCGAAATTTCTCGACGCTCTCTTCTCGAAGTGCGTCGCATATTCGATACGTTTTCTGGTGAGCGCGAGCGAGATGGCAGCATTTTTACCCACGACTGACTTTGCCTAGAATTTTCTCGAAGTTTGGTTTGTTATGGTTTTGTTGCAGAGGCGAGAGCAATGAGAGTAACGGCAGTGTGTGTGGCTGACCTACCGCAACAATTGGTTTTTGTTGCCTTTCTAGAAAAGTCAGTTGAACCTACAGATGGTTTGCAGAAATAAACATATTTTTATCTGCTTGCTATTAATAAACGTGTTTTATTTTTATGCCACTTTGAGTGCTGACTTGTTTGACTATTTTTGGATTCCACGATTAAAATTGTGAATATATTCGGAAACTTGTTGCATGCACGTGAATGCTAATCTTAATGTCACTCAAAGTTTTGATTACCTAGCTTATCACTTGATTAAGTTCGTTGACCACACATATGTATGTATAGATGTATGTACATATACATATGGTGTTTCAAGGATAAAGGGAGTAAGGGATATTTTTAGAAAAAAAATTATTTTCAAATACGAGTAAAGGATATTTAAAAAAAATCGAAACAAATTTTATTCAAAAGCGAATTAAATTTAAATGCAGACTCAATCTAGAGGATAATCCATGAAGAAAATGGTAAACATTGTGAAAACCGGTTAATTTTTGACGAAGTTATGAGACTTTAAAGTCTTTCAAGTATGGTTTTGGGAATTTTACATGTCCAAATTTTTGTCAATTTTGGCATGATTTTTGACAGAAAAAACGACCACCTCAGAATGACTTTCAAAGTTGCGATTTATACTAATTTGAGTACCTGCAATCGATTAAAAATAAAAGTTCGAGAATCTAAATGAAAAAAAATATTTTTTTTCAAAATAAGTAAGGGGGGAGTAAAGGATATTTTTAGAAAAAAATCGAAAAAAAAAATATTTTCGAAAACGAATTATATTTAAATGCAGAATCAATCTAGAGGATAATCCATGAAGAAACTGGTAATCATCTTGAAAATCGGATCATTTTTGACGAAGTTATGAAAAGTTATGACTTTTAAAGTTGCGATTTATACTAATTTGAGTACCCGAAATCGAAATCATGGTAAATTTCGTAGGGGCTGGGGTGGGCGTGCCCAACATTTTTTGGCTCGATCTTAAGAGGAGCTCAGCCAAAGACTGTCTACCAAATTTGGCGACTAGATTAAAAATTGTGGGAGATATAAATTTCTCGCAATTTGTGGGGGCGGGAGTGGGCGTGGCAGGGAAATTTTCTTCCCGAGCTTTCAAATGAGTGACCAGCAATCTACCTTTAAAATGTTGTGACTCTAGCTCCAAAATTGTGGGAGACATCGATTTTTCAATTTGCGGGGGAGATAGTGGGCGTGGACGGGAATTTTTTTACGATCTTTAAAGGGCGTTACCAGCCATCTACCTTAAAAATGGTACTTGGTGACTCTAGCTTTAAAACTCTGGGAGATATAGGCTTTCGCACTTTGCGGGGGCGGGAGTGAGCGTGGGAAAAAGCTCAAAATCTGTGGGAGATATAGTCATTTCAGATTTTTTAAGGCAGGGTGCCTGGGGGGCGTTCTAGTAGGCATGAGAGGAAATCAAAGTCGCAGTTTTTGGAGGATGTCACCAGCAATATACATACCAAATTTGGTGACTCTAACTTTAATATTGTGGGAAATATTTACCTTTTATCGATTTGCTAAAGTGTTGCGGTGTATTGACATGTTATCGATTTGCCAGCCTGCCAGTGAGCGTGGCACAAAAATCTTATCACTTTGAAGCAGATAACTACAAGTATATATTATCATACAGTTCCTGTTACACACATTTGCACAAAACCATTATTCCCTGATTTACCAATTTTCAATGGGTTCAGGGTATAAAAATAAAATATAAAGCAACTTATTGTAATTTTTATATTTTCTAGGGTTTCCGCTATTTTTCCGCCTTTAGGCGATTTGGCAGTGACAGTAGCAGTTTCTCTGTAAGTTTTAAGATACATTTATGGACATGACAGTAGTCTGTTTTCAATATCCGGAAACACAAATTAAAATGTGTATGGCAATAATATTAAGTGTATAACAATATGGCATCGCAAGAGTATTACAAACTAAAACCCACATACGTACAAGTATGTATATATGTATGTACATACATCTATACATACATATGTGTGGTCAACGAACTTAATCAAGTAATAAGCTAGGTAATCAAAACTTTGAGTGACATTAAGATCAGCATTCACGTGCATGCAACAAGTTTCCGAATATATTCACAATTTTAATCGTGGAATCCAAAAATAGTCAAACAAGTCAGCACTCAAAGTGGCATAAAAATAAAACACGTTTATTAATAGCAAGCAGATAAAAATATGTTTATTTCTGCAAACCATCTGTAGGTTCAACTGACTTTTCTAGAAAGGCAACAAAAACCAATTGTTGCGGTAGGTCAGCCACACACACTGCCGTTACTCTCAATTGCTCTCGCCTCTGCAACAAAACCATAACAAACCAAACTTCGAGAAAATTCTAGGCAAAGTCAGTCGTGGGTAAAAATGCTGCCATCTCGCTCGCGCTCACCAGAAAACGAATCGAATGTGCGACGCACTTCGAGAAGAGAGCGTCGAGAAATTTCGGAAAGAGAGCGCGCGAGTATAAATACGGCTGCAATTTGCTCTTGTTCACAGTTGAACTCAAGCAAGCGAAGTGACAACATCACAAAGCACAAGCGAAACCAAAACAAGCGACTAGCTGAAGAAGCTATCAGAACAATTGAACAATTGAAGAGATTTTGAACTAAAGTGAAGTAAAATCAAAGTGAAAAGTAAACAGTTGAAACTATTTGCCAGTGTTGAGCAGCTAACTAAAGCGACAAAGAACAACAAGAAGAAGCTCATACGATTCATTCAAATACAAATCCAGAAGAGAAGAAACACAGAATGCCAGCCATTGGAATCGATCTGGGCACCACGTACTCCTGCGTGGGCGTCTACCAGCACGGCAAGGTGGAGATCATTGCCAACGACCAGGGCAACAGGACGACGCCCAGCTACGTGGCCTTCACAGATTCGGAGCGTCTGGTTGGGGACGCCGCCAAGAACCAGGTGGCGATGAACCCCAGGAACTCGGTGTTCGATGCAAAGCGTCTGATCGGGCGCAGGTACGATGATCCCAAGATAGCGGAGGACATCAGGCACTGGCCCTTCAAGGTGGTCAGCGACGGGGGCAAGCCAAAGATTGGCGTCGAGTTCAAGGGCGAGCAGAAGCGCTTTGCGCCCGAGGAGATCAGCTCGATGGTGCTGGCCAAGATGAAGGAGACGGCCGAGGCGTACCTGGGCGAGAGCATCACGGACGCGGTCATCACGGTGCCCGCCTACTTCAACGACTCGCAGCGCCAGGCCACCAAGGACGCCGGCCGCATAGCCGGCCTCAACGTGCTGAGGATCATCAACGAGCCGACTGCGGCGGCACTGGCCTATGGCCTGGACAAGAACCTGAAGGGGGAGCGCAACGTGCTCATCTTCGATCTGGGCGGCGGCACCTTCGACGTCTCCATCCTGACCATCGACGAGGGCTCGCTGTTCGAGGTGCGGGCAACGGCCGGGGACACACATCTGGGCGGCGAGGACTTCGACAACCGACTGGTCACCCACCTGGCAGAGGAGTTCCAGCGCAAGTACAAGCGCGACCTGCGCTCCAATCCCCGCGCCCTGCGCCGCCTGCGCACTGCGGCGGAGCGCGCCAAGCGCACGCTCTCGTCGAGCACGGAGGCGACCATTGAAGTGGACGCGCTGTTCGAGGGCCACGACTTCCACACGAGGCTGAGCCGGGCCCGCTTCGAGGAGCTGTGCGCCGACCTGTTCCGCGGCACACTGGCGCCCGTGGAGAAGGCGCTCAACGACGCCAAGATGGACAAGCAGCAGATCCACGACATCGTGCTCGTCGGCGGCTCGACGCGCATTCCCAAGGTGCAGAGTCTGCTGCAGCAGTTCTTCGGCGGCAAGAGCCTCAACCTCTCCATCAACCCCGACGAGGCGGTGGCCTACGGCGCCGCCGTCCAAGCAGCCATACTCAGCGGCGACCAGAGCGGCCAGATCCAGGACGTGCTGCTCGTGGACGTGGCGCCCCTCTCGCTGGGCATCGAGACCGCCGGCGGCGTCATGACCAAGCTGATCGAGCGCAACTGCCGCATCCCGTGCAAGCAGACGAAGACCTTCTCCACGTACGCGGACAACCAGCCGGGCGTCGCCATCCAGGTGTTCGAGGGCGAGCGCGCCCTCACGCGGGACAACAACGCGCTGGGCACCTTCGACTTGTCGGGCATACCGCCGGCACCGCGCGGCGTGCCCCAGATCGAGGTCACCTTCGACATGGACGCCAATGGCATCCTGAACGTGACGGCCAAGGAGATGAGCACCGGCAAGGCCAAGAACATCACCATCAAGAACGACAAGGGCCGCCTCTCGCAGGCGGAGATCGACCGCATGGTGGACGAGGCCGAGCGCTACGCCGACGAGGATGAGAAGCAGCGCCAGCGCATCTCGGCCCGCAACAACCTCGAGAACTACGTCTTCGGCGTCAAGCAGGCCGTGGAGCAGGCCCCGGCCGACAAGCTCAGCGAGAGCGACAAGGCTTCGGTGCTGGAGAAGTGCGGCGAGGCCGTCAGGTGGCTGGACGCCAACACCACGGCCGACCAGGCGGAGCTCGAGCACAAGCTGAAGGAGCTCACCCAGCTCTGCTCGCCCATCATGACCAGGATGCACCAGCAGGCTGCCCCCAACTGTGGCCAACAGGCGGGTGGCTTCGCTGGCGCCGGAGGCTACAAGGGACCCACTGTGGAGGAGGTGGACTAAACGCATTCCCAGCTCGAGTCTTATGTTATACAGACTGAATCAGATTTATGGCTTATATTATTGTGTAGAATTAATCTAATTTAATATTCACTCTTTATTAAGTAAATCTAATTGTTAAACTATTCCTAAGTTAGCAACAAATTCTAGAATAAACTATTTATTTTTATACAAAACCTAAATCACGATGTCTTTGAATTGCTTTTGTTGGATAGGTTTAACTGTACTATTCGTAGAGAGGTTTTCCATTCGAATATCTTGTCTAAATTGGTAAAAGTTTAATCTCGAATGACATGACAAATAAAGGGTAAGTTGTTTACTCAAATAACACATTGCTGAAGTTGGGTTAGTTTTTATGTATTTTTTGCTTTCAGTTACCACGGAAACATTCAATTTATACGCTGCAAATCTCTATTAATTGATTAAACAATTTCGAATAATAACGCATTTGCGCGCTACTTAGTCTAAGAATCGATAACAAGCAAAAAAGTTAGCAGCGCCAACTATGTTCATTATTGGTTTTGCCGGCCGGCATGAAAATGAAATCATTGCTGCCTTGCCTTCCTTACGTTTCGAGCGAAGAGTTGTGGTTT
The DNA here is from genome assembly GCA_035043565.1 of Drosophila robusta. Classification (NCBI taxonomy): domain Eukaryota; kingdom Metazoa; phylum Arthropoda; class Insecta; order Diptera; family Drosophilidae; genus Drosophila; species Drosophila robusta. The sequence goes on along the minus strand of JAWNMW010000294.1, from coordinate 10,323,164 downwards.
TGAACATAAGTAAATTTAGCGTTGTGGAAGCAACGTATTTTAATTTATTTAAAATTTTTCCAAGCAATTCCGACCGATATCAGCCAGTGCTCAGTGTGTACATATCGATAGACTTGGCCGCAACGCTGCGCCGAAAAACGTAGAGATAGCAAAAAGCAAAAAGACGCCGAAGCCGATTTCATTTTCGGAGGGATTTAGTAAGCGTGCCTATCACTTGCAAAAATGTAATTAAATATAATAATGCTCAGAGAAAATACATAATTAATGCAAAATTGTGTAGAGAAAAAAAAAATAAGAAATTTGTGACAAATATTTAAAATATGGTTTTACCTCTATCTCTATTTTTTCTATTTTGACGCAGCGCAAATTGCATACAAAAATAAGAAGACAAGCAGAAAAGAGAGTAAGCAACGAGCAACGAGGAGAGCTCCCAATTGATTTGCAAGCAAAGCTTTGTGTGTGTGTGTGTGTGTTTGTGAGTGTAAAACTGCAGCCGACGACGCGACCGTCGCAGAAAGCGCGCGCAGTACAGCAAACGTATAAAAAAATACGAGGAGAAAAAAAAAATTAAAATGGAGGATATTGCGGTGGCCAAAAAACGCGGACGCCCGCCAAAGTCGGCAACAGGCGCGGCGGCGGCAGCGGGTGGCAGTCCCGGACCCGTCGACAGCATTCCAACAATACCCAAAAAGCGCGGGCGTCCGCCCAAGGCCAAGGGTGGGCGTGGCAGGCCGCCCAAATACGTGGCCCCCGCCGCCGGCCGGGACAGCGACAACGAGGATCTCGACCAGGATGAACTGGGCGAGGCCAACGGCGAGCTGGCCATGCAGCCGTTAAAGGTCAAGGGACGCGGTCGTCCGCGCAAGCCGATCGCCCAGCTGCCGGACAACAGCGGCAACGATGACGATGACGACGACGACGCTGGCGATTCGTCGGGCGACGAGAAGCCCACGGCGAAGCACCAGAAATCGCCGTCGTCCGCCAAGCGCCGCAAGCTGGGCAGACCACGCAAGCATCAGCCCAGCGAGGGCGAAGACGGTAAGTACAATCAGCGCTGCCTATAACGAATGTACATATATATAACTATAACTTAACTAACTGTGCACTCGAAACAGAATACGACGATGACGACGATGATGAGCCGCGTCCCGTGGGTCGTCCCCCCACTGGCGCCGTCAACTTGAACATTGTGCGCACTGGCCGTGGTCCGGGGCGTCCCAAGAAGAATCAGGCGAAGTACTCGTCGCCCAATGCTGGCGAATCGAATGGCGACGAAGCACCGACAGTGCCCAAGAAGCGCGGACGCCCGGCACTGGGCAACAAGCCGGCTGTGTATGTGCCATCCGGACGACCGCGCGGGCGCCCGAAAGCCAATCCATCGGCCGCTAAGGCCGCCTCCACTGAGGATGACGACGATGAGGAGGTTCAGCCGCAGCGGGACGATGAGTCCGATATAGAGGGGGCGGAATCGGGCGAGGCCGAGGAGTCGGCGGCGGCCACGACCACGCCAAAGAAACGCGGCCGACCCTCGATGGCGGGCAGCAAGAGCTCGTCGGGCAAGTCACGCGGCCGGCCCAAGCTGCACAAATCGCCCAACAATCCCCAGGATGACGATGCCGACTACCAGGACTCGGCTGGCGAACAGGACGAGTCGTCGAACGGCAATGTGCCCAAGAAGCGTGGCCGGGCCTCGCTATCGGGACACTCGCGCGGTCGTCCAAAATCCACAAAGTCTACGGATGTCAATGGGGACAGTTTGAGTGGCGACGGTGACGATGACGACAACGAGGATAGCAGCGGCGACGGTGCAGGAGGAGCTGACGACGACTCCGATGAGCCGGGGCCCAAAAAGCAGAGCGCCAGCGATTCGAAATCGGAGCGCAAAGAACTCAAATCGCCGGAGAATGGCGACGGAGAAACTGCGCGTACCAATGAAGATTCCGTTGAGTGCATCTCCGATGAACCAACCTGGGTTGGCGCCTAATTTTAGTAGTATTTAAGCAACAACAACAACACAGTAAATAACATGCAGAAAGAAGCGACCCCAAGAAACCCCATTAATTGAAGCTGACTCTGAAAATAGTTGGCTTCCACTCAAAATCAATTAAATGTCCCAATGGAAAAATTACATTTTGACTAAATCGAAGAAGAGAACATTGTTATATGTTTGTATTTTACGTTGAACTACCCCAAACACATCGCACCGCACTTATATGTAATTCCAAAAAGAAAATGTTTCATATTCCATTTTTTATTGCAATTGGGTTAAAAATATTATTTCACTTTGGCTTAAATACATATTAGAAATACATTAAATATCATTGTAGTAACTTTGTGCAGACGAATGCAAATCATTAATTTTATTCAAACTATACAAAAAATAATTAAAATAAAAAGATAAAAACATTTATTGTGTCAATGTTCGAAACGCATTTCTTTGGGACGCCATTACGATTGTTTAATTTACCGCGCGTTTTGATTAAAACAGCGTTGCTTTACAGAGTTGTGAGGTGTATTACTGGACTGTAATTTGCGCTTGTCACGTATATAATAACTATTAATGCACCGTTTCATTTTCATAGTCAGCTATGGTTTATCAAGAGAATAAGGTAAAATAAACAAATACAGATTACTTAAATTAACAGCTGAAAATGTATCGATTTGGAAAAATCGATATCGATACTCAATACATTTGTAGTCAGTAGAGTTGCACATCGAAGTTCAATTTAAAGATTCGGTTCAGCTGTTCAATATTGATTGGTTCACTTGGTTCATCGTTCGTTTTATTTCCATTACACAAGTTATTTAATTAAATGACAAAAAATTTCAGAGTGCTTAATATATATCATATACTACTTTTTATTTTTAAGGTGTATTAATTATTAACCAACTACGTCATATGGCTCCAACTTAAAATAAAGACCCGGTGGATATACCAATTTAAAAAACAAAAAGAAGCTACGCTGAGAACAATGCCATTTTTTATTGCATTAATTCATAAAAATTAATTTTATTTTAATTATATAAAGAAATCAACTATAGTCTGTGATCTACTTCGTTCGTTCAGTCGAACTAACTCAGAACCATACGATGCAACTCTAATGAGCAGTTCGTCGAACTACTCTAGAACGATTCGATGCAACTCTAGTAGTCATTGTAAATCGTGTGTAAGAACAGCGTGTTTGTAATACATACATATGTAAATTCTTCAAATAAGCTAAGGTGATATATCGATATTAATATAGAATTATATTCTAATAACTAAATACCCAACTGAGTGCCAAGGCACAGTGTGCTGTAATCGTGGTCGTGGTAAAGTCAAAAAGCCCTCAGTTTTTGTTTTTGAGTAAATTTGCAAGCAAGCCGAAAGGAAAACAGCACGCAAGAAATATGAACAAATTTTCAAGTAAACAATCTAATAGGCGGTAATAAGAAGCTGCAGAATTGATAAAAAAATGCCGCTAACAAAAACAAAACAAATACTTGTGTATTTGTTAGCGGCGGCTGCAGCGTTTCAGTGTTGGTGTGTTTGTGTGTGTGCGTGAGTGAGTTGCGCGTAATCAAATTTGATGCGGGCTACAAAATCGATTGAAATAAATGTTTGTTTGTTTTATGGAAACACGCTTTAATGAAACTATTAAAATTGCCAGAGCATGGAAAATTTAATTATTTGCAGCTAGGCAAATTCGTGCTTGTATGTGTGTGCGTGTGTGTAAGTCAGTGCGCTCTCTGTGTGTGTGTTTGTTTGTTTGATATACTTTTATAAGCGATTCATGGATATTCTTTAAATATTATATCGTTTGCTTCCTTTAAACGATGTTTGATTATAGTTAACATAATTTTGTATTCATTTTTATTGATAAATTTTAGTTGATTTATAACAATTTTGCAAATTTGCAAATGTGGCAACACTGCCGGCTTTGTGCACTTGTACTCGAGCAGCTGTTCGGCTGCTGTTAATATTGTTGTTTCGTCTGTGGGACTCCAGTGTATATATATATATTAATATGTATATGTGTGTGTGTAAGTTATTTAAATCAATTGAAAAATGTTAGCCGCATTGTAGAATATGTGTTTAATATAATATATATAATGTAAATCACATGTCCAATGTTCAAATTTTTCGTTTTCTCTGTGTCTTATATCGGAAAATGCTCATTTATTAGCGGCATTCTGTTGTTTTTTTCTCTATTTAATTAACAGCATCAGTGTTGCAGTTTCTGTTAAACAGCTGTTATTATTCTGGTTTTGTCTGTTGTTTTGACTTTTTCAACATTGACCTAATTTGGTCACACTGAATTTGCGGCACATGCTCTCTCTCTCGCAAGCGTCAACTCCCGCTCCGGCTCTCTCTCGGGCCTTCTGTCGCTCTCAGCGCAATCTCCTGCTGGTTTTTGTGTTTTCGACGCTGGCGCTGTGTCTTTGCATTCGCATTCGCTTTATTATCGTTCTCGCGACGACGACGAAGAATTCTTAGCCGTATTCTTCTTCATCCTGTGTAAATAATTGTAATTTAAATAATTTAAATTAAACACAAAACCACGCAAAACTAATAAGATAAGCAAGCTGAAAGCATTTCGCGCGTGTTTACCCAAGTCAAGTTAAGTGCATGTGTAAGTGCCGAAAACAAAAAAATAAGTAAAATTAAACATGCATATACTACACACTTACATATATAGAAATATTCAATTTTCGTTTCGAGACACTTTTGATCGCCTGCTGCCTCTTTTTTTTACATTGTCATCGCCGTTTCCTTTTTGCTGCGACTGCGGCGGCGGCTGCAAAAATTTGTTATATACACAAACACATACACATGTGTGTATAATGATGTGTGCGTGGTGTGTTATATATATGTGTATGTAAATCCAGACGAGTAGCGGCATATTCAAACGCACACGACTGATTTACTATATATACACACATATATGCATATATAAATAGTCGCAAAACACGAAATAATTGTGCGTTATTCGCTGCCTTAAATTAAAAAGGTAAAAATCAATTAAATGCGCCCTTTTTTGTGTGTCTCCCTTTGGATTTTTTAACTACTTGCACAAAAAAATATTATTTTTCCGATTGGCTCGCAAAAATGCCCAGAGCACTTTTTTATGTTTGTGCGTGCGAGTACGTGTGTGCGTGCGTGCGGCCGTGTGTGTGTGAGTTTGTCATCGTCTGTCCGTTTGTCCATTATCCGCCTGTGCCTTCTTGTTTCTTTTTCTTCCTTGTCAGAGGCAGCCATTTGCTGCTTCTTTACATTTGCACGTCAGTGTTTAATATATATATATATACATATATATTCTTTTTTTCCCTCACACACTTCGTTGCGCTCGCTCTTGCTCTCTCGCTGTGTGCCTTGCATTTGTACACAAGAATTTTCCTAATAAGAGCGCCGCCGTCGCCGACGCATAAATAAACAAACTTGCGTTTTAACTACCAAATTTGTTAAATTTCAATTTAAGTTATTTGTTTCTTTTTTACATATTTTATTTGATTTTATTTTTATTTATGGCTGCGCTTGCCACACCCCTTTTTTGGGTTGCTTTGCGCATCGTTCGCTCCTTTTTATGCTGTTTGTTCTCGTGCTTTTGTTTTTCACATGTCTCTTTTTGGCGTTTATCTTTATGTTTGTTTTTGTATCGAATGCGTGTGAGTGTGTGTTCTGTGTGTGCGTGCGTGTGTGTGTGAGGCCCCCGCTAGGCGCTGCGGTTTCGCACGCTGCACTTGTCTTTTACCTCTGCCATGACCGCTCTCCCTCTCTCTCTCTTTCTCTCTCTCTCTCTGGGGCGTTGTTAGCTAGGATAAGAAGAGGGGGTTGTCGCTGGGGTTGCCGCCTGCTCGCGCGCATATAAACAACAGAGAAACAGACGACGGACGATTGCTTACATATTTTGTAACTTAACCTCAAAACGTTGCTGCTGCTGCCGGCGCGACGTTCACTTCGTCTTCGCCTTGTTGTCGTTGTTGTTGGTGTGTATATGTTAATTTATATGTTTTTCGTTTAGTCCCAATCGGCTGCTGTCGTTTTCTTTTCGTACATTTCGCGCATGATTCAGCGTCGCGTTGTTCTTTGCCATTGCTGGCAATATTCGGCTTCTTCTTCTTCGCCGTCGTCTTGCACGTTTTCTGCTTTGTTATTGTTTTCGTAACGAGCGGCGCATTTATTTAGCTCATTTTTTCCCTTTTAATTTTAAGCTTTTGTTAAACAGAATATAGTCTTCAGCTGGTTATCTCTATGCCCCCTTGCGTTATCTTGGTTTTTCTCTACCATGACCAGCTCAAAGTAAGCAAGCACAGTGGTCGCAATGCTATTGAAAATGTATTTCGATGTTTTTGCTCAATTATAGATGAGATATGAAATATTTTTTATTGATTTTTCTCTATATTCTCTTTTTCTTTACAGTTTGTGTATATTTTCATCATTAAAAAGTCGTGTAAATTAAAAATCATCCTAATTATAATTCAAAACAACAACCCCAACAACAACAAGCCCAACAATAACAACAACAACAACTGCAAACATAAAATCTTTAAATCTCAACAACAAATTTCAATTGATCTGTAAAAAATAATATATATGCAATTTTAATTGTTTAACCAGTTCTCATACGTAATTGAAAAAGTTAATTTGTTTGGTTCCACTGTGTAAAGTATTAATCATAATTTGTGTTAAATAGTGTAAATTTTTGTAAAAAAAAAAACCAAACAAACCAAACGTGCAAATTTTTTTCGAGTGTATGCAAAATATAAAAGGAAATACGACAAATGTAATTAAATCTCTCAAATCACTGTAAATTAATTTTAAATATTAAGGAAGAGCAAAGTGTGGTTTCTATGCATGCATAAACAACAACAACAACAACTACAGCAAGCAAAAGAAAAACCCAAATATAATCATAATTAACCGTTATAACCAACTGCATGTGTCATACGCATAGCACTCGCCCCACTGTGCACGCGACGCGTTTGCATTTTTAAACTGTAACGTCGTCCAGTTGCTTTTAAACTGTTGTTCTCGTTCCGTTTCGAATTAAAATTTTTTGTACGTTTCTCGCTGCGTTTTTGATTTTACACGTAAATACTCTACTTTTTTTTGGGTTTTCTTTGGGTTTGTTGTTGTTTTTGCAATACGCGCCAATTTCGCCAGCTGAGCGAGCAGCAAACAGCCGCCAAAATTGAGCTGTTAAGCGCGCCCACGATCTCGATATCGACGGTAGCGCCCACCACGTCGCCATCGCCGCAGCATCATCTGCAGCAGCAGCCGCAGCAGCAGCAGCAGCATCAGCAGCAGGCGCCGTATCACCAGCAGCAGCAGCATTACGGGCCACCCCAGCTGCCGCCGCCCTCACCATACTTTCAACATCTACAACAACAGCAGCAACAGCAGCAGCAGCAACAACAACAGTTGCAACACATGAAGTTTCTGGGCAACAACGATGATCGCAACGGACGCGACGGCGTCGGCGTCGGTTCCCGCGGCCCCATCTCGCAGGATGTGGATGCGGCTGCAGCAGCCGCTGCTGCTGTCGGTTTCGTTTTCCAGCAACGCCCGTCGCCCGGCGGAGGCGGCGGCGCTGGCGTCGGCGTCGGACCCGTTGGCTCCAATTTGCACGAAGCTGCAGCCGCCGAATATGCGGCGCACTTTGCCCAAAAGCAGCAGCAGACGCGTTGGGCTTGCGGCGACGAACATGGCATCGATGTGAGTATAGCAAAGGGGATTTATATATAATGTATATAGTATATATCAGTCAGCTTTGGCCTTGTGCCAATGCCAGAGGGCAGACGCTTGAAGCAGGAGCAGGCATTTTTCTCTCTCTTGTTTTGGCCACTAAAATGTCTTAATTATATATATCTAAAACCGTCTAAAGCCTGGTGAGCTGAACGCCAGTGTTGCATAGACACTAAAAATAATCGATAATCTTAAGTAGAGCCACCAAAAGAAAAACAAGAATGTTGTAGTCGGGTGTGATTGGATGCGCAATACTTCTTCTTTATATAATCACAACCGAAAACTTCCAAACAATTTGAATTTTTTAATGTATTAATTTTAAATACAGAATCAATCTAGAGGATAAACTAAGTCAAAAATGCCATCAAACTTGCAAACCGGTTCACATGTTACAATTTTTGTCAATATTGACATGATTTTTGAGAAAAAATTTGACACCGTCAGAATGGCTTTTAATGGTGTTTTTTATACTAATTGTGTAAAATTGAAATTCTAAAGTTTGAAACATTTTTTTTTCGAAAATAAGTAAGGGGTGTACATTATATTTTTAGCAAGAAATTCAAAATATTTTATTTTCAATAATGAATATACTTTAAATGCGGAATTCTAGAGATAGAACTATGTCTAAAATGCCATCAAACATGAAAATCAGTTCAGTTTTAAACAAGTAAAGGGAGTTGAAATATGGGAGCTATGGGTTCAACATACCTCATATGTGCATATGGACAGACAGGCTCGGGGATTTCTTTTCAACGTAGAGTATCGCGTGGTCGGTAGGTTTTTGATTTTAAAATACTCGACTCTACTTATTTCAGGAACTTGCTAGTTATAACTTTATATAGACACCTTTACTGTGTTTTATGCTGAGTAGTAGCTGATTTTTTTTTTTAGCATTTTTATGCAATTTTCATTCAAAATTTTCAGTTTAAAGAATTTTATTCGCTTCCTGACTTTCTCTGCCGTTCTTAGTCACATTTTTCTAGAGATAACTTCCGTTGCCTGCAGGCTTTTCTTTTTAGATTTTGTTTGCTTTGCTGGCAGTCATTTTGTTTATAATACCCTGTAGCCAAAGGCGTAAAGGGGGTGTATACAGTTAATGTAAAGACGATTTTACCATTTTAAATAATATTGTGGCTAATATACATATGCGTTGTTTAATTGATTTTTCATCAAGAAACTCATAATTTTCTGCAATTTTAGCATTTTTATATCTAAACGTGCTATTTTCTGCCACATTTTATATTTAAAATTGATGCATAAATTATTAGATTTACTTATACTCTCCAATTAAATAACTCTCGCTTAAAAAACACATAAAATGATATCAAATGTTCCTTTTTATTGAAAATTATTGAAAATATTTTTATTGGAGTTTCATCAGTATAGGGTATCTATAATTCGTTACTTTCTTTTCTTGCTGTTTTAAATTTTCATACATTACTCCCGAAATCAGTAAATCAACACATTGTAAAACAATTAAATTGTTTTTCGTATTTTTTTCATATTAAAATTTTTACATTTTAATTTTTTGGACATAACACAAATTTTAATAGTAAAACAATTTATTAGCATAAAATGGCTTTATATCTGGTTCATGGTAGTTGTTTTTTTATTTTTGCATTTGTAGGGTATCTTAAAGTGGTTACTTCCCTTTGTTTGCAAATATTTTGTTTTCCGTTACGTTTTTTCCTGTGCTATTTCGGTGTGGCGGCCAAAGCAAAAGAGCTGTGAATTTCTTTTCTATCTGGGGGTAATTTCTTTTTATTATGGATAACTTGCGTAGGGGATGGGGCTAGGGAGTGGCTGCGAGGGGGTTGCATACACCCAGGCGTTGCCAAAAAAAAGTTGCATAAACAGCAGCACATTTGGCAATGTGCGAGAACATTTTTTGTTTGCTTTTCAAGGATAAAGCAAAAGTGTATATAGATATATACGTAAAATATCAATAATTGTACATTAAATATCAATAGATACAGGATTGGATAAAATAATAGAAACGGCTTATTTATTTTGTGAAGATACAATTTTCTTCTGTGAAATAAATTTTGGTTCAAGTGTTAAACATTTTCTTTACAGTTTATTGAATTATGTTAAAAAAAACAATATTTTGCCTTTCTGAAAATTCATGTAACTAAGAATATTAGTTTAATTTTCTTGGTCGTGAAAGAAAATAGAAACCAGAGACTTAAAACTAAGCAACTAATTTTTGTTGTACTTCAAACTCTTTAATTTTTCGTCGCATTTAAAGATAGAGGCTTAATTTATGAAATACATATATACTCGTGTATACCCAAGTCAGATAAATTTTTTTGGCAACGCCCCCTGGAGGCGTGTTAATCTGATAAATATCTATTTATCTCATTTTTATGGGTACACTTCTATTGAGGGCGTGACAAATTAATCACATCCATATATCTCAGGGGCGGGTAAACCGATAATTCCATATCTGACGCAATTTTAAAGCTACAGCCACTATATTTGGCAGACAGTTTGTCTCCCCTAGCTTGCTTCCTGCTCCGCCCATCGTCTTTAGATTACACATAAAATACCAGTAGATACATCTATAGCAATATGTGAATCATTATCTATATCTATATCTGTCTTTCTTCTCTTTCACAGAATCCGGACAAATGGAAATACAATCCACCCATGAATCCGGCGAACGCTGCACCCGGCGCCCCGCCCGGGAACGGGGGCAGCAACGGCGGCCCCGGTGCCATTGGCACCATCGGCATGGGAGCCGGCAGCGGCCTGGGCGGCATGGGCAATGCCACCGGCACCAACGGCGGCTTGCACCATCCCTCGATGGCGGCGGCCAACATGGCGGCCATGCAACAGGCGGCCGCCGTCGCCAAGCACAATCACATGATGTCGCAGGCGGCCGCCGCAGTCGCTGCCCAGCAGCAGCAGCAACATCCACAGCAGCAGCAGCAACAACAACAACATCAACATCTCATGGGTGGCGGCAATGGGATGGGCAATGGCAATGGTCTGGGCGGCCTGGGTCAGCCACATCCCGGCCAACAGCAACAACAGCAGCAACAACAACAGCAGCAGCAGCAGCAACAACAGCAGCAGGGTCAGAATCCTGGCCAGGCACATCCCGGCCAGCATCAGTACAACTCGAATCTGCTGAGTCACGTGATGAACAACCAGGTGGCCGCTGCTGTTGCCGCCGGCGCCGCAATGGGCCACATGCCGCCCTACGCGCAATCCGGGGCCACGGGCAGCATCTACGATCACCATGGCGGCGCACTGCATCCGGGGATGAACGGCGGCATGCCGAAGCCGCCACCACCGCTGGGACCGCCCGGTGGTCCCCAGGACTACGTCTATATGGGCGCCGCCGCCGCCGCGGCCATGGGCGCGGCTCTGATGCCGCCACAGAATCAATACATGAACAACTCGGCCGCAGCTGCAGTCGCCGCCGCCAATCGGAATGCAGCGGTAAGTAGTGCACATATACAGTAGTATATATATATTATGTTATATACGTCCAAACGATTAAAAAATCCCAATTTTGAAAAAAAAATTTAAGTAGTAGTAAATTTGTTTTTCGTCAGAATTAATCCTGAAGTCAAATTATGACCAAAATGTCACCAAACGTAAATATCGTTTCAGTTTTACGTCTGTAGATTCGTGAATATACATATCTTAGATTAGATAAGCTGCCAATTTGGGCTAATCAATTATTTGATTTGTGTTTCGGTTGCGGTTTCGCTTTCTGCTGATATCATCAATTGATTAATGATGATCAAATCAATGGGTGCTACGATGGGGCGGGGTTTTATCTGAGCCATATATGGGGCTACAAGTTTTTATATATGTGCCCAAATATGAGCTTTATAAAAATTGGTTGCGAAAGAGAAAATGTTTTTGCTTAAAATTTCTTACCTTTTTACTAATATAGTAAAAAAAAATATAATAATAAATAAATATAATAGTAAATAATTTTAAAGCTGTTGAGAGATAATTATGACGAACATGAGTTCAAGAGTTCATCCAAAAATATAAATTTTAAAATCGAACAAATGCCTCATCTTTATGTACTGTTCGTGAACCTTTTTTTCACATCAATGAACCCTTTTCTAGCGAATTCTTATATCTGCAATACAGAGTTCAGGAAATATTAATTTAAAAGTTGCCCCTAAAATGAAATCAAAACATTTGAAAGTAGGAAATGGTTTTGTTTCAGTTTAGGTTCGTCTCAATTTTAGGGCAACTAATGCGGTTTAAATATTAAATGCCAAACAAAATATTTATAAAATAGGGCGATGGTTCGAACCACGAATCAAAGCACCGAAGAATTTGTGGTAAAATTTTACCTATTGAATAAAGCTAAAATATTTTTGCGATAAGTGTATTTTGGTGTTCCAAATTTGTATTAGATAATAGTTGTTATCTTTTCGCAAACTGCTTCCCTTGTTGTCCTATTAATCTATGACCAACCTGCCTGGTTGTTTACATTGCCTGGTGGCAGTTTTTACTGACCTATAAATGAATTGAATTATATGTATCATATATTATTATCCTAATGGTCGCTCTCGCTGAGCTTTTAACCAGCTAATTGGCTAAGCAGCTCTTAGCCTCGACCAAAATATTTTTATGACAATTTTATATATTTTTTTAAAGTTTTTCCAATTGTGTTTTTTTTCTGTTTTTTAAGCTATTGGCCAACTTTTCTTTGCGATTGGGCCTATTAGATCCTTAAGGGTTTCCACAGTTCGTTTTTATGTTAGTTGCACTTTTAGTTTTGGCCATTTTGTGGTCGTATCGTAAATTTGGCTCATGAGTTTTTGGTTAATCAATAATTTCATTGTTGTTTTTGGCTTTTATAGCTAGTTGCTATCCCTCTTACACCCAAACCCAAACCGCCCACCCTAAAAATGTTGTAGCTGTAAATTGCAAAGTTTTTTTCTTGCCTTTTTTTCCATTTCTCAATTTGTGTTTGCTTCTTTTGCTGCCCTTTCAAGTTTTTCCTCATAGGCATATCATAAAATTGATGATTGTTATTGCTTGGTTTTTCTATTTTCCTTACATTTTCCACTTTTCGCCTGTATAAATTGTGCAATAGTCTTATTTTTTGTGATGTTGGAAATGTTTTTCGCATTTCCGAATTTATTGTCTTTGGGTAGGAAAATTTCTTCTGTTTAATGAGCAAAACTTGTTGGATTTTTTCTCAGAGTTGGGACAGTATTTGCCACGTGTGTATGTGTTAATAAAATAGAAAATGATTAGCTTTTGTTATTAGCTTGAAGAGTCTTTTAACAAAAGTGGATAAGTTTTATTATAACATTCATGTTGTCTAAAGAAAAGTTTTCCTTTTTACGATTTCCTATACTCTGTTGTTCCCATAGCAAAAGAGAGCATATTGATTTTTTTACAACGTTATTTTTCGTTTATTATTATTACTTTAAGTATGGGGAATAAACTTTAAACCATGCTTTTAAATTAGCGCTGGCTACTAAGGTCACGGCAATAGAAAGAAATGACGAAATATGAATATTTCTACTATACACTAACCGGAGGTTCGAACCCGAAATCTTTTTACTTAAGATTGTGTTTTTCTAATACTTTTTTAATATAGGATAGCTTTTGTTGTACTGAAAAAAGGTTTTTTAATTAAGTATTCAATTTTTAATTTTTGCTTAAGTTTAGTTTTCTAGCGCCCATTGTTAAATTTGTTGGAATTTATTAAGCTGCCTATGATTTTTGCCCTTTTGTGACGTATTGGTTATTTCTTTTCCTCCTTTTTTATTTTGTTTTTAGCTTTTTCTTATTTTATTTTATTTTTATTTTTTGTTTGGTTTCGAGACACGTTTGAGAGCTTTGTCTCTTTGCTGTGACGATGGCTTCTGATTGTCTCGCACTTCTTTGGCCGCCCCTCCGCCTGTCTGTCTTTAGTTCTCTGTTCTGTTCCGCTAACAAATGCATTCCGGTTGCAATTTTCTGCCTTATAAGCTTTGCACACACATCCACATACACACACTCGCACACACAAACTGCTACACTGGTTCTGTGGAGGCATTTGCTTTTTGTACCCAGAAACCACTCGCATTTATAAATAAAAAGAATTTAATACTTGGACTTGGACTTAATGAGCTCTCAGCTAGCTCCACTTGCAGTTTTTCCACCTTTCTACCTCTTCTGCTTCTTTCCCTCTCCTTCTTCGTCTCTGTTGTTGTTGTTGTTGTTGTTGTTGTTGTTGTTATGTCACAAATGTTTATAGGAAAAGCAATTTTAATTAAAGAATTTCACTCGTTGCTGTTTCTGCTTTACATTTGTGGCCAGCATGCCATGCGACCAGGTGGCGCAACAAGAAGAAGAGAAAATGGATAAGGTGGCTAGTGGTTTTGGTCCTGCACAGGTGATTTGCTGTGCCGGTAACTTGCTTTCAACTCGCACACATTCTATGTGCACGATCGATTTTTAAGCTGCAATAGTTGCAATTTTTGGAATTTCCCATTGGGAATTCGTAAACTTTGTCAATTTTGTTTTTAATTCTTCCAATAAATACTTTAATGAACTGAAAGTATGTGAAGTGAAGTTATTGATTATTATTTGTAAACAAAAAGTTTATTTCTTTTTCCAATCGTTTAATTCTTCATTCGATGTCTTACTTTTTCAAGATACACTCAGATTATTTAAATATGCGCATAGTTTAAATATGATTGTAAAAAGTTTAAAAATAATTTTAAAAAGTACTCTTAATGGTAAAATTTTCATTCTCTTTCCAATCGTTTTATTTTACTTCCTCTCAATTTTCTTATATGTAAATTTCAAATTTGTATTGATTTGTACTTTTTCCTAATTGTTATTTATTAAAAATAACGTATTAACTTTAAAATTGTTTGCTCGTAAGAGTATTAAATCTTTTCTGTTCGTTAGAGCATCCACTCGTCACTTTTTAATTCGCGTCCCTTTTAGTCGTTATTGTTGCCTGCGCTGCGCTACCTTTTTTCTCGCAACAACTTCCTTTTGCGCTTATTTCGCAATCTCTTTGGCAGCGCCGTGCGAAATACAAAACAAATTTATTGCAATTATGCCAGGACAGCAGCCGCAGGAGCTGAGCGAACATAAAACACAGACAAAAATTTGTAACTGTGTGTGTGTTTTTGTATGAGAGCTTTTGTTTTGTTGCTGTCGCTGTTACTCCACTTTTTAGCGCGTTCGCTTTGTGGTTGCATTTGTATGTGTGAGTGTGTGTGTGTGTATGTGACAGGCAGGCCCCAGTTAGCAGCAGCAGCAGTCGCCGCCAACATTTGCCATCTTTTCAACACTATGCTGCGCTCTTGCTCTTACTCTCGCTCTCTCTCGCAGCCGTCGCCGCGTTTACTCTCATTGTTGTTGATGTCGTAGGTCATTGATTTGCGCTTAACTGCGCTGCGCTGCCGGCAGCAGCCTCATCCATAGGCGTCCCCCACCCCCGAACTCCTATTCGCAGCCCTTTGTTCAAGTTTCTTCTTTTTTTCGTACAGGTTTTTTTTCGTTCTTGTATCGTTGCATGTGGCGCATTCGACGCTCTGTTTTTCTGGTTCTCTTGTGCATGTGTTCTTATTACTTCTTCTTGCATGTTGTCTGCCGCCTCGCTGCTTCTGTTGACGTCGTCGCTGTTGTTTTGCTGCTGCTGTAATTGTCGTTTTCTTTTTGCACGCTATGCTCCATTCTGCGTGTGCTGTAATGATTTAAATGTGTGTCTGTGTGGTGTCTGATTTTGAGCGCAACTTTTACATAGCAGTTGTTGTTGTTGCTGCCGTTGTCATTGTCTTGCTCGTTGCGTTTGTTGTTGTTGTTGTTGCCTGCCCGCTGCGCTTTGGCTGGCTAATGGACGTCGATTTGGGGCGTCTTTAGAAGCTTTTAAATTCACCACGAAAACTTTGTAATTTTGTGCACCGCTCTCTGCTGCGATTCAGAGATGTGTGCATGTGTGTGTGTGTGTGTGTGTGGCGTATAGGAAATTTAACCCTCATTGTAATGTTAATGGTAACCCAGTTTTACTTATTTGTATGAATACCGCTTGAATTGGTTGGTCAGTGGGGTTGGTTTTTAGTTTTTCCTAATAAATGGCATTGATTCTGGTTAAACTAGTTACCTAATTATCTTGGGGGCTGTCAGAAACTTGTGTAGGTTTGCTTGCCATCCTCCTCCCACTCCTGTTGCTTGTTGTGTTTGATAATTATCATCATTACACTTGTTAACTTTATCACTTCTCTGCTTGAGTAAAACAATTAGCTTGCTCTACTAGTGCTTCTTCTGCTTCATCTTCTACTTCTTGTTACCCTCTTCCCCTTTTTGTTGCAGTAGCCGTGTCTCTAATTTCACACACTCTGCACGCAGTGGAGACTTTTGCTATGTTTCACGTACCCCCACCGCTCCACCGCCCTTGTGCTTGTGTTTCGCTTCTAATTGAAGAAACGCAGCAGTTGCCGCCGCAGTCGCAGTCGCCGCTTGCAGCGTGGCTGTTGCCGTTTCTTTGGATTGCCGCGTTTGCCAATTAGCGAAAATGTTTGCCTGTTGCCTGCAATTTTCCAACCACAGCACGGCACAAGCGAATAATAACTAAGAAAGCTCTAGTTGCGTTGGTGACGGACAAGCTCATATCCTGTAATAAAACAGCTTGAGTTGAGCTCGTTGCAGACTGGAAGTTAGCATCTACTGAGTAAAGCAATAAGCTCCGCTCACTTTATACGGAGTACTCGGTAGCACTGATGGACCCCAAGATACCCTCTATTTTAAATAAAAGCTTTTGTCTTAAGCGCGCTGTCTAAAAATCTGCCCTGAGCTAAGTTAGAAATCTTCAGTAAAGGTTATAACAGACTAGAAGATACGCTGTTCTCGGTAAAAAGTTCTGGTCGAGCGTATACTAAAATTATCGGAAGACTGGTTGCCATTGGTTGACTATAAAATACCCTGTACCTAGTTTCGCATAAATACAGGGTATCTGTTTTTAAAAAACTTGAATTTATTTCACATTATTTAAAATTAAGGGTAGATGTCTATGTGCTGCCCATAACTTAACCTTTTGTTAATACAGTGGCTCACAGGTTAAATGAACCAGCGCATAAAAATATTTTTAAATCGCTGCAGTTTCTAAACTAATCGGTCGATCTCAAAAATTCAAATGTAACTGTGAGCAGCATATGTCTACGAAGCAGTGCATTACTAATTCCAATAATTCTTCGTCCTTCCGGCGAAAGCGAGAAAAGGAATTGCGCAGCAAATATTTAGCTCGCAGCTTATTTGAACCAGGCACTTCGTTCTCTTTAAATATGTCATGTGTGCACCAAATACATAACTGTACATTTTAGTAATTCCTTTTTTTTTTAGTAACTTCTCTGTATGTATTTTAAAATTTGCTAATTTTCAGTGTTAGCTGGGTTTTTAAAGCAAAAGGAAGTAAAATGGGTCGTCGTACCACTTTTGAGCAGCGAAAATTGGTCAAATATCACTAAGGATAGCCATTCCCGCCGCACTATTGCTGAAATGGTTAAGTTGGACGATTCTACGGTGCAACATATTATATTTGTTCATGAAAATAGAATTCATAATAAGAGCAGAAAAGCGCCAAACAAAACTTTTACTGAGCCGGATGACCGACTAATAGTTCGCAAAACCAAAAAGGATCCAAAATTGTCCGCTCCAAAAGTGTCTGCACAGCTTCAGAAATTGTTGGGGAAGTCGTGCAATCTAGAAACGGTTCGCTAGGTCGAGAAGTTCGCAAGAAACCTTTTATAAACAACAAATATCGACTATGCCGACTTGCATTTGACAAGAGCGAAGGACCTTAAGTTTTGGTATGAGTCCAAATTCACCATATTTGGCTCTGACGGCATGTCATATGTGTGTCGGAAGCCTAATGAAGAGCTTAGAAAGGAAATCATGGCATAGAAAGTAATTTTCGCTTCTACCAAGACAACGACCCTACGCACAAAGCAGGAATTGTACATTTGTGTGGAAGTGCCGACATTTGATGATTCCACCGGCACAGTCTCATGAGATCAATGTTATTGCCCACAGGTGGGCAATCTGGGATTAAAATATCCGAGAACGTCAGATATCGAATCAAAATGACTTAAAAACGATCTTGCTAAAAGAATGGCAGAATATCAGTTCTGATTTGACCAATAAATTGGTACATTCTGTGCCAAAAAGGCTTCAAGCCATTATTGATAATAAGCATGGACACACCAAATACTAAAATTTAATTTTTTTTTTGGTTATTTGTATAAAAAAAGTACTTGAAAGACTGTGGTTCATTTAAGCTGTGAGATTACAATTTCAGTAATTTTGGTTTTTGCATTGGTTTCAAGTGAAAGAGCGATTTGTTATGAATAAACTCAGAACTGTTGTTTAAGTTAAAACATAAATCTACAATTCTGAATTTAAATTTTTGTGCAATGGAAACTTGGTATATGTTCTTGTTCATTTAAGCTGTGAGCCACTGTACATCAAATATATTGTGGGCATCATGGGATATTTGCTTTTAATTCTCGCAAAAGCATGGCTTACTGGGATTATCAATGCAACCGGCGGGCGTTGGTGCAAGGAGACTGCCCACGAGCAGGGGCCCATGAATGGGATCGTAGATGGCAAAGTAGAAAGGATGATCAGCATAGAAGTTGACGGGCGGAGGCGGTTTGCGCGGTTTGCCCCTAACTATACGCACTTCCTGTTCGGGTAGTGGGTCCACCTCAGTGCCCTCTTCGTTGACCTCAATGCAGGATTTGTGCAGGATTTTTGAGACCGTTATCACTTCTTTCGTATCCAAAATTTGACTCAACTCGGCTTTGTCAATGAATATTTTCTTTACGCCCAACTCATTCAAAATGGGCGTCAATTCTTGTTCAAATTCAGCCGTGAATCTTGGCAATTTCAGATTGACCCTCTTCAGGGCGAGCATTTTAATAATATCCTCCAGGGACGTTGACTGTAATTGTAGTAGTAGATCCTTCAGACCCGTCTGCTTGTTGGGCAAAATGATCAGCATTTGCAGTTCGGTATCGTCGTAGGTCATCCGCAACGCTTTGGCATCGAACGCCTTCAGTTCGGCATAGTAGTATTCATGGTGTATATTCATCATGAGTATTTTCACCTTACTCCGCTCATCCATGTAGAAGAACTCCCTGCGCGTCGCTCTCTCGTTGAACTTAATGCTCCACTTGGCCTTGAAGTGGGACGCATTGATTAGCACCATGCGGGTGGCCTCGTCGAGGATCTCTGGACTGACCATGTCCTTGATTCGATCATTCGTCTGGTTCGCCACCCAGCTGTTGATCGTGTCGGCCGCACTCTCGTTCTCGGCGAAATCAATATTCTCGGGCTCCGAGTAATACTTGTCAGCTAGTATCTCTTGGAATTCCTGGCGCGTCTCGTAGTGCTGGCCGAGGTACATTTTGTAGGCGATCTGCATCACGCTGCACTCTCGATAAAAACCGAGGGCATTGTGAAAACCCTCGGCTATTTCCGTGTCATCGCTGGACGTAAATCCGATACCGTCGTCAAGCTCCTGGGCCGTAATAGTGCCATCATCAGCGCCTAAGCGCAGCATACCGAAGCAGCTATGTATGGCGAGTGGTGAGAATATCATATTCTTACCGGGATGCAATTCGAGCACCTGGCTGAGTAGATTAGTGGCAAAGCTATGCAGGGAGCTGAAGAACGACCTGGGCTCTTCGTCTCCCATGTTGACCACTCAAAAGATCCGCTTTAGGCGGATCCTCTTTTTTACCGCCCAGTTTAAAAAAACACGAGAATTTATAAATTTATAAATTATAAAACATGAACTCTACATTTGACAAATTTTTAAATGTGTAAAATATTTTTACAGTTTCGAAAGCTTACAAAAAATTGATCAAATTCATGAAACCTCTATTAAAACCTTTTTGTTATTAAATACAAAAATCATTATAAATTATATATAAATTATAATTATTATAAAGAAATTAGCAATGCCAAAGTATTGAAAATATACGATAAACAAAATATAAATATAATAGCAATATTTAATATTTTAAAATATTTTAACTACGTAATTTTCAATGTTTGCATATATATAAGTTGGTGCTGGGATTCGTAGGGTATAGGTAATCTAAATGATGTCAATTTTTTCCGTATTTTCACTTTCTGATTTTTTATTTCACACGCGTTCTACCTGTTTTCTGCTACCCATCAATGATATTCTAATATTCACAGGGTATACAATACATTCACCTTATGATAACGCAGCTGCTTTGATTATTATTTGTTGTTGCTGCATTTGAGGAGCGTGCGAAAAGCGCTGCAGTTGCAGTCGCTGTCGGCGTTTAACTAATTTGCATTGCCGGCTGACTTTGTTACTCTCTAATTTGCGTTCTCACACACTACGCCTCTCTCTCTCTTGAAGATCGACAGCTGCCCGTGTATAAGCTTTTGATGAAGTGCACTCATTCTAAGCACAGCTTTCTATTTGCGTCTCGTTCTCGCTGTGTCCAATTATCTGCATTAATTAAATAAACGTTTTAAATGCAGCATTAAATTGCTTGACAAATTAATTTGTTATTACTTTTGCCGCCCGCTGACTCGTGAGTCAAATGATTTTACCCTCGAACAAGTTTTGCACATTAGCTAAGTGATGCAGTTTGCTTTGAATTTAAAGTGCGTATAGTTCTATGATAAAAGTTAATGGTGCTCACACAGCTGGCTTTGCTTTCTTCTCCTTTTTCTTCGTCAATTTCTGCTTTTTCTGTAAATAGCAAACAGCTGTAAATGATCACAACCCACACACACATACGCAGTAAAGCCCAATAGGTGTGAGAGGCGTGCTCTACCCACACAGCGAAAGCGTCTGCTAAGCCGCGCTCAATAGTTGGTTCTCTTTCCTCTCAAATTACGTAAAACTATGCCAAATGAGGCTTAACGCACACACGCACACAAATGTTACATACTACGGCAGGCAAACAGAATACAAAAAGTGCTGCACACGTGTGTTGGGTGTGGAGAGCCGGCTTGATGCTTTTGGGGGTCTGCTCTCATTAGCGTCGACAGCACTGCTATGCTGCCTGGACAGTATAAATTGCCGCTGATTATGTATGTAAATATGCATGACTATCTGTGTGCGTGTGCTTGTGTATGTTATGTATTATCATTACGAGCCGCGAGCAACAGCTGCTACCGCCGCTCTCGCACTCTTTTTGCTTACTCTCTCATGCTGTTCGCGATTTGCCAAGTTTCGCTTTTGCCGCCAGCAGCAGGCAGAGTCGCGTAGAATTTTTTTAGTTTGGCCGCAACAGTTGACTCGTCTGCATGCTATACAGTATTCGCCAAGCCCCCATCATCCGTCCGTCTTTGCAAGTTTGTGTGTGTGTGGAGTTCTTGTCTGCGATCGTTAAGCACGTTTTTATTGTGCGTGTGAGTTTTTATATACATACATATGCTTACACACCGGCTGCGGGGCTGGAAGAGAGTGCGCAAACAAACAATCGAGCGCGTGAAAAATTACCTCAGGCGTTTTGCGTAAAAAAAAAAATACAAGTAAATGCTGTAAATGCTTGCAACGTTTTGTCTATATATGTTTTTTTATGCTTTTACGTATATAGTGTTTTTAATGTGTGAGAAGAGCAGCTGATGCTCTCGTCTATAATTGAAGCTGTTGAAAAGTCAAAATCAATATCGAAATTCATGTATAAATCATAAATAATAAGGCTGTATAAATTTAGCACCAGCAACAACTAAAAAAGAAGCCGCAGCCTGTGTAACGTGTTTTGTGTTAGTGTGTGTTTCTGTGCTTGTTCCATTGCTGTCTTGCTGTGGTGTTCTCTTTGGACATTTCTCTCTGTCCACTCTCTGGATCGTTCGCTGTCTCGTCGCCTGCCTACTCATGATGAAACTACTGCACGACTTTATGTTGGATGCGCGCACTGCCGAGGATATTGCACTCACACAGGAAATGGTAAAGCGACACAAATATATGACTACATTTTGCAACTCTTTCTGCTCTCTTCTCTTCCCGTTGTGTGTGTGTGTCTCCTTTGATTGATTAGAAGAGCATGTGTTGTTGTTGCTTTTATGTATTGACTTTTAAGTATTTGAGTTGAGTTGATTTTGATGAATTACCCTGCAGACAGCGAGGGGTCGCGAGACGGGCTAAACATACCAGTTAGGAGCACTTGTCGAAACTTGTTTTTGGTTTATTTTTCTGTGGTTTTTATTGCTGTCTTTTGTCTATTTGTTAATTACTTCTGTTTGCTCGAATTACAAATTCGCATTGCACCTGCTTAAAAATTGGTTATCTGTTTTTCAACGGACAGTTTCTTGTACATTTGCATGTCAACAGCTGTAATTATCCACGTTAGAATGTTTACTTTGATTCATTAATCGTAATTTTTGCACATGACAATTGATTTGCTTAAGCTCTCGTTACCTTTTAATTGAAGAAAAAATATATTGAATAAACAGTATGTTTTCGATACACTTCAAGCTCGTAGTTTTTCTAGTTGTGAAAAACAAATGTATTTGAAATAATTAAAAAAAATGTATATCAAAATAAAGTCAATAATTCGTTACTCTGTAATCTTGTAGTTTGTGTTTTTTCTTATAAGTACAGCTCTTGTTTCTTTTCAAAAGAACTAGTTTAGTTTGTTATTAAAGATACTTGTTAACTAAAAATATAGCTCGTATATAAAGGATAACAATTATTTTATGAGCTTCTCTAACTATTGTTTGAATGCTAAACTCATTTATTTATATTGCTTATCTCTCCTTAGTTCTCAGCTGTCACTTAGCTATAAAACTACACGCTAATGACAAAAAAACCTCATAAATAAATGAAAATATTTATCTTTTGAGTTCGTTTGTTTATCTTTCTGTGTGTTAACTTTTGTTTAATTGTTTAACGCGCTCGTTTTTCTTCTTTAACTCTCTTTTAATGCTGGCACACGTTAACTATAAATTTACTCATTCTTAAGAGTAAATAGTTTATAAATATATGAAAATAATTATATTTTTGAGTCTGTATTGGATCTTCTTGTTACGCTTCAAACAGCGAGCTAATTAATAATTACTTACCTTTGATATACAACAAAAATTACTCGCTGAATAATTCCTTTCATTAAATTATGTGTATTCATCTCTTACATTGAGATACTTACCATTAGTTAATTTGTTGTTTATGTATATTTTTGTGCTGCTAAACAAAACTCAAGTTAGCTTATAAAAACAAAAAAAGCTATAAAACATTTTCGTTAATAGTCAGAATTTAGTTTTTTTTTCTCTATTTATATTTGTATTTGCTAGTGCTATTAGATAATAGCGCAGAGCTCACTCGGAACCCAACAAAGACCCCAACCGGCTGCTGCCACAGTCCGTGGTTTCGGTTCTTTGCAACGTCGGTGTCTGGCCTGAGTTTCATAGATAAAAAAGCATTTTGCGGTTCTTTCCATGCCCTAGCAATTGTTTTTGTATATGCATTTCACGTAGTTTAACCCTAACTCAAAAAAAATATAAATCCAATGGGGGTACCACACAGAGAGGGAGGGACAGTGCGAGAGAGAGTGAGAGGGGCTGTATATTGTACAACATTTTATGCTGTTTGCCTTTTTTGTGCCCCTTGCCTGGCTCCGGTTTTGCCTTTTTTCTCTTTATTTTTTTTGAAGGAATTTACATGAAAATATATATTTTCCGGTTTCAATTATATGCAATGTGTACACATTCAAGTGTGTGTGTGCGAGTGTGTGCGACTATCGGGGTCTCCCTTGCTTTTGTCTAGTCTATTTCACGGTTGATTACGTCGTTGTCGTCGTTTTACTCGTTCCCTGATTAGCCTGAATGCCTCACAGATGGGCGTGGCCAGAAGTAATGTTGATGACAATTTCTAAACGCTAAAAACAATTCAATCATTTCAATTTTATGGCAATCCAAAATGGCTCGCTTGCTGTTAATTGACTAATCTCTCAATTGGAATACCTATTACAAAATTATTTGCAATATATTTGCTGTGCCTTTTAAGGGAATTTGATCTGATATAAATAGCTTTTATCTTATGCGTCTTGGAAATGTTCTTGTAACTATTAACCTTGCCAATGAACTCGTCATTATATTGTCAATTTAAATGCGATTATTTCTGATTATAATTTGGAGAAATTGAGAAAATATACGCTTATAACTACTAGTTGTAGAGAATTCACCGCCAACTACTCGTTACCATCTACTCGTTTTAAGCTTCACGTTTACAAATACTCGTTATCAACTTCTTATTTTAATCTACTCGTTATCAACTACTCGTTACCAACTACTCGTATAAACTACTTATTACACTACTACTTGTTATTTACTTCTTTTTTCCCACCCACATCACCAATTACACCTTAGAAACTGCTCGTTATTATCTACTCGCAACTTTTCGTTTCCAATAACTCGCTACCAACAACTCGATATTAACTATTCGTTACCGACTATTCGAATTTACTTTTTATCAATGTCTTGTTTCCACTTACTCGTTAACTACTTATTAAAAATTTCACATTGCTATCTACTCGTTATTAACTATTGTTAATAATTTGAGGGTTTTTTAAATACCTGCGGACTTTCACGCAATCTAACTAGTTGTCTTCTCTCGCTTATGTCCACTCGTTACTAACTAGTCGCCAAAATCATCTAATTGGCAATCACACACACATTGACAAAGAGAACACCTTGACGCAACGAGTTGATTTAGGGCACAGAACAGAACAGACAGCAGGCCGAGGGAGGCGCCGGAAATGTTTGTTGCAGGGCTAACAAAAGCCAACAAGCAAAAAGGGAAGAATAAATCGACCAACAACGACGGCTGAAAGACGATTTCAGAGCCAAAAGTCGACGACGGAAGAACTGGCAGTTAACTTGTGGGCGGTGCAAGGGGAGGGGCTGTTGCAAATCCAATAAACACCACAGCCGAATTGCAAATGTGGCAATAGGTTCGGAGCAAGGAAGCGCAGAGTTGACATTGCTACAGAGAAGAAAGAGACAGAGAGAGAGAGAGAGCGAAGGAGAGTGGTTGTGGGAATTGTTGAGCGGCTTATCTTTCACTACCCTCTCTATCCCTCCCCTTTTCTCTTTCTATTTGTGTAGTACTGTCACGTGTCTGTGTTCAACATTTAGAACTTTTGTGCAGTGTTGCCACATTTTATTGATGTCACACTGCAGTTGAAGAAAGAAGCTTCACGAAGTTGACTTCCAACTTTTGGCACTGAAACTTCTTCAAGTGTAGCGGAACTGCAGCTGAAGTAATATTGAAAAGTAATATTAAATTGATTGGCTGTGTTGAAGTGACTTGGAAAAATTTATTCAACAGAATTAGTGCGTAAATTAGAAAAACTTGGAAAATATATAAACCAACATACGCTTTAAAAGAGAAGTCCATAAAGTTAATTGGACTACTCGGTTCAATAATGGAACCACTTCACTAGACCCTTTGAGCTATTCAATTTTTAAGTCGCTTAAAGTCAAAATAAAACTATAAATAGACAACAAAAGGTTTACAACCTGAAAACTTTTGCTAATAGCCCTCAAATAAATCACCCATTGAACTGTGAATGGCTTTTCAAATGCGAATCATGGGGCAAATGAAACCTTTTCAATTCCGAAATATTTCCACTGCGCATGCAAAAGTGGCATTGCGAATCCCCCTTCCCAGCCCACTTCTACCTTTAAACCAACCCAAATAAATATGCACGGCAGCATCGATTGAAAAGCGCAATAAACGCATTTATCAGCGCTTACTTTTGTTGCCTTTTTGGCCAAGAACACACACATGAGCGGTGAAAATCGATTCAGAACCCCTCCCGAAAAATAATAAAAGAAAAAAATTTGAAACCAGTACTGAGATTTATCGCTGTTAATTAACAAATGTTTGAGAATACTAAAGAGAGTAGAGGGCGGGACGTTTGTTAGAAGGTTATAGATAGGATATAATAGAGTAAATCGTAAAATTGTACAACACTGGCCAGAATCGGATGAAGGAACTTAACTTAAAAGTATTTCTTTTGAATAAGGTAAAGTTAGTGATTTCAGTATGAATAAAAATAGTATAAATAAATTGATACTATATGCAAATATAAGGTAAGATAAGAAAGAGTTGGTAGTAATACATAATTAGATACAATGGGATTAATAATTAAAGAGTATAGAATTGTATAGGATTTGGTAAGATTGAAAATGATTTAGTTTGCTAATAATAATTTTAAACTAAAAACCCCGTACCTACAGCAGTATTGACAATATTTCCAGTATTCACTGTATTACGAAGTTGGAAAACTCTCCCCTAACAGCCACCTACACCCACCCCTGCCTCAATTTTTATGTCTGCATCATCAGTTATCATTCATAAATTTGATTTCTTGTTTTCTGCAAAATAAACACGAAGTTGTTGTTATTGTACTCGTTGTTTTCTGTTACACATAAGAATTGAACTTATCATGATTATGGTATAGCATGGCACGCCCATATTGGACACATGCACACATACATGTATGTATGTGTATATATACTTGTGTTGTTCCGGCCAAACTTACATTTCTCTCCTTTATTTTCCTGCCAACTAAGGGAATATTCATTGCTGCTGCTGTTTGCTTTGCTTTATTGCTTTAATTTTTGTTGTTTTCTTTCTGCCGTATGACACGCAAAAGGTCTTTGCACCTGATGTGGGCAACGACGACGACGAGAGGTGGCAACAAATTCTGAATCGCACCAAAAAGTATAAAAAACTCTTTGAAGGCCCCTCAGGCTCTCTGAATGTACCTTAAACAACTCTTGGTCGAGTTATAATGCTTTTTGCCATGAGATTTATGCGAATTTTTTTGCGAAATTGTTTCTCTGTTAGCTCTTTGAATATAATAAAAATATTGGTGTTGAATACCCTGTTAAGCAGACTAAAGCGTGTTGATTAAAGCCAGGTTTTCTGTTAAAGCGAAAACTCGTATAGAAACATAGAAAATAATTAATATTATATTTGTCATTTTGATTAGTTATTTATTTACTAACTTATTTACTTGGAGTTTACATGGAAAACATTAATGGATATATTCATAAAGCATAATATTGCTTTCGCATTGTTTACTTTTGACAGAGTTTAAAAAAATTGAAATAGACTACATTTGCAAGTTTTTCTATACATTATATTTTAAATTATTAATATTCTATAGTGTATATAATAGAGATTGATATAGATCTTTGCTAAGTCGCTTTTTGATTCATCTAGCTATAAATATATTTCTTTAACCCTTCCTCTTTTTGACCACGCCCTATTTGGAAACTGTATTATAAATATTCTGAGCACAGATAATGTTTATAATTAAATTATTTCTGCTGTTTAGTTAATATTTAATGTAAATTAAAAGAGATACAGATTTTGTATTAGTCCTGTAAACTTGAAATAGCTTGAAAACATCGTCGTTTGTACAAAGGATGACGGTCCATGTTTAGGGAATTATAATAATAAAATTTGGGTCAGGATAAATAAAAATATTTGAAATATTTTTCTTTGTGTCAATTTTTTACATCTTTTATCTAGCTATGCGCGTTGTACAGGGTATATCATAGCTATTGTTTCATAAAAATATGATGTTAGCTACACTCCCAAAAACAATTCAAAGTCAACAGCTTTGCGTGCACAAAATATGGCTACATTTTAATTTTTTTTGGTCAGTCTTGTTTTATGTACGTATATTGTACATATTTTTTTTTTTGTTTCTTTGTTTAATATATATGTCAAGTGCATTGTTTGCTTAGCTGTTGGACATTAGTTTATTTGTATTTATTGTGACGCCTCTTCAATTTTGCGCTGCATTCTTCTTGTTTTGTTTTTCTGCTCATTAACTAAACGCAATTAAAGTCCGGAGAGGTTTTTGTTTTGAGAGGCTGTCCGATTTAAAGGTCTCATTGTTTTTGTTAGCTATCAAAGTGTTGTATGAAACTAGCATGAAGGCCGTAATCACAGCTTCGACATAATATTTACTTCTTTTAGCCAATTAAAAAACAAAATTGCCAGAAAAACTGAATTAAAGCTGTTTAAAATTAATTATATATATGCACATATGTACATGTACATATGTACATATATTAAACAGAAGACGTGGCATGAAAAATGCAGACAAAAAATATGATAGATAAATATATAGTCGAAATAAACGTCCTTATTTTTAAACATTTTATTTACTTTTACAAGAATGAACAATATTTTGCAAACAAAGTTCAGCTAATAAATCGTTGCGTTTTCGTTTCCGAGTGAACACTGTCTATCAATACGTTGTTTTCTGACCTAACCATTCCTTTCCACTACCTTTTCACTATTTATTTCACTACAACAACCATTTATGCACATTCCTTTTTCAAGAACAATCAAAAATTTACAAGCAAGTCTCAAGAACCGGAACATAAAAAACAACAACAAACCAAAATTCCTAATTTAATTTAACAAAATAAAAAACCGAAAACAAACAATTTTCTGCTTTTATTTTCGACTGGTTTTGCACAATTTTATGCTGGCTGCTTTGTTGTTTTTCTTCTTCCTATTCTTGTTGATGTTGTTGTTGCTGACGAGCCTATGCCACCCCCTCTTGTCTGTCTGTCGCGCTCTCTCTCACTTCGCTCACACTCTTTTTACGTTCATTCTGCTGTGTTTTTCCTCGTTTCTTGTTTGTGCGCCGCACCGTTCGTCGCTTGTTCTTGACGTTTGCTTTAGCGCGTTCTTCGTCGTCCGTTTTGTTGGCTTTTTGGCTCTCACGCATCTTTTTCGGGCCGGTTAGACGTACGCCACCGCTCCCGGTTCCACTCTCTCTCACTCTCGCTCTCTGTGTTGTTGTTGTTGTCTCTTCACAGTCAAGGACAAGTTAATGAACGATTTGGTTTTTTTTGTTGTAATTCTTTCGAGCTGTTTTTCTTCTCAACTGTTTGAGTCGTGCAGCCTGGGTGTTGTATGTGTGTGTGTGTGTCGTGGTATTTTTCTGATTTTTCTCCACACATTCTGTTGACTCATTTCAATTTGTTGTTCTTTTTATTTTTCTGCTGCTTATTCATTAAAAATTTTATTGTATTATTGTTTTTCTTGCTGCATTATTTATGCAAATTATTTTGATTACTTTTTGACTTTTCGCGCGGCTGTGTTGAATGAAAGGCGCCAAAAGTGCAAAAGCAGCGCATTAATTGTTGTTTATAGCCTGTAAAACTAAGTGCAGGCAGGGTATTCTGCACTACACTTATGTAAACCTAAGTTTTGTGTTTTATAATATTTATGTATCTGGTAGAAGGAGAAAATGTACGGTTTACAGGGTATCTGTCTTACCTGATTTTGAGTTGTTCATTAAACTGGTAAGAGAGTATCCCGCAGTTTGTCGATATTGTCTGCAAGACTGTTTTAATATATTTATTTATTTAATTTTAGTATTTACTTATTTGCTTTATTTTTTATTTTTTTTTCATTTCTGTTGTTTTGGCATTTTGAGGTTTTTCACTTTCTTTTCGTTTGTTTTCTTTTCGCTTAGCGCCGCATTTTTATTTGTTGTTCTATTTTGTGATAATGCAAAAAACGAAAAGAAATAAATTGCAAATTTTTTTATTGGCTTTTAAATGTTTTTCACTTGATTTTGTTTAATAATATTTAATATTCATTTAAACTTTGTATATTTGCGTGGGCGTGTTTGACGGGGTTTGGTAGGGAAGTTCTTTTTATGAAGATGACCCACATTGCGCATACGCACCGTAAACAGTTTTTAAAAAGCGTGTTTTCATTGTGAAATGTTGCGTCAGTTGCGTTAAACTAGTTTACTCTCTTGTTATTATTATTGTTATTGTTTATTAACACATTTGTTGGTATTATTATTGTTTGGGTAATCTGTGTGACGAACCCAGTTGGCAACAAAAAATATTTGTTGACGCTTTCACAGTTTCAGTTAAATCTTTGTGCCCTAAAAATGTGTTTAGGCGAGTAGCGGGCATATTGTTTTGCCTACACAGATTAGCCACAAGAAAATTGTGAACATAATTGATATAAAGCACAATTTTCAATTATTTGTGATCGAATTGATTATTTTCCTAAGGGTGTCTCCTTTGCTAATAATATTATATAATATTGTTTTACCCAGAGGGTGTCTTTGGTTCGTTATCTTTGCTATTTATTTGCCTTTTATGCATTGCTTTAGTTTCAGTTTAGCACTGCACAAATATTGGCTAACAAACAATTTCTGCGCTTCGTGCCTGAAGAGTTTTTCTTTACCACTTTTCGGTATGGCGCGTTGAAAATTTATAGCGCAAGGTTGTTGTTGGAAAAAGGTCGACAGAGTCGTAGAAAACTTTGTAAGACAACCCTGAAATGGTGAGCAATGCCAGAAAATATCATTTGATGTGAAATTTGATATGCTTAGAAGTATAGCGTAGTATATATTTCTTTATACATTATTTGTTAGAAAAAAAACATTTTTCCTGCAAAAATATTAATTAGAAAGTTGAGCTAGACTTAGAAGTATTTAGAGTTATTTAATTGAAAATTAATTAGAAATGGGAGAATAAATAGACTAAAATGTTCTGTAATATAATAAGTATTCGAAAAGAAGAAAGCGAATATTTCTATACAGATACTCACTATACCATGTTTTTAAAAATCAAGTCGTATATTTTAAATAATGAATAGAAAGGCAACGAAAAATAATAGAAGTATATGTATTTTGAATAATTTAAAATTTAACTAATTCATTTTCTGCTGTACTCGTTACTCGAGTATGATGTCTAAGTGAACTAGTTATTCACGCTATAAAGCATGTGGGTATTAGGCTCGAACCTCTATTAATAGAACTGGAACTGGAACTGCAACCAGTATGTCAGGGCAGCGATGTCTTCGCCGAAGGCCATATTAAAAAGTTAAGGGCAATAGCTTATAGCTAGAAACTCATATCAATATAAATGAAAATAAAATTCATTTCTTGACAGTTAAAAACCAATTTAATCTAAAATATTTCCTGAGCCAAATGATTTGCATTTCTCATCCCAAATTCAATTCCAATCAACATAAGTTTCTTTTTGATGTGGCCAATGAAAACTGAAGTAAAACACTTTTCAAGGATTTTACGCGCTGATGTGGCACGAGTTGGTGGGAAAGGGGGGTGGCGGGGGCTGTCGTGTGGGGATGTTGCCTCATGCAGCATAATTCATGGGACTCGCGGCTTGGCTCAACTGTTGCCTCACATACGTGCATATGTATGCGACTGATGGGGATATTAAATATTTAGAAATGTGGCAACACTGGCAAATGTGGCAACTGTTTGTGGCACGTGGCACGTTGACGCATTATGACAATGCAAACGCCTTGGGAACCGGGCCTGCAAAAAAAACCAAAAACGAAGATATAATAAAAACTCGTGTGGCATAAAAGTTAATTAGGCAAATTTTAGTGGGTCTCCAGGGTGGCAAGAGGCAGGCTTGTGCAGAGAGGGAGACGGAGAGAGAGAGAGAGAGCGAGAGAGCGGGAGACAGCAGGGGAAAAGGGGTGTGTGTTTGTTTCGCTATTAATGATATGATTTTAGTCAAAAACCAACTGTGCATGGGCATAAATTAGGTTGCATGGGAAACATTGCACTTGCCAGCTTCAACTCTTGCTCTCTATACCCTACCCCAATCCCGTTCCTCATCTACCCTGTGTAAACTGCTTAAAGCACTTGTCTGTGTTTGCCCTGCGTTAAATATCGCCGCAGCCAAAAGCCAAACTAGCTACAAATGGCTTCGAGTTGTGGCAGCAGCTGCTTGACTGATGAAGCAACCCGTCAGCCATCTATCTGTCTCTCTCTCTTTCTCTATATGTCTCTTCCTCTCCCCCCCTTACTTCCCTTCTGTGGCACTTTGTCAACGGCAAAGCCCGTGCAAAGCTTCGCATAAGTTGTTGTTTGATTTACAGCTGAGCAATGTAACTAACTGCTGTCTGGCAAGTGTCTTTGATGTGCTTCTGATTTACTGCACCCCCTCCTGACGCACCTCTCCTCCCGCCCAATCGCTTGGCCCCATATGATTTATTTCTCTGTTGCAAATGACGCCCCGAGTTCTTTACTAAAGGGTCAGTGGCCCAAACGCCGTGACAAAGTTAAACGTGGAAGAAGTTGACAATAGATAAGCCTGGGCTGTTATATAAAGCGTTACGTAACTGCTGTGCGTTAATGTCTGAAGATTATTAGGTGAATTAACAACGTGGTAAACTTACGTAACGTTTGCAGGATTTGATGCGTTTAACTTCATGTTTAGAACTATTTAATGTTGACTTTTGTGCCCTCTAAGTTCCCTTAGAAAGTGTTCTAATAGCATACGATGACGTAAGGCGTTACGTAAACAGCACAAGGCGTAAAACACGATTTATTACGACATTTTACATACATACATACATTTTAATGTAAGATTTACGGTTATAACAATACATTAACCTTACCTTACATATGAATATTTATGATGACGTAAGACATTACGTAGTTATCTTAAAGAATGCAAACGTTTTTAATGTTTTTTATAAGCTCCTAAATCTTTAATGTTTACTCGTACGTTCTTCTATAACGTTACGTTACCTTTTACGCAACTTATATAAGGTAATGTTTTACATATCGTTATTATAGCTTATGTAAGGTAATACTTACGTAACAGATCACTAAGGTTTTCTTATGAGTAAAATGCTTTTGGTCGCATCAGGTTTAAGGAATCCGTAGAAAAGTATACCAGAAATAATGCTCAATTATCTAGAACTAATTTTCATAGTACATAATGTTTCATTATGAGTTATTACAGTGATACGTAACGCATTATAAATATGCTTTTCTGCTTTATGGAGATATTCAATCGCATATCCAAGGGCTCTCATATTGCCTTATTAGTTGCTCGAATAGTTTCGTAATGAACTGCAATTCAAAAGCGATGCAATTGTCACGTAGTTTTCATTAGAGGTCCAACTGCAGCTAATTTGATTTCATTAGCTATGCGCTCTGCCAGGATGGCCTGTGGGGACAGGAAAAGTGGGGTGCCTTAAAGCTGGGGATTATAAAAACTTTGCAATGCCGGACACGACACGACTCGACACAGTGTGGGATTTGCAGCGAAAGCCGAGCAAAAGTTATCAGCTCAGCCAGCAGGACACGACGGAACGGGACAGGACAGGACACAGCAGCCGCAGGAAGCAAAGTAGATTCCCCAACAGGAAGCCAGCTGGGCGACAGCTTTAGCTTTAGTTTGGCGGGCGGGTGGAGTGAGGGAGGGACTATGGTAAATTATTGATGTTAATAATTCAATTGCAACAGTCAAATGGAAAACTTTGTTGCCTCTGCAGCTTCTGATTCGTTGATGCCACAGAAAACCTTGCACTTTGCGGTTACTCATTCTTTCTTCCTCTCTTTCTCTCTCTTACAGATTACCACATCGACTGCCAAGAAGTTATGGGAGAAATCGGATGGCAAAAGCGGCGCGTCGAGCACACCGGGCGGCCCATTGAATCCGCTCCAGATACCCGGCGTTGGTGATCACTCGTCCGTTTGGAAGGATCACACTTGGTCCACACAGGGCGAGAATATATTGGCACCGCCCAGACCACGTGGATATCCGCATGGCGGCGCCTCTGATACCTCGAACAGCGGCAATGCGGGCATCTTGAGGTGAGTTTATCTTTAGACTAGTTTAACGTAATATTTTATTAACATAATGAAAGGAATCTTAACGTAATGTTAACGTATGTGCTTTGTGAAGATTTGAATCTTCCAAAAACCTTTGTAGGGCTGCAAAACTTACTTGACAAACGCTCAAATACATAATACTAAAGACTATTTCGTGATCACTTAAGTGGAATGTTACGATATGTAATAAATTAGGTAATATTATCTGTTATGTTACGTAAGAAGCTGTGGTATATCATAATTTAATAAAAATGAATAAATTCGTTATTTGTACATCTTGACGCTACTTAGCACCGAAGTAGAATATGTTGCATTAGGATGTTCAATATGTAACAAATTACGCTATATAACCAGACAAGTTTTTAACAAACCGTGACACAAGAATTTTTTCACGTAATGTCAAATTATATATATTATAAAGTCGTAAGCTACGCTACGTGACATCAGTTTTAAGAAAGAAATAACGTTTTCTAATAAACCACGTTCAGTTGCACTACGTTTCGTGAGTATGGTTAGGTTAATAAGTCACATTACGTTAGTGTACTTTGCTTACGTTGTTTCCTTAATAAATTAATAAGTAATATTACGTCAGAATTAATTTGGAAAGTTACTGATTATATTTTATATAAAATTTAAATCCTTTAAATGTTCCTTTTCTCTTTCTCTTGAATAGCCCCCGCGATTCGACATGCGTGAAGATGGTTGAATACGTTCTGGGTGGCTCACCCACCACCAAGGAGAGCCCTTTGTCCAGCTTGGAGCCGCGTATGCGCAACTTGAAGTTTGACGATAATGATAAGGTGCAGATCATAACTGATCATAAATTGTATTTAGCTATGTATAGCTCTATGTATGCTCATATTTTTCCCTCCTATTGCAGTCACACGACGATAAGGAAAAGGCAAATTCTCCGTTTGACACAAACGGCTTAAAGAAGGACGACCAAGTCACAAACACAAACGGAGTCGTCAATGGCATTGACGATGACAAGGGATTCAAGTGAGTAGTCGAGCCAAGTCGAGTTTAGTTCAGCCTCGGTCCATGTTTAACCAGATAACTGATCAACTTTTCCACTGCTCCTCCGTCTGTCGCAGTGTCTAGTTCAAGTCTGGGCAATGGCATTGACATTAGAATGCCTATGCCTATGCCTAAGCCTGTACCATGGTGTTAAACAGGTTTCTTCAAGGTCCCCACGACATGTTCTTTGTGTTTGAGAGAGGGGGCTACATTGAGGTCTGGAGTTGCGTCAGTTTATTGCTTCGATTTATGACAGGCGCATATCAAGTGGAGATATTTCTAAAATATAGAAAATAATATGTTGTTATATAAAAATGTAGATGGGAGTATAATTCTTTAGTTTTGTGATAACTTTATATTATCAGAATAGGAAAATAATATTCTATTATTATATTTGTGTTTTTCAATTCAAAAACTTATCTCTTCAAATTATTTTGCAGAATTTAACGAAATCAGCCGTTCGAATTTATATTCCTTAATATATAACAAAAGATTTTATTATTGTGTCAATTTCTTCATATTTATTTTTTATGGAATATATATTCATTTCACAATTATATTTTTGTGTTTCAATCTCAAAACGTATCTCTAAATATTTATTTTATCATACCTTCATAGATTTCAATATATTTAATATATATTCATATAAATTCATATAAATCCCACTGATTTTTTTTTTGTTGAGCTTAATTATAAACCACTTTTCGTATTTTTTCACTGCTGCTTCTGCTGCAACTGTTTCTATTTTTAAAACATTGTAATTTCCATTTGTAATTAAAATATCAATAAAATGCGGACATTTTGGTTAGCTCTGCCCACAACTGTCTGTAATTGTATAAATTCAGCAAATGTCGGAGTTAAATTTTTATCAAACTGTCAGTTACGATTCGTTGACACCCACTTGGTCAAAAAAGCTGCCCACTTGGCCCACATATTTTCGCTGGCTTTTGCTGTACTTCCTTTGATGTGTTTGTATGTGCCAAGATGATTCAGTTGGTTAAGTGTTCATGTTTCATGTTCAGAGTTTGAGTCTTACGATGTTTTTTTGGCAGCACTTTCTATTTATGCTTTGCAGCAAATGGAACTTTTGTTAAGTTTTTTTGGATATTTTTTTAGCTGTTCTAAATTAAGATAGTCTGCTTAACTCTGGAAAATACTTTTTTATTACATTTAACTGTATATTGATCAAACGGTTTTAGTTTAGCTTGCTCCTCAAACTCAAAAGAAAATAAAAAATTAATAATTGAAAAAAATAGTAATTGAATTAACGCGCGACGTAAAAAACATGTGGATTAAGTAGCGTTTGTATATGTTGGTTTAAACGTAGTTAAATGGATGATGTACAAGCATATAATTCTCTTCCTCTCTTTGTTTCTCTATCACCCACTGTCTGTTTCTTTTGTGGATTGCATATGAATTAGCATAGAAATGAGTCAGTCACATAGCATTTTTAATTGCTTTAGAAATTGTATGACTATTTGCATTGTCCCGGTTTGCCTCCTTTAGTGCTTTTTTTCTCTGTATTTTTAGGGCTCGGCAATTGTTATTAATTTATCGATTCTGGAGCGTATTCCCAATTGCTTTTCACTTAAAACATATTTTTAATAGCCGCTTACAACACGCACTGGCCAAAAATTTCGGGCCTTACGAAGCCTAGCGAACCAAAAAAAAAAGAAAAAAATAATAAAAACCAGTCGTGGTTTGGTCTTCAGGTTGTTGTTGTTGTTGTTCTTATTGTTGCTCTGTTTTGCCGGTTTTCTCTTTCAATTGTTGTTGCTGCAATTTCATTGCCGGTGTCGGCGACGCAGCCAAAACGTGTTTCAATGCCAAACGTAATAACGGTTATGATGTAAGTTATCAACAACAACAACGTTTTTAGACAACAACTGCGAACTCTATTGAGCATTTTACTACAGCATTTTATTCGATTAGTTTGCGTTTATGTAGCTTTTAGTGTTTTTGTTGTTGGGGCAGGTTTCCTTTGTTTTTTTTTGTTAATATTTTTTTTACAACATTTTTTGTGTTTCATTTTATTTGCACACGTTTTGTGCGCCGCGTAATGAAATTTAGTTGCGAAAATTCAAACGGCCGCTTCAATTGTGGCAACACAGCCAACATGGCCAACTTTGGGCAGGGGGTTCGGTTCGAGTTCGAGTTTTCGAGTTGTTGTTGCTTGTGGTTTCAGTTACTACACCTGTGTGCACCTGTCTACCGACCTAGTCTGAGCCAGCAGTTGTTGTCTGCCACCTCTGTCCGTTTATCTGACCCGCTAACTTGGTCAACTTGCTCTGCTGACCTTTTTATCTACTTTTGGCTGTGCACTTTCTTTTTGCTGCCGTTTGAAAGTGAATTTTATTTTTTTCATTCTTAGTTTTGTAGCTTGCATTTTTTTTGTCTATTGCATAAGCGTTACGGATTAGAATATTAGATACTCGCGCTGGCAATAGAATTGGGAATGCTGCCAATGGAACTGACCTCGCACAAATGTTGTGGGCTTGATCAGCTGAGGGATGGCGGTGGGGCTGTATTGTGGCTATTTTGAGTCTTATGCAACGATGCGTTAAAAAAATTATAAGATTTATGTCATACAGTGTGAGGTTTTAAATATAGTTATGTAGTTCGGGCCAAATATACTATCTGGAAGTACGAAAATGTGAATAAAATAGTTCTTTATACAAGAGAATCGTTACTTTATTAGAAAATATAAACTAATTGTCAAACTATGACCAAACTTGTGTAAATCATGAAAATAGGTTCAGTTTTGTCAAATTTATGGGCGTTTACTTGTCTAAATTTATGAAAAATCTGCAGAATTTTTGACAAAATACGCGATACCTTTAGATTCAGTTTTAAGGTTCTGTTTTTCTGCCAAATATGTCTCCAGCATTCGAACTAAAAAAATGTCAGATTCTAACTTTTGAAAAAATAATTTTAATTTTTCAAAATACAAATGGTACACGATTTTTTTTCTGAAAAATTCGAAAAAATTATATTTTGAATTTAGGCCAAACCATGATAAAAATGGCACGGAACATGAAAATTAGTTAAGTTTCAGCCAAGTTATGGGAGTTTAAAGTTTAAATTGTAAATACCCTATGAATTTGTGAATTTGGCATGACTTGAGCAAGCATTAAACAAGCATTAAGCTTTTGTGTGAAGAGAGCATTTACATACAATTTTGAAATCACTTTATATATCAAGCCAAGATAACAATGGTGTTGATTATTTAATTCGCTTTTAAGTCGCAGTTTGGCAGCCATGTTACAGTTTGAGTATCAATTACTTCATCTACTGATTTCATTGCCATTAGTCACACTCATTACAGTTGCACGTGCACTGCAATTGTGGCTTCTGTTGTTGTATTTGGTGTTAATGACCCCCACAGTTAAATTATGGCCAATTTGCGTTGACTGCACGCTAGAGCGAGATGGCAAACCAGATATGTGAGTCAACAACGCTCGCACACAGTTGTAGAGCCACTGCTGGGTCGCACAAGCACATGCAGTTGGTTGAGCACGAGCTGCGCCAGCTATGAATGAAACGTATTTGGTTGGCGTGCTTGAAAAAGAAGATAGATGCATTAATTAACACACACAGAGAAATAAATTTATTTCGTCGTTGTTTTTTTTATTATACAAATTTGCATTTAAAGCGCCGTTCGTTAAAAAAAACGTTGCCTGAATTTCTTGTTGTTGATTTTTTGATATAATTTATGGCTTTGGCCAGCTGCCGTTTGGCCACCGACTTTTTTGCTGACGTCATAGACATAGCTGCCCCCTCTTCCGTCTTAAAAAGTTTGCTGCTTAAGTCTTTTGTATGCGTCGACAGTTGGCAAATCACTTGATTACAACAGTGACTTGCAAACTGTAAAGCGCTTATTGAAATTGAAATTGTAATTAATTATTTGCCAATTGAGGTTAAATTTGTTTTTAATTGCCAGTTGTGATAAATTTGTTTTTAATTGTTACAACAATTTGTTAAACATTTGCGAGCAGTTTGAGAAGCATGACCTAAAAGTTTTTAGTATTTATTTTTTAGTACACAGTGTGTCACGACTAAGTTGTAAGTGGTGGGTGTCTTGACTAAGCAGTTGAAACAGTGATTGCTAAACTATTTATAGAGGCATTCCAAACTTTGGTTAGCTGCACAGTGGATTAAAACTGTCGTGAGGCGGATGTAAAAGTGTAGTGATTGTAAAACAGTTTAAATTAAAAAGGTTTACAATGAATTTGCAACTGTGCGTAGGTTTTAGGGGACTCTAGTGAAAGGACTTTAAAATAAATTTATACATCTAATTCTCTTCTTATTTAAAAATTAAAAGGTATAATTTGTGCGGGGTGAGAATAAAATAAATTCATAGAACATAGAAAGAAAAACAATTCGAGTAGAAAGAGAAAAATCTCACTTCTTAAAATTTATATTTTTTAAAATGAAAATTAGGTATATGTTTAATTTAAACTGCTTTATAATTTCCTTTTTTATTTAATACTTTCCAGTCGCACTCCCGGCTCCCGTCAGCCGTCGCCCGCTGAAGAGACACTGCCACGCCCACCCACACTGCTGGATCCCACACATCACGGCGGCTTTCCGCAAATGCCGCACTTCAATCACATGCTCATGGATCATGGCCAAGGTCATGGCCTGGGTGGCAACAATTCGGGGGGCGGTGGAGGTGGCGCCGCCGCATACGCGCACCAGCAGATAGCAGCGCAGATGAGTCAATTGCAGCCGCCAATGTTGAATGGAGTTGGTGCCGGAATGCCAATGGCTGCACAGGTAAATTGCGATCTTCCCACACCGTTTGACAGCCACTGAATTGAATACATTCCTCTCTCCTCAGTCACCCATGTTGAATCATCAGGGCGCCCAGGCAGGAGGCCCCAATCATATGGAATCTCCAGGCAATTTATTGCAGCAGCAGCAGCAACAGCAGCAAAATTTTGATGTACAGGTGAGTGCTGAATTATACGATGTGTTGTAGGAGATTACATCAAGAAATATCTCACATGTTATATGCCATATAAAAGCATATTAAATATTGTCTTTGTTATTAAATTTTGTGTTTTATGTTCTGAACCAATTGAAAGTGGGCAAAAAGTGTAACTTGGTTTTTTGTGAATGTATGCGACATGCAGAAGGATTCAAAGTATATATATTCTTGGCCATCATCACTGTACGTGTCGATCTCAAAAACTACAAGAGTTAGAGAGCTGAATTTTTATTTTTTAAGATCGTGTATCCATGTTTTTATCATCCTTTATTTTATTTTTCCCAATTTTTCGTCCTGGAGCAATTTTTTTTTTTTGGTAGTTAGGCAAGGATCTTTTCTGGCAGCTGAGGATTTTTCTAAAGCTGAGAATATGTAATGCCCATTTCTGCAATTTTTGCGTATAATAGTCAATAAAAGATTGAACGGCAATTGAATTGTTGGACAGTTTTTCTCCAGATATGTTATGCTATGTTTTATGACGAGTTTATGTCAAATATATTCGTTTTTATTTAAAAATTTAAAAATCCATTTAATTTATTTAAAATTTCCTTCTATTAGTCAAGAGATAGAAACGTTTATATATTTTTTTCTTAAACGGGCCGTTTTTTGCAGTATAACTCATTCTCATATTTTCAACTTTTATTACATACAAAAATGAAAGAGTCCGGATTTTAGAAGTTACAAAATTGCCAGGTGTCCGAATTACAGTGTATATAATAGAAAACATTTTAGTGTCCGAACTAACGATATTATACTGTATAATAGCTAGAGCCACCAAATTTAATTTAATTTTTTCGTCAATCATACGCATTTAAAAAATATTTAACTTTTTGATAACTCCCCCATTCAAATTTGAAATCTATTCGTATTATGAAGCAATTTCATATTCTCCGGTTGGTTGCATTGTCGCTGAATTTTTTTTATAATATTGTTGCACAACTTGCATTTTTGCTCCCTAGGTACCGCCGCTTCTTCAAAATATTCTTTTATACATAACTATATATTTAAATAATCTTTTAATCAACCAATCGGGGCAGATCCATTATTGAAACGGCGTTCTGGACTTCATATGAAGTATATTTAAATGTGGGTGCTTAAAAATATGATTGTATATAAATTGCGCTTACTTCTTTCCTTAAATTTGCTTTATATTAAGGCCACTTTAAGGCTGCAGCTGCTGTGCGTTAGTTACAGGGTATCATTTAACCACTTGAGTGCAGCTCTCTTGGCTGCATTTGCAAAATGAGGTCATGTGTTTTGTGTGTTCCGTTCTTGTGTGTGTGTTGTTGTTGTTTTTGTGGCTTGTGCTGCGCATTTGGAGTGCCCAATGCAGCTGCTAATTTACCACATCCGGCTGAAAGCAGCTGCAGCCGCTGCTCGTTGATGTCCCCCGAGAGCCATTTCCGGTACACAAAATCCCCGAAAAAGGGAAAACCCAACAGCAACAACAGCAACAGGAGCAACAACGACAGCAACAACAAGTTTTCGCTTGCAATTTATTTCGAAACAAAACGGAAATCGGATTTATTAGCCGCAAAATTGCTTTTAAGCTTTAGCCATTCATTTGTGCAGTGGCTCTCAAACCAAATGGTCCTGCAACACCTAGCTCCTACTCGCTCTCTCCACCCCACCCCCTCTCTCTTCCACTCTGTGTAATGTCATTTCTCTGTCGCTTTGGCTTTTTATCTTACGGCGTCAAATTGAAAATCAATATGCGTTGTTGCAGCTGCCGTTTATTTTTATACTCGCTCACGCAGTGAAAGGAGAATATTGGGTTTGTGCGATGTCCGCCTTGCTGTCCGTTGGTCTGTGGGCCTTGAAGCTAAAGACTTGAAATGTCCAATTTTTTCTCGGTATATTCGCGTCAAATAAAGTACTACGATTTTTTGGAGACGTGGCAATCCGATAAAATATATTTATCTCCCTCAGTTTTAAAGCTAGATGCAAAAAAATCAGACAGAGCAC
Organism: Drosophila robusta; assembly: GCA_035043565.1. Taxonomy (NCBI): domain Eukaryota; kingdom Metazoa; phylum Arthropoda; class Insecta; order Diptera; family Drosophilidae; genus Drosophila; species Drosophila robusta. The sequence continues at coordinate 10,281,826 of JAWNMW010000294.1, read as the reverse complement.
TGACGACATCTTCTAAGGATCGCACACATATATTTTGGATGCTTGTGGCAAATCGAATCGATAACTCCCACAATGTGCCTCTAAATATCTAGCCAAAAATATTAGCCACGACACTCTATGGCTCTCAAATTACAAAAATCAATATTTTTCTAAAATTACAATAATGATTCAGACCGTTTTCGATTTTTCATGGTGTTATATTGTAAACTAGTTACACCCGACTGTAACGTGTTGTCGTTGTTGCACTTGCTGTTGCTATCTTCCGGTGTAGCCACGCCCCTTGTCCTGCCGCCGCGCCCTCGTCCTGCTGAGCCTTGGCGCAAGCAAATTGACATTTCCACACTTCAGCCGTTGCCTTTGCTGCTGCCTCTGCTGAGGCTTGGGCAATCTGCACTTCCGTTTTTATCGCAAACACACAATATGCTCCCCTCACCCCGCCTCCTCTCCATGTTGCCGTAATTTTGTCTCGCTTTTGTCTTTTAACTTGCAAGTTGCAAGTTGCTAGCAACTTTATCGTTGCACTTTTTGCCTTTTGGCCTGGCCTGTGGTTCGCTCCTTGGCTACTCGTGCCACTTGCCACTTGCGCCCGAGTGTATGCAACAAAGAGCGTCGGCAACAGGACACAGCAGTGGCAGCTGATGTCATTACGCTTAAAGTTGAAGTTTGGCTTTTCGCGTGGAATGTGGCAGCAGGAAGAGCAGGAGGATGTGGAGTCGCCTCTGGGGCATGCTTGATGCGCTTTTTGTGTATTGCAAGCTGCGTGGCATAATACTATAGTGACGTCACAAGTTTATATGCTAGCATACCAAAGAAATTAGGGAACATGCAATAGTCTTTTATCTAAAATTAGTTAGATTCCAATGTATATTTTTTTATTTAATGTATTTTACTGGTGTGTCGTATATTTTGTGTTTTTAAAATACTTACATACCGGATCATAACTATATTTAGTATTTTTGCAGTAGTTTCCTGTTTATATGCTAAATAAATCATGACTGTTTCTAGGCTTTAGTATTTTTATTGCATTTTTCTAATAGATACAATAAATTCCTATCGTATATTATTTGATATTCATTATTCTTTATAGTATTTTCCTGGTATAAAATACAAACTATTTAATTTTTGTTATATTTAATGCTGTTGGATTCACATGTTGCTAGTCGTTCTGGTAAGGTTGCAGAACATTTTTTGTACAAATGTTAATCGCTTTTTCAGTTTTACAGTTGATATAGACGTTTTTTAAGCTTCCTAAAATACCTGATAAATGTCACACTAATTTTTTTGCTCTTAGGTTGTCTTTAACATTTATCAGCCATTTAATTGATTTATATATTTTAGTTTGAATGTAACCTTTGAGACTAGCTGCATATATTTCGCCCGTCTCTCTTTCTCTCGACTGCCCTTTGATTGTGGGGTCTGCCAGCATTTTTCTTCGTTTGGTAATGGCAAATATGTTTTTGGTCATATTGAAATTTATATTGATGGTCTCTGAATGTCGTCTGTCTTGGCAACAGTTTGCATTTATTTCGAATGTGTCCTGCCAACCTCACTCTCCCCTCTCCCTCCCCCTCTCTTTCTGTTTGTCTGCCAGTTGATCTGTGGTTCTGTGTGTTCCTCCCGTTGCCTATAAATAATGATTTCTTTGCCATTTGAGCAGCTCCGCATGCAGTTTTGGCCAAAAGTGCGACTCTCTGTCTGGCTGCACATGCGGGTCTTCCCACAAATGCATATGTAATGGCATTGGTCATAAGGAATGCGCTTCAAACGGAACCTGATATATGTATATATACATGTGTATCTACACGAATATATAAAAATATATATATTCTGATGTATTTACATGACCGCAGAACGCAAGCTTTATATCCTAATCAACTCAAACTTATTTTAAAGCCAGAAAATGTTTTTCTTAACATGTATACAATTGCAAGATATAGTATTTACGATAGTCAGAACTAAAGATATAGCAGTAGTTATATAACGCAGTTTTATTTTATATTAAATATGTATTTTTATCTTAAATTTGCATATAACAAAGGTTTCCTTCGTGCAGCTCAATATATTTATGTGTATACTATATATTACATATTCATGTCGAAGTCGTTGCATTGTGCTGCTATACAATGGCTCACGTGCCACCTTACTTCCCACTCCCCACTCCCGTCTCCACATCCCACTTTGCATGCAATTCGTCAGCTTTTGTGGGGTGTTAATATCGACGACATTTAATAAGAAATATGCACGAATTTCGCCAAAGAAAAAATATGAGTGAAAAAAGCCGCTGCATGTCGCATTAAAAAAGCTATTTGTGGACAAAAGTGCGAGGAGAGAGCCTGTTGGGGTAGCTGTTAAATCGAGATGCATTATCCATTATCGGCAACATATTGCCGCCTATCGTCGTCTTGTGCAACCAATTTCCAACTACGTTTTCTTTATTTTTTATATACACATATATTTTTTCCATACTTTTTGCGTTCTCCTCTTGATACGTGTTTTATTTATGGCTCAGTGCTTTATGCTACCCGCCCGTCTCCTCTCTTCTCTTGCATTCGCCTATAGTGTACATGATATGTGCATAATAATAAATATAATAATGATATAGTATATAATAATGCGCGCGATTAAAGTGTTATGGGGCTAGCGGCGGGAGTGGGGAGACGCCTCTTTTTGGAAGACTTTCTTATCTTTGTGACACAGGGCAAAGTCTTTATGAAGAAAGTTTTCTTTTGTTATAAATATAGTAACTTCTTTAAAAGAAATATATTGGCATATTGAATCTAGAAAAGAAAAAACTAGTTTATCGTTTTATTTTATATCAATAATTTAAATATAAAAAAAGAAAAATATAATCTTAACGATAATTAATAAATTAAAAAATTGAATATATTTATGTGAAACAAAATTAATTGTACTTAAAATTTCCCTTGACTTTCGCCTGCTCAATCAAACTGAATTTGTTTCCTAAGCCCAATATAATATTTAAATTAGTTTCAGCTGCTTGCAATAACTTTTCGTAATGAGGATAAAACTTTTATGATATGATTTTCATGGTTGTTTGCTTTTGGAACTGATCCTAACTACGCCTAACTATCAACTAATCGTTGCAAAGTTTTTATATAAATAAACATGACAGCTTTAGAGAAGTCTCCCTTCCCCCTCCGCTTCCCCTGTTGCACCAGGAAAAACTTTGCTCATTTCGCGGTGCGATGTGGCAAAGTGTGAAAATCCAGCGAGACGATGCGCCAACAAGTTTTCACTCAATAAAAGTAATTAAAAATATGGCCGAGGAGTTTCGAGGCGGAACTTGCTTTCGGCATATGCGATTACTTTTATTACTTATTTCACTGTTCAGCTCTAATTTTGAGTGTTTGCCTTTTGCTTTTCCTTTTGATTCGGTTCATTTGATTGCGTTTGTGTGTTAATCAGTCAATGGGGATTTACTCGGGTGCGACTTGAGAAAGAGCGCCACACTTTAACGCGAAGTTGTCTGTTGGCGGATTTGCTTTGATCTGAAAGTGGGCCTAATTGATTTCGTGTTGTGAATTGTTTTTTCTACTTTAGCTTAACTTGTTTTCCTGTAAGCTGTTGTTGAGCGGGGCTTTAGCTAAAGTTGGTTAATAGATGAGCTAACTTGACGTTTGCATTGGCGGCTTAGCTGGAATTTTGGCAGTTTAATAGAAATAAAATCATACGCTCTAGAGCCTAGAATTACTTCATCTACTTCTATTAAATTTGGCCCATTAAAATAATCAATTAACTCTAGACAGCGAGCTTCAACTTAAATCAAATGTATGCAAAATATATATTATTTATTATACTCTCACATTCAACAGCTGCAATCGGGTAGGCGATAAGTATCACTAGGGATAGGGAAAGGGAAGAGGGTGGGCTTTGCTTCTACCCATTTAGTATGCAAATGTTTTACTTATGCAAATCTACTTTTTGCCGTACATGAAATTTTATTGCATAGTTTTCGACTACAAATTGAAAAATCTGAAATTTCAACACTTGAAAATATTATATTATTTATTTTTTGTTGTTGATGTAATGCTGGGTAAAAATTTGCATAAAATTTCATTTAAATCAATGAAACGAAGTTGATGACAAAATGCAAACATCTGCTGCTGCATTGTCTTTTGCCATATAAATTTGCAATTAATTAAGCGTTAATTAGCACGCAAATGTGTACGTAATTAATTATGCATGTTCTGCGGCACGTGGCACATGCCACTTGCCACTTGCCACTTTATAATGCCACTTGGGCAAATTCAATTGCAGCTGTAAAATGCAGTAGTCGTTTGACAGTCACAAACTGCTGCTAAATCTCAATTGATTTAAATACATTCTATATGGGTTGGCAGCGATACTTCAAAAAAGCAGGCCTGTATTGCTATATTTAAGTAAGTATTCATTAAAACGGATAGACTGGGCTTAAACATTACAACAAGTTGACAGCGCTCCTTATTTAAAGTTTTATTTTTTTCTATTGTCTTACGAAAGTAAATCAACTGACTTAAAGCTGTCGTTTTGGTGACTTGCACGGGTTGGCTGTGCCAACAGTATTTTTGATTTTTCTTCAAAGTAGAATTTTGGCCTTTGCATTTATGGTACCACATGAAATAGCTTTTAGCTTGTTGCTTTAGTAATATACCAAGTTGGCAGTGCCAAAAAGTTGAACAAGTTGACAGTGCTGTTCATTTAAACTACAATTTCTGTGCAATCATAAAATTAAAATCTCTATGAATAAATTTTGATATATACAATGCACAACAAACAAGTTGACAACCATTCTCAAATTCGGGCCAAGAATTATTCACGGAGTTCACACAAATGGTTGGCAAGTTTCGGAAAGTGGTCGCCTAATTAATAGAGACGCCTTTCCCAGCCGTCAACTATTTGCCACTTACTAATTAGCATTTGCGTGCTCGCAAACTTGAAAGATGACAGAACCCAAAAGCCGTTGAACGTATTACAATATTTTCGGAATAATACAGAGAGGGGGAAGGGAAGGCGCGAAAAGGCCGTCACTAATTGGACTTTATTGGTGGCAAATGTCAAGTGAAGCGAGTGGCGCTTAACACCCCACGGCAGCCCCTCCGACACCACTTTTGATTATGGTTCACTGATAACAGAAACATTTGTCGTTGCCAAGACGCCCCCGCTCCCCAATCTCTCTGGCAACATCGTCGTCGTATTTGCGGCATTCGCGTGTGGGCAGCCAAGCGTGTTCCCAAAATGCAATTTGTGACACACATAGATATAAATATATATATGTATATATATATGTATATATATATAGATGATTTTTTTGTTGTTGGTTCTTGTGAGTTTTGTGGGTGCCCAAAAGTTTGCCATTTAATTTTTCTGGCTTGACTGCACTTGAACGCCTACAAGCTGCCCACATTTTCTAATTTATGATGCAGCGAAAGTGCTTGAAAATCTAAATCGATGATTTAAACAGGCGCTGTGAATGAGGCGAGCTTTAAATTTACATTTCGCTTAAGTTTTTTTTAAAGATATTACATCATTTGATAAACGAGTGGTCAGCACCAGCTAAAGTACAAATTATACCTGCCAGCTATTTCCTGATTTTCTATATATAATTTGTACTTTAGTTAGGATAAGTTCAAAATCTTTTTACAAGTAAATTGTCTGTACGGCTATGTAGGTGTGTTTAAAGGCATTTAATAGCTAGTTGACAGCTCTACAGTCATGCCCAATGCAAGTTTGGTGTTCTATAGCTATATAGGGGTTTATAAGTCCCTTTAAAAGCAAGTTGGCAGCTCTATAGTATTTGAAAAGTGATTGAATTTTACTCTTGAGTTACCTGGCAGCTCTGACGATGCTTTTGGTGCATAAAAAATACGGACAACAAGTTGGCAGCACCGAGTTAACACAAGTTGGCATGTCTGCGACAGTAAACAGGCAGCATCATAACAAGATTTTGATGGGCGAGCTAATTAAAATAATAAACAAGTATTGGATATTTTCAATAGATAAGTTGGCAGTTCAGTAAACAATGCAAGTTGGCAACGCTGCAATTAGCAGTAAACATAATTTGCTCATTCCAAACAATATGTACATCGATTGTAAGCAACAAATGGCGCTGCCAACTTGCTGGAGAATGTTCAATCTCTTATGGCCATTGCCTACTTATGAGCTAATCAAGCGGTATCTCGGCCCGCAACGAATGGGAAAGAAACCCGGCAGCTTAATTTGATTAATTGCGTCATGCGGAGCAACGTCGTCAAATGATTTCACACCATGGGGCCACATTGCCGAACATCCCCTCCCTCGTACCCCTGTCATGTCTGGAAACACGAGCTGCCCACCCCTGGAGTGTGATAAGTGCGCCCGGGGTGTTGTATTACATGACGACGCCTGACCATGGAATTTACGACGTAGTTTTTTCTAATTTTTCTATTTAATTAGCACACACAATGAGCAGGAGAGAGCGGCAACAGAAGTTTCTTTGTGGGGGGTTTGGTTGGAGAAATATCCTGTCAATATGGCAGAACTTTGACCGGCCGGCTATTGAGGGTTGTTTCCCCGTTCTTCTTTCCTGGGCGTCGAGACAAATGGTTCGACTGTCTGACAAACTGTTGCCATTTGCTTGCCGGCGCTTAATGATGTCAGCATGTTAATTAAAGCCAAATTATTTACTAAAGTTACCCAAAAGGCATGAAAAAGGGCCAGCTGTCCCCGCCTTCGCACCCCCTCTCTGTCTCTTAGTCCTGACGAGGTGTTTAACTGTATTTGCCCCAAATGCTCTTGGCCTTTAAAAGTTCGTAAGTGTTGGCCATATTAAAAGTTTGACTTTCCATTTGCATCGCATGTGAGGGGCTAAACTATAAGGTTGAGAGTTGAAAGAGGTTAAGTAGAAACTTATTCTGGAATTAGAATTGTTTCTTGGAATAGTGTAATGATATTAAAATATCTTTGCTACTTACTTTAACATTTGCTGTATCTTGGGGTTGGAAAAATACCTAGTTGGAATATTTCTGTTATAGTAGGGAATTGTAATTTTATCATATATTATTTTCGGGCCTACAATTGCCAAAATGTCACTTTATACACTTAAATACTAGAAAACTAAAAAAACTAACTTTTTTGTATATAGCTTGAAGTTGCGGAATTTTATGAATCCTTATATTATTTAGACTTGAGGTAAATTTTTTTAATAAGAAATCTGCCTTTAAGGAAACATTATCCTTAATAAGTAATTATCCCTTAACTACTCTATAAATTCTGAGAACTTTTACATAAAATAAAATGCTTTAATTTGTCTACTGCTCGGAAACAAAATTCTCTTTCATCTAAATTGTAAACCATCTTACAAATTTCTGCACCACTTAAGCAATCCATTCCCCATCCCCCGCCAATAAATAAACTTTGGCTGGACTAATCTGATTTATTTCAATGTTGATCTGTTGTTTATGAAATGTTTGCTCAAAACGCAATGTTTTCTTTTTGACTCTTTCTCACTCTTTCCTTTCTAAATTCTTCTTAATCATACCCCAAAATCTAGAGTTAAGGACTTAGTTCTTACGAGTCCTTTGGGGTGTTGTCAACTTTTGTCTTGTTTTTTCTTTAGTTATTTTGCCTCTGGTTTACAACAACTTTTTCATTAATAGTTAACAAGCTTCATAATTAAGCGCCCAGACGCAAGAACTTGCTTCGGTTTTTTTTCTCCCTCATCTCTCTACTTTCTACTCTTTATGCTCTTCTTCTACTTTTTGCGTGTTGCTTATCCCTTGGCAATTTCTTGACAACTTTTTCGCTGTTGTGGTCCCGCTCGCACTGTACTCGCGTTCTATATGCTTATAAAGTAGTTTGTGTGTGCTCAGTCTGTCAATGACTTGGCTCAGTTCTTGCTAGCCATTTGTTTGTTTGGGCCACTTTGGGCGGTGTTGCGCGGCTGTCATGAGATTTCTTAAGCAGTTATGCACGCCTCACCTTTCAGCTCCAGACTCTGCCGCAGTTGTTGCTCATTTTCCAGGCCACTTGGCTCCGAACTTGCATTTCACTTTGATAAGTTGCGACAGATTTGCTGCGAAATAAATATTAAAAGTGGAAAAAAAAATAATATTCCATTGCCAGGCAGAAACTTAAAAAATAAATAAATAAGAACGTTGTAGTCGGGTGTACGGACAGACGGACATTGCACAAATCCATTATACTCTCTTCAATATGTTAACAAATATAAAAAAAGTGAAGCAAACCCTTTCATATCTAGCTACAACTGCCGCTTTGCAACGCTAGATGGCGCCACTGAGTCGTAAATTTAAATTGGCTCATTAGCAAACGGTTAACCACAACAAGCCAAGAAAATTGTAGCACCCCAGGAACACGCCTTGTGCCAGCTTAACAAATTTGTTACTTTTCTTATGGAATGGGGCGAGGCACACGCCCCCCGCATCCAGCTGTGGTGAACTGAATGCTGTGTGTGCAGCTCATTTGTTGGTCAGAAAGCTTAACTGAAACTAAAAGCATGTAAAGTACTGTCAGAAAAAAGCCACAGGACTTGGCTTAGAAGGGTGTTAGGAGGGGGTAGGGGGCTTTCCGCTTCATGCATATATACAGTGATGGAAAAAATAATAGAAACGGCATGCATTTTTCGGTTCAACCCACACCGTTAACTTTGTGAGCAACTTTTATACATAAAACTCACTGTACATTCTTAGTTGACAATGGTACTTTATTTTAGTTATTCTTTTGCGCACATATTTGCAGAAATATTAGCTGCGGAGGCGTGTTTGTTAAGTCACCTCGGTTTTGGGTTGGAAAAAAAAATAGAAACGAAATTACATTTTGTCGTACCATCGTATTGAAAGTCGTGAAATAGTGAAAATGCGGTTCTATTTGACAATTTTTCATAAAGAAATGTGTTGGCATACAAATTTTTGCGAAGTTCTCATTTTAGCATTGTTATTGGATTCAGAATGGGTCGATCGGCACATAGGACCGATTTGGAAAGGGAAGTCATCATAAAACTCAAAAGTGATGGCAAAACCTTAACTGAAATTGCAAATATAATACAATGCTCCAAAAATAAACCATTTTCCGCTATCCATTTCAAATTAAAATAAGAAAAACGAGGCAGAAAGCGGCAAACATTGAACAAATTTGGCAATCTGCTTATGCGGCAGTCAAAAAGAAACCCAATTCTATCATCGCACGATCTAAGAAAAGACTTAAATATACCCATTACCAGTCGAACAATACGAAATGATCTTATAGAGGTCGATTTAAAAGCATATTCTGCAAGGAAGGTACCATTCCTAAGCAAAAAGGAATATCCAAAATCGAATCAATTTTTTCAAACAAAATTTAATGAGGAAAAATTAAAAAAAAGTGTTATGGTCAGATGAAACAATTATAAATTTGTTTCAATCTAATGGAAAACCACATGTAAGACACCGTAAAAATATTACACATGATCCAGAAGACAGAATTAAAGCAATTAACCATGGGGCGGAAACCTAATGTTATGGGGATATTTTTTCCTATCGGGTGTTGGTCCTATATATTGTATAAAAGATAAGATGTGTGCCACCGACTACGTGAATATCTTTAATAGTATAATGCCACTATACGCCCAGGAAGAAATGCCATTAAAGTGGGGTTATATGCAAAATAATGACCCCTAACCCCTCTTCGAAACTTTAAAAATAGAGATTCCTCGATAATAAAGTTTCTTTGATGGACTGGCCATTACAATCTCCTGACCTTAATCCTATAAAACACCTATGGGGACTATTAAAAAAAAAGAATTACTAGGTTCAAGTCCAAAAATAAGTACGATTTATGGAAAAACAGTGCAGAACGAGTGGTACCATTGGTGGCGCCAATGATTCCTCAATTTGTGCCAAACTTGTGGATTCCATGGGACGTTGATACGCCAAAGTGGTAAAAAATCATGGAGTCACAACAAAATATTAAAACAATCCATTTATTTCAATAATTAGAAGAAAAAAACAAATTTTTTCTTAGTCCTTAGTGTTCGTTTCTATTTTTTTTTCCAGGCCCAAAAAATGAAAATAATTTTCGTGACGATATGAATTATCGTAAAGCCAATACTTCTTGTTTTTTTTTAACATATTGGAGTAAACATTAAATATAAAATATATCATTGGAATCAAAATAATTTTTACAGAAGAAAACTTACAATTTCCCAAAAAAATTGCCGTTTCTATTATTTTTTCCATCACTGTACATGTATGATAGACCTTCTGTGTGTGCGCGTGTGAATGTGTGGGAAAAGTGCTTACATGGTTACTTTAAATGTGTGTGCCAAAGTTTTTCATTGAATTTTAGATAGAAGCAACCCAAGCAAAGATTGCATAACCACACACACCAACACACATAGCTAGACAGTTGATAAAATGTTGACAGTTTTGGGTGAGTTGTGTTGGGGTGCCGAGTGTGTGGGGTTTGGTTAGGAGTAGGAGATGCTACTTGAAAGTTGGCAAAGGCAAAAGTTAAAAGCGTTGCAAAAGTTGACATTTGTTAAGGCGGGAAATCAATACTTGGACTCGAGTGTGAATAGATCCTAATTGTATTTATTTGAAATATGCACTTGAAACTGCTAAAACTCCCAATACAAAACACTGCAAACAACTGCCCTTTGATGGTTGTTAAAGTTTGCGAAGTTTTTAAATAGGGCTGCATTGTTGCTCTTTGGAATGCTTTATTTTAAATACTTTTTGGTGTATTTTATACAATTGCGTAGCTGGTTACGTTGACTTTCAGCAGACAAATTCTAAAAAATTTTAAAATTATGCTTTCCGTGGAACTAATTCGTAAGGTGTATTTGGATTTTTCATGTTTTTTTTAAATCAAGCGCATAGCTTATATTTCTTTATAAATTTCTCTTCAGCTCTAATTGGAACTCAAGCCAAATTGTAAATTATTGATGGAAATTTGTTTAAAAGAATTTTTTTTTGGTATTTTCGTAGTATTATTTTGCTGACAAGTGACGCCAATTACCCACACAAAAGTCTTTTAATGTGAACAACAATTGGCCCAGTTTTGCTGCGAAATGAAAACCCTAATCAACATGCGAGCGGACAAAAAGTGTATATACATATATATAAAAAAAAAACAATCACGCTAAGTACTAATTGCATACTTTTGTGCGCGGCCAGTGTTGCCATATCCGCACCATATCCCCACCCGTCATATTTTAAATAATTAATGCCGGCGCCAGGCAATCAACGTCCGTTGCAGTCAGTTGTCAAGCGACTTCATTTGCTTGGTATTTTTTTTGTTTTCGTTGTTTTTTTTTATGTATGTCGCTCTCTACTTCATGTTCAACTGGGCGTGGCGTTGCCCATAAAAACTGACGACAGGCAGTCATAGATTTCAATGGTGTCCAAGGCAGGGAGGGGGAGGAGTGTAGGCCCTGCATATCACAGGCTGATGGTTCAGCTACATTTGGCAGCACACTTACACTCAGAGAAAATATAAATATAAAAAATTTTAAATTGTTGATTGTTAATAATAATAATTTTAATATAATAATAATAATATTAATTTAAATATAATAATAATAATAAATAATAAATTATAATTTTTCATACTTAGAACACAAGGTCTTTATGTTAGTTTAACGTTTCTTAGTTTAAATACGGTATTTGATTTTAATATTTAAAAATGATTTGGAGTATTGTTTATTTTGCTGAGTGTATGCCTGCAACACATTTGATATCCCCCCTTTGCCTGTATTCCAGCTCAGTGCATTTTAATAGCGTTGCCATATTCTTCAATGCACCAGTGCACTGGCTGGCAACCCCTTTTAAATATATATTTCCTTTGGTTTTATACTAAAGCCTGCCAGTCTGTTGCTGCTGCTGCTCCGCCTTTCTCCTCCGCTCACCTCCCCTCTACCTGCTCCTCTTCTTGCATGTGACACGCAATCAACTATCGCCAAATTTGTGGGCACACTCCATATCGCTATCATTTTGTCTCAACTCCCTTTCGGCTCTCCCTTGTGCACCTTTCAGTGTCTGTTTTCACGGCATTTTATATTTACGCTACATTTAGCCAGAATATGTGTCTGCTGATAGTTTTTCCCGGCACCGTCTGAATCGAATGAAAGAGTTTTCCATCTATATAATAATAAAAATCCTGCGCTGTGAAAAGTGATATTTAATGGTTTTTTATTGCTGTCATGCAAAGAAGTCAAATTTGTGTAGGTATACAAAACAACAATAATAACAGCTATTAATGTTAATAATCTAAACGATTGCTGGAGTTTAGTTTGATATAGTATGTATAGAATGATAGCACACGCTACGCAAATTGGAAATCTGAGTTTTGTGTATTCTATAGAATTCTTTATTTATGGTAAAACTCTTTTTGTATTTCTAATCAATAATTGAGGTTCAACATTGCTGAGGATTGGCATTGATTGCAAAGAACACTTTGTACTGCAATTTGCTAGGTGTTGTTAGAGGTTGTACTATGAAAATACTCCAACTGGGTTAGGGCATGAGCGCTAAGTTAGTGAACTTGTCAGCGAATAGATTATATATAGATAATACTATACTACAGATACAGAGAATATATAAATATTATCAGTTAATTGCGGGCAGGAATATCAAAGTTAACATGTAACGAAATTTAAATACCCTTAAAGATATATAACAGATATGCGAAATATATACATCTTGACTATAAATAATATATATACACAAAAATTAAAGTTTTTAACAACTGTTTCGACGAGAGCTGTATAATATACTAGTCGCATATTTATATGTAATCGAAGATATCTTCTAACATCGTTACATATTTATTAACAAGTTTATAAAACCCTCTACAAGGATTTAATAAATACTCAACTATTTACATTCACAAGTCATAACAATTCATTAGATAATAGAGTAGTTTAAATTGAGTTAATTTATTTTTTATTTTCCTCTTTACTTTTCTTTGATTTTCTGTTTTGCTTAGGCTCTTTACTGTACTAATATTACTCAGCAATTTTCCTCTTTGTTTTTATTCAATTTGTTGCTGTTTATAAACACGTTGCGCTCCATTGAGGCGTGAAAAGCTGGCGTAATGCCCGTAAATTGGCCAATGCGCTTGCATAATCAACATAATCGAAGCACTCGGACTGACCGCCACACGTAATGCAACTTGTAATCAGATTTTACCTTTGTATTTATACTCGCTCACGAAGTGAAAAGAGTATATAGGGTTAATGTCCGTATGAACACGTGGGCTGGGGGCTGGTAAACCGCGAAAATGTATCTGTCTCAGAATTTTAGAGCTGAGTCACAATATTTGGCATACAATTTTTAGATGATCGCCTCTAAATGCGAGCCGAAAAATTTCGGCCACGCCTACACGCGTTCCCCACGAATTAACAATAATAATTAAGACAGTTTTAAGCTGTTATACTTTAAACTAGAATTGCGCAGTCTGTTACACCCGACTATAACGTTCTTTTTTCCGTCAGTTTACATAAGCGTTAATTAAAAATGCGGTTTAGCGCCCAAAGGCTAAAAACCTGTCAAGTTTGGACAATTTTCAAGGCTTTGCAATTAATTAAGCCTTCGGCCAGCTCTGGGTCTGTGGGGTTGGGGCTTTTGTCTTTAGAGCCACTTGCGGCCGACGCTCCACTTATTGCCCGCTTGTGTTAACAGTGAATAATCATCATTAGCTGCGCCTAGTCTTTTGTGCGGCGGGGCGGGGTGCGAGTATCAAAGTGCATTTATGAGACGGCTTTGCTAATTTACACGATTCAGAATGGCAACCGCAGAATTGTGTGTATGTGTGTGTGTTGGGTATTAGATGCAATATGACACATCTTTTCAGCTCCGCATTATGAAAGGGGACAAAGTTCTCCCTCTTTCCCTCCCTAACTCGGCCTGCCGTCAAACATTTGTGTTGCTTGCTTTTAGGCTATACATTTCACACAATGAGAGCTCATTAAATGACTGCACGCGGCTATTCAGAATACCCTGCACACGTGGGCTATTGCGAATATGTGTTGAACTGAGTTACCAATAAAATAAGCCTGTGCTTATAGCCTGTAAGTGTTTTAGTTTAATTATGTATTTGTGAATTTAATTGCGTATCAATTATAAAATTTGATTATACAGATTTTGTAAATATCCAAGAAATAGATAAAACAGTGAGACAGTATTATTTTTCTTTTATAGAAATCTTACATTTTATGAACTATCTGTTAACGGATACCCTAAATATCTTATAACTCTTTCATAGGACTTTTTGAACTTTTAGAGTATTTTAAATTTTTTAATTTTCTACAGCACTTTTTGATGAAATCACACCTTTCACACGAAATGGCAGCACTTTATGTTTTTCATCCTTTGTTTCCAACAAATGCATTCACCTTTTAATACTCTTTTGTGTTCGAGAGAAAGAGGGAGGGAGGATTGGGGTTGTGTAAAGGGACTGGGACTGCTGCTGGCTGCACAGGAATCTCGTGCATCTCGATGTTGAGCTGTCATTTCACTGGCTGTCATTGTTTGCAATTCGCCTTCTATGCTCTGTGGTCTGTCTCTGTTCTCTGCCCTCTTTTCTCATTTTTCTGATAGACGTTTGTCAATCAAAAATTATGTGCTTGGCATTTTGCTATTGTTTTGGCTTTGACTTGGTTTTCTCGCGCTACATTACTAATTAGACTGAGAGTTGCCACAGCTCAAGGCTAGCTGTCAGCCAGTGTTGCCATCTATTGTCGCAAATTGACATTTAGCTTGGGTTGCTTGAGTAAAATATTCAGTATATTTATAGTTTGTAGTTTTTCAGTGGCAGAGTTGTGTTACAATTCAGTTGTCTGATTGAATTAAGCTTGTTGCTTAGCATGGGGATTTAAAGAAGGGCCAAGAAGAAAGGTAAAAAGAGGGAGAGCATGATACTGTCTTATATATAATGTATAAGATAAAATTTATCCATATATAAAATATATATAACAATTCAAATATATAGCAAAATAAAATATATATAAAATATGTTTGAAACGAGTCGATCGCGAATTTTTTTAATTAATTATATTAATATAATAATCGAAACATATGGTATAACGTCTGTTTACAAAGTGAAGAAAATCATATATATTCGGTGTGATTTCAATAAGTAATTTAAACTAGCATGGATTAAATGCAACACAACCACAAAGCGCTGTCAGATTTATTAAAACTCCTTGCCTTTCTCTCCATATCTCTTCCTCACTCTAACTGCTGTTTTCCACACTTGACACCTTGTCCGGAAAAGTGTGCTATGTTTTTTTTTTTGGTTGCTTCACGACATAATTACATTTTAATTCCCACAGACAACAAGAGCAAATAACACGACAGCGACAGCGACAGCAGCAGCAACTGCTCACAGCAATAATAATAATAATATCAACTTTGTCAAACTTTGCAAACACAGACACACATACACCGCGAGAAATCTGCATGCATTATAATTATGTTTTTCATTAAAATTCACCTTGAGCTGCGCACAAGTTTCAACTTTAGGGACATTTGACGGCAGCAAAACTTTGGCATTGTGTCGCCATCTAGCGACAGCGACGCGCGGCAACCGCGTGATGCTTTATTTGCTTATTTTTATCGCCTTCAAAATTTTAATGAGCTGCAATTCAAATGTAAAGCACCAAAAATTTCTGCGTGTATATTAATTGAATTTGAGGCTTTTAATTAAGATGTAGATGGAAGCATTCAATTGAATGAGCGGTGACACGGGTCTGAAGCGGGGAAGGGGCATAGTGCAGGTACAGGTGAGGCATGAAACTGGATACCGACACGATAAAGTTTTCAACACAGACGCAAAACTACAAATTTAATTTAACTTTGATATTCTTTGTTCTCCAGTGGCTGCCATCATTTGGATCTTTTGAACTCAGAAGCAGCAGCAGTAGTTGATGATGATGATAATGATAATGATAATGATGATGATAATAATGATAATGATAATGATAATGTTGCTGGTTGTTGCAATTACCATTCTGTAGCTCATGATTACGAATTGGCCCTACTCTTTTTCTCCCTCTTTTGATATATTTTATATATAAATATTACCATATATATAAATATTTACATATATATATATATTTTTGGTACTAGTTTATCTTTGCAAAGTTTATTTAAAGTTTTCCTTTCGCTTCTTGTTTTTCTCTCTCACTATTTTTGGTAATATTGGGTTATACTTCAAAGAAATATATTGATTGACAGTTTTTCTATTAATGTACGCTCGCAACAAATAACAAATAACAATTATAATCTTATAAATGTCTGCTAAAGTCCAACTGCTCATTAGCTCATAAGACCCACAAAAAAAACGATGAATAAAATACTAAAAGCCGTATTTAAATAGCTTGCTACTCGTTGCTGGTCTCTAGATTTTCCGGCAAAGTTATATTTGCCGCAAAACCTTTGAAAATCACTGGCCACAAAACTTTGGCCACATCCACGCAGCAGCAGCTCATTTTGGCCCAAATGCGGGTGGACGGGGTGAGGGCTCAACCTTTTCAGTCGTGGAAAATGCAGACAAAGTCGGAGCGAAGCCAGCAAATAGAAAAAAAAACAAGTAATTTAATGTTTTGGCATATTTTGAGCATTGTTCAAGTGCTTCCGAAATTGAAAACCGAGCACCTCTGCACCTCTGTGTCTGGTTTATTTCGCCTCTAAAGCCACAGGAACTAGTTGGCCCAGACGAAACTTCTAAAAAATAATAATAAAGGGAACTGCAATAATTTGCAATTAAATTAAATTTTTGAGCTAAACAATAAATAGATGCATATATTATAATTTCTATTTTGGCGTGTTTTCTGGGACCACAGCCAATTCATGAATCTCAATGAATTTGAGCGCTGGTGACAGAGCAAAACTTTACACACATTTACAGTTTCCTTATGAGTTTATCCGGCTGTTTGTTGTTGACTTGTATGCATTAATACTATGCACATGTTTCATTTATGAAATGCAAAAGCCGCAACATTATGCAGCAAACTGCAAACACGTCCCATCGTAGTCTTTGCTCAATGTCTCCAGATCCTATCAGAGTGATAGTATATATCTGGTGATAGTATAGGAGAGTTTGTCCTGAGCTGCATTTTATTTATGTTTTTATTTTGTCCCCTTCTTATTTGGCTAGTAAAACAGCTGCAGCAGCATACCAATTATGCAAGTACGGTGCCTTTGCTTCTTTTTATAATGTAAATTAAGTTCAGCAGCGTGATTAAGACGACACGATGGACGAAGGAAGAAAAGATATGTTAAGTTAGGCTATATAGTGCTGTTTTTCGTTATAGCGAAGTTCCACTTTCGAATTAATTTGACAAGAAATGCTTTCAAAACAATTTTACAGAATTGAATAGATTTCACAGAAATGTGTCCCATAACATTTTCGACCTAAGTTTACAGATGTAAATTGAAATTCGCTTTCAAATCAAATTTCACAGGAAAGGGGGGAAAATAGTGATAAAAAATATATACTTTTAACAAAAGTATGGTTTATTCCAAAAAGTAGAATCATGAAATAAATGCGCACTAGGCAAAATAAGGGTAATAATGAAAGATGTAAAAGTAAATTAGAAACTGATTTCTAGTTTCATTATTATTTTTATTATTTATTTTTTGCGCAGTGTCTGACATTTTTGTGGCCAATTTGTGTAGTTTTTATTTTTGTGTATTATTTTTATTTAGCTTTTTTTTTGCAATGGACCGTTTAATGCACTTGCCTTTGACAATAACTAACGGGCATGTTTTGTCTTCACATGGTGTACTTACATGGGTGTACATAGGGTGTAGGGTGCCGGTGCCTGTGTGTGGTTGTGTGCTTCATGAAGCTGCAATAATGCCCTTTAATAATTCTCACTCGTTTGGAAAATAACGGCACAAAGCCGTGGTCATGTACCTTTTCACTTGCTCGTTTACCCGCTCTATCTTTTACTCGCTTTTCCCCTCTCTCGGTCCCTCTTTTTTTCGCTCTTGTTTAACGCCCTGTTGCTGTTATTCTTGTTTCAGTTTTCATTTTGTTGTTATTGTTATCGCTTTTGCTCCCTTTGAGCTTTGTCCTGTTGTCTACTGCGCCTCCTTCTGCTCTGACCCCTTTCCCCCTTGCAAACTGACCGCCCAATTCATGTCGAACATGAGAATTTGTGTAGCATGTTTTGCTTTTCTTTTTGCACTCGCTCACCAAGTGAAACGAGTATATTTGGCTTCTCGAATGTCTGTCCGTCCGTACGTCAAGCTATTTGGCAGGCAGTTTTGTGTTCACTTCTAAAGATCGAGCTGAAAAATTTCGGCCACGCCGACTTTACAAAAATCTATATTTTCCTAAAATAACAATAACAATTTACACCGTTTTTGATTGTTTTAAGCTGTTGAACGAGTATTGCGCAGTTGGTTACTCCTGAGTTTAACGTTCTTACTTGTTGTTGTTGTCGTTGTTCTCTTTTGACACTGTGTTTCGCCGGCGCATTTAATCAGTTTCAGTTTTTAGTTTCTTTTTACTTTTATTTGGGTCTCTTGTTTCACGTGTTTTTCCTGCTTTTCACAGGCACTCATTTAACACTTTCCATTTTTTCTTATTTATTTTCCGCTTCGTTGAAGCTCTTGTTTTTTTCAGCTGTAACATTACCTACAATGTTGATGGATTTTTTGGGATTTGGGTTTATTAACTATATAAGATAAATATACTGAAGCTTGAGGTTCCATTATTTTGAACTATTCTTTATTATACCCAACTATCATTATAAATGATTTCTTAAAAATTTAAAACTAATCATATTTTCTTTTACTTTTTCGTTGCAGGTAAGCTGAAGAAAATCTTTAGTTAATATGCAAAATTTGTTTAACCAAAGAGGGTATGTTATTTGTGAATTTTTACCCTTAGATATGAGTATATATATATATATCAATTAATTCAAGCTAAGTTTATTAGTCAGGCTCGATTAAAAAATATAGAAAAAACTCATCTGCAGCTAATTTTAGATAAAACACATGCGCACAACTCAACAAAATTAAATTATGAAGCCATTTTTCTCAGACCCGAGCTTTTATGTACATCATTGTGTATGTGTGTGTTTGCTACAAAGTATGCAACAGTGTTTTTTGTTGCTTTGCGCCAGCAAATTTCCCAGCTGACTGGCAGCGAGTGGGGCAAAGCTAATTAAGTTAGTCAACAATCAGGCAAGCAGCAAAGGCTCGTGCAAAACGTTTGGCAGGCAGTAGGCAGAAAGCAACAATTGCAACATCATAAACAGCATATTTTCAGGCACGCTTTAGTGTTGCACCAGGCGTATGCGTAATATGATTTACAGCACATCAAATGTTATTAGCAACAGAAGCAAAACCTACATACAAACACCATTTATATATACCCTATATTCACTTCGAGCAAGAGTTATATAAAGCTGCCCCTTCTGCGGGTCTGTGTCCTGCAAACAAGTGCAACTTGTCTTAATTCAATTTTCATAGTGCACAATGCCAAGTGCTGCACCTCAGTTTACTGTACATGTGTTGCAGTGTAGGTGTGGAGACGGGGTAGGGTATGGTAGGTGTGGTTAGGACTGACTTTGAGCCCGTCAGGTTGTGAGCCAATGCAGCCGGCTGCTAAGTGAAAACATAATTAATTGAATTAAATTTTCTATTTGCTGCACAGTACCTTGAAACGATCTGCTCGTCTCGGTTGCCTTTTGGGTATACCCTGTAGTTGTGCAATAGGGCATATGCGCTGTGGTGCTTAAGCAGGAGTAAAAGAGTTAAAACATAGATACAGAGTTTTTGTTAGTCGTGTACTAATAATCTTATAGTTTCGGAGGGTCTATTAGCACCACCTATGTGGGTATAAATAAATTAATGAGTATCTTTGATATATGTAATTACACGGTATCTGCTAGCCTTGTAATAATAATCTTAATGCTTTAAAGAGTCTCTATTTCTGTGTTTAGGCTGACATATAATACGATTGTGGGTTCAAAATATGTTCATGGCTATAGGGTATCTGCTAGTCTACTACATTTGACCTTATAACATAGCAGACTATGTGTTTTAGCTAAAAATTGCATCAGGTAGCGCTAAAAAAGATATTTACAGGGTATTTTTGAATTTAGAAAGATCTTTAGATAGACTTACTGTGGCAAAGGATTAATATATTTTTCTGCATGTTTTATAAACTATTGCAGCTGATTATAGGGTATTTTCAGAGTCTATAAACTTGAATTCTTCTCTTTAATTAGTAATTTAGGTGTTTGTTTGGCTTGGAAACCCCTAAAATTTAGTTTGGTTACTATTTGCGATTACCCCCACTGTCCCTGTTCCTGCCCCAATTGGCAATATGCTATTGATTTATCTGTCGCTGTCTCGCATTGGCCACAAATTAACTGGCATTTTGGCAAATTTTCCGGCTAACTTGGCAATTATGCAATTAGGTGCAGATGGAGTCCACTTGCAAGAAAGATTTCCCAACACAGGACTTGCAACAGCAACAACAGCAGGTGTACAGCAGGGGAATAAGTCTCAAGCAACTTGTTGCAAGCGTCAACAGTCGTGAGTAGAGTTGCCAGCCAAGTGCCTTTGTAGAGTTGCTGCCCCTGTCGAAACATAGAATAGTAAAGAGAGCGCGCATGCGTTGCCAGAGTTTATAAGAGAGAGTGATAATGAGAATGAGAGCGAGTAAGTGGAAAGCCGGGTGTTGTCATTTGTGCATGACGTAACGTGTCTAAAAATATATTTCAAGTGAATGGGAAAATTACTAGATGGGTTTTTACATACTAATAAAGCTTTCTATAAAAGAGGGTTCTTAATTCTAAATTATAGAACTTCTCGAATTACATTTATCGTCTTAGAAACCACTTCTTCCTTTAAATTCAACAGTTAAACTCTACAGTGGAGTTTCGTTAACTAAATCCTTTGTAGACTTTAATAACTGTTGCTCTTTTTTACGTTTCCCGCTCTCTTAATTTGCCACCCCGTGCTCTTTGCCTTAGCCCCACACGACTGCCCCAATGCGGGATAATAAATGACGCTTTCGTTTTCAGCTTTTGTCACCGACTTTACAGCAAAAAAAATGAAGGAAAAAACATATTTATATATGTGACATTATCCTAGCTTTGTCAAGCACTCATTCAGTCAGTCACTCAGTTCAGCGAGCGTGTAAAATTTTTCAACTTTCAATTTATGGTATTCGTGTGGAATGTGAAGTGGTAAAAGGGGGGCAGGAAGTGAAGCATAGAGGCCATGACATGGCATATTTCAGTGCCAGCCACTTTTTAAAGTTGAGCTACAGCGAAATTGGAATGCAGGGAATGCAGCTAGCTTGAATTGAGTTTATCGATTACCACGCTTGACCTATCGATAAGATATTTAACTTAAGAACTTAAGTTCGAGACAACTATGTGCTTAGATTGCTTGAGAAATGTAGTGTTGTTTAAATTGGGCTTATAGATAACTTATAGATAAGAAACGCATCTAGTTTTATAGATAACTATAAACTAAATGGGAATTCGAAGGTTTTTAAAATATTACGAAATATTTGTAAATAAAATAATTCGAACTATTCAATTATTTTATATAGTGACTGACAGCCTTAGCCAGAAAGGAAAAATGAATCTTGAAGAACTGGACAAAATATTCGAATTATATTCATTTCATGCTGTGTTTATTGATAACTCGAGTAACCCAAATTTAAAAAAAACGAAGCAAAATAGTTTTTTCCAAGCAAAGCTTTATTTATTGATTTACTATTTAATAATCATATTTGTTTATTTATGTCTGTGTTGTGTATTAAACCAAGTAAATTTCCTGAACATGTAATGTGCTTAAACTTGAAACCACTTACGGATATATCGCTTCAATATTGGCCAAAGAAATCAAAAAGAACAAATAGAAGCCAAAGTCGAAGCGAAGCCAAAAAAAATTGCTCGCAGGGAAGTTCAGTAGCCAAATAAAATCATGATAAATCAACAGAAAATGTCTGCCAAGGCGCCAGAGAATGGGGCACAAATATAAACAAAAAATGCGAATAGAAACCGCAAGCGGCCAAAAATGATTAAAAAAATATATAAATGAAGAGCAAAGGAAGAGAAAAACAGCAAGAAGCAAAGGCAAACAGGAAAAGCGACATTTGCTTTTGTTACAACATTTTGCCAAGCCTCAAGCGATGTTTCCCACAAGAAGAAAAAATACATGAAGAAGTGAAAGAGTAGCCAAAGATTCCGAAAGATATGCTCAAGTCCTCCTCTCGCACGCGCCTATCTCCCTCTCACTCTACCCCTCTCTCTATCTTCAGTTTCATGCCGTTGTCCTCATGGACCAAAACGCGCTGCAATTTGCGGACAAGCGAGCAATTTGTAAATGTAAACAATGACGAGTCAAGTGGTCGCTCGAGCAGACAAAAGTGGTGGAGGGGATGAGGGGAGCCAGCAAACAAGGACTGCTGGGCCAGCGATAAGGAAACACCACGACGAGCCAACAGCTCAAGATGTCCTCGGTTCCAATCTGTTGGAAAGTGAAAAGCGCCACAGAAAAGAAAAGTTAAACGAAGAAACGATTAAAAATTCAATTGAGTGGTAAACAAAAAGCGAAAAAAAACGAGGGAAAAGCAAGAAATCCCCCTTCCACACGCTCCCTTCCGCCAAAAAGCGGAAAACGAATTGTGAACCATTCTGTTAGAAAATTTGTTAAATTGTAATCGAACCGTCGCATGTCGCGTCGTCTTGAGCATTTTCCCTTTTTCCCTCTTTTCCACATTGTGTTTATTTTTTTTGCGTTTTCATTTCGTCTCGTGCTTTGTTTTATTTTTGCCTTTTGCTTGGACTGTCGATTGTAAGCAATCATCTGGCCTCAAGTATCCGGCCTGCCTGTTTTATTTAATTTTCATTATGACTTCTACTGCCCGAGGGTTGCCACACAGTCTGAAACATATTGTGTGGCAATATTGTAAGGGAAGAAAGGAGAGACGGCATTAAATGAAGTGTCGTCTGTATTGATTTCATAGATTTCAAGAAATTATTTTTTTCAAGCGGGTGAATGGTTAAGTAAGAGATGAATGATGCATTGTTTGAAAAGTTGAGGAAAAATGAGAGTTGAAAGAATATGCAGGGTAAGGACTAAGGAAGGAAAGTAAAAGCGCAAATGTTTGAGATTAATGAAAGAGAAAGTGGAAAAAGTTTTTCTTAAGAACACATATTTCTATAATTTTGAACTTTTCAGATATTAAAATGATTGAATACGTCACAACATTTGTTATCAGAGATTTTGGAGCTTGAATATGCTTTCGCTACTAGATTGTAACCGTATCGTATCAAATTTTTTAAGTTTAAAATCCATTTTTTTAAAAAATAAAAAAATTAACTAAAATAAATTATAAGTACATTGATAATAGAAAAGATGGATTGAATATTAAATACCTTAGCAGACCCAGAGGAAATCTGTAATCTATTTCTATAATTAATATATTTTTTATATTTATTATATTCCTATTATTTTTACTATATTCCTAATTTGTTGCTATTAAAAATTGGCTGTCCACTGAGTTTAATTAATCAATATTATTGACCAATAAATACTTTGCTAAGCCGAATATTTCTCTGACTGCAAGATCCAACAAGAAGTGCTTCTCTTTATTTTTGCATTATTTCATTTCGTCGACTGTCAAGAACGGCTGCTACAATTTCCAGACACCTTTCTGCTAGAAAATCGAGACTATTCCTGCAATTGCACCACAATTTTCACCTTCCCTCTCTCTGCTTTCCTTTCTCGAGCACTGACTGCTTAACAATCAATCAAATTGTCTTTATAAGCAGCGCAAGCAGCTTCTGTTCCTCAGACTTATTGCACAGCGCCCGAGAGAGCACCGTTTGCCTTTCATTTACCTAGTTCTTTTTTTTATCTTTTACCTGTATACAATAGCATTTGTTCCGTCCTACTCCCTGGTTGGCTCCCCTAAGTTAACGTGTCTCTGGAGTAACTGTGCAACATTAAAACATTTTCTATCATTTCCGCCTTTTGTGCTGCGTTTATCGTCGCCAACTTCTTGTGCAATTTTAATTCTATTTCGAATGGCTCGCCCCCTCCCCGCCAAGCACTTTTATTGTTGGGCAAAAGGAAGTGGCGGCATGTAGGAAACAGGAAACGAACACACTTTGAGGGGAGGGAGGCAATGCGGGTTCTCAAATGCATTGACTGAATGCGAATGGGAATGGAAATTTTGAAAAGTCGCTGTATGCTGTGAGAAGGGTGAGGGGAGAGAAAGGAGGGGTGGGGAGGGGAACTGTTGGTAGCCAAAGGAAACACCAATGGACCACGTTTCAGTTGGAGCTTAATTGAGTTGCCATTATGTGGCCCTCGACTCGGACTCCCTAATGGAAGCAGATGCAGCTAGCTAAGGTACAGTTGCTTTAAAAGCAGTTGAGTGTGTGGCTGTGCGAGTGTATGTGTGTGTGCTGTTTACCCAACTTGATTTGAAATACGTCTTCCGTTTTTTGGTAACTTTTTAATTGAGGCTTCTCTAGCTAAAGAGTTACACCGGTAAGTAAATTGAGTGTTGCTCGGATCTTGTGATTGTTTTAATAGCATGCAGTTTATTGCCTTGCAATCTAAATAGCTACTATCTTATTCTAACAGGGTCTGGATTATCAATAGAAAATGTAATCAGAGTGTTTCAAGTGAATTTACCAGCAATCAAAAAGTTTTAAATATATGTTTTACAGCAGTAAGCTGATCTAAATATGATTGCAAGTGCTTTTAATTGCACTAATATTGTTATTAATTTTCTTCAAACTGGCAAATGAGTTTCGTAGCAAGTAGCTCTGGTTTCTATATTAATATCAATCCAAAAAAAACACATGAACCATATTATACAGAGACATCAAATATCAAAGGCACTCTCAAGCATTTCAAGTTGGTTCCGTAAGTAGCTTAACCATCCTTTGAACTCTTAACACCCGCCACGCCAACCGAGCTTCATATAAAACTTAACATTTATGGCACCTGCAGCTGCTGAGCCAAGCGCTAGATGGCGTGGTGGAGAGTTGGAGGGTGGGCAGTAAAAACAGATATGGCAACACAAGTAGGATCCATGCTTGCGCGTTAACCTTCAATCTTTTGAGTCGACAGCAGGCAGAGCACAAATACAGCAGCAAGAGATGAGGTAGAAATGGAGAAGGAGAGGCGAAAGATAAAGGCAGAAGAAGAAGCAGCAGCCGTTGCCTGGCATTGCTCATACGCAACGTGTGCCGACTGGCATTTCCAGTTGTGTGTATGAGTGTTTTTGTGTTTGTGTGTTTGGTGTGTGTGTGTGTTGTGCGCGCCGCATTATGAGGCAGCACTCGTAATATAAATGTTTATATTCTTGTATTGCGGTTATTATTAAAAACTTTTACAGCCACACACAGCGAGCGCAAAATGTACAACTTTTACAGCAATATCTTTGGTGTGTGTGAGTTGGAAGTTTAAGTTTGTTTGCGCTGCACTTAAGTGTACGAAGGGGCGTGAGCGGGGGCGGGGCCCAGGAGGGAGGCACGCTGAACATGTTGCCAAGCAAGCAAATCCAAAGCCAACGCAACTTTTTATGGCAGCCAAGCAAAGCCGAACGTTGCACTATTAAAAAGTTTGCACAAAACAGAAATGTTTCTTCACTCAATGGTAAAATTGGATTTATTAAAATCCCCTATACCTATAAGCCTACACCTGGCGACGTACTCGCTTCAAATTGAGTTGCAATTTTCTAATAAGGCTCCTTGTTAAATTTAAAAGCAAAGGAAAAGAAATTGTGTATATAATTGATATGTATTAAATAGATGTGATGAGTATCCCTGACCTGATCTCTCCTACTTCCACATCTTAGTTTCACTTATGACAGTTGATTTCCATATAAATTTATTTTACCGTTTCTTTAGTTTTCCTTGTGCCCCCTTTTACGGCTTAGCTTAAAAGCCTAACAGTTGTTTTGGGCCTTTTAAATCTTTTGTTGTCGCTCGATTTCCTATATGTGTGCTTAATAGACCACACAATAAGCCCTTTTAATGGATTTCTACAGCTACTCTCGATTAAGTTTCAGTTTCGCTGGCTGTCATGGAAATATTCGACTCACTTTCGCTGTGATTAGCACCTCGAGGGGTTTCGGTTGCACGGTTTAGAAAACAGTTAATGAGTTGTACAACACCACAAAAGCCTCTCACAGATGACACGTGCAACAACTTAAGGCAACTCCTCGAAGTTGATTTATGTAAATACTCTAACGCAGAGTGGGTGTACTCAAATTAATGTGTGCACAAGCTTGGGAGGGATGTCTGTAGAAAATGTCTGTTACATGTTAATTACAGCCAGCAAATAAAGCAGTGTTGGATAACAATATTTATTTTATGTGCATTAAAGCAGAGAATGGTGACTCTTGTTTAGCTTTAAACAAACTCAAAACATCGAAGTTAGCGTTAAAACTTAAAATATCAGTACTGTTTATGACATAACTAAAAATTTCGCTACTATCGATAATTTATACGTAAATTTGCTATGATATGTCGAGTTACCTTCTTAATAATATCTTGCTAAATTGTTAAAAGGACACTTCTACGGTCTACAACAAATAAGAAGAAAGAATATCGATTAATTGTTTTATACTATTTTCCAATTATTTGAGTTGCTTTTATTTTAAAAATAAGTTTTAATAAACCTCGCTCAACTTATTTTTTAACAATAATAAAAATATCAATAATTCCAAAAGTTCTCCGCTTTTACAAGCAGGTCAAAGAGCATTTGAGCTGCGGCTAACCACTGAGCATTTGTCTCACGCTTTCGTCTTGTCGATAAGATCTTAATCTTTTGCATGGCCATGCTCAGACCCTTTCACACTTACACACACACACACAGGCACACACGCACAGCTTGAGATGTAATATGAGTGTGGCAACTATTCAAGGAGCGCATCCGCTCAGTGACTATTGTTGTTTAATCCTTTTGTATAAAGTTGTGCTTACAACTCATTATTGTTTGCGGGCCTGTCTGTCCGTCTCTCTGTCTCACTGTCTTCTGTCTCTTCTGAGGCTCTGTCTACCTGGCTTCGTAACCCTTGTATCCTTTACCCCTAACCCACCCCTGCTCACTTAGACCACCTTCTCCTTGGGCTTTATTTGAGTTAACACATTTCGCAGATATTCCTGTTGTTGCTTTTCCGGTTGTTGTGGCAAAAGTTTCTAGTTTTCGTAGTAGGTGGGGGAGCATTTTCATCGCAAAGTTTTCCATGTGATTTTCGTGTTGCGTTTTTGGCACTCGCCTGACTGCGTGCCCAAAGAGAGGGAGAGCATAAACTTTAACAGGATCTGCTGATTTCGGGTGCTGCTTTTGTTTTCAATTTTACGCTTTAATTACCTTGATGAATACAAGGACAAAAGGGGAGTTGCCGATGGACATTGCCTCGATTAAAATTCATCGATTGACATTGTTTAATAAACTGCAGCCGTTTGGTTTATTAAAAAGCTGAAAAAAAGGAATGTTGCTGATATAATTAATAATTTAATAATGTATCGAGTCATGAGAGTTGGTGTGGCTGAGTGTGTGTGCAAATATCTCATATTGGGATTTCAATTTAATTAACATTGAAATATATTGTAGCTATATATATACATATATATATTGCAGTGCAGACGATAAATGAACCGGCATATTGATTATGTTATGCAATTGTAAAAGAGAATTTATGATTTGTATGGCTTTTTAAGCCATATTTAAAATCTTTCTTTCTTTGCTAAAAATATAAGGGAATATTCTTAGCTTTATTTGTGTATCAACTCTTTGAATAGTTATGTTATTTCGAGGAATTAACATTTATTGCATTTAATTATGTGGAACCAGCTTATACGAAGCATAATCCATTAAGTGCACATTTTTCCGGTTTATATGAATTATATGAATCAAAAATTAATTGTTAAAAATAAATTTAATTTAAAATTAACTCTTTCTGTGCCAGTGTACTAGTTCTTCAATTCACTTTTTGTGTTCAAAATAAAAATTATTCTATATTAATTATTGAGTTATGTAGTTTAAGGTTCATATCATATGCATAAATTCAAACTATTTCTTAAACTTCAAGAACTAGAGCACTGTGTATGTCGAAGAATATTTGTCATTAACTAATAAAAAGATTTCATAAAAAAACAAAGCTGAAACCGTTCCTGTGCATATCAATGCACCAATTATCTACTTTTTAGATAATTTTTTTCAACTCCTGTCCAAAGTTTTCAACTGACTTTGTAAAGTGTATTTTGCACAGTTTTTACGTGTCATATTTAATTATGATTCTGTGTTCTGATGTTCATTAAAATGCGCGATGATGGCTGCAAATTGTTATTGAATTTTAATTAATTAATATTGTAAAGAGATTTTGCAACTTGGCAGTAAATGAATATTAATAAATTGAATTAAACTCAATTTGGGCAATTTATAGCAAATATTTGAGTTCAGTTCCAATGGAATTATAATGGGTATGCACTCAACGATGTTTATATTAAAACGAATGCTTTACATTTTTCTTACAACTTTATCTGGGCGATAAATTTATTAAATTCTGGGATTAATTTTCTTCAAGCTAAACTGACTTCTCATTTCGCCCTTCTTCTATTGTCACATGGTTGACAGTTTTATTGTGTGTGTGCCACGCCCCCTGCTCTGCGTTGACATTTTATGATTGATTGATTTCGGTTTTTGTCATCAATTATGCATTACATTTTGCACGCTTGACAAGCATTTGCCCTGCTTCTACTTTGCTTCCCCCTGTCCCTTTCACTGGCGCCTTTGTAATATTTGTTATAATTATTTTAATGAAATTTCCACGTGATATTTGGTTTGCTTCATTTTGACATTACACAAAATTCACTTTATTACAGGTGAAATGTGATATATTCAATTATTCATTTGTACGTTCATTGAATGAAAACAAAATTCATTTGTTTTCATTTGCCCAACAACTGAGGCGAATTTAAATAATTATTTCTGTGTAATACATGTGTATCGTTTCGTCGGAAACCCAAACAGATTAAGAGGTTAAAGGTGAAATGCGGCTGGGATAATTATAATATATGTTTGCAACTCAAAACTTTGCCCACATTGCGGCACATGTTTAATTGGTTTTGAAAATGTATATTTTTTTGTCTAAGGAGTATATTCAGGTTTCAGCAGTTCTTGGAATTGTTGTGTTTACGGGTTAGTTATCAATGCATTAAGTAAATGCAATTTATCCTACTTAAGCTCACTTAACTTAACTTTATTGATATTTTACGCTCGCTTTAACCAGAATGCGTTTAAAGCTTCTATTGCTAATCTTCAAGCCTTTAGTTATTCATTTGTTAATTTGCTTAAAATATTTCATTAGCTAAATTGACTTTTCTTCTGTCTTTGTAACCTGTTTGAAACCTAATTAAAT
Source organism: Drosophila robusta (assembly GCA_035043565.1). Taxonomy (NCBI): domain Eukaryota; kingdom Metazoa; phylum Arthropoda; class Insecta; order Diptera; family Drosophilidae; genus Drosophila; species Drosophila robusta. Next base: position 10,252,429 of record JAWNMW010000294.1, on the reverse strand, counting down.
TCTTCTTTATATTTATTATAAATAAGCTGATTTAAACATATTTGAAGCATATAATTAGTATTTTTAATTAGAATTTATTTGTTTTTTATTTTTGTTATACCTTGCCCCTTTTATACGTCTTTCAAATCTATTCGGTAGCTGGTTAAAGAGCCATAATCCTGTTTAGACCCCCTTTAAAACCTCTTTATACCACGTTTACACACATTTTACACCCACACTGGCTAACAATGTCTCCCATACAAATTCTGATGCTATAGCATTGCTCATCATGTCACCGAGTACCCGACTGTCGTCCACTTGGCTCATTAGATTCAAAATCCGGCAATTGGATGATGGTCCGAGGTTGGTCAAGGCGGGCCGCTGGTCGCGGGGCTTGGCCCGCCACTTTGTCTGTCCGAGCACCTGTTTGGCTCTTTCCACCAATAATACGCACAGCTAAAAATGTAATTAAAATGATTTTTCGCTCGCTTTTCATTCTACTTTCCTTTTTTTGTGCACACAATTATGTCGAGTGCTTTTTAGTTTTGATCATTTTTTGTTTCTTTGGGTTTTTCTCGCTTAGCCGTTGGCATTTTGCGCAGAAAATTGCTTCAAATGACGTTACGTGTGTCTAATTAGCTGCTGCTGATGCTGCTGCCGGCTAATGCTAATGATGTTAATCATCATTATGAAACCTAATCATCACGATACAATATAGTCTATATACATGGTGTATATAAAGATGACTATGACGGTGATTTTCCTTTTGTTGTTGTCAATTTGGAAATTCGCTTAGTTTTGCTAGCGGTGAAAATTTCGTTGCACGTTTAAAATTAAATTTTAATGATTTGTGTGTGTTTGTGCAGAGTAGGGGGAGAGAGAGAGAGCGGGAAAATTTTCTCATTTGGAAAATATGTTAATAAAATTTGATGGCTCAAGGTTACGTCGTCTGACTAAAATATATGAGAGTATATTAAGGAACAGACAGATGTCGTAGATGTTAGTCATATGAGCTCAGCCATAATGTAGGGCTATAAATACACAATATTTTATTTGCATACTAATCAGAAATGAGTTGGCAGCGCTTGAATGCACATAAGAATAGGTGGGCAGGCACGTGTTTTCGTTATTTAATTATTATTATTTGATTTTCAGCAACATGAATTGAATTTGTTTAAATTTTAATTGTATTGAAAGAAAAGCCCACGTGGGCAGGTCGATATATAGATATAGATATATCATTTATAGTTTTATTTTCATACTCGTTCACAAATTTAGTCGATAAAAAGGGAATATTTCCCACATTATTAAAGTTAGTCACCAGATTTGGTATGCAGATTGCTGGTGACCTCCCCAAAAGATTGTGACCTTGATATTCCGGCCACGCCCACTAGAACGCCCCCAGCCACCCGCCCCCACAAATCGCAAAAATCTATATCTCCCACACTTTTAAAACTAGACTCACCAAATTTGGCAGTGTTTGGGTGAATATATTTCCAAAATAACAATAACTTCTCTGCACTCTGACCGAGTATTACGCAATCGTTCTTACTTGTTATTATTTAATTTCTGCTGAAGATTAAGATTAGTTTTTGTTTTGCAAGTGCTACATTTATTTTTTTTGTTGAAAAACAATTTGCCATGTGCTTTAAATATTTTTGTTGCCTAACCTTACATACTTTTTAGATAAATCAGTTGCAATTATGAAAAATCAATGTTCAAATGAGACCGCACACACACTCATACATTTGCACACCGACATATCTTCACACACACTCACACACGTATTATGCATAGATATGTCCTGCCTAGTTTCCGAACGTGGCATTGTGCGCATTTCATGTCAAAACTGCCAACCCGCAAAACCTTCAAAACAACATTTGATTGACCACTCAGAGCCTAACGCCACATCTCTGATTCCTGCAGCCCCTGATCCCCTTGCTCTCTAGCAATGCCGGTGTGACCCCTTCTTGCCCCCGCCCCAGCTCGCTTGACACTTGTTGTTGGATGAAACCAGAGAGGCATCTGCTGTTGAATTTTTGGTTGGTTACGTTGGCATCTGCATCATCATCTGCTATGGTCATCATGATTGTGAAATCATCATCATCATAAACATTATGAGCATTCGATAGGCGCAAGCATGATTGCGCAACACACACACACACACGCACCCCCACATACATACAGTCAAACACACATGCAATCGCAAAATAATTGATCCCATTGTGCATGCATTGTGGCAAGCGGCATTGCGTTGACAGCCAAGCGGGGGGTTCAGTTGTGCTTAGAATTGTGCGGGGGTGGGGGTGCTGGCTAACGTAAGCCTCACTCAAATGCCTGCTGCTGATAGTTGCACTCATATTCAGGCAGAAGCCCCAAATGCTCTCGCCTGCACCTCGTTATTGTCGTTTGGCGCCTTTTCGAAATTGGCTTTTGTGCCCATCAGCATCAGCGCATCAGACGCTGAGTGGGCGTGGCACCCACATATATACAAACACACACACACACGCGCGCAATTTATGAGCGTCGGCCGAAACTAATGACTGACGTGTTTGCTGCTGCTGACGTTTTTATTGATTAGTCAAGTCTTTCAAGAGCACGAAATCCTTACGAAGCAAAAACCTTATAAAAATAATCCCAACTGCCGTTCAATGACTGAAAAATGTGCAAAATTGAATAGAAATTACATTAATACAACCCCAGTCTGTAAGCCAGACAATAGAAATATCTAAAATACAACCTATGCACAAAGGGTTTTTTTTGCTCTTGACCCAAAACCTCACTCTTCAATCGGGCCAAATGTGTTTTAACTCCAGCAGCTGGGAGCTGTTGCATACATTCGAGCGCCTCGACTAAGCCCTGTTGCCAAATGTATCAATGCTTGTCCTTTAGGTGTTTTCCGTTTTTGTACCCCTTTTTATATCCTGTAATTATGAAAATAGTCGAAAAGGGGTATATAAAAGTTGAAAGAAGAAAGTGCATCCATATTTATACTTTTTTTTAGCATACATTATACATTAGGATATCGATAAATTGGTATTGAGATTTTTGCATACCCTAGTAAAGTTTAAGAGTGATTTTAGCTTTCTACTACCAAGTCCCAAGTCCGTGATATACACTACAAGTAAGTGTATTTTAATTTACTTCAAACACTTGCCTTACTCTTACAGGGTATCTTTTAGTCACTCATTCACCCCTCTCCACTTTTAAGCCTGATGCGACTTTAATGGCCGGCATTTTGTATTTGCCAGCCACGCCCACATCTGCGTTTTATTAGCTGCATTCGAGTCCATCTATTCACTTCTGTTTCTATTTTTCTCCCCTTTTTTTTTCCTTTTTAGGCGTTTTTGCTGCCGTTATTATAGTCTGGGCCCAACCTGCCTAAAATACGCAGCTGTTGTGGACTTGGTCTAATCTGTAGTCGCAGCATTGATAGACTGCTGCTATAGCAAACATATGCTGTGTCTGGGAGCTACTGAAGGTGGCTTTAATTGTATTACTGAAAATTAGAATCTGTGTGCAAGAGAATAAAGCTGAGATTGAGTATGATATGAAATAAGCAAAAGTCGGAGTATATAAAATAGTAGTAGGAATACTAACAAAACCAAAAGCAGAAGTAGTAATATTTAATCAAATAATATAAAGTAGGTAGTTAGGTATATACGAGTAAAAAATAGATAAGTTACAATATACATTAATGTAGTACAAAGAAGAGTGTAGAGAAACTTCATTACCACACTTTACGTTAACAAAAGACACTTACAAATATATAGGAAAATTTGAATTCAAATGATAACTCAATTAGAAATCGTATTCTTGTGCTTACCTTCAGCAATACTTATTCAAGATACACCCAAAAAACGATGCTCTGTAGATTTCTCTGATATAAACAGCTATACAAAACTGATAGGTGCAACTCCATAAAGTAATTCTATAAACCGAAACAAAAAGCGATTGCATAAAAGCGCTTTTAAACTCATCAAAAATGCATAAATGTCAGCGCACAATAAAAAACAAAATGAAAACGATAAAAAACAAGAAGTAAAATACTCCGTTGTGTAGCGTTATATGCGACTACTCGATAATTCTGATCGCCCCCTCGACCCGCTCTCGCGGGGAAGACATGCACGTACACACGAACACTGTGCAACAAAAGTGAGGACGAAAAATCTTTCAATAAAACAATTTACTCAATTGGCTCAATGACTCGACGCGACTTTTTTATTCTGCTGCGATACAAAGGATACAACAAAAAAATGGAGGGCGAAATCTATTTAGATGTGTGGCTTGTTCGTGGTATTACAGCTGCAGCAGAGGCAAAAGCCCATGGGAGGACCGGTGGGAGGGGGCGTGGCTGTGCCAGAGCCGCTGAGCTGCAATTTTTATCGTTCACATTTCCATTTTCAACTCCCTTTATACACCAACTGTACCCACTCTATGCATACATTTTTTATTTTATTTCTATTATAGTCTTTTTTCAATTTTTGCAAATATTTTCTAGTATTTTTTTCTGTTCTTTTTATACAGTTTCTTCTTGTTTTTTTATATTTATTTACCTGGTCTGCTGGCGTCACGTTGCATGTGTTGTGTCGTCGCTTGGCGCCACCATGCGGCGCGCCCGGCGGTGGCATGTCCTTGTCTCTGGCACCACTTTCATATGCCAGCCACCAACGCACCGCCCACCGTCCCCCCGTTGTCTTCCACACTCTGTGTGGACTGTATCAATTTAGCGCATGTCGTCATAGCAGCCATTGATGCATAAATAATGGAGGTGGGTGGCGAGGGTATGGTAAGGGGTGAGGGGAGGCGCGCGTGGGTGGACATTTGTTGAACTAGCTTTAACTGTCAGTTAGCCTGGCGCGCTCCGCTGTTTGCCCACAGCGCTCTATCTCACTTTGTCGCAACCTCTCTCTCTTTCTCTCTTTTCATTTCCCCCGTGTCTGCTTCTAACTGAATTTGTAGGTATATTTGTTTTGTGCAGCGTTACTTTCATTCTTTCTTTTCTTTCTTTTTTCGCTCTCACTCCCTCTCTCTCTCTCACTCTCTTTCGCTGCGCTTTGTCCGCTCAGGCATTCACAATCGTCGCTTTATTTGCTATTCAAAACTATTTCCATCGATTGTCGAGTCGTCTAACTTGAAAAAAAAACAAACAACAAAAAACACACAAACTTTTGTTATGCATGGCTACATTTCAGTTGAAAGACAATAAAAAAAAAATAACAAACAAAAACTGCATAACGCATAACATAAAAAGAAAGCGTAAAAGTGTTAGTTATCGATTTGGTGTATAATTTAGCTTTTATCGGGCTATCGAACTCTAATTTAGGTATAATTTGCCACTTATGCATTTCTCTGTTTAATTGCTTATAAATGTGGTTGTTTTTTTGTTGAAAGGCGCAAATATGTTTTAGTCATCCATTTCAGGAAATACAATACAATACAATGCTTAAAGTTATCGATATTTGTCTATTATATTTGGTTGAACATAAATTTTACAAAAAAAACTGTTAATTTTATCAAATTTTTGCAATATTTTAAAAACATTTTTAGAATTCGTATCCTTATTTCTCTCTTGTCGAATTTTTTTTTTGTTGAATCGTTAGTTATCGGAATACCATGCGATTGCCACATTCTGTTTCAGCCAGTTTTAAGGCCAAATGAAGTACTTGACAGTGTACGCTGCGTATGCGTGATGCGTTTTTTTGTCCCGTGCTTAACCGGCGAAGCGTGTCTAAAATTGAGCCGCTTTTCACTTTTTGGCAATCCGACAGCCCCACCTGACGTCGTTCCGTGAGCCGTTTTGATAATGGAACTAGCCAAAGGTGCGGTCCGACGATAGGCAGCCCAGTCGGCTCAAAAAACCCAATTAAACTGCCTGCCACAGAGCGACGCACACAATGTTGTGTGTGGAGCAAAGCTGCAAACTGAACTGCAGCAGCTCAGTCCAGTCTATGTGGATTCATCCTTCGGTTTTCAGCTTTTGGGTTTCCTGCCTGCCACATGTAGCCAATTAAATTTGCCATAAAGTTTACTTAGGCGTATATCGAATAGATGGCCAAAACCTATTAGCAAAATGCAAAACTTAATTATGAATCCGAGTGTAGGAAAATATTTTTCCTTTTGCTACGTGCTTGAACTTGGCATATTCATAATACAGAAAGTCATGTCCATAACCCCGCAAATAATAATAACAGTAGATTGTCCACCCCCGAATAACAATTACCACAAATAATAGTCGTAAGATATTTTTGTAGAAAACTTTGTTATCTGTTTTGTGTGTGTATATTATTTGGAAGAATTTTCTTTTAGTGCTGGAAAAAGCGTATTGTGTTCTATTTAGGTTAATTTAGAAAATGTACTGTCGATAGCTAAATTGTCTTAATTAAATAAAATAGATAATTTATGTTTATGTTGAATACAGAGAAAACAAATTGGTTTCGATAAGAAAAGGTATCAGACTATCGGTAAATACCGATGTCAACTTATCGATAACAACACAAATATTACAACTTATAATATTTTCCTTATTTTAAACATCCATATCGATAACTGCATTTAATAAAACCTGATAGAAGCGACTTACCAGTTTTCGAAAAACATCGAAATCTGCAATAAAAGTTTATTAACACTGCTCGTAATATACGCTCTTATCGCCTGCCTTAATCGCTTGAGAATTGCAGCGGAGGGCACTTGCACGTCATAAACAAACTAAAGTGATAAACTTTATCGATAGCCATTTTTGGATTGCGCCAAAGGCAGCCACTATTGGGTGGGGTGGGGCAGTGGGGAGTACGGAGTACGGAGATTCAAGCTCAACTCAAGAGGATGCCGATTGCCAGTGGCACTTAATAAAACGTTGCTAAAACTGAACAACTGAAATGGCAATAAATATTGCAATAAAGAAGTAAAACCACAAACACACACGCACACACATATATGTAGATATATATATGCAATTGTTTTACAAATGTGAAAATGTTGTAGCCAATTAATTATTATAAATCCGGTTTAGCAACTAGCCAAAACGCCGAAGTGGCATTTGAGAATCATTTAAAAGCAACAAGCATAAAGAAAATTTCTCTTGCACAAGAAAATTGCCAAAGTGCAAGTAAACAAATGTATGTGTGGGGATGTGGGTGTGCATTACATATTTGAATATCTATACATATGTTTTTGTATTCCTGTATGTATTACACATGTGTAGATTATTTACTCGCCCGAGTAGCAAGTGTTATATTTACTTTCTTGCTTAAGCAACACTCGAGACTGCCACATATTCTCTTCAGTGGTGCTGAAGGGGATGAGGCGGAATGAAGTAGAGGTGGTGGGGGTACTTTCTTGTAAATGTCTCAGCTGAACGTTGCCACTCGCATGTGTGTTTAACTTGGCATTTACTTTTAATAAACAATATAAATTTACTGTAAATAATTGTTTGGGATTTGTTTCCGAATTTATTATGCAACCTCTGCATAGTCTTCGTCTGCTTTGCATTTTATCTCATTCGGCATCTGCAGTTGCAAATTTCAATAAATTTCATTTCTTTCGTTTTATTTATTTTTTTATATAACTTTTGATTGCCTTAGCCAACAACAAACTACAAAGGAATTTGCAAATTCAGCATGAAATAAATAACAACTGTCAAACTAACTAACTGAAATAAACATTTTTTAAGAGTTGACATGAACTATCTGGAAAAATGAATTTTCTAAAACTTTTCAAGTAAATAGTTTTATAAATTTTAGTATGATTTGTAACTGAAAAAATACCCCATCAGAAACACTTTTAATGTGATTTTTATTCTAATTATGACTCCCAAAATATATTAAAAATATAAAATTGAGATTCTAAATTTGAAAAATATACATTTTTCGAAAACGAGAAATGGCATTTTACAGAAAAAAATAAAAAGTTTTTACTTATCTAGGGATCAAACTATGAATATAATGTAACGAATCATGAAAATCTGTTAGGTTTTGACAGAATTATGGTGGTTTAAAATTTGCATGATTTTTAACAACAAAAATTTACTCCCTCAGAAGCACTTTTAATGCGGTTTTTGTACCCTGAACCATTACAAAAGGGCTAAATCAGGGTATAATTGTTTTGTGAAAATGTATGTAACAGGCAGAAGGAGGCATCTGCGACCCCACAAAAGTATATATATCTTCCTGATCAGCATCACTAGCCGAGTCGGTCTAGCCCTGTCCCTGAGACTACAGAAGCTAGAAAGCTGAACTTTGACTTTTTTAGATCGTGTTTACCATACGCAGATCAAGTTTATTTAAAATCATCCATAACTCATCTCGTTTTCTTATTATCGATAACTATCGGTTGTTTGACTCGTTTTTTTTTTGACACCCACAATCGACCAAAAATATAAACTCGGGATTTTAAATTTTAAAAAAATATATTTTTAAATGAGTACCTGAAAATTTTTTAAATGTGTAATAAACTTAGACGCAGAATCAAACCATGACCAAAATAGCATCGATCATGAAAATCGCTAAAGTTTTGTCAAAGTTATGTAGGTTTGAAATAAAAAAGTTGATTTGATAGAGTATCGAAAAGATATGTGTACATTTATACGTTTGTTCATTGAATGGATAGTTGTTATAAGAGGAAGCAGACATCGATTTAATGGTTTGTTGACAACTTTTGGTTTGTTGCTGATGGATGCAACAAAAGCCGAATGTGAACATTTTTTTGCGCCCAAAAATTTGTCGACTCTTTTGGTTTCTCTTTGTGTGGATGTGTGTGAGTATGTGATTGTGTCTGTGAGTTGTGGGTAAAACTCTTAATTAAATTGAATTGTTTGCAATTGTGTTTGCCAGCCAGACGAGCAGACAACAATAACAACAATAAGTAACAATAACAACAAGGGAGAAACAGAGAGAGAGAGAGAGAGAGAGACAAAATCCGGAGCAGAGCCACAAAAGTGACGCGAATACAGAAATTCAGACTTTGTGACTAAAAACAGTTTTTGTGGTTGAACAGCGCAACAAAGAGATAAAGAAATATGCAGCAAATCGTTATACCCTGTAAAATAAACACAGATTAACGTAAGTGCATAAAGAGAATCCAAAGCAACGTTTATATAAGGTAAACAATAGTTTTTTCTAGAGATTAAAACTATATCTTGAAGTTGTGTAATGTTGAATGGATAACGGATTAAAGAACAGAGGGATGCGCATTATATACAATTTGTTTAAAGTTTACTGAAAGCTCTTGAATTTGGATAGAAGCAAAGTTGTCTTAATAAGGAAATATTCCATAATCTATTTAATAATAATGCAAATATGCTTGGTATCTTTGGGTATTTAGTACCTAAAATTGCTTTACAGTAAGATATTTTCAAGTTCCAAGCTCCCTTTGTTGCTCTATATCCTGATAAACATAATTCTCCCTGTTCCGAGGTTGCTGTTTTCAATTGTTTTTTGCTTTTACAAATTTTTGCATGGGTTGTGAAAATGTATGAAAATTTCCTCGCCAATAAAATTGTGAATTGTGTTTTGGTAGAATTTTGAACTGGTTTTATTGGCATTGTGTTTCTAATATTCCCTGAGCATTTGCATGCGACACAATTCGATCAAAAACGTCCCCTTTGTCAGACTGAGGTCCTGATGTTGTCCTTTTTCCGTTTTGCGACTTCTGTTTGCCACTTGACTTTGGCCACAGAATTTTGTGCCATGTTTATGGCAAAGTTTGAACCACAAAGGCGAGGAGGTGGGGGGCTCAAAGCAATTATCATGACTCAGCCGGACGAAACTGTCAGCGGAAAGCTTCCGCTCTTTTGCCCCAAAGGAGGTAGAGGGGGAGAGCGGGGGAGCAGGATTAGCACTCGTAATCCCAGGCAGAGACATCTTGGACAGTTTGACGCGCGCCTGGCAGCGAAACCAAAATCTCGCGAAAACTAAAACCGCAACAAACTGTGGAAAACTGGGATTGCTTTTGCTTGGAAATGGGGCAGGTGGGAAAATGGGTTTTTACACTCGTTCAGAAGTGAATAGAGTATATTGGGCTTGTACGATGTCCGTCTGCCTGTAAGTACGAAATGCAATTTGGAATATATACTTGATATACTTCTGATAAGCCCATTGGGGGCGTGACAAATCGGTAAAATCTAGAATCGGGTAAACCGCGAAAATCGTTATCTCCTACAATTTTAAAGCTGAAGTGTTTTCTGATGACCTCCCCTTAAGATCGGGCTGGCCATGCCCACGGCCGCCCCCACAAATTCCAAAAATCGATATTTTTCTAAAGTAACAATAATAATTAAGGGACATTGAAGGAGTATTGCACAGTCGGTTACACCCGACAGCATCGTTCTTATTTGTTTTTGCTTAGTTTTTGTGGCTTCGAGAGTGTGTGTCTAAACGTGCGTTTTCTTGACGAAAATTCTGCTTCTATTTCGGCTATTTCTTTTTTGTTGCTGCTAAATTAAACAAACCCGTTCGTGGCCCCCTTTTGTTGTATGCAGCCGCGCGCCCCTGCTTAGCTGCGGCAATGCCTTTAACGGCTTTTACGGAACTCACAAAATCCGCTTTTGTTTTGTGTCGCCGTGCGGTCGCATAAATTAGCGCAACTTTAATCTGATTTTAATTGTGGGTGGGGTAACGGGGAGATTGTTTTGTTGTAGCTTAGACCATGAGCTGACATCCCCTGCCGCCCCCTTTTGCCTGCCTGGTTGTGAAATATTAATGACAAGAGGCGCCCCGGCACCAACCAGCCAGCCACACAGGCTAACGGACAGAGGCATAAAAAGCTAACTGGAGGCAACGGCTAAAAGGCTAAATCGGACGCAGCTCTGTTTCAGCTTTTGGTCCCCTCTGTCCCGGCACCTGCTCCTGCTGGTGATCCTGCTCCTCCTGCCATTGCTTATCTCTGGCCTAAGCAAACGAGCCGGCGACTGTGTTTGTCCTTCTCTTCTCTCGTTGGCCGTGTTATTTATTTATTTGCCTTCTCGAGTTTTCACAAAAGTGCAATTTACGTTTTTAATTTCATTTCATGTTTCATTTGTTTTAGCTCTATTCTATTTGCAGAGCCAGTTCAAATTGTGGTTACTTTGTAAATTTATGCGTTTAAAGTTGACATCATTTTCATAGAGTAAAAAAGTTGAATATTTACAAGTTCTTTGAAGTAAATAGAATTTAAGCTGACAGCGGTAGCGTTATATATTGTCAACGTTTCATAGCAATGAGCTGGGTTGTCATAGCATTGAGCTTGTGTATGGTTCTTATGTATGATCACAATCGCATATCAAATTACTACTATATACCTTATAGCTTTATTATGATCTATTGTATATATATAAAAACATACATTTGTTCTTTAAATTTTGTAGTAACTAGCTTCGGGTTCAGATAACAATTAAATCATGTGTGATTTTATATACTATACTATATTAGAAATCAATTAAGATGTTACATTATTACTTACTATTATTATACGTTATTTCTCTCAACAGATATCATGGCAGTCAGTTGCGAAATGTTGTGCAACTCTCATTTTAACAGTTTTATAGTACTCAGGCTTTAATTTAATTGCTTTTAATTTAAGCCTTAACTTTTACGCACACAGCTTGAACTTTCTTATCGATTACCTTTTGCTGCTTGCGAAATATTTCAATATACTATAAACACGCCCCGATGCAGCAGCAGCACCATTGGCTTCGGGGCCAACTCTCTGGCTGAGGTACACGTTGCGTATGCGTAATGAAAAGCACATGGCAATGAATTAACAGCCAGCCAATGCGAGGGGGGTCCTAGATATGGGGATTGTGCTAGGGGTGTTCACTCTGGTGCTATGTGATAGCCGGAACGAAGCCAGCTGTGGCATGCAACTATCTGCGTGTTTAAAGGCGAAATTTTTGTCGAAATAAAACCATAAAATGCTTGAAATGCCAAGCGAAAAATAGTTTTGACTGCTCTGCAGCGAAACAGCGAGAGAGGGAGAGAGTAGGTGGGAGAGGGAGCTGGCGTATGCGTTGTCAGCAAAGCGATGCCTGCCAGCATTCCTCGCAAAACTCCGCCGCCTGCTGGGTCCGCCCGCTCTATCAGCCGCCCCCTCACCATAGGCGCCATAGTCAAACACAATGCGATGGCATGCGCAATTTTCATAGCCGTAATGACGATGGCAGTAGTGTGTGTGCGGGTGTGTGTGTTATCAAAGCGCAAACAATGTCCTGCAAAGTAGCAGGATGCGCATATGTCTCTCTACACTGTGTGTGTGTGTGTGTGTGTGTATGTGTGTGAGTAGCAGTTGTTCATCGTGAATTTTGCAGCTTTTGTATGCGCACCGTCGTGCGGAAGTGTTGATAAACCTCACAAAAAAAACCGGACGAAAAAAACCTACAAAAAAAATATGTAAAAAACCCTAAATGAGCTTCATTCGATGTTGGTTGCATAGAAAAGTTTTTTTTTGTGGAGAGTGGGAGGGCTGCCAACTGGTGTCGTTGAGCTGCAGTCTGTTTGTCAAGTGTGGATAGTTTTCAGTGTCAGTCATTTAGTGAGCTACAAGAGCTTATTAGCTATTATGTTGGTTAAGTAACAATTAAAGGAAAAGCCAAAAGTGATGTTTATGAGTTTTAGTGTAATAATAATGAATTAAAATGAGAATAAACCAAATTAAGTGACATATATATTGAGAAATTGGCATATTGAATCTAGATTAGCTCGTTATTTTTAATAAGTACATGATATAAAGAATTAATTAGACAGTTGTATTTGGTTCTCTTGGTTCTCAAAATTTGTTTATAAAAATAAGTTAAATATTTTGTGGTGCTCATATTTTTGTTTTAAAATTTAAGCTGTGATACCAAATTAGTTGGTAATAGTCATTGTCTTTCGCTTATAGAAATAAGTTAAATATATTGTTTCAACTTGTACTTTAGCAAAAAATGTTAAAGCTCTGATTTTCTAAAAGTACAGAGTATCAAAACTCATTAGTAAGTTGTTGTCACTGTCTTTTCCCCTGGTTCGCTTATAAAAATAAGTTTCTCATTTTTCCAGCTTGTATTTAATCAACGAAAATTGTTTAAATATTAAAGTTGTGAACTGTGGTTGGCTTAATAAAATGTTGTAGCCTGCACTTGACACAGTTACCCCCGCCCCTGAAAAAGTGTAGGGACGGAGCTCTGCAAACTACACACACACACGCACACACACTCGTACATACACTTTTGTACTATCAGCAAAAGTTTTCACTGCTTGCATATTTTCAATTTCTCTCGCTCTATGACAAAAGTTGTCCACACCAAGGACAAGTGTCCTCGGCGCCAAGTAGCAACCTTTATGTCTGCCACAGCTTGTGTGCATGTGTGTGTGTGTGGGTATTTTATTATGATATATGGTCAATGGGCACTCGAGAGACAGTCCCCCACACAGGAGTAGAAATTGGCTGGTATTTTTTTGTTGCCTACCTCCATTGTCAAAGTGTATGCAATATTCGTGTATAAAGTGCATTTCATATTATTTATTTCTTGTTTCTATTTATTGCCAGTGTCGGTTGTACACTATTTTTCTTGCGAGCCCCCTTCTACATGTTTGTATAAACAATACTCAAGGATTTTTCCCTACGCTGCCATGGAATGGGTTATAGAAATGGGTTGCAATAGAATTGTGATAGGTCAAACGTTAACATCTATGAGATATGCATTGACAGTGAATGTCGTATAGAGATTAAGGCCCTGGCGAGCGAGAACTGACAGTGATGAAGATGTTGACAGCTGTAAGCTTTCAACATTTTTAGAAATGTGTCAAATTCGGGTTATTTTATTATTTTTCTATGCTGTGAAAAGTCTAAAAAGTGTTGTAAATCCAGTTTGACTTAGGGGAAAACGATGGGGAAACCTTAAAAAAATGTATATCATTGTTAGAACTTTATTAAGGCAAAGGATTAAATGTTTAAAACGTTTTTAAATAGCTGAACTGCATGTAAATTCTTTTAAATTTTACTCGGTTTGAAATATATAATAAAAATTTAAAAGTACTTGTTTGAGCTGGTTCAAGTGTTATTTAATATTACTATGCTTTCGTAATCAGTTGTAAACCACCTTTAAGCCGTTTCGCAAATAGTCACTTGCTTCCATATTGTTTTCATTTATAATATATTATTTTATTTTTCACCTTAATGCACTTAAATTATATTGCTGAGCATCAATGATATTACTGAAATCGTTTATAACTGGGTTTAAACCAGTTTTATTTAAATAGTTGAATTTTCATAATCACCTTATTACGAAATTTGTTTATAAGCGGGTTTAAATATATTATTTGCACTTTAAACTTCGAACTTGATAACGCTCTTAATCGAACATATATCACTTTTAATTTGCTAATTCTTATGTCGCCGTATATCCTGCCTCGATGCATTTCAATTTTGGAAATTGCGCTGCGCATTGTCACATTTAAAGTGCTTTGCCCTGTGCAAGGCGATGCAAAATGCAACAATAAGTTGGGAATATAAAAATGAATGGGTTGCCACATTGCGTTGACTGCTGTCTAATGCATCATACACACACAACACACACATGCATTTATGTATGTGTGGCACCCACATTTTTCTTCATCATAACTGTCAAAAACCGACAAAACCCATGGCACACAATTACAAAACATAAACAGAAAAGTTGTAATCACAGCTGTCCAAACCGACGAACCAAAAGCCCTCTCCGGAACACGCACACTCGCACACACACTGGCACACACACTCCTTGCTGGCTGTGACGACTGTTGGGATAATCAGAAAACTGCCAGAGCCAAGCAAAACGAATGATGACGAACCAGGACTCAACGCAACAACCACAGAGACGACAACCGGAGCAGGCAGGCAGGCAGCCAGGCAGCCGACGCACTGCATCATCCACTGCTACGCATTTTATTTCATGCTTTCCGGTCCAAACCAGACGTTGCTCGTCATATTCCGGTCGTCATCATCATCATCATCCGTAGGGCAAAAACTCATCTGCGTCAGTTGGCTTTTCGCCGCTCGGACGTCAGTTCTGTCAGCTTTCATAGTTTGTGTGCCATATTGTTGATGCACTCATTCGTTTTAATTGTTTCAAATGTCAACTAAAATTTAGATCTAATTGTAAGCAGCGCAAATTACTCTACCACAGTGGCAAATCTTATAAAGCTCGTAACAATGCAAAAAGTTTATTGCAATTTTAAACTGTGTCTACACTGGGCAACAGCACATTGACTCAAAAATATATTTGAACATTTATGACTACAAAATTTATTAAGATTAAACATCATTTTGAGTCGTATTCTGCTCTATGGAAGTCCTTTACAAGACTCAGCATATGCTTTTAAGAGTTTTGCAACACTGCAAGTATCCTAGTATTATTATTCTTCTATCATTTTCTTTAAAGTATTTTACAACACTGGCCAAAGTGGAATAGTGGCTTAAAATATATTTACTATGTTTTTCATATAGGCAGCAACTTTGAATGCTATTGTTTTTACCATATATATTTATCTAACCCATTGAGAATTTCATTTTTCAACACTTTCTATTTCTCCAATGCCAGAGCAATTTTTTAATCTATTTTCCTGCTCAAGAATTCTTTTGCTATGCAAAAATCAAAGTTCCTGTTTGCACTGCAGTGTTGTAAACGTTCATTCACATCAAATGTATGCATGTGTGTATTTGTGTATTTGTGTGTGTGTGTGTGAGTTAAGCACATTCCCGTAGCGTTGACAACGATACTCATCATCGTCGTCCGCCTGCGACACACAAAAGTAATTTCACTTAATTGCCGCAAATAGTCGCAAGAATTTGTAATGTTTTTTTTTTTGTGCACAATGCACTTGAGACCGCAGCGGAAAAAACAACAGCAACAACAACGCCTTTCCCCTTTAGGCCACGCCCTTGTGCGCTTGTCAGGAGGAGGCGTGGCATGGAGTGGGGCGTGGGTGTGATTAGTAGCTCACATTTGCGAGGCTTGGCCCAATTCCATGGCATTTAATTAGCATTTTGTAATACATTCGTAATACCCGCGAGTATTTTCGTTGTTGTTCTTGTTGTTGCTGCAGTTGTACTTTTAATTTTAATTAAATTGCTCAGTTGTCCGGCGGTTGGGCTGATGACTGCATGACAGCCACAACCGACGTTGAGTGGAGCTCTCTTTTAATTGTTGCCCGGGCCTGGGGTTTACTTTTATGCAAATGTTGACCGGGCTAATCGTTTGGGGCCATGTGAACACACCCCGATTGCATATGCTTAATGGCCAAAATGCCGAACCTACTGAGATAATACGAAGGAAAGTCCAAAATTAAACAAGCAAAACGAACTTGGAGTGCGCTTTCAGGCTGTTGCATAAAGCTTGGATATGGAACAGGAATTTGAAGATAGTAATAATATATATTCTTAAAAGCTTATACAATTTATAGTTCAGTTGATTAAAATTGTAGGGCCAGTAATTATGATTCAGATTTGATTCAAAAGGTTTCTATGCCAATGAGCTTGAGCTTCAATCGTTTACAATAGCGATAATAATTATCGATTAGGTTGCTTGAATAAAAAATGATTAAAACCAATAAATTGTGTTGATGTGTTATTCATGTAAACACAGTTTTGTTTATTTTTTTTTAGTTTCAAAAACTTTTACTACAGTATTTTTGCTGTTAGTGGAATTTTCAATATTAAATTTCTTGAAGATTAAGTAGCGTTTTAGTATTCTTAAGACGTCTTTTGACAAAGTTTTGCAAGTTACCAATATTTGTAAAGACATTTTTTTTGTTTATTAAAGATATCAATGTTTTTAGAGAAGTAAGTTTTACAAAACTTGAAAAATTATTTTTCTCAGTCTATCTGCTTGACTCTGTATTTCTTTCCTTCTTTTTTTTCTTTCCATACAGTGAAACCTTTAATTACAAAACTGTATCTATAGAAATAAATACAAAGGCGCGTCTCAAGTTTTTTAATAGTTCTTCAAGTGTCGAAAAACCTTCTCTATATTTCTGATACCACCAATTATTGTGTATTTCTCTCAAGTGCTCAGCGCTCTTTAATCTTGTGTTGCGCCCCAATGCCAAGCATCAAGCTGAATCATTTTGTTCGGCGGCAACACGATGACAAGCAATTAAGAGTATCTGAAGTGTGTCTACTTGTACTTTTTGTAAACCCCCTACTCCCTTTGTAGTAGTAGAACACGTTGTAAATAAATGTTGTTTTGTGTTGTTTGTTGAATCTGCCTCTCGGTTAGGTGCCACATTTTAACACCTTGAACAATGGGAAGTTACCTGTCGTTATCTCTACGTAACGGACATGGAACACACTTAACCCATTTTAGTGGCAGCAACAACAACAACGATATGCGGGGGCGTCGCTCATAACGTCCTGGGGAATTGATGGGCCCCAGATGATGACCAGGTCAAAAAAGACCGAGACAGAGAAAGAAAGAGAGAGAGAGAAAGGGGAAGAGTGCGTATAAGTAATGACGAGCGTTGAGTTGATGATGACTGTGCGGCTTTTCTAGTTGCCCCATGTGGCAGCAACAACCCCTCTTGCTTATAGGTCAGACCCCGCCCTGCGAACTCTCCCGCCATTTAATTGCCACAAATTAATTAAATTAATGAATTGTTTGCCGTTGCATTTTGTGTGCCATCAGCAGCAGCCACAACCTCTGGCATTTTCTAGTCTATGTTCTAGGTTCTATTAGGAAGGGGATGGTAGGAGCAGGGGGCGTGACTGGTCCCCCACAAATGACAAATGATACGCGTTGAGCCGAAATTGCAGTGATAATGTTATATTTATTTATTCATCTTATTTATTGTGGAGAAGAGAAAAAAACCAATACGTAGCACAGCTGGAAAATTAATTTTGTATTGCGAAAACATGAAATTAAATACATGAAAACCCATATACCTAATACATACTGATGTGCATATATAAATGTTACACGGTCACATCTTTTATGTAGCTTATAAAATTGTTGTTGGTTATAAAAACTCGAAATGTTAGAGTTAAAGTTAACATTGATGGTTCGTCAGCCGTAATGGCATTCATTTTACGACACTTTCATTAAACAAAGGCAAATTGTGATGAAATCAGGGGGATACTTGTGTACACATGTATATATATTTAGTTGTATATATGGTCAATACACGTATCTGATACCCTTTATTGCAAGTGTTGTAAATTGTAGCTTGGAAAACACGTTAAAGACGGGTAATAATTGAAAATACAATTATATTTGTTAAAATTGTGCTGTCAACTTGTTTGTATGTGTTTAAGAAGTTGTTCTAAATTGCTGTTGTTTGGAAAAGAAGTATAGGGGCTGCCAACTTGTGTTCATATACTTAAAATATTGGGTAATGGGCACAAGAGTGCTGCCCACTTGCTAACATACTGAAGTTTACTTAACTTAATTGCATCAAATTGTTTTTCAAATTGGTTAATTTGTGAATTGGGTGCTGCCAACTCGCTTGCATACAAAATGTTAGTCAGCTTAAGTTAAAGCACTAACAAAATTCTTAAATTGAAATGGAAATATTTAAAAATAACACAAATCCATTTTAACTAGCTCGTAGATCATCTATTTTTATTGCATTTTGATAATCATTTAGATATACCCTCGGAAATGGACGTTGATCAAGGGATTTATATATATAGAATTGAAATTTTGCCCTCATTTCCGTTGTAAATCAAATGAATTGAAAAAGGAGTCCAAAGCGAACAAGCGGGTCAAGCTCCTGCCCATACTTGGTGCTGCCACTTGTTGGCTGCTGTTGCGGCACGCTGACGCCATCTGGCGGCCATAACAATAAACGCAGAGAAATGTTCTTCCCCACTAAACAATAAATGTCATATGGCTGACACATCAACACTTTATGTGTCGCCTTGCCATATGCCACTCCCCCTCTACAGCCTTCAGGCGGCGCAAATGCTGTTCACTCTGCCTTTTTCTCTCTCTCTCTTCCCTTGTACTTCCCTTTCACTCACACACATTTATACAAATGAAAATCTTGCACGCTTTTAATTTCGCCTGAAAGTATGCAGCAAATATTTGACACAGGAACAGAGAATGAGAGAGAGGGAGGGTGAGAGAGAAAGAAAGAGAGAGTGAGTGTGTCACATTTTTATGACCAAAGCAAAATGAAATAAAATTATTGCCAAAAACGAAAATAAAGGATGAGCCCGAGAACATAAACAAAACAGGCAGCTACAAACCCCCAGAGCCCAACTCCTACTCCCTGCTAACCCACCTCCCGCCCCAAAGCTCGTGCTGCTCGTCACTCACTTGGAATTTTTGCGTAATTTATATTTTGGCTGCTGTGCATAGTGTGACGTCAGCTCTGGAGTTGGGGAATTGCGTTGTGGTCCTAGTCCTGGTGCTTGCTCCCGATTCTGATTCCGTTCTTGGCCCCTTGTCTGGCTTTCTGCTTTGTAGTTTATGGCTTCAATTTGCCCAAATGAGTCGTTAATTTTGACTTTTCATGTGACACCCGCAACCTACCCCCGCACACCCACACACCAACACACCAACACACACACATTGCTAGGGCATCCAAGGACCTGACCAGAGACCCTTCCCGAGCTAGTTTCCCAGCCACTTTTATTGTAATTTTGTGGCCTTTAATTGAATTTTATTAGCATTTGTACTTATTATTTGCGCTTGCTCTCCCTTCGCCCTCACACCCTCTCGTTCTCGCACATTTAATCGTATACTTTATTTCGCCAAGAAACTTGGGGTTCGGTTTTCCTTTATGTACTTGCTCGAGGGTTGGGTTGCGTTGGGTTTGTCGTGCTTTGTGTGCTAATAGAATATGCTATTTGTTTTGGATGAGCAATTTCGGGTCTAGACACTAGATGAAAAAGGCATCATGGAATTGTTTTAGTAATTACTATGATTATTTGAGTGCTGCGTCCACGAATATCCCGTTTTTACTTGACTAACTTTTGCATATATCTTTTATCTTTTTACAGGTAAGTGCTCGTGAATGGAAATGTTAAGGAAATTGAAACAGTTAAGAGAATCCAACCGTGAAATAGCTCTATAAGTGTGGGTAAGAATAATGTTAAGCTCACTTAACTTTATTGATATTATAGGGATTGTTATTTTAATACGAAAGTCGTTAAAAAGTAGCGAAAATTAATAATGATACCCTAGAAATACATTAAAGGCTACGAAGTTTAAAAGAAAATGGTGAAAATATTCAATTGAACTATTTCATTTAAAAATTATACTCTGCATATTGGCTGCTGCTTCTTAAACTTAAGTGTCAACTCTGCTGTTCAAGTGGCTATTCTACATAATTTGAACGGCTTGACCACTCTTTGCTGTGTTTTAACATGCTCTAGAATCAATTTTAAACTCGAAATTTTAATGCAACATGATTTAATTCTGCGCGAAGCTAATTTCTTGAAGAAGATGGCAATTCTCTTAAAAAACGTTTCGATTGCGCTTTTAGTTTTCAGCAGTCTAAGAGTTAACTTTTATGAAACAAACCCAAACGATTGGGATTTACATAAAAATAGCTAGCAACACTGCACTGAAATATGTTTTCCGCTAAAAAAAAAAAAACAAATTGGCAATGCTTTCTTTTGTTAAAGGATTTGAATCTCAAAATATTTCATTAAATGTACCTAATAATTTATGTAAATAGCTAGTTATGTGGCAACTCTACACAATCTAAATCTGCCAAAGCTGCATAAGTGCAACAAGTTGGCAGCGCTTGGTTTTACTTTAAAATCCAAACACAACATTTTCAATGGAATTTACATGTACGGATTATTATTTGCCAAAAGTTGGGTATCGACTCTGCCAGCCAGCGCTTTGCAGTGTTGAGAAATGCTTTACCTAGTTACAATTGTATTGTAAAAAACATTTAATAATTTGTATATTAGTTATTTTTTAGTGAAACAAGAGAAGACAACATTTTTAACATTTAATACTAGTGTAAGTTTGAGCTTAGTTGCCGGCTCTAACTGCAGAGTGACTCAATAAAGTATGCT
This sequence comes from Drosophila robusta, assembly GCA_035043565.1. Lineage (NCBI taxonomy): Eukaryota > Metazoa > Arthropoda > Insecta > Diptera > Drosophilidae > Drosophila > Drosophila robusta. The sequence goes on along the minus strand of JAWNMW010000294.1, from coordinate 10,231,492 downwards.
AACCGCTAATAACTAGATAACTGCTTAGCTATGTCTATGTATATTTGAACTATATGCGATATCTCTTCGATTTGATGCGATTTTTGCGTTTCCTGCGCGTCGTCAGCTTCACGTAGCGCATTTTTGCGTCTTTTCCAGTGTTGCCCAGTTCGTTCGGTCGCCGTGGGCGCGCTAGCAAGCGTGTGGGCGTGGCTGAAGTGGGTCGCGCATGGGCAGTGGGCGTGGCTTGCCAGCCGCCAGTGTTGCCATATTCGTTGTACATGCTGTCATAGTAGTTTCCGTAAGAGTTGCCACCATTTACTTGGTTTAGGAACTCATCCACACTGGCCACACTTTGCTGGCCACTAAAAGCCACGGCGCTATCGTAGCCCCCCGCCTCGTCCTCGTTGTCGCCCAACTCTGCCCAGGATTTGGCTGCTTCTAGATATTGCTCTGTGGGCTGCTCCTCCTCCAGCTCCGCCTGCTCCTCATAGCCTGTGGCTGGCTGCTCCTGGTAGTCGTCGTAGTGTTCCTCGCTGCTGGACTGTTGCTGCTGAAACTGTTGATGCTGCATCTGCATCTGCTGCTGCTGCGGTCTGCTGCGCATTTTGCTCGCGTAGTTTAATTTCTTGCGTTTGTTGCGCTGTCGCCCGCCAAATTTGGACAAATATTCGCGCTGCAGTGCGGCCAAAAAGTTGCCATTGAGCAGTTCATTGTGCTCCAGTTCCGGTTCCGGTTCGCTCTCTGGTTCGAATTGCAGTTCCCGCTCCTGCTGCGCTGATTTGATGGCTGCCAGCAGGCTGGGCGTGAAGAGCTGCTGCAGCAGCTGTTGCTGCCGCTTTGTGGCAGGCGCTGCAGCGAAGTAGCTGCTGGCGCTGATGCCAGGCTTTACTGTAGCAGGCAACGGGGTGACAATTGCTGCTGATGCTGCTGTTGCTGCTTCTTCTTCTGGCTGCTGCTGCTGCGATTGTAGCTGTCGAAGAGCGCGGGTCCATAGTTGGGTGCCAGGGAATTCGACATGGGCATGCTCATGGCCATGGGCGGCGCCAGGGGGGGCATGTGCATGTTCATGGGCGTGGCAGCAGTGGCCATAAGCTGCATCAGGCTGGGCGCCATGGCGCCGCTGCCGCTCGCCGTCGTCGTGTAGCCCAGAAGCGAAACGTGCGGCTTGCCCACGGGCAGTATACTCAGTGGGGGCGTAGCCGGAGCGGGGGCCGGGGCGGGGGGCAAGTGCTTGTAGACCTTGTGGAAGTGCGTGTGCTGGCGCACAACTTCCGGCATGTGCAGACGTATGTGTACCCTGCAAAACGAGAATAAAGTATAGTTTTCACAATTTTCTGTAAATTGAATTCAACTAAAGTGTCAATGCTAAGAAATTAAAATTAAAAAATAACAATTAGTAATTATTAAATTTATACCATATACATATTTAACAATTACAAATTAAATATATGCCATATGCAAATTTAATAATTATAAATACAGTCAACTTGTTCAAATGTAAACTATTCAATTAAATGGAATTGAAGTTAATTTTTAAATATTTAATTGTAAATTGGAAAATCAATCTGGCATACAAATCGCAAATATTGACATTTTCAATGGTAACCTTTATAAGTCACCTTATTGGATGTTATAGTTACCAAAATTACAGGTGAACAGCAACTATTTTGAAGCTGCAGTTTGGGATTCACATTTGAATGTCACATGTTGAAAGTCACAGTTTGAGGGTCACACTTTCAATGCGCTTAGAAGTAACTATATTGAGTGTTACAGTTTGAAATCCACAGTTCATAAATGTTTGAAATTGACAGTTTGAAAATCTGTGGTAAAGTGCAGCCTTAAAGTCGCAATTGAGAGTTCACATCTCGAAAGTTACAGTTTGAGAATTTAAAGTCACGTTTTTAAAGGTAGCAATTATCAAAGGGAATAATTTTTTGGCTTGTATTACATTGTGAATAGAGATTAGGCTGTCGTTTACACCCGACTGTAACAAGTTGAGCAGCTTCAAGTTATTTTTTTTTTTACAAACTCACCTCTCGCCACTGCTGGCCGCGGCTGCATCCGATTTGAGCCTGGCCCAAATGAGCCACAATATGGCAATTGATATGCGAGCTGACATGGCGCCTGATCCTGCTTCCGCTGCTGCTCTGCTCCCGGTGAAAATCCTGGCGTGTTTGGCCGCCTTTAGAGCTGGTCAACTTCTGACAGACGCCGCTGCGTTGGCGCCCACTTTTATTGGCTCGCAAGGCGGTAAAAAAGCGGATAAAAGCGCAGAAAAACAAAAACAAAAAACTACGCACAGATCACATTTCGTTATTGGGTGGGTGTTGTAGTGGGCAGGGGGTGGTTCCAGGGGGGTTGCTGTTTCACCTCACGTTTCCAGCTGCTGCACTTTGGTGAATGCAATTTTCCATTTGCCAGCGAACCAAGTTCAGTTCAGAGCGACAACAACTTTTTTCTTTCTTTTTCTCTGTACGCTTTGTGTCATTCGATAGCTTTGCGAGACCCCCCACCCCTCCCTACCCCCTTTTAGCCCCACAAAAACGCATGCGTAACGTTTTTAATTTCATTTTCAAAGTAGTTTTTCTTCCTCTTATTTCGTTTGGTTTTCTTCACTCGAGTTTTCTGGGGTCTTGCATTTCGATTTGCGCCGGGAGATGCCATAAAAGTGAATAAACCCAGATCCCCGAGACAAGCCCAGACCAAAGACCTTGACAATAATGGCGAATGGCAAGAAGAAGAAATAGTGGACGAAGAAGCACGGTGTAGCAAAAACTGCTGGGCAAAATGAGAAAGGTCAATGATGAAATTGCTATGGGAAAATATTGTAGAAGCAGGCGTGAATTGAGCGGAAGAGAAGAGGAGAGAGGAGACATTATGTGAGAACCCAAAATGGTCAAGAAATTGTTGCATAAGAAATTAGATATTCATAATTAAGATTTTACAGACTAAAAATAATTTGAAAAGAGGATTTTCATGTCCTAAATAAATTTATAATACTCGTTCAAAAAGTGAAAAGTGTATATTGGCTCTGTGCAATGTCCGTTCGTTGACTGATATTTTCCCGATTTTTATAGCTAGAAACATTAAATTTTGCCGACAGATTACTAATGACCTTCACTTTGATTGCAGTAATATTTTTGTAATGCGTCCACTGGGAGCGTTGCAAAGCGATTTCAAAGCTAAATTATTGAACAAAATAAAAATGAGATTAACAGCTTACATTCACAATTGTCTTCAAAGTCTATTTTTATTCACATTGAACTTTATTGGCTCAACGTATTTTAAACTCTTACCAACCCAAACCTAAGAGTATTCAAATAAATAGAACATGTTTGCCGGTTTACTTAACCTTGGTTAAGTGCCAAAAAATATCTTGAAAACAGCCAAAAAAAATAATAAAAAAAGAACACAAATTTTTTGCGCTTTTCCAAGTCACTAAACAGCAAAATGTTGTTGCAAAGGAGGCGGAGGGGATAAAGTCAAGGGGGCGTAGTCTCTGCAAGCGACGCATTTCTGGCAACACCCACGATAAGGAAACGTCTGTCCAAGGTTGAGTTTTCACGATGTTTTTCCTTGGTTACCCCGAAAAAGTAACAAAACGGAAAGAAAGTGTTTTCGCCAAGTAAAAACCGCAAGGAATATAAAGAAAAACTTTAAAGACACCGTTTCAATTGCGAAAGGAGGGGAGGGAAGGCGGAGGCTAGCCAAAAGATGGAACTGCTTAAAAAAATTGTCTGGCTGCTGAAAAGGTGAGAAAAGTTGAAGAATCTAAAGGAAAAGCGCACGAAATAGAATGGAGAAACTAAACGTTCAATGGCTTTTTGCACTTATATCACGATAATGATGCTGATGATTATGATGATGATGTTGTTAGGCTATAATAATAATAATAATAATGCGTGAAAAAGATGCTTTCAACGAGCAGTAGAAGTAGAAGAAGAAGTAGAAGCTGAACATACACCGTTAAATGCCAGCTTGTTGCTGCCTCAGCTCAAACTTATTTATTTTTTAGCAAGCAGCTTACCAGACGTGACACAAAGCAGATAAAGTAGAAGTGGAAGGAGTTGAGAAACTGGGAAAAGTACCCTGGCCAGATGGTAGTAGCGTAAAGATTAACAAGTCATGATTATTAGTTCTGATGTTGCTAGGCTGGAGGTGGTACTGCTACAAAATGGGCAGAGGAGGAGAAGAGCTGTTGAAAATGATTATAAAAGTTACGGGCACGCCGTTGATTGGCTGCCTACCTCGGGCTGACCTTTAATTTCAGTGTTTTTTTCCGGGCAACATGTCGACAGCGACACGTAAACATGCCTACATGTGTGTGTTTGTATGCATGTTGCGTGCACAACATTTGACCTGCCGACAATAAATGCAGTTTGTTGCTGGTTGCTGCGTCGTGAGCGAACAACACGCAGCTAGGGCTGGCAACATGAGCGATTGCAACAACGCACGCACATGTAAGTGCATGTTGTCAACATGTTGCCAAGCTGACCTTGGCCTAGGCAGCAGCAGCAAGCAGTTGATCACGCGCTCTCTCGCGCTCGTTCTCTCTGTCAACATGTTGCCTGGGCAACTAGTTCAAGCTCATGCTAATGACTCTTCTTCAAGTGCTCTTGTTGTCTCTCTCTTTACTCTGGGTCATTGTCTTGTGCGCTGTCTCTGTGTGTATGTGTGTGTGTGTCTGCTCGCATGTTAAGCCTGGCTTTGTTGTTGCTTTTATGCTTTATTGCAAGCTCATTGCTGGTTGCCGCGCTATCTCGCTCGCTCGCGCTTTTGTTGTTTCGTTACGCATTTGCGTTTAGTTTTAATTGTTGTTTATTTTAGCATTCGGCTTTTACCATTATTTTAAACGCTATTATTACGCCCCATCATCATCATCATCATCATCGCAATGTTTAATGTTCATGTTAATGTTGTTGGTAATGGTCATCATCAGTTACGCCCCTGGGTCATTGGCATCGGCTGGTCACTCGGCTGTGCTTAAGTCTCTCTCTCTCTCTCTCGCTCCCTCTCTCCGAGTCAGTCTCTCTTTTTCTTTGTCTTCCCTTTAGCTTTATGGGCCCTTTAATTGCAAACGTGAAAGTCAAGCGCGCCGGATTAGCTTACAATTGTGTAGCATAGTTGGCAAAACCCTGTACATAATTGTGTAGTGGGTATATTGAATTTGGCATGTAGGGAAGAGCTTTATACTTTTTAATTTTTGCGTAGATCTAACAATTTTGGGTCAACATAGGGTATCCATAGTCTTGCATTTCGTATATCTATATCTAATCAATATAATTTTATTGACACCACTTTCCAATGTAGCACAGTAACTCTGCTAGTTTTCCTTAAAATATAGTTTCTTGTCAGTTTTCAACCTAAGACAGGGTATTTCACAATCGTGCGCACTCTCTGTAGTCCGCTTTATTTTATTTTGTGATGATGTCACGTTGGGTGTAGCCAACAATGTTTCCTATGGCTTCCTGTCTTGCCAACTTGTTGCTATTGTTCTTGTACTTGTTGCTGTTAATGTTAATATTAATGTTGTAGTTGTTGTTGTTGTTCTTGATGTTATTTTGTATTACATTTGTTGTAGTTGTTGCCGTTGTTGTTGCTGTTATTCTGTCATGTCCGGCGGCAAAAGTTTGTTCGCTTCTCTTTTGTGTTTCTTGTTGCCAATTATTTTAGTGCCCATTGAGAAAATGCCAACAATCTTCTTTGAGGCCTAGAAGTTGTCGTTATCGTTGTTGTTGTTCTTGTCATTGTCGAGTTATTAGCCATCATTAGAAAGAAATACCGTTACGTATAATCATTTAACTGTAAGATAACAACAACAATTCCTCTCGTATCTCATTTGTAGCACAGTTTTTGCTCTGTAAACATTTCCAGTTTTTTCTTACCGATTTCCTCTTGTCCTGCCCCTTTTTGCCGTTTTTCTAGCAAACAATTTGCATAACCAATGAGAGAAGAAAAACAGGAAAAACTCCCAAGTTGCAGTTGCAGCTGGGGAAAAGGCGTAGAACAAACTTTACACTTGGCCACTTGAATAATTACAATCAATAGCAATAAATTTTGCAGCTCTCTTGCTAAATGTAAACTTTCAAGTGTCTCAGAGTTATGACGAAATATTTGTGTAATATTTAAGAATTTTATGATAACTTGAGATAAACAAAACTTTTTGTTAATTTATTTGCTTGAATAAAATGATTTTTAAGAAGAGTTAATAATAATTATTTTATTGTACAAAAATTATGTTGTTTATTTGTTTATTAATTGAAATTTTTATTTTGATTTTAAATATTTTAATCCCATGATTTGCGTTGCAATTGTAAATATTGTATTTTTTATATTTATTTTAAACATAAAATATGATTAATATATGGTTCTTCCATTATAACATACGATTTTTTTATTGTATAGAAATTTTTGCTTGTATACTTGATTTTCTTATTTTTCTGTTTTTCTTTTGTCTACTTTCACCTCTATTTTTTTTTTCGCTTCATTCTTGCTGCAATTTCTGGCTTGCAACTTGCAACTCTTAACAACTGGACTTGCAACTGCGCTGTCGGAGTCGCAATTTGGTTCTTTTCTTTTCTTTATTTGTATTTTTTCTGCTTCCTGGTTAGCAGCTCCGCTGAGATTTGCAATGCCAAACAGGCAATGCCGGAGACATGATCTCCATAAATACATTCAAATACACACGTATATCTCTGGGACTGGTTGTCGTTTTAGCTCGAGTTCTTTAAATGATGTCAGCTAACAAGATTTTTGCCAGAGTCTTCTTCTTTTAGTCGGGGAATTCCTGTTTTTCCATATGAGTAACTGCTTAGACCTTTTCTTTTTGGGTCATTGGCCAATGTTTGTCTTGTTTTTTGATTTTTGTTGCTTTTCCTAGTTGCTTATTTTTTCCTTTCAATATTCCATTCTACTCGTTCCCCATTCCTCATGCGGCCTAAAAATATAAATACGATTAGCATTTTAATTGGCTCTTATTAATATCGCTTTGATTTGCCTTATGCCATTTATTGTGGCAAGTTCATTGAACGAATAAAGAAATCATTGGCAATTTAATAAATGACGCAGCACCCCCCGTATCCCCTACCTCCTATATCCCCAACTGCCAATCGCCGTATTTGTTTTGGCCACACTCTAATGACTTACCAAAGTTGATGCGATTCGATTCGATTCGATTCGAGTGACCCAAACCGAACCGGCCCGGCGTTGTGCGTGCCGCTAATGTGAATTTGATTAATTTAATTAATAATTCGAAATTTATGAATATCTATCAAGACTGTGTATAGAAATTATACTAATGGTTCCGCTCAAACAAAGGAAAAAACATAAAAAAGAGCATTTATTTCCCCCCGCAGCCATATGTTTACCCGAGTGTTAAACTGTTGACATACTCTCATCATGATATTGTCATGACCTCATGGGCTAGAGATGAATAGAATACGATTTCGGTTGAAGAAATGTTAATGTCTGTGTGGACTTATAAAGCCGATTGCGTCAGTCAATGGCATAATTTCTATTTATAGCTATAATTCTTATGTGAGCTTATGATTGGATATTTAAAGGGATTACAGCTTAGAAGTTGTGAATGAAGAATATTTCTTTTATCAGAGCTGAGAGGCAATTGTGGAAGAATGAGAGATTAACTCTTAAATATGCTTTTATGATCATCAAAAGAATATGTATTTAATAGACTAATATATTGAGAAATTTTGTCTTGAAATCTGTAGGAAAAATTAGAGATATTCTTTCTATAATTTAAATTACTTCATGCACTTCCATATCTTTAGTTCTCATTCCCTCCGTCTCTTCACTATCTGAACTTTGATTGCCTTGCCGCTCTGCATTCCTGTTTGCAACTGCCATTCACTGATTGCCCCATTAACGCGCTAAGTTCCTAATAGTCGCCGACATTATTTCCGAGGCATTTCCATTAAACACGTGCAAATTTGCATTCAACCGACCATTGGCGACGGTTAAATGTTAACCCATTATGGCCCCTACAGCTGTCGCTTGAGCTGATCAAATTTGACGCTCATGAGATGTCAACGTCGTCGCCCGTTTTCCACTCGGCTACGCCTCGCGGCGTGGACAAAAGTCACATTAGATGAGTTTAAAGCGGTATCGCAATGAGCCAACAATGCTGTTTTTCGTATACACTGCGATGAACTGGGGTTCGCTGGGCTCATAAAGTTATGAATTGATTACATTTAATCTGTTTTGTCTGAATAAGGGGTATATTTTGGTTGTAAAATTTAAATAAATTTAAAATCAACACGTTTTCTTCAGTGATCTTATCTAGGAACAAAGTGGCATTGGAACAATTAGAAAGAAACTATAATCTATTAAATAGTAAGTAAAAGTAAATACTGTCTGAAAATAAAGTGGAAACATATGAAGAGAATATAATCTTGGAACAAATTGAAAATTGAACTAGTTAAAATTAAGAGAAATTTTAATTAAAAATAAACAAAGTCAAAATGGAACAGTAAGAAATAAATGTGATATTTATTGAAAAGACGGTATGTATAAGAAAAAGAGTCTAAACTACGACTCTTGCAGAATTGAAAGATCTGCAACTTTGTAGAGAATTCAAAATCGACTTTAAAGCCGGAGTTTTCATTAAATTCTGCCCTGCGTACGCCAATCTTTATGATAATTCTTTAATGATGACTGCGAACAGAGCCGCGTTAGATCTTCGATAAGAAGTGCCACTTAAGATCGTAAAAAAGTGGAGATATTTATAGGCAGCATTTGTAATTATTCAGCACATCAATCAAATTATGGCGTGAAAATGCTCACAATAATTGGAACTCGAAGAGATAGAGTAGAGAAACCAGTTTCTCGCGAGTCAACTCGCATCATCAACTCTTGATTTGTCACTTCAATACACACATTACTTTGGTCGCAGAGTCTCATGCCATTTTTCACACCTCATCACTGCTCTCTTTTTTTCTATGTAATTTTTTTTTGTTTTTGTTTTTTTGTTTTTTGTTACTTCTGCCTGTGCTCTTTGTCGGCAAAGTTTTTTGATATCATGAGCGTGGCTAGAGCTAGGGCTGTTGGTTAGGTGGAGGTGGCGGAGGAGAGGGAGGGGGTGTGTTGGGGTGTCTGGGAGGGGTCCACAAGTGTCACCGCATAGAAGTAGAATCCAGTGCGCTCATCAGGTCCCAGCACTTGAGTGTGAGAATGTGAATGTGTCTGGACATGGAACCTTTTGCACGGCCAAGTTGTGCAACCCCCACCCCTGTCCCCTCTTGACTACGACTTTGCTGTGTCATTCACACTGAGGCAGGCGGCGGCTTTTTGGATTGGAGTCGGGTTTTTTTTTTTTGGTCGTGTGTGTTGCGAGTTTTTAGCAAACTCATTTATGTAGTTTTCGCTACTTGTTTACTTAAAGTTCAAGTCGAGTGTTGTTTTTACAAATTGTTAGACATGTGTGTGTCAGTGTGTGTGTGGTGTGCGTTACGCCAAAGCACAGTAGACAGCAGACAGGAAATGGGCAACCTGGCAGACAGCAGCCGCAGTCGCAGTTCCTGTCACAATCACAAAATGTTTCTCTCCTTTTGGTGGCACTTTGATGGTGACCTTAGTCTGAATTCTCTTCTGCTCCTTTTTCTATTTTCTGGTTGCGTTTTCAACTGGATTACCAGAGAGAGAGAGTTTTGTAATTAAAGTTGAAGGAAGTGTCCTCTGGTCTGCACTTGAATAGAAAATTAGTTGCGGTCCAATGTGTGTGTGCGAGTGTAATGAATACGGCGTTTGGTTGACTGAAAGAATGCAGAAGTTTAAGTTATTAAAGGGTATTTACTCAAATAAAAACTAATCTTTTATTAATTTGTTAAAAATAAGGGAAATTTTCAATTTAAATTTCTGATTAGTTTGGCAATTTCTTGGCGTTGCAAACATATTAATTTCTAATGCTAAACTGTATTTTAAAATTAGTAACTCCATAAAAACGTGCTGCCACCTGCATTATAAATGAAGTTCATTTTTACATATATACTAGTTTTCCACTAAATAATATCAAACATAATTATGAAACAATTCAAAGGCGCTGGATTACAGTTTTTGTTAATCCGAAATTTATCTTTTATTGTTGAAGTTCAGCCAACTTTTTTCTTATGTGCTACCAACTCGTCTAACTTTAAATAAAAAGACACAAATCAGTTAAAAGACTTCGAAGATATTTAATTAAGAAATAAATTAATATGACCCTTTGCCTGGTTTTTCGTAGAGTTTAACGCAATTTCCACTCACTCACTACGCACACTCCCAATGCAACTACCCTTAGAGTATATACTATATATATTTTTCCTTTCTGCAAAATCATATCAAATACAATTATAAAACTATTAAAAGTAAATCTCAGCTGCGAATCTCGCTGCAGTCCGTTAGTCACTTTGTCACGCTGTCAGCTGCACGCAGCGGGCGAACGAACATTGCCCAAAAACTCACCACCCACAATGTGCCCCCTCCCCCTCCCGCCCCCTGCCTGCCACATTTTGCCCCCCTTGAGCTCTTGCTGCTGCTGTGCTGTGTTTTCCATTAAGCTGGTCATCAGACGTTACAAATTAATTACATTCGCAGTGAGCTGTTCGCTGTTCCATTCCATTCCGTTTCGTTCCCCGTTCTGCACGCTCCATTAAAACTAAAAAATGCAATTACATGTAACGCCTGGGGGGCAAAGTAAAAGCAGGGCAAAAGGTATGAAAGGGGGGGGGGGCGGAGCAGGGCAAAAACGAGACGACGTCAGCCTTGCGCTTAATTTGCCGCCAGGCTATCGAAGTGGGGGCGTGGCATTGGATTGAACAAACGAGGGTAGTGGGGGCGGGGAAGCTTAGGGGTTTGTATATGTCCACCAGCTGTGGGGCAGAGCGTAGAAATAATTCGGCTTGAAAATCGCAATGAGATTTGGCGACACATTTTTAATTTCATTTGCGGCTTGTTGGCAACTTTTCACAGCATCATAGGTGGAGAGAAGGAGTAGAGGGATGAAATAAAACGACATTTTGGCATCTTAAATGAAATGGAAAAAATGTGTGAATGGGCAATTTGGCTTTCAAAGTTTATGAATATGTATATGACATATCTATTTATTTTAATTACTTATAATAAAGCAAAGAGCTTAATCAAAAGTAAAATCTTATCACAAAAATAGGAAAAACCCCAAATTAAGGAGGTGTAAAGAAAAAAATAAATTCTAAAACATTAAATGTCGGCATTTAAAAAATATATTTTAAGCCATTTGGGAATATTTGAAATTATTTTTAATATAACAAAACAAAGTATCATCAGAAGAAATCTTTGCTTAACGAGGTTTTTCAAGCTGCTATTTAAATTAAAATCTAAGCTCGCTTTTATATATTCAAAGTTCCATATGGCAACGCTCTTTAAAATGTTAGAAATTTGTTCAAAGAACTTATATTATAATATTATTATAATAATTAAATTGTTTATTCATTTAATGTTTTAAGGTTTCATTGTCTCATCAAAGAATATTTTTCTCTTTTGTATTTTCTTTATTACAACTTTATGTTTATCAACTATCTTGACCTCTCTGATGAAATGTAATATGAAAATTGCAACAGTTTGCACTCGTGCTCTCGCTCCACTATTGACATGCGGCATGTGGCACCTCCAGCGATATCTTCATTGCTCCCGTGGCCTGTGTAGCTTCTTCGGCTGCATATGCTTGCAACTGCAACCAACTCGAAATTGAAAGAAAATAACTGGCTCTATCGCCACAGCATGGATAGTCGCCCCCGCCGCGTCCCCTTCCTCACGCAGCTTCCGGCCCTGTTGCAGATAAGACAAAATGACAGCGTCTGACGTCTCGTCCGATGCCGACAAAGTGACGACACTTGTGGCCCTGCCTCCGTTGCTCCCTGCCCCCTGCCCCCTACCCCGAGCCGCCTGTTGCGCTCGTCCCTGCTCTCTTGCCACTCGCTGTATCTCTGCGGTTGCTGTTGTATACGAGTTTATCTTTTGGAGTTTATTATCATTACGCTGCCATATGGCAAAATATTCAGCAAGCGGCTCTGTGTGGGGTGAGGGGCGGGGAAGGCAAAAGGAGCCACGGGCCTGACGTCAGCCTCGTCAGACAGGCGCCAGAATTGTTGCGCTCTGCGAGAGTCCTGTCAGTGTGGTACACATGGGAAAAAGTATTTGAAAAAAGTATTTTTCCTTATTATTTTTGTTAACTTTACTTGATGAGTTTAGGGTAATAGTGACATTTTTTAAAAATTAGTTATATGAAATAAAATAAACAATTATTTGTTTGAGTGTGAATAAAACGACGGATAATAAATAATAAATAAATAAAAGTTGAAAATATAGTCCAATAAAGAATGAATGTATATATTTTCACTTATTTTCAAACTAATTCTTGCTTATTTTTTAGGACCTAATTTTTATTTGCAAAGATTTTTCGATTAATTTTGGTGGCACTAGATGTGTAATACTTGGCTTGGAGGTGAATTTGGATATTGCTTTGCCGAATTTTTTCAAGTGTATTGCTATGTTTAGCTGTAACCCTGCCTGAAAGACATTCCCGTCCTCAGCGGCGTCATCAGCAACGTCATAATCATGCCCATCATTATCAGCAGCATTCTCTTCATTATCATCTTTTTTATTATCGTCATCATCATGATAATTATCATCATCACGGCTATCTGCATAAATGTTGGGTCACACTGACTGCCGGGTTAACTGCCAGCTCATATTTTGCATGTTTTTAATAGTTTCAAGTGTGTGTGTATGTAACAGGCTGTTGTTGTCTAGGAGTAGGTGGGGGTGTAGGGGGAAGAGCTCTGAGGGGCCGAATGGGGTTTGTCATGTTGCCCACATTTTCTAAAACGTTTTTGTGCAAATGTGGCGCAAATTTTGCAGCGCATTTCTTTCCACAAGGCAACCCTGCAACCTTTTAGCCACTTCCCCTGTGCCTGCCACCTCCCACTTTTCGCCTTCTCTTCCACCCCTTCACACCCTTTAGTAGTGCGTGTGTTTTCATAATGCGCCATAAAGTATGCAATGTTATTTTGCGCTTGATGAATTTTTCCACGTTGTACAGTTTAGATTGTTGTTGTTGTCGCCTGTGTGGCAGGTAATTCACATAGTGTTGCAAAGTGAATTTCTGCTAGCGTAAAGTGAATTAATGTGCAGACTTTGAGAGTAAGATGCTCATCTGGATGTTAATGTGGCACAAATTTTGTTTACACTTGCAAATGCAACTATAATTTGTAATTAATTTCATTAGCCTGATGTGGAAATATATTTGAAGGATTATCTCAAGGGTTATTCAAATTTTGTGTTGGTTTTGTTTGACTAAAAGTTGTAGTAGGAAAATAGGCCAAAATATTATAATTTAAGTTTTCAATTCTCTTCTGTCTTTCTTTCCTATCCTGCCTATACTCTGCGCGTTCTCTGTCTTTCTTTTGCGCCCGTAAAGGATTTTTAAGCCACCATCTATTATTTTTATCTATTTGTACTGTTAATTTATATTTAGATTTTTGCATTTCTTTCCTTTTATTGTTAATAATCTTTTGCATTTTCATTTTGCGTCGCATTCGCAAACGTCTCTTATGCCTCAACATAAATGAGAGCATCTTCCTGCTCTATTATAAAGAATCTATAGCTGATTTTATTGGCAAATTCAAAAACTATTTGCAACTAACACTCACGATATAGACGAACTCTAGTTAATGTCATCTTGAGTGCAAGATTCACAGGGTGACAATTTGCCAAAAACAAAAGAAAAGCGAAGGTAATGGATGGAAAAGCACCAGCACAAAAGCCAAAAATAAAGTCGATGTTAAATGGCGCACAAAACACGCCGTAAAGAAAATGCCAAAATGCAAGCCGAGAAACCAAAGCAGAGCACAAGGAAAAGAAAAGAAAGAGTTTTGTCAGCAAGCAGGAGAAAGGAGGAGTTTTAAAAGGGAGCCGGCAATGCAAAGTTATTTGATTAAGTCACTTACAAGCATCCTTTGCGAACGAAGGACGCACAACGAAAGTAATGCCACTCAGGAATGGCCAACGCCATGTAATATTGACATATTGAACAAACGTGCACCGAAACCACCAAGTGCAACAAAGCTGCCCGGCCAAAGAGCAGGAGCCGGAACCGGAGCAGAAACTCTCGAGCAGACAGTCTGTACGGCAGGCAGGACTTAAAGGACTAAATTCATATTAAAAGTACGCGCAGACATGACAGCGGCAAAACCCACCAGCAACAAAAAAATACAAGTGAGAACGCTGCAGTCGGGCGTAACCGACTACGCGATGCTCGTGCACAGTGTAAGATTAGCTTAAAACAATCGAAAACAGTCATTATTATTATTAGATATGGATATTCGCGGTTTACCCGTCCGTAAGATATATAGATTTTATCAATTTGCTACGCCCTCAGTGGGCGTATCCAAAAAATATTTGTGCGATCTATAGAAGAGATCATTTGTAATCTGTCTGCAAAAATGTATGAAACTAGCTTTAAAATTGAGGGAGATATATCGATTAGATTAGTTTGCCACGCCCCCAATGGGTATGTATTCCAAGTTTCAAGTCTCTAGCTTCCAATGCGTTCACACAGACCGACGGACGGACATTGCACAAACCCAATAAACTCATTTCATTTCGTTAACGGGAATAAAATAACTGTGAACCCCCAAACTCGAATGCTCGAACCCGCAGTCAAGGCTCAAACCCCCAATCCGCAGACTGTGCCAAGTGCAAAAATTCTAAAATATATTGCACAGGCAAACAGCAGCAGCAGGCTGCGTGCCCTTCGCCCCTCTTCTGCCCCCTCTAGCACAACATAGACGCACGTACTACTAGCATCCCCTGCACCCGGCCCCCCTCGACTGAGTGCCCCTCGTGCTGCTGTTGGGGCAAGTAACCAACGTCGAGACACATTTTCTAATAATGTTTCAGCGTCACGTATTAATGCGTTTGTTTGTATCTTCATTTTACCCGCTGGCATTTTAATGTATTTATTTTTCCTCTCCCGCTCGCTCTCTTATCCCTTTTCGCTGCTCTAGGCTAGGCGGGGGTTTTCCTCTCTCCCTCTCTCTGGGGAAGTTTGTCATGTTTGTGCATGCGACACACTCGCCGGGTTAATAATGAAGTACGTTTACGTGTAAACTCTATTCTAATATGTATGCTAAAAGCTTTGGACGCCCGCCCGCCCTTCCTCACTTGATTCCCCCTTCAAAAAAGTCGCGGCAATTTTGGTTCCCTTTTTCTATTACAGTTAATACCTCGGGGTTTTGGCTGTGTGCTATTTGGGTTATAACTGCAAGTAGTTAAAATTAATTATTGCTTGAGCTTTGTTTTGCTGCTGTTGAAGTTTAACAACACTGTTTTGTGGCGTTATGGCAAATGTTGTGCAAATGTTTAGCTAATGGTGTATTTCTGGGGTGTACATATGTTTTTAAATAGTTTAAAATTACTTTTTTAATAGAGTGAACAAGGGGCGTAGCTTTTTGCCCGCTTACAACAAAAGTTTTGCAGTCTCGTGAGGTTTTTGTAATATTGTTTTTAAGCTCTATATGGTAATATAGTTTTGTGGTCATGTTAAAAAAGGAGCTTAAATCTTATACTTCTACTTTCTGCCACTTAGATAAAACTCTTAGTTTTACTTACTTTCAAATTGCTCTCTATAGCAATTATATTGTTATTAGCTTTAGCTTTTATATCCTGTATTTCTACCCACAATTAGTCAAATTTGTGTTCTCAAACATCATGCCAAACATCATCAAATTGAAAACAATTTAGATAAAGTTCTCGGACCCCTAACTCCCATATTTTAAACTTTCATAACTCTATCAAAACTGAATCGTTTTTAATGTTTTGATGGCATATTGGTTTTGGTTTATTAATTTATGCATTTCTGAAAATAATGATTGCATTTTTTGGTAAAAAAAATCATAAATTCCTTCATTACATACTTTCTAATATTTTTTTTTTTTCAAAACTTAGAATTACCCAATTTAAAAATATTTTATGAACTTAAAATAGTCGTGTGACATTTGTAAGGAATGCTTTATGCAGATAGGGCAAAAAGTGTTTACTGATATTTGTGTTCTTACACACTACCACAGCGAGTCCATTTGTTTAACTAGCCTAGTTGCTGCACATTTGTTAGCGTTTTATTGACTCGGCTCTGGAGCGCACTTTACTCGGGCATGGAAATATTTTGTGGCTTGTTGACTTAACTGCTGCGCCTTGCGCTGCCAGCACTTGTTTAAGCATTCATAAAGACCCCACTCTCAGCTCCAACAACATATGCTGACCAAAAGAAAAGCCAAATGGCATGTTTTTCCAAAAAAGGAAAAAACGAAAATGCTGCCTACTTTTAGGCATCCAATCACGCACTACGAGAGCAGACCCCGGCTCAGTTTACCAATTCTATTAAAATTCTTCTGAAAAGTCACACGCAAGCAGAAAGAGACAGACACAGAGGGAAAGAGAGCGGCCAGCAAGAGCAGTTAGAGACAACTACATATTAGAAAAGTATTAAATTACAACGCCCAAGCAGAAAACACGCCTCTGTTTGCACAGTGTCCTCTCTCTGTGTGTGCCGTCCTGTGGCTATCCTTTTTCGTATACTCTGTGTGCAACGTGAAATGGGGTATATTTAAATTAGAGACTGCAAACATTACATATATATAGTTGTATATATGATAAATAAAAGTATTAAATAATTAAGGAATTATTTTATTGAGTTTTCCAAGCTGTTAGAGTATATGAATAGAGCATAGCGCAATCGTTTATACCCTACTGCAACGTTTTTACTTGGTTTGGCATTCGTTTTTTGCGCAGCAGCAGCATGAAAATTATAGGTCCTACGTCCTTCGGTTCGTCCGTTCGGCAATGTGTGAAGTCATCGCTTTATAATCAAGTTTTCCTTTCAAGTTTCCTTTTCCTATTCTCCCCTCTCTTCTCCTCTCGCTCTTGCAGGCCATATGCTTGCACAAATTGTCGCCTGGCTGGCAGAGGATATGTGACTGCACGTGTGTGTATTTATATTTTACTCCTTTTGCCGTTTACTTACTGCTGACTGTCCTGGCTGTTCGTCCTGGCCTGTCCTGTCCTATTCTCTCCCGTCTCTGCGCTGTGCATCTGCCATGAAAATTAAATTGACCGTAGCTGCTTAAAGTTATTAAAGTCGAAAGACATCCGCCACGATTCTCAGCCCATTCTAAGATAATATTTAGAAAAGGCAAGGCAAAAATGATACCCGATATGGTGACATTAAAATACCCTCTAAGCTAATAGTATAGAATTTCTATTAGGTAAAATATGCAAATATGAGTATAATATTTAGATAGATAAAGGATAGGGCAAAAAGTCTCCTAAACCTGTGAATAATACTGCAATATTTATAAAGTTGTAATATATAAATTATAAGGAAAATACACATATTATAATAATAATATTTGAATATAATTTTATTTCTGACGAATTTTGGAATATTATCTACTAAAATTTCCCTAAGCCAAATTTATTGACTGGGTGTATATATAGTCGTATATTATAAAGCAGTTTCGATGCCTTGTTTGATTGGTTGAGTCAGCTAAATATGTGAGATTTTCACAGTTTTTAACCATCAGTATTCTAGTGGCCTATACTTAAAGGAATAGTCATGTGTATACGTGTGTGTGTTTGCGAGTGTGTGCGTCAATGGTTTCTGACGGCCCAGTTGAAGGCTTTTGCATGACATCAGCAGATTGCTTGAAATTGTTTGCTGCTAATCAGATTCTAATAGAGCACTAATCTTATCAGTGAGCAAGAAAAACATATAAATCCTTTAGAATTAATAATCAACAAGAATCGAAAATTTGTTTGCACATGAAAAACAGTATGAAGGAAAATTTATTAACAATGTGGTCAACACTTAATAAAATCGGTTTTGATAAATTTTGGGAAGTTTAGAATTTGTGAAAGACCATTTACTATAAATTTTAGGAGCTGCACAAAATAGAATATAGAATATATTTTTGATAAAATAAAGATATATATTTAGGCCAATATCTTAGCAAAGACAGGATATCTTAACTTTTTCGATTACATTTCACGTCAATATTTGATGCCATGTCACTTGAAGGATACAATTTCTTTTTTCGGCTTTTTCTCATATCATCAATCTCCCTATCAACGGCATCTTAATCATCTTCAGCCCCTATCAACATCAGTTTAATCATCATTATTACCGTGTACATTATTACTGTCGGCATATTTTTTTTGCGTGTCACTTTCACTTTTTGCGTTTTCTCTGTGTTTACCCGTTTTCATAATTTCCCACTGCATACTTTTTGCGGTTGTGTAATTTTTCCTTTTTTTTGTGCCGCCTTCGTTTGCTGATTCAATCTGCACACATAAGAACACACACACTCAAACACACACACAGAGATTTTCTTTGTTCTCTATGGTTTTCTCTTAACATTCTCGGTGAGCGTTACGCTGGTAATTTCGCCTCGTGTTTACTTTTAATTTGGTTAAATGAGGCATAAGTGAGCAAATTTTTTAAGTGCGTTGTAATTTTTAATGAACTTAAAGTACAGCGCAACACATAAAAAATAAAGAATATTACAATATAATGAGACAGATAATAAGTAAGAACACAGAAGCTTTTCTGTGTGCATTTTGCTTCACTGTAAGCTCTTTAATCTGCGTCGGCATTTTTTACTTAGCGAAATAATGTACAAGAATTGTCTATTCATAAATTTGGTTTTAATATATATATTTTCTTTGTTTCTTTGCAGGTACGTTCATAATTTCTAGATTAGAAAAATCTAAGATTCTCTCTTGCAAAGTGTTTTATCTTTATTGGGTATGTAATAGGGAACACCCCTACAATAATTAAAAAGAGTGTTTTAGCCTTTGGTTAAACTGTACTTTACTCAATAAAACATAAAGTTCTGACTGTACTTTTTAGTTCAGCTGTGCGTGACTGTGTTTTGAAAATTACTTAGTTCTTTCACTTTTAAGAAATTTAGACCTCAGCAAGTCATTTTTTACAAAACCAATTATAATTACTGTAGCAGCTGTGGTGTTGAGCTTTGAGTTGTTAAAGATGATGTCAAGATGATGTTTTTTCTTTAATAAACGGTTTAAAATGATTAATCATAAAACAAATAGAAAACTAAGTTTAAAAGAATCAGCTGCAAGTTTATTATGTAGAGAGCTGTGGCAACGCTACAATTTTCGCTAAAATTATTTATTTGTGTTTAATTTCTGATGAATTAGAGACAATATTTAAATAATTTTTATAAAACCAGAAGTTTTATTTTCAAATCCAGTATCCATCCAGTATAAATTAGCGCCCTTGAGTTGTAGAAAGTGATGTCAACCCTTGAATAGCAAACAATTTCCTTTTATTTACTTTGGAGAGACGAACAAAAATAATATTTAAATTATTTAACTGTATTTATACCGCATCCTCCACTGCTTTCAGCTGGTTCACAATTAAACCTATATTTTCGCAAGGTGTGGCAACACTTTTGTTGTTATATTTTCTCTTTTACTTCTGGCAATGCCTTTTTATATTTTGAATATTCTCGACGCGTTGTTGTTGACACAATTTTTTGTGAGTCAATTGAAATTGAATGAAGGTAAAGGAAAAAATAGAGAAAAAAGGTTTTTTCACAGCGACGCGACATTTCATTGTCATCTTGTCGCCGTTGTTATTATTTTGTATATATTTTGTTGTTTATTTATCAGTTACGCTTTTGCTTGTCATTCATTTCATTCATTTGCATTGTTGACACTGATCCGCTGGCTGCCTTCCAGTTGGCAACATTTTTGGCAAATGAATTGACTTTTTGTTGGTGTTTATTTACATTTTTTACACAACCCTATTAGCAGCAGGCGCCATTGAAAATGGTTACACATATGCGCCAGAGTTGCCAGCAGTCAGCACAGTTTTTAATATGCTGCAGCGGATAATTTTATTTTTCGGCTACATTTCACATTATTCCTGGCATAACAAAAAATAAAACGGCTCACCAATTTAATTCAATTGCATTTAAAAATAAATAAATAAATATTCATTGAACGGCAATTGAAATTCGAAAGCTTATTTATTTATCTTGCGCATAATTCAATTATAAATTTGTCTTTTTTTCATCACGAAGCAGATGACAACAACGTTTTGTGCATAATTGGAAAAATCATAAAAAACAAATATAAACAAATAGCAAAAAAAGGACAGTAAAAAATTGCATTCGTTTCGGTTTTGGGTTCCAATTGAATGCGCTACACAGAAAAAAAAGATTTAAAAAAGCCAAACATTGTGCAAATGTCAATTAACTTTCAACGACAAAGACACAAATAGTAAACGGGGTGTATACAAGATCTGAAGAGGTATATTGGAGTCGGGAGGGTGGGATTCAGTCAACAATCAAATTCAAATTGATTTTTAATTAATTTTCGTCACATTTTTGTGCCCTCTGAAATGAATGAAAATTGTTGGCAATTGCTGCTGTTGTTGGCCTCTCCTCGTTCAGTGGATGCTCCGAATCCAATTGACTTTCAATGGGTGAGTGTGTGTACGTGGGTGTGAATTGTGGGTGAGGGGTCTGCTGGGTTGGGGTCGTGAGGTTGCGTTGTCAACTATTATAAATTCAATTTAGATACGTGATGGATGTAAGAGCAGCAGCAGAAAAAATAGCAATAGCCAAAGTAGACAACATGAGAATTGTGTTGGTTTGTGGGATAGTTGAGAGCAATGGCAACTCTGAAGGGGGCAAGCAGAGAACGATATGCGCCACAAATTAAAGTAGAGCTTTGAGAATTTATATAAAATGCGTTTGACTAAATGAAATGAATTGCGAGCATTTGCATTTAATTTGACAATTCAAGTGGAATACAAACTGGTCAAATTAAAAGGAAATTTCGTGGATTACGTGAATAATATTATGAAACATTTATAGTAGTTTATAGGATTTTGTATAATGAGACAGAATACGCAATTGCGTTTTCTCAATGTCATTTTGCTGTGATTCCAAGGAAAAGCTAAGAAAGACAATGAATGGATTAAAAATCAATATTATGATTACAAAATACTACTTGTTTTTTGAATCTTGAGATTCACAAGAAATTATATAATAATTTAGATAAAATTCTAGTATAGCAGTATATAGCAAATAAAGGGTATATAAAGATATAATTCTGAATGAATAGTTGTATCGATGTAATCGAACTCTGAGTTTTCTTTAATTTAAACGTTAAATTTGATAAACGAAGAGCAAAACGAAAGAGTCGAATTTTAAATATTTACATTTAACCAATATTGAATTTAAACATATGCAGGGTATGTCAAAAGTCAACAGAACCCAGAATTACATTGCGCCCAGCCCAATAAGTATAACGGGTTAAAAAATAGTTTGATGCAGCGTGTTTGACAGCGTCGTTCAATTGCCTGCAACCCTGCGCCAGATCTACATGTGCAAACACAACCCCACACACACACGTACACTCTAGCACACACTTGAAACTTCATTGCCTCATGTCTGGTTGGGCACTTCACACAGCTGTTTTGCAAAAACGAATTGAAATTGCAAAAAGATAATAAAAGGAAGAGAAAAAATTACAAATAAATTGCATGAATACCGCATACCGTACTTATCGTTATCGAAAAAAAGAGAGTTCATTGCTGACTGTACCAGAACAAAACTGATGGCCATGTTAAGCAAAATAAATGAGTTTGCGACAAATTGACAGAGACCTCGCACTAATTTTTAATTAATTAAACCAGGTCTCGGGCTAATTGCTGCAGGAAAAAAGACAGAAACAGAAGCAGAAAGGGAGAGGGATAGGGATAGGGGGAGGAGGGGGTGCGGATGCGGACTCGCTGCATGTAAAGAGCGCCACTAACGAGCAGCGCTGGCAGCGAGATTAACATCTTGACGATCGTTACAAGCGCTGCCCACGTCTCTCCCGCGCTGGTTCTCTTCAACTCCACCTCTCTCTCTCTCCTTTGCTCTGTCGGCGTCCAAACTTGTTGTGCAGTTAGGCAGGTCGTGGCCGTCGCTGAAAAATTTTAGGCCAAGCGCTCGCACACACACAAACAAACTTTTGAGAACAGCGTCGCGTGCGGTGAACGAACTCAAAGCTGTTTGACGGGAACACATTCGCTTGGCCCAACGTGTTCGAGTGAGACGGACTGCTCTAAGCTTGACTTGCAGCTTTTTGAATGTCATTGTCGAGGTGAGCTGAGAGAGCAGGCGCTCTCTTGTCTTCTTCTGTTGCTTAGCGCGGTCTTAGTTTGCATAAGCTTCAGTGGCAGCTTTAGCAAGTAGTTGTTGCTGTTGTTGGTGTTGCTTCTGTGCTAATTTCTCATGTGATTGCCGTCCGTTGAACTTGTGCGCTAAAAACAAAAACACAGCCAAAACATAAACTCACATAGCAACACGTGAGCGGGCAGCTTTAATTACTGATGCAATGTTGCTGCAACATGTTTATGGCAACTTGTTGAACAGTTGCGCTGCTTGCCGTACCGTTAGAAGTTAGTGAACTCTCATGCTGCTCTAGAGTTTGTAATGCATTCTTGATGATGTTGCTAGTGTTGTTGTTGTTGTTGCTGCTGATAATTTTCCGTCATTTTTCTACGCTGCGCGCACAGACAATTTTCCACCTTATGAGATTGAAAGACAATTTCACGTTCTCGTGCATGAAATCGTCTTCTATTTCTGCTTTGTTGTTGTTGCTGTTATTATTATCTGCCTTCTTTTGACACTCCTCTGATATGTATAGCCCAAGTTGAGCCCAGGCCTAATATGTAATTTAACGCCTTGTTGTTGCTGGGCTTTTTGGTGCCTTATAAGGTTTTTGTGTCTTGCTTTTCTTACGTTTCGAGCGCGCTCTCGTTTTAGTTTCAGTTCTTATTATTTTTTTCTTTCTATTTTTTGCCCGCCTAGTTCTCGGCTTAATTTGTTTAGTCACACTTTGTTGCCAGAAGTCAACAAACTCCACATGGGTTCAACGTTACCTAATTATAATAATACTAAGTCCAGCAGATGAGACAGCCTGTAGTTTTTTCGTTAGTTTTATTTCATTTATTATCATCATTAATATTCCTACAAGGCGTGCGCGGACTTGTCGTCTAGTTTCGTATAATTAATGAGGTTTCGAAATAAACATTTTCGGGTCGTGTGTGAATCAGGTGTTTCAAATTTTATTAAGTAATAAAAAACTTTTGAATATTTTAAACATTTTCCCTTTTTAAAACTGTAAAACGCTGCAGTAGTTAAATATAATTGGAGCTTCTTTAGAGAATATTTAAAGAAGTATAATTTTCTTTAAATTATTACGAGTGTGAATTGAATGAAAAATTGCAAATATATCCTATATAGAGTTTAAATTTCTGCAGCAAGCCAACGTTATTTCTTTAACTTTAGTCAATTTTTAATTATCATTTCCATTTATACGTGATTTAGCCACCATCTTAACACTTGGTATCCAGCGGGGTTTTAATTACATTTCAACACTTTTTCGTTTCAACTTTGTGTTGTCAACATTCAAACTGTAAATCATTGGGCAACCTGTTAACTTTCAGCAACATTTGGCGGAAGCGGCACCAACAATACTCTTTGCAGTACAACAAAAACAAATACATGCACACCTTCACACATGCAGCTGCTTGGCATTCAGGCAGAACCATAAAGTCATGCACATTGCATGCCCAAAAACTGCGAGATATTCTACAAAAGATAACTGCGCTTTTCTTTCCGCACACACAACTGGCAATGCCTTGCGGCTCGCCAGTATAAGAGTATAAGAGTCAAAATGCGCGCAACAGTTTTCTCGCGGTCTCTCACGCTCTCGCACACACATGCTGTTTGGGTGTTTTTTTGGGGTGTGCTCGGCTTTGCCACCGCACAGAACGTCAACAACAAGTGTTTTTCTCGTATGCGCTGAGCAAACTCTACACAAATTGTGCGCTCTCTCTCTCGCACAGTAGAGCCAAAGTCTATGATCGCGAAATCATGTTGAAATAGACATTTTTAAAGGCTAACCTTTATGATAAGTATTTTCGAGCTGGTTTTACGTGCATTTCAATCTTATATTTGGTTACATTTATGAAATGCCGCTTCTATAGCCCACAAATAGTTTGGTTTTGACTGCACTCTGTGCGTGGTGCGCCCACTGTGCCAGCAGATTGACCACTTCGTGTACGCGCTGCATTCGTGCGTCGACGAACTCTCCTCGTAGCTCATTCGTTCGTGCGCCGCTGTTGGTTGGACTGTCGTTTCTGCGGTTCGGCACAAATCGTATCGCAGGCTGAAAATCAGTTCGCGATGGAACTTTGAACACTACGGTTCGTTCTGACGTTTCCGTTTCGTATTCTCGTGTAATATCCGTTAAGCGTGTAACGTATTCTCGTAGCAAGCAGTTGAAAATAGTCGGTAAAAAACTCGTCGTTTTTATTATTAATATATTATTATTAATATTTTATTATTAATATTTTATTATTATAATTATCAAATATCATTGTGAAGTGTGCAAAAATTTTCAAGTGTTTCAAACCCCTTTCCCAAAAAAAATAGTGCAATAATAATAATAAAAATAAAGATTAAGATTGTTGCAATATTGTACAAACCAATCTGGAATTTTAGTGCCTAATAACAACAACAAATAATTTAAAAAAATCAAGTCAAATAAAAGATATAAAATAGATATTTCCTCATTTTTTGTGGTGCGTGTCTTTTAATTGATTTTAAGGATTCCCCCCGCCAACAAAAGTAAATTGAAAACATCGTGAACGTCAACGTGTGAGGATTAAAGTTGCAGCTTATATACACATACACATATATATGTAGCTATATACAGATACATATGCACATAAAGCGAAGAGCAGCATCTCTTCTCATATATCGCTCTTGCGGCCAGCGAGGCACGTCTGATGAATGCGGCTTAAAATTTAATTGAAACGCGACCCAAAACCCAAAAAAAGAGAACAAATCAACAACAAATACGAAATTTAATTTTCAAGCCAAAAACTGAATCAACAGTTTTGACCAACACATACATATATATAAACATACATATAATGTTAATCACATTACAATAAAAAAAACGCAATTCAGAAATCAGAAACCGCAGTTCCAACATTTTCTTTAAACTCAACTCAAAGTTGATAACAAAGCTGTTTACTCGTTTTCATTAGGCAAAAAGAGAAAAAATAAAATAAAATTATACATAAAATATTTAATATAATATATAGGGGCAGTTGTGCTTATCAACAGCCCGGATAAAAATACAGCGGAAAGAGTGTGTGCAAAAACAACAATACCAACAACAACAATAGTAACAACAACAACAAAATAATCGACACCACAAGCGATTACAACAAAATGGTGGTTTTAGAGACCACCAGCGCCCTTCTGGGCGGCCCCTACGCGCAGGGTGCCCCCGCCCTGAAAATGGTGCAAAAACGTTATATTGGATTACATCAATGGTTGGGACCAATACGCAAAGAGCTAAAGGAGCATATTGTAAGTGGACGCAAATCAAACCCACAACCCAAATTAAAGTGAAGCATAAGTTGAATATAATATTTCAAATATCATAAGATCATAAAAGGAATTGAATTCAAAAGTGTTAAGTTTTCGCAATAATATCAAAATCATATAAATATCTTAAAGGGAAATTGGTTGAATATAAAATATCAAATTCTATAAAATTATAATAGGAATTAAATTCAAAATATAATATAGAGGAAATTAGTTGAATATAAAATATCAATAATCATAGGATCAGAAAATGAATTGAATTAAAAATTTAGTTTTTTCAATGCAATCAATAAAATATAAATATGAAATTTTTAACAGAAACTTTTTGTATCAGTATTTTCTGTTTCTTAGGCATTCTTTTTTAAATAAGAGGACCACATTTTTTGACTTTGAGAAAAAACTTAATTAATTTAGAATATAGTTCCAAATAGATCCAGTACTATATTTTTTATTATATTATTTATAAATTGCTCAACCAATTTTATGTGCTTGCAACTTTACTGCATCATGTATAGTATTATTTGCGTATTGATTGTAAAAATAGTGTAACGAAAGGTTTTTTTTTAAATTTTATTTTTTTTCTATATTTGTTTGTTTGACTCATGGTTGTGGTTTTCGGCCCTTTTGTCAATCACAAAGTTGCGATAAGTTGTTTGTCACAATCAGAAGCTCTGAAGCAAGTTCCCTATTCAGGGCTTGACTCAGAATTCCTGATAAAAAACAGAAAAAAGCAAAAATAAATAACATTTGCTTAGTAATTCCGAATAATTTTCAATACTAATTTTAGTTTGTGTAATTTTTTAACCTTAAATAGCAAGCTCTTGTTTTTTTTACGTTTTTTTCAAGTGCAAAAAAATATGCTTTGCGAATTTTAATTGTTTTTAATGCAACTTGTTGAACATTAAGTAAAATGTTTTTTATTGTACGAATTTTAATTATACATCTATATTTTAAAATATATTTTTATTGTATTTTCGTATTGATTATAAATATGTCCGTGAGTATCTGGAAGCTTCAAAAAATATAGCAATACACTTATTTTTATTATTATTTTTAATATAATTGAATTGCTGAACAGTTTTATTTGTGCTTTCGATTTCTCATAAATAACTTTGACGTATTTTTCTTACGATTTCAATATTTGATATCTACCAGTAAATTATTTTTTGTTTTTCTATTATTTCGTTTATTTCTAATTATTTCCGTTCATTGTTTTTATTATTTTTCTACTTGTCGCCCAGTTCCTTGACCACTCTCGTCCCACAGTCCCCCATCGCCCCACAATTTTGTTGTCCATTTCAATTTCGTTTTTCAAACATTTTCACATTGATTGCGTGTGCTTTTGTTTTTGTCTCCCCATTGCTGTTGCTGTTAGTTTGCATTGATTGATTGACAATTTGATTGATTATATGCCAAAATCCCTTTTCTACAACGTATATATATATAAGTGTATACACTCCACTTGCAGAGATCGCCCAAGCTGTAATTGTTGTACAGTTTTTCGATTATAAACAACTGCAAAAAGGGAGAAAACAGAAACAAAGCTCCAATTGGAATTGAAGCTTTGGCAACTGGGCAGCTGGTTAGCCAGTTAGCTAGTTTTGCTAGCCCATTTCGCGTGGTATTTACGAGTAGGTTCACCCAATCTCTGGCCAAGACTAATGAGTACCCATTACTCATTTGCTCGGGATGCAGCCAGAGAACAGAAAACAGAACCGAAAACAGAACCAGAAACAGAAAACATAAACAGAACCCAACGCTCCGAAGCCTGCCCAGCGGCTGTTCCTATATTAGAAGAGTTGAGTTTTTGCCAGGCTCAAAGAGCAGAAGAAGCAGAGAAGCGAGGTAGTTAGTAGGTAGAATTGGTACACTTAGCGAAAAATTCTGTAAATAATGTGTATTTTTTCGCCAGTTAAATAAGTTTTCGTTATTTGCAAAATGGAAAAATAATACATTTGTTCCAGGCCTTAAAAATTACCTGAAAAGTATTCAGAATTCAGTAGAATGTATCATATTATATTTTCAAATCGTGTTAAAACAAAAATTCGTGTGGTAGGAGGAAAATTTTAACTTTCTAATTTGTGTTATTCCAAAAATGTGTAAAAATAATTCGTGTAAAAGAGAATCACGTATACCTGACTTGGGTACAAATTTCCTTATTTTTTCGCTCCGTGTAATACAAGGTAAGAGAGTCTTTGGGGTTGCAGCGGCGGGCGGCCTAATTAATGTGTGTGCAGTAAATTTATGACCAGGGGCTTAAGCAGCTTATGAATTATGCTTTTAGGGGGAGAGAGGTGGGTGCTAAGGGGTTACACAGTGTGAGTGTGTATGGTGTGTGTGAGTGTGCATTTTCCAATTGAGTGATTTATGCGCTTGAAAAATGCATGTAAAATGCGGTTGGGCTGTGCTGGGGTCTAAAGCAACAGCTACTAGAAAGAGAGGGAGAGAAACACACGCAGCTCATTAAGCTTCAACAAAGCCAAAAGCATTAATGCAGACGGCAAACAGTGTGACAGAGAGGGCGAGAGAAGGGCGACAGACAGTTTGATATTTAAGGATTGCCTAATGTAAAACTAGGAGATAGTGGGGCACCTGTTAAATTGGCTTAACAAATGTTTACAATTTGTTAAGTGTATGTGTGTGTGTGTGTGTGTTTCTGTTGTGTGCAACTGTAACCAGAACTAAGCGCTTAACAGCAGCATCTAACAAACTGTCTGCCAGCATCTACCGTTTTCCCTTTAACAATTGCTGCATTACGTATACGTTATGTGTGCGCCGACTGCAGCTCAGGTTACACACACACACACATACACTGGCAAACTCTGGGAATTGTCACAGCCGGCGAATTTGTGACCCGACATCGATGCGATGCGATGCGGCGACAAATGCCATTGTCAAATCGAGATATCGCTTTACAGTTTGTCGTCGTTGCCTCCAGTTGATATCTGTGGATAGCTAGGAATAGGAAGCAGCAAAAATGCAGCGAGTACTTTTTGCTATATATATATTTTGTTTGCGCTATTAAATATACATACTATTCTAATATATTCTGTGCTTAACATGAATATTAAGGTTGGCATCCATACTTAATTTAATGACATTGTCGGCAAATTTATATTTCAAAAAATACATTTAAAGTACAGGGAAGTTAAATATTTAAAGAGCTTACAGATTGGGAAATCAGTTCCTGAAGCCAGAATGGAGCTCTGTCAGGATTTCAAACACTTTTTAATGCAAATATATCAAATGCAACTAAAGCAAAATATATTCCTCAAATAAATCTAGTTGTTAACGAAAAAATCAATTTACATTGTCTTAGTCAAGAATTTTGTATGCAACTAGGGCTTACAATATTTTGGCTTTATTAAAATTTATAGTTTTTTTCTGGCAGTTTTAAAACAAAATATTTAAACGTCAATTATTTTTAAAAAGTTTAAATAATAACATTCCTAAAGTATAGTAATATTGTCAATAATATTATTATGCGATTCTATTTATATTTATTATTTATATAATATTCTATTACTATAGTAAATATTTTATTTATTGCCGACTGTACACAAAAATAATCAAATAATATATTTATATTTATATATGTTTTACCCAAGCAAACTGTTTCTCTTCATTCTCCAGCAGTTGCTGTGATTTAAAGTTTTTTGACTTGCAATTAGAGGGATAATATATGGCTCAAAAGCCAGTTATATTTGATATATTGGCAAGTCAGTTTTGCTCTCATTCACAATACTTAAGCTTATGGTATCTGCACCAAAATGCCACGCCTAGCTCCCCTCCCCCCAAACCCATTATGCTTATTTTCAAGTTGGTCAACTTTCCAAGTTGATTATTGCCTTAAACTTCAAAAGCTGTAAATAGCATTTGGCATTGCTCTAACCACGTTTAGTGTTTACTAGTGCTTTCTCACTCTACCCCCCGCTCTCGCTCTGTAACTCTTTCTGGCTTTAGTTGACCTGTTTTCAAAACCGTAAAAGACCACAAACTGCAGAGCGACAGCTGTCACTAGACATCTTTCTCCACACACACACACAAGTGGCTGTCTGATTGACTGTCTGACTGATTGACTGACTGACTGTGCTCGTGCCTGTCCAACCAGTTGTACAACTGGCCAGCTTGAAAAACTTTACACAAGTTAAACACTGAAAAGCGCTTCAGGCGACTTACGAGAGGCTTTTCAAAATAATAACAAGAAATGTGTAGGATGAAAAAAGAAAATCGCCAAGGAAAAATCTAAGTAAAACCAGCACACGATTTGTGCTTATGATGAGCACACATACCTCCCCCCGCCACATTTTCTCTGGCTAGTTCTTGGCTCTTTTTTAAATGTCGTTGGCAAATTTGTAGCTGCTGCTTGTATCTCAGTCTCCTGCACCTCCCGCCTCCTATCTGCTTGTGTGGTCCTCACGCTGCGCTTTTCGCCTACGAGGACCTTTGTGGCCCCTGCACTTGTCCCCCTCCCTGCGACGCCCCTTGGCTGCCAATTTAAATGTTATACAAATTGTCTCATGGGCGCTTGAGGCCTCTCTTGAGTTGTCAGACTGTACGCCCTTCTTGCCGCCCTTCATCTTACATTCCTCCAAGTAGCCGCGTCGCCTTCTTCTTCCTCTTCTTCTTGTTTCTGCTCCACTGACGCAACTCGAGTGGCTCCTCTTGAACTCCTCTTGGGCGGATATGCTTTATGCAACTGCAACTGCAATTGCCAGGGTGTCTTCTCTTCTTCTGGTTTGGGCTTGGCCAACTCTTGACTCCCACTTTTTTCGCTATGCATCGCTGCAGTCGCATTGTTTTTGTTTTTGTTGTTTGTCGTCTTCTTGAGAGCTGAGCTGAGCCTTCTTCCTCGTCCATCAATTAAAGCACGCAACTTTCTATGAAATTAGCGCAACTCATGATGATGAGTTCAAAAAACAGATATGCTTTTTTAATCGAGACCAAAGTCAAAGTTGTGTGTGCATTTTTTTTCAGTGTTGAGCTTTTCAAATGTTGACCTTCATCATTTAGAGATATATATCTAAGTAAGTAGCCTTTGGCGAGGGCAAATATTTGGTAGTTACATATAACTTTATAAGCATATAATTTGGCTATTCTTCTTTCTGCGGCATTCATAAATGTTTTACTGCCTGTCAATAAAATCTGTATTTTATATGTCTGTCTTTATAATCCTGCGCTCGATATTGTCATTTGTTTTTGTGCTGTATTCGTAAACGTAACATATATATTTTCTTAAACTGTTTACTTTTTATTCAATTGGTAATAGGCATACTAGCTATGCTTCTTTCTTCGCCATTCGTGAACGTTTTTGAGTAATTTAAATTTGATATTTATTATAGTTTAAATGCATGTATTATTTTGATAAATACTTATAAAACCTCAGATGATTTTTGAGAAATGTTGCATCGTATTTTATGACTATTGATAACACAGTATTATATATCCCCTAAGGAAACATAATTGTCAGAGCGTTGAATAATTGTTTTTCATGTAATTTGCTTGCATTTGCCAAGCACAAATTCAATTAGATGACCCAAGCAGGTGTGTTGTCTCGTGTCTGTCTGTGTGTGTATCTTTATCTCGAAATGTATCTAAGCAACTCTGTCTGTGTTTCTTTTTGTATGAATTTTATAACTGAGTTTGCTTCTTGTTGCGATTTCTGTGCTCAGCTGTATTTTTCTTTTCGCTTATGTTGCACTTTATTTTTCTCTTTTTTTCTGCATTTGGTTTCTTGTTGATTCCTGTTCCCCATATGCATTCGCATTGGCATTCGCATTCGTGTGGGGTTTTTCCTGCGCTTTTCATAAATTAAAAGTTAATAAAAGCCGCAGGTAGCTCTAATTTATTTTTAATATTTATTTTTATGTTCGCCGCCGCGCGCTGCGTGCAAAATTGCAGAATTTGCCAAGTGTGGAATGGATGCGAGGAGAGCAGAGAGGGGATCATTTATTTTCCCCTCACTTTTTATTTTTTATTCATTTTTAATATGGGGTGCACAGAGAGAATTTCTTGCTGCCGTTGGATGCGGTGAAAATTGCTGCAAATTAGGTAGCACAACATGTTTGCGTGTGTTTGTGTGTGGTTGTGTGGTTGTGTGTGAGTGGAAATGGAAAATGTGATTTCTTTCCTTGTTGCTTTAACGAGCTCATGCTTTGCTGAATGTGCAGCTATGTTTGACATGGAATTGGCCACAGAATGCCTGAGAAATATATATATATGTTTTTTGTCTTGGGTTCAGTTTTTGGTCAGGTGAAAACTGGAGCAGAGCTGAGAGAGAAATCTCGCCCAGTTAAAACTACGGAGCTTGTGTGTGAGAATGAGATATAGACAGACATGACGAGAAATAAAAAATTATGTGTCAAGTTTAGATTAATAATCAAAGAAATTGTTTAAGACAGACAAAGAAAGGAAGGGGGAAGAAATCAATATATGTGGGGGTTATTTTTATTTATCGCATAAGAAGTTTCGGGTTAAAAAGTAATCAAAACTAAAAGTTATATAAATTTTAAACTGTCTGTATTGCTTAAGTGTAAAGTTTTTATAATTTTAATTTTATATAATTAAATCTTCTTAATTGTTATGTTGATTGCTATTGATATATATCCACTTCTAATTTAATACCCAACATCTTCATTAGATTGCCATTCTCAGACAACTTAATTAAAAACCAACTTACTTTATACCCTATAAATATACACCCATCTCTTCTTCCTACTGACTCCTGGAACCATAAACTTTGTCCAAGCTGGTTAAATCCAATTAAATGCACTTGCCAAATGCACTTTGCTGCAGCAGACAAAGAAAATTTGAAGTTTCTCACAGACACGCACACACACTCGCAAACACAAATACACACACACCTGGCGTGTAATTATGACCTAATCGGGGAGTCTGGTGTCTGGACCTTGGCTACTCCTTGGGCCAACTTTAATGAACTTAACTCAATTGCAATCCCAATCGCAATCGTAATTTCAATCGCAGTTGCAGTTTTCAGTTTTTGCACTTTTTTAATTAATTTTCTGTCAACGTTTGCGAAAAATCCAAACTTTTAGCCTTAATTATGACTTGCCCAAAGGCGTGGCACGTGTTGCAATTTTGTTTTCTCGGGGAGGGGGCGGTGGGGGCAGGGTTGGAAATGAACCAAATGCTAGAGTTATTAACAACATGTGTTACAGTCGGAGAAATGTCCAGAACGAATTGATTTTGGGGTGGGACAAAGCAGCTTGAGTTTATGGCCCTTAAAGCTGGACATGAAACTTGTAACTTGCAACCTGCAACTTGCAACTTGATTATCTGCTGCTCTCAATTACAAAAACAGCAACAACATTTTCTTTCTCTCCTCAACTCAAACACAATTTTATGTTATTAAAGAAAAACTAAAATCGCAACTTCTAAAAAGGGGCAGGGAGCTGAAGGGGGTTTCATATTGATGGACAGACTGGCTGTCTCAAAGTGCATAAAGTATGTGGAACGGAACGGGATGGAATGGAATGAAGTCGAAGTTGAAGTGTAGTTAAGTTGACGCTAAGTGGCGCAAACAGAAGTCAACTATAAAGCGGAACCAATAAAAAAAACATGCAGTCAAAAGCAAATGGAGTTAAAGCAAAAAACTTTCTTGGGAGGGTACAAAAAATATACTTTTCTAGCATGATGTCTGTTGCAACAAAAGAGAAAGAACATAAAAGTGTTTCAGCATGTTTTGTAAAAAATACAAATCAAGTGCAAAGACAAAAACAGGAAATGGGAAAAAATGATTATAGATATGATATTGATTATGGAAGGTTTATATATTGACAGTTAAATCATAAATACAATTTTCAAGATTTTTCTTACAGAAATCTTCAAGATTTTTCTTATAGAACATTCAAAGTAAAGCCTTACAAATTATTTACCTAAATTTCTGTGTAGGAAGTTAATTTCATTATTGCCAGAGAGTAAATCATTCAGAAGATACTTCGAAACATTCTTTATTATATAAATTTTAATTAATGATATATTATTCTCCAATTTAAAACATTGTTTTTCGTTTAAGCATTGAACCTTTTCACCTCCTAATATTATTGGAAAACAAATACCCTCCTTCTTTCTTGCTACAGCTGAAATATTCATACCATTCTGCATGCGCTAGCTCAGCAGTTTTTCTTCGCTTTTCTAAGCACCTTGTTTAAATGTGACCCTGAAAATGTTGTTAAGACTTCTCCAAGGTGACACATGAATGATTTGAAGTGACAGCCAAACAGTTACCTGACACAAAAACAGAGACCGAGAGAGAAGAGGAAAACTCTACGAGTATGAGCGCAAACTTTAGAATAAATAATGAGGCCAAAGTTGGGAGCTCAGCTGCAAATTAGGTTAATTAAAAACCGCTCGAGGTCCCTCTGTGCAGCCCACTTTCTGTTTGGTGCTCGCACGTAAGTCACACTTGGAATCTCTTTTTGCAAGTGCACCCCTCCCCGCCCTCTCTTCACAAAGGCAAAAATTGGCAAACCAAATATAAAAAGCGAGAGAAGGAAAAATTAAAAACGACTACGAAAAGTGCGTCGCAAACTTTTTCAATTAAAGTTAATTTTCCTTTTTTACGCAAGGTTTTTTCCTGCTTGTTTTTTTTCGTGCTTTTAAACGTTGTCAAAAAAGCGGTACAAATTGAATTTTGATCGATATATAATGTATGTATAGAAGGAAGAAGATTTCAAACACCGAAGTGGCCGCACATAGCAAAATGACAGCAAATTAGCAGGCAACAGAAAAAGGTCAAAACCAAAGTGGCAATTGATGCGATGTGCCTTAGACAGTCGGTAAACAGGTGGTGCGGACAGGGGGAGGGGGATGCTTATGCTAAAAAGATGAAAGCATGTTGTCAATGCTTTAAAGCGAGGAAATTTTTTTAAGAAAGTTCAAGGAAAATGGAACAAAAATGTGCCGGGTCATTGACTTGGAAGTAAGAAAATTATATATTTCAGCCTGAAATAAAAGTAAATGAAGAATAATTATGCTTCAATTTAAGAATAACAGTGGAGTACAGGGTAGAGGTTTGCAAATTAAATCGGCTTAAAGCTGACTCTGGCTTTTCAGAAATAAAATGTATATTATTAAAGGATATAGTAGAAAATATAAAGAACAGAATATGTTATAGTTTAAGTTAAATATTTTCTTTTGAACCTTTTCACAATGTTTAAAAGCAAAAAATAAAACTTTAAATTCTTAAAATTAATAATTACAAATTCATGGCTTTTTATTGAATTGAAAATGCCGATACTAATTTCTGTAAAACTCTGGTTCTCTTACTTTAATGATAATGATAATGTATAATAGAGATAGATTGAAATAGGTCTATTAATATACACTCTTGGGTTTTTCTTCAAGTGTGTATTTTTCATGGTAGAAATATTGGCGACGAAATACAACCAACCGTATACATATATATTCTGATATATATATTTCCATTTCCAATATTAAAATAGCACACATTTGCAGCTCATCTTCAAGTTCACAATTGACACCTCACACACACACACACACACTTGCCTATATTCGTTATTATTCGTTATGCACTTTGGCCAATCCCAATCCCAATCCCAATTTCAATCCCAAAACGCCATGTGCTGGCAGCGTTTGCATTTTAACAATCTATCAGCTAGTCACCTAAAACACACAACCCTTGCCCCAGCACCCCTATTTCTCCGATGTCCCCTGCCCCACAACCTGATCAAACCCACATATAGCGCCAGCTCTTCAAACAAATAAACGCAAAAATTCCGCTGGGAAACCGACAGCCTGTTTCATGCGCCTCGTTGCGCTTGCAGCTCCCTTCTCGCCTGCTCCTCCTCCCCCTGCTGCTCCTGCCAGCGCCCACTTCACTTTACAGAATGTTTGACACATAAAACGCAGCGCCACGCCCCTGTGCAGGCGCCCCCTTGCCCCCGACAACAGCTCCAATCGCACATTTGGGCGCAGTTCCTTTTTTGTTGTTGCTGTTGCTGTCTCTCGCATATTGTAAAGCATGTTGAACATTAAACGAAACGGTGATAAAAAAAACAAGTAAGAACGGTGCGGTCGGGTGCAACCGACTACGCGATACTCATTAACAGTTAAATCACAGCTGTAATAACAATAATAACAAAACAGTCGAAAACTGTCTGATTTATCGTTATTTTGAAGGAATATCGATTTTTGTACTTTTAATAGCTTTAAAATAATATCAGATATAGTCTAACTTTAAAACTGAGGGAGATATATCAACTAATATATATTGATTGGCTTGCTACGTCCCCAGTAAGAATATAGAGGAGGAATTGCGTTCATATGGACAGCCGGACCTTGTACAAAACCAATATACTCTCTTCATTTCGCGAACAAGTATAAAAAATGAAGGGAGAATTGAAAAAAATCAAGTAAAATAGAAAATTCACGCGCAAGTTTATTGAACCACGAAGAGAGACAGATGCGAGACATGAGACACACGGGGCCCCACGCACATATTCGGCCAAAACCACCCAAACCCCCGCC
This sequence comes from Drosophila robusta, assembly GCA_035043565.1. NCBI lineage: Eukaryota > Metazoa > Arthropoda > Insecta > Diptera > Drosophilidae > Drosophila > Drosophila robusta. The sequence goes on along the minus strand of JAWNMW010000294.1, from coordinate 10,195,490 downwards.
CCCTCGCCACAATGCAAACTAGGCAGCAAATACCAATGCAAGCTCCCCTCTTTCCGCTTAGCATTAGTAAGCAAAGTAGCAGCCCCTTCTTTACACCCCGCCTTTAACATACCTATGACCAAATTTTCTCACTCTCCCTGTCTCTCTCTCTGTATTTATTTCTCGTCCCATAAACACTTGACGTTGCTTTTTGAAATCCCAGTTTGCTGTAGACTATTTTTTGCCGCGTTCATCAAATGCTGGGCATCATTTCAGCTCAGTTCCAATCCAAAAACTGTCTGCCCCCCGCTCCATCACCTGCTCCTCCTCTGTGGTTCGTTTCTGCTTCTGGTTCTGGTTCAGCCTTGTGGGTCTATTTGGCAGTTGCTGTTGCATTTTGTGCATATAAAATCGATAATTTTCCGCTCAAATGTGCAGAAAATTACGTTGATGCTGGGCATATTTATTGTATATTATTATTCCTTTTGTGTCGCACCCCGCCGACATTCCGTCCGATTTTATATCACTTGTTTTATTTATGTTTTGGGCATTTACCATATGCTAAAGTTCAAATTTAATTTTTTCTTGGTGTTTTTTTTTATGGTTTTTAGGATGTGTTTGAGGCAGTGAGGAAGCATTTTAAATATATTTTTATGGGCAAAATAAACTGAGCTTGGGTTTTTTTTCGAACATATTACTGGGAAAATGGAAAAATGTAAGGTATTTCGGAAAAATCGGACAATACAGAGAAAAAATTTAGAATTCCAGAAGTATTTAGAACATCTTTTTATAAATACTAAAACTGGTATAATTGAGAAAATAAAAATTTCAACATATTTAAAAATGCAGCATCATTAAAATAACACAAATATTCCGAATACTTCCACAAGCAAAAAGAGTTTTGATAAGCAGAAAATATTTAAAAATAAAGGGAACAAAATCCAATTATTATGACTATTTCATATAAAAGCAATCTGAAGATTCATTATCTTTTAACAAATATTGATACGGCGTTATCATTGAAAAAAAAGTTTCCTAAATATTCGCATGAGATCATAATAATATTACACACATTTGCAAGAATTTCTATGTCTATCTTACATCATAGCTAACTGTCAATAATGATTCATACGTCTATCTTTCTATCTTTGTCATAAATTTGTTTCATTTTAAAATTTTGTGTTCCATTTATTTTATTTAATTTCAATTTGCTTTTTCTTATTGTCATCTCAAATAACATTTTTTTTTTATAACTTATTTATAAGCATTCCGTGTGTGGTAGCCCACATGTCAATGACCCAGGGCAATGTATGCCGACTCGGGCTTAAAAAGAAGACAAAAAAACGTGGCCAAGACAACTGTGTGAAGTCCGCAGTAGCGGCAAAAACGGCAGCAGCTGTTGGCTTAAAGTTCTTTGGCCCATGTCATTTAAATGACTCTCCACCTCTGTCTCTACCTCTCTCTCTTTCTCCAGTAAGCCACTCTTGACTTTTGACTCCAACTGTCTGTTATGTTTGTGTGTCTGTCTAAAGATTCATGTGTGATTATTATGACTTGGTCAAATACTTTTTGAAGTACGTGTGGCCAACAGCTGAGAGTCAGTAAGTCAATTGTCAACACTTCAAATACAATTCAAACTTGTTTTTCTTTCCCTCTTTTTTTTTTTTGGCAAATTTATAACTGGTTTCACAATTTTTTCTTATCTTTTGTTTTTGTTCTGTAGGGGTCACAAAAATGTAATTATTATGTTTAATTTAAAGTTGATTGCGCTTGAAATGAAATTTTTTCGCACTTCGCATCGAGGTTAAAAGTGTTATTAAGCTTAAAATATATATCTGAGGTGTAAATAAATTAAAATAATATAATTTAAATTTAAAGCTTAAAGACATTACAAAATATGGTATTTTCAAAATATGGAAAGAAATAAAAATTATTTAACTGGTATCCAGCAGAGTATAAATTAAAAATGAATATATCTTAAAATTATGACAATTCTGACACTATGAATAAACGAGTTAAAAATGATTTAACTGACATTTTAGTAGAAGCAGAATTCAAATTAAAAAGATAAGTTCGAATTTGATTTAACATTTGTACAGTTTATACACTTAAATATAAATGCAAATAAAAATAGAGAGTAAATAACTAAAATATTTAACATGCAGCAGCTATTTATATTCCCGATTCGTAATTTGATAGCATTCTTTGGCTCAATTTGAATTTAATTTTTAGCACAATGCCATAAACCTCATAAAATACGTTGATAACCGCGCCCTCTGTATGCAACCCTGGAAACCACCTCTCAATTTACACAGCACTCGACCTCATTATGCTAAATGATGAGGCGACTGTCAACTGCAGTCAGCCCCTTCCCCCACCCCGCACTTCCTTTCAACTACCAGAGATTTGTGTCCAAATTACCCAGTAAAGCATTGGGTCATGTTATAATTCCCTAGATAACCAAAAAAAACAAAAAAAACGAAAAACCAACCCGACATAAAAAGAAAGAAAAAGAGCACAAAACAGAGTAAAAAGAATTCGTTGTAAATAATTACAAATATTGTATTTTCCATTATTTTAATTAGTGAAATATGTAATGCACTTTGTTCTTTGCGGTGTGGAATGTTGAACACTCTTTAGCGGGGAATGGGAGAGGGAGAGTAAAAGAGTGTGAGAGAGCAGCAGATACAAAAGAGGAATAAGAATGAGCCACAATAAAGTGGAAGTGGAAACATTTCCGGCTGCCGCAAAACTGTTTCCTGGCCAACGATAAAATACATTTTTATGCCAAAGCCAATGTACGTGTGTGTGCGAGTGTATGTGAGTGTGTGTGTGTCTGTGAGTGGGAGGGCTTCTGGGTAGTTAAGGGTCCCTCGCAACGGAGCCGTTAATTTGCGCTTTAGAGTTGAAAATGCCGCGAGCTGCCTGCTAAAAATGCCGCAGTATTTGCACATATACATATATATATAATAAATATGTATATATACAAAATATACTCTCCTTTTTTTAAATTGTCTGCACTTAAATTGAAATTAACGAGGCGTAAATATTTCTGGGTTAGACCCAAAATATATATATATATATAGAAAAAAGGATACGAAAACGAAAATAAAATGAAACTTTTGCTTTAATTGGGCGCTAAGTGCAAAGAAAGGCGAATCGAAATCAGAAAAAACGAGAAAAAGGAAATTAAATTGAAGAAGTTGAAATGCTCTTTTTGATGTATTTTTTACTAGAGAGTAATCAAATGTTGTGCAATTTATTCTACATTAAATTTGGTTGTTTGTTATAAAAGGAAAGTGTAATTTATGTATAACTATGAATGTTTATGTGAAAAAATAGTTTTAGCAAGAACAGATCCATTTTCAAAAAAAACTATTTGATATATTTAATACTAGAGATTAGTAGAATGTTGGGTAATTTATTTACTAAATTAAAATTGGTTTGGTTTTTTATTATTATAGAACTAAGTTTTTTATATATTTCATTGAATGTTAGTATTCATAAATTATATATATTATATACACGCAAGAACACATCGATTTTCAAATAAACCCGACTATATTTACGTCGCTGATAAACCACTATTTAGAGTCTATAGCTCTCTTCTCTGATGATTTCATAGCTCCTCAGCAAGCTCAACTACCCTTTGAGTTAGGGTATAAACAAATGTTGTGGGTTCGGTTAGTCGAACGCCTTTGGAGCCAGTACCGTATCGGGAGACCAGTAACAGCTCGTCGTGAGCTGTCAGTAAGAATTATTATGCTTGTAATGCAATGCGCAGACGAAGGGGCGGGCGGCCAACGGGGGCGTGGCCGTAGAGCATGTCACACACCCACACGAGGACGCCGTCGCCGCTGTGGAAATAAAAAGCCGCAAGGATTTATCACTCTGGCATCTTTGGTATCTCTGACGAGGCGAGGTGGAGCTGAGGTGGAGGTCAGGAGGAGAGAAAGAAGAGACTGAAGCTGAAGCTGAGGCAGACACATTTCATGCTAACAAGGCCCAAGTGCTGGCTGCATGCGTGGCATGCAACTTACTTACCTTGCCAGAAGAATACGAGAGCAAGAGAGCGAGAGAGAGAGAGAGAGTGAGAGAGTGAGAGATAAAAAGAGAAGGAAGTAAAAGCCGATGGGAGGCTGCTTAAAATGCTTTGCCCTGGCGGCTGTCGTAGCATATGTAAAAGGTATTATGGCTAAAAGCAAAAATATTGCATTCGACAGTGCAATTTGTTAGCCATTTGAATGATGTCGATGTGTGTGGTGTAATGTGGTGCTGTGTGGTGCTATGTGGTGCATGCTAAACCGATAGCGACAGCAGCCTAAAGTGAGTTTAGCATTTGTCTGATTCGATTGTGGTGCAGAGAGTATCTTTCCATCTATCTATCTATCTAGCTGACAGTTGTGCATGTGGTCTCTATAGATAGCGCTGATCAAGTTAATTGTTGTTGCCGTATGCAAATTCCCCAGCAGAGAGACGGCCAGTTAACAACGGGTTAGTGCCTGGGTGGTAAGTGCTAAGATAATTGACAGCTACAAGTAAAAATATGGTCTGTGGCTTGATGGGTATAGGAAAAATGGTTACAAGCTGATTTGGCTTGGTTTTAAGCATAAAATGTTAATGTGACGCTGTTAATTATAATGATAAAATATGTTTTAATGTCAAACTCTATGTTAAATACATTTTTTTCTACTTTTCTGTCTGTCGAAAAATATTTTTAAGCAAACTGAAAAGCCCTAAACTTATTTAGAATTGCGTTTATGAAAGGTGAATTTATATATATGCCAAATGTTTTTAACAGTGGAGCATTTTTACAACAATGTTAAAAAATTTAATTGAAATTATATTCATTTGAATATTTTACAAAATGTATCCAATTATTATTTTTAACATCTATAAGCAATTGGGAGCGCCCTGTTTACTCAAAAATGTTAAGCAAATGGTAAATGAAAGCGGGCTGCGACATCTGAAATTATGATTTAAATTAGTGTAAAGAAATATTTGTACTCAAGTTAATTAGCAGCCAAGCTTTACCTTTAGTTTCAACTGCATTTATTTCTGCCACGCCCTGCCACCAATTTTCAACGCCCTTTTTTTGCCCACTAAATGCCCCATAATCTTAATTGTATCCAGAGTTTTCAGTTTAGTGCCCAAAAAGTGTTCAAGTGCAACATGTTCAACTTGGATTACAATTTATGCCAAACAAATTTTCAGCAAATTGCCAAGCTACCCCTGCCTGCTACCCACCCCTGAAAGCCCCTTTAAAATCCCCTAAACCCCTCTTAAGCCCTGCAAACTGATATGCAAAGTTTTTTGCTCATTTTGTGCCTTTTGCTCTTTAGGGATTATGAATGCGAATGAAAATTTAGCAGCCTTTTGAGTTAGGCGGCAGCGGGGGCGGTCGGAGGGGCAGGTGCTGTGAGGGGCTGGTGTTAGGGGCTATATTACATGGACTCTTGCCTCAGCTCTTATTACTTGGATGATGAAGTAGCTGTGCGCATAATTTACTTAAATAATTCGCAAGTGCACAGCGCTGCAGAGAATTTCAAAATTTTGCAATACTCTGTAATCAAAGAAGGTTTGTGGAAGGTGTGTTACATAAGTGGGTGGGGCAAATTTCAGAAAAATAATATTCTCGATTGAAATCATGGTGAAATGTAGTAAAAAGTAAAGTAAAATTATAAGGGTGAGAATTGAACAAATTGTTAGTTCTCAAAAAGTTTTTAAAAATGAAAAGTCTTCTAGATTAACGGTTAGATTATTAGTTTCATTGTAAAAGGGAAAAATATGAAAGATGCACAAAAATATAATAAAGATAATAATAATGAAATCAAAAAATAATAATGCTTACAGAAGAAAATTGTTTGGAAGTTGTGATATATATCTCTTCGATATTTATGCATTTGCATTAATTAATTCTTAAGCTCAGTGTTATTTTATATAAATGAAATACAAATAAGCCTGCTCTCTTATAGGATAACCACCTAGTCGAGCACTTTCTCTTAAAGCACTTCTATATTGTTTTGAATTTCTTTTATTTATATTTACTTTGGCCTGGAAATGGAAAATGTTTTGTGTGCGGCGGAAGTGCGCCGTGCAATTTAACAGTTTCGCACGAGCAATTGCAATTGCGATTGCAATTGAAAATGTTAATTATTGTTGCCGCCCTTTGTGACACACACTCAAATGAGGAAATGGAAAATGTAGCTTAGAACGGTTTGCAACAGTTTGGAAAATAACTAGGTTAAAAGTCGAATGATATGTTTATTATATTAATAATAATAATGAAGATTGGGAATGGTAGCTGGCATGAGTGTAATAAATAATTGAATGCATTGTCGGAGATGTGTGTACATAAAAGAGACGTCACACGCACACACGCACATTACTGAAAGCTACAACCACTTGAATGTGGGTGAAAGTTGGCCATGGCTAATGCAATGAGCATTTGAGTTTCCATGTCAGTCAAATAACTGCGCTCATTCAAGAATTATGACAATTTCACCTGGCACCTGAAGTATGACACACTTTTCTCCCTCGTATCTAATTTTAGGAGATATCTGTGTGGCTGCGTGTCTTTGTCAGCTTATGTATCTTTAAGATACTTTTGTGACAGTTGAATGTCATAAGCTACTCAAAATATACTCTTCAGGAATTTTCAGCGATATTGAAATATGTGCTATAGCGAATTATTTTTGGGAATTTAAAAAAAAAAAGCTCAGGAATTTGCATTTTCACTTCAAGGGGCTTACATAATGCAGCTGCTGCTATAACTGTTTGGGAATTATAAATAAAATTGGTTTAGATTTGCATGAGATCTAAATGTTGGTAAGCAGCAGGCTTATCGAACATATAGCGCATATGTTTGACTATCCCACACACAACCCTTCACCTTTCCCTATCCTCAACCCCCTTGATATGCATAGCAAATGGGCGGCTTTGTGCTGGGGCTGACAGGCGTGTAATCTCTGCATAAGTGAAAGATGGCAGGCAAAAAAAGAAATGTATATATACAAAAGAGAAAAAATAAGTGTAGAGGGTTGCCACCCTGCTGCCCTGGAGTCATTCGGGTGGCAGCCACACGTGTCGCATGCCGCCTGCTATCAGCTGGCGCGCAGGCAGGCCTCAAAACTGCGGGGCGTTGGCTGTCAACATGTGTGACAGACGCCGCCTGTCATCAAAAAGGAGAGAGAGAGAGAGAGAGAGAGCAGGAGAGAGAGAGAGAGAGAGAGAGAGAGAGATGGCAGCTGCAGGAAATTGCTTTTGCCTGTGCGTGGCTTGGCAACCCTGGCTTCAAGTTAAAAACTAACTAAAATACAGACTCCACTTGTTGTAGCCGCTGTATTTCTAAGATACACTCAGTTGTTGGTATCTGGCATTTGTCACGTGCCATTTTCTGTTTGTTTGCTTAAATGCCTGGACTAACCCCCCATACCCCTGCGGCCTGCCTAAGGGCCCCTCCTTTCTATACTTTTGACAAATAGCCCCGTGTTGAGTTACTTTTGCTTTGCTTTTGCTTTCCGCACAGCTGTGAAACATTTTGCTGTGGTCATGTTTGTGTGTGCGTGTGTGTGTGTGTGTGTGTGTGAAATCACTTCAGCATCCTCCAACCCAACACTCAATGCTCTACACGCATCTGTTAGATACAAAACATATGATGCTGCGTTCTGGCTTCGCCTCAACCGCACACACACAATTTATATAATGATGTCGCACTTTTGCTGTTCCAATGCCCCCGCCAAACTCTCGCACATTGGGGAATATCAATTTTGTGCGCATTTTTTGTTGTTGTATTTGGCAATAACTATTTATTAGATACACAGATACAATGTATCTGCGCCTGGGCATGTGTTGTTTTGTTTTTTGCCGCTGTCTTCTTTTTATATTTTTTTGGTGGCCCTTTTTTTTCAGCGCTACTCTAAAATGCAATTTTATAGCTGTCAGGGGAATTTAACGCCAAGCGCGAAAATGCAAGGCACTTGCCTCCCTTTGATGCCCCCGCCTCCATCCCCAGCCTCGTGTCACGTTGTGCCTGCCACGCCTTGTCCTGCGCTTTGCTTGTCTTTTGTTTAGCTACGTTGCGCTACTTTTTGGCTAACGATGAAGTGTCAAGATACATTTTGTTGCTAGCTGCCTAGCCATTGTTTTTAGCAGCCAAAGGGTGCAGAGGGAAAGGGGGGACTACGACACTTGCATAGAAAACGATTTTCTGATATATTTTCGCCGCTTTTTTCCCCAAACGCTTTTATGCATTGCGTGCAAAGCGTAAACAAAAGGGCCAATAGAAAATGGAGTGTAGAACCCAAAAGAAAAAAAAAACGAAAGGGGGCGGCAAAAAAGATTCCGGGGGAGGCGTGGCAGGCTACTCCCCACTGCGTGTGCACATAATAAAGCTAAGTAAATTGATGGTCTTTGCGCCGAAACTGACAAGTTGCAATAACAACAACAACAACAATAGCTACAAAAGTTTTCGATGGTCATATTAGATAGAAGCCCGCAACTGGACAGAGAGAAAGGGTGCGAAAGAGAGAGCGCTTTGTATAGACTCTATTGCCATATTTGCCATATTGTTGTCCACAAAATACAAAAGCGGGCCAAAAAGCACAAGTTAGATAGATAGATAGATAGCTAGATAGATGGTTGGTCGGTTGCTTGGTCAGATAGTTGCTTGTGTTAGATGAATGGTTGTTTCGGTTATATAGAATGCATGCCAGTCATTTATCATGCCAATGGCGATATGGTCTAAAAGAGAAATGCACATGTAGACAGAAAACATATATATAAATATATATAAATGTATATATGCGGGTTAAAGGTAGCGAAAGATTAAAAAATATGTGAAAGAACTCGGGGAAAATGTACACCAGCATAAAGTAAGCATATTAATGATTGAAACTTACGATTAGTACGTAGCTAATGATTTTTAGCTCATCGAATAAAGGCTTATCACAGAAAATCACAGATGGATTTCGACTTTGCTGTCTTTTACCTAACATCTCTTTAACATATTCCAATATGTCAAACTTAGATTTATCTTCACTTTACTCTCAGTAAACTTTTGATATTTAATAAAATAAACTGAGCATTCTAAGCAACATTTCACTTCTATATGAAATAGTTTTCCTTAAGAAAAATTCAATTTCTTGAAGCAAAAATATTTTTGCACAATTCTCATTTTGTTTCTCTTGCTTACTCACAACTCCAGATTGAAATTGTTTTGTGGGGATTGTGAATGCAGCCACAGCTTGCTGGAGGTAGTACTACGACCTGCTGTTTTAATAGTTTGATTTTATGGCATATCCCTTAAACACAATCCTCGCCTCGCCCCATTGCTGCCAGCTCCACTTCCCCCTTTTATTTTCAATTTGCGTTTGCTGCTTGTTGCGCTGCTCAAGGCCAAATGTTGCGGCCCTGGCCATTAGCTAAACATTTACCAAGACACACCCACACACGCACACACTCACACACATACACAGCTGGCAACTTATGGCCAGCCAGCAATTGCCCTCCCCCACCTAACTACCCCCTGTTGTTTTTGCATCAACATAAATCAACCGCATAAACGTAATTAAAACATAAACAAAAAAGAAAAATCGAAGAGAAAAACTCACAGATGTGCCATAAAATGCAGTTGTTGTTGTTGTCTGTTAATATCTATTTGTGCAGAGGGCTGCGCCAAAATAAACACAAAAACAAATTACAAATAGAAAATCCCTTGAAAAATGCACTTTGAAGTTCAAAATAAAATTTCTGAACAAAGTATAAAAAAATATGTGGAAAATTTAAGAATGCGAAATTAAATCGTTAAGGTAGAAAGAAATGAAATGTTAAAATGTTATGAGGAAAAAAATGAAAGTCGCAACATGAAAATTTAATTTAATTTAATTTACGCGTTTAAATCCAACGATAACAACAAAAGCGAAATGCCGAAAATCAAAGGGTTAAAAAGGGCTGCAGGGGACGATGGCAGCGGGAGGGGGTATTGAGGGAAGGGGAGGGCAACGCATGGTCAGCTGAACGACAGCAACAGAGGCATAAATAAATAAATAAAAATAAAAGAGAAAAAATTGCGACACATGAAAAATGATAAATAAAAAACCCAATTGAGGTTGGAAAATTCTTTTCTTTTATTTATTTATTTTATTTGTTGCTGTTGTTGTATTGGGTGGTGGTGTGTTGTGTGCATAAAAAATGTAAAAGCTTTTCGTGTATATTTGAAGCAGGCACCAGTCAATGGGCGGACGCCAAGGAAGCGCCCTGGATATGTAAATGATATTTTCGAGTGGCCGCCAGTCAAACGCAGGCAATGAAAGCGGAACGGCCCAATGACCAGAAAATGCCCAAACCAAAACACCCTTTACAACACACGCCACCCCGCCCCTCGGTGCACTCTGCGGTCAAAAGGCCAGGGGTCAGAAATCTGTGTGTGTGTGTGTAAGCCGCTTTGCTCGCCTGTCGGCCAATTCGCTGGCTTTCTTGTCTTTTATGGGCGTTTTAAATATTTCATATTCCTGGATTTTCTGCATTTTACAAGCCATGAATTTTTTAATAACCCACCCAAAACCGCGCGCGACAATTTTCGGCACACGAATCGCGTCAATATTTATGAGGCTCCTCGAACAGCGAACAGCAGTTGACCCGCTGCATGATACACAAACCTCTTTTCCTCTCTCTTCCCTCTCTCCATCTCTTTCTCTCTCTCCCTCTCCGCCTTGAAGCCTTGTTTTGGTTTCTGTGTCGCAGTTGGCCTTTGTTTTTCCAAAGAGGCCTCGTGATTTATGAGCAGCGCTTTTGATGCGGATTTTTCGGTTATCCCCTGTGGCTTAACTAGTTTGCCAGGCAACGAAAAAGCGCCAAAAGCCAATGCCAAAACCAAAGCCAAAGCCTTTGTTTGCCACACAGAGCTTGTCTATCATCGCGGAACTGTCGAAAGCGCCAAGCGATTTAATAAGCCTGCCAGCAAAACGCATTTTATGGCCCGCACTAAAGTTGCATCACCTAGAAAAGGGGCTATAAACTGTAGTTGGGCATACTTTATATTGTGGACAACTATCTCTCACGAGAAACAAATATTGTCTAAAATAGCTTGTAGTATCAAATATTGCCTAAAAATATTTAAACTTTACATAAAATACAATTTAACGACAAATCTTATCTAAGTATATTTCAAATATCATCATAAAATTTATAAAAATAATAGACCATAGCTCCTAATTTAAAAATACTCAATATTTCATAAAAATATCTAATTTAATTTAAAATATATATTTATTATTATGTAATCGATAAGAAACCTAAAATTGATATACCTTTCTAATCCATTTGAAACATTTTCTCTCTCTCTTTGCAGGTAGGTGACAATGTACGTAACTTGTTTGGAAACTAAACAAGGAATATAAAAATAAATATATCTAAGTATAGAAATTGGTATCTGCCCCACTCTTCTATATAAACATGCGCTATTAATGGAGGTCTTTGCTGGTGCTTTAATAAGTGCATGAAATTTCGCACATGGCTGTCGAATTCCGAATGCTTTATTTACTAAACGAATTCTGTGTTATATAATAACGGAATTGGTATTGGTTTAATGCTCTAAACAAATCTGTAGATGGCCATCCGTTTGCGTCATTAGGTCAAAGTGGGGGCCCCATTGAGGGTAAACTATTAGAAAACCATTTGCGTTTGGGTTCCGTTTTATTTTAGCTGGCAGCTCATTAAAAACACTCAAACAAACATAAACTCAATGTTGGCCAAGTCTCTGGCAGGTAAACCGGGCAATTTAGATATAACAGAGCCAGTTGTACCATAAATTGTACGAAGAATTTATTAGTCACTGAAATCAAGTCCATATATCTATGAGGTAGTATTTATTATTATCTATCTATATACTATTTCTATTTATTATATTTCTTTTTGTTGAGTTAGTCATCAGTTTTTGGCTGTTTGGGGTAGCGTTTATTATTAGAGAGCTACTAAATTATTTTACTTTATAAGATTAGGCAGCGATTGCGACTACGATATATATACATATATATATCTATATCCACGCTAGCCCTAAAAAAATATTAAATCTCATTTATTTTTATTACAAAAAATCTACAATAAAAGGTTAACAAAGCCCTCACAACAAATTTGCATAATAAATAAATTTAATATCATTTAGTTTAGCTATAAAAAGCTTGCAAACCAGCTCTTAAAAAATGTATGAAGGATGATTTTAGGGCAATAAGACAAGTTGCTAATTTAATTATAATATGTATACATTTATTATTTTTTAGGTTTTGTATTCAGTTGGAAACAGGTCTGACAGCTTTTGTCTAAGAATTTTTGTTGTCGTTTTTTTTGACATACCAAAATAAATATACTACATATATATTTAAAATAAGCGAGTGAGTGTGAAACTCATCAAAATAAAATAATTTCGACATTCTGACAGCGTCGAATAATTAAATTAAAATGTCAAATGATTTGAGCAGTGAATATTTGAAGGCATCATGCATTCCAAAAGCCTTTGTTGTATTTTTTCTATAGGAGAAATTCAAAAAGAACTTAAAACTAACAGCAGGCAAATCTTTTGAACAACTCTCACACACCTTCAAAAAGCTTGTTAGACACTCAGACCAAAAGTCATCAACAAACATAAAAAAAAAAAACAAAAAGCCATAAAACATATTAATTAACTAGAGACTGGTCTGGTCTAGTCTGGACTGGGTCTAGCCCATTCAAGTCCAAAATCTTTATGCCAATCGCTCTGCATAGCAAGTTCTACCAGAAAGGAAAATGTCAAGATCATAAACTAAAAGCCAAAACACCAAAAATAAAAGTAAAGGAAAAATGTTAATATTCAATTTGGCAAGTGGTGCGTTTGAGCAAAAGCAAAAGTTGAATTTCGGAGTTGAATATTAAAGAAAGAATAAAGTAAGAGAAAGATTTGAATTTAAGTGTGTTAAAAATAGTTAATTTACGCAATTGTTTATCAAAAAAAGTAGAAAATCTGGCTTTATTAAATTGATAGTAAAATTGAATGGAAAGTAAAACTGAATGCAAACATTGAATGGCTTATAAAGTAAAATTTTAAGAAAAGGCAGTAATAATAAAACGTGTTTGCAAATTTTTGAATATGAAAGAAATTGGTCAATATTGAATAGAATGGAATGAATTGATAATTAAAATTGAAAGTGGTTTTGGGTTGAAAGTGTTATTGAAGAAGTGAGAAGCACATTTAAATTGAAAATGGTATTGAAAAGAAAGTAAATTAAATTATATAGTAATTGAATTAAAGGAATAATTGAATTGAATGAGTTATTGTATTGAAAGTCATTGAAATGAAATATTTATATTTTAAGTTTTAGTGAATTGAAGTTGAAAGAAAAAAGCCCAATTGAATTACGCTAAATGAAGCCTTCAATGAAAACATTCATTAGATAATTGATATTTAAAGTACAATTGAAAGCTAATGAGTTAAGTGTTGCGAAATTACTTCAGAAACTCGTTTATTATAGATTTGCAATCTTTGAGGCTTATAGCAAACTTCAGTTACGCCACTCGCTGAATTTATTATTATAATTTTTAATTGGTATCGCAACGTATTTTTTTATTATAATATATTTTTGTTCGCGTTGAATCTAAAACTTTGCTAATTTTGTTGTGAACGTTGCTCGTGCGCACATCAAATGATTTAATTAAAGTTGCGATCAAAACAAACCAAACAAAGAGAAATACCAGACACAAAAATGAGAAAAGAAGAATAAACTGCAGCGAATTATTTAAAACATTTGTTTTAAGCAATCAAACGGAAGCGTACAAGTTTGGATTTTGGTTTTGGTTTTTATTAAGCAATTTCCGGTTTTTTTCCATTGCAGCACAAAAAAATTATGCAAAATATTAAATTTAAAACTGTTAATGAGTGTTAAATATTGACTAATGACTGATTAAAGCCATTGTATTGAAAGCTGATAGATTGACAGCGCAATGAACTAATAATTTCATTTCAATTTCTATTCAGATTGAGGTTTTTAATATTAATTGATTTGTCTATAGCTATTTATTGATGTTAGCTTTAAAGCCGGGCTTTGACATATTTGTTGACTGTGGCTTGTTCGTTTAGAAAGTTAAAGAACTTGGCATAAGAACTGAAGAATTGATTGAAAACCAGTTTTTTTCCATTCCATCAGGAAACTTCAAGCCAGAGAAATATTTTTTTGTTGCAAAAATGGGTGTCAATGCTGATTTGAAGAAGCGACCGGGGCGAACCGGTTCTGGTAGCAGATGATAAGAAAGAGAAAGAGGAAGAGGTGTGGAGTGGGGGGTCTTACGTTCTACAGCAATACCGTTAACTAACGCGGTCAACATAACGGTAACAAAGATGTGGTTTTTTGCTTGTGGCTGATGCCGCGTTTCCATGCGGCTTTTGGCACTGTTTGTTCTTAACTTTCTTTTCATTTAAGCCAAGTTGCCTCTCCGTCTCTCGCTCTTTCTCTGTTGGCCAATTATATGCGTTGCACATTTTGCTTCGCCTGACCCAATTCTTGGACTCTCTTTCTTTACCGTTACTTGGCAATGTTCTCAGCCGGGGTTCTGTTTCTGTTCAGCGGTATTTTTTATTTATTTATTTTTTTTGCTGCTGCTGTTTTTCTTGGTTTTGTGCTTTTTGTGGCTGCTGCTGCTGCAAATCTGCGGCTGCTACTGCCTCTGCTGCCTGTTTGTATTACCTGTTTCGTCGTTTGTTGTTTTGTTTTGGCTTTGGTTTAACGCTTTTGACCTTAATACCTAAAGAAAGGCGTCACTTGGGCTTTTTTTGGCCGCAGAGCTTTATATAAATTGTTTTTCTCTTGTTACTTGACCTCCCTTCCTAACCCCTTGACTCTCTGTCTTGCCTGTAGTTGCCATTTCTTTGCTACGTGTTTTGACCTGTCGTTGAAGTTAGTGTAAATTGAAACTGCCAGTCAAAGTCAGAGTGTATAGCCACAAATTTTTTGGGTAATCAGACTGAAGCTCGGATGTGGAGTGGAGGTCAAAAAATGTGCTGCAAATTGGCTTCGAATGAAAACTGGGCTTAGAAGTTAATTTAAGTGCAAGCAAATAGTTTTTGACAAGCTCTCTGACCGGCTTTTCTATACTTCATACTTATTTATAAAGTTTTCTGAGCCTTCTTAGAGGCAAGCTTCTGCTTTAATTATCAGCTTTCTGTTTAATTAATCATATCCCTTATTGATATATTTTGATATTGATATACATATGTACATTTGTATATTTAAAGATATTAATTTGGATTTTGATTTTGATTAATCTTTGTTCTAATTTGCCTTTTCTACCACCTCAGCTTCTACTCTTTATTAGTCACACATTTCCCATAGAATTCTTCAACAAAATATATTTGACATATGCCCAAGCATCTGCCCCCTCCCCCACACTCGTCTAACCCCCAACCCGCCTCGAATGAGCTGAAAACAAATTTATCAACGCGACTGTCAACAGGCGAGTGAGAAAAGCTACGCGACAGCGAAATGAAAAGAAAAACACGAAAAGTTGAAAAGAAAAAATGAAAAGCTACATAAATAAGTGTCGCTCATTTAGCACACAATATTTTGCGCTGGTCTTTTTGGAATTTTCAACAGGTAGAGATGAGATGTGACCCATTGAAGCGCACTCCACCTCATTTCTCCCTCCCTCTCTCTTCCACCGTCTCTGTCTCACAAATGCGGTCAGCTAGTAGGCGTATTAAGCAACTTGTTTTTTAGTTTTGGCCAGCTCGTTGAGAGCTAAATACAGATGAGTTCTTTGGGGCCTGTCAATCAATGCGGATTTTTTTTGACAGATTGTTAAAGAAAACTATGTATATATTTTTTTAAAGAAATATTTGAGTTTAGCAAATTTTATTCATAATTAAAATCTGCCATAGTTGAAATAAAAAATTACACATAATTAAAATAAAATTAAAATCTCTTTTAAAGTATAAATAATTTTCATGCGTCATGTGTCAAGAAAAAACCAAAACTGGGTTAACATTTGTTTATGTTTATCTTGTAATTTATTTTGTTGTGTTGCGGTTTCTTTGCCTTTGTTGTTGTTGTGGGTTTCATTTGTTGCTTTCTTTGCGGGCTTTGTGTTTGGGTTTGGCAGTCGAAAAATGGGAGTCAGGTTTCTGTTTTTGTATTTTTCTACTTTGGTCGTTAGAAACGTGCGACTAATGAATGATGAGAACTATGTGAATGAGCAGAGTTAAAAAATACATGAAGGGGCATGTCAAGGAAAGTACGTGAGTGCAAAGTTGCCTAGATTTTTAGTGAAAAAAGTTTGGTGAAAATTAGAAAACTAAGCGACTTGTAATAAAATAAAAGTTTTGAGAGAATGTATGGAAACAAAACAGAACTATAAAACATATATATTTACTTTAAAATGAAACAATTGAAATATAAACAGTTCTAGGAAAATATGAAACATTTAAAGAAAAAGAATATTAAAAAAACAATTAGCATCATAATGAAACGAAAGGTTTTCTATAAAAAGTAGGTAAAAGTTAATTGCACTCCGAGTAAGAAAATTAGCTATTACATTCTCCATTAAAAAAGGTCATTAACTTTTTTGCGAATTTATATTAGGGTCAATATTTGAAAACCCCCAAAAAATGAACATTGCCAATCACATGAGCTGCCTGTCACTTTAGAAAGGTTTTTCAATCACGCATGGAAAGCGCAAATTCGGTTTAAATATCATTTGGAAAGCAATCAATAAATTAAGCAAGAAAAATGAAAACAACAACTAAATGGCAACTAAATGAAAGTCGAAATGCAACAACAACAAAATATATATAAAACAGAATGCGCCATAGCACAAAAAACCAAAGTCAATGAACTTGGCCAAGAAAGTCAATGTCCAAGCGAAAGAAAGAAAGGCTCAAAGAACAAAACACAAAAGAACTGGGCAAAGGGGAAGTTGTTGTGTAAGCGTAAACAAAAGAGAAGCACGAGGAAGATACCTTAAGGTTAGCATAATTTATGTGTTAATTACCACATGAGCAGCTTAAATTAAAAGAAATGTAAACTTTGGAAACCCTGTCTGAAGTTGGGACCACAATCTGTTTTTCTTCCACTTCTGTGCACTTGGCACACGCTCGGTGAAGATTACATCATGACACCTTTTTCGTTTGTCGCATATTTAAATTTATCAGCATTTTTTGGTTTAATTTTTTTTATTTTTGTTTGCCTCAACGTGAATTTAATTAACAAACTGAGTTACCGGTGCGCCCCCTCCTACACGCCTGCTTTGCTTGAGTTGAGAACTTTTTGACTTGAAGAAGAAAAAAGTGTGCTTATAAACTTTGCGGTACTTTACTCCCCCCTCTGTAACACCCATGCCCAAGCTCCCACTATTGGTATCAGCTTTTTCTGTTGCGCTTCTTCTTTAGCTGCTTCCTCTTCTTCTTCTTTGTCGTGACTTCTTGAATAGCAATTGACATACAAAATACTTGAAGTACTCGTCTCTGCCCAACTCAGTCAGCTACCTACTTTACCTCGGCTATACTCTTTCCCCCCTCGATCCTCAGTCTTTGTACATCCCAGTTGCCCAATTCGTGTCTTGTTCTTTACCTGTTTCCATTGCGTCTTTTGTTTTTTTGTTTTTCTTGGCAACAAATTTACAGTTACTGCATTTTGTCTTTCTCGTCTCCTTTTTTGTCGTTTCGGTTACAAAACTTTATTCAAACTTTTGCACAGCAGCGCCACCTTTTGTGACTTTTTAATAGTTTATCGGTATAGTATTGTAATATTTATAGTGTCTGCAATACAATGGAATACATGCCCCAACACAACCTGTGCCCCATCAATTTCCATCAATCTTTCTGCGAGCTGGCGACTCTAGAAGTGCAGATTGAATTGAAATAAGTTTGGCGACGTTTTGCCATTCAATCTATTTTATTCATATGCATGAGCTTGTTGGCAATTAGTTAAAAGCATATTCGATTTTTGTAGCTTATCTTTAAAGAGATGCCAATAAGATCTGTGATCTCACATGTTTAATGCTAGGGTCAAGTTCAGCACAACAAAACGTGGTCTGTTTTGGGCATTTTATTCGGTTTAAATTTGGTTTAGTTTGCTAACAAAGGAGGTTGATTTATTATGCTGACAACATGAAATTCCAATATTTGTGCATTGATTAATTTTATTGAATTTTATAATTTAAGTTATTTATGTCATTAAAAACCGGTAAAAAATAGAAACGGTTTAAAATGTTATATTAAATTGTTTAGAATTAAATTTAGTTGAGACGGCATCCTAACATAATGTTATTAACAGTGTTGAGCACACTGTAAAGCCTTCACTTGGCACGTTTCTATATTTAAATTTAAAACTTATGCTGTCCAGTTTAAAACTATTTAACTGTCACACCTCACGCCACGCCTACCTTTACCCTACCCTCTCCCTACACTTTATACATTGTCTCCGGACCGTCTGGCATTCTCGCCTAAGGGCGGAACTAGATGTAAAAAAACACATTGATGATGATAATGGGACAAGGCAGCCAGGCAAATAAGAGAGAGGAAGAGAGAGAGAGAACGAGTAAGGGAGATAGCTGAACAAAAGGAGCTTCATAAACGAGGCGTCGCCTCGACTTGCCGCATTTTTGATGGATGACATTGATTGATGATGATTAATAATGTTGCATTTTTATTGCTTTTCATCAGCGCCAGCGTCCAGGGCAACAAAGTGTCCCCCGTCCCCAGTTCTAGCTGCTGTGTCAGCTACTTTTAGTTGCTTAAATACATTAGTAACCCCACTCACACCTCCCCCGCTCTAAGTGTCCTTTGCGCCGTGCCAGTTAATGTGCAACATCAGCTGCTGCAGCATCAGCAGGTTAGAACTCAACTCATGCGCTTACTTTGTATTCATGTTGACGCCTGAATGCATCGCAAACTCATCAACTTGACGCCCAAACCCGCCCAAAAAAATTAAAGAAGCAGAAGGAAACCACTTTCAATTTATCCATTCCTTCTTTGTCGTCCCACTGTATCCCTTTCTTTTTCCATGCACATGTTACACGCATATTCGCTCAATTAAAAAGCATAAAATTACATTTTCGCTTAAATAAACTTTGCCCCACGTCCCCCTAAATTGCCTTTAGTCTAGTGTTGCCAGTTTCCAGCTCTCCCTATCTCTTCGTTTCCCTGCCCTTGCCAATGTCTGCGTCTGCTTTTGATGTCCTTGTGTCTATCAGACAACCCTCAGCATCAGCAGCTGCTTCACCTGATACTTTCTCTTCCCACCCACGCCCTTTGTCTTTGGCAGACTTTAAATACACTTTCTTCCCATTCTTTGCCATTTCATTCCATCATTCCTCAGTTATGAACATCATTCCTCAGTTATGAACATTAACATTATTGTGCTCATAATTTCTGCGCCTTTGTTTTTTGTCTTTTGCCCGTTTCCTTGCTTATTTTTTCTCGCCTTTTATTTTTGTTTTCTGGTTGAATTGAAGGCGTTTCATTGATGCGGCCACTTTTTTTGTTATGCGGGTCGAGGTTCACTGAGCCATGCAGTGGAAAATTGCTGACAGGCACTCGGTTAAAGGTAAACGCTGTTAGGATGATAATGAGTGATTTATTGGCGAAGAAGAGAAACAAAGAATAGAATGGGAGGTGGTGAAAGAAAAAAACCAGAGACGGGCTACTTAAAGAATGAAATATGTTGAGATATGAAAACTAATTAGTTAAGTTGTCTGTGAACATTTGAAAAGAAATAAGTTAAATAACGTAAAAATAAAGCAGTTAAAATTTTACTGGTTAATGCTGTTTAACTTATACGATTTATTTTTGATAAAGTACAGCTGCCTAAATTAGATTGGTTAAATTAAATTGGTTTCTCCATGTCATAAACATAGCTTTTACGAAAAATATGCTGGATCAGAATCTTAAACATATATATTTGTACTCCAACTAATCACACACTTCCAAATAAGAATTTCAAATTCTTTACATTAACATAAATTTATTATAAACTTAGTTCATTATAATTCGGTTAACTTCAACATTCTCTCTGCGCCAAGTGCACCTCTCTAGCTAAAAAAACTATGTCACAAACTTTATCTTTACACTAGTACATATTTAAATAAGATTTTACAAATCTGTACATTAACTTGGCTTGTTACCATTTCTGTTAACCTAAAGTTTCTCTCTGCAACTAATGAAATCTACGCGTTTCATATGAGGCAGTTGCTGGTGGCTTAAACCACTTGATAAGGCCAATGAAATGTTTTGCGGTCGACAGTTTTGCGCTTTGTTTTAGGCAACAGTATCTTTCACAACGAACCGCAAACATTTCATTTGGCAACCCCCTCAGCCCCCAGGCCCCCTGGCCCTAAATGTATGTGAGAATGTAAATTTCATGTGCTTAATTTAATATTTATATAAAAAGTGAGGTTTATAATATAATGAAATGATGTGTGTGGGCTTCTGAGAGCAGCACATGTTGTATGCTTAATTGCATATTGTGGGCTTACTGCGAGAAAACAGGTGTAAGAGAGAAAGAGAGAGAGAGAGAGAGAGAGAGAGAGAAGAAACAGTAGAGCGAGACCGACAACAAAATGAAACCTTAATTACAACACAAAATAACTATAAAAATGTGGCATGTGTCCCATTGTCCTAATTACATTTTCAAATCCTTGAAGCCCGGCGAGCGCCCTTAAGTATGCTAATAATTTCAACTTTTATGGGCACCCAAAAGGGGTCGGGGGAGGGAGGTTGCAGAGGGGTAGCAACTAAAAATTTGTAGGACACACACAATTTGCTGCCATAGTCACATATGAATTTTTAAGTGCAAACATAATAAGCAGCTTAATGAACACAACATTCAGAGACCTTATCGAGCTGGGAGTTAGGGAAGTGCTGGGTTAAAAGAGTGAGGGAGGGAGGCGTACAGCACGTGCCGCTCGCACTTTGCTGATACTTTCTTTTTTTGTGGAGGACGCGTTGGATTTGATGGGGTTGGCAACCCTTTTTGTGCATGCAAAGCTTGTGTCATGAATTTAACACGTGTGTATGTCGGGTGTGAGTGTGTGCTGGTGTGTGTAAGACAAACTTCGTTATAAGGTGCAGTGGGTGGGGCTTCTTTGGAGCGGTTGTCAGAGGAGACGCTGAGAGGGAGCTGCCATGTGATATATGTACTTGAACGCTTTTATATACGTGCGGGGAGATATTTTAATTTTAATACGAAATGTGTGTAACCCATAGAAAAATACATCTCCGTACATATGAGCTGTATATCATATCAATAATCATCCATATCATATCAAGAAATAATTTTTTTGTATGATGAAATTAATTGTTTCTGTGTATAATTATGTTCGTAAGATATTTGCAAAATGTTATCCATATCTGGCTAATATATCATATATCATAGGAAAAATCGATTGAAAAATTCGTTAGTTTTTGAAAAGTTCTGATTTTATGTTAAAACATAATCCTTGAGTGTACAGCGTATTAAATTAAAAATAACATTGTTTTTGTTGTGTTGAAATACAGTTAAAAGTATATTACTCGCAGCTCTGCGTCTGCTAGGGTATTAATAATTCGCAGACCTGCAGCTAACAATTTTTTATGCCATCGCAGCTGGCAGCGTGAAAACATCATCAGCATCATCATCATTATCAGCAACATCATCATAATCGTTAACACTTTAAGGCAACTGTTGTCGTTCCATTTTGTTGTTGTTGTTCTTGTTTTCTCTCTCTCCTTATCAGCCACGTCAAACCAAGCAAAATACCACAAAGAACTGTCAAAGTCGTGGTCCTTGTCCTCAGCAGCAAACATCATCATCATCAGCAGCGGCAACATGATTATTGTTTGCAGTTGTTTTTGTTGTCCGTTCTCGTCTGTTGCCATATCATTCGGCTTGTGGCTGTTGTCCTCTGTTGCTTTGTCGTCCTCGCGTGTCATCGTCTGCCGCATCGCCTGCCATTTGTTTGTTGTTATTTTTATGCTCTCACAATTTGCATTTTAATTATTTAAGAGAATTTTGATTAAAAAATATATATACATATATATTTACATATATATGCAGCGCGTGTAATGCGCTGCTTGGAAAATTGTTATTTGTTGTTGTTGTTCTTTATATGTTGGTTCAGCTCAAGGGTAGTACATCTGCTAGTCCGCATAGTTTTGTACTTGAAGTAAGAACTGTTCCAAAAAAATAATTAAACCAAATTAAAAAATATTCTATATACAAATTTTTTTTCAAATTTAGTTTTGGTAAAACACTACGCAAAGATTAAATATAAACAAATATTTAAAGATAATGCAAAGAATTAATTATTTAATTAACCATAAAAAAATGACAAAAGTATATTCTGTTTATATTCTCAGTTGTAAATCCACGAATAAATTAACTTTGATCTTTGTAGCTATAGCTAAATGCTGCCTGAGCCATTGCTAGGATATTTTAACTTCTATATATGTGCTTTTCTCTCCCACCTGCGATTCACTTTTTGTCATCTTTCATCTTGTGCTGGTTTTCCCTGATGTAATGTTATTTTAAAATCCCTTTGCTGTCGTGGTTAAACGAGTTGGCAGGCCCGAAACGACGCAGCTACCAGTTGCCGCAGTTGTCATCAACGTTTGAAGGATTAAGCCGCCGCATGAGCTGCCTTTTTCATTTGTTCCGTTACCCCCTTTTTCACACTTTTTTTAAGGCTGTGACGTGGCCGCATTAATTTTAATACTTTCATCAAATGGCGGCTTTATGAAATTTTCATGAAAAGTGTTGAAAATTCAGCGACCCTACAGCTTGCAGCTAATTAGAAATGAGTGGTAAAAAAACAAACAGAGAATAAGAAGGGCCAGTGGTGGGGGGGCGGGGGGGCTTGGGGAGAACAACATTTCACACGCAAACCAATTTATGAGGGGACGCATTATTCAAAGTGACAGCAAAGTGGCGGCTGCTCCCCTCGGACTACCTGTCAAATGTTGCCTAAAGAACTTGCACAGCTACTCGAAAAGAGAGAGGGGGATTGCAAGAGCGAAAGAGAGGGAGACACTTTACTTTTCTTTTCTTCTTTTTTGGCTGCCACAAATTTTAGTTCCTTGTGCCACCTCGTGTGCAGCGTAAAAGCACAAGCAATAAACATTTTTATAGCCATAAATTTTTGTACCACTTGTCTATCTGGTCGCTGTTGTAGCTACCCACACCCCACCATCTTCCCTACCTTGTTTATTTCTTACTAAATTCTTTATAAATTTCCTGTTTTTATTGCATTTTGAAACTTACGAAATTTTTTCAGAAAATATTGCTACGCAACGCTGCTTTAACCGTAAATTTTTAATATCTAATGTGCGTTTTTTCTCTCTTTCTCTATTTTTGTTTCAGGTAAGTTTCCATCAACAAACGACCCGAAAGCAGTTCTCCCCTGACTGTACTAGAATTGAAGCATAAGTATTTTTGAACCTCAATTGTTTATGACACTAGTTCCACATTAGCCTCTAACGTATTTTTTTTTGATGAAACTTGTTTTTAGGCATTAAAACATTTCTCTTTGGGTTTTTAGTTTCTATTTTTGTTGATCTTTGACAACTAATTTGGAACATTTGACGCCAGTCGAAAACTAGTTTAGCTCATAGCCTAGTTTAGTCACTAAAAAACTATAAATTTATTCAGTTGCGTCTCTGATTTGTTCCATTGTTCTTTTGCAAATTTTTAACTCTTTTGACAAAAGCTTTTAACAATCAGTAGCCAAGTTAATTGACCTCATATCAATTGGCATAATGTGCATTACCAGTCATCGTATTCCACTTATTCGCTTATTGCGTTTTTAAGCAAAAATGTATATATGAAAATAAGTTTGACTACAGGTAGATGACGATTAAAATACTCTTACATTTATGTTTAATAAATAATATATTATATTTAACATTGACTTAATCTTGACTTGAAGAAAAAACAATTATGCAAGTTAGCAAGCAATGCGAATATTATATAATTGCTTATTTAATATAATTTAAATTTGACTATCCGTAGGAAGCATTTTGAAATCTTTTCCAAGTGAATAATACTCCAGATTTTTTTAAACTAAACAAAATGGTAAATGCGAATTTAGTGATTAAATGTAAAATAAACAACTTTAATTATTTATTGTATTTTCGATGCCTCAAAAGTTGATGAAAAGCTAATCCAAGAGCTCAGCACTCTTTTCAGTGTTACATAGTCCATGACTATGTCATCATACCTTTAGTAAGTGCATAGAGAGAGAAATACCAATGAATAAATAAACTCAGGTAGTGCAAGTCGAAAAATTGCCTTGAGCTAAATTTAGTTAACAATATGCCGCAATATATGTGTACAATATTTTTAATAATTATTATCATTTTGGCTGCTTTTTTGTAATTATTGCGCCATATGACCGTATGTTGTTTATACTGCGTTGTTTGAGTCTTTTTATGCCTCTTTTTGCTTTGCAGCTCTTCAGCTGAAGGCATATAATTAATGTCTAGTTAAATGAAATGGCGTTTCGTTCTTGCCCTGCAAGCAACAAACTCCCAGCCCCGCACGCCCCTTCAGCCAGCTACATAAGATGCAATATATTTTTCTGGCCATATTTTTGCTTGCCTTTTTTCTTGCTTGTTAATTACTCACTAAACAGTCGAAAGCCAAAAAAAAAATAAGGCAAAAGATACGAAAATATATCTTGCAGTATCTTAAATCTCAATTGCCAAAAAAAACAGGCGAGTGGTGCGCAGCATAGCGACGCTCTTGACTGCGGCTGCGACGTCGACAGCGATGTCGACGTCAACTAAAAATACATGGGCGCACACCTGCACGCTGGCTGCGCTGCCAACGTCGCTGCGCTGAGGTAAAAATGTATTTTTATAATTTGGAAAAATGATTTTTCTAACGCAAGTTGCGGCAAATTTTTTCGGGTATCTTTAGTTTTTAACGATGGCACGCAAATATCATATATGTATATGTATATATATTATATATATACATTCGGAGCGAAAATGAAAATATGCATGGAAAGCAATTTACACATTGTTGAATATTATGACTAGACGCTAGACAAGAATATTGGTATATATAGAAGGGGTGTATATAAAGACACAAATATAGCCTGCAGTTGGCATGTGCGTTATTTGGCCCTCTGTTTATGATTTTACAAAACAAATGTGTGTGCTAGCTGGAGAAGCGGGCAGCTTAATTTGACAGCTACTTAAAACTAGAATAGAATCATGAGCGCTACCCCATTAGATTAGTCCAAGTGGAGCCCCGCCCCTCTCTCGCTCTCTCTATCGCTAGCCCATAATTCAGTTGAGTAGCTGCCATAATTCAAAAGGCCACTTGTAAGGGGTGTTCGTTCAGTCTCTGAGTACTCGTGTTATTCGAGTATATACCCCCATTTGCATTCAGAGCACTTTGATTTGTGCGCTAACAAGTAAATTGACCTCTCCCACATCCCGGCCACCACCCTGCCCCTCTCGTTCTGGCCCCGCTCGGTTATCAGCATTGTCATCAGCATCCCTCAACATTGTGTTCGGTAAATTAAATTAAGCAAACAAACAGATCCACAGACGGAGGGCAGCTTATTGTACAACATGACAGTGGAAATCATCCATTTATGAATGTACATATAAAGTGTACACGGAGAGAAAACAAGATCCAAGTTGCTTACATATGCAGCAGCTTTACAATACTTGGATATTGATAATAACTTATAATTCTGGTATTCGTTATAGGTTATATGTATTCTTCCCATATACAAAAATGTGCATATTTTGACAAAATCTATGTGTTTTTCATGATCGATGATATTTTGGTTATGATTGGACATTTTAAAAAATAATAATCATTCATATGGATTCGTGAATGTCATATTAAGTATAAATAACACATTAAAAGTAATTCTTAAAATTTTGACATGTACAGTACCCAAATCCGATGTAGATGCGTTTACCAGATTTCAAACTTCCATAACTTTCACAAAACTAGCGATTTTTTTAGTTTTTGATTAATTTCAACATAAATTGAGGTACCACCTTCCTAGATTAATTCATTATCAAAATGTGTTACACTTAAAATATTCATTAATTTTTTCCTGTCAATATTTTTGCATCTTTTCAGCACCACGTGATTTGCTGAGTGCACTCATGTGAGTGTCTTGTTGATATGAAAGTTGCTTTGGCTCAGCAATCGTTTCGTTTATTACAATTGTTGCAATTGTTAATTGAATTCTGCTTTGGCGGTCGGCTGCCTGGCTGCAAGCTAATCAGCTTTTGTCCGTCAACAGGTGCAGCTCACCTGCATTTCAATTAATTTCAGTTCTTGTGCTTCACATGAGTGTGGCTATGTGTGTGTGTGTGGGTGTGTGTATCTGTATTTGCTCTCCTCCCTCCTCCTTTCCCTACAAAAAAGCCCCAAACAAACAAATGACATCATTTTCATTTCCGTTTTTGTGCAGTTCACGATGTTAAGAGATCGCACTGAAAATTCAATTAAAGCGGACCACTTGCAGTGCACCCACAAAAGCGTCGGCCTCCGCTCAGCATCCCCCTCCCCCCACAGTCTCCCCACTTTGCTTTGGGCATATATGATAGCCCGGCATATTCAGTTGGTTCGTTTGCTTTTTGTGCGCCTTAAATGGATTTTGATTGAGTTTAATTAAATTTTATTAGGTTTTGTCACCCTCACACTCAGCACTCAGCCAGCCAGTCGTGCGTCCGGCCCAGACTTGGGAATTGGGCCTCGAGTCTGGGTCTGAGTGTGAATGTGAGTCGCATCGACTGAATGAAAAGGCTTCAATTTGCAATCGCCTCTTATGAAAATCAAAGCATTTGCTTTGGGCTTATTATGCTTGCGACCAGATGCAGTTTCTGTCTTTGTGCTCGTTTCGTCTTCTTCTTATTGCTCATATGCTAAATGGATTTTATGAATGGGCAAGCGTGCGACGGGAGTGTATGTGTCCTCAAATTTCACTTATTCAATTCGAAATTCGCATATAGATCCATTTGATGTTGTGTTTATCGAGTCGTTGGGTCGCTGGTTTTGGATTTCTCTAGCTTAGAAATGAAGTTGTCTTTGTGCTAGCGCTCTCACGCTCCTCCGCTCTCTCCCTCTCTTTCGCACTCTTAGTCAAGCTCAATTGAGTGCTGCATTGAACTGCTTTTTATGGCTTTTAAAAGGTTTTTTTTTGTTGTTTTCCCAAGTTAAAGTTTGACTCGCCATCGATTTGAGTTTTTTTGTGCTTGTGTTTGCTTTGTGTTTTGCAGACATAGTTTTATCTCTTCTGCCTCTCGTTTTTTTTTTGGCAGCTGACAACACATATTAGGCAGCTGAAGTTTAGTTTTGTGGTCTCATTGTCTGACCAGACGAGTTAAAAGTGCAAATGTTTGGGATATACAATTTTGTCAGCTTTGATCAAGAACTGCAAATTTTTTTTGATACTCGTACACGAAGTGAAAGGAGTATGCTGAGTCCGTCCCGCTGTCCGTACAAAAATTGTCCGTATAATATATATAACCTGCGTTAGATAAAGTATTAATATTTTTTGGGGACGCGTCAAATCGCTTTAATCAAAATCTCTCCCTCAGATTTAAAGCTAGATACATCAAATTTAGTGGACATTTTACAGATGACTTTCTCTAAAATTCGTGTTACAATTTTTTAGATACGCCCGCTGAGGGCGTGGCAAATTTATAAAACCAACACCGTTTCCGACTGTTTTAAGCTTTTTATTTAATGTGAATAAGTGTTGTGCAGTCAGTTACACCTTACTGGAAAGTGCGTAAATGTTTTTGTTTAGAAAACGCTTTAAACTTCAAATATACCAAGCATTTTCAACGTGCAACTTTGCCCCAATAAGGTTTTCTTACCAAAACCAACATTTTCACAGTTTTTATTTTCCGCCCAATTGGGTTTTAAAAGTTGAACAAAGCGGCTCATTCACTGTCATTTAGCCTGAGCTCAGCTTGTGCCTTTCACTAAACAAATATTGACTGTTGTATGGCCCATTGAGAATCCTAAGCTCTCTCACACACAAAACATATTTTTGACACTTTCTCGTCGAACAAGAAGAAGACGCCGATGGGGAAAGAAGAAAACGTGAACTCGTTGAGTTTTTATGATGCCCAATGCGGAACCACTAAAGAGAAGTAGAGGCAGCAAACTAAACCAGGTGTTTATAATATTATTATAAGCTATGACACCTTGCCAGACTGAAGAGATTGTGGTGGGGAGCAGTGTTGCCAGACAGTGCGACACCTTTGTGCGGCGGCTGCTTAGCTCAGCTTTTGGGTTTTATGAGCGGCAATTTTATACAAATTTAAGCTCTTAAAGATGACATTTTGATCTGTTTTGATTTCCCTAGAGAGCGAGAGCGTAGCTAAGGGGCAGAGTGGGGAGTGAGCAGTCGAACTACAAACCGCCACCCCCACCCCCCTCCTACCCTTCCCGCTTCTCTCCCCTGCCCCGCTGCGGGATACTTTGATATGTGTCCTTCGTGTGGTGTCGCAGTTGCTGTTGTGGCAGCCGCCTGACAGTGTTGTAACGTGATTTCTTGTTGCCACACCGCCCTCAACCCCTACCACACAGTATTTGACAGTATTGTATTTTTTTATGTATATTTTTCCCTGTTTTTTTATATGCATGTAAGCGTGGGCGTTTTGTATGTTGTCTGTGAAGGGTCCTTTCGCTCGCTCCGTCTCTGTCTCACCCTCTCGCGCTCTCGCTCGCCCTCTCAGTCAGCCGCGCATATCCTTAATACATAAAATATGTTTGATGGTTGCCAGCCAGCAGCTCATATGTCAAAGGTTAACGCACGTGCTCATGGATTCCGTATCGGATTTGGGTTCGAGTCGCAATCGCAGTCCGGACTCGAAGTCGGAGTCGGAGTCAGAGTTCGGTTTGCCCAAATCGAAATTTAATATATTTGTGTAGTGAAGCGCAACTGTGTGAACTTTAGCGTTCGTTACGTTAGCCAACTCGTATTTTGTGGTTTGTTTTCGCATTTCCCTTTTATTTTTATTATTTTTAACAACCACTCTTCTTGTATTTCGTGTTTCACCGAAAAGTATGCTGTAAAATTGAATTATTTATGATAGAGAGCGACTGGCCAAAGTTTTTCATTACAAGAAGAAAACTCAACAAAATTAAGAAGGAAGGAAAAATGGAAAGAAAAACATTTGATATGGGTACGACGATAACTACAGGAAATGGGCACACAGCAAACATACAGACAGGCAGACAGACAAAAATAAAGTCAAGCGTTTACTATCATCTGTGATAACGTGCCGTGCACGGTACAATAGATCTCAACAACTTTCAATTAGCCGCCGACCCCGACAATAATGGAAATTGATTGCCATTGTCAGTTCAGTTCGGTTCGGATGGTTGTTGTTCAAAGCTCTTCCGGGGTACAAATCAATTATGGAGTACTTGGTATCCAAGGTGTTCTAATTTCTATTTACCTTTCGACAAAAAAAAACAACAACAACACACAACGAAATCAATAATTGAGCTATCGCCGTCATAGAAAAAAGTCAACAAAACATAAAATTGTTGTTAAAGGAAATCTCGACGCATTCGTACACCAAAAGTTAATTTCATTGCACTGTTCATTGGTGGCGGGGGTGGTGGGGGTAAAATGTGCCACAAATGACAAACATTCTTATCGACACTTCAAGTGCTCAATTTGAGAGGGCGGGCAATAGGAACACGGCACTTTTTGGTTTCCCTCTGGAGTTGGACTTTATCTTTGCCGCAATGTCGCAGTTAATTGTGCTGTCAATATTGACTCTACACCAATTATCTATTTATAGCCTAGAGAATAGAGCACAAAAACAACTTAAATATCAGTGCAATATGTTGTATTAGCGTACAGTATCGATTTTATCAACTTAGGTACCTAGCGAAAACTGGTGCTACCGATAAATATGTAGTTATATATAAATTATATATTTTATTGATGACAGCTGCTGAAACTAATAGATGTATGAGTTAAAAGAAGCTATCGATGTTTATAAACTTCATGTATAAATTGAATAAGATTGTCAGAACTTTTTGAAAGCCAAAATTATCGATAACAATTTAGATATATATTAATATTACACAATCAGCAGTTAATGAACTACATTTTTACTGAGTATACGTAATAGCTTACAGTTTATATTATGTTATGTTGTTGTTATCGATAACAGCGATTAGAGCTATCGAATTTCCTAAAAAAATATATATTTTGTATATTTTTAGAAATATTTTATATTTAAATTTTTTTATTTACATAAAGTTAGCTTCAAATTAAAATTTATAAAATGCATCGGTAATAATTTGACTTAATAAAAGGAACAAAACTCAAAAAATAAAAACCTTTATTCTTATTTATCTAAAATATACCTTATCGATAACACCTAACAGCAAATCTATTTGAGAATGTATCCGAATTAAGAGTAATCCGATATGAACGGAAAACTTATTTCTGCTTATATAACACCACAGCTGTTTTTATAATAACAATCTAATAACAATCTGCATAGAAACTGTTTAGGTTCTCTCTCTCCCCTAAATAAAGAAAGACCGTCTGTTGAGTTCTTGACTATCTTTATAATCCACTTTAGTGGGTGCTTAACTAATTATTAAGCAAACATTGCGGCTGCCGCTTATCAAAACCTTCCTCTATTTGCTTGCAGTGGCTGCCTGTTTTAACCAGGCACGTAACTGTATAAATCTTGAGCATATGACGTGCAACTTTAAGTGGCATAGCCCGAAACGCAGCAGCAGCAGCAGCTACCCCTTTTTGCTTGCCTCATGCCGCATGCCACACACCGCACTCGCATCGTGTGATACGCGCCGCGCAAACAGCTCCACACGGGTTACGTTTTGGGTTGAGCAGGGTGCGAGGAGGAGGATTGGGAAGGGGGGTTGAGGGAGCAGCTTGCTTGCACAGATTTCAGCACCTTTTTTTCAAAACTTTTTCTTATTTTTTTTGCCAGCCACAGACATGAACTGATTTCTTTTTATGCGCTTACCGAGGGTAGTATAATTTTGACAGCAAATATGTGACGCATAAAAGCAGACATTACGGAATCAATATAATATATATAAATTCTTGGTCATTATTAAATGTCAGATCGATCCATACCTCTATGTTAATTTGTTTAAAGCAAATTAATCTCAGTTCTTAAAGCTTACTTGATGAAATTATTCATAGATTCGTTGTATTTTTTTATTCTGTATGCAGAACATATGTCGAAGTTGGCCGAGTTCTATTTCTATATCATATAGCTGACATAGCAACAATCGATAAAAAAATTAATTTAGTATGTAAAAATTATTAAGTGACGAACGGTTTAATGCATTTTTTTTATGTGATCAAAGACTTATCAACATAATCATCGTATAGCTTTTTATTAATGCAAGGGTATTTAATTTGCGACAACACGTCAATAAAAATTCCATGTTTTTTTACTACTTTTTTTCGCCTTAGCTCAACCCGTGATGTAATTTTCTGCAACTTTTTTCGTGTTGAGAGCAAACCCGCCCTCTCCCCACATGCCCCAAACTGCTTAAACCCTCGTCACATTAATGTCTCTATAGCTGTCAGTTTAGCCAGGCAACTAGCTGGCTTCCTATGTGGGTGACTGGGCGTGGCGCTTGTCTGCGCTTATCAGCAGAGGGAGAAAAAATCAAAAAGGAAAACACATTCTGCGGCAGTTTAACGGCTACGCCAGGTGGAACTGTTATGTGTGTGTGTTTGTGTGTGTGTGTGTGGCTGTGCGTAGCTTGTGGCACACGCTTTCAACAGCATCTCGACGCTTGTCAAAAGCCTTAAACTTTGCCACTTGCAACGGTTGCCTGCCACACGCTGGGTATGTGTAATGTGTAATGTGTAATTTTTGCTACTTTTCACTTGGTTGTTGCCGCTTGATGGCAAAACTTTTGGCATCAAATTGGCGCCCCGTTTGGCTGCACTTTTACAACAATTTATCATCGTGAGGCGGCAATACTGCCCCTATCCCCCACCCGCCCCGCCACCAGCCCACTATCTGCGCTTTTTGACGCCTGACTAATCGCTAAACAATTGTTAAACAATTCAAATGGCAACATAATCACATTAATTAGCATTTTCGTTGCGCCTCAGTTGTTTTGCACTTAGTTGCTGCTGGCTCTTCTTCTTGTTGTTAGTACGACAATTGCCAAAAAAAATAAAACTTTTCCCACACATTTTACAGCAGAGGGGTTTTCTTTTGTTCTTAGTTAAAAGTTTACGGGGTGTATTTTCTTTATATTATTTTTTTTATTTGCTTTTAATGCAAAAATCTGTTCTCATTCGATTCTTAAATTGAAACTACAATCCGAAAAAAGCTGAAAATTGTGAATTCACATTTTATTTATTTTTTTGTGTCCGATTTTTCTTTTGAGCTATTTTCTTACAAAGTTGGCACATAAAAAAAACATTTATTGCTAGAGTTCATTAAACTTTTAATATATTTTGAAAAACATCTGTCCATTTGTTCGTAATGGGTTCTGTTTTGATATGACCCACATATTAAGTACTTAAAATAAATGAATTCAAGGGTCGTTGTCTTTATATTCCAATGTATGTGATGTAGATATGATATATGAGTTGTGAATAATAATTAAAAATAGCTTATTTATTTTCTAAATTTCTTATTCTGAATTTTATATAGCTTCCAACCCCATCCCCATAGTTCTGTTGATTCCATTTCAATTGAACTAGTTCGCTTGAATGAACAATGCGCATTAATTGAGCACCGCCAGCGAAGTTTAAACAATTTTGTCTGCTTTGTTTGCCAACAAGCAATTATTGTTGCTTATTTGTTTATGACTTTCATATGCATAATTGCCGATATAATTTCCAGTTAATTGCAATTTAATTTTTGCGTAATTTGTGCGTACAATAACAAAAAAGAAACTAAAAAAAGAACTCACAATATACAAATATTTGCTTTGTTTTGTTGCGGTACATCAAATCAACGTACAGCTCATTACCATTACCTCCACACCCTCTTTTAGCCTCCCCTCGCTCTATCCTCAGCCATCTATCTAGCTATTTATCTATCTAACTGACTGATGGTCTGTCTGCCTCCCTTCGCATTGCCCATCATTAGAGAACCACATAAAGAATTCATGTTTTGCTGTACTAAAATTGTTGTTTAATTTGGCTTTTAATGTTTTTCGATACCCTGCAATTTAATTACCTTAAAAGGGGTGTTAGCAGGCAAAGAGAAAGATTTTTGAAAATATTAAAAATAAAATTACTAGGGAGCAGCAATTTATTCATTACCCATCTATGTGATCTCAGGTATTTTAATAGCTAGAGTTAGAAAATTTGTTATATGAACTGTCGTTCCCATTTCCATATGAGGTTTATTGTACAATTTTATTAGCTTTAATAGCTTGAATATTTACAAAAAACGAATTGAAATTATGATCCTAAAGATCTTATTTAATTTAGAATTTGAGAATTGTTAGGTTACATTATATTTTTAATAGGATACTTGCAAGTCGCGTATTCTTATGTATTATTTTGGTTTTCAGTTTTTTTCGGTCGCTTTGCTTTTATTAATGTTAAACAAATGCTGTTGAAAGATAAATTATGCACAATTTATTTATGGTGTGCGTAAATGGATCGATATATTTTGGGGGCATTGGAGCGGTTAGGTAGATTCGAACGTTATTATTTTCCAAGACTTCCCCGGCCACAGAACGTGTGGAAGGATGCGGGGTGGAGGCACTTAATAAATCGCTGCTCATTAAAAGTTTTTAGGCAATTTAATTTTACTTGGTACATGAAAACATTGTGAACTGACCTTAGAAGAAGTTGTTGCCAACTAGCCCGCATAAACATGTCTCCTTAACGGATTTAAAGTGCTTGGATTTGGATCTAAAGCTTAATTAAAATGATTTATGTGTCATATGGAGTTGGGGTTTTTTTTGTTTAATTGTAATTTCATTTGCAAAACACTTTGTGCAACTTTCATATTGTAATTTATAATTTGTAATTGAATGTAATTAATGCGCAATAACCGCAGACAGACGGGACGAGGCGTGTGTGTTAGGGGGCTTAGCTAACCGCAACACACACTCACTCACACACACACACTCGCACTTAGATGAGATTATAAATAATTGAAACATTTATTGCAGTCATGTGCAATTTTGTAGCTAATTATAATAAGCAGCCGGCCGTCGCATATGACTCGACTTGGGATACTCTCTCTCTCTAGCTCTCTTACTCTCTCTCTCCCACTCACTGCTCATAATTGTCATAATTTATATGAGCTATGCATGTTGTTGGTTTGTCGCTTGCTTCGAATATCAAACCCCTCTATCTCACCTCTGTATATGTTTCCCTTCACATTCCTCACCTAGTTTTTGGGGCTCTCTGCAGCTGTCAGTTTACATTTTGTCTTTGAGAATGCGTTTGTCAATGTTTAACAATTTATTATTATTTATTATGGCTGAACTGTGCGGCCGCTGAAGCCTCTACAAAATGCATTCATATTAATAACGCTATAAGGAATTTTCGTATAGTCGCAATTTTTTTGATACGCTTATGCAGCTGTCAGTTGTCTGCCTGCCAAAAGGCTAAATATTTAGCATATTACAGTTTTTCTTTTTGTTCACTTTTTGTCATTTTTTGCTCAATTTTATTGTGGCCCAACAAGTTAATATGTCTGCTTAATATATGCCAAACATTTAAGCTTTCTAGCTTTAAAAGATCCTGAGATATTTACGATACCAAAAAAAGTGTAACATATGGAATGATTTTTACAGCTTTTGTTATTTACTTTACTACGTGCGCTATTCATAATTAGCGCTCTGTTAATGATCTTTTATCATGTTGATTATTATGATTAAATTACGAGTAAATAAAATTTGATGTTTTTGTTTTTTATTTTTTCGTGGTAATTTCTGCTACTGCCGCCTGTCTGCTGTTTCATCTGTCATGTTTATTTATTGTGCTGCTTGTTGTGCGTATTTCTTTCATTTGGTTTCTGTTGTTGTTTTTTTTTTTGGCCATTTGTTTTTCGGCCTCACTCGCGCCGCGCCTATTAATAAGCTTTGAACGTGGCCGCATAAATTTGTTGATTTATTATGTTGCACCTAATTAATCCCTGGCCAGAACGGAGCAGAGCAAAACAGTCAAGGGACTGGCTTAAAGCCATCTTCAAATTGTGCGCAATTTAATGAAGTTAACAACATGTGGCTAAGCTGCAAACTGTTGGACAACTGACTAACTGCATTTGCAGACCAGTCGGGGAGGGAAAGTCAAAGGCCACAACTGCCTGATAAAAACAAAACCAAAAATAAAGTTTTTTGCCACTCGACAAACTATGCAAGCGATATGAGTGTGTGTGTTAACCTGGCTAACGTTTGCAACAGTCCACTGAGTTTTTGGATTTGAAAGTTGCCAAAATGAACTTGCACACACAGAAAGCTCCGAGTAGCTGGTAAATGATATCACAAGTAGCACAATAGTATCTACACTCGAAGAAAAATTTATAAATTTTAGGCTCTTATCAAGTAAAACATTAAAATGTGGACTGTGTCGAAATTTCTTAGACTACTTACAAAATTCTTATTGTAAAAATATTTCTGAAATCACAAAATTTTCGTTCACGAAGTGAAAAGAGTATATTGGTTTTGTGCAATGTCCGTCATGCTGTCCGTCCGTCTGGTAAGTCTGTCCGGACTTTTCACATCTTCGCATCTTTTCTCGGCGCTATTGAAGATAGAAACTTGGATATAGACTTGTTGTTATCTGCACCAGCCAAAGTGTTAAGATTTTGTGCCACGTCCACCGTAAAGGTGGGTAGACTAATGGTCATCCCCTTTAAATAAGCGTACAAAAATTTCCCGCCCACGTCACTCCTTTTAAATCTCGGTAAAAAATCCCTGTCACGCCCATCCCCGCCCTCACAAATCGCGGAAATCTATATATCCATATTTGGCAGACAGTTTTTGGGAGTCTGTCTCTTAAGATCGAGCAGAAAAATGTTGCCCACGCCAACCCTGCCCCTTCGAAATATAAAATTCTGTGTTTTTGCAAAATAACAATAATAGCTTTTGTTTACTGTGATCGTGTAACGACTGCAACGTTCTTACTTGTTATTTATAATAACTTTTTAGGAAAAAAATTTCCAACTAAACGACTCAAATGCAGAACTCAATGTGTGTACTTTCCAATCTAAATTTTGTCAGCTAAGAACGACATTTGTATTTTTTAAACCAAAAATAATTTTAATTCAGAACTTGATCTCAGAATACGTTTTCTATTTAATTTAAGTATGTAAAAATTAGTTAAACTTACTTTAACATAATTCAAGAACAAAAACCACTCGAATTTTGAAGGTAACATGATGAAGTCAATTTCAATTATGCCAGAACTTATACATGAAAGTTTTCTCTAAGTGCAGCAAAAGTTGTGCTCGCAACTATTCATATTCATACACACCCGAATGCCTATTCACAGAGATACTTCATGTTCATATTTGTATAGCCCATAATCTGCAAATAGGCGTCTGGTCTTTGGGCTTTGACGATTGCTTTGCAATTTGTTCTGGCCAATGCGCGCAACCTGGCAGCAAATTGCTGGGGCTCAGCATGGGGACAGGTCAGGCGGGCAAGGGGCGGGGGTGGTGTAAAAGGAGGCGGTCAGCTTGTTGCTGTGATGTTGTTCGGGTGCTCGTTTGCTTCATGTTCGAGTGCAATTAATGTAGACACTTAATTAATCATAAAAATTGGCGAAATGTGCTTATGGCTCATTTAAATTGACAAATGTTGTGTGGGCTGCAAATATCAAGACCGAACAGCCGAGTGAACATCATCAACATCAACATCATCATCCTCGTCCCCGTCGATTGCATAATTTCCGAATCAAAAATCACAGATGACCTGATTAACATATTCTCTGCCCTAGACGTCAGAAATCGAGACAAGCGCGTGCCCTTTTCTTGTACTCGGGGGTAATGTTATTCAAAAGCAGTGCTCATCATTTTATGATTATATGATAACAAACTCATTTGCTTGTTAGTTCAAGTCAGTCTGTCAGTCAATCAGTTACTCATAACTTTACACAAAAAAGAAAAAAAACATCTGTCAGTCTCTGGTCTCTTGCATACTAATTTGTCAGACTTGTCTGTGTTACATGTGGATTAGTTGGCGCAACTTGTTGGGCATGTTAAGCAGCTTTTCCAAAATACGCATTATTACGGCGCAGACACTGAACCGCATAATTCCCACCACTGTAATGCATAGATGAGCGTCTAATGAGCTTGTCTGGAAAATTTCAGCATTCGAAATCAAAAAGATCCTGAGATATTGATAGTGGAATAGACTTTGAAGCTTATTTTTATTGTTAGTGGTCAGATTGAGCTGCATACAAAATATTTACGTTGGACCTTACTAAGATCCTGAGATTTTGCAAGTTAAATTTTAAATATGTTAATAATGATTTACATTTTAAAGAGTCTAATCTGAGGAATACTAAATTCCTGGGTTGATGGTAGATTCTGAATGATTGAGTCTATATTAAGCTGCATACCAAATTCATAGATTGTACCTCAAAAAGATTGAAGCACCCAAACATATGTTTTGGTAATTTCAGCCTAAACTAAGCTGGATACCAAAATTTCCAAAATTTCGTCTGAAAGTAAACGAGATCCCGAGTTATGATTACGTTTTTAAGCACATCAAAGAATGGCTTAAGTGGAACTTAGGCCTCGCCCTAATTATCCAAGCATTATGGGCCCATACACTTTAATCTTTTGATGCTCAACTGGAAATGATAAGTCTTGGTTGGGCCTGCCCTCTAATTATGCGATATATATATATACATATATATCACAAATAAACAAATTTCATCTTGAGCTAATGCGGCTCACGTACGCAGCCCGCCTCCTCTCAATGCTGCACGCGGCCGCACTAATTTTATGGCTTAATATACTCGGTACACTGGCAGCATTGGGAGTCAGTTTCCCCATCCCCATCCCCGCTGCCCTCGTTCAGCGAAGAACTATGAGAGTTTCTCTAGCACAAAATTGGCACTCAACGTCGTCTTTGCTGTCGTGAGCTGTCAGTAATGCTTCACTCATTCACTGAGACTGCCCCCTCAAAGCCCTCCTTCCCCAGCTCAGTTTGTCCATTCATTGCGTTAGAAAAAAATAGAAAAAAATAAGAAGAAGAATTTGTCACGGCAGCTTTGGAATTCTTAATTTTATTACACTTTTGGCGTGCGTAACGCGGCAAGAGACAAATAGAAAGACAGACAGACAGACGAAGACAGCTAGAAGATATGGCTAGAGGGAGAGAGAGGGCGGTGGGGGATTTGAGGAGCCATAGGCCAGGCAGCTTCTTCTACCACTTTTACCACTGCTCTCTCATTTTTTCTTCTTTCTTGTATTTTCCTTAACATTCCTGCATGCAAATTTCCAACCCGCCTCGTTTCGTGCGCCTTGTCGGAAATGACATTTTCATGCGTAAATTGAAATGTGAGCGACGTGTTTGGGGATTTGTTTTTGCGAGTGTGCGAGTGTGTGCATAAATGTGTGTGTGTGTGTTGGTTGTGCTTCCCCCCTTGCTTGCTGTAGACGCTGTGAGAAAATAAAACCAAGTTGTCATTGCTTTTAATTATTTTTCATCTGGCCGCCTGTCAGCGTTGTCGCCCAAAATGCAATTACAAGCTTAGGCACGCCCCAGCCAGGCTGAAGGTCTGAAGGTCTTACAGATGAGGCTCTTAACGCTGGGCATTCGTTAAACTTATTAACTTTCACTCGAGCGTTAGTTATAGGGCAGGGGAAATTATGAAAATAGCAGTTGATCTATCATACAAATGAGACAAATTATGT
This sequence comes from Drosophila robusta, assembly GCA_035043565.1. Classification (NCBI taxonomy): domain Eukaryota; kingdom Metazoa; phylum Arthropoda; class Insecta; order Diptera; family Drosophilidae; genus Drosophila; species Drosophila robusta. The sequence goes on along the minus strand of JAWNMW010000294.1, from coordinate 10,156,669 downwards.
TATTATTTGACAATTTGACATTTTCTCTTTAACCAAATACAATTTGGTTTATTTATTTAGTTCAAAATAGAAATTTTGGTAAAGCGGGTTTTGTTTGATAATATCTGAAATATGCTTAAAGAATTAATTACGGAGTATGTTTTTTAAAAGATCTTTAAAAGAGCGCTACATTTATCTTAAATAATGAAATTTTTTCATTTTTCTGATTATTATATTGAGAACCTTATTTGATTGCCTTTATTGCCAACCAAGTTGTTCATGTACTAAACTCTTCCAATTATTCTTAGATATTTCAAGAATTTTATTTAATTTAAAATGTGGCATCTAACTAATGTTTTCTTTCTCTTTCTTTATAGGTAAGTTGATATGATGTTTGCTTGGACCTTGTAATGGCCCTAAAAACCCACACAATAAATGAATTGTTCTGCAGCTAAGTTGCCATTCAACTTCCGTTTAACTTTTGCTATCTGTGTTACATCCTATATAGCATGCATATATATCATTCGTAGGGCATAGTTCAACTAACAGAGTCGGGCAGAATTTTAATTATAACAAAACATAAAACTGCCAGCAAAAGTCGGTCAGAGGCCTCAGCAACTGTGTTTTTTATTGTTTTTGTTGTTCTGTCTATGATAAGCGCAATTTCTATAACATTTCCGGTGCGATAAAAAAAACTTGCCTAGCTGGAGGCACAGCAAAAACTACAATACAAAAAAAAAACTATATATATATATATTTATGCAGCTGCGTAGATTTTAATTGAAGCTGGCAACTTTAGTTTTTTTTTTGCTAGACGCTGGAATCAGAGAAAATTGCTGAATTTTTCTGGACTACAATGTGCAAAGCAATGTACAAGTTGGATACTTGTTTGAGCCTGATTTTTGGTTTTTGGTCTCGTTTGCCGTCATTCAATAAATATTCAATTTGCAACTGAATTTCAGCTCATTCCCTCTCTTACTTTCTGCTGCTGTCTCGCTCTCTGACAGCCATTGTAAATTGACAATAATATTACTATGCATAGAACACTTCCCCTTTCCCCTCGTCATGTATATAGAATGCGGGCATGCAAAACTTACCTGTTGGCTTTAACTGTATTGCATTTCAAAAACAGCGGCAGTTTATGACAAAAATGGGGCGTGGTAATGCGTTAAGGTTGCATTTTTTAAACAATTTGCTTGGCTTGTCGCTCAAAACGTTTTTAATACCCAGTAGATGGAATTGGGGTGTTAATATGGTTTTAAAACAAGAAAATCACATAAAAATAAAGTTGAAAAGTTCTTCCAGCCTATGTGAACTCAGTTTATATTAAGGCTTGAAATTTGGTTTGTGGATTTTTGTGTGCCAAATGAAGATTAACAACGTTTCAGACTTTGATTTTTTTTACTTACTGCTGCAAAACTATTTTCAATACATTAAAAAAAATTTATTATGCATATTCAAGTATAAATTAAATATATGGTATATATAGACTTTTTAGTTTTTTACAGAGTAGCTGCTAGCCAGTTTACTATATAAACTGGGCTCTAGTTCGTGTTATAAGCACTTTTCTTTTGCCGGGTTAAATTTATTGCAATTGCCCGCTTTGCAAATTGGATTTTAATGTCAACAGTGCAACGATTTTATTTTATTTTTTTCTGTTTTCGCAGTTTTTGCCTAAAAAGTGCAGTTGGAAAAAACATAGCATATATTGCTGGGCAATAGAAAAAAGTGGAAAGAGAAATACAATATACAGTTCCTAAAAAGCCTCAAATTAGCCACAAAAACTGAAATTAATTAAAAGCCCAACAGGGAGTCGCATTTAAAGGCAAACAACTAATAAATGGGCATATATATAGAAAGAGTAAAGTATTGAAAGTATCAAAAATAGCAAAAGGCGCTTATGTGCCCACAAATGGAATCATTAACAAAAGGCAACAATAACAGTACGCAAGGGTTTCGCCTTTTGTTATGTTTTAGGACTCAATTCTCGCTTATTTTTTCCCTCAGCATTTGTCGCCAAATATGCAAATGTGGAGCTGGTTGATGACGACGTTGTTGTTGATGAGCCTGGCTGGCTCCCGCAGCGCGGACTCTGTTCACAATTTCTTCGGACAGCAGTCACGTTAAACGGAAATGGCAATGTCTAGACTTTAGATGGGCCAAGCCAACCCAACCAAAAAAAAAAAAAAAAAAAGTGAAACGCAAAAATAACCACAAGCATTTGCAACGGCACAAAAGGTTTATGTTTGCTTTCTCTTTTTTGCTTTTTGCTGCCTGCCAGCTGCAGAGAAAACCGCAAACAAATTGTGAAACCGAGCCCAGGACCTGGCCAAAATCCCAAGCAGCAAGTAAAGGTTGGGGGAGATGGCATATACCCTACCTTGTGCAGAGTCGCCACATGAAAACCGCCAAAAACGATTCATTTTCAGAGCGTGCACATGCTCAGGGTGGAGGAGGGAACTGGGGGGTTGTTGCTACCTCGCCCTGTTCGCAGTTTGTAGTTTTCGGTCAGATATTGTGGCCAGCACGAGCTGCACTTGGGTGGGTGATAAGTAGCCTGTTAGGAAATCCTTCCCGAAAAGTTTATTATACGTAAATGCACCTCATAGACTTCAGACTTTAAACTTTCCCAACTTTGTCAAAAGTCTACTAATTTTCATAATGCTTAACATTTTGGTTATGGTTGGAGCTGTTCCTTGATGTGAGGTTTAAGTTTTTCTTTTATGGAAATTAAATAGATTTGAAAAGTTGTTTCAAATTCCAACAGGAATTTCGTTTTCGAAAACTCAATTGATTATTATGAAATATCTGTGATGATTTGGTGTCTCTTTAGCTTTGTTTAGTGAAGTATATATTTATTTTGTTATTGTTTATTAAATGTTTTTTATTAATTTTTTTGCCCTTTAAACTTTTTTCATCAGCTGCCATATCACCTTCTGGTCTATTTTAGGATCACATTTTATGTCCTTGTGTGTGTGTATTGAATATTTGCGGAAGCAGCTGCTGATAAATGCGCCATTTTTGCATTTTGATTTCATTTCCGTTGCGTTCGTTTCGTTTCGTTTTGTTGTGTTGTATTTGCGCTGCCAAAGCAAATGAAGAAAGGCATGTTCGGCATAAAAAAGAGAAAAAGAAAACAGCAATTTCCGCTTTATCATAACAACGCCGGGTTGACTGAGCTGAGGGGGCGGAGTAGCTGCCGCAATGATATGGCAAGGCATCATTATAACCCCCAGCCACCTCCTGGTGCCCAAGTTATTTTTCTCAAGGCTTACACGTTTGTCTAGCACTAAAAGGCTATGAAAATTTGTCGAGTCGCCGCGGTGGCTGCTGCGGCGGCTACTACTGCTGCTGCTGCTGCTGCTTCTGCTGTGGCACATTTCTCAATTCGCATTTCGCATGTGTTGCACTTGTTCCATTTCATAAGCTGCGCATTTCTCTTCATCTGCAGCATGTAGCATGCAACAGCAGTGGCTCCCTTGGTAGCGACTATGCATGCCATTTATCTGCCCGTCTCACTCTCTCTCCTTTCAGTGCCCCTTCCACTCTCCTGCTGCATTTGTTACAGTTTTCTGCATGTCTGGCTGTCATATTTTCTCATCTCTTGCACGTTTACCTCTGGCAATTGGTGCCTAGTCTCACATGTACAATACCCCCATCCCGCCCCCTCCTTCGTCGTTGTCTACTCCACGGCACATAATTTTACTGGTGCACCATAAATGCCAACCAGTCAGCGAATTTCTTCCTCGTTGTCGCCACGACAAACATTTGCCTAAACACCAGGAAAAAAACGAAAAGCAACCCAAAACTTGAACCCCCAACCTAAACCTAAGCCCAAACCTGAAGCCTGAACAAACAACGCCTTTACAACAACAACAAAAAACAACAACAACAACAAAAACAAAAAACAACAACAACAACAGCAGCAGCAACAATAACAACAAGAACTCGTGCAAAGATATGATGTCCAGCCCCGAATGACTGCAAACAGCAGTTGAGGCAAAAAGCGATCCAATTGAATTCCTTTTTCAGGTGTTCTTCTTGTTATTGTTCTCTCTTTTGCGTTTTCTATTTCGCTGCTTCCGCTGAACAAACAATAAGCAAACAGAAAACAGCCGCCAGACGACGCTGGTCAGCAGCAGCAACATCAGCAGCAGCAGCAGCAGCATCAGCATCAGCGTAATGCAAACATTGTCCAACATCCCAAATCAAACATCAGATCATAAAGTGTAGGCTTGATAGACTATACTATACGCTTCAAGAATATATACAGTTGGTAAAGGGTATACTTTATATATAAAATCAATTGTCAGGGTATATCCTTCATGAGGAAACAAAGTTAGTAAAGTGTATAACTTAAGGATATAGATTGTATATAAAGTATTAATAAATTTCTATGAATTATTTAGCAATTTTTAATTAGATAAATTCTAGAATGAGCATAAATAAATGTAGTTAGCAAAGAATATAAAGAATATAGTTTGAAGATTGTATAGAAAGTATTAATACATTTATATCGATTTCTCTGCAATTTTGCATTTCGATAAATTCTAGAGTATGCATAAATTCAGCTTATCTCGCAAAACTTACATTGCATTAGCAGAACTGTTGCCTGGAAGCAGTTCGCATTCAACTTCAGGCACACACACATCTCTCCCCCCGCACACACACACACTCGCACACACACACACACAGATGAATTGCCTTCATTGTTGCTATTGTTGTTTGTTGTTGTTGAGCGGCAATCTCAGCGTTACTTATGGACAGAACCTACATACCCAGCTTGGAATTGGCAATGAAGGGGGTAGGGGGGCAGGAGGGGTAGCTCAGGTGGGCTGTTGAGTTGGCATAGCGAACAGGTATGCTGTCTGTGTGTGTGTTCGTATGTGTTGTTTGTGTGTATTGGTGAGTCTAGCTTGTCTCATTGCGCGCATTAACAACACATGCATAGACATACTTACACACACACACACAACGCGTGTGTGAGGGCAAGACAAATGTGCGCCATTTTGTTGGCTCTTCCTGTTACTGCAAGCCATGTGTGTGTTTATATATTTTTTCTGCTGTTATTACTTACTCGCGCATCGTTAAAGTGACTTCCGGTGCCCTCACACACATACAAACACACACGCACACACTCTTCTTTTATGGTAATAGCGCATATTTGTTGTGTGTGTATTGTATAGCATACATTACGGGCACTCGTTGGGTTCAGGCGTCTTCTGTCTGGCTGCTGCATGTGCTAAATTATGCAGAGCTTTTGCCTTTGCTTCCCTCACCTGCCCTCTGCCACACTCTGCATGGGCAAAAGGTGACGAAATATTACAACTTAACCTTTTTCAGCAAATTTCCGCTAACAAAATGACGAAAGCCCCAACACGACGCCCCTACGCTCCTCCCCTCTCTCTTTCGGGCGTATGCAAAGTTTTTTCATTTCTAGCTTTACTTCTTCTTCGTTTATATGATATACAGCCAGAGCTTGCCAGGGTTTATGTTTTATTAAATTTTAAAGTCTCCAACGTGTCGCTTCTTCGTCCTTTTCGTTGCTGTTTTGTTTGCCTGCTTGGCGCTGGCATTGATAAGGCACAATGCGCAGCAGCATGTCACGATATGTCAGATCATAAAATAAATTTATATATATACATATTTATTATATATATACGAGTACATGGACAAATTTCGGATCACAGTTAATTGCCTTTGGCCCTTGTGTCAACATGGGCTGATGTCAGCTGCCATATTATCCATTTAAACAATATATAAATATAAATATGAATAGCACTTTTTTTGCCATACTGTATTCATATATTCATGTATATATGTTTTTATCTGCATTTCTCATATTTATTCAGAGTATTTTTTGGTATTATAAAAAAATTATTCAATACAACCGCAACAACACTAATAACAACAACTTCGCTGTGGCGAATGGACAAAAGCGATAACCAGATAAAAATCCAGAAAACCAAAAATTTCGATTATTTGCAAATAAATGATATGAATGGATTCTGCAATCAAAAATACGAACCCTTACGAATGGGAGGTAAACAATGAGAACAAATGCAACAAAAACGTGCTCCATAAACTATTGAGTTGACATTTTTTATTGAGCGCAAGTTTTTTATGCATACAGCATAGTGTTTGTTAAAAAGATTTTCTTTTAATTTAAAATTTTTGTCAGTTTCCCAACCCTTGTTATACTTGTTATAACTTTTGTTTGGCATGGTAGAAGATGATATATGTATATTTAAAAATAATGTTTAAATGTGGCCTTTCCTTATTAATATATAAAATATTTTCACTTTACATACATAATTCCCTTTGGTTTTATGTATTTAAAAGAAATTTGTTTAAGCAGAAAATAATAATCAATAACAATTATAATGAATATATTCCAATTCGCTTTTATGATGTCTGCTATCATAAATTAAAGCACTCACTCGCACACTCACTCACACTAATACACACTCACACACAAACATATTAATAGTTATAAAAGCAGTTATTTAAATGCAATAAAGTATGTATATATAATGTTTAAAAAAAAAATTCACTTTACTCAGCACATCCTATATTTCAAACTGTCACTTTATTATTGGCTGTCCGTTTAAATATGTGCGATAATTGCAAGATTTATGACTAGATGTAAGAGTCGCAACAATCCCGAAGAAGAAAAAAAAACGATAGAGAGGGAGATTGCGAGACTGTAAATAAAAGAAGCGTTGCATACTTCAAGGCGTCGCCGGAAACAAATTGCACTACAAAACTGCGCGCAAACTAAGAGGCAAAAAAAGTAAAAAAAGCGGAGAATGAAAAGAAAAAAACGCGAAACAATTAAAAGTGCGAGGCGTAGGTGCAGGAGACTGGCGTGGAAGCGGCAAAAACTTAGCCAAGTGGCGAGGCGTGCAGGCAAAAAAAAGTTTGCCAAACACACCAAAAACGCAGAGAGAAGCGAAGGGGCAGGGGTGGGGTTGGCTGTAGTAACTGTAACTGCAAGTGACTTGCTTCATGCGATTTTTTTTCCTGTGTTTTGTGACAAAGAAGCAAAAGTCGAGAAACGGAAACGCGTAGGCGTGGCAGTGAACAAGGCAGCATGGCCAACACTTTACGCTGCAATTTGCACTTCATTGCCAGGCCAGGACAGAGAAATGGGGGGAGGCTGCTGCTGCTACTGTGGGGCAGTCTGCTCAGAGCACTTTATAAATTTTTTAAGTGCCATGCAAAAAACTTTCGGCCCAGCGCCTAGCACAAAGCATAATAGAGAGCGAAAGAGTGAGAGATAGAAGTAAAATGTCGTGCTGTGCTTTAGTTCTTAGTGTTGTGAAGTGCCATAAAAAACGCCGCAAAAACAAAGACCAAAAGCAAATGGGCCGACGAAATTCGCGAAATGCAAATTGTCAAAGTGAAAGAAAATGCAGCTAGTTTTATATTTCATTTTAATTGGAAGAAAATGAGGGAAAATGGGTGAAAATCAAGGCGGTGTTTAGTAACGGAAACTGGCAATTGTCGCGACATCTGGTGGTCAGCATTGTAAACAATTGTAATTGCATTTTGCAATTGAATTTGCATTTTGGGCAAATGATTTTCATTAGTTTGTTTAATATGTATACACTGTGTGTGTATGTGCATACAAGTGTATGTGTGCAAAAACCGCATAATTTAATTTAACAAACAAAAACCGCAGCATGTCCAACTTACAACAACAAAAACATCAAAAGCAACTCTAACAAATGGGCGAGAAAAAAACGCGCGCGCGTTAAAAAACGCTCACAAACCGCAGGAAAACATGTCACAAAACGCGACAGCAAACAAAAACAACAACAAACAAAATCAACAAACAGCGAAATGAATTTTTAAATGCTACTGCAAACAGTGCAGTGAAAAAAACTTGTCAAAAGCGAATGAGAAACAGAGATAGAAAGTAAAGAGAGAGACAGCGAGGCAAATATGCCAGGAATTTATGTATTTGTTGTTTTTGGTGCCGCATTTATGGCCAAATCGCATCTACCAAATTGATATTCTAAACGCGTAAAAATTTATATGTGCCGAATATGCATAAAACGGGCAAAATTCATGTTTTTTCTCTCTTGTCGTTGCTGTTGTTGTTTTTTTTTTATTTTGGCATTAAAAATAAATGTTGCATACTTTGCGGGCGCAGCAGGGAAAATGCGATTTTTCCTCGTTGCTGGTTTTTGTTTTTGTTGCTTTTTTGAGTGGTTTTTATCGCCCGATATGCGACACGCCTCTTTGCCTGATTGCTGCGGATATTACCTATATAAATGCACATAAATGTATATCTTTATCTTTACATGTGTTATTTTTCTCATTCTTTCTTCTTCTTCTTCGCAATGGCGTTGAAAATGGCAGCTTAGTGACTTTATTTAACAGACCGCTAACTTATGGCCATGTCTGAGGCTTCTTATTTTGGAAATGTATTTTTAAAGTAGAGTTTTGCATCTTATTCTGTGTGAAATCTTTTCGGGATACCTTTACAATTTTATATATATGTCGAATTGCGATAATTTGTAGCCCGGGCTTAATTCTTATATTTATTTCGATTTATGCGATTTTTTTTCAGTGTCGATCACTCTTTTGCCACTTAAATTGGTTTTCACATAATGTTATTGATTTCGTTTTACTGAAGTTCCAATTGGATACAAATAAGTCTCCAGCTCACAGTTTTACTATAAATTTGATTGATGTTTAATTTATATTTTTCCCATGTTCACTTTCTTACTACATCTATTTCTCATTTAAATTAAAACGTTAATAAAATTGACATTTAATTGAAAATAAATTTAAATGCAACATTAAAAAGTTATTAATTAAATAAGTTAAGTAATTTTCACTAATTAATGCGCTGTCATTAACTTTTTCCCAAATTGACACATTTAAAAATGCAAAACTTGTTTTTAGCCATGTTAATTAAATTTAAACAGCACAAAAACAAACTTTGTTTGCGAGTTTTTTCATTCGTTCGCGATCTGTAAGGAGTATTTTGGGTTTATGCAATTTCCGTCCGTCCGCCCGTCCAGCCGTCGGTCTCTAGCTATAATCCAGTTTTTTTAAAAAAATGTTCTATATGTACAAATAATGCTGAAGAACATGTTTTGATTGTTATTACACTGTAAACGAGTATTGCGCTGTTGGTTATACCCGACTGCAGGGACTTGTTTAGTTTTTAATTGGATTTAATTCTTGTATTATTTTTATGTTTTTTCCCCGCTCTTGTCTCGTGTCTGTGAAATGTGAAATTGTTACACAAAAGGTTAGACAATTCGTTGCGCTTTAATTGGCTAGAAATTGCAGCTAAAGCAGATAAATGCATGTAACGAGCAGATGCAGATGCAGATTTCAATAAATATCATAAGTACACGTCTCTCTCCTCTCTCTCTCTCTCTCTCTCTCTCTCTCTCTCTCTCTCTCTCTCTCTTTCTCTGTTTCTGTCGCTTTCTCTGTGGCAAATAAGGTCGAGCTAAATGCGTTGCCAACAAATGCTGCCGCTTGCAGCTGCTGCTGTGCAATTGCAATTATGTCATTGCAATTGCAATTTTTTACGCTCTAATTAAAGTGCTGACAGTTATTCAATTATCCCCAGCAGTGCCCCTCCCCTCCCCTTCCCTGTACACTCAATTAAATGCGCATTTCTCAAGGCGTTGGGCCATATCCATCGAAGAAAACGGCCGAAAGCCGCAGCCAAACTTGGCTTTTTCTGCCGCTCTGCCGCGCCGTGTAATGGCCAACAATGAGCACTCAAAATCGCATTAGAGCCAAGTTGGGCGCTCCCCTCTTCCCCTCTCTATCCAACTTTGCCTAAAAGCAGACTACGCAAAGTAACATCAATCAATTTTTGGCTTTCAAGTCGCGTACGCAGCAATTTGTTTGTATAGAAAATACCCCGTAAGCGCCCCGCCCCCCTCACCACCCTGCATACGCCCTGTTTGCTGTCTAACTTTTAATGTATTTCGGGCACGTCTAACCGCAGGGCACGCGGGGGAAGTGTGTGTGTGTTAGTGCGGCTGTATTGATATGCCTATTGATATAGCCAGACATCATCCCCATCATCAGCTACGTCAGCTGCCTGTCTCCCTGCTTGCCAATGGCATCAATTTCAACACCCTTTTTGTCGTCTTGCCCCGTCCCCTCCCTCTGTAACTGCCGCAAAGTGTTGTTGCTCCTTGTGCCTATTACTTGTAATAATATTTTAGCAATTTTTTTCTTCATTTTTGTTGCCATGTCACATATGCGCACGTCTCCTCGTATCAAGCTGGCAGTTGAGTTCCTTTTCCTTCTGGCCGCCTCCAGTGCCTGCTTTTGCCCTCGACGGGCGAATGTCCTTTTTTTCTTTTAAGGCCAACAGCAACAAATTTGCATTTTTATGTCGCCTGCGCATAGGCCAAAGCGAACAACACAAAACAGAATAGAGAAGAGAAGGGGCAGAACAGGGCAGCTGTCGAAGAGAAATTGATTTGATGCAAATTAATGACAGCTTCTTGTCAATTTCATGAGTTGCCCTACAGACTGAAGTAGAACCGAATTTATGGCTACACTTCGATCGAACTTTTGGCAAGTGCTGGTAATAAAGTTGATGTTTTTAACATATAGTAAGGGAAACTGTAGTACAAAAATCCTAAACCCTTACTAATTGTCCATAAATGATCTATTTCAATTAGTTGATTACTGTTTAATTACTTTTTTTAATTACTCATACACTTTGTAATTAGTTTATGTTGCATTTGACTCGTAATTAAAATCCATTTACAACCACTAAACGACTTTATAAATTAAAAAAAAATCATAATTACTTCTTGATTTGATTCCACTATTTATATACAATTGAATACACATGAATTCAAATAAATTACTTCTCCTATCCCATATCCGTATTTCAAGGTCATTATCAGAACCCCTCATCTACTGCTGTAGAGTATGTCGAGGCCGTTGTGCAACTCTTTCTCAATTCTTTACTCATTTGCTGGCTCCTTTTTTTATGGATTCATGCAAATTTTTAATGGATTTTTAAGTAGGGCCTTAAAAATTAGGCAAAGAAAAGGCAATTTATTTCAAAGATTTTGACAGGATGACAATGTCGTCTATCTACCCCGTCCCTCCGCACCCTCTCAGGCTTATCTTGTCAGTTGTCTCGATTTGCTAATTCATGTTGTTGTTGCTGAAATTAATTTAAATTTAATTTGTATTTTCTTCTCTTTTTAGGTAAGTTCAAGTTGTGCGAAAGACTTTTTCTATTTTGGGCACAAAAATTACGTAAGTTAGCTTTAAGCTGGAGGTTCGATCCCGACGACGAAAGGACATTCGGCGAGTAATCGAGTAATCCGGGGACCGCATTTAAATAAAGTGCCAGCCACTTGGCAGCAGCCGCATAATTATTTTCATTCTCATTTTCCAATTCAATCAAAAGCTTTTCGCAATGCGCCTTTAAGCCCGGCCCCAATGCGCTTAGCTTCCGGTGTCCTGTGTCCCGTGTCCTGTGGCGGCTGCCTTGGCAGCTGAGCCATATTGAGCTGGATTAGGCGCTAACTGCAGCAATGTGCTTAAGGCCAAGAGCCACAAAATAACGTAACCAGTAGCACACTCTCCAAGTCCTTGCTTCTTGGTCCTGAAAGACCATAAATTAATCAAGTGCTGGCGAAAAAAAAGAAGAAATTTAAAAGCAAAATAGAATAAAAAGTGGACAGCGAGGCCAAACACAGTATTTTTCCACACGCAGTTTTTTAAGCCACTAAAATGAGGTTTAATTCACTTTCGACACGGCCGTGTTGTCCTGCACCTGGCCCGAGTTCCTCACGTAATGCTTATTATTTACTTTATTAATTTAAGTGTAGACCCCACCTCCGCCCACCCCCTTGTTAGCGAGGGTGGTAAATAATTTTCTTTTTTTTTCTGTGTGCGCTTCTTCATCATTTAATTCTATTAAAGCCAAATATTTACACAGAGCCAACAAAAAAGTATATGTACAGAAAGCACAACAGACAGTTGAGAGTGCCCAGCACTTTTGGGCCCGTCTGCAAACACGGCCTGCGTAGGTGCGTGCCTGGCCACACCCAGGACACGCGGCCACAGAACAATAGCCACACACACAGATGCCCAGGCCTAGACTTTATTAAAAGTAATGAGTCGAAGCTTGTTAGCGCCGGCCAGGTGCTCGTGTATTACGTTTCGTTCAGAACTGTTGTTGCCTCTACGGCGCGAGAACCAACTACAGTAAATTAAAGCTAACGGGGACAGTTGTTAGTTGCAACTGGTGTAGATTTCTAACTTTCCTAAAAGGAGCTTCAAGCTTTCTTATAGATAGCCTTTATAATTGGAATCATATCTGAAGATATATATCTAAATTTCTCAGACTTATATAGTGAGGTGCCTAACTCTCTCGAGAGTGGTATTTCGACGTTAAACATTTTACAGCCTGCTTATGAATTTTGTTATTATATTATTTATATATCAGAACCATTTTTATATAGTAAGGATACACTCACTCATGCATTGTCTGCTTGCTTTAGATAGTCCAATTTTGTTTGTGCTTCATACGTAACCTTTTTACAGTCTGCACTATTTGATCAAAAATATATAAATATATATATTATATTCTTCTAAATATGCACAGTTTTTATATACTTCCCTTAACTGTCATCATCATCTCAAGCGCATATTTACTTTGTCCAGTTTCCTTTGTTTGTCGAACGTAAACGTTTTACAGCCTCTGCTTGTCTGGGCCATCAAAACGGTATGAAAATCAATTTTCTTGATAATCCCAAAAAGTTTTTGATGTAGCTTGTTTGCAAATTTGTTTTATGAAGCCTTTTGATGTCAATCCCGCTCATTCATTAAATGCATTTAATTGCCCAAGATTTATACTTGTCTCTACCACTACCCCACTTATTTCGCCCTCCCTCTTTTCCCACTCTTTCTGTCTTATATACCTTCCGCTTCTGCAAGTTTCTTGTATTTTAATTGTTCTTTTTGTTACCTCATCCTGAGGTAATAACACAAACTTGCTGCGGGTCTACAACAAATGTGCCACGCCCCCTGCGGAACGCCCATATTAAACGCTTGTGACAACACTCCTGTCACACTCGCAGGACGCGCAGACAAAAGGACATTTTGTTTGTCAAATGTTTGTCATTTGTAAATGTCAAACGGCGGTCGAGCATATTTTGCATGCATGATAGGGAGAGCAGTCAGAGAGAAAGAGAAGGAGAGAGAGAGAAGGGCAGAAAATACCAAAGTCCTAATAAGTGCAAAGGAAGTGAGGCTGGGGCGAGGGGGCTACTTTCTTGTGCCTTCACCCACATGCAAAGTCAGTGCTCAAAATGTGCTTTCAACTTGAGGCCCGCATATCTACAGGCCGAACAAAGGGCGAGAGCTGAAGTAAGGGAGTGATAGGGAGAGGCGGCTAAAAGAGTGCTGGAAAGGAGAGAGAGGGAGAGAGCATGCCAGTAGGAATTTCGTCAGTTTAGAATTTTCCACAGCAGCCAAAATTATGAGACATATTTTGCTTTTGTCTGGGGTTTGTTCTGCGGCACGTTGTGGGGTTTATGCTCTGTTCCCAAAGTGAAAAGGAGTTTATTGGTTTAAAAATAAAATTTGATATTTCGAGGAAACTTACATTTTATACTCACATCTCAATATCTAAGGTCTTACTTACGATTGTTTTTCGATTTATTAAATTCCAAAGAGAGTATTGTGCTATCGTTTACGCCCGCCTGCAATGTTCCCATTTGTTTGACATATAGAAATCTGACATTTAAATATTTACTTGCGTCAACTTGTGACATTTTACTCATTACAAAAGCCAAAGCAGGATTTTGCGAAGTGCGCTTCGCTTTCAGCTGGAAGTTGTGAATGGGGGGATGGGTATCAATGGGGGGTGTCTTGTTTAAGGCTTCGGTTTTGTAAAACTTTTGTCATGCTTTAATTTGCCGTCTCAGAGAGCATTTCATATTCATAAGCTGACGCAATTTTGACAGTTTTTAGTGCCTTTTGTCATTGTCTGAAGTCTCGGCAGCAGCTTCCGCTTCTGCTTCTTCTTCCTTTAATGTTTAGATTTATTTCCACGCTCAACTTGATAAGGGAGGGAGTGAGGTTGAGTTGGGGGCGCTATCATTTATCAACGCTTCCGGGCGCCAGTCTTGTTCCTGTGTTTTGTTCTTTCTTTCTGACTGACTGCTGTCTCCCGCCTTCGTTCTTCCCTGCCCTGCCCTTCAATTGGATTTTGCTGTTTGTTTGTTGTTGCTTCTCCGTGCGCTTCTCCCCGCTCTCGCCCAACTTTCTTGTGGCCTTGGGCCAGGTATAAATACTGTTGTAAATGTATTTTTAAATGTAATGAGATTATTACGCAATTAGTAAAAGTTTTCTGCGGGCGACAGAGAGGGGAAGTTGGGGTAAAGGCTCACGAAAGTGAGCCCTGAGGTAGGCTTTTAACTGCTCGGATTTTATAGCTAATTTATTTCTGCGTGCGCCTCTGTTATGATGTGTTGCCTGGCTGTCGTGGCGAGTGGGGAGAGTACGGCTTAAATCTGGTGTGCAGTGAAATAACTTTAAGTGGGTTGTAAGTAGCTTGTCAGCAGCTGCTTTGCAATCAATACGTTTGGGCATTAAGCTATACAATTTGAACTAATTTAAAATATATTATGTTATTCTTCTTAAAAGAGTTGCGCCTAAAAAAGTTGATATCTGTGCGATTTATAAAACATGCTATATTTATAAGACAATTGACAACCTTAAGCATTAGTTTATTTTTATGCGATATTTATATGCAAAAATACCGTTTTTTCATTTGTAACATGTTTTATTTAACTAAAGATTTTTTTAAAATTAAAATCATGTCAGCTTATTTGAATATAGATTTTATTTATTTCCTTTAACAAGCTAATGCAATATTTTTTATCTCTGCAATATATATTTGTAACAATATAGTTTTGTTTTTTTAATTCTTAACATATGTAGTTTATCTACGAAATTTTGTTGTTACAAAATTGCATGCTTGCGCTTTTAATTTTTATGAGTGTTGCCCTTAGGCAATTTTCACTGTAGTTTGAATTTTGTACATTTTGCTGCCTGCCATTCTGGGCGAAACTCTTAATTAATTAAAAATAGAGAGCACTTTGTAACTGTGTACTTTTGTGTGGTGCGCGGTGTGCGTGTGTGTGTGTGTAACAGTTAGGGTCAAATATATAAAATTTGTGCATAAACAAGGCAGACACAGGCCGCACAGGACGAACATTTCATTAATGGCCAAGCGCCAAGCGACCACAAAAACGTAACTTGACTACCTTATAACAACACCATCCCCTCCCCTGTCTCGCCTCTCTTTCCCTTCACACGTCGTTCAGATGCTGTTGCCTATGACCCCTGCCAAGCCCCCTTGGCCGCCTACGTGCCACATGGCAAACGCTTAAGGGCTCAACAAACACAAGAAGTCAAGACATTTACACTGCACTTCATGCTTCAGCTTTAGCTGAGCAACTTTACTAGAGCCCGGGCAAATGAACCTTAAAAACAAATCATTATTAAAGACACCCCTAACCCGTAAGTCCCCTCTTCCATTCTCTCTCTCGGAGGCTGCTTCATATTTCTAATTATGTAAAAACTTTGCACCATGTTGCACTCTTTGTGCGTGTGTGTGTGTGTGTGTGTGCCCCGGCGGCAAATTATAGTTAAACATAAGACTCACTGGCTCCTACTGTAAACCCTTAACAACACCCCACACCCATTCCCACTCACCTCCCTGCGCCCGTTCTCTTTGCTGAGGGAAAGTGAATTGCAGCGGGCGTGTTTGTGGCTGCTTTTCCTCTTGTAGTTGTTGTTGTTGACTCGCCAGCGGCAATTCTGTGCTGTGCATTTGCACAGTCTCTCGTCTATCCCTCCATTTCTGCCCTCTTTCTCTTCTCTATATATATAAACGAGTTCACCCTCATATATTGCTAACTTGTTGCAGTCTGGCTGGCAACTTCATGCGTTTAGACCTTGTGTTCTCCGCCCGCCACGCCCTCAGGCTTGCAACATGCCACAGCTGCCCCTTTGTACTCCCTCCCCTCCCAGGGTCTTCTGCTGCTGCTCGTAAGCAGCTTTGAAAATTGTTTTTGATTGAAATTTAAACAAAAGCTGCACCGTTTGCTGCCAACAACAACAAACTAAACGCGCTCCTAAACGCCTCTAAACATTTTCCCGGCAAAGATGAAGCCAAACTCCCAAAAGGGCATAAAGAACAATAAAAATGAAAATAGAATATTACGCAAATGTTATGTGAACAGTACGAAAATGTTAATACCTTGTTTTGTGCGACTTAAAATTGTGCAAGAGAGTAGACAAATATACGACATGTGATGTAATAATAATTTAAGCACACTCAATTGTCTTTTTACCGGTTTAAAGGTTTTATAAAATATTTTAAATCGTGTTAAAACAAATCAATCTGTGTAAAAGATATATTAACTTCTTTGCAAATCATGTAAAAAAAATCGTGTACAAGGAAGAAACTAGAATCTATGATATATGCTTGCTAAACATTTAAGTATTCAAAAACTTAAAATCTATGATATCTGCTTGCTAAAAGGCTTTTAAGATCTTTTGTGATTTGATTGTAAATATTGGAGCCATAATAATTCAACAGAAATTTCTGTATGCTTTCGATAGATAAAAGAAAATACACATAAATAATCTACAGATAGCATGGTTACCAACTGCTTGGCATAACTGCAATGCCCTAGCTAGTCTGTGGGGTATATGAAAAAATCATAGCATACTTTGCCGCGCTGCGCGTTGGCTTAAGGTTATACGACAACGCACCTTTGTTGCGTCATGTTTATGTGCGGACCCGGCAAGTGCGTGTACGTGGTGTGTGTGCTTTCGTTGTGTGTGTGTGTGTAAAGTGGCAACGAAGTTTTTGCGTTGAAGGCGCAAAGCAAGAAAACGGAGGCAACGTCCCCAGCGGCGCACAACATGAAAGCGAAATTCCTTTTATTACACTTTGTTGTTGTTTATTGTTTGTTGTTGGTGTTGTTGTAGCTGCTGTTAAGCATCTGCTTCAAATGAAATTGTTTATCAAGTTTGAACTTTTTGAGCGAGCAAGAGCGAATTATGTAAAATATATTTGCGGGTTTGAGTTGTTCGTCTTTTGTCTTTTGTATATTTGGCCATACAAAATGCTTTACACAAAAATTAATTTTCTGCCTGAGCTATTAAACATTTATGTGCCGTGTCCTGTGGCCCATTGTCTGTCAGTCTTGTTAACTGTCCCACCGTCCTTGCACATCTTCCTGTCCTGACAAAGCTCCAATCCTAATCCCTAGCAACTAGCCCCTTCTCTCTCTTCCTTCTTTTCACTCAAGTTTCAATTGCACTCGAATCACTCGGTTAGCTGCCCAGTTGGCCAGAACTTCCGCTGCAAAACCCCGCGTACTGGCCACTCTCCCCTTCCTCATCCCCTTGCTCATCGCTGAGCAAAGCGCATTACATTTGCGGAATGCAGCGCAACCAACTGGTAAAGCGCTTAAAACTGAAAGCTCATCATTGTGTGTGGGGTGTGGGCTGTGGGATTTGCCTTTTGCTTTTTGCCAGCTGCCAACTTGGGAAATGACCATCAGCGTGCATATTTATAACTATTATTATGATTAGCCTAGGTAAACAGCTGCGCACAGTGGGGCCAAGCAATATGAAAAGTAATATAAATAATATATAAGATGATTATCAGTTTTAAGCTAGCGCCAAGTATTTTTAAATTTGATCCGTCAGTTTTCCCGTTGGAAATTTATAATTTATTCGTATTTATCCGCATTTCCGGCTAGTTTTATAATATAATATAAAAATAATAATAAATTTAGCTTTCTAGCTTAATGTTCTGGCATTGATCATTAATCAATCAATAAGTCAAGCAGATATATCATATGGATAATATCCAGTAAAAAACGATGAAAACGGTTTTTTCTTTGTCACAAATATTTGTGTTGGTATATTCTTTAAATACATTTATATATAACATGTTATTTTATGTTTATATTATATTATATCTCGAAATGTCGTATGTAAAGCCTTTTCAAAACTTGTCGAAATTCTCTCGCTTTGCACCACTTGCTGCACCACTAACAGAGACACATTTAGTGATAACTTGTTGGTCTAATCTGTTGGCCAATTGTGTCGCATCGTTTGGTGGCCGCTGGCGGTCTCCGTTTTAGGCGCTGCCATTGTTCGATTTGTTGAATACTCTTGCCTGCCAAATGAACAGTTTTCGCCATTGAAATCAAATGAGTCATGAACCAAGTTCAGCCAGGCGTCTAAATTCCACTGAAATGTGAAACAATAAAAACAACACAATAAAAAAAAAAACAATGCAACAAAAAAAGGCTGCCCGTTGCCCACCCACCTACGACCCTGACCAGGACTCTGGCAGCTCCTTTCTGGTCAACTGAGCAGCAGCCCGCAGCACAACGAAGGTCATCATCATCATCATCAGTAGCGGCAGCAGCAGCGGCAGCAGCAGCAGCTGCATCAGCAGCAGCAGCCTCCTCTTTCTCCCTCTCTGTCATCATCCTACTCTCTCTCTCTCTCACTCCATCTTCTTTTGGCTTGTGCATTCAGCGCTCGCCGGAAGTTGGCAGCCGTTTGCATTGTTTTTGGCATTTCATTTGGCGTCATTCCATTGTTGCTTCTGGTCAGCTGAACACCCCCAATCCTGCCAGTCCTTCGCTGCGTCCGTTCTCCCCTCTTTCCCTCCTCTCAGCTCTGATTCGTGTTCAGCCATTGAGTTGATGATTTCCGTATGCATAGCCCATTTTATGCACAACTTCCGGAAATTTCATTGCGGTTTTTTTGCAGCGGATGTTGAATTGTTGGTTTGCTTTCCCTTGTTGGAGTCTCTGTTGCAGTACCTTGCGAACTAGCACCCACTCTCGGCCCCACCTCTCCGCCATCCCTCCTTCAAAGCGAAAACTTTTAAATGCTTTTGTTTTTAACAGCTTTGCTTGGTTTTCATTTCAGTTTTGTTTTATATTATTTCTTGTATATTTTTGTTGAATTTCATTGAATTGCGCACATTTATAAATATTCATATAACAAGAATTTTGCAAAAATTTTGCACCGCAATTTTCATTTTCGCTGTCGATTTCCGAAGCTCTGGAAATTCTGTCACATTTTGTTTATGTCCGAAGGATCAAAATTGATAATGCGCCAGAGAGTATGCTACAGTTTTTGGCTGCAAGCGTTTATAGTTTATATATATATATAGTTTATAGTGCGCTCTTCTCTTTCCCTCTCTCGCTCTCTATTGCCCTCTCTTTCTTTTGGGCACTGTGTAGTATACGTAGCTTATGTAACCACATTTCCGGTTGTGCTTCATTCAGCATTGGTTTGACTCTGGCTGCAACTGACATTTATGTGTGTGCCAGTGTGTTTATGTGTGTGTGTGTGTGCTTGTGTGTCCAGCGCTAAAATTCACTGTAACTGAAAGCGGCTTCTACTGAATGTCGCCACCTTTTAATGCCTATCTCTTGCAGTTTCTCTTTGTAATTCCCACTCTCTCTTTCTCTCTCTCTCTCTCTGTGTCTCTGTCTCTGTTCATATGCTGCACGCATTTCAATTGCTTTGCGGTCGACTCGCTTTACACTAAATGTGCATCTGTGGCTTTTGCCCAAGCACTGAGAGAGACAGCGAGAAGGAACGAGGGAGACAGCGATGGCCTGTAAACTGAAATGCCCACATATGTTTCGAGCAGAACTTAACTCGAATGACCCCTCCTAATTCCCCGCACCTTCCCTCTTACAACAGGTAACTGATAGCTGTGCTGGATATGATGATTTGTGTGTCTAATGAGATGCTTGAACGCGGAGGCTTTTGGTATGCGATATGCCAATAGGGACATTCTAGAGCAGTGCTAGTTAAAAAGCCAGTGATTGAAAAATTCGTTGCAGTTCTCAAGAGTTGGGCTCTCTTTGATAGCCACCTAAATAGACAAAAGTTCGAAGCGCTAGCTGTTGTGTGTGTGAATGTAGTGTAGTCAAAGTATTTATTAAGAAATAAGAAATGTAAAATAAATTCTTATAGAATATTATTTGTTGTTTATTTTACTATCAAATCTAAACAATATCTTAGAGGTTATTTAAACAGTTTTTCTGCTTCTAGTTTTTTCCTAATTGTTTTTTATTATTTAGCATTTCACTCTGTTTCCAAAGTTTTTCTTTTTGAATTTAATAAATCATGTATACAGCAACTCCAATTTTATAATAATTTTATATAATTTTGGCTTTTCTTTAATTTTATTCTGACTGCTGCTAAGTTGACAGCCGTCTTAAGCAGGCATATTTTCCTGACATGCTTTTGCATATTTGCCTGACAATATTATCTTTTTTTGGAAACCCATTCCCCCAGCACATAATCTAGACTTTTATCTAATCTCTGGTCTGGCAGTGCTTATCTATATTATTATATTTTTCCTTTCTACTTTTCTTGGATATTCAATCTTTGGCCGCCTTTTCTTTTCGTTAGCCTTAGTTTATTGTCGTTTCACCTTTTCTGTATGCTCCTTGTCTCAACCCCCTCGCTCCCTCTCTCTCCCTATGGGAACAAAGGGGCTGACTCTGTGACGTTGGTTGTGGACAACATTTTTGGTGTGCCCCTCTTCTATTGTTGTTATTGTCATTATTATCATCAAGTTGTCATGTTAAATGACATTTGCCATATTTCATTCATACGGCAGATTTATACATGTGTGTGTGCGTGTGTGTGCGTGGCCCAAAAGACGCAAAGCATAAAAAAGTGCTCTAGCATATCCTGCTGCTTCGGCTGTTTTATATATCCTGTATATCCTGCTTCCTTTGACCGTCGTCGAAAATGAGCCATGTGAACTGTTGCGGCTGTTGCTGCCAACAATGGTAACAGTCTGCAACTGGCCTGATCTCCCCCACTCCCTTCCGTTTACTCCCCTCTATCGCCTTCGCTATTGTTGTCGCTTTTGTGTGTTTGCTGCTTCGTTTTGTGGCATGTGTCAGCAACTGGCAACTGGTTATCAACTTTGGATTCTCATCTTTATTTTCATTTACATGCATTTTCATTATTTGTTTCTCCTACTTCTGTTGTCCCCTTCTCACCCTTTCTCTATCTTTCTTTCGGTTCGTTGCCTGCTTAAAAGTTTAATTGTTCCCACATTTATATAGCTTTTCTGGCTTCGCCCGCTTCTCTCCAGGTGGCATCAAAATATCTCTTGCTATAACTATATCTCTTCTCTTTCTTATCACTCACTTTTTCTTTAGCTGTCACTGACAGCTGCCGCCGCTCCCAGCACCCTCCTCCTTTGTCTGCCTCAGTCTTTTGTCAACAAGCACTGGGCAATTATGTCTACATATAAGAAAAGATATGAATATAGTTATATATACATATTTTCTGGTCGCAAAAGCAATTAAACTATGCACATGTGTGTGTGTGTGGGTGGTCGGCCTTTTCTTTATTTCCTTCATCATTTGATTCCTTTGCATTTCCATCAACTTTTCGCATATAACATTTTAAGCCGGATATTACAAAATGGCCGCTCCATTGATTGTGCGCTCACCCACACGTAATTGCCATGCCCCCTGCCACCGTGCTATATATGATTAAAAAATACTTCAAAAGATGCTGCCATAGCATTTGCATACTTTTGAGCGCAGCAGCAGCAACCACGAAATTAGTTTACAGTCAGCGCCTAAAGTTCGCGCACACATCACATCTTAAGTGGGAAAAAACTTTAAAGGCGGCTGTCAAAAAAATGTTGGAAAATGAGATATTGACAGCTTAAATGTCGCCTTTTTATGCTCTTTTTTGTGCAGGTATGAAAAATACTACATGAAATATGTTACAACTTGAGCAAAGATTTTCAAAAAATGCTAAAATAATAATGAAAATATATTTTTAACTAGCTTCATTAGGCTTTAAATTTTCTTCTAATTCAATGCTTTAATAAACATGCACAATTACATTTTATACGACAGCTAATGCTACACGTTAAAAATTACATCAAACAAATAATAGACAGCTAACGTTCTAACCCGCTCCCCTTTTAAAGTACCCTGACTACCTTGTACAGCAAATTGCTCTAAGATAAACGCAGCTTACAAAAAAACATTCTCTTTTTCGACAAAAAAAATTGTGCTGTTATGTGTTATGTTATTATGTGTTATTTCAAAATCGTGTACAAAGGGAGAAATAGGTATAGTTGTAGAGCATTTGATCTGCGACTTTTCTAACACACAGGAATTTCTGCTTGAGCTGCTCAGACTTTGTCGTTGTTGTTGTATACATTTTTTGACTTAGCTGCCAAAGCAACAGCCGCCGCCGCCGCCGCCAAATGTAATTATCCAAAAGTTTTTACTAGTTGTGGGCAAAATAAAAATAAGAAACATAAAAAGGCAGCTTGAAAACGGCTAAAGAAAATTTTTAAAAGGCAGCAGTAGCAGCAGCCGGCGCTTGTGTCAGCCGCAGGCGTCTCTTGGCGGCTTTTGCGGCTTGTTTCTGTTTGTCTGGCAGCCGCCAAAAAGTAGAAAATTAAATTTGTTTCAACTGCAGACTTTGCTCAGGTTTGCCAGCGTGGCGCATAAAAAGACGCCGGAAGCTGATTTTCCACTTGTCAAAAAAAGAGAGAAAAAATGGCTGCGCCTGACGGCGACTTTTTCCCTCCGTTTTTTTTTGCTGTCTTCCGTTACTTTGGCTTGTCGCCATTTTACGGCGAATTGAAAACGTTTGCGGCAAAACATTCAAAAAAAAAAGATTGTCAGGCCATTTATAACGGTTTAATGTCAATTTTTGGGCCCTGCTAATCGCATGGAAATTACCGAAACGTGCCACAGGCCCGAACCCACCCAAAAAAAAAAAAACACAAAACAAATAAAATGTATTTTGTGTGTTTTGAAGTTTATTTCGGTTTTATTGTTTTGGGCCAATGCGTCAAAAATGTGACACGACGAGCACAATGAAAATTTACACGTTTCATGAATAAGTTAAGCCAAACATGTGTCATGGAATCCCGAATTGATGGCTGATTATGCCTAATTTGTCCCATTTCAAAATGTGAAACGAGGCAAATGAAACGTGACACATTTATTAACCAAGTGGTACATTTAAACAGGCATTTGGCTTCGGTTAATTTCAGACATTTTATAGTTACACACTTTTGGAATATGTTCACATATGTTATTTATTACGTGGAATTGGGTAAATACAAGGCTTAACATTTAAAATGATCAATCTAAATGTGGTTGTTTTATTTGTCAACTATGAAATTAGTTATTTCTCTGGGGAACAGTTGGAATGGAACATGTTACTTATATATTCGCATGAATATACGTGTCGGAAATCAATTAAACTATAGAAAACCACACATTTTCTCAACCAAGGATTTCAAGGATTGAAACATGCCAATTTTTACAACCTCATATATAAATATAGTATTTACATTTGCATCTCATATATTTCTCTGGTATCATAAATATACAAAAAGATGTATAAAATATGCAACGGGCATGAGTAAGAGGCCGAGAAAACAAATGAAATTGAAATGAATATTTTGTGCAATTTATTTTCAGTGCATTTTAAATATTCATGCGTATGCCAGAGACTAAGAATATATAGGCTCTATATATGCATATGTATATGTGCATATAGAACATATAGTGATGGGCCTCGATTCTCTCGGGGCACACACACATGAATAAAATTGAAGCGCTGTGTGTGCATATTTAAAAGACTCACATCTAAAACGGAAGCCGTTGAAATGCTGCTGCGTGCCTGGAAAATCTTAACATTTTATTTTTATTTTACTTTTTTTTTGGCAAAAAAGAGGAGAGAATTTCCCTGACTCGATTCGCTTGATGCTCGTTTTCAAGGTTCGTTGCGGCGCCGAAGCCGCCTCAAGCATGATTTTTAAATATTTTATAACAATTTGTGCGAAAAGTAAATAGCAAAGCCGTAGCCCCAACCCTCAAACCTGTCCCCTTTGCTGCTGCTGCTGCTCCTGCTTTCCTAACTGTAAAAGCTATTAGCGTTGAATTGTGTGCTGATTGAAATTGAAAGGCAGCTGTTTGGACAGGTTTTTGGCTGAGTCTGAGAACCCGCCCGAGTTAAATGATGTGTGCCGAAAGCACTTGAAACCTTCTTTATGAATACCAGAGCATGCTAACAAAAAGCAAAATATTTTATGAAAAGCGACGAATTTCCATTGTGCATATGTTTGATTTATAGAGCTATTGACAATTTAAAGCACAGCTATTTAAAGGGGACTTTCAATTAGCTTGAAACTCCTTAGTAAACTGCTGATTTGGGCAAGTTTCAATATCAAATCAAAAAAGCAAGTACATTTAAGTATCTATAATATTTAAAAAGCTAGCTACATATCAAAGTATCAGAGTTTATAAGAATAATCTTTACAGCTGCATAAATAATTTTTCATAAAAATGTACAATAATTTTTTTTATATATAATATTGAAAATTAAGAAAAAACCTCATTTCGAATTTTTGTCTGTTTTTAAAAATAAGCAATAGAAGATTGTTCATTTTTATGAAATCACTTCTAATTATAAAAATTGAGCTATAAAGCTCTCAATGATGGCGAGAGTATTTAATGAACGGCATTCCAAACATCACACTTCTTTCCTATTTTAACTTCTGGCTAAAACACACCCCAAAAAGTATGCAATACATTCATTTTTTTTCGGCCCTGCACAGAATTCACTTAGCCAGAGGCAATTTGTGAGTGCGTCATACGGCAACACCTGACTTAACCATGGTTACGGACAGAGGTTAAAGTTGGCTTAGGGCCAGGAGTTGCCCCCTTGCCACCCACTCTTTTCAGGAGGGAAGGGGGGCCTGGACTGCTTACAAATCCCAATCCAGAAATACTTGTTATCGCTTATGTTGTCTCTTACGGTCTGCTGCATTCTCCTCGCACAGCACACACACAATTTTTTGGGCCCATCGATGCGTTGCGTAGCAAGGGTAGGGAAAAAGGGAGGGAGTGGGTGTGGGAGGGAAAGTGGCGAAAACTGTAGGAATAAGAAATGTGTTTCTAATTTTCTAGCTGCAATCACTTTCGCTTAATGCTTAATGCTTGCGCCTTGATTTGGGTTCAAGTTAAGGTTTTTTTTTCTGTCTCAAACTAAATGTTTGTAATTTGGCAAAAGTTTTCTTTTTGCCCTCTTTGCTGGGGGATAAGCCCGTCGGGCGAAATGGGTAGAATCAAGCAAAGTCCTCAATAAAAATTGCCAATATTTACTTTACAAAATGACAGTTCCACTTGGAGCTACTTGAGAGGGTGCGGAGATGCGGCGGGTGCGGAGCGGGGCCAGGCCTCAAATCCCCTGTCAACTTTGCTACTTAATAAAATATGAGTGCCAAAGTGGAAGATACAAACAGGACTGAGCTCGGGGACAGCAAACAGACAACAAGCAAGGGAAAGACGGGGCAGGGACAGGCACAAGGACAAGGACGTGCCACTAATGGCTGCCAAAACTCAAGTGCCGCCGATTCGGGCTGCCAAAGGGATAAAGAAATAAATAGAAAATGCAAATAGATGGCAAGACATTTGCCAGGAAACTGCAACAACAACAACGACAACGAAAAACCAGACGACAAACTTTGCCATGTCCTGTGGGATAGCTAGCGGGGTGGGCGGAAGGGAAATGAGGAGATTCAGCAAGGTGCGGGTGCAGCCTGCTGCCACTTTTGCCACTCAAGGCCATGCGTTGGCCATAAACTGTTGATTTTTATGTAAGTTCGTGCCGCGACAGTGGCCAACGGGATCTTGTTGAGTGTGTCCCCACCTCCACTCTTTCTTCCACTCTCCTTCTCTCTCTAGCTCAGGTGTGTCTGAGAGCTTTTGTCTAGCTCAGCGTGTTCGCCGTGCCCTGTTTGACATGTGTCAAACTTTGTTGGTCTGTTATTTCTGTCGGCGGCGGGTCCAAGGTCACCGACGCGCACCACCACCTGACCCCGCCCCCTGCTTTTGGCATTTCACGGAACAGCTTTTGCGGCTTGGCATTAGTCTTGAAATTATAGCGCTTACTCCCTGCTCTCCCTAGTTTACTGTCGCCCTGCTGTTTATAAAGCAATTTCAATAGTTTTATGTCCTGCCTCGCATATATGTGTGTGTGTGCGTGTTGTGCGTGTGTTGTGTGTGTGGCGTGCATTTTACGACTTAATATATATGTATGTACATTTGGAGCGCCTGCTGCTAGAGTACAATTTCTTATTGTCGCCACACATTCCATTATGGGCCCTCAATCTGCCATTTTCTTTATGGGCTTAACTTTTGTTTCCTTATATTGAATTTTAACCTGCTGCTAAGACTAGGAGTTCTATTCTTAAGAAAATGCTTTAAAGATCTCCTATTCAACATTTGCTTTAACTATTAAGCTAACTTCACAGGGCATCTTTTCATTTTCGAGATAGCCGTTGCTATTTCATTTTTATGACACATTCTTTAACGTTTGTTTTAGACCAGGAAGTCATTTGTTGAGTTCATCTGTTGAGCTCTATAGTTAAAATACTTTAACTATTCCATACGCAACTTTTTCTTTAAACATTAAGCTAATTTCACATGGCCTCTTTTAAATTTTGAGCTAGCTATTGTGAAAATTCTTCTTTGTCTCATATTCGTAAACGTTCTGCCTTCAGCCTTCGCATTGCATTCAACTGAATTATTAATATAATTTAATATTTTTTAATATTCTTTTCTTACTCTCTTTTTAGGTAAGTGACGACGTGCTTTCGCTTGCTTTGAGTCAGAATCAAGTAAGATACCTTTTTATTTTGCCATTATCTATAATTATTTGCTTTTGTTATTTTGATCTGTTGAGCTTTAAGTTAAGGTATTTTTTTGTGTGACGTTTCCCAAATAAATCTACGCTCTAACACCTTTTGGGCCCAACGTTGTCTGGCTTCATAAATCAATCAGAGCGTGCGTCGCGTGTGCTTCTGTTTGTGGGCCTGGGAGGGGTTAGGGCTGGAGGGGTGGAGGGGCAACAACAGCCATGTTGGGGCCAGCGAATTCGTTGCTGCTGCCGAACATTGCAACAACATTTCCGGCGCAAAGCAGTTAATTTGTCAAATGTCTGCACTTTATCACCATATCGTCAGACGTGGCAGACCCCAGCCCCTACCCCCGGCCCCAACTTCCCCCCGAGCTAGTGCTGGAAAACGCATTACGCACTCAGGCATTTTGGGGCTCGCCTCTGTGAAATTTTGAAGCGATGCGCAATCAGAGCACTGAAGCGATTCCCACAGGAATGAGAAAACTGAACTGAACTGAAGTGAAGAGAAGAGAAGTGGGGAGAGGTGAGATGAGGAGAGGAGAGGAGACAAAACGAGACGAGACGAGACGAGTCCGAGGCTCATCTGCATTGTCAGCGACAGAGCGAGGGGGTGCGACGAAAAACTCACTGGCAAAGCAATTTAAAGTTGCATCCATAACAGAAGCAATGGCAAAAAACAACAACATCATTCGGTTTTTGGCCTGCAGGGAAATCTGTCCAGGCTAATGTTGTCCTCTCGCTCCTGTCCATCCTGTCTGGCACACACTCAACGTCGGAGAAAGAGTGAAGCTGCGCCCAAAATCGTAATTAGAAAAGTGCTCGCATGATAACTCATTTTCTGAGTTGTGGCAACCCTGACAGCACTCCCACACTTTCAGCTCGAACATTTAATAGCTTTGAAAATCAGCTATTAAATAGGAAGTGAATGTTCGCTCTGGCCCCATCAAATTACCCAATCTATTTACATGGTCACCCTAATTGCCGGGATAATTGAGAGCTGTGGTGAGCGGGGTTACCGCCTGCTGCCCGTCAATATGTTGCAACAAACAAAATATTTGCAACATGGCCAACATTTTTGCATGAGCAAAAAATTGTCATCAAAATGCCATTACGGGGTCAGGGGTGGAAGGTGCGTAGGTTGGGGTAGGGTTGCTTCAATACTTGCCTAAAATATATTCATATTATGTGGGTTCTGTGGGATTGGGCTTTGGATAAAACAAAAAAAGAAAAGCAATTTGTTGGGCTAGTTCACAATATGTAAATCAGTTAGAGTTGCGAGCAGAAAGGAAGAACAAATAATAAAAATATACATTTTTAGAGAGTGGAAATGGGGCAATCAGAAGTAAGGGAAATGCAGCAAAACATCATTGAAAATATATTTGGAAAATAGTAGAGACAAAAATTGTCAGTATTTGCAAAAAATATGTTTTACATAATATACAAATGAATAGATAACTCAATAAAAAACAGAAAAGGAACATGGACTCTTGAAAAATACGATTTGTATATCAATAGATATACAAATAGCTGGTTAAAAATAAATGCACATGTTACCACTAGGAATCTATGGTCTTTGTAAAATCCACCCTAGAGTTTTGCTTCTCTAATCACCCCACCTCTAATAGCCGCAAGCTCAGCTGTAATAAAACGGAAATTAATAAAAATTGTAAGGAATTTAAAATTAAGCCAATGCAATTATGCGCACGCATCTCGAACTCTGGCAACCCTTGCCATAGACCACAACTCTCTATTATAAGGAAGTAAAAATAAATTCACTTTACCACAATGTGCAACAGCCTGCAACCTTTAATTAAAGTAGACGGCGACATATGAAATCAACGCCTAATAAAAGGTCGGACACAGCTTGACCAGAGTTGTCGCCACACCACCACCACTAACAACAACAATAACAACAGCACCACAATCCTTACTGTATTGCGCTTTGTTCATGTTGTATGCATTTTGCTGTGCGGTCTCCATTTTGATCAGCCACAGTAACGAGCTGCAGTCTACTATGATGACGACACCGACACCCAACAACAACAGCAACACGAACAACGGCGACGGCGACAACCCATGCAAAACAACAGGAAGAACAGCGGTCAGCGTTGCAAATGGTGGTTGCATAAGGGACATTAGGCCTGGACTGAGGTTTCGGGCGTCAGGCAGGGTCCTGGTGCCAAAGGGGCGCCACAACAACGTCATCAACAGCCCGACTCGCCAGCAGCTCTAATGACAACCGCACGTCATCAGTGTTGTCGTCGTCGTTGTTGTTGTTGTTGCTGCTGCTGCTGTCAACGCCCACATTTGACACGCCCAGCCAGGCAAGCGCATGCATTATAAACGTGCATATTCCTATAGCGATAGAAACCAGACACTGGCGACAGTGAAGCAATACCAATTAAACCTGAAGTGAAATTAGAAGATTGAAGAAAAAAATTAAAGGAAACATGTAAAAAAACAAAAAGAGTAATAAAAATAAAAGGATCACCTAAAAGAAAAAGAAAAAACAAAAGTAATTATAACAAAATATATTATCAAGAATTTTGGTCCTGTACATGTCCTGTAATTTGTAACATATGTCAAAGTTGTACGATATATTCAATTTCCAGCTACTAAATACCAATTTTATGGGAATTTGACAATTACTTGGTTACAAATTTTCCAAAAAAAACGTCCTAAAAATGAACTTCAAGTGCATAGAAAATCCGATAATAATTTCAGACTATGAGTGATTACTGTATAGATTTCTTTAGACTTGACTAAAATGCTAGAAAAAAATGGTTTCAAAAAAGGCTAAGCCTAATTAGGAAAATTTAGCAAATAGTGTTACCAAATAAATTTTGCACCACTGTGCCATGGTGTACTATGTGTGCGTTTCCAAAAATTTCAGTTGCAGCCGGCAACCGTTGGTTTTAGCTGATGTTCTTACTATGATTGTTGTTGTTGTTGTTAGATAGCCATGTATCATTGGCATGCAAATTTTTCCGTCCATTTTTTTTTTTCGATGATGGATTCCATTTGGCAAAACACAATAACAGGCACCGCAGGACGTCTGTTTCTGTGTCTCTGGCCAGCCCATCCATTTTTCCTGTCTCTCTCTATTTCTCTTGCTGTCCGTCGCTCTTCCTCTGGTTTCTGTCTGGGATCTCCAGCTGCGTTCGTTTGCATTATCGCATCTAATGATTGTCATCATTAAACAATGTCGCTCGTTAGTTTTGCAACGCGACGCAAATTTAACGCATTTCGGTGGCTCATTTGAAACGGTAACAAAAGAGAAGCAGCAGAGGGGCAGAGTGGGGAAGGGCTTGTGTGCAGGGGATAGACCTAGAGCTAGATTTTGACTATTGCGGCGTCAGCCATTGTTAACCCATTGACGCTTTTGTTGTTTGTTACTGCATTAGAGCCGGGTCCAAACACAGCCCCCTCAGCTCACAGCAGAAATATACCCGCATAAAATGCACATTTCCCACTAGCTGTATGTGTATCTCTGTGTGCGTATGTGTTGTCATTAAATGCGATTTCATTTTTGGCTTGGGCTATTTTAATCTGTTGGCAATTGGCATGCAAATGCAGGCAACAGCAACAACAGACACGAAAATTGCAATTAAAATGCATTTGTCAAAATTTGTTGTTTTTGCAGCAGCCTTAGAAATTGTCATTTTAGAGGTGTAAGTTTATATATATGTGTGTGTACCTGTGTGCTAGTATTTTTACGACTAATTTGCACAGTTTGTTAGCGCGTTTAATTTACGAAGCACAAAAAAAAAAAGAAACGTAAAAATGCAGATAAAATAAGCCTTTATAAAATGTCATATGGTCTTTACGAATTTATAGCATACATTTAAAGGCTGTGCTAAATCAAGGGACTTAGAGTCAAAAGAGCATTTAAATTAATAGAATTATATGATATTATCGAATATCTATTTCCTCTAATTTTACAAATTATGCAAAGTAAATATAATAATTATTTAACTGATTTAGCCTCAACTATTTCATGCATTATTATGTATATTACTTATCTAAGCAGTATTAACCTATAAGGAATATTATATATATTTTTCTGACTAACTACATAGATAAATATAATATTGATTATTAGTTGACTTTAGCTCTGGGAATTCCAATCAATTAGGAGCTTACGAACAAAATAAAAACAAGGCCAAATACCTAACTAACGAAAGTGGTAGGAAATATATGGTGAGCCCTAGCTTAACTCAATGTCGATGCAATTAACTGGCAGGAAAATTCCGAAAGAAAGTTATGAAATTTTTAGAACAAGCTGCTAACAAGTAGAAAAATTCCAGAAGAATGGAAGAGAAAAAACTATGAAAAGAAAGCCGGGAAAAGCAAAACGAGAAATGCGCAAACCGAAGGCCCTCGGGGCACATAATGCCACTTAATTAGCGCCAACAACAACAACATGGGGATAACAACAATAATATGGAGCACATGCCTTTAATGCACATTAAGCCCAGGGACACAACACAAAATCGCCGCGAGTCAAGAAGAAGAGAAGAAAACTCGTGGAAAATGCTTGTGGTAGAGCAGCAACAGAGAGGGAGAGCGAAAAAGAGTGAGACAGAGACGGCAAATATGGGTCAATTGCGTGGCTCATTGTGAAAAATGAGTGCGATAGAGGAGTGTCGAGAGGGGAAGGGGTAAGAGGAAGAGTCACAATCACATGTGCAGCATTTTGGCTCGTTTCGCATTTTGGTTTAAATGTCATTTGCATTTCTTTTTTTTTTTTTGTGCCACAGCACAGCCAAATGGACAGCTGTTTAATGTGTGTGTGAGAGAGGAAGAGCGACAGAGTGAGTGAGCGAGCAACGACTGCAAATTTATTCCTTCCTTTTTACTTGATTTAATTGTGCATAAATATTTTGCCATTGCCCGCTGCATTTAAATTAGGCGGCAGCCAGGACAATGCGCAGCTTTAACTGGGCTCATGTGTGTATGTGTGTGTGATATATGTGTGTGTGCGTGCCAGAAATGTTAATGATGTCAAATGCAATAAGATTTGTTTTTTTTCCGAGAACACTTAAAACAAATGACGCGTGTTGTACGTAGACAGAGACCTGGCAGAAAGGAAGGGGAAGGGGCATTGTTATGGTAGTAAATTAAACTGATATTTTAATAGAACACAGATTGAAAAAGCTTAGAGTAATAGGATTTAAAGGGAATTGCGTAATTTAGTTTACAAATTCAGTTTGAAGTTATATATAAAAAAGCCTTAGGCGTCCAAATTAATATTTAAATATTACAATTCCCAGCTAAACTTAGTTCATTTAAAATTAAATGCTTTTCAGTAAATTATTTAAAATTTTTGTTAATGATTCCTTACATTAAAAATATTCTTTATAAATATTAAAAGTGTCGAAGTTAGGTTTAGTTATTTGTAATAAAATGTATTTATGTAGATATCGATTATTTATGGTTATGGTAATAACGAATATGGATAATATTGAAATCTTATCGCAAAGCTCAATTTGTTGTCATATGCAATTAGCAGCAACAACAACAATAACAATTGGCGCTTATCTCTGTGTTGACCCTCTTTGCACTGCATTTGCGTTATAATAAAAATAAAAAGCCAAATTGCAATTAAATTACATTTTACATTAGCGCATTTTGTACAATTTTCATTGATGGTCACATTTAATATTTAATTAGCATAAATGAATTTGATTGCATTAGTCAACTAGCAACAAATTGCGCAAATACCAAATAGGTTTACATTTACCCCGTTGTTGTTATTGTTGTTGTTAATGAACTTTTACCAAATATTCCGGGAAAATGAGAAAATCCCGTTTGTGCATGCAGTCGAGTATATTATATTGGGGCGCGTGTGTCAGCTGCCAAATGCCAAAGCTCAAACAAATTTGAAAATTTATTTTCCAGTACACCCAAACATGCAACCCATACACACACAACGACCGACACACACAAATTTACACCCACACAGCTTTTTTACATATATGCAGTATATAAACTGATATCTGCCATAAATTGCATTTTACAATCAACAACAATACAAAATGGCGACTCGTTTTGTTGTGTGTGCCAATTTCAGCAACAACAGTGTCTGGCCTTAATGGATCCCGTAGCCAACTATAATAAATATACATAATTGAAATTATTTAAACAGTTGAAACTTTAAATATTACGCCCAAAAATCCGCTAAGAATGCTGTAAAATATGTCTGTTGAGAACAACCTATGCAAATGCGTCCAATTATTTATTTCATATACTATATTCATAGATAGTTATATATAATATTTTCTAAAGCAAATAGTCTCGCTTCCTTGTCCTTACTCCCAATATTATAATAGAAAACACTTCGCCAAGTTTGTATGGTTTCTAAAAGACTTTGACTGTCTCTCACATAGACAAAATCTGCACGCTATGCAAGTTTCCCTGCAAGAGCGCAAGAGAAATATGTTGAGCATCAATATGCTGTGTGATGCAGCAAAGACCTTTTGGCTGTTAACTTGTTTCTCGCAATGTACCTAAGCCAAAACAATTTTTAATTAAAAACTATTTCCAAAACATTTTTTCTCTGATCAAACGCAGATTGAACTGTTAAATATTAGATTAGCTTAGAGCTTAAATATTTTGTTGGCCACTTAATGCCTGCTATATAGTACCATATTACTCTCGCCTTCTCTTTCTCTCTCTCTCTCTCTCTCTGTTTGGCCCCAGATATCATTATACTCAAAAATTGCCCTGGGCATTTAATTTATTCTGCTTTCATTTCGTTTTATATTTCGATTTCTACTTGAATTTAGTTGGTTGCATTGCAAATCCCCTTCGAGGCAATGACGATGGCTGCAACGTTATGCAAATTATAATGCGCTTAACTTGGCCCCATTTCCACATTTCCCCCAACCCCACCCAAATTAATTGGTCAAGTTTGAACTTTGATTAAAAACTGATACGCATCGAGTCCGAAATAACGTTCATTACTTATTTGCCTTATACTGCTGCTGCTGCTGTTGCACTGTACTTTGTAGACAGCTGCAAAAACTTCTCGACGGTAGGGGTTAGGGGGTCGTATGCAGCTCTTTTGATTTGCGGAAATGTTTTGATACAAACTTCAATTAGTGTGTGCAGCTGTTGAGATGGCACAGGACCATCGACCAGAGTCGAGTCCCTGGGACCTTTAGGCTAATGCTGCCGCTGTCCCCGCTCCTGCCCCCGCCACTGCCACTGTTACTGTTGCAGCAACATATTTTAGGCTGTGCAACGTTTGGCATATTGACAGGCGCATAATTAACACTATTATCAACACAACGCAGAGCGATAGAGATAGAGAGGTCAGAGTGTGTGTGCGAGAGCGAGGGAGGGAGAGAGAGAGAGAACAGTAGAGTTCTGTGGCTGCTGCCAGAACGTATTTTGTTGCCCATTAAAATTGAACGAGCTGACCAAAGCTGACCCGAGCTGACCAGAGACATAAGTTTTGATTACGCTGCGGCCTGTGCCACATATATAAGCCCAGGGCTTTGTCTGTCTGCCTGTCTCTGTTTGAGTGTGTGTGTGTGTGTGTGTGTGTGTGGTCTTTGCATGTATTAGTGTTGATTGCATTTGGGCCTACTAAGCCAGGGGCTACACATGATTATTGCCTGTGAGAGTCGACTGCTGCTGCTGGGCAGAGGCGTGGCCAACAGCCTGTGCAGAACTTGCAACAAATCAAATTCTATGTATAATAATAAATATTTTAATTGTAATTATAAATATTACCAAAGATAACAATTTCCTATGAATTTGCCGCTTTCACAACGAAAGTTTAACTGGCTCGTTACCGCCAGCAACAATAGCAATAATAATAGCTAACGTATAATTATAAATTATTAAACAAACTAAACTAACAAGCGAACGACGTTCGTTGCACACTTAACTTTTTTCTTGACGCATTGCCGCGCACTCAGCGTATGCGCAATTTTACGCTTGGCAAAACAATTGAAAATTGTGCGTGTTGATTGGTGGGTGAATTAGGCGACGGTGTGCAGGTGTGTGTGTGTGTTTCAATAAAGCCCGACTTACACTCGAGAAAAAAGACAAGAATGTCGGGCTTGAATTAAACGTAACGTCTAATTCATTTTATTTGCATTCGTTGAAATATTATTTACAACTCAACTTTTCGCTCAGTGTGTTTAGAGAAAGGTGTCAAATGTCATCAATTTTATAATTCAGCTACAACAATTGTCATTATCATCATCTTGATTGTGGCTGTTTTTACTTCTTGTTTGCTGTCATGACTTGCCACGCTGCAAATGCAACTTTTGTTGCATATAAACTTGAACACATATTCTCACACAATCTGTCAGTTTCTGCCACAGTTCTTGCCAACAAAAAATTGGTTGACTTTGTGCCACAAATTTGTTGCAAGCCTGTGGGTCTAGGATTTTGTCGCAATTTGTTGCATTTACTTGAGATATTTCGAGAAATATTATAGCCAAATATGTCGTGTTGGAATTTGAGTGGAGAAATTTCTCAATTAAGATCCCAAAATTATTTTGGTGGGTTTGTGAGTATCCTTCGAAAACTTTTAGATATAAAACAAACACACAGGTAAATGGGAATTTCACTTTATTCAAACTTTATTTATTTTCATATATATCTATTGAGTATCCTAAACATAAATTTTTATTAAATTCCACTCAACTAATATTAATCCTAAATTTGTATTCGTTCTCTCTTTTCAGGTAAGTTTCATGCATATATTAAAAAGCGTAACTGTAAATGTTGTAAGTACTGTCAAAGGGATTCACATGGAAAACCGTAAGCCTAAAATGCTGCAACATTTTGCATATTGTTGATAAATTAAAAATACAACAAGCTTTACAGCTGGCTTCTGGGCTGTAAAACCACACGGAAATCCATGAAAATTCTATTGGGAAAAATACCCACTCACATATGAAATAGTACGCATAGAGTTGATGGGTGGCTTGGGTGGGGTCTTTCGAGGGAGTTTCGTATAAACGAGTCTACTTGCATTGTTTTGTTGTACAAGGGGACTATTCGAAAACATGAAAATTCCATCATATGCCAACGTCAGGCATTTAATAGATATTTTTTATGCCGCTCATTTTGTAGTTGTTGCAGTCTCAGTTGTTGTTGGTGCAGCTACCATTTTATATCCCGTATTCTGCAACATTTTTCAAGCTCTAACCGAAGCGAGCCATAAAAAATAGATTTGATTCTTTGCTTTTTTTGAGTTTTATGTACGTGAATGTGTTTCGTGTGTGGGCATTTTATAAATTAAATAGTAGTCGCAGTCGATTTAGACAGCCATTTCAACGGATCCCCCTCATCTCTCTCTGCTCGGCTCAGTTCATGCGAATCGTGCGTGTTAGCCAGACATAAAAATTGCGGCTATAACCGGTTTAGCCGTTATAACTGTAACTGCTGTGGCCGCCATTTTTCGTGTCGTTCCATTGCGACGCGGCAGGAAATCAAAGTTTATGACATTCACTCGCCATAATTTCCAGCTACATTTGGCGCTATCCGCCAGATTACAATGCGCCGTCAAAAATGGCATACGATATGGCATGGAATGAAAGTTTTAAGTGGTAGTATTCGCTCCCTCTTGCTCTCTGTTTCTCTCCGCCCTCGCTAATATTGTGTAGTGCACAGTTTTCGCAGGAATTTGCCAAAATAATATTTAGTGCATATACCAAATTTAATTTAATATAGCATAATTGTCGGGGATTAAATATACCCTTTATAAGCACGAAAGTGTGTTCAGTTTTCAATATACCATACAAATAATTATTTTAAATGTCTATTAAAAGCTTTTCATGCTTAAATATTTAATTCAGACTGGTTGAGATATGAGCTATTTTGCTTAAAAAAATACTTTTAAAATCCTAAAAATTTATAAGAACAATACTACAAGTACCAAAAATATATAAAAAATGCCACTTCAATACCGCATGGCAAAGATATCAGCTTGGTTTTCTTCTACTCAATTCCTTTTCAATTGTCATTGCATTATGTCATAGTTTGCACAATGCTTTTGCTACCCCCATTTCAACTCTCCCTCTTCTCTTCTTCCTTCTTCAACTTGACCTTTTCATTCTGTTTGCTTGATGAAAAGTCCCCCAAGTGAATTAATTGTGTTCTGTTCCATTTGCGTGCACAGCACAGTGCTCATAATCGCCGAGCGACCTTTACGCCACAATCACAACAAAACCTCAAATGAAGGTGCCGCGTCGCTACCCTTAACAAATCACCTCCTCCCCGCTCGTAGCTGTCAGCTGGCA
This sequence comes from Drosophila robusta, assembly GCA_035043565.1. Lineage (NCBI taxonomy): Eukaryota > Metazoa > Arthropoda > Insecta > Diptera > Drosophilidae > Drosophila > Drosophila robusta. The sequence continues at coordinate 10,119,638 of JAWNMW010000294.1, read as the reverse complement.
ATCATAAAACTAAATAGCAAGCATTTCAATATTCATCGATTAACTGTCACGTTAGTTGGGCAAACATATTGAATGCGGCGCTAACTGCACGCCTGATTCTCCTCTCACCCCCTCTGGGCTATAAATGTCAGAAACTTATCAAAGGCGACGCTACATAAATCAACAAAAAACTACTTAGAACGGTCTCATCGGGTGTAACCGACTGCACCATACACATTCACAGTATAATAACAGCATAAAACAGTCGCAGAGGTCTTAATTATGGTTATTTTCGAAAAATATAGATTTTTGTAATTATTTTACATAGTAAATATTTTATATGAAGCTTTAAAGGGGATATATAGATTAAATTGATTTACCACGCCCCCACTAGGAGTAGCCAACAAATTTCTGCACTTTATCTGACGCTGGTATACACACGTATATATTCTTGATATCAAGTCTCTAATTTCAAAAGTCGTTCATACGATCATTGCACAGAGCCAATATACTCCTTTCACTTCATGATATTAAAGAAAGAGTCGTCTGCCCATCACAGAACTATTGGGTAAGCAGCCACCTCAGAGGCGACGAATTTTCGTAGTGTTGCGGAAATATTAAAAACAATTTAACCAGCTTCAAAAGTTGCCTGAAAGTAATGAGAAGTGAGCGCCAAAAAGCAGGTGAAAATGTCAACGACAATTGCCAACGCCAGGTGGCGCCGAAAACAACAATGGGGGGCGCCACCTAGGGGCTGGTTGCTGCTAGCAATGAGAACAACCAACACATTTGCATACATTTCGTGAAGTAAACCCGCAGCGAGCAAAAAGTTCCGCGAGCCAAGCGTTCAAAGTGATTTACATCAACACCACAAAAACAGTCGCACCCCCTTCCCCGCCCCTGCCCCTTGCCCATTTGGCTGCCTCGTTTGTTGCTTAAGTTCTGTTTAACTTTTCATAAACTTGCAACACGCCCCAGCACCCCCCTCCCAACCCACCCTCTGCAGCAGCTGAACGTTCGCACTTTGCAGGTTTTTAGCTACTTTTTTGGCTTGTTTTTCCTGGGGCAACGGCAAGCGGGAAGGGGAGCTTTTTATTAACCACATTAGTTGATTTTTGTCACGCGAAACTTTTTCTTTAGCCCGCTAAAAATGTGATTTATGGCCAAATTTCAACACACTCACTTGCAGGCAACAAATTTTGTTGTTGCATATTTTAACAATTTATTTATTTAGCAACTAGGCAACTTTTTTATATATAGACTTTCACATTGTCCATATATACATTTATTTATGTGTATTTATATATATACATATTTTTTGTCAGTGCCTATTTATTTGGTGTCGTTGCTGCCACGCCCCCACCTCCCACGGCCGCCTGCCCTTGCATTTAGTTATGGTAATTTCAGGTGCTGGTAGAGGGGGCGTGGAAGTTGGTGGGAGGGCAGTCAAATGTGCGTGTGCTTGATTTAATGGACTGGGCTGCTTTTTATTTATTTATTTCGCTGGAATTTAGTCAACAATTTGTTTGATTTGATTGCTTTGCTTGTGGAGTGGGGAGGGGAAGGTAATTGGAGAGCAAACAGTAAGCAGATAGAAAAAAGGACAACTGTCTAGAACTACTTAAGGATACTTTTATTTAGCCGGAAATTAAAACATTTCAGTTGGGCTCAAAAATAAAAAACAGTAGATCAAAAATTAAATTTGTCAATAAAGAAAAAACAAGAAAGTGAATTAAGTGGACAGTTACTATAAAAAAAATTTAATGACTACAAATTGTATATGTATTAAATATTATGTGATACGTAATACGTAGTTAAACATCAATGTGTTGAAATAGTTTTTCTTTAGTTTGTATTTACACGCACATTTGACTGTTTCAAGGTTTAATTTTCTTGATAGAAATAAACATAAATCCAATTTGCTTCCAATTGGATTATTTCTATAGATAATTTCTATCTCCTCTTTATACATATATCCCACTTAAATTATACTTCCTTGAAGTACGTGACTTCAGTATTTTATTGCTTTACAATTAACTACCTTAGCTACACTCTCCCCCAGCTCTCCCTCAGCCATTAAGTGCTATAACCCCCTCAGCTCTCTTGGCTTTTGGTTAATTGACAGATTATTCATTTGATTTGGCAATTTCATTGGGCTTCGATTCTTGTTGTTGCCTTTTGTTGTTGTCTACGTGCTTGGCATATATTTATGTCAGTTGTTGGTTTAATTAAGTTTCAAATTAGCTGAAATTATTAATTACAAATTCAGTTGCAATTCAACGGTGTCCTTTCTTTTTGGCTCTCTCTCACTCTCACTCTCCGTGTACACACTAATTGCTCGTAAATTAGTTCCTCTGGGCAAATTAAATACTCGGACCACGCTTGAATATCCTTAGACACGCTGTCAAACTGTGAGCCGAGCTGGCAGCCACAATTTGCATATAAGGACAACGCCGAGGACGTGGACAGTTTTCAATTTGGCCAACGTTTGCGTAGCCAACTGATGATAGTCATCTATGGGCTTTAAGAAGGTCCTTGTGCCAAGGACATGGCAGCTGCGTTCAACATTTTATGTTTTTAATACACTGTTCACGTTGTGTTGAAGAGTATATTGGTTTGGCTAAAGATTTGAAACTGCACAATTTGCAAAAATATATTCTATTGCCCAAACCCACAGTTTTAAATATCTGCAAAAATATTCCCACTTACAATGCGTAAAACTCTTAAGCTATCTTCCAATCAAAATGTGTTGCTTTTAGCTATTATGCACCAGTGAACAGGGAATTGCCTGGTCGGCTGCAACCTACTGCAATGTGTTTGCTTGTTTTTTTGTCCCTCCACGTGTCTCGGTATACGTGTGTGCGTGTGTTTGTGTGTGTTTAGTACTAAGCAAACAGCAGCAAATGCGCAAAGCGGCAAAAATCGATAACCTGATTTTTTAACGACAAACAAAAGGCAATAACAACAACAAGCTACAGGCAGCAGACGACAGGCCCAGCCGACACACGTTTCCTCTAGTTGTCAACGTTTTGGCCAGCCCTCGTCTCGCATATCTGTATGAGTGTTAGTGTGTGTGTTTATTTGTGTGTTTGCGTACGCCCGCAAAAGTAGGCAACAATTTTTGCCTGGCTCACCGCACATACATTTTTAATGCACAGCTCTTTAGATTGCAAGTCATGTGTATGTGTGCGAGAGTGTGTGTGTCTAGTACATAATAAGTGGCACATTGAAGTGGCAACTGTGACTGCAACCCGCGTGCCATTTGCCGGCGTTTTGTCTGTGCGGGATCCTTGGCAACAAGCGTGCAACAAAAGCAAGCATAGAAAATTCCAAATGAAATTAAGCCCGCACACATGAACATACACGTACCCCTGCAGCCGCAACCCCTCCCCACATTCTAGTTGGCTTGTTTGTTGTGTGTGCGGCTTTTTAAATTGGCCTCCAAATGGGCGAATAGTCAACTAATTGCAGCAGCTGCCGCTTGATCATTTATGAGCGCACCATTTGGTAAGCAAATTAATTATGACAAGCAATGTCATGTATATTTTAAGTGCACTAGTTCCGCAAGACAGCCAAATGGTGCAAAATTGATTAACAATTTAAACAATAGCAAACGAAAAGGCGTACAGGAGGAAAACTATAATGAATGTAGCTCCTCAATATAGCCAACAAACAATTTTTATTTTAGCTAAAATTTATGTTATGAATTTTAATTATTTATAAATAACTCTTAAACTTAGCAGTTAAAGAATTTAACCCACTTCTCGCAATACCTAACTTAATCCAATTCTATTTTCCCTTTACTGAACTTCCCTCACTTCTCTTCGTTTCTCGTTTAACTTTCAACACTTAACTAATTGTTTTTGTTATCTTTTAAACTACCCCAAACGCATTTTAGTTGAAAATATTTTCAGTTTTCCAACTTTTTGACCCAATATATTCGCACCTGCAAGTGAAGGTTCACCTACATAGCCAAAGAAAAAAGTAGAAGATGAAGTGAAGTATGTGAAAAATGCGTGTTTTCCATTGCACTATTTGGACTGCATTAAGTTTTACGAGTTATGTGCAGTAAAATGTGAAAGACTGTAAAAAACACGACTTTGTCAGCAAGTTGTAAAAAAAATGGGTATAAAAATAAAGTTCCAGTGAATCAATGGCGCCCGAGTTATGAAATATGTGGCAAAGTTAAGGCGTAAATAGAAACTACAAGCGGCACAGGCACAAGGCCACAACTTCTACTTCAATCTCTCTCTCTCTCTCTCTCTCTCTCTCTCTTTTGCTGTGCTGCTCGAACAACACGTTCGACTCGAAAATAACGAGCAAAATTAAAAAGCAATATACAAACAGCAATCACGCACAGAGCCATAAAAGAAGGCAGGCAAAGTAAAGCACAAACTGAAATTAAAGAAAGATGACCCAAGTGTGTGTGTGTGTATAAGTGGGTGTGGCAGCGCCTAAAAGTAGGCATCAAAAGCACACGCGTGCGGTCATTAAGTAACTCGCCAGCAGCAGCTAAAGCCCACTGGCAAGTGGCGATTGGTTTGGTGGTCCTCTGGTTCGTTGGTTCGCTAGTTCAGCGTTCGCTCTTGGACTTGTATTGCCTAATGAGCCACGCAACGCGGCACGAAAAGTGCGCTAATGTTTGTTGTTTTTGTGGCATTAATTTTGTTTACAAGTCGTTTGTGCAACCACCCGCCCCCTGGCCAACCCCCAGCCGCACTCTGCTGTCGCCATGTGTCGTTCATTAACGGATTGCCAGAAGAAGGTTCTACGCCATATTCAATTTGCCTGCGCCTTGGCGTCGACTATAAATATTTGCGCTGCACTCTCGCCTTTTTATTCGAATTGATAGACAGCGGGTAAAATGCTGATGAGGAGGCGGGAAATGAAGAGTCCTGAGTGGACACAACTAAGCATACTTAATTGATTGCTTTTCAGCTGACAGCCGCGCTGAGTCGCGTCTAGCTGACTACGTAATTGATATTTAATTAAAGCGCAGTTCAAGTAGTTGCGAGTGGCCACTTCACTTGGCCTGGCTGGGCTAAGTGCCCCAAGGGGACATCCGAAGGGAGCAGAGTAAATTAAAAGGCTCAGCTAGTGTTTGCCGATTGTATAAAGTTGCTAATGTGCAGCTGGGCAAATGATACTCAGAGAAATGGTACAAAAAGTGAATCTAAAAAAAATAAATTAAAAGCAAAAAAAGTTTATTTGAAAGCAGCGATAAAACTTAAAGAATTTGCTATAAGAATTTATTACATTAAAGTGAAATACGCTTTAAATAAAAAGAACGAGTTCACAACTACGACACAAATTCCTGGAACCAATTCACATATTAATTAGCATATTTGTTTAATTTGAAAAAAAAAATATATTCTGTTAAGAAACTAGTTCAAAAGCCAAACATTTGAAAATATGTATTAACTTATAATTATTATAAATATTACTTAAACCACATTTCAGTCTAATTTGAAAAATAACACATTCCTTTATTGTTGAATTTTAATGCAAACTTATTCAATTAAAACTGTAGTTAACTAAAGACCATGAAAGTCTCGTTCATCTTGATATTTAAATAGGAGCCTTTTGCAAGTAGTTAAAAATTTAATGTACCTTTGGTTGCCTCTGCAGTTTATAATTGCTTTCAACCTGCCAACAAGTTTCATCAGTTACAACTAAAAGTCCACTTCCCACGAACTGGCGAATACAATTGGTATTCCTTTGGTTTTCCTTTAATTGTGCCCTAAACCCATTGAAAATGGATAAAGAGGGTATGTCGGTTTTTTGCAAATGCATGTAATAGGCAGAAGGAGGCAACTCCGATCCCATAAAATAAATATATTTTTAAACAGGAATACGAACTGAATTGATTAAGACATGTCCATGTGACCGAGATTAAGAGATCTAAACTTTTCGACTATAGATTCGCCTATGTCACACTCAAAACAAATTTAATTTATTTTTTCGGTATCCCATACATCACTGAAATCGATAAATATCGATATTAAGACATGGTTTTTGTTTAGCATATCGTGAGAACTATAAGGGAACTATAATTTGCCTATTGAATAACTTACACCAGTCCCCCAAATATGGAGAAAAAAATAAAAACAAAAATACCCGAAAATTACTTCAGCATTGCGCTTTGGTGTCTAAATAGATTTCAATGCTCTTTTTAAGTCCTTATAAATCTTATAGAGATTAGATAACGACAGCTCGCAGCTGGGTTCAGGGTATCTGCTAGTCGGCCCTTGTTTTATTAATGAAAACGCGCAGTTTCTTGCATGTTCGCTTCAATTTTTCTTTCATTATTATTTGCCCGCTGCGTTTGTTAACTTATTTAATGGGTGTTGAGACAGGAAAAACAGAGAATTGAGAGCGTTAAGTAAATGTGACCTTAATTTCTCTCAGTGTGTGTGTGTGTGTGGGAGGCTATGTAAATACCCATTTGATATATGGACTATAGAAACTGTAAAAGGAATCAAGCAGGAAGCCAGGTAGTTAAACAGAAGAGGGAGAGAGATAGCAAGAGGGAGAGAGGGAGTAAGAGTCTGAGAGAAGGGAACCACATCATTTACATGAACAGGACATTTAAGTAAAATATGGCCACTGCTGTGGGTAGCTGAGAGTGCGATAAGCACGCGGGTTCAAAGGCCGCTGCAAATTACCCAAAAAAAAAGCCAACCTTCAACCCCTACCCCACACCACACCACTCCCCCGCCCTCCAAGCTACTCACAAAAGAAAGAAAGCAGGCCCATTCCTTCCAAGCGGTGATGGTGGGGGGCATATAAAAATGCTCAAAATGAAGCCATAAATGCGCAATCACGAAATTACAAAGTAGCGCGCGATATTCTGCGTTTGGGGGTGTGGGAGGCGTTGGGCGTGGCACATCTTGAAAGTGTTTATTTATGCAGTTTCTTCTTCTTTTATTTTCTTGCAAACATTGCGCGCCAAAAAGCAGTCAAATTTAATTGGCTTGCAAATTGCCCAGGAGGAGTCGCCTGTGAGTGAGGGAGACGCCTCTTGGCTTACACGCCTAGCTCCCTGGCCGTCTCCCCTCGCTCTTCAGGCATTTCATAACAAATTGCTGCAAATTGAGGCTGTGTGTGTGTTTGTGTATTGTCTTCACGCAGATTCAGGCAAAATTACCGTTAAAAACCACCGCCCATTAAAACTATTTGCCGTAACAAACAAGTTGCAAGTGGGTGGGAGTTGCGCTGTTGGCTGTACACTAATGCCAAAAGTTGTCTTCCCCCCAAAAAATGTGGAAAAAACTTGTGCGTTAAGATTTGTGGGTGCCCCGAAAACTTTCGATAGTCTCGACATGATTCCACAGCAAATTCTCGCAGCGAACTATTTGCCCAACTATTAGAAAGTCAATTAGTTTTCTTTTCTTTTTAGCTATTCCCTCCTTCCCTCTCTCTCTCTCTCTCCCTCTCTCTTATGCCCTTCCTCTTTATTGGTGATTGTGTGCATGTGTGCATGTTTGATACCAGAATAGCTTTTTAAATGCCTGAGCTGGTCAGACCTAGGAAGGAGAGAAAGGGCGCAATTCAGTCTGCGTCTGGCGCCGCTGATTAAATTAACTTTGCGCCAGAAATTCAATTAAAGGGCCGTGCCACGCCCATTTTCCCCGTTTACAGTGACATATAGCAGCCAATAAAAATCACGCAACTTGTAGAGAATATTTTCGGGGTAAAAAATTGTCGTGCGCTGTCAAACTATGATATTGTTAACCTGACCCAGACTGGCTCTCAAAAATGCGCTGACAGCATTTCAATTGCCATAAATAAAAAAATAAAATAAAATACAAAATTGCTTTTGGCGGAAGACAAGAAGTTTTTATATAGGCGAGAGAAGCAAAGCAAGAAGTAGCAAGCATTTTTACCCCCACAAGTACTTAACTTTGTCATAAATCAAGTACAAAGGCAATAGTGAATCAAGTGACATAGGAAAGCTGTAAAGCCAATCAAAAAAGTTGCCCAATGCTGCTCAATGAACTTATCAACTAGGCATGCTTCTCGCTGCTACTCTGACACGCGTTCTAATTATATTTTCTTTTAAATGCTTCTTTTTACCCCGTAACTGAATACATTAAGTAAATCAATAAAGATTCAATAAACAAAATTAAAATACAATCCTTATATTTATGCCAACTTCAATACAGTCAAGCAGTGTGTCAATTAGCCAAAAGGAAAACAATAAAATGCGGCCCAAAGAACTTTTCGTGTAGTACACTTGAAACTTGAAGTGGAAATGAAAGTGGAAATGGAAATGAGAGTTGTAGTTTTCGTTGTCGTTGTTGAAGTTGGCTTTGTCGTAGTCGTCGGTCTCTGTGCCATAATTATAAATCAACTAGCTGCCACCCCCTTAATCTCCCCCTCCCCCACCCACCTGCTGCTTGCTGCCTTCTGAATAACAACAACTAATCCACTCAGGCAAATAGTAGGAAAAAACAACACTAAGAGACTCCAAAGTTTTTTGTTGTAATGCGACCCACTTGCAACAAGTTGAGAGGGGTAGCAAATGTTAAGGGTTGCAGTGGGCGGGCTCACTGGCAGCAGAACTGGGGGCAGGCAGAGTTGACTCACTTTCACTGTAGCTGAGTTCCCCTGTGTATGACATCAGCTATAATTTCCATTACGAGTCGAGCGACTCGCTGAAAATTGTACACCTGGGAGCTTATTAAGTCGAGACCCCTGCTGCCCCGCTCCGCACCGCCCTCTAGCAACTGTAATGTAATGTAATGAAATGGAATAAAAAGAAAAAGAAGAAAAATGTCCAACCAGGAGTAGGGGTCAGCAAGGGAGGCTAACAATTTACAAGGGCATGCAAAGTAAGCCACGCGAATGAAAAACAAGAAACTTGTTGATATTTCTATATGAAAAGTTGGCAGCACTGAAAACTAACCTCAAACTGTGCGGCTTTAACTTGAAAAACATTGCGCTACATGTGTGTATAGAATATACAATTCAAGTGCTGAATAATGTAATATATTTGGTACATATACTTACATAATGCTCTCTATCTCTCTCTGAGCCCAATAAAATTGTTGCGTTTTCTGAATGTGTTTTTGCATTGTAAATTACGCAATGGTTAACCATTTGCATAAATCACTAGAGAGAGAGCAAGAGGGGAAAGTACAGAGAGAGAGGAAACCATCAAATAATGTGTTGTGGCATTAGACCAAGAGGGGCTGAAACACCAATAACTTGACTGATCACACTGTGGAAGCTGTGAAGTGGCAACAGTGCTGCCAACTTGCGTCACCTGGCAACTCTAGAGTCAAAAACGACTTTTGTTTGTTTTTATTTTAATTTTCTTTTTCCAATTTTCCTTTTAATAAGAGAACAGGGTAGGTTCAGAGGCTGGGTTCAGATTTCAGCGCTTATTTGGTTTCTGATTATTATTTTATGCCTGGAAGCGGGCGGGGAGTGTGGCACGTTGCCACGCGCCTCGCGCCTTATAGTATGCAACATGATGTTTGCTTTATTTTTATCGCTGCGTGCAGAAGTTTGCCAAGTGTGTGTGTGCTTGGTGTGTGTACTGTGTATGTGTTCTGTGTGTATTATTATTTCAGTTTTGCAATCTTTTGCCACGTTTCGTTTCGTTTTCATGTTTATTTTGCGACTGGCGCTGCGCCATTCATCAATAATTCACATTGATTTCACTGTTTCCTTTTTCTTGTGCTTCTTCCCCTCCCTCTTTTTTTGGGGCTGCTCATTTTGCTGCTACCCACAGCAGCTGCTCCCCACTGTGCTCCAACCAAATTTTGTTGTATTGGGTATTTTGTTCGCATTTTCACTCGCGAATTCTCTCAGGCAAACAATTGACAGAACTCCAATGGGAGAAAATGCTAAAAATGCCACTTTGTCAGGTTATGGCCGAACATCTCATCAGGAATTGCCACAGGACCAAACGTTGATATTGAGCTTATGAATATTTAATGGTTTTTACAACTCCAGCCAAGCCGCTTTGAAGGAGCTCTTAGCATGCTGAAGTTTCTACTCCCTGCTGAACTGTTATTTGTGAAGTAAAGCTTTTCAAAACGCATTCAACTGTACTCTTAAAGCACTTACCAACACTTTTTTATTATTTTTTCGATTCAAAGTGCAGTCTGCAATTGGTCATGCCAACTTGTCAAGTGGCTTTTCATTAGTTGCAATTGCTGTACAGCCGGCCCAATTTAAACTGCTCCCCTTAAAGCCAATGTAAACCACATTGAATGTACACACACGCACACAGACGAGAGGCACACTTTTTCCACCTTTTACACACAACAATTTCTATGCGTCTTCGAGCTTCGAGTGGCTTTTGTTGTTATTGCTGCTGTTGCTCCTAGCAATGATATGACAACACTGCAGGGCAAAAAAAAATAGCTTAAAAAACAGGAGAAACGCAGTCGCTCATGCGTTGCCATGTATCTATACCCTGTACCTAATGAAAATAGGCAAAAAAGGGGTATTGATTTGCAAAAATATATGTAATGGGCAGAAAGACCATCTTAGGATTCTAACATGTTTATATATATTCTCGATAAGACCAAGGAACTGTATTTATATGCATAACTAATGAAAAATCAAAGTTTTGAAACTACACAAAGAGAAAAAATCTGACTGAAATTAAGTTCAAATGAAAAGGACTAACGTATAATTGACATAAATAGAAATTACTGAAAATAAGCAAAAATAATTTTAAACCAAGTACACAAAGTCTTAATATAAGAGAAAGCCAATCTTAAATCAAGTAAAACTCACGATTTACTAGAATATTGTACTTCGTTTAAAACGTTTTCACAGCAAATACGTTCTGAACAAGTTTGTAAAATTATAAATAAAGATTTAAAAAATTTTAGATCAATATATAACTGTTTTAAATGAAGCTATAGACAACTTAAATCAAGATATATCAATTTTTTTAATTTTATTTTTTATGTTCGAAAATTCTACAGGGTATCTATTAGTCAAGCACTCTTAATAGTCTTTCACTTGTATTTTTTTCTGTTGCTTCTTTTCCAACTTTTCCTGGCAAATTCGTTATGTAAAGGTATCCAGTATCTCGCATGCCGCATGTGTATCTGTGGGCGTGGGCGTTTGCTTTTGTGAGTGGATATCACATGCTGATTTGATTGGATTTGATTTAATTTTCCAATTGAAAACACTTGATCATGTTTCCCACTACGCTGTTAGAACAACACAAGCAGCATCAACTGTGTAGTTATTACAGGATTCTTTAAGGAACATCTCATATGACACGACTGTTGCGCATTATTATGCGACAGAGATGCCCTGCAAAAAACAAAAAAAATAATAAAAAAAACAAGGCAAATTGGCACTGAGGGACTACAGTGTGTGTGCGTGTGTAAACCAACAGCATTTGCAAATGATTTACATGGCCCAAAGAACAAACATAAGTGAGGGGAGTTTGAGTTTAAGAATAAGTAATCTTCAACTGTTTCAATTGTTATATAAAGCTTGGAAAATGCAGAAGATTTAAAAATTAAATTTTTATTTTAATGCCTAAAATTTAAAGCAAGATTGAGATTTAACTGCAAAAGTTGTACATATACGATGCACAAGAATTATAAAAAAATTATTATAGTTATATATATAATTTCAAAAAGTTGAGTAAATGGACTCACAACTCGGAAAATATTTAAACTACAAATTTGGTTATGAGGGTTATTTAAAACAAATTGAGCTTAGAAATACCTAAAAGAGACATGAAATCGAATTCTAATTTGGCTTTATGCAACTGTTTCATAAATTGTAAACAAAGGGACAGTTATGTTTGGGTTGCCGATGATTAAATGCTTCGAAAAATATATAATAGATTTGCGATATATATTTAAACTTAGCCGATGAATCAAAACCCTTGCAAACACATTGTAAATATGTGAAGTATATAAATATGTATACAAGAATATTTTCATACAACAACTCAATTCACTGTATCTATGGGTTCTAAATTGAAATTGATAAGATTTTGCGTACATTAAAGTAAGGCTCCTAATTACTGAGTTTATTTAAGATATTTTAAAAAACCGAAAAGTTCTTACAGAAAACATTGTTTTGCATATTGCATAGAAATAATTTAATTTAATTTATCAACTTGTGCATTGATGCTTATCAAGGGGCTTATTAAGGATAAGCAGAGCGGGGCTATTTTCTTCCACTAAACAGTACTTACTTATCTCTCTAATAACATACTTGAGCGACTATTTAATCATATATTCTTCGTCTGCTCTCTCCTGCAGCAACTATTTCGCACACAGAATCCGGGCTTGGCGGCTGCGGCCGCTGCGGCCACATCGGCAGCAAGTGCAGCGGCCGCGGCCGGCGTAGCACCACCTGGGGCACCCAATGGCACAATGCAGGCGTCGCAGCAGCAGCAACAGCAGCAGCAGCAACAGATGCAAATGGCGGCCGCGTCGCAACAGTTTTTGGCCGCCCAGGCGCAACAGAATGCGGCATATGCGGCACAGCAGGCGGCACCGTATGTCATCAATCCCGGACAGGAGGCGACTCCGTATCTGAGCATGATTGCCGCCGCTCAAATGCCGCAATATTACGGCGTACATGCGCCATGGGGCATGTATCCGGGCAATCTGATACCACAGCAGGGCACCCAGCCCCGCCGCCCCCTGACCCCTTCGCAGCAGGGCGCCGAAAATCAGCCGTATCAGGTGAGTTTAAAACGGGGTGAAGGGGCTTCGACTGAAGATAGGGCTATTGTATATACGTGTGGGGAACTGTAAAATTCTGTGTAAATTGTTTGTACACATTTAACGTTCGATTTTATCATAAATATTTACATAGACATATATATTTGTATAGTTAACCTACAACTTGACCTAAAACGTTGTATTTTTCTCTCTTCTTTTCTTTTTCTACATCAAAAACAAATGCTTCATAACCACCAAAATACAAAACCAATATCAAATGCTAACCCTGTAAAAAAACAAACTGTACAAAAAATCGAAATCGAATCGAACTGAATCGATAAACTGCTCAAAGGTCATACCGGCCTTCTTCGATCAGAGCGGCTCGCTCGTCATGGGACCACGCACCGGCACGCCCATGCGTCTGGTGAGCCCCGCCCCCGTTTTGGCGGTGCCACCGGGCGCAGCACGTGCCGGCCCGCCGCCGCCACAGGGTCCCCAACTCTATCCACCACAGCCGCAGAATGCGCAACAGAATCTCTACTCACAGCAGAACGGTTCCAGTGTCGGAGGTAAGCGAAAAAACCATCCCAAAATAACCCCAACAAAAATCCATGCCTAACTCATATATACATATATATAAATACCATATCAAACCTATTGTAATTATCTTGTACAGTGTGTCGCATTATGAACTATTGTTGTATACATATAAATTGAGAAATATTTATAATATGAAGCCATTGTCTAACTGAGGCATGGCCACTAATCTAAGCAACATTCCATAACCTAGCATAAATCCAGCAAGCAACAACAATTACTACTCAAAACGTAGCAGCTATATACACCATATCTCAAACATATATGGCTACATATATCTTGTAGCAATTACACTAAACGTTTATTTAGACTTTCACTCGACGCGTTTGTGTCTTGGGGGCGTTACGCCCGTCCCGCTGTCTCACTTGTCAGCATATTATTCAGTCATAACAATATAATGCAATTTATAATTGCAAATTTCATTTCTATTATTTTGCGTGTCTGCGTGTGCGCTACAGTTACAAAGGTGAGGCATTTTAGTTTAGCCAGCTGTGATATCAAATTTAAATTTACTGAGCACAGAATTGAGACAGTTAAATCTTGTTTATAGGGTTTTAAAAGTCAAGAGTGTGCTGGAAAGTATTTGAATTTTAGTATTTTACATTTGAGTAAAGAAACGAAAAGTTTTCAAAATACCTTTCAATAATAAATGAAAAAGAACTGAAATAAAGTTTGGTCGAAAGAGATTTGTGCTATAGCAAAGCATAAAATATTATACAACAGTATGTTCTTTAATATAATGTTGTTTTTTTTACTATTTAAATGAAAAGAAGTCAAAGAAGTTTTAAGGTGCTGTAGAATCCTACAATTTTATCGAATATTTATATCCGTTAGCACTAATTATTGGGTGACATTTTAAAGTGACCCATTATATTCAATATAATTATTTTGAACTTTAAAAAATATGCTTTTCTAAAAATAATGCAAATAATAGTAATATTTAAGTTTAGACTAATCTTAAACCTGGCTTTACTATTCATGCAAACCTCTTACAAACTTTGCCACACACCGCCAATTTTGGGTAACAGCTGCTTTACAGGGCATGACCAACAGCTTGTGTTGTCCCACAGAGCAAATAGGCGAGAAACACCAACTGTTTCTGTCAGTACATTTTCTTGCTTTTCATAAATATCTAATGCACAAAAAAAGAAACAAAAGAAAGAAAAACAATTGCAACAAAAAGCTGAAAACTGACTGAAAGCAATTGCATGCAAGCACGCAAAATGTTATTATTGCCCAAATTCTGCAACAACAACAACAACACCAACAACTGGAGCTACAACAACGTATGTGTGTTATCCTTGCCATGCAACTAACTCTGTCAGTCGTCGAGTGAATCATGCAATGTGTTGTTGTGTGTGAGTGCTTTACTTTGTTGTAAAGCGCCAAAAACGAAACTCTTCACTTTACAAGTGAGACAACAAGCGTTCATGCGTGCCTGAATCGTGTATTCGATTATCGTTTTTAGACTGATTTAGCAATGAACACAAGTTGGCAGTTCCATGTTGTATTAATTTTCTATAATTTTGTACAAACGGCACTGTTAAAGCTATAGACTCGGATGTTTTGTCTGACCTACCACGGTTGGACTGAACAGAGTATTGTGCAGTAGGGTAGAACGTTTTCACTGGTTTTATTTGTGCTATATGCTCTCAACTGTTGGTACTATTTAAATAGGTTTAAAAAATTATAATGTTTTTGAAAAACACTTTTTTTCCAAAATTTTCCAAACAAGTTGAAGGCACATTGTATTGAATATCGGAAAATATAAACTAAACATGGGATAAAAGCATGTGTACATGAGCTAATAAAATGCAAGTTGTCAGCCTGGTATTTATTTCAACTTAAGATGTCAGGCTGCCAACTTTTGTTATGATAAACTGAATTCATGTACTCTAACAGCGCATAAACGCAACACGCGCAACACTGTTCACTGTGTGTTCGTGTGTGTGTGCAACTGTTTTGAGTGTATTTTCTGTTTAGTTTTTGTGCTCAAAAATAACATTTGCAATATGAGCTAAAGGAATTGGGTCTGTTGGCGGGGCGGAAGGGGGCGTGGCTTGGTAACCAGAAGCTTGAAACTTGGCGAGGCGAAATGTTGACGGCCTCTGAAAAAGCTCTATTTGTATTTGTGTTACGCTTGTTGTTGCTGTTGTTATTGTTGGCAATTGTTGTAAATTTATAGAATTTCAAATTATAATTAATAACGGCAGTCAGGCAATGAAAGTTTACACTTTCGCCGGAGTTTGCTTGTTGTACAGCGAGCGCTTTGTACATAGAAAGCCCCAACCCCCGCTTAACCCCCGGCAAACCATTTTATGACTGTCTGCAGGCGCCACTACCCCAACCCCCAACCCCCAACCCTGCTCCTCAGGCATTTTCTATTATCCAAAAACCCTGTAGAAAATGTTGCCCCAGCGGGGGGCAATGAAAAGTTATAATTTCCTAGCTGTAAAATAGTTTAGCTCATTGCTTGCATTGCCGGAAAATGTTGGCCCGGCCATAAAGGCGCCCACAAATTGGGCTGCGATATTTGTGCTCAACAAACTTAAGAGCCGCGCCCCATTAAAGCGTTCATTGAATTGTTGGCGCGAAGTTAAAATCAATTTGACCACGTAAAATGCCGCTTAATGGACGAAAAAAGAAAAACTCCATTTTCAATTCCATTTTCAATACTCATTTCTCATCTCTCATTTCCCAGCTGACCAGTTGCCCGGTTGGCTGTGAACACATTTTCCACATTTTCCGCAGTTAACTCACTTAGCTCGTTAATGGCTCAACTTTCACATTATTTCGTTAATTAATTTTCCTTCCATGCAGGCTCTTTAATGAGCATTTTTTCTCTCATATTTCCACGAAAAAGTTTTTTTGCCCACGTTTTATTTTGCTGACGCATCTTCCTTGACGTATGACAACAGTTTTCAATTATTTTGCATTCTATATACCCTGTAATTTTAGAGAATGAGGAGAGTTTCAGTATAATCTTTGTATAAGAAGATGCATATCCTTGCTGACTGATTGAATAATTGATTAACGGACAGATTAGCTGACTTATTGAAGCATAAAATTTAAGTTGTAGACAGTTTAGTTTTTTATAAAGCTCCCTGTTTTGGTTAAACTGAACACTCACAGGGTGTGTTGGATAAATCCTCCCTTTTTCTGTAAAGTATGGGTAGGAATGGATTGACACTTTAACATTTATTGCTTTTATTCTTATTATATTAATTACTTAAAATTCGAATTTTTGAAACATTTAATCTTTAAACTGAAACTTATTCGGAAAGTTTTCCAAAATCAGTTCCATTTAATATGGACAATTAGCAATCCTGGGTGATGAAGCTGAGCCCTAAGGCATCCACGAGGATCTAGGTTCGAATTCAAGGCTAACGTATGGATATAGTGTTCGTCTTAGCCAAAGGCCATATCAATGTATATAACTACGTACATATGTATATACTTTAATTAAACATAACGATTATATTAATAATAATAATTATAATAATGATAAAAACAAAGAGTGTAAATGTTGCCTTTTAGGTATTTTATAGACTTAAAATGTTAATGGTTTCCTTACATTCGTTTTTTACTACCTGCCAAGCATATGCGACTAAACTGTGTCACACGTGTGGCACACGCCCACTTCCTCTCTCCTCTTTATGTCTCTCCTCTTTATGTCTCTCTCTCTATCTCTCTCGCTGTGACTTTGGCGCCTGACAATCAGTCAAAAATCAATTAAGTACACTGTCATTGGGCTCTGCTTGACACGCTCAGCGGGAACCAATTCCGAACCAGTCCAATTCAGTCCGTGTCTCGACAATTGTGCCTCTGCTCTTAAGTAGATGCAACACACGCACACGCCCACACACAAGCTGGCTGCACAACTCAATTGCAATTAGCACTAAAGCAAGTGAGTCGCTTCTCAATTTCATAGTGTCCCCACCTGCTCTTGGTAACCACACCCGCCTGCCTTGCAACAAATGGCAGGCTCGTTTGCCCCTCCGGCAACCCCTACCCCGCTCATTACCGTAGTGCTGCAATCGATGCGCCAAGACAGCAATTGTAAGCCCCATAACCAAGTCACGAGTCGCACTCGCAGTCGCAGTTACAGTCACAGTCAGAGGGTACCCCTCCCTCCTCAGGCTTACAACCACGTTCAGCTGCCAGGGCTCCTCATGCCTGCAATGTCAAAAAGCTTTTTAATGGAGATTATATTGTTTTAAGTGGCTGCGCAGCACCGAGACTCTGGACGTGCCCCTCCCCCTGCCCCAGTCCATTCCCCTTGTCAGTGTGCCCAGACAAGCTGCAATTACAAACGTTAATGCGCACACACACACACACCCCCTCACATAGGGGCTGGGGATTGCTGGGGGGTTGACTTTGCAACCGCCAAACCATTTCGCCGTGCCTTGCAACAAGGCAAGTCGAAGGGCTTCGGCTTGGCTTTGGCTTTGGCTGTGCCTCTATGCCCAGCATCCTGGCCAGGCCCACAAATTATTATGTACACCTTCCACATGTTGGCAACATGTGATTGCATTTGGGGGAAAGTGAAAGCCAGCCAAACAGCAGCATCAACAGCAACAGCAATAGCAACACAGGAGACAAAGCCAATGCCAAAACCACTTTACATACACTCTCTCTCTCTCTCTATCTCTGGCAGTCTCGCTGTTCCGCTCTCTCTTGTTATTGCTGTTATCCTTGTTGTTGTTATCCTTGTTCACTGCAACCGCCTGCTGCTGGCTTTTGTGCAAATGAATTCGTTTATTTTGTAAAATGTCAATTGCTGTTGGGCCACAGACGAGCAGCAGCAACAGCAGCGACAGCAACTGGCATGAAAGGGGGAAGGCAACAGCAATGGCAGCTTGTGAATGATTTTGTGCCACATGCAGCAGCAACAACAGCAGCAACTTGGTTGACACTTGCCGCAAAGGCGAAACAGCCACTGTGTGCGGGCTGGAGAGAGGGGGGGGGGCGTGCTTCGTGGGAGGTTGTCTAGGCAAGTGATGCACTTTGCGCTTAATGAAATTCCCAGTGACGTGTACGCCATGTCGTATGCGTAACGCTGTTATGTAAGCGACACGCTCCAAAACACAATTGGTTCAACTAAGCATTAGATCGAAGCGAAAACAGATTTAAAAATGCAAAATATATAACTATAGATAAATATAAATAATGTATATAGTATAGGATTAACGAAGAATCAAAGATGGATTTTTAATGAACTATTACAAAATAAAAGAACAAGGAAAAAACAACAAACAGAAAGTTTCTATATACATGTCCAGAATATATATTAAATAAATACCTGAAAAATTCACTGACTATTTAGCAATTTATATTGATAATGGATAGAGGTAGAAATAAATGCTTTATAACAGTAATATGATTTAATTGATATAATAGACAATTTAACGTTGAAAACAGTTGTTCTTCAATAGCTTTCACATGGATATTCATAAACATATTCACACATAAAGTGTACACTTGTAGCCATTAAAAAACTCAACTGCTGCATCTTAAAGATACAAAGATATGGCTCAAGTATCTCTCTCAAATTGCTGTCTTTGCTTTATCTTTATCTCCAGCTGCAACTGAAAAGCTTCATTTTTATAGCTGCTTTTCCAACACTAATTACATTTTTGTGTAGGGCCCTTAAAAATGTGAGTTGTGTGTATTTTTTTCATAGCCTACTTAACGGCACTTACAAACTTGCCAGCTCCTTATTTGCGCTACTTGAAAATAGTTTCCGGGCATTTAAATAACACGGAACATTTTATTTAATGCGCGTTCTTTTTTAGTGGCTGCGTGGGTGTGCGTGCGAATGTGTGTGCGAGTGTGTGCATAATGCGCACGTGTGTGCATTTATAATTCATAAAATGATTACATTAGGCAGAGTAGGTGCGATAAGGGGGGGTGTCTATGAGATGGCATCTGCTGCTGGTGCTCATATGTGGAACGTGTGCATAAACCACAAAATGTCGCATGCAATAAACGGGGCGTCTTTTTAATGCCCACACACACACATACGTACACAAAAGCACACTCATGTGTATGTGTATCTGGCTGCAGTTTCATTTGGCAAAGTGTCCTTGCACGCGCTCACCGGAGAGCAACAGACAAAGAGACAGCAGAGGGGAGCGATGAAGGAGGCGGAGCAGGCAGTGAATCGTGTCAGACGTAGCCCAGAGCATTAGATTGCGGGGGTGGAGGCAGGAGAAACGTATTTCCCTCTCTTAATTATTATGACTGTTTTTGACTACCAATACTTGCACAGCGCCCCACTCAACACCTCCCCCTCCCCCCATCTCCTTCTCTCCTTTTACACACGCAAATTGCATGAATAATTCTCTTTAAATTGTTGCAACTACCACGCAGCGAGGCGGGCTGCGGGGGCGTGGTGAGTGGCAGCGGCAAATAAAATAAACAGACTGGCAAACATCCAAACCAGAAGAGGTGTAGTGTGCTACGGCCCCCCGCCCCGCCTCCTCGACACTTTCATTGACGCAAATTGTTTGTACTACATAATCCATTCCAGAACCCCACCCCCTGCCAACACCCTCCGTTTGCCCCCGCACGCTCATTGCCTGCATTTGAAATGGAATTTAGCAGTCGCGTCTCTGAAGTGCGCCAAATTAGTTGCAATTTAAATGCAAAAATTAAAAGTTTTTCCAGACGCGTCGCCGGCGCTCGCAAAATGTTGTTGTCATTTATTAAGCATTGTATTTTACAACACTGGCTGCCTTAGGGAATTTACATTTCAACCATTCGGCTAGCATTATTGTTGCTGTTGTTGTTGCAATTAAAATTGGTATTGAAATGCAGCGAGGCAAATAGAGAAATAGTGCAAGAGAGAAGTAAAGAAGCTATCAGTGCGACTGCTTGAATAAAACTTTGTTTAAAAGCGATTCGCGAATATTTTTATTGTATTTTAGTATTTCTATTCAAATTTTACAACACTCTAATACAAGTGTTGTTAGGTTCACAGGAAACTTTTGTCCAGACCTGAATAATATATCTAATTCAATTAGCATTTTACAACATTTGTATAAAGCTTTAGTTCGCTGCGATGCGTCGAGCTCTCATATTTTAGTATTTTTTAAATCTTTTACAACAGTATAAAACAATAGATGTAAGGTTCATAAAAAATGTAAATATCTGCTTGAATAAAATTTATTTAGTTTTATGAGCTTTTTGTAGTGGCGAATATAAGGTTCCCAAAAATATTTTAAATAATTTCTTTTACAATATTTAAAGATTCAGTTGGAATTTAACAACACTGTATATAATTGTTAAAAGTTTTACTTAGCATTTTATTTACTAATTAAAATATATGCGTAATAGTAATATAATATATTTAGATATATTTCGAGATTTCCAACACCACAGCCAATTGTTTTATGCGTCGTATGTCTCTTTACACAATTTCCACTTGACTAAAGGAAACTTATTAAGTGGTAAAACATAAAATAAATCTAAATTATAATATACTTTCTAAGCTCTAATACGCGCTCCATTAGCTCTTTATGAACGTTTGTACCGCAACTTTTTAAACTTTGGCAATTTTCACGCCATTTTCGATATAATCTGCAATTCTTTAGCGCTTAGTTTTAGACTTCTCGACGCGGCAGTTTGCGAACTTTATAACTAAATAAAACACAATGGCGTACATGACCCGCCCCTTTCTCTACCCCTGTTCTGCCGCTGCCCCGCTGCTATTTATGGCACATATTTGATGCCATTGTGCGCCCACGCCAAAAGGGAAATTTATAGAAATTTGTGCAATTAATTTTCCGCAAAAAGCAAGAGCTTCCCCCTCCTTGCCTGACCGCCCTGCAGCGGCTCTCACTTGGCAAAGTTGCGTGTTGCATGGCTGGCCGCAAGCATTTTCTGCTGCATACTTTTTGGGGCAAATGCAGCAGTCGGCAGGCAATGAATTCATTAGGGCGCAAAGTTGCCTTCGCCGTGACTCAAGTTGTAAGTTGTCGGCTGTTGTTTGCTGTTGGCGAATAACATTGCATACTCGCAGGCGCAAAACTTTCACTTTTTCCTGCTGCTGCTGCTTTAGCACATCCTGTCAGGCTGTAAATTTTAGCCTCCCGTCGCTCTGCTCCTCTCGGAGCAAATCAATGCCAGAGTGACATATTACAGCATCCATCAAGTTGGCAGCCCCCACCTCCATGCTCGCTACTGTTGTTATTTGTGCTTATGCCTGTCTCCCTCTCTCTCTCTCTCTCTTTCCCCTCCATTGGCATATCCTTTTACATATCCCTGGAGCATTGCAGGCGCATATGTGCGTCCTTAATGGGTGACATTACGAGTACGGCGCTCACTCTCTGCTAGTTAAATATGTAAGTGGGCAGCTCTGTGCTGCCTGCAACTGAGCCGCATCAAACTAAAACTAACGGGCCACAGCTGCGCCTTAAAAGTAGGCAATTAAGTTTACGAGCGCCCTACACTGGGCCTTCAGCTCGGCGCTGTAACTCGATTAATTACAAAATAGCGAATACTCTGACATTACTTGTGCACTCTCTCTCTCTCGCTCTATCACTATCTCTATCACTCTCTGCTTCGCTCTGTCGCTTTCTTATGACCCACTTGGATGGGCTCAGCTAGTAAATTGTGACTTAAATGGACACTGTCGGTGCTTAGCTGCTGGAAATGTGCTGGGACTTTGCGAGCCGTTATTATAGCCACCCTTTTAATGGAGTTGTCATACGAGAATTTCATAGTTAACGGGAAAATGCAGACTTTAACCTAAAGCAAATATGTGTGAGATATGATTTTAATTTTACAACAAATAATAGTCGAGGTCAACTTCATTTGTTAATTTAGTTTAAAGTAATATTCAAGTTTATAAAATTCTATTGTTTGTATCCATGATATACTATTTAAACCAATTATTTTATTCAAAAGACTTTGGTGCTAAAATCTTCGTTTAAACACGCTCACAATATAGTTTAAAAGAACTTTGCAGATTTCACGTATACAAATATATATTACAAAAATAACAAAGAAAATATTTATTGTATTATACATAAATAAATATAACAAGACTGCAAGCTCAAAAAAAAAATTATAATAATAATTGGGATTAAGTTTTCTTTAAGTTGCGCTTTATGAACCCAGTCTATCTATTTATTATTTTTGATATTGTTTAGATTGTGTTGAGGCTGGATTGTTTTTTCCAGTAACTAGTGCAATGTTTTAGGTTTAATTCATACTTTAAAAAAATTAAACTTGTGCTCGTATGCACTGCAGATTAAGCAAAGAGATCCTCGCTCTCTTTCTCTCTTCTCTATTGTACATTGTAGATCATACTCAACTCTTATCCCTCTCTCCTTTCCACAGGCCTTGCATTAAACACGAACTCGCTGACCGGTCGCCGCGACTCATTCGACCGCACCACATCCGCCTTCAGCCCCTCGGCCATGGACTACACCACGAGCAGCGTGGCCGCCGCGAATGCGGTGAACAGCAGCGTGGCCCAAGCGGCTGCCGTTGCTGCGGCCGCAGCGCGCGCCAAATGGCCCGGAGCCATGTCGAACGCGAGCGCGTACGGAGCGCTCGGCGCGGGCGGCGTGGGAGTGAATGCGTCGGCTAGTCCGCTGGGAGCACCGCTGACGCCACCGCCGACGGCGCAGTCGTGCCTGATGGGCGGCAACCGGGCGCCGGGCGCCGAGTCGCGCCAACGCCAGCAGCTGGCTGTGGGTCTGCCGGCGACAGCGGCAGCGGCTCAGGCGGCCGTTGCCGCGGCGGCCAACAACATGTTCGGCTCGAACAGTTCACTCTTCTCGAACCATCTGGCGCTGCCGGGCAACACGCCCGCCGCCGTCGCCGCCGCCGTGGCGAATTCGCGGCAGGCGGCCGCTGCCGCAGCAGTGGCTGCGGCCGCAGCTGGCGCCGCTGGCGGTGCCCCGCAGCCGGGTCGATCGCGGCTGCTGGAGGACTTCCGGAATCAGCGCTATCCGAACTTGCAGCTGCGCGATCTGACCAATCACATTGTCGAGTTCTCGCAGGATCAGCACGGCTCGCGCTTCATCCAGCAGAAGCTGGAGCGGGCCACGGCCCCCGAGAAGCAGATGGTCTTCAATGAGATTCTGGCCGCCGCCTACAACCTGATGACGGACGTGTTTGGCAACTATGTCATCCAGAAGTTCTTTGAGTTCGGCACCGCGGAGCAGAAGAACACCCTGGGCATGCAGGTCAAGGGTCATGTGCTGCAACTGGCGCTCCAGATGTACGGCTGCCGCGTCATCCAGAAGGCCCTGGAGAGCATCTCGCCCGAACAGCAGCAGGAGATCGTGCACGAACTGGACGGACACGTGCTCAAATGCGTCAAGGACCAGAACGGCAACCACGTCGTGCAGAAGTGCATCGAGTGCGTCGACCCCGTTGCCCTGCAGTTTGTGATCAACGCGTTCAAGGGCCAGGTCTTCTCGCTCAGCACACATCCCTACGGCTGTCGGGTCATCCAGCGCATCCTCGAGCACTGCACGGCCGAGCAGACCACGCCCATTCTGGATGAGCTGCACGAGAACACCGAGAACCTGATCCAGGACCAATATGGCAACTACGTCATTCAACATGTGCTAGGTGAGTTTTAAAAGGGAATGCATTCAATCCTCGGCCGAATCTTAAAATTTTGATAAAGTTATGGGAGTCTAAAATGTTGAGATAGCATCTAATACGCATTTTTGAAGAATTTGTCCGGTTTTTTTAAAAAAGCGACCCCCATACTCACATTTAAAGTTGTTTTATACTCATTATGACATTGACAACCGATTAAAAATATAAACCAGCAATTCTAAATTGAAAAAAACAATTTGTTTCTATAATGATTAAGATCATAATTTTTTGAACAACTTTAATTTTTTTTTAAATGTTAAATAAGTTTTGATGCAAAATCAATCATTAAACCATGACTAAAATAAAATGAATCATAAAAATCGATTAAATTTTGACAAAATTATGGGGTTTGCAAATTGGATTTGGAACTTTACATATCAAAATTATAATATTTTGCATGATTTTTGACAAAAAATTTTCAAAATCACTTTGAACTTAGTTTTTTATACTAATTATGATTCCCACAATCGAATAAAAACATAAACTTGCAATTCTAAATATTAAAAAAAAAGAATTTTTTCGAAAATAATTATGAGGGGAGTCATAATTTTTTTCGGAATAATAAAAAAAGAGGTTATTTTCAAATTTTGATGCAGAGGCCACACCATGCATAAAATGGTATAATTCATGAAAATCGTTTGAGTTTTGACAAAGTTATGGGGATTTCAAGTGTAGTGAGAGCATTTTAGGATTGTTTTGAAATGTTTATAATAATGGTATTCTCATGGTTTTTGCAGAGCACGGCAAACAGGAGGACAAGTCCATACTGATCAACAGTGTGCGCGGCAAGGTGCTGGTGCTGTCGCAGCACAAGTTCGCCTCGAACGTGGTGGAGAAGTGCGTGACACACGCAACGCGCGGCGAGCGCACCGGCCTGATCGACGAGGTGTGCACGTTCAATGACAAGTAAGTGGGATAGATTTATATATAACATATATACCCTGTATGTGCAGAAGTGATGCTCACAATTGGCCGCACTCTTTCTCTGCAGCGCCTTGCACGTCATGATGAAGGACCAGTATGCCAACTACGTGGTGCAGAAAATGATCGACGTGTCAGAGCCGACGCAGCTGAAGAAGCTGATGACCAAGATACGTCCGCACATGACCGCCTTGCGCAAGTACACCTACGGCAAGCATATTAACGCCAAGCTGGAGAAGTACTACATGAAGATTACCAATCCCATGACTGCCACCGCGGCCTCGGCCGGCGTTGGGGCGGCAAGCGGTGCCAGCACAGCAACCACATCGGTTGCCAGCAGCAGCAGCGGCGTCGGCGCTGCCGCCGGCGCAGGTGGCGGGGCCGCGCCCAGCGGTACCGCAACGGTGGTGGCCAGTGCCGTAATAACCCCAGCCAGCAACAGCGTGGCCTCGCCAACCAGCATCTGCGTCGTGCAGGAGAATGGCAGCATCTCGATGGCCGAGCCCACATCGCCAGCCACCTCGGAGTCGGGCGGCTCGGTGGTCAACTCGGTGAACAGCGGCCTGGGCCCCATCGGACCACCCACAACGGCCAACGGAGTGCTGTAAATTGGAGCGTATGCAGCCCCGGATATCGAATTTTAGTTTGTAGCCCTTGGATGAAGAAGAAAAAACAGGAGGAGGAGAAGTGAAAGCAAATTGAGAGCATGAGAAAACAAAGCGAATGCATACTATAAATATTATAAAAAGAACTATATATATACATAATACTAATAATGATAAATGTAATGTAATTTATTTATAAACACAACGCAGAAGAACAAAACTGCAGAAACACAAAGATACAAAAAGAGAAAAACAAAAACAAATCAAATCGGCTCCAACTTGGGGAGCGAGCGATAATTTGTATATTCAATTGTAACAAAAAACAAAAAAAGAAATGAAAATGATCGTTAAACGCTTTTGTAAAGTGCGTAAAACTAACACACTCTTACATACACACACTGAGAGGAAAACACACAGACACACACACTCAAACGAGTTTCAAAACAAAATGAAAACTCGATGAAAAGCAACAAATTCGCATATTTTTGCGTGTTCAATTTTATGTTTGTTTTTTATATTTGTTGCTGAAATTTGTGAACCGACATAAAAGCAAAACGCTGTCGAAATAAAAAAAGAAAAGAAATGGAAAAACATGTCTGCGTACATTTTCGTTGTAATAACTTTGTATAAAACAAAAAATGAGAAAATGAGAGAAACAAACTCAAGAAAAACAATTTGTAAATGTTTAAGCAAATGAAACGACTGTAAATTTGATTATTTATAACAAGAGCGCGTGACGTTCAGTTGCGAAACAGAAGCAGTAAAGAAAAGAAGAAGGTAAACAGAATGAGAACGAGAAGAAAGTGCAGAAGAGCATGATTATTAGCATAGAATTTAACTGCAACCATTTCAAATATATACACATATATTTAAATCTTATACGATATATAAAAACAATACAATATAATGAACAACTTAAACGTAGCATGTAGGCTAAAGAGCAAATTAAATATGTGTAAAAAATGCATTATATAAAGCTAGCAGCCGAGAGCACTCGATACACACACACACACGCCCGAATATACACACACACATACACAACACACACAATCAAGAACTCTTTAGCGTTGCGTTTTGCAACAAATTTCACGTCGCTTTTGCGCTATGTAAAATTTTGTACAAAAAAAAACAAACTCAAAAAAAAAACCACAAACTAAAACC
Source organism: Drosophila robusta (assembly GCA_035043565.1). Lineage (NCBI taxonomy): Eukaryota > Metazoa > Arthropoda > Insecta > Diptera > Drosophilidae > Drosophila > Drosophila robusta. The sequence goes on along the minus strand of JAWNMW010000294.1, from coordinate 10,093,090 downwards.
ATGTAAAACAATGTAATAATTATTAAATATATATTTTTCTTTTTTTTGTCAATTTGTTCACATGTAAAATGAAAAAGCTGTTTTGTAAAATTCTCATTACTTTTAATCGAACATTTGTTTGTAAATTGCTTGTAAACAACAAAAACATACAACTAATGTTAAAGAAAACCCCCACACACACACACTCACACATCCACACACATAAGACTCTCTCACACACATATATAAAAAAAACGCATGCATTGTAAGAATTATGGCATGTGCCCTATATACATATTATACATATATATATATATACATACATTTATATTTGTATTTTGTAAATTGTTTCGTTTTTAAGAACCCCACACACCCACATACAAACACACGCACACGCACTCGTACACACATATATATACACGCATTGTATTTATATATATATATATATAGATTTGTAGAAACGCGCTTCTTTAGGCCCGTCGAACCGAACTCTTTGTTTAGCCACTAAGATTTAACTGATTACTGATTTATGATTTATATTAACTCTTTTAAGTTTCTTTTAGTTATGATTTTCAAAGATTTCTATATTTTAACACACAAACTCACTCAAAAACCAGAACCTACAAATGTATGCAAAACAAAAATAAATCAAAAACAAAAAAAAAACAAATATATTTGAATACAATTTACAAGTTATTGTTAGTTAGCCCACCTTTTATAATGCATATACAAATTATTTTTAATTTTATTTAATTTTTTTTGCAAAAACCGTCTCGGCTGCTGTGCGCCAAGCAGTGTATGGCAGCAAGCAGTGCTCGCATTCACATGCACTGCTTAGTCGCGTGTGGCCCGCTTACAGTTTTGCGGACACTGGCAGCAGCCATGTTGACGCTCGCCTATTTAATTATATTTTAATTGTATGTCTAAACAATTACTGCGCAGCTTGAAATGCATTCGTTGTAGTGGGTACTAACCCACTACAGCCCCACTAAACGTGTATAAGTGTATAAAATTGTTTTTAGCCACCACACACTTGTAAATTGCCAACACAAGGAACATTGTAAAAAGTCAGAATTTTTGTACATTTTGAATAAATACATTTAGAATATTTCTCGACGCCTTAAACAAACTGAAAAGAAAACCAAACAAGAAACGAATTTAAATTCTTAATTTATGCATATTTTTTCATTTGTTAATTATTGTCGGTTTTGGCTCTTAATACAACAAAAAATGTAACTATATACTACAAAATTGATACAAAAAGAAACTTGTTGTTGTGTCGTCGTCGTGTTTTTGTATATATATACATATAAAAAATTCAGCATGCAATATATGTAATTTTGTGTAAATTTCAGACCACTTAACACACACCCACACTAACACCCCGCCCTGCCCCGAGCGCATTTCAAGCATTGGCGCAACAATAATTTATCATATAATAAATGTATGTGTATTTTATTTTGGTATTTTTTTAAAATTATATTTTTAATTATTAACTAATCAACTGCCTGTCTGCAGAGCGCAATGCACTGATAATTTTAATTTACATAAATCGCAAACAAACAAGAAAAACGGCAACAACAACTCTGTATTTAGATTCTCAAGTTCTGCACAGTGTAAACACACCGAAAGCAGATACGCTTTCGAGACCCACACACAGACACACACACACACACATACACATGCATACACGCATTAAGCTGCATAGCTGTAGTAGTTAGACTAAGACAAGCTCTTATATAACACACATATGCAATCGATTAAAGCAAAGAATTTTAATACTTAAATATAAATATATATATATATATATAAATATATATATATATATATATATATATATATATATATATATATATATATGACGTATTTGTACAAGTATTTGTATATGTAAAAACAAATTGTGTGTAGAGAAAGAAGCGAAAGCAGAAGAAGCAGCAGCACAGTGAAATTTGAGACGCAACTAGCGCTATCTACATTAAAATATATATATATGAGATATATATACATATATTGCTAGTTTTTACAGTAAAAACGTTTTGCACGCATGTTAAGCACTCTCGAGTTAACCGACAAAAAGGATTAAAAAACCCATTTAAAAATTAAAAATTAAACAAAAAGAAAACAAATGTAAACAATGTAACTTAACTTATATAAAAATGCATATAAAAATTCCCTACGACATAAGCAACGCGTAGTTTAAAAGAAAGAAAAAAGGTCAAAGCTGAAAAATTAACTTGTATGTGGTTGGTTTTTTATAAAAACGTTGAAGATGTCGAAACCCATTTTCAAAGCTGCCAAAGCAGACAAAAAAAAAACAAACGCAAGCAACTTTTTCAAATTGTACATTTTAGTTTTGCCAATTAAATTTGTAAAAAACAAAAACAAAACCCAACAGGGTCGTAATAAAACTGGCATTGAATAATAGTAAACCCATATTTAAACCTATTAATCCTAACTATACATATATATATATATATATATTATACATACGAGCAGCAGAAATTTGTAAAATTTTTCGACAGCAAAAGATTGTAAACTAAGCTAAGAACATAGCTAAAGCATATACTAAAAACACATTTGTAATTTGTTGTAAAAAGAAGAATGATAGAATGATAGCGAAGATGTAAGCAAGCTAGAATGGAGAGGCAAACGCTATAGAGCAGACGTCAAGTAAAACCTATAAATTATACATATATATATATATATATATATATATATATATATAAATATATATATTATACATACAAATACATACTTATAAAGCATAAATAATTATATTTTGTAGTTACACACTCTCACACATACACACATACATACCGACGAACCTTTAGTTTTGTAAACAGCGCGCAATCGGCACAAGTTACGTACGAGTCTATATATAATGATAAAAAAGAAAAAGAATGAAAGAAGAACAAGTAAAAAATTCGAGGATAGCATTCGAGCTTTCGAGCATTTGATTTAACTATGCATTAAAAGAAGAAAAAAAGCAACACCTCTTATGTTTATTATACACTTTATATTAAAAGCTAATTTCATTGTGAGCAAAAATAAAAAACACAGTTTATTATGTAGCAAAAGTGGAAACGTTTTATTTCCTCAATTCGAACTTAATTTCAGTTGAACACATTTTACATTTACATTCGATTCCACGTTCGCGTTCAAGTTCCAACCAATTGGCTTCAATAGAAGGCTGCGATGACAACAAATCTGAAATCAAAATTCATATTAATATGGCATACATTTAATGGATAGCATAATATATATAGTATATATACATAAAACTAACCTATAACCATTCCAACAAAACCAAAACTAAAACCGAAAGACAGCGCAAAGTTTGAGGCATTTTATACGGCGCAATTTTTATATGAACAGGCTAGCTGTCTATGACATACACACACATATATATATAATATATATATATATGTAATGATATACCCGAGAATGATCAACTTTTATATGAGCCAGTAAGTAAACGGACATATTTTTTTATAAGCCTTGGCAAGCTGCACTTTTTCCAGGCCAAACATTTTAACAAAATTACCAATTACCAAAATTCACTATAAGAATAATAAAAACTAAAACCAAATTTAAAACTAAATGCATAACAAAAAATTAATACATACAAATTAATAACATAATAATAAACATAACCCCCAAGAAATAATTTCAAATAGTAGAATTTTTCCATTGTAGAAATGAAATGTATGTATAACTATATAGATTTTTACTTGAAACTTGTTCGAATGAGCAAATCTCGATATGTAATAGGGATATGATAACAATTAATTATGTTGTTCGCTCCCTGAAAGCGAAATTGACAACAATAGCAACAGCAGTAACAACAACAGAGAAAAACTTGTAGAAAAAACAAACAAAATCAACGATACAACCCAATATTTAACTGTATATACAGAGTACTCGGAGTACACAAGGCATATATTTGCAACAGGGGGGTAAGTGAAGGGTACAATTGCAAATTTTGAAAAAATAATACCATTTTTATGATATGTAATCCTAGTTTTAAACAAACTAATACGAAATTTTATAGATGTGCATCTTGGTCGTTATTGCTATTCTTATGGATCTGGAACAGCACTAAGCTAATAATTTTATTTTCTTGAAAATATTATATTTTTTTTCGTTTTAAACTGTTTTAATGAAGCATTTCTTAATGTTGTATAGCTTTCTGTAGTTAGTAATTAGTCCTTACACTTACTCCAACTGCAAATGAGGAGCACTTTCGACCAATACTAAAGCTTAAGATTGGTTTGTGTTTTTATTTTTTGTTAAATGCCCCCATTAATGCCACAATAACACCCAAAACAACTGGAATTCAATTAAATGAAATGACAAACAAGAAACCTAATTAGCCACTCGTATGTACATAGGTGTACGAACATAACTAATGATGAACAATTGTAAAACTAAATACTTCTACATATTTAATAAATAAAAGAAAGATTAACAAAACGCATTTTTTATTTTTATATTAAAGTGCATACTTTGGCTTCGGCCCAACAGCAAGAAATGATGATTTGCAATGCATACTTTTAGGCATGTCAATTAAACAGCTCCGACATGTGAAATACGAAAGTGTTGCATACTTGCTCTCTGACATCGAAAACTAGCTCCAACTCGGCCATATCCTTGCAGATTTTTGCAGGACTTATTGCGTTAGAATAGGAAGGCCAAAGTCTATCGATTGGTATACAAAAATTATGGGGTCATTTATGTTCGGTTAATTACAAAATTCCAGTCTCGGGACGCTGGGAAACTGGCCTATATTGCGGAATCCCAATTATCTTAGGAACAAGAAGCACGATATTATTGTCATTTGGTCAGTTGATAGCCCTGATCGATAGAAGTTGTTTGGCTCGTCAGGATTGCCAAGGATACAGCAAAGTTACAGTCAATTATGTGTATGCAGATAAGTACCTTTATCTCTGGTATTTAAAGGACTTTCGACCTTTTTATTGTAAATTCTAAATAGGGAGAAAACTCAACATAGTTCTGTTTAGTCTGTTTTTTACACCACACAGTATGTAAATATATTGTTTAATACTTTGTTCATAGCAATAACGAGTATTTTACAATTAAATAAAAAAAGAACTAAGAGCTAGAGTCCTTAGAGTAGGTTAACTAATTCTCGTAGAATTGGTCAATAGGAACGTGCTTGAGCAGCTGATTGGCCAGTTTGCCAAACTCGGAAGCCAGTTTCTTTTGGAGCTGCGCCTGCATTGCCTCCAGCACAATCTGAGAGTTGTCGCGCAGGAAGAGATTGGTGGCCTCCACTGCAAGGATACGGTGAAATCGATATGATTAACACATGCTCAGCTGGCAAGCACACCTTTTAAGGTACTTACGGAGGATGCGATTGTTGTTGAAGGCGCGCGAGATACTCATGTTGACCTTGTCGACATCCAGGACCAGACTCAGCGCATCCACGTGCAAGTACTTTCCCCGCGCCGACGTCTTGCCGGTCAGATCCGCGGTGACGCCATCGAAGACGGCATGGAAATCGCCGCCGCCCGAGGCGGGAATGATCAGCAGGACGCCGGAGCTGGTGTACTTGGCCTCGATCTTCAGCTTGGGCATGAAAATGCGCGCCTTGAAGGGCTCGCCGCCGTTCTCGCCCAGCTTAAGCGATTTCACCTGATAGTTGCTGGCGCCAAAAGCCTCCATGTTCTTCAGCGTGATCTTGTAGCCCTGCGGTCCCTCGGTCAGCTGCAGGCCCAGCGAATCCATCTTGAAGGGCTCCACAGGCGGCAGCTGCAGGGAGATCAATGAGAGTTAGCCGAGGCGATAAAGGTGCCACAACAATCGCAATCGCAGCGCCATCGACAATTTGCGCACTTGAGTGGCAGCTGCCACATGCAACTGCGGCGCATTGCGCAAGCCCCATCGGCCTGCCATTTGGCATTTGGGTCTTATGCAACTGCAACGCGTTGTGCAACATGCAAATAGACACGGGCGTGCGGCATGCCACACACTGTAGGGTTACCCACCTCAATCTCCGGTATGCCGCTGGCCAGATATGGCCGCAGATGCTCCAGCGAGGCACTGAAGCAGTCCACGAGCTTGGGATCGTCGCGCCGGCACTGCTTAATGTACGCAGCTGTTGAGTAAACACGAGGAAGACACAGAAAACATTTAGCACTTGGTTGTTTAAACAAAATCAACATCAAAAGCCATTTCAGTTTCGCTTTTTCAATTCCTGTAAAGTTCAACGACTCGCAAGCCACTCGAAAGCCCGGCCAACGGCTAAGACAACTATTTTCAAGTTCAGGCCTGGCCAAGACCAAGTGCGATCTGCGGCAAGGTCGCGATGCTGGCCTTAAAACTGCAACGCTTAAGAACCTGTCTGCTAACACACACATATATTTTCTTTACAAAACTATAGCCTGACCGTCACAGATCGCCGCCACATAATTATATATGTGGTTTACATTCAATGTGTGATCATTAGCGACTGCAGCTGAGCGTTTCCGAAGCATACAATTCAAGTTGAAGGCTGTTCAACGGATCGATCGAAACTTGAAAATGGCTTTTAGTTGCGTTCATTAAATATGGATTTGGTACAGAGTTTGCATTTTCAATGCGTCTTTTATGGATGCGGAAGTTTGGCTTTCGATTGCTTTTGTTTATGTTTATTTCGTACCCCTGCCCGACTTTTTCTGAGCTGTCAAAACTGTGTCATTTCAGGCAATTTGCACATGCCAGCTGTAAACTTATTTCAATTTACATAATACTTGTCACTGGGCGACTCATTTGACATTTGGCAGCCGAAAAGTAAATAAATAAAATGCATTAGCTAAGATGTGTGAAGAACTGAGGAAGAACAGCAGAGTGATCTCATCTGGGTACCCAGTTCTCCAGCTATTGTTAATTATCATTATAATTAGCCAGCTTCAAACTAATTTTACGGCTATTTTTAAGTCGTAGAAAATATGTTAAGTACAAGGCATTTTAAACTGTTAAAATATTAATACACATTTGTCAGTTGTTCAGCCAAACGGAAAAAGAAACAGAGATTAAAAATTCATTTCCCTAATTTAAGATCACAGTGCACTAAACTCGTGATATCCATAAATATTGGCAAATAAGACATTATCTTTTTCGCTCAGAAAACACACATTAAACATATTCTCAACATTTAATTAGTCATGCTTGGGCACAAGGCCTTGCGCATAATTTGTTTATGTCCATCCAATATCTGGATTTGGATCGTTTCAGAACTTACGCGTTTCGGCCTGTGAGAAGCTGGTCAACTGCAGGACTGCAGCCACAATGCACAGATATTTCAGCATACTGATTTTCTATTAATTCAAAATATAAACAATTAGCACACGACACGCTTAAATCACACGACAAAGCCCAGCACAGTTTTTATTATTATTGAATATGCAATAATTGTGTTATTTATTGATCTCTCGGCTAGTGGCAGACGTCAAGCAATGCGCAGCTGAGAACGACAACTGTGAACGTTGCCAGCGCCGCGGTTTGGTTTTAAAGCCCCCTTCGAAGAGGCGGCAAACCAGATGCAAAGCGCAGCTTTGGTCTCTGAGCTCTGAGCTCGCACCGACGGCGACGACGACGCCGACGCCGACAGCGACGCTTACTGAGCGGCTAACTGTGTGACTGACTGACTGACCGGCTGACTTACTGACTGCTAACTGGTGTTTAGTGAGGCTGTCTAAAGGTCTCTTTTTCTCCTTCCTCTTCAGCTTGAGACTTCTTCTGAGTCTCTGGCAAATTTTGTTGTTTTCGATTTAAAGCCCTATACCCATTGAAAAACGGGAATAAAGAGTATATTGCAGCTGTGGGTATGTATGTAACAGACATACACGAATAGCTTGACATTACTCACTATATTTAACTTTCTTTAAGTCCTGAAGATTTTTATAAAAATCGGACACCAAATCTTGAAGTTTTTCTGATTAAAGTGTTCAATATGGCACTAAGGAAAAGAGTACAGGGTGTCTTTTATTCGATCGATGACATCTTATTCTCGTTTGTTTTGCTTGCCCATTTGCCGAGTGGCATAAACAATAATTAAGCTCTCCAATTTTCGCAATGAGCTGTAAATTTTTATCTTAACTCGTTTAGAATTCATTTTTTGTACATTTTCCAAAATGTGTTAAAATGCTAATCATTCTCCGCTGCAATTAACGGTTTATAAATATATACATATATATACATGAACAATCTGTTCAGTCATGGCTCAACAACCCGCTCCGCCTATGAAAAACTAACCTCAGTGCCTCAGCATAGGTGACCACAAGGGAACCCTGAAAAACCAATTGAGATCTATAGTTTCTAATCTTTTATCAACTGTGCCAAAGTCATGTCTATAAGACTTTTATTGAAAAAATAATGATGCATTATTAAGTAGTATGGCAAAAGCTTGGATATAATAACATAAAAAGGCACAATTAATTCTCAATTTGTTATGAAATCAATTGGTGCCTACAATCCGTAAACAACTATTTATTCACTAAGGTTTTTCCAGTGGCAAATAGTAATTAGTTTTGTGCTATATAATATTTTTTTATATAACATAGTTGACAGTTCAGATTCTCTATATTCTATTATATTTAAAGCGAGAATTTAAAAAAATACCAATATATCTTCTGACAGCTGTCTCACTTCAGAACTTCCGAACACCTACCTAACCCCTCCCGCACCCATTCGCAGATATATTTGTGTAAGCAAATCAGCTGGAAAGAGGAAGACAAGGGTAAGGTCCCAAGCTTTTAACTTTGCTCTGTCCGCGAAAAGACCTTTGGCTGCCTGATCTTAAACTGTTGACAATGGCCATGACAAACACAGAGTGGGGATTGGGAAGTGCCCGTCGACACAAAGGCCCGGTCGATTCGTGTACAAGTCAATGGCAGAGCCCGTGCTATACACTGCGCATACTAAAAACCAAGCGACAATTGTGAGAAATACTTAGAGAGGAGCCAGAGCAAATAGATAAATAGTAAATGGTACAGGGAAACGTTTTTCAGCCTATTGTCCAAAGTACTCGCATTGTTATTTAAATAATTAGATGGCTTTGTTCTACCTTCCGATGGGTATGGCACATTAAATAAAACAATACATTCGTACATCAGCACTTTCAGAACATTAGTTCCAAGAAATTACCAAAAGTATGTGCTTAATTATTACTGAATTCACGGGTACACGGGTTGACTAGTCGCCATGTGAGTCTTTAAGTGTAAGCAATAAAAACGGAGCTGGAGGCACATTATACAATTCTTTTTTAATTCTAGCCATAATTTAAAGGAAACAAGTTCTATGAAACTGGATTTTAATAAGCTGCAACTTGGAAATTATAAACAAAGTTATACATTTAGTGTTGATTTCATTAGCACTTAATAGTTTCACTATCGATGGAAACTAGTTTCTATATGAACTTTAAGCAATATAGTTCTCACATAAGCTGACAGTTCTAAATATTAAAATAAACACGTATTTGCAGCATATTGTGAACGAGAAAGTCAAGGAAGTGCAAGTCTCTAGGTCAAATTATTCGCATTTCTAAGCACTCATCCAGATCAATACTTTGAAGCATCATTGTTTATTCATTTATTTGTTAAATTCTTTCACTTCTCTACTTGCACAACAAAACAGGCCCGACGACATTTCGAGGATATCGACTGGAGACAGGAAAACTATCAAGGAAAATGAGATAAACAAACCACAATGAGCACAATGACCAATAAAAATAACCTTGACCGTAGCCATAAAAACCTGTAATTGACACATATGTTAACACCAATTTGCGCGACGCGACTGTAGCTGCTACATTTTCTGTTGTGCTCAAAAGTATGCAACACAATTTTTTTTTAAAACTTCAAAAGGTTTTTGTTGCTTCTCATGAGCACAAGTTTATGCGTTTACAAACATTGAGATTTACATTACTTTTATATAACTTAACTATTAAATAATAATATAGAATGGTGTATTATGTCATTTACTCAGTTTTAATATAAGAAACCACAAAAATTCAATTGATTAAAATGCACAACGCATCTTCTTAACGTTGAATGGTCATCAAGTTGTCAATTTCTTTATTTCTTTTGCAAATTGCAATTCTAAAGCTGGGCGTGTCAAAGAAATTCGCCATAAATAAGGCTGATTGATTGCTTTCCACAAAAACATAATTATTCTCATTCATAATGGACTTTGTATGCAATGAAAGAACCTTTGTTTCTGCTATTGTTCGTATGCAAATCCTGAGAGCGTGTGTGGAGCCCCAAGTGCAATGCAAATGGCAAAAGGCAGCACTTGACCTTTTCTAGAAGACGCCTTTTGAGCCGCACTAATGGCCGCTCAGCTTAGCCACAAAAGGGCGCAAATTGCCAGCTATTCATACGGTATAAAAATAGTTGCAACTCGTTCCATGGAGATGATATATGGACTATGCTGACTGCAAGGCACGCAGGATTAGGCCCAGCTAATCCCAGGGCTAATGAAGCGCACATGAATCACGGCGCAACTCGTTACGCTGATATTGTGAGGCCGTGCCGAGTCAAAGACCGACCAGCTCACGGCATGAACTTAACCTTCAAGTAGCGGTATAGTCAGGTTGGGCCCAGACCCAGCCCAGATGCAGGCCGTGCCTAGGTTGGGGCTGGCGCTGGCGGGGGTGGGAGTGGCCCCATTTTGCGGCCTTTGTTCGCCGTTGCAGTGCAGTCTGCCTTCGCCTTTGGCGCTGCTTTCGACTCGAGTTCATTTCTTTTGGCCGCCTCGCTGGCTGGCTAAGTTGGCTGGGTTTTTGGTTAAATGGCTTGGTCCAATGCAGTGCTGGCTCATTCCTCGCTCAAGTCGCGTGAAAGTTGGACGGCAGTCGGCGCAAAGAAAGCAACCAGTGGCACCAGACCAGCAGAAAACCTTTATAAGAAAGCAATTCCAATACTCGGTTTTATTCTGTTTTCGTCGCCAGCGAGAGAGAGAGAGAAGAAGAACAAACAAAAGCCCAAACGTAGCGAACTGGTCCGTTTTGACCCACTTACGAGCTGTGCCCGCTAGAATTTTGAGGGCAGAGTGAAATTTATTTTGTACCCACTGTATGTTTCATTGTGCTTATTGTGTGCTCCAATCCGAACAGAAAATTCTCCTAAAACGCTTTCGCTCTTACTCATCGAAGAGGAAGACGAGAAAAATACAACTAAAACGTCATTTGAACGAAAATTAGCATATGAAAAAGAAACAAAACGAAACTAAACGAAACGTGCTAATAAATTATGAAACCAAACTAAAAGTGAAACAGCGCTCATAACTATTTATTTTAACTTGTACTTTCATGCAGACATACCAAAAAAACAACAACAACAACTATGTGCCACAAATTCGGAATATTATTGCTGCTGTCCACAGTGGGCGCCATTTGGGCCCAGCAACAGCGTGAGTATTGCCAAAAGACCCCAATCCGAAGACCTTAGGAAACAGCCAGAAATTGCGTGGTTTTTGCTGTCAGCATTAGCTTTCTATTAGATTACGTCGGCGCTGGGTCGCTTTCCAGTCCTTAAAGGGAGCGGGGCCAAATCGCTTCGATCACGTCGCTTATAACTAGGCTTAAGTAGCGCTCGATTTGGCTTTAATTACCCGCTCGAAACGTGACAACAATGTCGAAAGTTGCCGCCAGACATACATGTAACATTTCCAAGAATGAATTACCATATCGAAGATATATACCAAACATTATCAGCATTATATAGCCACTTATACGACAAAAAATCCCCAATTTTTTAATGAGGCTCAAGAAAAGATCTTAGGTCAGACGTCTTGAAATATGTCACAAAGCTCAGACACACACATAATAGTTAGCCCCGTTGAACATAGATAAAAAAGATTCGAGAACACATAATAATCCTGAGCTATAAGCCAGGCTATTTATAAAAGGTCATAGAAATGTTATTCTCGGAATGAAATTGTAATAAGACGTGCCAGCAGCTTTATTACTTAACAATAGTTTAACTTTTAGGTACATAACTACAACGAGGAGAAACAGTTATCTTCGTGCCAAAGGATGAATACCCTTGCAGACATATAGAATATAACTATAGCTAATTGTGTTCTCACACAAAAATTACATTTATATATTTGCCAAATTTGGTTAGAATATCTTAAGAAACAAAAAGATGTCAATAAAAACTAATTTTTCAGTCGACTGTTCCTATAGGGGCTATATGGTAAAGTGGAGCTATATGGTATTCAACTTGGCTTCCATCTGCGTTACATAATTCATTAGAATATTTTGAAAAGTAAAAGCCATTTAAATACCTAACTAATGGCGAACAGATAAATCATCTGAATGCGAGCTGAGCAACAACAACAGCTTGGGATTGTGAGTAAACAAACTTGGCGAACTTGGGCTCTAAGTTAGGTAATAGCACTGGCTGATAATGTGGGCATGGGGCAGACTAATTTAAATACTCGGGAACTCTGGCAGATGCTACAAGTAGCACTCGCAGGCGAGTTCATTCCCCCAACGAGCCAACGAGCCAAGTAGCCAAGTAGCCAACTAGCTGGGCTGCAGGGCCAATAAAGCTGTCACATCAGGTTTGCCTCGCGCTGAGTCAAGTGCTAATAACAAGTTGATTGCTGCACATGCTCACGCCTGTCGGGGATTGATCTTATCCGGCGGCGGGGATCTGCAACGCGAACATGTGAACTTGAACTGAGCCGCAAACATTGCGAGCCGAGCTGCAATTAAATTCGTTGCACTCGAATGCGCAGTGTTTAAGTTTTTCTTATGAAAATAATAACAATCAAAATGAAAAGGAAAACGTATTAAGGCAAGATAATCAACAACGAATTAGCCAACTGCAAATACGTTGAACTGGGAAATGCTTTATATTCAAAGCTAGCCACTGCCAAGTGCATTTAATGTAGCTCTCTCTCTGACTCCGTCTCTCTCTCTCTCTCTTGCTCACTTCCAGCGTACTATCTGCAGCAGTGCCCGCGTGATGAGGCAGCTATCAACGAATGTCTACGTGATAGTGGCAACAAATTGGTGCATTACCTGCAAAAGGGTATACCTGAATTGGATATTTACGAGGTGAGCTGAGTCTGGCTATATTTGCACACTGCGTTCCTTAGCTTCCACTATATTCCTCTCTCTCGCCCTCTCTACACAGATTGAGCCCGTGGTCATCGATGAGATCGGCATTGTGCTGGGGAGCGGCCCAGATGGTTATCGCGCCCTCTTCCGTAATATTCAGGCCTTTGGCGTTAGCAATATAACAGTTACCAATGTGCGGTAGGTACACAATAATTATATGTGTCTATTATGTATGTCAAGAGTGGGGTCGCCTAGAACAGCGCTGTTGTTTGCACTGTACTCGGGGAGTATCAAGTATTTTCAGTATTGCTTTGAACCTTATTAACCTGGCGCTTTACTTGTTTACTCCATACTAATACACTAATTAACAGGGGCTATAACAGTTTTATGTGCAATTTTCCCAACTAAATTCAAGTCTTTGCTTAAGCCCTGTAGATTATCTGTACACTTGAGCCAATCCTTTGTTTAAGCAAGCACTTCATTATTGTTATTGCTCTATACTAAAATAGTAATAGTAAAGTTGGCTCTTCATTTCTCTAACCCTATATCTATATTTAATTATTTTTTTTCTCCAACGTAAGCCTGTTAGTGCATTTAGTAGCTGCCTATCGAAATTTACGCGTTTCCTTTTCCGTCTGTTTAGGCCACAGAATATTCGTAAACATGTTTGTCAATCTCTCAGCCAAGCATTCTGTCAATGCCTCTTAGCATTATTGCGAGGCACGCGATCGCGCGTACAACTTTTAATTAATGCACTTTTTGTTGTTATGGCTAGAAATGCAGTTTGCTGCAATACGAGTAAATCGAGTGAACCTAAGAGTCTTTGTCTACATCTCCACATACAGAGCGTTTCGCCATTGCAGCTCTTCTCGACCGGGCTAAGCTCTTAAACGCTGCTCTTTTTCAGATATGAGCAATCGATTTATATTTAAGCATTTGCATTTTCTGGGGTTTTTCATGGACGTAATTGCCCCCCAATGTTCGCGTTTTAGGTTGTTCACTGCTTATTGGAAATAAAAAGCTCATAAATTAAAGTTATGGCTACGTAGAATTTTTATCTTTCTAGGCGTTGGTGGGCAAATTAGTGGAATTGCCATTGGGGCAATAATAGTTGAAAAGTAAATGATAATTACACAGTCAACACCTGAGAAAGAGATTAGTAAGAGTTATTAGCATTAAAATTAAACTATTAAAAATACCCAGAATTGAAGACATTTAAACGAAGTACAATATTAATTATATGTCAACAATTGTTTACGAAAGCCATCGCAACTTCTAGGTTATCTAAGTGACTCGTGCTTTAAAGCTATTTCCACTCAAACGATTATGCAACATTAAGTCCTTGACCTAGCCGCAAGCAATCGACAAAACAACTTGGCCCAAACAAGCCGACAATATTCCGGTAACGACAAACGGCAGTCATCAGCAGGCCAAGTGCCGATTATAAACTAGCCAAAGAACCGAATCCAAAGAACCAAACGACAAACACTTCGAGTGCCCAAGCTGATGATAGCCACGAAAATGTGGGTCAAAGCGATTCTCTATGTCAAGCATTCGGCTGTAGCCTCTTGCCGGCCAACCAAGCAGCCAGCAGGCAGCAGCCGGTTTCGATTGCAATTCAATTTCCAATTCGGTTTGGGTTTGACACGGGGTTTCAGTTTGGCAACCGCCTTGCTGAGCTAGCTCTACACTCAGAGAAAAAAGGCAAGCCAAGTGCACTCAAATCAAGCAGAAAACTTCAAAATCAAGCTAAGCTCAAGAGTTCTTAAATAAAGTAGACAATTCTAATTTCAAGACCTTTTTTCGTAGCTTAAATATGCTATATCGAAATATACTAATCAGTATAAGAAATGTTGCAGTTAGATTAAGAATGAGATAATGCAAATTCTTGTAATACGTTATTTTGTACTTAATCCAAGCCTTTTTTGTTGCTACAAAAATTAATAATTTTGCAATCAAGGATGATTTGTACTTGATTTAAAAATGATTGATATTATTAAAGATTTAACAAGGAAATTGATGTGAACTTAAAGCCGATTATGCCGGTATTTGGAAGAGGCTGTTTCTCTGCGTGCACAGGTTTATTTGATTTATTTTCGCAGCTTTTGCATCGAGTGCACCAGTTTTGTAGTCTCGAGTCGGTCGGGTGTGCCCGAAACGAAGGTCGAGGTGGAGTTAGTTAGTTGCCACACACGAGGGCGACATTGAATTAAAAAATGCAAATACATTAGCACATCCAGCGATGAAATGACAGTTTTGAGTGGAGAGCCGTAACTGGTAGCTCGAATAGATATATCATCATTGTGTCATTATCACTGCCATTGTCGTCGTCACTTGCAGCTCCGACTTGGACTCGCTGCAGTTCCAGCTGACGTGCGAGATACCCCGCATACGCGTCAAGGCTCAATACCGTTCCACAGGTGTGCTGATCTTGGTGAAGGCCTCCGGTGCCGGCGACTACTGGGGCGAATACGGTGAGTGGACAGCGGGCGGGTTCTGTTGATGGTTGATGGCCTAAGCTAAGCCGCCTACCCCTTTACAGAGGGCGTCAAGGCCAAGATCTATTTCAAGGCTGTGGCCAATGAAGGCGCCGATGGACGCACCTACCTCACCACCGACTCGGTCAAAATGGACTTCAACGTCAAGGAAATCCAAATGGGCGTGGACAACATCGCCAATGGCAACTCGGTTATACGTGAGTGCAACCTCCTTTTAACCCAGTCTAAGTTCTAGCTAAACTCCGTTTTCTACACCCTCTGCAGAAGCCGCCCTCAATCTGTTCATCAACTCCAACTCGCAGGAGCTGCTGAAGGAAATGAAGCCCGCGCTACGCACCAAACTGACTCTCGTCATTCGCAACTTTATGGATCGCCTGTTCGCCAAGATACCCCTCGATGAATGGATCAACTTGAATTAGACGTTAGCCTGAAATTAACGTCAGACGAGTACTATATAATAAGTTCTAATTTATTGCACACAGACCCAAAAAAAAAACAAGGTCACCCATACAAATGATCTAATAAAATAATTATACGAATTATAATAGAAGTGGAGTATGCCTTACATAAACTGTAAGTGTAGAAATTATTATGATTGTTCTTCTTATTTAATATCCGCTGTTCAACGACCCAGCCCAGCTTAAGCTTATATTTTTATCCGAACTCTAAAACTATTAGATAAGAGCAATTGCGGGTTACCAGTTGACTTACCATTATCATTATTCGCACGGCTGTGTAAGGGTAGACATGCAAATTGAAGGTTTCGACAGTATGAATGAAAAACTATGGCGAAATGTTAAATAATCTGAAAAAATAATAACGAAAGGCGTAACAAGCTGTGGAAAATAGGCAAATGGGTAACGTGCGCAAATTAAGGAAAACAAAAAGAAAGTGGAATAGAAAATATTTTTATTTAAACAAAAACGTTTCTTTTAGTTAAACTAATTATCTAGGTGAGAAATAATAACACATTCTTTTGGATTGATAGATTTTATTGAAAACAGTTCAAAACTTTCGTTCAAATTTGAAGCTGGAGTATAGATGTTGTTTCAGCTAAAGGCTTTAGTAGCCAGTTCCACTTAATAGTTGGGTTGATAGTTTAAAACTATTTATACCCTGTACTGACACTAATTATTGAGCCATCGTAATCGCAATCAATTGTAACGGATCGTGTTCGAATAACTCAACGCGATCGTCTGAGCAGCTTTCCTTTTACGTTCCACAAGTAACTTCCGATCATAATAAGTCGTCCACTTGCGTGATATTGAACAATTTTTAGCTACAGTAGCCCAACTCTATGGCACGCCCATCATTTGTCGCAGTGAACCATGTCACCAGAGTCGAGGCTTTGCCTTAACGACGAAACTGAATAACTCCGGCGAAATTACATAAAAAAATCTGTTGACAGGCGATGCAAATTGGAAAACAAAAACTCGACAGATTGTCAACACGACTTGAGGGCCGCCTCTGTTGAAGATCTTCTAATTGCGCACTGCACGCCAGCACATGACGGAGCGTATCCCGATGCTGGTTCTCTAAAGGGAAGTAACAAAAAATTAATAATAGAAATAATTTATCAAATGGTGTATTAGTTTATCACTTACCAAGGGGCTGTTCGAGGTAGACTTTAACTGGAAAGCCTATTTGCAGTTTTTCATTTTTTTTCCAGGCGGGGTATTGCCAACCAGCCCACACACACACACACACGCACATACGCTTGCGCACACACGCTCACACAAATACGGTTGTGTGAATGCAATCATTAAGATTATTATTATGATTAACCCGAAGCCGCTTAACATCTCGTTCTCACTATTAACCCCAGCGTATGTCGCTCTGCGTCTCTCGCCCGGGCATTGTCGACGTGTTTTGGGGTTCTACGTTGCCTAGTTCTAAGCTCGCCAACTACGCTCATGTAAATCGAAGCGTCATTTTTTGCTATAAAACGCGAACGACGCGACAATTCAGCACTCAGTACGATCTGTAGACGGTTACTTAAAACAACACACAAAACCACTTTAAGCCGAATCCATTAAACGGTGTTCAGTTCACAAAATCAAATATAAAACGTTAGTAAAGTGTTTAAAATATCAATTAAACAAATATTAAAATAAACTCATTAATCTATAAAAAAAACTACGAGTTTCTTAAGGAATATTTTAGTGAATAGTTCAACTCTGTGTTAAAACTAAGAAACTATAGATATTTTAAAACAGTTCTATATTTGTTGAACAATACTAAAAATCCAAGAACTGCATTAAAAGCCTTTCTATCAGATAGGTTTTTATAGCTTAGGCTTTATTTATTTTGTTTTCGTTATCCATCACATTTATTTCCGTAGTATTTGTTCTGTGGAATGGTAGCAGTCGGGTCCCAAAAATCTATTGCAGTTTGCTTGGGTGCTGAGTGTAGGTGTTACCCACTAGAGGCTGATTCGACTGCCGTCGCAGTCAGATTCTGACGATGTGTAGTCGGTTATGTCCTCGTTTAACAGCTTGTCTATGGCTTCCGGTTCGTCATCGCTGGGAGGGTCGACTGCCGTTGCAAATGCTTCTAGGTCAGCGAGAGCTTCATAGGGGTTCTGGTAGAATTTCATATGGATCTGATTGAAGCCGTAGCTCAACTGCCCTTCACACCTGGTTAGGTACATGATTGACTCATGGTTGATCTGGAAGATAACCTCCATTGCAGCTTCCTTGAACCTGATAGCTTTGATGACCTTCCAGTCACTTGCCGGCAGGTTCGGGTTGAAAGTGGTCACCAATTCCAGGATGTCCCTGGATTCCGAAGGTGTCTCGGGTAGCCAAGCTGTGGCCCAAGGTCGCGTTGGAATGTCCTTTATATCAATCACCTCCAATTGCGCGCCGGGGTATGCTTCGCCAATCTTGGCAATGGCGACTTTGTAAAGAACGGCAGATCTGTCATTGTCGCAGGCAATCAGTTTGATGGTTCCTTGGAACCAGCCCGCATCCATGCAAACTGGTGGCGGTCCTGGGTTCTCCCGCAATACTTCCAGTGAAACGGCAGCCATTGCGGCCTGGATCCACCTCCATTGGTGTCGGGGGATCTTGCCATCAGGATGGCTGTTGTCAATCACGGCGATTAGCTTGCGGCCCGTAGCCAGTTTTATAAATGATCTCAAAGGGGTTTCATGAGACCTGGCGCGTTTTGGAGCAGGACCCTCATCCACTTGTGGAGGGGGAGCTTCAAGTTCATCAGCTTCCAAAGAATCTAATTTTTCCGGCGAAATTCCTGCAAGGGGTCGTATCGGCAAAGAATTCTTAACTTCCACAATCAAAGTACTGCGAACAGGCTCAACAACTTCCTGGTGGGGCCCGGGACAGTCGATTCGAAAGTGCGGAAGCACGGCTCTTGCCCACTGAATATCCTCCTGAATCTTAAGAAAATCCTCCCGCGACGAAGCCTGATCCTCCGTGATCGGTGCATATGCATTGCGTCTTAATATGCGCTGGGCCTTCGCTTTGTCTAATTTGGTAGCTCTTGATGGGCTGGGTCTTAAAAATGTTGCTGGTCTTCTGCTCACGATCAGTTTATCGCAGGTGGTGCCTGCTGAGCGGTGGCTCTTATTCGGATCAGTTCCTCTTCTTAAGTGAATACTGGTCGTTTCTCTCGGTCTTTTAGGGAGAGAACCGATCTCCCGATTTGGTTTTTGGTTTCGTTTAATTGAATTCATCTTGTTTTATTCCCACGAGTTGCGGAGAAAGCGAAAGGTCCACCCGGGCAGAGATCCGCAGTACCCGGGTAAGGCTGCATAGAACAGGCGATCGCCACTTGCCTGAGCTCTCCGTTCAAGACTGGGCTAGTTTTGGTGAACCATGGGCCCCCAGTCAGGCTGACTCTCGGCACGGGTCGACTGACACCTTAGTCCAGCCCAGGTGTGAGATGCAGGTGTGTTGTGTGTGTGAAGCTATGCTTTGGAAGGCGGCTAAACAAGCGCCTTGTCGGTGCCATGGCAGTAGCCAGGCACCCGCTGGCTGTCCGGGACTGCTTATTGACGGAAGATTGTGGTTCCGCTTATTCGCAGCTAACCTCCGATGAGAAGGCCGTTCGCTATCCGCAACCTGCGACCCGTCTGGCGGCCCCAGCTAGGCCCCTGTCGAACCATCTCACTAGCTCTTCAGACCAGACACTCGTCAGCCCACCCCGTACTTAGTTTTATGGACAATAATTAGACTCCGGGGAAAATTCTAAACGAGAGCAACGATTTCTATACAAATTGCGTCTCCAAGCTACTCCCCCATTTATTAGCCCGCTGCGCTGTAATCACAACGTTCTATAATCAGCGACTCAAGATAATTATATAGATTGAATTGCTGTGGGCTGGGCTTTAGCCCAGCCGCTAAACGCGTCTAAAGCTAATAAACCCTGTCATCTATTAACAAACCAGCAAAGTTGTTGCGACGCCAACAAACGTTGGGGTAATCAACAGAACCCGCAATGAGTTTACACAACCTATAATGATAGCTTTAGCTGAATGCGGACAAAGACGATTAAGAGACTTAATAGGTCCACTATAACTATGAACTTAAGAGTCACTCAAAACTCATTAGTTTTATGCAACTCACTATTTGCAGGCAACTCGAATCGAAATGGAGTCCAGATTAATTGTAGCCACGCTTCTGCTCTGCTTCATTGGCTTCACCTGCGCCGGAAATATGCGTAAGTGAATATTAAAGCCACACTTACCAAATCTTTACATCGAACCTTTTACCTTCATTTAATGCTTTAGCGGACTATATCAAGATCTGCCATCGCAACGATCCCGAGCTCTCCAAGTGCTTGAAACAGAGCATACATAATCTGCGACCCTATTTGGGCGAGGGCATCAAGGAAATCAATGTGCCCGCCCTGGAGCCGCTCTACATTGGTGACCTGAACATCCTCGAAGGCGGCACCAGCGGTATTACAGTCAAGGCCAAGAAATTAAACATTTACGGAGCGTCCAACTTTGAGATAACCAAAATGCGCGCCTCCACGCAGAACAAACGCTTCGACTTTGAGCTGATACTGCCGCACCTGCGGGGCGAGGGTCAATACGAGATTAATGGCAACATTCTGGCGCTGCCCATCAAGGGCAACGGACCCTTCGTGGGAAACTTTACCAACTTTGTGGCCTACGTGCGCATCACGTACGATGTGAAGAACGTCAACGACATCGACTATTTCGAGGTGAAGGAGTTCGCGCTGAAGATACGCACGGGCAAGGGTCGTCTGCGCCTGGAGAACCTCTTCAACGGCGACAAGGTGCTCGGCGATGTGATTAATCAGACCATCAACGAGAACTTCGAGCTCTTCACCAACGAGGTAATAGCGCCCATCGCGCGCGCCCTGGAGATCAAGTTCCTGGCGATTGCCACCAAGATCCTGGAGAATTTCACCTACAATGAACTGTTTCCCGTTTAATTTTACACTCTGCTTAAATTCGTATGCTATTGCTTGTGATACAGTTAATTTGTCTATGTTAGTGTTAATATAATTCATAAATAAACTTTAAAGGAACACAAATTTTGTATTACATTTACATTTAGAGACTGAAAGCCAGCCTGCTTACCTTTTTAATACAGCTCATTTTCTTCTTCTTGTATTTTATGTAGCACCTCCCACAGAAATTTAAAATTGGCAATTTCTTTTTGCGCGACCAACTCTTCTAGCTAATCAGTTTTACCTTCGATATGTTTTTCTCTTCATCTTCAGGTAAATGTTACATGGGAATCGGTAACAGGAGTACAAACATTTACATTAATTCCACTGTTATTAACAGTCGGATTTTAATCATTTCCATAGAAGCTATCATTATTTACCTTTAAGAAGCAAATACCAAATTTTCTTTAATATTAATTGTAAACTGTTTATATGTAATTTAACACAAGTAACAATATGATCTGCTATTGAAACATTAATATTAGGCCACAATTTCAAATTTTAATGACAAGCAGAATGGTAGAGATGACAGATGGTTTGAACAGCATCATCAAATGTGGAGTAGTCTGTTAAGTTGAGGAGTACATCTGTTAAGTGGACAGTCTTTTGTTATCGTAACGCGATAGCGACAAGCTGGCAGCACTCATAGATATCGAGTATCGAGCATTATATCGTTGGGTATGTGCGAAGTATCGATACATTTTCTTACGCTGCTCAGTGCCCTCAATTAAAAATAAAATTACAAAATTTCACTGTTTCTGTTTATAAAAATCGCATTGCTTAAACGTTCTAGTTTACATTAAACACAAGTGGTAGTAACGTTGTAGAACATGTCAACACCCGCACGCAGACGTCTTATGAGAGATTTTAAAAGGTAAGAAAAGCACACACACTTCGACAACTGTCGTGGTACGAAATGGAGAAACGGGGCGACATATGTATGTGTGTGTCCACATATATACGCACGTGTATAAGTGTGTGTGTACATATGCTCGTGGAAAAGTTTGCGCAGCCAAAATACAATTGTTCATGTGTGTATGTGACCTGCGTACCAGTTGTGCTTCTATGTGTTTGTGTGTGTTTGTACGTTGCCTTTTTGCGCTGCTTTTTATTTTGTGATACTACTACAACAACAGTAGCAAAAACAGCCAACAGCAACAACAAAGAGTGCTGCCTATGCTGCCAGCGTCTTTGACACTTGACTTTGAAGCATAGCAAAAGCACGAGCACAAAACGAAATAGCATGTAAACTAAATCTGCGCAAAGCAGAGCAGAAAAGAAAATAAAAATATAAAAAAAAACAAGTGCAAAACGTATTGTACAAAAATTCTTTTTCGCGTTTGTACTATTGCGTCGCAGACAAAACATCAACAACAATAACCAGAGCGGAAAGCGCGAGAGCAACAATAATCAAATTTTTGATTCTCGTTCCCCCACCCCCCATTTGCCCCAAAAACGACTCGTCTTCATCCTGATTTCCTCGGCTGTTTCACCATATTTCGTCACTCGGTGAGCGCACACTTAACCTTGTTGACTCATACTCTGCGGCAGAGCGCAACGAAGCAGCGCAGCGTCTTATTGGAATTTCATTCAGCGCTGCGCTTTTCGCTGTTGTTCCTGTTGTGCCATTGAATTTCATTAGTAGTTTAGATTTTGCAATTTTCCTTGGTAATTTTATTTTCCCTCTCAACTTGTGAAAGGATTAGATTACATAAAGCACTTAGTGGTGCTGTAAGGAAGTGAACATTGGGGAGGGGGAATGTTGTAAATGTCAAGGCTGCGTCAACGCAGCAGGAGTTAAGCTGACTCCATGGTGCCTCACCCACGGCAGAAACTGTTTGTTTATCAGCATTTATCGTCTGTCGCTTTGTTTTTTCCTCTCTCTGCTATATATATGTATGTATTTTGTTGTTGTTTAATCGATGATTTCATTTTGGGGCTTTGTCATTTGTATTGATTTAGACGATTGAAGGGCGCGGTTGGCATCGCTGCTGCGGCTGTTGCTGCTGCTTCCTCTTGCTCGGAGCTGTTGCACATGTGTGTGAGTGTGTGTGTGTGTATGCTTGACCCAAATAGTGTCTAGTGTCTGCCGCGAAGCCCCTGGGAACCAGTGTTTAGCTAGTGGGACTCGAAACGTGCCAATTGGCTGTTGATCTCATTGAAGTGCAATTTCTGGGCAATTTCCACATTTCTATCCATTTGCGCAATGCTCCTTTGTTTGCTTTCAAATGAGCAAAACAAAAGAGAAACTTTCGTGCAGCAATTGATGATGACAGCTGCTTCCAGCTGCAAAATAAAAACAAAACATATTGGCGCGCGCCGCTCAATGAACTCGCCAAAATGCAAAGTGCAACCCACACAAAAGCAGCTGATGGAACTGTAAACACCCGCCAAGAGCAACAAAAGCGACAAGAACAACGCCAGCAGACAAGAGGAAACATCTTAAAAACATGACACGACACTTCTTCTCTACACACACATCTATAGACTCTATGTACGCAATAAATATATATAGACATAGACCCCTGATTATTAGTCAGCGACATACAGAAATGATTTATGTGCATCTTGTTTATCGTTTCACATCGTTTTGTTTTGCATTGCTTCGCCAAAAAAATATATACAAACAAAGCAGCAGAGACAAGATATCTACGGGGTGCCAAAGATTAAATACCCTTGCAGACATATGGCAGATGTGCGATATATATTTACACTATCACACAAAAACTCAAATTCCGACCAAAGAATTTCCTTCTGGAGCATATAAAACGCAGACAGACTAACAAACAAACCCATATTAACTCGCCTGTTGATGTTGATCAGGAATATATAACCTTTTTAAGCACGGTGGTGTGGCCTTTAATGCGTCATGCGTTAAGCTAGAATTGTACAACCTAAACTCAATAAATAGTAGCATGCAAAAGCTTCAATAGCCTTACTTATGCTTTCTCTTGCCATGTGATTAACGTTCTATTTATTTATGAATTTGCAGACTTCAGGAGGACCCACCAACGGGTGTTTCGGGTGCGCCAACAGATAATAATATTATGATATGGAATGCTGTGATTTTTGGTCCACACGATACTCCGTTCGAGGATGGTACCTTTAAGTTAACCATAGAATTTACGGAAGAATATCCAAATAAACCGCCAACAGTTCGATTCGTATCGAAAGTATTTCATCCAAACGTATATGCAGATGGTGGCATATGCTTGGATATATTGCAGAATCGCTGGAGTCCCACATATGATGTGTCAGCTATATTAACATCCATACAGGTGAGTGCACCACTTTAATGCTGATTATTATCACAGTCTCTATATATATATATTCTATTCCAGTCACTACTGAGCGATCCCAATCCCAATTCACCGGCCAACTCCACCGCCGCTCAGCTGTATAAAGAGAATCGTCGCGAGTATGAGAAGCGTGTGAAAGCCTGCGTGGAGCAAAGTTTCATCGATTAGCCATGCGCCCACTTTAACACCAACAATAAAAACAACAGCAACAACAACAGAAGCAGCAGCAGCAGCGACTTGCAGCAACAAACTTCAACAACAACATGCAATAATATAAACAAGTTTAAATTAAATAATATCAGATATATTTATAATAGTTATAATGCTATGAAACTGTAACAGCGCCTAGAGCCAACACTCACACACAACACGCATACCCACGCACACACTCATACCCACACACACACATACACACACTATATATATATATAGTCCCGCAAAACAGGGCAGTTTATATTTTCGGCAAAATGTTTTTATCGTAGACACACGACAACAAACATCAACATCAACATAAATACCAACAACACAACAACAACCCACTGAAGCAGCAACAAAAAAACCAAGTAAGCCGCTACAACTTCAGGCGTCAACAATAGATATTTATATATCTCCTCAGCCTCTCAAAAACTAACAAAAATAATAGTAATAATAACATCTACAATTCAATGTTATAATTCAAATAGCAGCAGAAAAAGTTATTAATAATAATAATAAAAAAAATTGATATAAAAACAAACAAGTCGAACAATTTCGTAAATTACTTAGTTTCTTAGTTTAAATGACGCCAGAAACATATGCTATCAATAATTAAACTAAACCAAAAACAAAAACAATTTGTAGTACATAATCCGCTCGATGTATGTATATGATATATATCAGCAAAAGTGAACAATAGACAGATCAGACACAAATGCCTACTCAATTAAAAACTTGCCTTGATTTGAAAAGCATTAATAATTAATAATTAAAGTAAATTAATCAGCTAATTTAATACGCAAGCTGCCTAGTTGACAAGTGAATCAAAGAACTTTACGCCAGTGAAAGAACTGCAAATCTTATATATAATATGATGATTATTCGCACAAGCTACCTAAAATTGGTTAATAAGTATATTGGCAAAAAACAAAGTTGTGAAAGAAAAACTACAATTACAATTAAAATTAAATGTTAGTTATTAGCATGCAAATTTAATAATAAAAAAGAAGACAAACTCTTTAAGATCGGATCTATGATATGCAATAAAGTAGTTTCGTGCTTGAACAAGATAAGAAAACTAAAAGCAAAAGCATAAAAACGTAAATTATGGTCTTATGCATAAAACTGCGGCCTCTGCCCAGTGACCAATCCACACTTACTAATCCACTATACCATGTGTAACCCAATGTGTTGTTGATCTATGCGATAACGACTCCTTGTAAATTAAGTTTGTATACTTCGAGTCAGCCCCATTTTAATTGGTGAGCTTGCACACATACACCCCTTTTCTAACCCCCACCCTATGGTTAACATAGTAATTAGTCTTAACACCTCATAACTGCCATTTGCCACGCTAAATCGTAATACTTTAATACACTCTAGGGTCTTGGTCGGGGCATTATCCATTACTTAGTTTTAGTATTAAGCGTATACTTACAATCGATTGTTCTATTTGTTTTCAAATTGCTGTTCCTTTTGCTAAGAGACCCTCCACTTTGGCACTTTGTGTGTTGGATGACGAGACGATGATATCGTATGATAATGATGATGATAAAGATGATTATGATGCTCTGAGCATCATGTAAATCTATATGGATAAACCCTAATAGCAGCATGTTGTACTTTTTTAATTTAATATTTAATATGTACTCAAAACTATTGCAATCCTTTTTAGAACTCGATTAAAGAGAAGCAAACACAAAAGAAATGAAAAAAAATTACAACAACAAGCAGCAAAATGAAGCAAATGATAACAATTTACCTTATAGATTTCAAATATCAATAAATGAAAATTATTACAACAACAAAAACGAAGAATTTTTCTTTAACTTAAACTTTTTTGTCTTTAAAAGAAAGGTTGATTTTAATGGGAACATTTATGATATTCATTTGCAAGGCTCTTTGATGCTATAAAATATATACACTCTACCTAATTAGTTGACTCAATATTTATAAATTTGCATTTGTTTCTCTGTAAGTCTCTTTATTTAAAAACTAGATACAGATCATTATTTTTTTCTTTACATCTTTGAAAGTAAATAAAACATCATTTTATATATTTTTTTTTGTTCAAATTTGTATTAATTTGTTAAATTCTATTAAAGTTAATGACTTAAGCTTAGTGTGTATTAAATATTTTCAAGATAATTGCATGTTTTACTTGTTTGTGTAAAGTACAATAAAAAGAGGCGACGCAACGTGTCGTAAGGCAACATTTGATTACATACACATAAACATTAAAATAAAGATCTTTTATTTGTTATAACAATTGCAATTTCAATTTGTTAATCATTTGAATAAGTTGCGTAATTTTATGATTTGACACACATAATTTGATAACCACGAAAAATATAAAAGGCATAGAGTATAAAAGAAGGGACCAACACACATAGTACATTACGCAGATAAAAGTATATAATACGAGACGTTATTTACATGGAAATGTGAACTTAGCAGCTAGACTTTTGCGTATATATACGCAGTGTATAAAGGTAGAGTCAAGTATAGTGTAGAGTAGAGTAGTGTATATAAAAAAGGGAAATGTTTTGTGTTGTATACGTTGTGTATATAAAAAATATATATGTATAGAGAATACTAGGGGGCATTTCTATGTGGGTTTCAGCTTCCAGGCTGCTCCATGGAATTGCACAAGAATTGTATATATATGTTAAAGAAAGGGTATTTGATGGTTGGGTAAATGAGTTCAATTGCCGGACGCATGGCTGTGCACGTTCTTAAAGTCCTGCGTTTGGGTCGTGCTGCGCAGCACCTCCAACCATCTGCAAAAGAGATAAGCATTAATGGAGCTTCTTTAGGTGATGATCAGAAGGATTTACCTGTTGTAGGTGTGCGCGCTCTCTGCTCTGAAGAAGTAGACGTGGTTCTTGAAGGACAACTTAAACACATACTCCTTCTGGACCGCATCCTGATGGCCGGGCGGACCCACCGTGTAGCCCAGCAGTGGCAGGCTGGCCAGCGCGAACTCATCCTGATAGCTCTTGTAGAAGTACAAACAGAACGAGGTGAAGACCACCCAAAGCTTCTGCCAGCCGGAGCTGTTCTTGAATTTACGCAGCAGATAGCCGGACAGCTGATGCTCGGCCGCAATGAGATGATCGCCCAGCCCAACGGTGGCGCCACGATGCCAGCAGACGTGTAGTGCGGTATTGCTGCGCGACGGCTGCGTCTTGTTCTGCTGCTGCATCTGCAGCTGCTGCGGCGTCAACGGCCCGCCGCCGCCCACGCTGCTGTTCAAGCTGTTTGTGCCGTTGCTCAGGCCGAGCAGGTCGAGTCCCTCCTCCGAAGAGCCTGGGATAAATATTGATATGGATTAGATTTATGGTTGAGCTTATACATAAAAAGAGCAGGATGTAAGAGGGGGTTTTGCTTTCTTACGCGGCTTTGCAGCGTGCTTTTCTTGCCAGTCATAATAAAAAGAAAAGTTAGTTAGATAAATGAAATTAAATTAAGCTAGTAAACTAATCATTATTAATGCTCTAAACGAAAGTTCCTAAATAAAAGTCCGTCAATATGAATTTTGGACAGGTGGAAATACAGAATTGATCTAGGTGTTAAACCATGAACAAGAGTTAATCCCTTTAAAAATTCGGACAATAACCCATAATATCCCTTTTTAAATTAGTTCAGTTGTGATTTAGAGGATTTTCGGGTACAATTTCAATAACAATTTTTGACCAAGGAAAAACCCCCCTACTTTTTTTCAACTCAATTTCAGCACCCCTAGAAATACTCACTGCAATTCTTAAGCGTGGTCAGCTGCAGCTGCATGTTGGGCGGCCTGTTCTTGATATCGGCCGCCGCCTTGGAGAGCTCGGCCAGCCAGAGGGTCTTCTCGGCGGTGGTGCCGGCGCTCACCGTTATGGCGCACTGCCCGCCAAATATGGAGAATGTGTTGTGCTCGGCATTTTCGGTGAGAAGCGAGCGGACGGGCACATGGCCCAAAATGCGGAAGCTTTGATCGAGCGGCGATTTGGAGCCGTAGAGCAGGATGTCCGAGAAGAGGAAGAACATGCGCTGCTGCAGTCCGCGCTTCGAGTGCTTCAGCAGGCAGCCCTGGCGGATGAGCCGGCGATGTGGCTGCACCAGCTGCTCGAAGCTAATGTCGCGCTGCAGCTCACACAGCTCCACGAAGTTGGCCGAGTCGGGGAGCTGGGCGCGTATCAGCTTGGCGCTGCGGATGAGCAGATGATAGACGCCCTGGCAGTCGGCGTAGTCGATGTGCTCCTCGTCGTAGTAGTCGCAGAAGCGCTCCAGCAGCAGCTGATAGTGCAGCAGGCGGTTGAGCGGCTTCAGGAGCAGCTCACCGATGGGCAGATAGCAGACCTTCTGCTGTTCGAACTCCTTGTAGAGCCGCTGGAAGCGCTGATCCGACTCGTACATGTCGTTCATGCAGTGCAGGATGTCCAGGTGCGTTTGCACGTACTCCTCGTAGATGGGCAGGGCGCCCATGTGCTTCATCATGACGTCGCCGATGCGATGGGTGTCGTGGTTGCCACGCCCCTCCCACAGCACCATGCGGTGCTCGATGTCACGCAGGAAGAGATTGTGGTGCTGGGCGAGCGAGTCGAGCAGCTCGAACAGCGGCTGCAGCACCTGCACATCCTCCAGGCTGAGCACCTGCCGGAACGAGGTGTTTAGCACATCTAGGTCCTTCTTGTACGTGCGCTCCGTCATCAGCAGCTCCTTGGCCAGGAAATAGCTCGGCTCGGTGGGCCACTTGCGCTTCTTCACCTCCGCCTCGATGTCGTGAATGTGGGACATGGGGAGGCCTCCGTTTCCGTTCCCGTTACCGTTGTGCCCATTGTGGGCGGTGGCCACGCCCGTGGCGAGCTCCTGGCGCTTGGCGTGCTGTATCTCCGCCTGGATGACGTCGTAGGTGCCCGCCTCGGAGCGCGACAGCGATGAGGACTTGTCCGAGCCCAGCGTGAGATCGTAACGACCGGGGGCGTGGCGATCTCGCCGCGTCTATCCAGCGACATATTGCCATTGATGCCGTGGTAGACGTCTGGAGAGCGCAAAGGAAGCGGAAAATAAAAAGAAAAGTTTATATAAATAAGAGAAAATTTAAATGAAGAGAAAATAAAAATAGTTAATAATTAAAATTAGTGTAAAATCATATATACGTATTTGTAATTTATAATTAATTATATTTAAGAATAAAATTTATAAAATATTTTGTTACTAAACGTATTTTTACATTTTACAAATGATATTATATAAAATAATTTAAACTAACTAAAATTGTATTTAACGATTCAAAATAAATATTTTTAAAATAAATAAATGGTGTTAAATAACAGGCATAGTTTTTTTATAAATAATAACTAATAAAACACAATTCGCATTTTTTTTGATTAATGAAGTTATTTATTTTGGTTTTTGTTCTATATAATTAATTTTATGCTGTTTTAATCGCTTGCATCGTGTATAGATTCTTGTATTCATTTAATCGCTTTTGCCATTCATTAAATTGTTTTTAAAAGTTGTCAAAATTAAATGTGTGTGTGTGAGTGTGTGTGTTACCAACGCATTTTTATTAGAAAGTGTGGAACGAGTTTTCCTTTTTTAATACTTATAGGCTAAAATTCAGCTAAGATTGTTTTTACTTGTTTTTTTTTTTTGGTTTTCACTATTTTAATATAATTTAACTCTAAATAAACATTCATTTGCACTCGAAGGAATTTAATTTATTTTTGGAAAATGATTGACTAGTCTTTTCTTGGATTGGAAGTGGACACAAGTCTGTATCGGTTAACAGAAAATGGATTGTAAAAACATTGTACAAAACTGTATGATCCATACAAAAAACATTTTGCCTAAACTAACTAACTAAAAACAGGTTAAAAAAGATCTCTCTTTATTCATCATTAATCTTAAGATCCAACTAGCACAAAGATACAACAAACAATTCGATTTATGTAGATTTTAATTTGTTCGACTAAAGCTAAACACATTTTAATTCCAAAACATGGTTGGTTTTTGTTTTTTGATTTAAATACTTTTGATCCGATAAATATGTGAAATTATTGTACGTTGGGCAGGTTCACAAACACCCATATATCCTTACTTCTCTTAACTTTCCTAACAATTTTAATACCATTTTCTTCGCTTCTTAGTTCCTCCTCTCATACTTTTTGTGAGGTTTTGAAAACTTAACAGGGTTTCGCTTGATTCCTTTAGGTTTCATATATAATACGCAGCGTTTTGGCTTCTAATATTATAATATTGTATTAATCTTTTTTGTCCTCGTTTTTGGCACATTTATGTACTAGAACTAAAGCTAATACAACTTGAGTTTTTTTTTAATTTGTATGAAGTTTCGAATTTTACCATTGCTTGTTAAAATTTTGCCATAAAATTAAAAACTTATATAGCACAAGATCTATATAATATATTTAATATACATAATAAATTGAATAAAAAAAGTCGCCAAGCTAAGATTTTTGGTTGAATGAAATAAATGCTTTCATTTTACGTTAATACCAAAGAGATCTTAAGTTGACTCAGTTAAACTATCGCGCTGTGGAATACCGTAAGTGATTTCCAAAATTTGGAAAAAAGTATACATACTTTTTGTTGATAAATCAAATGTACTTAGACGTATATATATAATATGTATATATGTAAATTGAAGCTTTGACACATTAACTGGAACTTATAGCATAGGTAAATACAATAATACTGATCAAGTACTAATTGTAATTAATTCAAATACTTTTTAATCAATATTTAATAACTCTTTTTAACTTTAATCTTAAAACGCTCGCTCAATTCGATTTCTTTAATTTTTCTCTTTGTATTAGCTAAATAACAATTAAATATTTGTGGTATATTTGTTTATATTATTCGATGAAACAGTGCTTTAAAATTTGCCCAACTCTCGCTTTAAGTGTGCTGGAGCTGCTGTTTTATAACATTCTATATATATATACTCTATATATTTAGGGTACCCCAACTACGTTAACCATGTTCGTTCACTGACCATCTTGATTATTTTGTATTTTTGTCTAGGTAATGTGTATATATATTTGATTAAAATGTTAATTAGTTTGATTTTCCTTTGAACGCCTTGTGGGCTATATCGTGAATATTTTATGTTCCTCTGGCTTTTTTCTCGGTATTTTCTTAAGCAGCATTGAAGTATTTTTTGTTCACTTGGATTGTACGATATTCTTGTTACGTTTTGGTATTTTTTGTTAGTATTTTGTTTTGGTTTTTTTGTCGTAAATCAGTCTCAATTATAAATAAGTTGGTTATACTTGGATCGTGTGTAAAATTGTCATAGATTTGTTCTAAAAATTTCCAAGGCAACTGAAGAAATGGAAAATGCTGCTTCTTCTTCTTCGTCTTTGTCGAGAGATCGGTCCGCTTAGTGATCGCTCAGATCGTCCGAATCGTGGAACCTGGGCGGTGGATCAACCCTTATGTCCAGGCCACACGCATAACGCTCGTACTCAATGGGTTCCGTCTCGTAGTCCGACAGGAAATCCGGATAGGGCGGTTCCGCTGGCACCGGCACGGACCGACTGGCGCCACGTCGTATGGTGCCCATGGCGCCTGCGCCGGCGCCGCTGTCCTCGCTCGAGTTGGCCAGATCATCGCGCGACTCGTACTCGCTCTCCTCGGGATTGCAGTAGCTGCGTCCGTGATAGGGCTGTGCCTGGACAGCCGCCTGGGAGCTGCTGGGCGCCAGGGAGTCCTCGCGCTTGAGCTGCCGCTTCTTGGTGCGCGCCGGCTTCACGGGCTGACCGCTGGCCGGCGGCATCGGGTGATTGGCCGGCGCCGGCCTATCCACCGTGGGCTGATACATGGGCTTGGTGATGTGGCCCAGTCGATCGTAGCGCGGAAAGCCCATTTCGTCCACGTTGTCACTCATGTCCAGACTCTCAAATTTGCCGCTGTACTGCGGATAGTCGTCGTATTCGTCCGTTTGCTCGCGCTCCAGCTCCTCGTCAAACTCCAAGTAGTGCTCGTCGCGCTGATACGAATACTCCGAGCTGCCCGAGTCCATTTCGGGCATATAGCCCTCGGAGCACTCGCTGCTCTCCGCCTGCTCCAGCAGCGCGGCAGCGTTCAAATTGGCACGCATGCGCTTAATGGGCAGCTGGCGCTTCTTGCGATAGCCGCGGCTCCGCAGCTGCTGCTTGGCATCCTGGCTGCGCACGTCCAGTGAGCTGTCCGTATCGTTGCCGCTGGGCGGGCTCTTCATGGCGGTGGCCACGGCAGCTGCGGTTAGCTGAGCGGCGGTGCTCTTGCGCGGCGGCTTCTGCACCAGCTGGTTCGGCGGCGACTCCGAGCTGAGGCTGCTCGAATAGTAGGGCGAGCAGCGCACCAGCTTGTCCGCCCGCTGCGGCATCTGCGGCGAGTTGGGCTCGGTGCTCTCGCTGTTCAGCGTGTTCGTTGTGGTGGTCGTGTTCGTGGCCGAGGAGGTGGAGTGCGCGTCGCGCTCCTCGTCGATGCGCATGGGCAGCTCCTGCGAGGACTGCTGCGATTTGCTGAGCATGTGCTCGTGGAAGGAGCTCGACTGGCGCAGCTGCTTGCTGGTGGTCTTGAACTCGCGTATCTGCGTCTTGGACAACGTCTTGTCGTCGTAGCTGTGGTGCTTGGCCAACGGCTTGGCCGGCGGTGCGCCCACATGGCCGGGCAAATCGCTGGGCGTGACTATCGGCGGCACTGTGGGCACGGGCGGCGGTGCGGGCTTGGCGGCGAGCTGTGGTTTCTTCTGGGCCACCGCCACCGCCGCTTCCTCCGCCTCGGCTGCGGCCGCCGCCTGCTCCGCCAGGCCCGGCTGCTTCATCTTGTTGAGCAGCGCCTGCATAATGGGCCGAGTCACCGCCGGCTTCGGCTTCGGCTTCGTGGGCGGCTGTGGTGCGCGCGGCTTCTGGCGCGTCTGCTGCGACTGCTGCGTCTGTATCTGCGTGATGGTGGTGGTGCCGCTGGTAGCTGGCGACGTCGTGTGCAGCGGCACGAACTCCTGGCTCTGGTAGCGCTCGGTCAGCTTCTCGCTGTGCGCGTACAGGCGCTCCACGAAGGGCGACTCGGACTCGGAGCAGATCTCCTGGCTCTGGTACAGCTTGGACATCATCTCCAGCGAGCGGCGTTTGCGCGCCGCGGCGCTCGTCTCGGGCCCCGCCGAGCCCAAGGGCAGCTCCGGCGCGTGCTCCTGGGCGTTGCGCGCCTGGTTGCCATTGCTGCCGCTGCGTCTGTGGATCTGGGGAGCGTGCAGCGCTTCTCCTCGCTGGGCGAGCTCAGGCTGGGCTTGCTGCCCAGCCGCGGCTGCTTCAGGGGCAGATACTCGCCGGGCACCACGCCCACCAGCGTGCGGCTGCTCGACGTGGACCACTCGCTGATCGTGTGCGCCATTTCGGTGAGGGTCAGGGTCGTATCGTCGCTGCGCGTGGCCGAGGTGGCTTCGCTCAGCTTGTCCGTCTCCGAGTTGGACAGCATGTCGTAGCGCAGGCCGTCCGAGGAGCCGTTGTCCCCGCTGAACTTGTGCGAGTAGCTGCCGCTCTGCTCGTTGAGGCTCTCGGCGGACTTGTTGATGGAGCTAATGCTGGACTTGGTGTGATTGGACTTTTCGCTCTTGGCGCACGAGTGCGTGGAGACCGCCGAGAGGCTGTCCGAGCCGGAGAGATTGGCGTACTGGCGCACCGTGTTGGTGCCCGTCGACCACTCGGAGATGCTGAGCCCAATCGAGGTGTCCTCCGAGTGGGAGCTGTGCGTGCATTTCTTCTGCTGCAGGCCCATGCGCACAGTGCCATCGAGATCGGTGCCAATGGAGCTGGTCTCCTCCTCGGAGTGACTCGAATGGCTGCACTTCTTGCAGCTGGCGCCGCCGCTGCTCAGGCGCGCCTCGTAGTTGCGACGCACCGTGGTCTGATCGTCCATGTAGGTGCTGCCCGACAGGATGTCATCGATGGATGTGTCCGAGTTGTTCGAGCCGCGCGAGAGCTTGCGCAGCTGTGCATCTGGTGAGAGCTGCACCTTAATGGTGCCCGGCATGAAGACGTCATCGTTGGAGAACAGCTCGTCCTCGGAGAGCGGGCTGCGTGGCGCCGGCGAGCGCGTGGGCTGTGCCACAATCACCTCCGGACTGGAGCTCTTGCGCAGTCCAACGGCTGCCCTGGCCGTTGGCTGTGTGGAGGATGTGCTGCAGCTGACATTGAAGGAGGAGGACAGACAGGAGGCAGCGCTCAGTGTGGAGCTCAGGCAGCTAACCGTATCCAATTGTATTTGCTCGCTGCCAAAATCCTTGTCCTCGAAGGCAGCGGACATGAGGTAAGCCGTGTCCTCGTATGGCAGCACCTTGGCCACATCGGGCGGGCCCCCCGCGTTAGCCTCCTCCTCCAGCAGGACTTTGTCGGCACTCTGCACCTCGCTTGCGTAGTAGGTCTCAATGCTCTCCACCACAATGGGCGCATCTATGGTGCTGGAGGGCGGCGAGGGCCAGTCCACCGAATCCTGGGATTGTTGGAACGCCAGGCTGGCCTTCCAGCAGAAGGACTTGGGCACCGGCTTGTCCAGATCTGGCATGGCGTACATGCTCTCCGGCGGCTTGACAGGCACATGATCAAATGGAATCTCCGGCAGCGGCCAATCCTCCGAGTCCTGACTGCCCGCATTCGATAGACACATGAGCGTATGGCGCTCCAGATCGTCGGGCTGCTGCTCATCCACGTGCGTTACCGAAAAGCGACCCGTTACCAAGGTGGGGGACTTCGGTTCGTTGAAGCTGCCAATGCTGGAGAGACGATCCGCAGTGGCCGAGTCGCAGGGTATCTCTGGCATTTCCGCGGAGGTGCGACGATCCGCATCCGATATATAGGCAAGATTGGTATTGCTGCGCGAGTCGGAGCTGAGACTGGGCTGATGATCCGTGGAGCCAACTGATTCATCTCTCATGCTAACCGAATGCGTGGAAGCCTTGCTCACATCATCCTCCATGCTGGACTTCTCTGAAGCTGTGCTGCGCTCCGAAATCCGGGAGAGCGTGCGGCCAAGCGTAAAGCCAGTGCTGTAGCCAATGATGTCTGTGGGATTCACCCCAATGCCACCTAGCGTGCTGGTCATGGCCGGATAGCCAAAGGTTGTGGGAAAATCATTGAGATCATCCTGATAGCTGGTATCGCTCTCCTTCTGCTCATCCGGCGAAACCTCCTTGACGTCGCTGTCCGAAGAATCGCGCAGCGGATTCTGCGCATCGTACCGCTCATAGCCGCCATCGGTTTCCACATGATGCCAGGGCTCATCTGTGCTGGAGCTGTTGGAGCTCTCGATGGGAAACGCTTTCCAGGTGCTCTGCTGTTCCTTTTGGGCTAGCTCCCCTCGGCGCTGTGCTGCGCCCAGTGACCCGGAGCTGCTCTCCGTTTCAAAGGAGCCTCGCGACTCAACGCTCAGCGAGCCTTTCGAGTCAAAGCTGGATTTGGATTCCTGTGAGCTGCTGGATTTGCCCGTTTCTGCGTTCGTCACTGAAAGCTTTTTGCCTGCATTGGCACGCGCTGGCTTCTCGATTCTGGGCGGTTTGCGTGAACCGCCCGAGCTGGACTCGCTGTCCTCCGTTCTTTGCAGTATTTTGGCTATGCGTTCCTCAATGGGATCTAAGTAGGATTCGGTGCTGTTACCCAAATCAATGGGACTTTGTTTCTCCAGTGTGGGAGTTGTGGGTTTCTTTATTATTATTTTCGGCTCATTGGTTGGCGTCTGCTCATTTGAGCCAGTGGGCGTGGCATCGGCATCCTTGGCTGCCACATCCAGCTTTAGCATGCGCTGCTTTAGTTCCAGGCATTTCTTGGCCTCCTCGTTGCCAAAATCTTGGGAAATGCCCAAGGGGCGTGCAATGGAGCAGCTAACACTCGACTCCTCTTCGACGGAACTCTTCTCCTTCACGGATAAACTCCAATCCTGCTGACGCTGTGGACTGCTGTCCTTTTCGCCGCTGGTCCAAGAATCAGAGCTCTTTGATTTATCGCTCTGCTTTTCCAGGCTGTATTTCTTCTTGCCCTCCGACGTATACTTCTCAAAGGTCTCCAGCACGGACTTTTCGATCATGGGACTGGCATTGGGTGGGGTTACCAGTATATTCAAATCAGATGTGGGAGTAGCGCAATTGGAGTACTCCAATGGTATGGCATCCTCCAAGGTGGCTTGTGTTTCCAGAGCATTGCGATCTGCCTCCAGGGTACGCGGCTCATTCTCCGAGGTATCAGAGCCAATGAATTCATCGCACTCGACGGTTATCCAGGATCCGGTCTCATCGCTGCGACTACGATCCAAGCTCAAGCGGTTGATATCCTGACGACTCACTTTGAGATGACGGCGCTCCGATGAGATGTCGTCCTCTTCGATCGAGGGCTCCTCGCACTCTATGGTAGGCACACGATGTGGATAAGCATCTGGCGGCGGCACTGGAGAATGACTTTCATCTACCGAAACGTAAGAATCGAGACTGTCCGCCGTCGAAGCCTTGCGGCTGTGTGTGCATTCATTATCCCGCGTATCCTCCGAGGGCAGTGAACGCTTGAGTATTTCCAGTGAACGACGTTCCGAGATTACCGCCTGCATATCTATATCCTCATGGACATTGTACTGATGCGCAAACATCCGACGGTCCCCAATGGCACTGCGGACAACAGGCGCAGGTTTCTCTTCGGCTTTCTTTGTCTCAGACGTTGCCTGCTTCTTGTCGTCCAGACTGCGAGCCTTCACATCTGTGGCCAGGTAGTGATGCTCGGCTGGTTTTTCCAGGCTGCTCGATTTGCCATCGATTTTCTTGTGGACGACGCTTCCTTCGATTTTCTGTTTGATTTCCTGTGCTTTGGCTATTTTCTTGGGTGATTTAATCATCATATCCTCGGGCACATCTGACTTCTCAGAGTCCTCAAAGGATTTGTTGCGATCCTCAAAGCTGCGATTGGCCTTGTCCAGTTTGTCGGGACTGCGACCCTCATCGAAGCTGCGACTGAACTTGACCATCGATGTGTCCAGCTTGCGCGGTGCCTTGGCAATCAGGACATGATCCTCCGCCTTTGACTTGAACTCTGTTTCAATGATTATTTTATCGCCATCTGTTTTGACTAGTATCTTATCCTCTGGCGCTGGGAAAGCTGGCAGCGTATCCTTTACAGGACTTAGCATGGTTATGGTCTGCTTCATGGCGGATTCGTAGAGCTTCTGCTGGCGCTCCTTGCGCTTGGCGATGTCCGCTTCAGTTTCTTCCTGGGATTTGCTCTTGTCCTTGCTCAGGCGACGCATTTCAATGGAACGCGGACGTTCCTTGGGACTTGATTTCTTACTTCCTCTGCCATCTCTGCCTGCCTTGATGTCATCGGCGCTGGTGCGTCGCGATTCTGGGCGACTGCGCGACATGGGCTTGCCCTTGTAGGGCTCAGAGGTCTTGAGCTTGCCCTTGCCGGTACTTTCGATGCTGCTGGCCCGCGAGACGCCTGGCGAGGTTTTGCGCGAGCTGTTGGCTGAGCTATAAGGTGACCAGTCGGTGAATCTATATTTAGGTATATTCAGTATTAAGTGATCGCCACTCTTGAGCTTCATTTTGGACTTGCGTTTATTCTTGATCTTGACGCCTTGTAGGGCGATCTTTTCTATGTATGTCAGTTGGCTGAGCAGCTGCGCCTCCTCGCTGTCGATGGTTACAGCGCTGAGCAGTGAATCCTTTCCATTTGCATTGTAGCTGCTCTGCGTGGGTATTGAACCGGCGCAGGAGTGTATGCTATCCGCGGTGTCATCCTCCTGTTGTACCGTTTGATTGGCCAGCGACTTCTCCTCTAGTATCTCGCCCTCTTCCTCGAAGCCCACGGTGTCGTCTTTGGAGGAGAAAGCGTTCATGGGCGGCAGACGATGCAATGATATAACCGGTGTGTCCAGGCTCTTGGTGCGTCGCTCTGTAGTCGGCGACTGTTGTGTGGCCTGCTGACGCTGCAGCGAAACTGAACCCTCCGATAGATTTAGTCTGGCATGGGCGAAAAGTATGGGCGCGTGTCCCTTGGAGCGCATGACTATCGAGGAGTCAATTATTTCCTCAATTAACTTGACCTTCGACTTGGCTGTTTGTTTCTTAAGAGTGTAATCAATATCTGATCCGCTTATCTTCTCCTCATGGCACGTCTCGTAGATGTCATCATTGCTGCGAAAGAACTCCGCATGCTCAAAGATGGGCGAGGGAATATTCTCATTTCGCTGATAATCATTGGTGCACTCGTCCATGCGGCGCTGGGGCAAATGCGGCTCATCCTCCGAAGACGGTATTGATATGGAACGCTCCGATATGCGACGCAATTCCGTGGCATTCGCATACTGTGGATCCAGCTTCTGTGTATGATAGCGACTCTCCAGATCGGCCAGGCGACGACACTGGGGCGGTGAGCCCTCAATTTCCGTGGAGCTCATTGTCTGGCCCCTGCCCCAGGCGGCAGAGATGAGACGGCTTTGTTCTATGCGCAAAATGGGCTCAATTTCCTTGCGAGACTGCGGCGGCGAGAACTCCAGGCGATCCGGTATGGCCTCGGCCGAACCAAAGACATCGTCCGAGTCCAGACTCTCATCGTCCGATGAGAAGGAGGTAATGCGTGTCTTACCCTTCTTGGACTTGCCCGATGGCTTTGTCTTGGGTATAACCCTCGGCTTGTTGGCCTTGCGCGCATTCGCCTGCAGTTCCTTGCGCAGACTCTGGATGAGCTCCATTTGCTTCTGTTCCAGCTTCTGTTGTTGCATACTTTCGGTTCTGGAACTGGTCGCGGAATCGCTCTCAATTTGACTGAGCTTCTTGTTCAGTTTTTCCAGTGTTGAGGCGTCCATTTGCTTGGTTATGTCCCGCTTGGGCGACGACAGCTGTATAATCGGTATGGTCTTGTCAATTTCGAGTGTTATGGGATCCACTTTGGATAAATCTATGTTCTGGGTAAACAGAAACTCCTTGGTCTCTGCAGGCAACAGACTATCCAGTATATCAGGCAAAAAGTCTGCTGGACCGGGCACAACCACAGCACTGGCTTTGGGAGACTTTGGCGACTTTGGTGACTTGGGTGACTTCGGCGATTTTGGTGACTTCGGCGATTTGGGTTTATTATGCTTTTTGTCGCTTGGCGAGGGCGCAGTGCCGTTCATAATATGCCGCTTGTGCAGCACATAGGGTATATCCTCTTTTAGGACTTTAGTAAAACGTCGCTCATAGTCGCGGAAGAAGCTCTTGGGCAGCTCGAAGCCCGTCTTGGGTATGTCTACTTGTGCAACTGGCGGTCCATCATAGCATTTGGGTATCTCAAAGTTACCATGCGCCTTGCACAGCGGCGGAGCACTAGGTATTTGCTTGTAGATATAATCCTCATCACTGGAGTCGGCTGGTGTTAGGTCTATGGACTTCTGATGCATCAGCACATGACGTCGCGAATTGCTGCCCAGGCGAGCGCGATTTGCCAAGGAGTTGGGATCGCTCTTGGTGCGCTCAACGGTGGCATGAGCATAGCTAAGGGGCACCATTATGGGATTGTATTCCTCAAAGTGTGTCTTGGCCATAAGCTCCTCCTTGCGTGTTATTTTCTGGTGCGCAACGCGTGCCTGTTGCTTCTCAAACTCTGAGATTAGTTCGGGCGTCAGTGGATACTCCGGACTTTGCTTTGCCTTTTCATCCTTGGGCTGTCCTTCCCACTGTTTAGTGTACTTTTGTATGCATTCAATTCGATCTTGATCAAAGCTGAATATATTCTCGCTATCCGAACGCCGACGGAATGCGGATATTTTGCAAGACTGCGAGTTTCCTTTTTTGAAGGGCGCCGTTTGATCAATCGAATCGCTGGTTTGTATATCCTTCTCTTGGCAGCGCATGCCAGAGGCGGGAGTGGATACAGATTCTGGTGATTTGTTTCCAAAGGACTTGGCATTACGTTCAATTTCCACATTTTGCAAACTAATTGAGTGGACCTTGGAGGTCTTATGGGTCTTGTTGCTCGGGAATGTGGAGTACGTATCGCGGCTATCGTAGAACGAGCTGTTGGCTGTCGAGCTGTGTGTGTCGGAGAGCAAACAGTCGTGGCTCTTAACCTTTGGCCTTGTGTAGAGACCCTCAGTTTCAACAACCGGTTCGACAGCATCGTAGTAATCGCTCTTGGACTCCTGACTCGACTGTGCAAACTTTTCGTAGAGATCCTTTTTGTTAAATTGCTTGACCTTCTTACAGGTGGTTGTAGGCATTTCGTAGTTGCGTCCAAAACAATCGCCCACCAGCGACTCCTTAGAATCCTGACTAGAGGCCACCGATGTCTTACTTTTAGTTGTTTCTCTGGACTTCTTGCTGTCTGTATGGTAGAGACTATCACGGGATTTCTTGCTCGAATCGGAGCTACGAGAGATTTTGGTCTCAAACATTTCGCTCTGGCTCTCTTGGCTGGAGGTACGGGTAAGAGCCTCTTGAATTTTCTTGTAAAAGTTGCCATCCGACTTGACGGAGAGCTTCTCGCGCGGCAAATAGCGCGGATCTTCGGTATCCCAAATTTCATTCATAATATCAGCTGCCGACTTGGACTTAACATCTATAGCCGACCGATATTTGGGTTGCTCGGATACGGACTCGTCATCGCTGGGTATGTAATTACCCGAGTCTAGCGAACAGGAGCGAATGTGATCCTCAGATCGACGACGTCCGCTAAAGAAATCAATGTCATATTTCTCCAGTAGCTCGTAGCTATCCTGCGAGATATCATCCTGCGAGCCTGTATAGTCCAGATGGTGTCCATAGTTACGCTTGTGCTCCTGGGTGTTATAGGTGCTGCCCGGATAGCTGGACGAGTATACCTTGCTATGGGGCAGCGGTGAAAAGTCCTGATGCGCATCTATCGAGTGGTTCTTGGTGAAGTACAAGGAGTGCCTGGAATCATCATAGCGCGTAATGGGCGAATCAATGCGATTCGAGGAGAGAAACTCCTTGTCGAAAGCTGTCATGGGTTTGGGCTGCTCGCGTGCGTAGAAGGTGCTGCTGTAGCGCTCAAAGAGATCCTTGCAGGAACTGCTCTTGAGCCATGATTCACGCTCGACCTGATCGTAAATGTTCTCACCATCCGGATCATCCTCCTGATCCTCCTCATCATCCATGTAGTGCACGGCCGCCTGCTCGGGCTTGACAAACTGCGCCGTGGAGTAAAGATTACCCGAAGCCATCTGATACTCGAGTTTCTCCGATGAGCTGCGTCTCGGATGATGTGTAATATAGTGACTGTCATACGAGTCCACCGAGTCCACGCCAGAGAGCTCCGAGTTGCGCGGCAAGGAGTGTGTGTGTCTGGAACTCTGTGAGTCCATCGAGGGTGTTAAAAAGTTCTCGGATTGAGCGAGCTTTACGCGTTCGGTCTGCGCATAACGTTTCGTGCCGAACCCGGTACCAAAGTAGGAAGAGGAAGACGACTCCGAGGGATGATTGAGATCATTGTGATACTGATAGTTCAGGCTATTATAGTTACGCTCCTGGGCGGCAGCAAAGGCCGAAGTGCTGGGCTGCTGCAGCATGGGCATGGCCGCGGGCTGGATGCCCAGCTGCTTGGCCCGCGTGTACTGGAGTATGGATTGATCGATAAACTCATCGCTGAAATGCTTCTCGCGTGTCTTCGACTTGGTCTTACGATTGACCGTGGCATAGATATCGTTGCGATCATTCAGATTAAGATGCTCGCTGTTCGAGATCTTGTGCTCCATTTGAGCGCTGTGAAAGTCTGGGTATTTATAATGGCCCATATCGTTGATGTCAGTGTAGATGATATTGTCGGTTTCCGTTTCCGTCGAGTT
This sequence comes from Drosophila robusta, assembly GCA_035043565.1. Taxonomy (NCBI): domain Eukaryota; kingdom Metazoa; phylum Arthropoda; class Insecta; order Diptera; family Drosophilidae; genus Drosophila; species Drosophila robusta. The sequence goes on along the minus strand of JAWNMW010000294.1, from coordinate 10,050,797 downwards.
GGCGTTGGCGTTGGCGTTGTTAAGCATGCACTGTTTAGACATCGAATAACTGGTACTGCTATAATGGACTGGGGTGACAGTTTGTGATTGGGACTCCTGTGAGCGAAGCGGCTGACGACGGGCACTGGCCATGGCCATGGCTGAGGCCGGTGAGGCTGCCGCCATAGTCTCCCGATTGATGGTAGATGCTGTCAAGTCCGAATCCGCTTCCTCCTCGACTAATTCCTCCTCCTCCTCCTCCCCCATAGGCTCCTCCTCCTCCTCCTCCCCCTCCTCCAAATCCACAGGCCCCAGCAGTTCCTCCTCCTGCTCCTCCAACTCCGTGGAGCTGCTGAGATCCACCGAATGACCCACCGTGTTGCTGCTGTTGATAGTGTTGTTGTGCGTGTTGCTGCTGTTGTTGGTGTTGATGCTGATGAGCTGCGGCGAGGCAGGGACATACGCTTGGGATCCCACTGAGACTCGACGAGGGGTGCTGCTGCTGTACAAGTGGGACAAGTGGCTCAGACCTGAACACGCGCAGAATTAAAAGAATTGGTACGTTAGCGCTGTGGGTACAAGTGAGAGCCAGGCTCAAACCGAAACAAACCGAAAACGTATCGAACTCAAGGGATGACCAAAGGAAACACTGAAAACATAATGAGTCTAGATTTGGGTTATATTCACAGCGGGATCTTTGCTATTAACTTTACAAGAGAATAGTTAATATGCACCACTGTGAATATCTAGAGTTAAAATCATAGAGCTAAAACTAAATTAGGCTTAAGTAAATATCATAAAGTCAAGAAAACTAAATTATAATTAAAACTAGTAAGGGGAGTATTAATAATTGGGTCTGAAACAAGGCTGCAAACCGGTTTCAAGCTGTATTGATTTATTCTGCAAGTATAGTTATTCTTAAACTATAAACTAAAGCAGAAATCAAAAAATACAATAGTTTACAGCCTTGATTTTACCTATAGTTAAGATCTATTAGATTATCTATAAAATAGACTTCATTGTGATATCTGGCGATTTAAAAAAATAGTTCTTGAGCTTAAGTAGAATATGTAAATCATAGGTAAGACTAAAACTAAGCATAATTGTAATATGAAATTTAAGAAAATTATATTAGAAATATGGGTAATTGATATTGCGATGGACTCACCTAAATTGTGATCGCCTTGATGCGCACGACCCAGATCGGGAGCGCGCTGTGGCTGGCTGCTGCTGTGGCTGGGCGAAGTCCACGACTGCGGAGCCTGTGGTGAAAGTGAGCGGTTCGAATTCATTTGGTCCATAGCCGCTGCCGAGTGGTGTTGACGTTCCGCCGAGCATGCCGCTTCCTCCGCTGAGGTTGGCGATTCCGCTGCATAGTTCTTCGTCTGATAGATCTCCACCTGGGCTGCTGTGACCTGTGATATAACTATTGAATATCATATAGTTTTTAAGTAATTCCTTGCACTCACTTGAGAACGCATGTGGTCTGTAGGATTGTCGCGTCGGCGATCCAAGGTATCCGCTGCCTTCTTCGTCAGAGAAGGGGTCATCGAGTCGCTGCATTGATTGCGATAGTCCCATGTCGCTGCAGCGTGCAAATAAATAAATTAAAATAATATAAATATAATAAATAAATAATATATATGATATTGATAAAAATTTATCGTCTTTGGCTACACATTCAGCTAGCAAAACGAGATAGAGAGAAACTCTTTCAACTACATACATATGTACGAAATGAAACGATAAGCGATAAACGATAAATCATGAAATATAATAATCGAACAATTGAACAAAATAAATACAAACCAGTGTCAATTGGGAGTAGGGGATTGGCTGAAATGCTGGAATTCACATACGTATGCGACTGACTTCGGCTACTAGCATTCAGTGGCCCTTGCCGGAACGACTGAGACCTGCAGCAAAAGAAAAGACAAGAGGATACCACGATTTTATTTTCACATGCTCAGTTTTTGCTTTAAGCTTAGTCAAGCAAAAATTATTTTTGGTTTTTATGGTTTTTTCAGATTTTTTCAAGTTTATTTTAATTTTTAATTTATTATAATTTTTATTTTAAATTTTAGTTTTGGGTTAAGCACAGATTTGGTTTTTGTTTGAGCTTGAGAAAGGCTCAGAAAATTGTTTTCTTTTTGACGTAGAGGCAAATGCATTAGTTTCAGGAATTTACAACAGTACACAAAAAATGAAAACAATAAATATATTTCAAGTTAATTGGTTAATCATAAGATAAAACTTAAAATTAGACAGAAACACACAACATTTAAGGAAGAAACTAGTTTAGCTAAGGGATAGGCCTAGCATATCTTTAAGATATGGGGGAGCAATTTGAAGCACTTGAGCAAAAATTAAATATATTTAATATAACGGTATATTTCGGTTAGAAACGTAAACCTATGGCAAGACTTTTAAATCTATACAGCTTTTCTATAGAATCTTACATATTTAATACAGTTTGTAGTTGGGTTTATTAGCGTTATATTATTGTATAGACTAAACTAAGTAGATAAGATTGGGTTTTTATATTAAAGCACACACACACATCTAATAACTACACATTTAGTGGGGGGTTGGAAGGGGCAAACAAATGTGATTAGCTGTGAATTCACAGTCTACAGTCTAAACAAAACACACATTTAACAGGGTGGGGAAAATGAAAAGCAGCAAAAGGCATTGAGAGTAGTTTAAAGTCACAACTCCCAACTTGGTGGCCCAAATAACTAGACTATATAGTAAATACAACACACGATATGAAAGATTGAGAGAAGGAGCTCTATGATGATGCGTATGAGGTTAAGTTATATATACTATATGACTTGTTACTGATTAACGCTAGTTTATTGATGATTAGTTGAATTTCGGGAGGAGGGTTCGATTCAAACACATAAGTATGATACATGAAATTAGTACGCATAAATAATTTGCCAATTGCCAATTTGGTATACAAATAAATGAGGCTGTTTGTCTACAGTATAGTATAGTACGTTGGTTAATACACATGTTAGAAATAATAAAAATTTATAAATGAAAACAAAGAATTATAGGTTAAAATGCTTTTGTCGTTTGCTTCTGTACAGTTTTGCTACGAGTTTTGCTTTAATTAAGTTTCTTTTCTTTTTTTTTAGATATTGTTTATTTTTGTGCTTTACTTTGACCAATTGGTTTTTTAATCCTCTTCTCTTTTCTCTTCGACTTGACGTCACATATATATTTTGGCCAAGTTTTTAGGTGGTGTTATTTCTGGAACAGGTTTTGGTGGGGGTTTTAAATATTAATTTTGAAAATGAAAAACGTGTAAGTTCAAGTAAGCAATTCAGTTGAAAACAAGAAAGAAATAAAATTAAGTTGAGTTTAGATGAGCACGCTGATGATTAATAATGTGTACGAATGAGTTTCTTTATAAAATATGTTTGCTGTCTTGTTTATAAAAAGAATAAGGCACAATCAAATTGTACACATAATTGCTTAGTTTTGAGGGTTATTGGTTGGTTATTCATATAGGGAAGTATAAGCTTGAAAATATTTTTCTTTTTCAAAAAGATAAAAGTAAGTAAAGCTTTATTTAATAATGGTTAAAAGTGTAATAGAAATATTTAAAAAAAATTAATTTTGCAGCAAATGCTGAAATGCTGTGTTTACCAAAATTTTTAATGTTTTGAGTTATTTTTTCTTAGATTTTGATTGGTAAAAACAGCCTTGAAGTTAACAACTTAAAATTTCCAACAAAAATAAAACGAAATACACAAACCAAATATCTATAATATATTTCAGGCAGTTAAACTTAAAGCCGCTGCTGCTTGCAGTTGTTGTTGTGTTGCTTCAGTTATTACTGTTGTTGCTTTCATGAAATTTAACCTACCTTTGAAAGTTCTGGCGCTTTACATAATTCTCGCGCACAAATTCAATAATTTGTTTCTGCGTTTTGCCACTGTAGCTACAAGTTTGACAAAAGTAGAAAACAAGGTTAACGTGACCGTTATAAAAAGAATCTCCAATACTTACCGAAAAGAGCTGCCGCGCGAGAGCACTCGCGTTTTGCGTCTGGGCGTGTTCTGCACGGCCGTGCAGCGAAAGAATCCATGATTCTCCACGCACTTCTTCCAAAAGTTTTTGCACTCATTGCGACCCTCGAAAAAGAACTCCACGGTGTCTTTATAGTAGCCCTGCGAGAGAGAAAAACAAATCAGTTAACAACTCAAATAAAATAAATCTCTCACTCACGTAGCCCTCGGGATGCAGCTTGACCAGAAAACGTTTGCGTTTAAATGAAATCTTGCGTATCTTGGCCCAAGAGAAGGTATTGATGCGCGTTATATTCTGAAAGACGGTAATACCCATGTGCGCTACGGCCAGATTGAGGGGCACGCCCTCCACATCCTTGGCAGGATGCATTTTCATGCCATAAAGCTCACAGCGACGAGCTGTCTCTAGCAGATTGAGGTCAGCCTCTGCGGGCGATTGGCCACTGAAAAAGCCAGAAGAGTATGTAGAGTAAATAGTGTATAGCGATAATATTGTTCTTACAAGTGCTTCTTGTGATTCTCCATAATCTTGCGCTGCATGGTGGCATCCTGGTGCGGCACAAAGCGATACGATGATAGATACGTATGATCTGGATAATCCTCGGGCACATAGTCGCCACACGATGCCTGCACTATGTAGCTGGCCATGAGCGCCGCGGTATTGTCATTGCACTGCAGACTGCCCGTGGCCAGATCTCGTTTAATTTGCAAACAAAACAGATATCTAAAAGAAATACAATAAAAAATATATGAGGTAAACTTTAATTTAGCATAAGATCAAAGCTGTTACCTGGTATACTCCTCTTCTAGCTGAGCTGGATCTGGGGTATAGAACTTGATACAGAAACGCAGCACCGGATCGATGAGAGATAAGCCGACCTGACGATTCATGGGCTTCTCCAGATCCAGCCAGTATTTGGTATGTGTGGATATTTCCTGATATTCCAGACCAAAATAGTCCGCTTCCAGCAAATTTAGCTGGCGACAAACCTGCTCAAAGAGCACACGACCCAAAGCCTTGGCCTGTAAGATAGCGAAAATCAAGTCAAGAATTTGTTAGAAAATCGTATTAAACTTGGCAATCGATTTGGATTTGGCGGAGTTGCGAAAGTTTGAAATCTATTCCATTTCTGTGGAGTTGTGAACTTTAAATGTCAGAATTTTGTAATTATTTGCATGATTTTTGACATAAAATTTGACCCCGCTGAATCAAATTTAATGTGTTTTTTATACTAATTTTGACACCCACAATCCATTAAAATTAGAAACCTGAGATTTTAAATTAAAATTAAAAAAAAATCTAAAATGGGTAAAGGGGAGTAGTTATTCTAGATATGCTGTTATGAGCAAAATGGGATTATGAAAATTAGTTGAGTTTTGGCAGAGCTCAAGTCTTTTTCGTATTAATTTGTGTAATTTACAATTCAAAATTGGTTGCGAAATTTGTAGGAACTATAAATTGAGGAGTTTTTAACACTAGCATGACTTAGACATTCCGCAGCCTATTTATGAAACAGTTCAAAACTTGGCAACCATGTGACAAGCCTAGCGCCACATAAGTCAACTGCCTCGACGTTGAGTGTGTGTCTGACTGTGTGACAAACACCATTAGGGTTGATTAAAAATGCCATTAGATAGCGCTAAATTATGTATATGTCTATGCATTTACTTAGAATTTGCACTGCACTCGAATCGCGCTGACCCCTCCTGCCCCTCTCTTGTTCGCTCAATTTGGCAGCGGGCAAACAGCTAAGCGACCTACATTTTATATAATTTAATTGCAGGCAGGCAGGCAAGTGGCCCAGTTAGTAGTTCGGGCTGTTCTCGCAGTTAGGGCGAGGCGACAGCTCAATTGAAATTTGTTTAAATGCAATCAGACGGGCATCGCCCACAAAGCAATTGACGGCGTGTGGCAACGCTCGGTCGCGCGTCTAAACTGCGCCGCAGATTAAATTTTTAAACAAGCTTAGCCAACGATTGCTCACGCCCACCCAACCGCCCGCCGAGTGAAGGCAGTGAGTAAATTGTGCGTAAAATTGATTGAAAACCATCTGTTTGGTGGAATATTAGGCATCCTGGCAACGTCAGCAGTGAATATTTAATGGTCTGGCAGCATCGAAATAAAATTTCACAGAATAGAATGGTAATATTGCCAGGCTAAGTATATGGTTCTAGTTGATTTATTATAGATTCAGGCACTGTTGGAATTAAATATTGAACTGTTTGGCCGGAATAGAATAATAAACAGTCTGGCCGTCTGTACATAGTATTAGGGAATATATTATACAGTCTGGCAACGGCAAAATAAGTGTACCAATGTCAGAATAGCAAATATTCCCGTGCATTAACTATATAACAGTCGGAATTGAATGTTAAACTGTCTGGTAACGTCAGAATATACAATTCAACAGCCAGAAAACGACAGTAGCGAAAATAAAACAATTTGGCAACTTGAAGCGCTGCAAGCCACGCTTTATATGGCGCTATTTCTATTAAGTTTATAAGTGCCTTCGCCTTCTACTTATTATCAATCAACTAACAACTACTTATTATAATTCCCATGTCGTTTCTAGCACAAATTGTATTACAACATACTTGCTTTTAATCGCACAATAAAGGATATCCGCTTTATTAGCTGTCAGTTCTCAATCCATTTACAAAGCAGCCACAAATTGGCCAAAATGACGATATCATCAACAAGGAGCGGATTAATGATCCATTAACTCACACAACCATGTCCTTGAGATGTCCTTCAATCTGCTAATAGGTTAAGCGGCAACACATGTCCTAGATTAGGGCCATGTGGCACATACTCACACACACAGTATGCTAATTTGGACATGGAAATAAGCACACGAACCCGGATCCCCGAGTGCTGTCCGTGTCCTCAACAGCTGCTGCACCTTTACACCATTAGGCAAATGGAAATGTTATCGACATTTTTATAGAGTATACGAGAGGTCCTTTAAGAAGCCACTCCAAAGCCTTCGACAAGCAATCAAGCAAAGTGCCAGGGCTTACAGTTCGATTTTTGCGCTTGACTTTGCCCGAGTGTGAAATGCTGTCAGCCCAAAGGGGCGTGACAAAATGTAATTAAAGTCTCAACTCCTCCCCCGACAGCCGGCTACTGCCCTCCCCATCCTTCGTGCATTCTCTGTGCATGTTCTGGTTGACATTTGAATATTTCATGTGTTAGATTTTGGCAAACGACCAAAAGCAAACACAATACAAATGTTTTTAGGCGTGGTCAAGAATTCAGCCCACAAGTAATCACACACATAAATTTCAAGTTAAATAAATATATAAATATTATCGTATATGTTTCATAAATCCACATACTCAACAAATAAGGCGCCATAAACAAATTGTATGCGAATACTTTTTACAAAAAGGGTCGCCCTTCTTATTTTCTTTTTTAATTGAAATGCGAGCCGCAAGCAAACAACCAGTTCAACTAAAAACAATGAAATAACAAACAATGTGCCGACACAAAGGAATAGCTGATGCATTTTTTATGAGAATAGCGCAAAAAAAGTAGAAAAAGGAAAGTTGCGCAACATTTTTTGTCGAGTTAAGGTCAATGGGGAATTTGGTGGGGACGTGCGAGGGACCGAAATGTAAGCACATATTCTTATTTATTATGTAAAAGGATTCAAACACCATAAATCGAGTGCTGTATAACATAATAAGTGAGTGAGGCGTTAAAAGAAACTGAGATATAGTTGCTTGAAACGGAAAATCTAAACTTAAATTTAACACACAAAAGGATAACAAACAAATAATCTCATCTTTGAACCAGTATGTTCTCAGAAAAGAGTAATCCCAATTTCACGAACCCAAGAGAAGCGTTTTGGACACATTTTCTTAATAATTTCTAAGACAATTGATCAACTTGCAAAACTTTCTGCCAACAATCTGGTAACTCTGCGTGTTATAAATTAATAAAAAAACACAATTTCATTGTAGCTTGTTATCACAACTTAACAATGAATACCATTTTGAACCCGCAGACTGAAAACAATTTATGACATTCGAGCAACTGCAATTTGAGACACCCACACCGCCTGGGGGACACCCCACCCAACCCGCCCAACGCCAACTAATTGTCAAACTAAAATGAAATTTACACAAGTTTTGCGCAATAACTGAAGCATATTTAATTTAATTTTGGCAAACAACACAGGAGCGCAAGCGGAGAAAGAAAACCGTTTGCAGGAAGATGAATGTGCGGGTTTGCCCATGAGAGCAGCTCCAGAAACTGCAGTTGCAGTGAAGGGCTGGGTGGCGAGGCGCGAGGAGCAGATAGTGGGTAGCAGCCGTAACAATGGCCCATAAGCCACGCCCGAACTTTGACATTTTGCCTGCAGCAGGCGCTGGCTTTTTTATCTTGGTCTCCTTCGTAGGCCAATCCACTAAACCAATTTGGGATTTTCAACAACTACAAACAGCCAATTAACTTTGGGCGCGGCGGCAACTTAGCAAAGGAAACGGAAATGGATAAAAAGCACAGGAAACGCTACCGAATGCAAACAACTAGCAGCGAGGTACACACACAATCAGGCACACACCCACACACACACCGACACTCGTCTGTTGACAATTTGTCGCTGCTTCGAGCAATAGATGCAAGAAGCAGCTGCCTCTTCCCCATCCTCACCAGCCTGCAGGTGTTTTCCCTTTGGGAAACCTAACTGCAATGTTTTCTGCCTTTTGTTCATTTATCAGTTTTATACACATGCCACACACACACACGCCCAGAAGTTGTGTTGTCTGTGGCAACAGCTGCCTGGCGCAATAAATTTTCACTTATGCGGGCGCCTGTTCCCATAAAACTAATGGAAAACTTTGTTAAAGTTTCCTGCGGAAATCACAAGGTCTGCTGGGTGCTTAAGATTTGTCAACAGTTCAAAAAGGTGTTTAATGGCAAGCAAACAGTTTTGCTGCGATACAGAGCTGCAAAAAGTATCGCTTAAATAAAATGTGTACTAACTTTGAGTTATCAAAAGAAGATTATCTCTTAAATAAAACCAATTTAATTGATACTAGTCTTAAATACACCAAAAAATTGTTCAAGAATTATTTAAATTAATTAGTATAACAATAAAGACAATACTATATTTTAATCCTCAGTTACAGTTATATCAGAAGCTATGCAATGTTTTTGTTGTTTGCTAGCAAACTACGTGTTAAGGGCATTAAAACTGAATTTAGAACAAAGTAGATTTTATTGAAGTAAACAGACAGTAGATAAGATAAGGTTAAATCAATAAAATAACATTTTGCGATTGCAAATAGGCCAGATTCCTGTTGGGCAATAAAACGATATAATACGATATATTTACCTCTTAAGCATTATTATTATAATTTAAAGCATGGGGTAATTGTAAACCCTCAATCCAACTTTTAAATAGCTCTGGCTAGTACAATAATAGATCAATACCCTAAGTTGGGGTTCGAACCCGATACCTATTTTACTACTTTGGCCCGGATAACTGAGTTACATAGACAATTGATCAAATGCAAAGTATATTTAAACCAATTTGGTGACTTCTGTGCATCAAAAATCCTACAATAACGTTCCCAGCGCGCTTAAGGGCTCTTTGATTTACCTACTGCTATCAAATGCACACAGGAAGCTGCATCGCTTTTAGCAGCCGCACATCAAATACCTGAAAATAAATCCTATTTATAGTTCGGAAGTTTCCCAAAGCACCTGCCAACAAAATGTGACCTGCAATCGCATCAATCTTTGGCCAGCAACTGCTGCCAAATGGAAACCAAGCATAAAATGAAATTGCATTAATATATAACTGCACTCTGTATATATACGTATATATATTTATATACATATATATATGCTTTTTATATTTATATATATTTACAGCATGCAAATGCTGTATAGAAATGCATAATTATATGAAAAGGGAGCAGCGAACTAAAGTCGAGGCAGAGGCGCAGACTGCAAGCACGCATAAGAGATTAATGCGGCAAGTGGGGTAGAGGCCGGAACTGAGGGGGCTGCTACTGGGGTTGGGGCTGCGCCCGGCGCTGGGCCGTTGCCAGGGCGTGGCAGGCCATTCACAGTTTTGGCACACAGCCAAAATGTGTTCCGGGCTAACAAGAGCCCAGCAAACAGGCAGCAGGCAGGCAGCCAACAGCTGAGGCAACACAGAAGCTGCCGACAAATCAACAAATTTTCCTTTGACCCTCCTCGCTCCCTCCACAACATGCTTGCAGACCTGGTTGGGAGGTGTTGCGGATGCTACCGACTCCAAAAATAAAGTTTGTTGCTTGTTTATAGTTTCTTTTTAATACCCTGGTTTTATGTAGGCAGAAGGAGATATCTGCAATTACAGACACATGTATCAGAGCATAAATCTATTATAGGAGCTAGAATTTTCAAATTTGGTAAGTAAGTTTTTCATTTTGAAAAGCCTAAAAAGCACATATTCAGAAACTATATTTAAATTATTGAAACTCATTTAAGGCTACATTTTGCGCAGTCTGCAGTCGAGGAAAGGCCGAAGATTAGCCTCTGTTGTTGGGTGCTGGGTACCTACTCGTCCCCCATTCTTGATTAGCGAACTAATTTTTTATTTTTGTTGCTTTTTTCTTTCTGGCCCAGTCTGTGGTTCACTTGAGGTCTACGAACTGTTGCCAAACAGACACACATGGCCAATTCCTTTAACCGTGTTTATTGTTGTTGGTATTTCGCGTAGTCTTCTTCTTCTTGTTATTTGACTGCATTTGACCACAAATCGCATTAATGCAAACACGACGTCCTGCGCCTTGTTCTTCTTCTTTTCCTACTGCTGTTTCTCCTATTTGCTCTCTAGCTCTTGTTTTAAGTCATTTCGGGTTTCGTTAATGGCTTTTCTAGTCGTTGTTGTGGTTTTTGTTTCTGTTGTTCCACTTCCTGGCTCCATTAGCCCAGCCAAGCAAAAGGCTTACTCGGTTTTTAGTTGAAGTGGCCACGCCCAGGCTGCCCCCGGCAACCCCTCAACCTGCCACACCCTGCACTTTCAGCAGACACACACATTTCAAAGGCTTCGCTCACTTTAGCGAGGCGAAAAGTGGACTGGAAAAAATATGTTGCAACAACAAAATGGCTGCTGTTAGTTACACCATTGTTATGCCCTGTAGGTTGGACGGGGAGGGGTATGATGTGTGTGTGTTACTTTTATGTGTAACGAAAACTGAAGTTATGAGTTCACAAATTGGTTGAGATACATGCAAAATAAAATATATTCCTCTCAACAACTGTTTGCCCTAATTGATTGTTTGATTGACCGAGTGATTGACAATGAACGCAGGGTTCAAACGGTAAGAGCTAGGAATTTCCATATTTCACAGTCGTTATCAATTCTGATAATCGTGAAATCTAAGACGTAAATTTAGAAAAATGTCTCTTAAAAATAGGAGAAAAATTAGCCGAAGAAAGCAGTATTATTTGCTAGTTTGGTAAACCCTATACCCGAAACTATGTGATTTTTTCAAATATAACTTTTAATAATAATTTATTATTTAGTTGCCTTTTTGATAACAATCACAGTTAAAACTATACCCTTTTCTTTATATTTCGCTTGAAAAAAGCATTTCTTAATCATGAGATTTTTCATTTATCAACCTTCTCTAACTTACTATAGCAACATTTAAAAATATACTTTACAGTTTCTTCATAATTGTCACCAGGAATGAGCATCTTTTAGTCATAACAAATGCAACTCTGGTTTAGAAACACGCTTAAGTTGTTGTGGTGGCTGCTGCCGGCATTGTTGAGCGGGTGTGCGTACTTTTGTGTGTGTTAGTATATGTGTGCTAGTGTTTGTGAGTGGGTTGTTTGGTTTAGGTTAAGAGTAAACCCTTGTGAACCAGTTGCACTTGAGGCGCTGCTGGAAATGTTGAGCGCTTTTTAAAGTGCCGCATAGAAAACTATTTTATGGCAACTGCTGCCAGTTTTATTTTGCATGGCCCCAGGCCTCACAGCCCTCGTCCAACTGCACCCCTATATATATACCTCTTACATAGCTGATGTTCAGTGCGGGCTTATTAAAAATTTAAGCACATAAGAAATTTGTTAGCCAGCAACACGAACGTATAATTTTTCTTCGGGCCCGCACACTTTGCGTATACGTAACGCCTGCGCTTGTGCAATCTATTGACACGAACTGCAACGTTATAAATAGATGGCCGCTAAAGCGAAGAGGGGCGGGGCAGCGGTGTCCTGAAGCTCTTTCGGGGCACATTTGCCAACCATAAACAACCGCAGCTCGTGTGCTCCGATATCAGTTTGTGGTCGACGCAATTTGTGTGCCGTTAACTAAGCGCCAGCTTGGTCAAGTGCATTATTAACGCGTAAAGTTGGACTGGTCGAGAGTAATTGACTCATAGATACCCTGTACAAAATTCTAGATCAGTCTAACAGTAATTGCTCTGCTATTTTCATCGTACTTTTTATCAAAATTAAAGTTTTTATATCTTCGGATAATTTTTTTTATTGGTTTTCGGGTTATTGTGAGGTTTTTGTCAAAACCTTAAATAAGGTTTATCTTGATATAGCTAAAAATAACATTTGTTTATGCTGATTTATATGCATACTATTCAAAAGTCAAAAGATGTGCCTTCCTCCCCATTTTTACAACAGACTACCCATTGCAACAATTACAGGGTATTAAAAGGTCTCTCAAACGTCCTGTGGTTTGGCAAATTGTGTGATATTTCATTTGTATGGGGTCAGCAAAACGATAAACGCATATTTGGCTTGTGCTTGCACAAATATCTGCGGGCATGCTTCACAAAGTTTTGTGCCACAGATTCCCAGCTTCAGAAACTATTTTATGTATGTGTTCTTAAATACATATTTGCACAAATTGCAAGATGCCTTGAGAACTCTAAGAATTGTTATGTAACAAAAAATAATTTCTTTACATAAGTTCTTTTTCTTATATCATTCTATGACGATATTGAAAATTATGCTTTCATAAATTCATTAAAAAGCGAGGAGAAAACTTTGATAAAAGGCAATTCTTGAACAGCCCCTTTTCAAATGAATATCGCTGTTTATTGCACATTTTAGCTGTCAGTCTTTCTTCATTTGTCATGACACAGAAAAAATTTCCTCCCCTTTTATTTTGACGCTAATTTTTTATCTAACAAAAGGCTTTATTGTTGTTTTTTTAAAGCAAAAATATACTTAAGAGAGCTTATCTGACCATTGGGTAAAATAAAACGCGCAACGGAAAAGTCAACATTTTTGCTGATAATGCAGAAATAACGAAACTTTTTTTATAGAATTATTGAAAAGTTGTTGCGCATAACGCAAAGTGAAACATGACGCAAACAAACGCGGCGCAATGGGGTCCGTAGGAATTACTTGGCATAGGGTCGAAAAGTAATTGAAAATTTGTATGTAGACAAGGTCGTGCGAGCTAACGGCAGGCCAAGCTATAAATCAATGAATATTAAAAGCGCAAGACCATAGTTAAGAACAGTTAAGTAATTGCAAACATTTCTATTTTAGTAAGGAACCTAAAGAGAATTAGCAAGAAATTGTAGAAATGATTGAAAGCTACAAAAGAATGAATACTCCTATGACTGATTTAAGCAATAAGACTTTGATCCCATCTATACAGAGGTGTTTTTTGTATCCATAAAAAAACCGAAATCTCAATAGCGTATATTTATGTAAAACAATAATATAATCAAGCTTATGTGTACATCACGATTACCAAATATGACTAAGAAAATAAATTTTAAAACAAACGAGATTGTTTCTATATAGGAGTCAGATTGTTATAGCAATATATACATTTGTAGTTTACATTAAATAGAGCTTTCCACTAGCCAAGTATCAATAAAACTGGAAACGTAGTTATTCGTTCAAGGGAGCTTTCACAGTAATTGCTTAATTTATTCAAATACTCTCCACATTTCACTCACCTGAACTTGAAACATGGTAACCGAATCATCCAGCATTTGTATGCGCACTGTCAGCTTCTTGCCGCCGCGATGCCTAGGCGTAGATGGGGTGCCGTCCACCCCGCTGGGCGTGCTCAGTGAGTGGGTCATGCGACCGCCGGCAACACCACCACCTGCACCACCACCACCGCCCGCGTTGCTTAGCTCATAGTGTCGCGAACCAGCACCGCCTCCACCGCCCGCGGAGCGTGTAACTGTGCCCATGTCGGCCAGTGACATTTTGTACACGAGAATTTTGGTTACCGCAACAGGGAGACGTCTCCTTCAGCTGCTGCCTCTCGCCCGATGCCTGCTGCACTTACTCCAAACTGCGCGGATTTGTTTATATCATGCATAGATTGCACGACTGTTGTCTTTTTTATTCTTTTAGTATTGCTCTTGATTAAATGCTACGACTTGGAATGCAACTGGGTTCGTTTTCGAAAATATCTTTCGTTTCAGTTCAGTTCGCTTCGGTTTGGTTTTTATTTTACAGCTGTGGCACAATTCAGTTTGATTCGTTCGCTTCCAGAAACAGAAAATCAACAACAATTGGAATTGAAGTGGAAGCTGCTGCAAACTTCATTCCACACACATCTGCTTCACATTTGACTCAGTTCAGATAATTTTCCAAGTGGCCCGATTTCAGTTCTTGTTATCTTCGATTCTTGTGCTTGGCATAATTTTTTTCGGCTCGTCTCTCAATTGAATTCTCGTTGCGTTTCGTTTCTTGGCTTCTTCATTAATATTTATAACGCGCATGTGGACTCGATTTCCTCATCGTTTAGCCGAATGTTGCCTCATTTTGCTGCAAATATAGACACATAAATAAAAGTTAATCATAATTGAACTTAGGCCTTAAATAACATGTGGAAGTATATATAGATAATGCCACAGCTATTATGCGTAGCTTTGTATTTTTAGGCACATTGAGTCAGGTCTTAAAAGCTCAGAGAATGATGTCAAATTTGTACGCAAAATGATGTCATGCTTTATATCTCAGGATCTCTTTAAGCCAACTGGCATTTGTATTTTGGCATTTATATTTAGAGCTAAGCTGAGTTTATTTATAACTTAAGCAGATCATGACGTTCCGGCATGTCAATGTATTGATTTGCTAGGTTTATCATCTAAGAGCCCAAGCAGTTTAGCGAGCCTATTTCATGAGTTATTTGTATTGAGTTATTTATATCAATAGACTTTATCTTAGGATATTCAAACTTGTCATATATTTTTCGAGAAACAGAGACTTTGATTGTAAAGACAAAATGAAACACTCCTCGATTATTTATATAAAATGAAACTTGTTTTATATATTTGTTGTAAGGTCAGCGGCCTTTATAAGTTAATCAATTCATGAGGATCCGATCAGTCAAGTGAAAAATTGATATTTTGATAGTTTAGAATCCTATAGCTCAGTATGAGAGTTGCAAAAAAATTAAACAATTATCAGGATCTTTTTGAGCTATGGAAATAAAACTGCTTGTGGCTATACACATATATTTTAAGCAACAGCAAAAAGTTACAACTTTTCATTAAAAGAAAACGCCTTTGAGTCTTATATAATAAACAGTAGGCAGCCTTAGCTAACATATTAGTTTTTTCTATCTACACCCTTAGTTTGAAAGACTTGACCAACAGTAACAAATTAAGGCTCGGCCCCCATAAACTTTCGCATGTAGTCAACTGATTGTCTTTGGCCTCTGCTGGCATTAATCATCGTGCAATTAGCACAGAGAGAACACAGAAAAAACACTAGCGCAGAATCGACAACACAGCTCTGGCTTTATGAGCACATGATAATCAGACGCGAGTTATGTATGTGCCAAAACGTGACTTATGCGTCTCGGTAATTGAACCAGTCGAGCATTTTTCTAGGCTTTTATTATGTTTTAGTTTTGTTTTCTTTTTTTTACGACAGACGTATGACATGTTCGAGACGATTTTGAGTTGGAGTCGTTATCTGAGCTAAGTTTGATGAGTGAATGAATGAGTGAGTGTGTGAATGAGCAAATGAGTGTTTGGGTCATTGAACGTTGTCAGCGCTGGTTCAAGTGTTATCGATGACATATGTATATATACTAATATAAAGAGAGACAGAGAGAGAGAGAGAGCGAGAGAGCGAGAGAGAGAGTGAGAAAGAGAGAGAGAGAGTAAGGGTGTTCTCTCGTGATCAACCTGACTGTGTGCTCGGCTCATCATGTCGCGTCGTAAATTCACACATTTCACGCCCCATTCGTAAGGCCCGGGCATCCTGTATCTGCAAATTGACAGCGGGCCACGTCCGCATTCAAATTTACGAGCTGCCCATAAATATGTGAAGAGACTTTTTCGCTTGGGCTCCATCTTTATCATAATTTTTCATTTTTTTTTCACTTTTTTTATACCCTGTAGCCATTAAAATTTCGTAAAAATGGGTATATTCGCACGAAGATGTAAACAAGCTAGTGAACAAGATGCCCAATTATACGCCTATATAATTTCGATCGACATCAGCAGCCAATTCGATTGGTTTTTTTTTTGTTTTTTTATACATATCGCTAATCAGCTTCACTTAGCATGTTTTAAAATATTCATAATGTAGACTGAAAACTTCGCATGTAGGTTCTTACAGAAAACACTCAAATAAGTATATTTTATTTGGAATATATTTTACAGTCCTCTAATATTTGAGGAGCTATAACCTGAACTTTTGGAATCTACACACATTTAAATTTCATCTTGGAGCCCTGACAAATTTCTCAGTAATCACACAATCAAATCAAATTTGCTTGTTTGCTTACAGAGTATCTTCTAGTTGCGCACCGACGACCTCTTGTTTCCCCTCTCTCGTTTATTTTCTGTGTGCGGCTCACAATATAATTGGCGCCAAACTTCTGCTAGCTGCCAGCATGTAGGTTGGCCTCCGACAATGACGTTGCCATAACCTCAACTCCAACTCCAACATCGGCTTTGACTTCAAGTTAAGTTTTTCGTTTTCGATTTTTGCTTTAAGCGCTCAGGTTTCCGGTTTTGCGTGGGCGCCTCACGTGGGCTGTCCATTTGATACCCTCGCGCAGTCTATACCTCCCTCTCCCTCAATCTCATTCACGGCTTCTTTCCGGCGTATTTTCAATGTTTTGCTTTTAAGTGCCCAACATTTTTCATGTTTACTTTGTGTGCCGCCGCTTTTCAAAAGTTTTCTGGGTCGCCAGCGATAAGCTTACTTATTTTCACAGGTGTTTTTACTAATTTTCACTCCATTTACTCTCATCACCTCTCCTTCGCTCAATCAATTTTTATTTGAGTTGTTTGCGTGTCGTTTGATATTTTATGCGTTTTTAATGTTTTCAAATTATTTGCGACAGAGAATTTTTATTGGGTCATTGTTTGGACGCTTGGCCTTTTTATGTGCTTTTAATTATTAACTGTCACAACTGTGGAAGAGAAAAACAGGGGAAAAGAAGAGTGGTGAAAAGAAAAAGAGAAACATAACCAAAGCAATCTCATAAGTTCGCCCACTTGCACTTAAATATTATGTCAGTTTTGTTATTGATTACTGGGTCACAAAAAAGGAAAACTTTGTTTGAGTTTCTCGGGTCGTGGACGTGGAACCGCCCACTTATGGTTTATTACATTTATAGCTAAAGACATAAACGTTATGCAGTTAACATTTTATTTACATAACCCAAAAAGATCCTGAGTTAAGGGCCACCAAACAAATGCTTGCTTAATTTTAATTGTTTTTTGAAGGTGCTTAAAAATTGCGAGTAATTTTCACAACTCCCTGGCAAAGGCAGGGAAGCATCTGAAAGCAATTTCCATGTACCGAACCCATAAAGCTTAATTAAGTAACTGTAAATTTATGTCACCTGGCAGCATGTAAAAGCAATAAAGATTTGATGGGCCACGATGAGTGCAAACTTTTACGCCCAAAGAGAACAAAAATAAATAAGTTAGAGAGCGCTAGTCCGCCTAGGAGATACTCTGTACCCAACTGGGCTCAGAGCTGCCTCCTCGCACATTTATAATGGGTACAGGGTATAAAAAAGTAGGAAGCGCAATGAAGATAAATATGGGATATGAAAACTTTTTAAGTTCGGGCTGACAACTGTGAAGGAAAGTTGCCAACTTGTCTCTGATTAAAAGAGCAACTACTGTGTTTATAGCTGCGGGGACATCATCGCCTATTTAGCTGTAGTTGTTGTTGTTGTAGTTGGGCGCTGGCACGCAAAATATGCCGCCACATATGGCAACTGCCACTGACATAGTTGGCCGAACCAGTTGACAGACCAAACTTGGCTAGTTGGCAGTTGGTAGCGGTACTTTAACCCATTTGGGACAAGCTGTAAGGCCACCGATGGGGCTCTCGAGATGAGCGCTTGTGTCCTAACTGTAAAGTCAGCAAAGCATCATTAGATTTGTTTGGCTATTAAGACGATTTTATTATGCCAAGGATAAGCACACAAACACTAAATTAAATTGGAGGGATTGGGGATGGGAAACACACATCCTTATGACATTGTATTCGTTAGTTAGTTTAAATAATTTATATACAAAAGTCACGTATTCTAAACATCGACTTTCATAGAATATGATCAAGTAAACAAAATGTGTTTCAGATATTATATAAGCGCTGATTGAATAATATTTTTTGTATGTATGGCTGCGCTCCATTTTTAATGAAATTCGTATTGAGTTGATTCGATTCCTTTTGTTATTCTTATTGAATTGATTTCGCATTTCGTTTTGCTACAAAATAGTTTAACGTATGGGAAATAGCGACAGATACAGAAACATACACGGATACAGATACAAATACGGATACAAATACAGAACGAGTTAATCGAGCATATGAAATGGGTCAACAAAGCACAGCCAAGAAATCCAGCTTAGCAAATTAAGTTGAGAGCCAAGTTAAAGTTCTGTAGCATCACTTTAGCTATGTCTATTGTTGGACTATACCTTATTTAGAATTGTTGTACAAGTTTTAATCGGCACGCGACTTGCAAACAGGTTTTATTTTTAATATATTTTCAATTTTATTTCATTTTGTTCGGTGGCTTCGATCGATAAACGATTTCCATATCCGTTTTGATAAATATAAATCCAGTAACTGCGCTGAGCCCTCGGCCTGCATACAAATTGAGCTCAACTTGAGTGTTGTGTGTGTGTGTGCCTGACCATCAGATACTTGAGCACTTGTATCTTGTATCTTGTAGCTGTGTGTATCTGCAGCCCTTTGAGCGTGCTTGTTGAAATGTCAGTCAAGTTGCATGCGGCAAGGTTGTCACAGCACTTGAGTACTCTTTCTCTCTTTCTTACACGTACATACTCTGCCCCTCTCTGTTAGCCGCGTTTTATTCATAAGATATTCAGATAGTTTTCTATATGCGACAAATTGCAGTCATTTGTTATAAATTTATTGCAACGAGTCGACTCTCGATACGCTCAACTGACTGTTAAAATCTAATCAATGCGCCCACTTGGCTTTTTAATGCCCGCTTAGAGCCCACTTTGATAGCTTGGCTAAGCCTTGGCCATTGGACTTGCGACTTGCATGTTTCTGTATCTCTAAGTACGTGTATCTGTATCTATGTATATGCATCTGTAAATACCCTGTTCGCATTGAAAAAGTGGGTAAACTGGGAATAATGGTAGAAAGGCACATCCCCGACCACACAAAATACATATATTCTTGATCAGCACGACTAGCTAAATCGATTTAAATGTGTACTGACTTCAAATTTGAAATAGAAGATTTTGTGTATGAAGCGGCATCTCGCAGCTGGGTAGACCACTCTTACTCGTTTTTTTACTGCTGCTGTTTTTGTTGTCGGCTCTCTGACTGTTTGCCTCTTGTCAGTGCCCACAGCAATGCTTTGACAATACTAATTGATTTCCACACACACGCACACTCACCAGCTGTGTGTGTGTGTATTTTCAATTGCGGTCTGTTGACGGTGCGTTTCAAGTGCCTTTGGGCTTTCGCATTGTATTTATGAGTTTGAGTTATTTTTGCTGATTTCTTTTATAATCGTGTTTTGTGCTGCATATTAAAGAAAAACATATTCCAGTTGTTGTTGTTGCTGCTTTTTCCTATAACTAAATATGACTGCTGGCTTGTGGTAACTATTTTTAGAGTTTTTTGTAAGCGAGCTAGGGTTTCAAGTGATATTCACTCGGGATCCGTGTACAAATATTTATTTGTTTTAATGTTTATTCTCCGTAAATACAACACAAGTTTGTGAATAAATAAGCAAAAGTAAAACCTATCAATATGTTTTAAACAAAAATTTAACACAACTCATACTTTTATGATACATATCATGTTACTCCAATATCGTTTATTCCTCTCTTGTTAATCTTAATTTAAACATTTTTTCGTGCATTTGTGCTGCCTGTATCTCGATGCATCTCAATTAAAATTAAGTCGAGACGCCAAAATGCATGATGAATCACTTGAGTACATATTCTTGTAACTCAAGAAGTACCCGAAAAAGAGAAGCAGCAGCTGTTGAGCAGCAACAAAAAAGACAACTCAACTAAAGCAATTGCTGATGGATGTTTGCGTAGGCAGCTACAAAAGTAAAAAAAAAGAAATCCGTGCAGTAGCAACAACTCATCCCAACCCAACCCATTCCATGCTCCTCTCCATTCTCATCCCATCCATTGCCACATGGCAACCCGATTCTTTTTACTTGTGTTTAAAAATAAAATGCAAAGCAAAACAAATTACGATGTGTGTATAAAAGGATGCACTATGCCTGTCTACCTCTACCCCCTTCTTTCACGCTCTCTATATGTCTCTCTCTCCTTCTCTGTCAGTCAGTCTTCTTGTACGTGGCGAGTACATTTCAAAGTCAACCTGAGCCAAGTCGTTTCGTCTCTGTGGAGTTCATTAAAATATGTTTTTAAAAAGAAAAAAATCTTATGTTTGTGTGGATGAAATTGAAATACCCTAACAGACACAGAACAGATGTGCGGCAAATATATATTTATCTGATTATACAGATGTCTAAATAATACCATCATATAATATTGCAGTCCGACCTTGATGTGACTTTAGTCATATATTAAACTATATTGTAAAACAAAAGAGTTGTTCACACAAACTCTTTTTTTTTATTTTTTTATATATAGTTTTTCATTATTTTTGACTGATTGATCCTATATAATGTAGTGGTTTGATCTGGCCGATTCCTATATTTAATTTGCATGAAAACAGACCCGACTTTGATTAGTGATCAAAAATACACATACTTTACAACGTCGAAGACGTCTCTTTCTTGGCGTTACACACTGCGTGACAAAAGTATAATACCTTCAGCAAGGGTATTGAAAAGCGGCAACCCGCACAGCCGGGAGGAGTACACAACAGTTGCGCTTTTACATATACCTATACAACTATATAGTACATATGTATAACTTTTGCCTTTGTTTATCGTTTCATTGCATTGCACACGCTCCCCCGCCCGTCCCTCACAGCTCAGACAGACTCTTTCTTTATGATCAACTTATGTGTATGCAGCTCATAAAGAAAACTCTTGCCACATGTGGCAAAAACAAAAAGTCACTCGTCTGTCGGCAGACAATTTTCTTCTTGTTTCAGCCCGATTTTAATTGCATTTGCTGTGCACCCACATAGAATGCAGTTTAACCAGTTAATCCTTGGGCCATAAAATAACAGCAGCAGCAACAACAACATAAACATCATTAATGACACATCTTGAGGAACTTGTCGCCAGCTCATCAACAAACTGGTCTTCGGCATCAATTGGAATTGGGTTAAAGCACCGCTAGATAAACCACTTTAGTGCTGAGTAAGCTGGCCAAAAGCTACCTTGGGGTAAATCAAGGAAAATTCTAAACTGATTTTCCAACTAGATTTCAGCTTGCGCGTCAAATAAGGCAAAAGAGGTCACGTATAAACATTGGAAAATATTGATTCTGTGAATCTGCACTTATATACATGTCCATATCTTTTTATATAAATGAAATACATTAAGACAAAAATTCGTTTCAGGTAGTCAGAATTTTAATATGTACATAAATACACATAAATAAAAGGGGTAAATCACGCCCAATAGACGTATAAAATCAAGAAATCGGAATTCCGATTAAAAGAGGCCCGGATAATCGAGGGTCAACTGTATCAGGTTTAATCAATTTTTATCATTTTAACTCATTTTTTATAATAAAATAATAAATATATATTTTAAAAGGGTACTTAAACTTCGGTATGGTAAATAAAAGGTCTTTCTTGTTTTAAATATGCACATATAAATATATTTAATTTGTGTTTTTGCTGTTTATTAATTGCTGTTCGTCACAAATTAAAGTTCATTAAATACACGAAAAGTGGAAGATGATGTCAGCAAAGGGCATTGCCAAAAAAAAACACAAGTAGATGTGAAGGAAAAAAGCCCCAACTGGCAATAATCAACAGCTCTACAAACAACTGTAATTTTGAACATGCTTCTTCTTTTGTGAGTATGAGTTGTCACGCTTATCTCTGCCCTGCTCCCTCACACGCACACATAAGCTGATAACGGCCTCTGTATGTAACACCATGTGTAAATAGACACCAGCAATAACAACAACAACAGTGTTTAGTGCTCATCGTTTATCTATATTTCAACGTGTGTTGTTCTTGTTATCAGCTGCCTTTTACTAATAAACGAAGCAGCTGAACATGAGGAGCCGCTAAACAAACATAAAAATTGTATAAGTGTTTTTATCATCGAACTCACCGACAAGTTTTGTTTTCGTTAACTTATGCAAATGCTTGTGCGAGTAGTGCAGCTAAATAAAAAAAAACTGCAAATTGCAATGCTCACCGTTAGAGAGTGTCTGAGCCTCACAAGTTGTGGGTTTCATTTGATTGACAAAAGCTCAGACGCACGAAATGAAAGCGAAAATGTGTTGAAAAATCAAGTCATGGGGCTGAGTGAGGAAGAGAGGCCACACAGCGAGAGAACGAGCCTGTGACGAGCGAGTGTGGGAGAGAGCAACAAATGCAATGACCTGAATTTACAGCAAACGTAAAAGCGCAAGATGAGTATGTGTGTAGCTGTGTGTAAAAAGGTAAACATGTGCAAGAAAACACCGAAAAATCAAATAATTGAGAGGCGCAGGAAATTGTGGCAGATAAAACAAGGCGCGGCAGGCGACAAGTGTTTACAGTAACGCCAAGCAAACTGTTTTTTTTTTGTTGTATTGCGCATGTATTGGTGTTGTGTATACATATACGCAACGTCCTTGTGCCTAACACAACAGCAAAAGAGCGAATGGGGAAGGGGGCGGGGGTATGGCAGCGCCACCCAGTTAGCTGTTGTCAAAGTCTACACTTGCCTTTCAGCTCCGTGTCCGTGCGTGCCTGTGCGTGTGTGAGAGTTCTGGAATTTTGCCTGCTTATTGAATTTTCACAAACGAGTTGCGCAAATTAACAGAGCGTGCTTTGAACCTTTTTCTGCCTGCTTTTTTTTTGTTAATTCAATTGAATGGCACTTGGTTAATTGTTGTATCGTGTTCTTTTTTCTTTCGCGTTCGCTGCTGCTGCGCCCTTTACACATACATACACACACAAATGCGACAATCACTCACACAGGGACACAATTTTTCACTGGTGCAAAAACGGTTGGACAATTAACACAAGACAGGTAAAAGACACATGTAACTGGCAACAAAACACTTAAATACTTTTTGTTCTGTCAGAGCTGCGCGCACATTATGTTGACAGTTTTTTTTCGTTATTTTTTTGCTAGTTATAACCCGTTGGAAATGCAAAATTGCATTTTTATGATGGAATTTTTGCGCGGTGCGTGGAATTTGTACGAACCGTTCACGACAACGCCATTTTTACTTCTGACAGCTGTTTTGACTTAGTGGTGTGCGATATTTACAAGAGTATCGCCAGCAGCCAGCAAAGAAATATCGATAGTTGCGAGGTTACTTTTAAAGTACCAGTCACCGTGAATACTATTATTGTTACCACTATTGTTACCAAATAAAAGGCGGATTTAATCGACTTTTTTTTAATGCCCGCGCTTATTTAAATATATATTTACTGTAGAAATGCGACACGATTTAGTTAAGGGAAATAATGTTAATAAATAGCGTACAATATGCATGCATAAATATCGTTGAATGGCAGCTTAAATGACTAACAATTTGAGGAACAAGTGTGCTTCACTTCTTAGCCTTGGCTTTGGACTTGGTCGCAGTTGGTTTTTTGGCGCCGCCCGCTGCTTTGGCGCCGGTGCTCGCCGCCGGCTTCTTCTTGGCTTTAATCAGCCCATCGAGTTCCAGATTGTCCTGGTCCTCGTCATCGCTGGAGTGCACCAGTTGAGCGCCTTCATCCTCCTCGCCCAGCAGCCCGGCCTCCTCGTCCGCATCGGCCGCGGCATCGGCGCGCTTCTTCTTGATGCCGGCCTGGGCGGAATAGGAATAGGCCAACACCTCCTTGTTGTAGGCACGCGTTAGCGCCGCCTTGACACGACCATCGACCGCATCCATGGGCGACTTCTTGCCCGGCCAGGCGGTC
Organism: Drosophila robusta; assembly: GCA_035043565.1. Lineage (NCBI taxonomy): Eukaryota > Metazoa > Arthropoda > Insecta > Diptera > Drosophilidae > Drosophila > Drosophila robusta. The sequence continues at coordinate 10,026,296 of JAWNMW010000294.1, read as the reverse complement.
AGTTCGATCAGCGACTCCAAATCCTCGCGCAGCAGATGATAATCCTTCATTACGGCCAGTGCCGCCGGCACGCCGTCCTGGCCGGCCTGCGCCAGCGGGCGCACGATGTTGGCCAGCAGGTGGGGCGCATATTCCAGGCGCACGGACAGCCGGGAGCCCGAGGTGCAGACGCGCGTGTGGTCGTGCAGTTCCTGGGCCAGGCGGGAGCGCTTGTTGCTGCGCGAGTTCTTGCCCAGCCAGCCGGGGAAGTTGATCTGGCCGGTGAAGTGGCCGCACATGTACTCCCCGGGCAGCAGGGAGCTGAAGACGGCCTGCGTGGGCAGCAGGCTCCAGGCGGAGTTGGCGCGTATGCGTTTGTCCACCATGTCGCCCAGGCTGAGCGCATCTGCCGTCGCGGCCACCTTGGCCATGATCTCGTTCCGGCTGCCCTGGGGCAGCACCTGCAGATAGTTCTGCTGCACGAAGAGCGGCGCCAGGCTGTAGTCGTGGAAGAACAGATCGCACTTGTCGTAGATGCTCATCTGCTTGTGCTCCTCGGCGGTGAAGACCTTGCGCACCACCTCCCACGGCCCCAGCTTCAGATCCTTGGCGGCCACCGACTGCTGACCGGAGAGAGAGCGTTCCGGCAGCTGCTCCCCCGCGCTGAGCAGGGCAATGTGATTGATCGTCTGGCGAATGTCGTTGTTGGTGGCCGCGATGATCTCCTCCAGCTTGGCGGGCGCCATCTTCAGCTTCTCCTTGAAGCAGATGCTCATGATGCGACCCTTGATCTGCTCGACACGCGGCCGCTGGAACCGCAGATCGTAGCAGTAGTTGACCAGGGAACGTATCTTGGGATGGTTGCGATCGTTGCACATGCAGATGATGGGCACGGAGCTGTCCTTGATCAGAGCGATCAGCTCCTGCATGCCGCCGCGATCCTCGTTGCCCGCCATGCCGTCCACCTCGTCCATGAGCAGCACGTGTTTCTTGGACACCGCCTGGGACTGGCCGTTGGCGTAGCCGTAGAGCGACTTGTTGCCCAGCAGGCTGGACACCTCCTCCTTGAGCAGCCGCTTGCTGCGCGTATCCGACGCGTTGAACTCGACCGCATCGAAGCCCAGCTCCCGGGTCACCAGCGTTGCGGTCGTCGTCTTGCCTATGCCCGGCGGACCCGACAGCAGCGCCGCCTTGTAGAAGCTGCCGTCGTCGTTCTTGGCCCAGGGATTCGGGCGCTGCGGCTTCTTGTTACCGTCGTGGTTCACATACCACTTGGACAGCCAGTTTATCAGTCTGTGGGCAAAGATATTTATGATTGAGTAAGGGCGAAAATGGAGCTCTAACATCTATTTCCCGGCCTTGCCTGGGCTACGCTTTTTCTAAACCATTTTTTGTTTAAATTCCGCTTGTGAGAAAATATTAAGGTCTCATTTCCAACTTATAAGGTGGCTTTTTCCGCAATTAAGAATTAAGCTTAAGAATTATGTACAAAAAATTTACAAAAGCACGCAGTTATTAATTTTTTATGTAGAGATTTAAAAATAAATTTCAAAATCGGTCGGATAGATTTAAAATATTCACGTTTAACCAGAAAAAATGTCAGTCAGAAAGTTGGTGATTTCAATCAATCGATCAGTCAGTCTAACGGTCTGTAAATCATTTTGTTAATCAGTCAGTCAGTCAATCAGGGAGTTTATTGATCAGTTAGTGAATCAGTCACTTAGCTAACCAGCTTATTGATAAGTTCGCCAATCAGTTAGTTAGTCAATCAATCAATTAGTCACTTATTCTATCGGTCAGTCAATAAATCAGACAAAAAGGAGCCAGTCATTCAATCAGTTTGTAAGTTATTCAATCAACTAGTCAGTCAATTAATTTGTTTCTGCGCAGTTCATCAGTTGTTGGCCACTTAATTAATTAGTTTATTTTTCAGTCACTCAGTCAAACAATCAATCAGTTGTTACTGTATCGTTCAATCAATAAATCAGACAGTCAGTTCGACAAGCATTCAGTCGTTCAGGAACTAATTTAATCAGTCAGTCAATCGAGAACGCAGCCTGTCAGTCAGTCAGTCAGTCAATCAATTTGTTATTAGCTCGCCAATCAGTCAGTTTAATGGTCTGTCATATTCAATTAGTGAGATAAAAGGTTAATTAGAATCAATCAATCAATCAGTTAGTCAATCATTTATAGTTTACTCACTTGTTGACATTGCTGCCTGGACCGGCCTGGCCCACAATCTCTTTGGTGGACATCGGCTTGTATTTGTCCACCCAAGCCATGTTCTCACTGACGTCCGTCTTGGCCACGTCCCCATTGTTGTTGGGCACCTTCTTTACCTTGGGACTGACACTTGGCTTCGGCTCCTGCTTCACCTTTAGGCTGCTGCTGATTGGCTCCTGCTTGGAGGAGCTGTTGTAGTTGCTGCTCTTCTTCTCCTGCTCCCGCTCCTGCTTTATCTTGAAGCTGCTATTCTTTTCCTCCGATTCCTTCTTAATCTTTGTGCTGCCCTTTTCCAGCTCTTGCTTTATCTTGGAACTGCCGTTGTTGCTCTTTACCTCCTGTTCCTTCGTAATCTTTGAGCTGCTGCTGCTCTTCTCCTCCGGCTCTTTTTTGACCTTTGAGTTGGGACTTTTTTTCTGCTCCACCTTCACGCTACTTTTCTCGCCTGATCGCTCTCTGATCAAGTCGAACAAGCCATCCTCGCTCAAAATGGTCACGTTGTGCTCCTCGGCCTGGACCAGTTTCTTGGGGCCCGCCTCCTCGCCCACCACTAGATAGTTGAGCTTCTTGCCCACCACGGTCATAACTCGCCCGCCAAATCCCTTGATGACTGACGCGGCCTCATCCCGCTCCATGGACTCGAGAATGCCAGTGACCAGAAAGGTGAGTCCCTTCAAGCAATCGGGCGCACCCTTGGGTATTTCCTTGCTGCCCGGATTCAGGCAGCTGCTGCGATTCTTGTACTTCTGGTAGAGTACGGCGGCCATGCGCTTCCGTTCATGGCGCTCCTCATCCGAGAGCACGCTGCTCTCCAGGTCCGCATGCGGCTCCTTCTTAGTCTTGGGCGTCCTTGCAGCTGGTTTCGGGCTGCTGGCCTTGGTGCGCTTACGACTGGGCTCCGGACTGGGCTCCGACACGAGCACAGCGGGCGTGGACTCCTCGAGATCCACCTCCATGAGGCTGCGATCGATGGCCTCGTCCTCCATTTCGATGAGGCTGCGTTCCTTCGGCTTGGGCGCCTCCACGCGCTTGGTCTCGCCGCCGAACAGCTCCGAGGGATTCACCTTAGGCAGCTGCTTGGGCGCATCCTTCAACTTGGCCAGTGAGGGCTTCTTGGTGATGGTGTGGCCATTGTCGTTGCGCGGCGACTTGGTTTCCAGCGCTCGCCGTGTCTTCTTCAGCTCCTTGCCATGCTTGCTAACCTGCGGACTGGCGGGCACCTCGTCCTCATCGCTGGATATAACCAGAGCCTTGCGTTTGCGGGGCGCCGGCGATGGCGACGCGTCCTCGTCGCTGGTCTTCTTGCCGGGCAACCGCTTGAAGAACGAGTCTATGCCCTGTAAGCGAGGGCATCGTTTACAAGCAATTACAATCGATTTAAATACAACAAAAACTTACGCGCTGCATTGCCTTTTACTCAATTCCGCATTAATATGAAGAGAAAAAGGCGCACAATGAAATAGAATCGATTGCTATCGATGATATTCAAGCATTTATATCGTTTGAGTGTGACCTTTTGCAGTGAGCTAAACAGCTGTTGTTGCTGACAGCACCAGACATAGCGCTCAGCTTGTGTCATACTTTGAAGTTCAAATTTAAGCTCCGCAACCGGCAACGCCAGCGGTTATAGCGGTCAGCTTGTGTCAGCTAAATTCAACTAAAAAGCCCGTTAGATTTTGAATACAATTTAAATAAAATTAAATTAAATATATAAGAAACGCTCAATCTTGAGCTGCCAAAATAAATGTAAAATAACAAATTGATTTTTGGCTGACCAAGCGGCTTAAGTTTGCATAGATTTAACATGTTATTTGACATATGCGCCATCAATCTCTCGCTAATGCCAACTTATCAACTCAAATCACATTATCAAACGCTGCTCACAGCACTTATTACACTTGCCACATTGGGTTTATGAGGCCGCACAAGCTGTTTTGCTGCTTATGCAAGGCATTAGAAATTTGCCCACCCCATGTACACACACCCCCTGCGCCAGCATCGTTATAAAAATGTCACATTGTTCGTTCGCAGATTACACGTGCTATTAAGGGTTGTGGAGTTGCGCTATGCTGAATATACTCCCCCGCAACACGCGGCAACCGCACGTGAACCGCTTTTGTGCGGCTTGTGCGGCCTGTTGCACGTGTAAAGGCTGTATGCCAACAACGAAATGTCGCCCTTGGGGCCACGACGAGCGTTGAACGTTACTTAACCTTGATTTTCGAATAAATTGAATATAAACAAGTGGGGGAAATCTTCTAGTTAACATGTCCTGGGAGAATTATGTGTCCGTATGCATTTGTATTTAGCGTAATAGGCGTTAAATCTAATGAAAATAAACACTTGACGGCGGTTTATTCAGTTTTGATTGTTGCTTATAACAGTGCTACCCATTTGTTGTATACAGCCAATAGCACTCAGCTTGTGTGGGCGTATAAAATATCAGCTACTCTGCTTTATTTTGTGAAGATGTATATGTAATGCAATACACACTAGTATTTAGGGCGAGGGATTTTAACATAAGTGCTTAAACAATTAATATAATTTTATGTGCCATGCAAACAATAATATGGCAATGTATGAGTGTTTTGGCGCCAAAGCGTCTCGTTTGCCTTGTTTTTGCTGTTGTTGTTGTTGTTGTCGTGGCGCAACAAGTTAAAATATTGACACAATAACAATTGCGTATTCATTGAAAAACCGCAAAAGGGAGCGCGTTGAAGCATTAAAAGAGTGTCCAGAGATTTTTGCGGCAAAAGCGAAGACAAAAATACTCAAAAAGGGTTGGCCAATCGCACACATGGCAAAATTCTCACACGCACACCCAGTCACATGAATATAAATTGACTTGAGCGTCAAAGTCATTTAACAGGGCTTAAATTATGCACAAAAGTCGGCAAGCAAATAGAAAATTCGACTTTATGCCCTTTTCGCCGCTCCCCCTCAAGGGGGCGTTTGCTGTTTAGTCCCGCAAATCGCATTTACTCGCATTTATTACATTTTCATTTTGCATTAGATTACGTGACATTGATTGTTGGCAAAGTGCTGCCAGGTTTTTGGTTTTTTTTTTTGGCTGCATGACTTTTGATAAATTCCCATTGGGCACATTTTGCGTGCGTGTTGTTGTTGTTGCTTGTGTGTTTTTTCACTAATTTGAAAATGGCGTGTGATTGCAAACACTTGTTCTAACCAACCACCACCCCCTGCCCCGCTCAAGGCTCGACCCCTGCTGCTGTTTGCTTTTCGCATTTATCGATCATCAGCTATGCCTTGATACACCACCGCTCTCCCGGCTAATCGCCTAGAACGCTTGCCCCTTGCCGCGCTTAGTTTTGGCATTTTGCGTTTGTTTTTGTATACCCTGTATCCATATAATGTAGATAAAGGAATATTGGTTTTGTGCCGAAGTATTTAACAGGTAGAAGGAGGCACCTTCGACTAAATGAAATATATATATTGTTCTCTTCCTGTTTAATATATATTCTTCTATATCATAAACACAACGAGTTTAACATTATTTGTTCGACCCTCGTCGTTCGTCACTTCCTTTTATTCTCAGAATTTACTTATCACATTAGATTGTAAATAAAAATCAACAAAAAAAATGTCTTTAATATTAATTACTAACCATATCTCAGATTTCAAAAGTTCTAGAGACATTAAATTTTGTATGTATATTTTCGTAAGGCATAACTCAAAATCATTTTATTTTTTTGATACTTCCCCCACTAGCCCCAAAATTGCAGAGCCACAGCATTGCAATTTATACACTCATTTTGATGCTTTTTTGGGTACAGGGCATCTGCTGCAGTCGGGCACACCCGACTTGAGCGCTCGTCTTTGTTTTATGTTGACTTAAATTGTCGCCTTTTCTCTCTCCCTCTCTCGCCCTTTCTCTTTAATCGTGATTAATTGTTTTGACGCATTATTTTGATTTGATATTTATCAAAATGTCGCAAACTCGCGCTTAGCCTTTTATTATGTTTATTTAACTGATTAATCGCGGGGTATTTACGACTATAACCTTGCGTGTGTGTGTGTGTAGACCCTTTCGCTGATGAAATTCACCAAAATTAGATTTGCATTCGGTATTTATGTTAATTTTTTTCTGTCAGCTAAGCTAGTGAAAAATTTGCTTTTCCTGTTGGCTGAGTTACAACTAATTATTAATGAAAACATGTGACTTTTACTCATGGTGTATATTTTAAAACATGATTTAAGCGAATGAAATATTTCAGTTTATTTCAGGGCTTTGAGTAATGTGAGGAACTAACTATTAATACGGCTTGCGAAAGCTTCGCAGGGCGTGAGCTATTTAAGATTTAAAGATTTTGTGCTTATCAAGTTACTAAAATGAGCTATTTAATATAAATACCCGAGAAAAATAGTGTGGGATAGACTGCAAGTATTTACTCTAAATGAACAGTAAGTTTGCTGACATTTCATAAAAATAAATTAAATATATATATAATATTATAAATACATATTTGAATACTTAAACCAGGAACAGGCAGAAGAAGGCATCGCCGACACCATAAATATATATACAAATATTCGTATATATTCGTATAATAGTGCCGTCTCTTTCGCATTATAAAGTTGTAAACATACGATGTCCATTTCTGCAATTTTTGCGTGTAGCTTGTCAATAAAAGATTGAGCGCCTAGTGCAATTTTGGTCAATTTTCTCCAGATATTTTATGTTATTTTATGCCATATCATAATTGAAAATTTTTGCCAGCCGTTACCAGCCATAAACGCAACATTTGTGTCACACATTTCTGTACAAAGTTCTTTATTAAGCAATAGCAACTGTATTAAAACAACTCGCGTAAACAATTTTAAAGTTAACATATTTTTACTGACTAATACATTTGCAATTCAATTATTTTAATGTCAGATATTTTGAATTTTATTTAAAAAATGTAATCCATTTAATTTATTGAAAATTATTTCTATTATTCAAGAGATAAAAACGTATAATTTTTGTCCCAAGCGGGGCCATGTTTTTGCAGTAAAATTCTACATTCACTCAAACTCATTCTCATATTATAATTATAAAAATGATTATTTTCGCAATTTCTCACCATTTACTATACACAGAAATCAAGTTTTAGATGATTTTAGAGGTCACAAAATTGCAAAGTGTCTGAATTACAGAGTATATAACAGAAAACATTTTAGTGTCCGAATTATCGGGATGTCCGAATTAGCACGCGTCCGAATTAAGGATATTGTATTGTATGTATATAGTATATATTACAGCTTCTTAAGATTGTCTGCATACTCTCTTTACCTACAATATTTCGACAAAGTTCTGAAAGTGCAACAGTCAGGGCACAGTCTAAGTAATTTTCTTGGATATTCCTTAAAGCTGGCTCCGCCTTCGCGTTGAGTTTGAAGTGAGTTGGCAGCGCATGCTGGCTTTAAGGACGGCAGTTCCAGCTAAACACAAGTTGGTCTTTCATTGATTTCAATTTGCTTTCGTTGCGACGCCATATTTCACTTTCTGACCGTCGTACAATTTACAAGCCAGAGCATGTGTCTCCAAGCCCCCCGGTCACATCCCTCCTAACTTGGCCTTAACGTTTGTGTGAGTGTGTGTGGCTGCAGACAAGCGAGGAAGGGCGTAGTGGGGACTCTCAGTTCAACAGACGGACAGGACAGCTTAATTGATGAACAAAGGCGTTTGGGCTAAAGTTTTGCTTAGGCGAGAGAGATACGAGACACTGCTGAGGTGAGGGATCTGCGGAGTGGAGCCCAGGTACTGTGTGTGTGTGTGTGTGTGTGTTGCGCTGGGCCAGTTGCAGTCATCGTCTCCGGAGGACTTGCAGAAGTCGTACAAAATATTTAACACCCGCTGCGCGTATTTATGGGAGAATGAACCTGTGTCTTCGGCATCGTCTCCACCATTTTGTCTAAGACGCGCACGCGGACAGCCATAGTAGAGTTGGCAACTCTGGAGCAAAAACGGGAACAAGTTCAGTCGTTCATTTTCTGAATTTAAGAACTTATTGAGCCATTTTATCCACTTGCAATACAAAGTTTGTTTTTGATTAAGAGAGAATTTGTATTTGAAAGAAGTACAAAATTCATCATATTCTCATGCAGTGCATAGTTCAGGAAAGAAGAAAAATAGTTCACATGTTACTCAGTTAGTTCCGTTGTTTAATTGAACTGACTCCGAGCGAAGAGACACAGCACCAATGGACGGTCCTTCTCATTCTCAGCCTTTGGCAGATTTGCAATTCCAATTGGCGCGACGTTGTTGTCGTCGTTCGCTTGGCGTTCGCTCTCCACCGATGATTAGTGCTCATCGCTGTTGTTGCCATCTCTGTCTAGTCGTTGTCTTACTCATAAAGGAGGAGGGGGCGACATGGGGCAGGGCACTTTCTCAATGGCCGCCCGTTTTGAGCGTTCAACCTGTCCACGGTTTGTCCTGCCCACCGTTTAACCTGATTTTTATTGCATACACAGCGCAATTATTTGTTTTATTAACTGTTGAACATGGGCGCCTTTCCGTACGTCAGGTACCCCCCCCCCCCACATCTCTCCCTCTCTCTTCTCTGTTATAAAAACAATTGTAAATTGCATAAGTTATGAATTTATGGGAAACTGGCGACTTCTGTGTGGCATAGCTGAATGTGTGAATGCCAATCGATACATGATGTCGATAACACGAACATCGATTTTTTTGTGTTGTCGCAATTAACCTTTTAAGGTGCTGTAAGTTACTTTTACAATTGGGACTTTTTCATGGGAAATATCTAATGTTGTTTCCCACACTTTGTGCGATATTTATTGCAACTTCGATATAGTATGACAGCTATGGCAATTTTAATTTAATATTTATAAGTTGTTGGCTTTTAAAGAAAAGACAACTAAACTTCTTACATATGGATAGTTTTTTGTATATCATTTATAGCGATTGTAACTGTTTATACAATGTTCGCTCATACAAAAACTAAAAATATTTTATTTAATTATGAATTTTATATTTTTTCTGAAAAGTTAAATCTTGTTAAATTACGGAGCCTCTGTTGTGGCTTATTGTTAGCCATTGTTAGCCAAATAAACAAATCACAAATCTTCTTCTGGTATTTTACATAAATATATCTTAACTGAAATTAAATTGAACTAATTTTTGGTCATATATAAAGAGTTATATGTTGAAATTAAATTGAACTAATTTTTGGTCATATATATAGAGTTATATGTTGAAGCTTACATCTCTGTCCTAAATACTCTATTCTTTATCTCTCTTTCTTTCTTCTTTTTCTCTCTGCCCTTATCTAAATAACTCCTCTTGACTATCACATCAAATGATTATGACTCTTTTACATTACAGTAATATTAGCCCTGGCTCCGTGACATTTATGGACCCTAGATCAGTGCGTATCTCAGCACATCTCGCCACAGCTCTGATTACGTTCTGATGCGACTTTGAAGCCACCGTTGTAAACTTCAAAGGGGGTTTCAATAATTTTGAAATGAAACTCAAATGAATATGGCGCATAAAATTGACGAAAGCTGCGCCGCAGGAATCGATTCCGCTAGATATATATAAATATATAAATGTGCATATGTGTGTATATAATTTTAATGCCGATAAAAGCGCATGTACGACATGCGACTAAACAAGGCACAGAACATGGCATCATTACCACCAGGGGCAGCAGCGCCATGTTTGATGATTAAATCTTGAAAATGTTAATGATGCCGACGATGCAGCCGTTAAAGCAACAACAACAAACAAGAAGAGACCCATCTTAACTACGGCGAAGAACTCAAAACTGAATGCGAGATAGGGATAGAGCGTGAGACAGAGACACAGACAGAGACAGAGACAGAGAGAGAGAGGACAGACATGGAAATTAGCTGACGATCGTTAAATGAGCGGCAATTTTGGGTGACGCCAAGCAAGGATCGACAGCAAACAGAACCCATCGGAAACCCAACGGATCCCCAACAGATCGCAACTGATTCCCAACGGATCAGATCGGATCGGATCGGTTTTCATTTGACGCGCTCTCGGGCAAAACGGCGGCTTGGTTTTGTTATTCCTCTGATATCGATTCGAATTCGATTTCGGTCTGTTGATTAACCCGCCGGGCACGACTATCAAAATACCCATTAACAATTAAAAGACTTATGACAAGTTGAGGGACACTCCGACTAGGTACCGTTCGCTGCATATGAAGCTCAAAATTATGGGACATTAATTGGTAACCAAAAAAATAAAAAAAAAAATCAACGAGAAAATGGAAACAAAATTATGAAAAATATTATTGCATTGTCTGGCTGAGAGGCGTAAAGCGTTTTCATCTTTCTTATACCTCATTGTTGTTTTTGGGTTTTTTTTTGGTTCCTTTGTGTAACTGGTTTTATGTAACTGCGGATTGCCTTTTGTAGCTGTTCTGGCTGTTTGTGTCAACTGCTTTTTGTGAACGCTCTATGGCTTATGGCCTGGGTTAATAGTCTAGACTATTGAATATGGTGTTTATAAGGCGAATATGTGTGATAAACTTAAGAATTGATAACTCACAACTGTCATGTGGTGGAGGAATAGGACCTTTAGTAAAGCATTTTGGTAAAGCGTAATGCTGCAAAAGTGTACAGACTATGGGCTAGTCTAATCAAACTAGAACTTGTTCATACTTAAAATGAATAATTAATTATGGTTCACAGAAACTTGATTATAAAAGGTTATAGACGATCAGAAATACTCCCAGAATTCCTACGAAAATTATGTCTTTACAGTTGTATTCTTTAAAGAGAATAAAATTCTTCGGTTTGTGAAGACCAAAGGTTTATCCAATATATGTAGGTTAAAATTTTTGATAAGAATGATGGATTTTATTAAGAGTAAAGGACTTCTTGATCTATGAAGAGCATTCATTGACCAAATTGTGCGCTAATCGTGTGATCTGACTAAGATGTCGATCATATTTTTATTTTACTATATTACGCAGAAGCTTTATTTTATTGAGGAGCTACCAGTAAGAATAAGATTCCCTAAAGAAGTAAAAGCTTTGAGGATAGTTTCTTTGTTAAATAAAGAAGTTTTTGCTCTACAAAGAATTAGGCATGGGTTAAAATGTGGGCTAAACGTCTGATTTTATTAAGAACTTTTTTAATTTAAGTTGACTTCCCATTCCCTACAAGTCTAAGCTGTGTCAATCGCCGTGCAATGATAATTTGATTGTCATTGTGCCGCTTGTCTTGTGCATATCATGGCTTAGACTACAGTCTTCCCTCCTGCAGCACGTTCTCGGCCAGTTATAGAAACACAGGTCGTACATTACGCACACTCAGGCAGAAAAAAAAAATAAAAATAAAGAAAAAGGCAGCCGAAACCGAACCGAGCTCAGTCGAGACTTTGACTGGGATTGCATTCTCATTCTTTGGGTTTCGGCTCGGTTCGGGGATCGTATCCAAGCACACGTCGCTGTGTTGTCAAGTTTCTCAAGATTAATTGAACAATCAATTTAAAATTTTATAGGTTTTAAACTTTTCATTTCTCTTACACGATTTTCTGTGTCTCTCTCTCCCAGAGTTTTGTTGTTGTTGCTGGCATATAAATTTGGTTTCTTTGTATCTGTGGAATGGTCTGGCCAATTTAAAATTATGAAATAGTAGCGTTAATGAAAGATAAACTTGTGTGTATTTTGGCGCGTTGCTTTTATGCATTTGCCTCTTTAATCTGTCGAAGATATGCACGGGGAAACAAACAGCAGTTGCTTAAGGCGGGTTCAGAACGTAGGATTTAAGTATTGGATAAGTTACACTTGGAAAAAAAACTTTAACAAAATATAACCAAGAACATTTTTTAACTAATTGTAAATTGAGCATGTAATTTTAATAAAATATACTTTCTCAAAAAACATTGAAGTTTACTGTGAAGTAACATATTATTATTGTTATAAAATATATATTTTTAAGTGGGTTTATTTACCTTCATTAAAAAATATATATTTAAGCTTAACTTAAAGCTGTACTTGTAGTTTTTTAAGGTATTTCACTTTAAGAATCGTTTTATTTTTATTCCCCGTTGCATGCATGTCTCAACATCCCGTATTAAAATATTTTGATAGCTTCTATTAAGCAGACATTAAAGTTTATAAGCCTCGGAGGCATTAAAATCTTTAGTTGGTCCACTGTGACGACAAGTGGCAATTTTCCTATTTTTTATGGGCCACAACTAAAAATTGCCTCTAATTGTGCGGATTGTGCTGATCATCAAAAGTCCCGAAGGAAAGGAAGAGAGAGCAGCTTAAACTAGGCTTTGGACAAGCTCTGTTGGAGTCATAAAGTTTTTTATATACTAATACATGAATATATCTTTTTTCTAGTAACTGGCGCCATTTTCCAGCGGGGCAAATTATTTTAATGAAATTATAAATTAAATCGTTACTGCAGCGACTTTTATGGACTCAAATGTTATTTACTTTTCAGAGACCCATTCAAAATTGAACCCAAGTTTTGTATTTGCTTTTCGAACTGTGACGTTGCCAACACCTACGGTTTTTTACTGCATTTTTTGTATATATACTACTCCGACAGTTCTTGGCGTTTTCTTTTATATTTAATTTATGCGCATTTTAAGGTTTATTTTTTTGTACCTTTTTTTGGACTGTGGCGCATGCGCTACGAATTTTTATCGGCTTTTCAATACAATAGATTTGAGAGTATCTACCAAATGCAAACGAAAACTATGAAACTGACGCAAGAAAAAATGTTTATAGCCTCCCACATCAAATTTTTATAATACTCAAGCATGAAACGTCTTTAAAGGTCCAATAGAAGGCGTGGCGTGGAACTTACAAAATTTTATTATAAATAAAAAAAATTTAAAAATCTAAATATAAGCTAATTTTTTTCGAGTATGTAAACCTTTTTATATTATTAAATATGTAACACATTTCTACATTAATATACGAGCCTGCTCTTCAAACCTGAAACCCTATTTCGCTTATTAAACGAGGACAGCCCATATACAACAAAAATAGCCTCTTTTACCTAGATCTTAAATGAATTATTATTTTTAAATCGTTTTTAATTAATTTGAATTTCAATATGAAAACAAACTCTAATTTCAAGCTCAATTTGCATTTAGGGGAAAAGTTTGCTAAAAAGTTTCGCTTTTGTTTGCGATTTAATTTGCCATGCAAATAATACCGTCTACAAGTAATTTTCTTCAATTTCTCTACAGTTAGCTGGATTCTATGTAAATTTCACTTTGCCAACTTTTACATTTCAATTTTCCACACTGTCACCCCACGATATCATCTAATACCCCAACTAATTAATGAAAGTAAATTAATTTATACGTAAATTGTTTTGTTTAGAAACTGTCTTTGTACGCTTTGAGCTTGGGTTTGAATATGTTTTTTGTTTTCCTCCCTTCTTTTTTTGGGCACGGGGTTTGGGTCACCTTTATCTACGGCTTTGTTCGTCTACGCGCTGTGAATGCCTAATGAGAACCGAGACGGGCCAAGTACTATTTTGCCCACTTTCCGGGTTCTGGAATTGGCTGTCTGGGCCACGACCCGGCGAGTGTCAAGTGCTGTTGGGTACAACTTAATTCGCCGTGTAATTGTTGATTTGGCTCTCAACTTTTACTGGAACGTGGGAGCTTTACTTGCTTTCATTCAAAGAGATAACTGTCTTACGGTTTTATCGGCTTCGAGCTTTGGGCTGGGTTTGAAAATGCGGGAGTTTGGAGTTGAAATTTAATATGTACACTGTGTCCATGGAGTTTAATTAGATAAGAATGGATGAATATCTACTATTTTAGCATGAGTTGGCAGCTCCAATATAATTTATTCCCAATTAAACGTTGTCAAGAACCTCTTTTCGTTTAGGGATTTAAGAGTGAACATTTTTAATAAAGGCTTTTCTTAAGCTTGCATCTGTTGAATAATTGTCCTCAAAACAAATTGGCTTTTCTGCGGCATATCAGAATTTCTAATTTCTTTCAGCTTGATTCTATTATCATAAATAAGTTTTAAGAAAACAAGTTGGCAGCCCTAGAAAATGTCTTAAATCTTAAGTTCTTGACGCAATTTTTATTTGGGTTTGGTTACCTTATTCATTTCTACATAAACCCTTTTCGCAAACAAGTTGGCAGCCCTATTGCTGTTCAAAATACATCAATTGAGGATATTAAACTGGCCAATTTTGTGCTCCATGCAATTCTTCTAGCTTAATGCCTTTCTGATCACATATTTTCACCAAAACAAGTTGGCAGCATTCTGAAGCACCAGAAATGCCCCAAAAAAGCCACAAGCCTAACAAATTTTCCACTCCAGGCTCAAATTATGCTCAATTATGTAATGTCACCAACAACAACAAGAACAATACGGAAAGCTCATTAAGTGCTGATTGCAGATGTCAAGAGTCGGTTGCCGGGCCCATTATATTGTTGGCCAGAACAAGCGCATAAAGCAATTATTTGCATGCCGGCGAGAGAGCTAGGCGCTAAACAAAGAGCGCAAATTGCAGGCGGCGAAAAGATGGCCAGACAGGACAAATAGGATAATAATGAACGGATTCACCTGACCTAGCTGCCGCCCTGCCAACCACACACAGCCCGCCCGCATTTGAATGCATTCATTTATTCAATTGTGGCCACTTGTTAGGACAAAGCCTGGCCAAGAATGCGAGAGATAGTCCACACAATGGCTAACAAATTTGGCCAGCCACATTAACTCATTTGTTGTCGCTGATTGTCGTCATCATCAACAACGTCATCGTCGCTGATTTGTATCTCACAGATACATATAGTTGGGGCCCAGCTCACAGATACGTATAGTCGGGGGCATCTTGGTGATGCGTCCTTCGTCCTGGACTGGCGCTGTCAGGCGCATTGAAATTGAAATTGGAATTGTGTGTGTGTGAGTGTGTGTGTGTGTCGAGGCGGGCACCGTGGAAACTATGAGACGCAACTTGGCGGCGCGTGTTTTGTGTAACTGACATTTGCTTTTGTGCGACGCATCCACGAGATACAAAGATACAAAAGTTGTTTGCGCTCGCTGTTATGATTCCTAAAAGACGCTGCCAGACTTGTTGTTGTTGTTGCTGGTGATTGCGCATAATTGGGTCACATGCTTGTCAGAAAAACGCGCCGCAGCCTGCTCTCACTCCCCCCCGCCCCCTGCTCTCCCTCTCGGCACCCTCCAATCTATGTGTTTGTCTTTGCGAACGCAAAAGATTTTTCATTAAAATTGTCAGCTTTTCTTTTTGGCTCCTCCCTCTCCCTTCTCGTTGTAGCTCGCTCTTTAAATTGCTTTCTTTTTGCTCGGCTACAGCAGCAAAAATCTTTTGTCATTTATTTTACTTCGTTCGTTATTTACACTGTAAAAATAAATAAATATATATTAGCTTTATCTTTCAGCTTGAATTAGATTAAAATAAATAAATGCGTAATATTAAAATCAACCTTTTTTCATAACAAAAACAAAAATAAATAAAAAAAATGTATATTTTTTAAATCATTCGCACTAGCTGCTAACTTGCTAGCTTTGTTGAGACGAAAGTAAACAAATCTAACAAGCTAGCAGTCATCATAAGTAGTCTAATCATAATACATTTTTGGTAGATTTTTTCGAGATATTTAATTTGGATTTATAAGTAATATAAAAATTGTTATAGCATTTTAGTTGGCACCTTTTCCAATTTATAAGCTGAACTAGTAACAGGAATTCTTTATAGAACTGTCTCTTTTTCTATCATACTCATTCCTTAAATTTCTCTGTCTATTCTTCGAGTAGAGGTTTTGCGCATCGCTTTCGTAAATTTATATTTTTGCTGTTTTTTCTCTTTTGCCATTTTGTGTTTCTGATTGCGTACACAATTTTTTGCCGATTTTTATTGTGTGCCTCGTCGTTTATTTTGCAGTGCATAATTTATGCCTCGGCTCCTCTGCTTCTGCTTCTTGCTGTCCTCGGGCGCTTCTTAATAGTCTCCCAACCCTCCCCCAAGTGCTCGCCAATGCTCTTTTGTCATCTGTGGCGTCGCCATTTTTTTGCGCTTCCTGTGCCTGAATTCAGTCCTGGCCCTGGCTCCGGGTCTGGGTCCGGGTCCGGGTCGGGTCGAGAGTGTCCAGTGTGCGGCGGAAATGTATTTACACCAAACGTTCGTAAAATGGCGGCCATAAAATAAAGTTTTAACGGATGTTTACGCAATGCGCATGAATTGTTCAATATTGACAAGACAAGAAAGCGACGATTGGTCAGAGGCGGAAGTATACGGGGTGTAGAGATAAACTGAGCTATTGAAATTTTAATGGGCCTGCTGTGGACAACACTTCTTAAACAGGCAGCTGACAATAATGGTGGGCTCCTTAAAGCAGTAAACTTCTTAAAGAACATTATTTCTGTTAACCAATGAAGAGCGGAGAGTTTTAAAGGTGAAGTTGGCAGTCAAAAAGGGATTCGAACAGTTGAAAAAAGCAAAAACAAAAATGGTAATTAAAAACAGGTAAAAACCTTGCAGTCAAGTGTAAGCAACAGCGAAACACAAGATTTTTTCAAAAAAAATCATCAAAATTATTCGTCCAATAATGCACATATTTTAAATGCAGAATCAACCTAGAGAGCAAATCATGACCAAAATGCCATAAAATATAAAAATCAGGTCAGTTTTGACAAAGTTATGGAGGTTTAAATGTGGGAACTAGAGATCCGAGAGGTTTATATGTCAAAATTATTGTCAAATCTGGCATGACTTTTGACAAAAAATTTGACACCCAAAATCAAAATCACTATTAATGCTGTTTTTTTTACTAACTGTGACATCCACAATAAATTTAAAATATAAATTTGCAATTCTAAATTTAAAAAAAAAGTTTTTAAAATAAATAAGGACACGATTTTTTTTACCAAAAAAAAAATTTAAAAAAAACGAAAAATCATGGCCAAAATGCCACCAAAAACCATGACGAAAATGGTAAACATCATGAAAATCGGTTAAGTTTTAACAAAGTTATGGGACTTTTGAATCTAGAAAGTATGGATTTGGGAACTTTACTTGTCAAAACCTTTGTCCATTTTGGCATCATTTTTGACAGAAAAATCGACCCTCTCAGAATCACTCTTAAAGTTGCGTTTTATATTATACTAATTTAAGTACCCGCAATCGATTAAAAATAAAAATTGGCGATTCTGAATTAAAAAAGAATTTTTTCAAAATAAGTAAGGGGGGTAAGTAAAAATGTATTTTCAAGTACGAATTTAATTTAAATGCAGAATTGATGCGTTTTATACTAATTTAGGTACCCGCAATTGATTAAAAATAATAATCAATTAAATCGGTTCAGTTATTACAAAGTAATGGAAATTTGAAATATGGGATAATAAAAAGCGCTTAACATGTTAAAACGTTTGTCAACAACTTGTAGTAAGAATATAAAATTAAGCCGAGATGTGATCTAAAGAGAGAGTTCCTAAAGAATCGCTTCGCTCTTCATATCTGTAAGATCAACTTTCTGCCGTAAGCCTGATCCCTGCTCAACCCGACTGTAACTATCCACAATTCTCCAGTAGAAACTGCCCCTCCCACTTTAGATTCGGCTGCTTTGAAGGTCTCTCAAGTGCAAACCGCAAATCAATGCAATTTTTCAATGCAACTGTTGTGCGTGTGTCTGTGTGTGTAATTTGAGCGGCCCACAGCAGCAGCTAAGTAACTTTTTACGGTTCCTTGGAGGGTTCAGCAAGACAGGGACATGTGCTAATGACAACATGATTATGGGCTGCCAGACAAAGCGACAAGCGACATCGACGAAGGACGCAGGACAACGCCCACACAGTTATGACAGTGACACTGACAGAGCAGCCCAAGGACCCGCACAAGGGTTGGGCCCAACTTCGGGCTGCCCATGCAAAAGCTGCTCGAGCTAATCATTGCCAAAGCAGATCTCCTTGCCAATTTCATGCGACCCTTGCGCTGAGCTCTGCAAAATTTTACGCATAATAAATTTTTCATTCGTTGTCATTAAATCAGTGCGACTGAAAGCAAAATAAAAACATTACAAGCGAAAGGGATGCGAGACTATGGATTCTGAAGTACCCTGTAACAAAGTTGACTTTGAAATATCTTACATCAATACTATTTTCTGTACAAAATTTGAGATATTATTATTAATCTCTTAGTAGATCATAAGGCTCACATCAGCTGCAGCTCGTTGATACCCTATAACCAGGCTTAAACGATTGTCTTATAAATAATTAATTATATCTTTTTTTAAGACAAGTTCTTAAAATGTTATTATATTCCATCCGTGTGGGAATAATCGAAATATCATACGAAATCTCCTTTATTTATGTACGAAAACTCATATACCCAATTTGCTGGCTCTCGCTCTCACAGATGCCGAGTTCTATCCTCATACCGTTTTTCCACAAATACATAGTACGGGGTATCAAAAAAAAAACATAATGACAAGCAACGTGCTGCAAATGTCAGTGCAGACAGGAAAAAGGAAACGTATTGGCGCAGTGAGAAAACTTGGCGCAATGGCCGATGCCCCAAAGAGAGGGAGAGATAGAGAGCAGAGAGAGAGATGGCAATAAATGGGAGGCGGCACATGCCGAAAGCCGGTAACGGATGTGGGTGCGAAAATCTTTAAGATGTCTGCCAAAAAAAAAGAAATATATATAAATAGATGAAAATAAAAAAGGAGTATATGAAAAATGTCACACGAATGCGACAAAGTTGCTGCCAAAATAAATTATTACAAAGAAAGATGGGAAAAATTATATTTCATTAAAATTTATTTGCCGCAATATGATAAATGTCAGTTAAGGCCGCGGCCGAAACAAAATCAAAGCAAATCACTCGCCAAAAAATTTAATAATGAATAGGAAAAAAGCTGAAAAGCAAACGCCCAGAACTCAAATGCAGCCGGCGAAGGTGGTAGGCACAGGAGCAGCGGAGGCGGCGTCCGGGGCAGAAGGACACGTGGCAAAGTCATCGTCAACGGCGGCACACTTCATAAATTTTGGCAGCGAGCAGTTACAGTTATGATTGCCAAAGTCAACGACGAGGACAACAACCAGCTACGTGGCGGATGTCCGCCCAGGACGTGCCCTCACACCTCCCTCCCACTAGCCCGCACCCCAGCTCAAAGAAAGCAAAGCCTTGGCAGGCAACCGCAAAGTAAATACGGCAGATTTTTCTGCACCGGAGCCAAAAACGCTAAAAGCCTCAAGCAAACAAAACAAACCCAATGCCAGCCAGCCGCCAGCCGCCACCCCCAGACCCCAGACCCCAGACACCCCCGTTAGCCCCTCTATCCCACGACCTGGCTGTGCGGCGTTACATTGTAGCCTGGCGAGGATTGGTGCGCATGCCGCAATCAAATCATCTGCCAAGTTTATGATTTATTTAACTTTTTTAATTGACTTTTTCCGAGCAGGCCAACAACAACAACAGCAACGAGAGGAACAACAGCAGCAACAGGAACAACAACCCCCAACAATAGGGCTGCGTGTGAAAGGATAATGCAGGGTCTTCAAGCCCTGAGCCAAGCGCAGACTTCACTTGCAGTCGCTTCTTTGCTAGGAAGTACGTCGTATATAAACGGATATCGAGGTGTGTGTTGTGTGTGCCTATGGGGGTTGATATCCTTACGGTGCGCCTGTGTGTGTGTGTTGTGGGTGTAGACGACGCGCGTTTGTTGCAAATCCGGTTTAGTCTATTTATTTGAATGCCTATTTTTATGCTTATCCGGTTGTTTTAACATCAACGTTTCTCACTTTCAACTTCTCTCTGCTTCTCTCTCCATTTTAAAAATGCTTATGATTTATGTTATGGTAATTGCTGGGCTATAAGTAGGAAGCGGGGGGCCTTAGGGTGTGGTGCTGTTTATGGGCTTATTTCTTAGGTAAGTAACTCCCTAACTTAGGAGATCATGAGGTTAAAGCAGTTCCAAAACCTAAGCAAATGGAAAAAGTAAGTTGTTGAGAGGATTGATATCTCGGAGAGGGGTGACAATCGTTGATATATGAATATATTATGTGCTAGATCTTATGATATGAAAGTAGTTTACAACGAATGTGATACAGTATTTACAGCAAAGGTATCTATAGATACTTATGATACGTGAAATTAAAGGAGGTTATACTTACAGTTGATAAATGGTCTGGAACTTGTGATAATTGGGAACTGGGACCATACTAAAAATTAAGTAAATATGTTGGACGATATAGAAGATATTAGGTTGGGAAGAAGCTACTAAGATCGATATAAATATTTCAGTTAGAGATTTGAAGAAATGCTTTAGCTTATACTTTCTAGTGCAGATTTCATATAAATAAATAAATTTTATTTTATTTACTTTAATAAAACTTTGAAGTAACAATAACCAAAAATGTTTAACAAATTGTTATACTATGTTGTCATTAATTTTAAATAATACTTCAAAATGAGCTTGCCAACACTTTTAGCTTATGAGTAATGCTCTAACACAAAATATGTCTTTCAGTGATTTGAAAAGGATCTACAAGCTTTATTTCTCATCCTGCTCAGCATGATGCACTGGCCGAATGTGGACCGTGAAGCTGGTTACTAATTTGACAGCCAACTAGCGCCAGCAGCCAATGCAGCTCCTTAGTATACCCAAAAAAGTCCGAAAAGAGTGCACCACACACAAGCCACAAGATCAGAAGATCAAATCGAAAACTCACTTGTCAGTGTCAGTGGCAGCTCGGGGAACTTTCAATTTCTGGCAAGAGATCTCAGGCGCTGCGTTCGGTTCTCAGCCTGGAAATATAATTTATGAGTGCACGGCATTTGATGTATACATTTTTAGCTTTGTTGAGACACAAAAATGATTTTGATGGACATGGCAAAACGACACCAGATTCCAACCAGGTCTACCAGGAACCCAAAGATCTGTTCTGTTCCTTCAAGCAACAACAACAACAAGAGCTACAAAAAAAGTCGACATATTTCATATTTTATTTATTATTTAGAAAGGGTTCGCTGCATAAATCAAAAATGAAATGAGTACGACATAACAACACCAAAGTCAACTTCAGCCCCAATCCCAGTCCAAGTCCGACTTGGAGTCCGAATTCGAGTTTCAGTCGCAATCGCCGTCGTCGATGTTGTCCAATGGCCAAAAGCAACCAGCATATAAAAATCCAAAATGAAAATAAACCAGCGCAAAATCGAAAACAAAACAAAAAAAATATGTATTTCCCACATGTTCACAATTTTTATACACATTACTCGTACCTTATGGAAACCGGGCGTTGAGCTACAAAAAAAAAAGAGTCCAAGAACAAAAACCAAACCCACAGATTTGCAACTAAGGCATAAAATATCATTCATTGAACATAATGCAAAGAACTGACGCAGCTTTGATGCGCGAATTTTTGCACTGGCAAAACTTATGACAGCCTGACGATTATATTGAATAAAGCTCAAAGGAAAAAAAAACCAAGGAAAGGAAAGAGATTGTGAATGATGTGTTTTGGTTGTGAGTCATTGAAATGGCACATAAGCTACAACTTGCCTTAAAGTAACTTGAGAATCGTATAGAGAGGCACGTTGCTTAATACTAATGATAGTTACTTGAGAACTGCTTAGAAATGTTGTTTTTTTCTCATTTATAAATAATAATTATGTTTCTACCTACGTATTTCGAGTGTTTTCAACAAACCTTATCCCGTCTGTCGTTTAAATTATACTTAATCAGATATATAAAAATAGTACAAACATTTGTCCTCGTTTGAATTAGCTTTTAATATGTATGCTTAAATAATTTTAATATCTTCCAAACCACCCCAATACTGGCAATTTCTCTCAGTGTGTTTTAGCTGTGACATGAAAGGGTCACATGCCACAGTCAACAGCAGCAGCAGCAACAACAACAAACAGTCAAATGTTGTGTTTGGTATTTTTGCGTCACGCGTTGTTCAACTTGTTGTTGCTGTTTTTGTTGTTATCATTGTTGTTGTCGTTGTTGTTGTTGTTGCTGAGGCCTGGTTGCGCCTGCGCACACGCCTGAATGCGACGCGACGATATCAGTGAAATGATCGCAATCTCAACACAAAATTTGTGTTTGGCGCAGACATTTTTACTGCGCCAGCGCCTGGAAACAGGAACGCTGGACCTGCTGTTCCTGCTCCTGCAGCTCCCACTGCTCCTACTGGTGCCCCAAAAGATGATGAAGATGAAGCAGCAGCAAATCTGCAAGCAATGCGACCAATCTACCCCTGGCCAGAAACCCCTCTGCCCTGTCTGGGCTAGAGCTGAGCGTTGTCGCGTGTCACGAGCAGGCACGAATCAGCTAGATGTGCTCCTGATAAATTATTGAAAATCTACACAGGACTTGAAAATAAAGCTTTTCAAATTTAAAATGAACTCTTTTTAAAACTCAAAAAATCTATTTCAATAATATATTTAAAAAATTGGAATAATTAAAATAGTAATTACTTATTGACTTTTATTTTTCATACAAATATTGGATATTTATGAACAGAACTATATAAATATGTTGTGTTATTTTTAAATTGAGACTATGCCCATTATTATAAAGTAATTAAATAACATTTACTAATATAATATTTAACTAAATAAAATAAATACAAATAAATAGGAATTATTTATATCCCTTTTTCATTAGTAAAATTATTAAAAGTTACCAACCTATGTTAATCGTGCGTGTTTCCAATTCGCTTCGTGTTAGAAATATCTGTCACGCGCCCATCCCTAGACCGGGCAGCAGCCAGAAAAGGCACCAAAGCAACGTCGTGTTGTCATAATGAATGGCGCAGCTTAAGTCATTTCATTTTGGAGCTCAAGCTGAAGCTCAAGTTAGAGCTGTAGCTGGAGTTGAAGCTGAAGCTGAAGTTGGAGCTGTATCTGGAGCCTGCAACTGGGTTCTGGCATTGATGTTTTTTTATAGTTCTGCTGGCGCCACAAAATATTAAATTACGCGCTGCTGTTTTTGTGGTCAGTCCTTGGCGAGCCCTCGCTCTCTCTCTCTCTCCCTCTCCCCTATTCTTGGGGACATTCCACATACGCCGTGTGCGACGTCAGCTTGGAAATTAATAACATAAACATTGCGGCTGCTGTGGCTGTAGCCATAAAAACTTGAAGAATTCATTGAAAAGAAAAAAAACCAATCGCAGAAATTGAAATTTCAGGTCGTAGAATTAATAAGTTAATTCCGCAAAGGCCCCCTCTCCCCTCTTGCATATTGAAATGTTTGTTTTGCATAATTACATTGGCGCTCTTGTTTGGCATTTTATGTTGGCCTTTTTATGGCCATGGCTAATTTCATGTGAGCAGATTTTATGATTTTATGTGAACGTCTGCCTGTGGGTTACGCTCAACTCGTGGCTGAGTGGCCCACAATATGCGGCTCATTAAAAAGGTTAAAGTTGAGACCGTTTAATGACTGTGCTCGAGCACATGGTTGAGCATCGGCTTTGGAGATGCCCTCAAGTATGCCCTGAACACTAATTGTTCGGGTAATAATAATGGTAATTGCTTTGCGAGTTTCTGGGAGAGCTGACAGCTTTATTTTGTCATAGTTTATAATTTATAGAAGCGCATTAAATTGTGGGAATTTTGTTGCTTGACATTTAGAAAGGGTTTCAGTAAAAAATTCTATTTAAAAAATGTACAGTTGCTTGTCTTAATCAAAATTTATAAATAAACTTACATGCAAACTTCACTGTAAATAAACCTACTTACATGTGAATCGAATAGAAAGGTTATATCTGCCTGTGAGCATCGTGTGGAAAGGCGACAGCTGCTTGTGTGAAGCACATAGAAAGGCTGCAGCTGCTGCGCCTGAGAATCGCCTTGCACTCAATCATAACAATTACGGCTGACACTTTGACTTCGCTCTAAGGAATATATTTAGCAGAAATCAAATAACGATAAAAAATCACACGAATATTAATTCGCAGAAATGCAAAGACCTTCATGAGGAGCCCAGCTAAACGTTTGCCCCTTTTTGCCATTATGAAATTTATAGTTGCGGTCTGCCTAGACCGCAGCTTTCTGGCCCCGAACCCAAACCCAAACTCAAACCCATGGGCCCAGCGCCCATTCTCCTGGCTCGTCCAGCTGACCAACGCTTTGGGTCGTGTGAGAATGCCATAGCTATAGCTGTGGCTGTGGCTGTGGCTGTTGCTGTGGCTGATGCTGTGCCTGGTGTTGGTTGGGCCACATGTGCCCCCAAAACCAGACACAGCCGCCTGGTTGAATGTTTTGCCTGGCTCGCAACCCCGGGTTCAACTGCGATGCCACAGCAGCAGCAGCAGCAAACAGCAAACAGCAAAAAAGCATTTTAGCCCAAAACGTAGCAACTACTGGCCAAATCGCTGGAGTCTAATGCCAGTTACTGCAGCCGGTGGACTGCGCTTTGTTTTTCCCCCTCCCCATTTTTTTACTTTTTATGCGAGCAACTTCCATGGAAGTGGCTTAAGCCAAACGTAGCAAATATTTTTATATACGAGTACGAGTATAGAGACTCCACACTTATCGCCAAACAAGATCAATATGCACGATATCAATATGCCTCGCTTCGCTTCGTTTCGCTCTGGCTTGTGCCTCCTGCTCTCCTTCGTTTTGCTTTGGTGTTGTTCCTTCTGGCCCGAACAAGCACAAGAGGAACACCGAAACAGCTCCAGCTACAAGCGGGGGAGCAACAGAGACCAGAGCTTCAAAAAAACACAGACCAAAGGCATTCGAAAATTCGGAATATGTTATATGTGTAGAGGGGTATGGAAAATGGTATGAAAATGTTACAAGCCGAACAGATAGATCCCATATTGCAAAAAAGGAAAATGAATGAAAATTTATAAAAATTTCTATACATTACGGAAGGCGTCATTAGATAAGTCCCTTTTAGAATTGTGAAGCGTTTTGAGAGCTAATTTATTTCATCCAACAAGGCTCAAGTAGATGCACCCGTTTAGAATGCTAAGTTTTTTTAGAGAAAAAAGGACTACAATCTTATTAGAAAGTATAACAAACTAGAAAATTATTTTACCGTTCTTTTTATAAAGTATGAATTGAATTAACAGGGATTTTTTAGTAAAGTATATAAGTTGTATTCAAAATGTTATCTCTTCTATAAGCTTCAACGAGCTCTTCACCCAAATTTCCTATGTTCAAGCCATTCAACTCTATATTATAACTTTATTTTTATTGGTCTATAACTCGTATTGCGTCTATCGAGCGATGACTAATTGCTTAACAAGTTTCTGCCACAAAAGCGAAACCGAAATGTCTGTCAGCTGTTGCAGATTTGTCAGGCTTGTCAATATGATTAGCCAGTTTTCAATTTGCCGTCTATGGGCCAAAAGCGAAATTTCGCGGAATTTCAAAAAGCCAGCACAAAATATGCAATGAGCATTTTGAATGCCCCAAGCGATAAGGCGGCGACAGAGGCTGCGACGGAGGCAGAGGCAGTGGCAGAGCGTCGCAGTTGCAGATGACGTCGACAGCGGCGATGATGTTGATGATTGCGGTAGAGGAGTTTTTGCATACTCTAACTGAATATATTTTGACATTGTTATCAAATTGGCATGCAAAAATAAATGCGGTAGCAATTGTAACTGGAATTATGAAGTTAAGATCCTATAAATACCTTATCTTTCGCTCTTTATATTCATTTTACTTTGCTTTGAAATGGGTAAAATAAATTCTTACAGTATTATTACACATTCATGATCCTATAAATAAATTCCCTTTTCTATATTTATTTTATAAAAAGACTAAAAGAGAAAGGGGCTCTTAGTACAAGATATTTCTCAGGTCTTAAGCCAGGAAAAATCAAAGTCAAATCAAAAGCGAGAACAGAACTCATGCAAGTTTTATCATTTGGAAACAATGGCCACTGCTTAGGGTATTCAAGTATCGATATATCTTACATAAATTTTATATATTTTTGTTTTCTTTTTGTTGTCGTTGCAATTGTTGCTGCTCTCCTTGTGGCATTTGCATATTTTGAATGTTCGCGCGCGGTTTGCACGTTTTACAACGGCAACAACAACTGCGAAATGTTATCGATGATTGCAGCGAGGCTGGGCGCAGGGCAGAGCTCAGCTTTGGGGGGGATGGGGGCAGCTGT